>CM070603.1:28413877-29688044 GCA_036346395.1 Hsuehochloa calcarea | reverse complement strand
GAGGTGTGGCCTTCGAAACGACTACAGTCTTTTGCACGATTGAGCACGGCATGCAGTCTTGCCGCCGAGGCGAGGCCTTCGGAGCGGGAGACTCCCTAGTCGCCGAGTTGCGGCCTTCGGAACGACTTGGGTCTTTTGCGCGATTGAGCGTGGTATGCAGTCTTGCCGCCGAGGCGAGGCCTTCGGAGCGGGAGACTCCCTAGTCGCCGAGGGCTCAGGACCATGCACGGCGTCTTGTTTATACACTCAACACCCGCGAGGGTAAGTTAGTGTGCACCGGGGCTCGGGGCCATGCGCGGTGTCTTGTTTATACACTTCACACCCGCGAGGGTGAGTTAGTGTGCACCGGGGCTCGAGGCCATGCGCGGTGTCTTATTTATACACTTCACACCCGCGAGGGTGAGTTAGTGTGCACCGGGGCTCGGGGCCATGCGCGGTGTCGTTTATACACTTCACACCCGCGAGGGTGAGTTAGTGTGCACCGTGGGCTCGAGACCATGCGCGGTGTCTTTTTATATTGTGCAAGTTGTTGTAACCAAAATACTAGTATGCATAGGACCTACTACTTCTATTGACAACTTTTTTATGCAAACCATATGCGAAAATGGCTTAGATGCAACGCGCTTCTTTCGCACATGCTACTGCTCTCCAACAAGCTAATTGCAACTATTTGTGCCTAGGTTTTCTTATCTTTTGAGATAAACTGGCATATGCACGCTAGCATATAAATGGATTTTGGGAAGCAGGATGCGGTTTGTCTTGGTCATCCCACTAAGTATAAAATGGATTTTGCAGTATAACAGTGATTGAGATGTAGGCTCCACTTGGGACTCTGCCCTAGAAGTATAATACAAAGGCTTCCAACTGTGGAGACTACCATGAATCAGATCAGCATGGGTACAAAGTAAATCTAGTTCCAAATCCTTGCATAATAAGGTGAGTAGTAGAGGGGACCTGCAGGGTGACCCGAGGGGTCGCCGCGGGGGGGCGACTGCGAAGGGGCCCGAGGTGGGGTTACCCAAGGGGGGCTCCGGGTGATGAAGGCGCCGAAGGGTTAGTGCCGAAGGTGCTCCAGGGGGGTTTCGGGTGATAAAGGCCGGAGGTGAAGCCAGCCACGCGGGGCTGCTCCGGTGATGGGTGCTGGAGGTGGAGCTAGCGCGTGGGATGTTGTTGAAGGTGGGTGAGCCCCGAGGCGGCCCAAGGCCGGGGCGGTGCTGCCGAAGGGGTCGACGGCTCCGGAGGGGACTGCGATTGAAGGGCAAGGCGGTGCTGCCGAAGCTCGCTCCGAGGGGGCTCTGGAGGTCACAGTCTTGCAGGCGAAGCCGAGGGGGTCTTCATGCGCCATGGAGGGTTGGGGACGGTGCTTCGGCTGAAGGTGTTGGATGGGGTTGGGCTTCGGTCGAAGGTGCTCCAGAGGTGGCGGCTGGCCCAAGGTGCGGCCGAAGGGGCTGAGGGTGGTCTGCAGGGCGAGGCGGCGCTGTTGAGGCGACCGGAGGAGGCTTGGGGGGAAGCCAGCGAAGGTAGAGGTGGTGCTTGAGCCATCGCGACCGAGGGAGCCTCGAAAGGGACCGAAGGGTCGGGGGGCCTCCGACGGCAGCGGAGACCGGTGGGCCACACTGGGTGGCCCTGTCACCGTAGGTGTCGAGGGACCTTCGGAGGGCCGAAGGGGTCGAGGGGCCTCCGGAGGCAGCGGAGATGTCGAAGGGTGGAGGGGCCTCCATAGGCGGCGAGGCGCAAGTGTCGCCGCGAGATCAAAGGGGCTCGAGCGGCGGAGGCCAGGGGGCCGAGGAGGCGGAGGAGGCCAAGGGGGCTCGGCGATGCTGGCGAAGGCAAAGGGAGCATGACGTAGAACGTCACGAGGCGAAGCCAACGGCGGGGATGATGTCGTTAGGGGGTCAAAGATGGTGCCAGAAACGACGATAGAAGATGGTTCGGCCGCCCGCGGAAAATTTTTGGTTGTGGCAAGAGAGAGGGGTGAATTCCAGGGATAGGAAAGGGAAGCCGAGGGGCACGCCGCGACGCAGTCGGCTCGGGAAATGAATGACCAAGGAGGGAGAACGGAGGTAGAGAAGCTTGCTGTTTTTCACGTACAAGTGTATGCATGGGGACGTGCAAGTTGCATGGGTGTGCTGCATGTAGAAGCATGCATGGAGTGGGTCAACAGTACATGGGAGCTCGGTTTTGGAAGAAAGAAAGGGGAGGAGAGGGAGGAAGTGAGCAGCACAAGGGGAGAAATGGAGGTGGAGCTCACGGCAGTGTGGGCTGCTGGAGGGGCACGGCGCAGTAGGCGCATGCGACGTGGGCGGCAGCAGGCACAAGATAGAGATGAGAACCGGCTGCACAAGCTGCAGCATGGGGAGAAGCTGGTCGGGGGAGGAGGAGTTCGGCATGGGGGTGGGGGCTTGCACGGCTAGGCTGCAGGGGAGGAGGAGGGAAGCTGGAGCTTCCTAGTGGTTTGCACTGGAGTAGGGGAGAAAGAAGAGAGGGAGCTCACGGTGGTGGCTGCGACACTCGGCCAGAGGGAGAAAGAATGAGAGCTGCCGCTTGGTTTTGCAGAGAGGGGAGGAAGGGAGCACTGGGAGCAGCACCAGTGGAGCTCGGCAGTGGAGGGAGGGAATGGAAGAGTTTGATGCTGGTTTTATAGAGAGGAATGGTGGGGGAGCCGTGCGACATGGGGGAGCTGTTGCAGTGGCAGCAGAGGGGCAAGGGAGATGGCGTGCTGGGGCAAGGACCGGGGCGGCGTGGCGGGAATCCCGGCGAGGCGCTCGAGGCAGCACGCGAGGGGAGCTGTTGCTGCGGCAAGGGGAGGCGCGGCAGTGCAGCAGGCTGGGCCAGCGCGTCCAGGGGCGGAGAAGCGGGGCATCGGGATGGGAGCTCACGGCTCGAGGTGGGTGGCGCCGGGGCAAGGGGCGTCAGGAATCCAGGAGATGGGATGGGAAGTGAAGCAGCACGGGAGGGAAGGGAAAGCAAGAACTCATGGGATGGGAAGTGAAGCAGCACGGGAGGGAAGGGAAAGCAAGAACTCATGCCGGGAAGATAACCAGCAAAAGAGAGGAGAGAGAAAAAAAAATAGGGAAAGAAAGAAATCCGAAAAATAAATAAATTCAAAAATTTCAAGAAAATTTTATAAAATACTTTGGAACTTGAATAGATCAAATAAAATAGTTTTAGATTTTTTTTTGAAGTTTGATTTAACCAATTAAAATATTTTTCCTTCAGAAACTCAATTTAAGTTTTAAATAAAAACCGATAAAATCCAGATGATTATTTTTATTTTTGAAGCTTCAAAATAAATCACCAATTTAAATTAAATTTTACAAAAAATAAAATAATTTTTGGAAAACTTTTGAAATTAAAAACTAAATTTTGACAGTACTGTTCATTTTACCGAAAGTGGAATGAGATTTTGCATACCGGGTAGAACATTATTGATTGAAGCCTAGAAGGAGAAAGTAGAAGAATTCGGGCAAAAGAAGCTTCATGTCCTGCCTTGTGGTTGTGGATAAATATGCAGCAATCATGTCAATGGGCCCCTGTGTTTTCTCGTAATTTGTATGGAGCTCCTCCATTCTTATGTTCGCCATAAAACCTCTGCCACGACTGCGTTCGCCATCCGCAACGGGCAAACATTTTCGCTCTGTCCGAATGCCCACCAACAAATGTGGCCAATTTTGCCCATCGAGTATACTATTTCTTCCACAAACATACTTATGAATTCTAAAGGAAGAATGTACCTATCTCTAGTAGGATTTTTACCTATAGATTCGCAGCCAATCGGACGGTATCATAAAAGAGAGAGGCCTCCCTGCAAAATCTCTCCGTCGCCATCAGCACCTTTTTTGTCCTTCGATTGAAAGCGTAGTTTTGCCGGCTACCACCACGATATTCTGGGACTGTGGTTGTAGGCTTTTCTTGTGTATTGCCGTGTGATGGTTATTGTGGCATAAGGACCGAAGCATACAGCGACTTCGCATTGACTGTTCTAGAAAAGAAAAAACTACTTTTGCGTATGTCAATGCTTGTGCAGGTTACAAGAGTGTGAATGATCGTATAAATTGTTTATTAGTTAGTCAACGGTGTTTTAATATAAATGGTCGACAGTTGAATGCAAACCTCTACTTAGAAGGTATTTTAGTATATACATTTTGTTTCCAAGGTAATCGATAATATACCCCTCTTTAGAAGAGAACTTTGATGGCCCTCAAGAACCGCTGCACCACCGGATGGCGTCGGGAACCCGACCTCCTCGACGATCAACGCCACCGCTACCGGCTAGCGCCTTCCGTAGAAGTAGGGACGGTGGTGGTGATGGGTTGAAGCAAGGGCGCCCACATCCTTGCAAACAGCGGCGACAATCTCGCCCACCCCGCCGTTGCCGACGCTCGGATAGAATGTCATGTGGGGACAACGGATCCGCCCTTAGAAGTTAAATTCCCACGACGCCGACTGTGTCATCGTTGCTCCAAAGATCAAGTCATCGAGCACCCAAACGGAGAAATCGGAGGCGGGGGCGGGCGAGCATGAGCAGTCCCCGCCGCTTGCGCCTGTGTACTCGAGGTAGAAGGGCTTGTTGGGCGGTCTCACCGGGCCGCGGGAAGCACCGTGTACTTGTCAAGAACCACCTCCATGGCGGGTCCGCAGTAGGCGACCGGATCACACCGAGAAACCAGTGCCGTCACCGCGGACGCTAGACCTCGACAGCTGGATCGGCGCGGACACGTAGAGGAGGAAGGTCTGGCCGTTGTTCATCTGGAGGAGCCACTTGGTGAGAGCCTCATCGCAGGGGGGACGCCTCGAGGAAGGCGTGGACGGAGGCGATGAAGATGTCGATAGGGCCCGTGGTGGCGACGGTGACGAAGGGGCAACCACAGACGAGGAACGCACGAAGGGACGCCGAGAAGTCGAGGGTGACTGAGAGGTCATCGAAGGCGACGATGCGGTGGTGCTGTCCCGCCGCCCCGTGGCCGCATCGGACGGGGATGAGATGGTGAGGTCGGCAACGAACGTCTGGATGATCAAGGACGGGAATTTTGGAGGATACAAGCGCACGGGTCGAGCCGAGGAATGGTGATATGGTCATTTTATGTGGTCAAAACAAAAAAAAAAGATAATAATACAAATAGGGTTTTAAATTAAGGTTCTCATCTAAAAAAAATATATTATTACTTACCTTGTGAACGAGAGTATAAGCTAGAATGTCATCTAAGCACTGAGTCAGAAGCGAACTGGGCCTGCTGCAGGAATTAAGAAACTTAGTTAGATAAGGCATGGAATTCCGTGAATAAACAAGAAAGGGGCCAGGGAAATTGGACAGGACAGGGGATAGGCAGGCAACGTACCTAGATTCATATTTTTTATCTTCCTATCTGGGCGTCCTGTTTCTGCCGAACCCGAGGCGAAGGGGCTGTAAAAAATGGTAGATATAAGAAGAAACGATAAGCAGGTTCAGATCGAGGGCGGCAAATAACTGAGGTAGCAGAGTTATGACAGGGAATAGAGGCAGAACTAAACATCTAATCAGCTGATGCATTTGTATGTAGAGCGTACCATTTACTGAACTTAATATATGCTGAAGCACAATCTCTAGACAACACTATGGTTCGTAGGTTCTAAATCTGATCGGCAAAGAATACCAACACCAAGGGTTCAGTATAAATGTAATCTATAGAATCTATTCCGAGAGTATTGAGAGGGCAGCAGTAATGTAAATATGATGAGAAAGCACAAGTGAACAGGTCTAGAAATAACTTTCTGATCTAATAGACTTACATGGTATACAAAGAAACATGATATAGTACAGGGAAAAAAGGAATACCACAGAAACGCACTTGCTGAACCCAATTATGGGCTGTCATCTCATAACCCAAACCGTATGGCTCTATTAATGGAACATAATGGGAACTGTTAGGCCATGTGGACTGATCGTAAAAGACCATGTGAACTAATTGTAAATTTGGTGACGATGAATAATTGATTTTTGGGTTGCTTTGATATTTGCGTGTGTGAAAGTTTCGGCTGTTGGAATTTTCAGCCTCGGTGGTCTAATCGGTGATACTCGATGATCCCTTTCGACTGGACTCAAAGTATTGTAGCTCCGAGTGACGAGTAATAGAGATCAGGGTACTGTGGCTACTAGTATTGTATCTCCGACTATTGTAGCTCCAAGTACCGAGTGGTAGAACTCCGAGTACTATAGCTACGAGCACCGAGTAATATACTCAGTCGTAAGTCGAGATGTGTACCGAGTAGGAAGGACAATCAGAGTCGATGGTCAAAAGCTACAGTGATTAGTCGATGGTCGAAAGCTACAATAACTGGTCGATGGTCGAAGCTGTAGTGACTGGTCGATGGTCGAAAGCTATAGTGCCTGGTCGATGGTCGGTAGTCGTACGCTTTGTGATATGTAGTCGTAGACTTTATGATCAGTAGTCGTGGACTTCATGATCGGTAGTCGTGGATTTCGTGTTCGGTAGTCGTAGGCCTTGCAATCAGTGGTCGTAGGCCTCTGATCGATGGGCGTAGGCTTCGAGTACTTCAATTATTGTAATCTTCGAATACCTCGAGTACTCGTGTCTGATCGGCCAGCGGTATGACCGGCGTGTACACAGCGGTAAGACCATTTTTATAGAGTGGTTTCGAGTTATTTTCTGAAAGCATGGAAATTAAGGTCGTGTGTGATCTCGCTCGTGTTTATTGATAGATGAGAGTGTGATATGCACATGTGAATTGATATTGATCAAGTTGGAGAACTTGTGCCAGGAAAATATACTTTGATCTTTGCATATGCAGGTTGGGCATGGAAGTGCCGTTAGAGCACTTTATAGCCACAGAACATGATTGAGTAATAACAGATCAGATATATTCCAAGAAAGATTAGTCATCGCTGCCGGCATGTGCTTCTGGTCATTGTATTCGACTTGTTCTTGTTCATCGTCTTCGACTTGTTCTTGTTCCTTGCAGTGCGTGATTCTTTCAAGTCGAAGGATGGAAGAATCTGAGAGTCGAATCCTTTCGACTAGGTGTTTGAAACTTCTTCAACCAGGTCGACTTCACCCTCTTCGATCCAGTGCTATGTTGTTCATCCGATTGTCAATAATAACATCGTTTGGCAGAGAAGATCAATGCAGTTTCGACCACAACAACAAGGAGACATCTCATACGAGTACAGTGTATTCAGTTATCGATTAAATCCATCACTGATCTTCTTCGATAATCCAAAAAGAAGGAACTACAATCATTCACCCCCTCTGATTGTCGTATCTGATCCTACAAGTGGTATCAGAGCCGGTTGCTATGGCATCAGAGAGGTGTGTGAATCGCCCCCCCATGCTAGATGACACTGATTTTGCTTTTTGGAAGTGTCGGATGCAAGATTATATTGAGACTCAAGGTAATTATGTTTGGAATAAGGTTGCTAGACCATATGAGGTTCCGGTTATTGTTACTAATCTAAATAAAACAGATATTGATTTAAATGCTGAAGAATCTAGACCTGCCATTATGTGTTAATGGAGTATTTTGGTGATTAATGATAAATCTAAATATGAGACTAACACCTTTCATTGATTAATGATAAATTTACTTGTGAGACTAACTCCCAATGCGCGCGGCATGCGCTGCGTGCCAGGGCGGCCGCGCGGCGCCCGTCGACCGCTGAACCTTGGTGCGGCGTGCTCTCTCGAGTGCCAACCGGTCCGCTCCGCGTTGGCGGATCCGGTGTGGCGCCAGGCTATGCAGGAGGAGTTTGATGCCCTGCAAGCCAATGCCACCTGGTCCCTGGTTCCTCGGCCTTCTGGTGTCAACCTTGTCACAGGCAAGTGGGTCTTCCGTCACAAGCTCAAGTCAGATGGCACTCTTGACCGCTATAAGGCTCGGTGGGTCCTTCGTGGTTTCACGCAACGTCCTGGCATCGACTATGATGAAACCTTCAGTCCTGTGGTCAAGCCAGCAACTGTTCGGGCTGTCCTTACTCTGGCACTCTCTCATTCATGGCCTATTCATCAGCTTGATGTGAAGAATGCGTTCCTCCATGGCACCTTGAATGAGATCGTCTCATCGTGGCACAACCGATCGGGTTTCTTGACTCCTCGGAACCGATTTTGTCTGCGCTTTGAACAAGTCCTGTATGGATTGAAGCAAGCTCGCGCTGGCATCATCGGTTTGCCTCTCACCTTACCTCCATTGGTTTTGTTGGTAAGTCGATACATCGATTTTCATCTATCGCCATGGCAACGAATATGGCTATTACCTTCTTTATGTTGATGACATCGTTCGGACCTCTTCTATGCGTCTTCTTCACGGATTATTGCATTTCACGGAATTCTCTATGGCGGATATGGGACCCATTCATCATTTTCTTGGAGTCGGCGTTGGCGCCAACATGACGATCTGTTCCTCTCGCTTTGTCGATATATCTTGGATAATTCGGACCGTCTTTGGTATGCTCACTGTAAGCCTTGCGGTACTCTGTGGATACTCGCCAAGTCGTCTGCCGATGGTGTCGCCGTGGCGACCCGCTTCCTCTGCGCGACATCGGTGCCTTCTGATACCTCACCTTCACCCGTCAGGACATCGCCTCTGTTTGTTCGGCCAGGTCCGCTTATATATGCATGATCCTAGGGAACCTCATCTTGGTGCTATGAAGCGGATTCTTCGCTATCTTGGGTACTTTGGACCTCGGTCTCCGCCTTCAGGACCACGCGGTGATCTTATTGTCTACGGATCTTTGATTGGGCGGGATGTCGACACGCGCAAGTCCACCTCGGCTATGCCGTGTTCCTCGGGACAATCTCATCTCTGGTCATCAAGCGTCACCAGCTGTATCGAGTCCGGTCACGAGGCGGAGTATAGGGCAGTGGCGAATGGTGTTGCCGAAGCCTGCTGGTTGCGCCAACTTCTGCAGGAACTCCTTCATCCTCTTCGCCACGCCACCGTGGTCTATTGTGATAATGTCAGTGCAGTTTACCTCTCCAGTAACCCAGTTCAGCATCAGCGAACAAAGCATGTCGAGATTGATCTACACTTCGTCAGAGAAGCGAGTCGCCCTTGGTGCAGGTCCGCGTCTGCATGTTCGACTACGTCGAAGACGCCGACATCTTCACCAAAGGTTTACCACGTCCGTGTTCACGAGTTTAGGTCCGATCTTAATGTTTGCGGTGCTCCCAGTTAAGACTGTGGGGGAGTGTTAGACTAGGCACTGTGCGGTTGCATGTGTGTGTTGCGTGTGTGGCTGCATGTGTGCGAGGACGTATATATATATGTACCCAATCAATCGAAGATGGTATTGTGTATTCCTATATTCAATTCTACAGGGAGAAAGAAGAGAGGGAGCTCACGGTGGTGGCTGCGACACTCGGCCAGAGGGAGAAAGAATGAGAGCTGCCGCTTGGTTTTGCAGAGAGGGGAGGAAGGGAGCACTGGGAGCAGCACCAGTGGAGCTCGGCAGTGGAGGGAGGGAATGGAAGAGTTTGATGCTGGTTTTATAGAGAGGAATGGTGGGGGAGCCGTGCGACATGGGGGAGCTGTTGCAGTGGCAGCAGAGGGGCAAGGGAGATGGCGTGCTGGGGCAAGGACCGGGGCGGCGTGGCGGGAATCCCGGCGAGGCGCTCGAGGCAGCACGCGAGGGGAGCTGTTGCTGCGGCAAGGGGAGGCGCGGCAGTGCAGCAGGCTGGGCCAGCGCGTCCAGGGGCGGAGAAGCGGGGCATCGGGATGGGAGCTCACGGCTCGAGGTGGGTGGCGCCGGGGCAAGGGGCGTCAGGAATCCAGGAGATGGGATGGGAAGTGAAGCAGCACGGGAGGGAAGGGAAAGCAAGAACTCATGCCGGGAAGATAACCAGCAAAAGAGAGGAGAGAGAAAAAAATAGGGAAAAGAAAGAAATCCGAAAAATAAATAAATCCAAAAATTTCAAGAAAATTTTATAAAATACTTTGGAACTTGAATAGATGAAATAAAATAGTTTTAGATTTTTTTTTGAAGTTTGATTTAACCAATTAAAATATTTTTCCTTCAGAAACTCAATTTAAATTTTAAATAAAAACCAATAAAATCCAGATGATTATTTTTATTTTTGAAGCTTCAAAATAAATCACCAATTTAAATTAAATTTTACAAAAAATAAAATAATTTTTGGAAAACTTGTGAAATTAAAAACTAAATTTTGACAGTACTGTTCATTTTACCGAAAGTGGAATGAGATTTTGCATACCGGGTAGAACATTATTGATTGAAGCCTAGAAGGAGAAAGTTGAAGAATTCGGGCAAAAGAAGCTTCATGTCCTGCCTTGTGGTTGTGGATAAATATGCAGCAATCATGTCACTGGGCCCCTGTGTTTTCTCGTAATTTGTATGGAGCTCCTCCATTCTTATGTTCGCCATAAAACCTCTGCCACGACTGCGTTCGCCATCCGCAACGGGCAAACATTTTCGCTCTGTCCGTATGCCCACCAACAAATGTGGCCAATTTTGCCCATCGAGTATACTATTTCTTCCACAAACATACTTATGAATTCTAAAGGAAGAATATACCTATCTCTAGTAGGATTTTTACCTATAGATTCGCAGCCAATCGGACGGTATCATAAAAGAGAGAGGCCTCCCTGCAAAATCTCTCCGTCGCCATCAGCACCTTTTTTGTCCTTCGATTGAAAGCGTAGTTTTGCCGGCTACCACCACGATATTCTGGGACTGTGGTTGTAGGCTTTTCTTGTGTATTGCCGTGTGATGGTTATTGTGGCATAAGGACCGAAGCATACAGCGACTTCGCATTGACTGTTCTAGAAAAGAAAAAACTACTTTTGCGTATGCTTGTGCAGGTTACAAGAGTGTGAATGATCGTATAAATTGTTTATTAGTTAGTCAGCGGTGTTTTAATATAAATGGTCGACAATTGAATGCAAACCTCTACTTAGAAGGTATTTTAGTATATACATTTGTTTCCAAGGTAATTGATAATATACCCCCTCTTTAGAAGAGAACTTTGATGGCCCTCAAGAACCGCTGCACCACCGGGATGGCGTCGGGGAACACGACCTCCTCGACGATCAACGCCAGCCTCGCCGACCTGGCTATCGCCTTCCCGTAGAAGTAGGACGAAGTGGTGGTGATGGGGCTGGAAGCAAGGGCGTCCACATCCTTGTGCAGCGCGGCGACAATCTCGCCCACCCCGTCGTTGCTGACGCCCTGGATAGAATGTCATGTGGGGGACAACGGATCGGTCCTTAGAAGCCAAAATTCCCACGAAGCCGATCAGGTCATCGTCGTTGCTCCAGTACCTGAAGTCATCGAGCACCCAAACGGAGAAATCGAAGGCGGAGGGGGTGGGCGAGCATGAGCAGGTCCCCCAGCCCTGCTTGCGCCAGGTGTACTCGAGGTAGAAGGGCCGGTTCAGCGCGGTCTCACCGGCCGTGGGGAAGCACCAGGTGTACTTGTCAAGAACCACCTCCATGGCGGGGTCCGGCAGGTAGGCGACCCGGATCACACCTCCATGTGTTAATGGAGTATTTTGGTGATTAATGATAAATCTAAATATGAGACTAACACCTTTCATTGATTAATGATAAATTTACTTGTGAGACTAACTCTCTTATCTAGTATGATTTTGTGTAGTCTCGTTTGGATATAAAAGGGTGAAAACCATGGAGGTATGCATTCGACTTTATACTCTTATATCTTGTTGCATTCCTCGGATCCAAAATAAAGGTTGAACTCCACCAAAAATTTAACTTGAATATGTGCATATGTTCTTATTCCACATTTGTGTATGCACACATTTAGGGGGAGTTCACTCTATATTTTATGGTTTCATTAGTATTGATCTATATTCCGTTCTCCACACATACTTGGGATCTCTACTTTGAAACATATCCTTCGAGTATACATAACTTGTGTAGTTCTTGTATACTCATGTTGCTTTATGTTTATTTATCTACATTCAATTTATGTGCAATTGAAGTGGTTATCATCAATTACCAAAAAGGGAAAGATTGAAATATCTTGTCCCACCATTATGAGCTAATGGTATGGTGTGGTAATTAATGATAATCATATTGTGAAACTAACATTTTTCATGAGTTAGATGATTAGGTTATGTTTCAGGATGATGAAGACTTTGGATGACATCATAAGTTGATCGTTATCATGTCAAGACTTAGGATGAAGGAAATCATCATGTATTGATGATGTTCAAGACAAAATCCCGAAGTGGAGAAGATCATCATGTGTTGATGACATTGAAGTAAAGAGCTTGAAGTAAAATAGATCATCTTGTGTTGATTATTGTCAAGTCAATGACTCGGACTTGAAATAAAGATGTGGGTCATCAAGCTTCAAGAAGATGTTCAAGGCAAAGGTATGACTAACTAAGGCTAAGGATGTATTCCTAGTCTTTTACCGATCTTGGTGTTTGGTTGGTAGACCGGATTGCTAATTTAGGCTATCGTACTATTAAGAGGGGTCTTGAACAGTAGCTTGCGAGTGTCATGTGTTGATAGCTCGTCGTGCTTGCTATAGCTCTCATTAGCATGTTGTCAATAATTGCAAATGTGTTTTGCAAGTAGTTGAGGCTCATGCATAATCCTTATAGCATGTGACTTTAGTTTACAAATATTTTTTACAAATGGTTTAAGTCAATGTACCTTATTACTTGTAGCATGATTCTAAAAGTTAGCAAATGTGTTTTGCAACTTGTTGAGAATCTCACATTCAACCCTTGTTTGCATATTGCATCAATTGGCAAATGTGTTTTGCAAATTGAGTTGAAGTAATTACAAAATAAGGTTTTATTTCCTGGACCGGACTGACCGCCATGTGTAGGCCGATCTGACCGGGGTTTCGGTCAGGGTAGCGTGGTCAGCTTTTTCCAGAAGATGTGTTTTTCTGGATTTGTTGATTCCTCTCTGGAGCGGTCTGACCGTGGTTGTAAGTTCGGAGTGACCGGGTTCCCACCTCTAAATCATTTAATCATTGTGTATGCTCCCACCTTCAATGCACCTTTATTAATGTGTCTTCATTAAACACCATGCATGCTCCCACCTCCAACGGTCAAGATCTAGATCCAACGGTCAAGATTGGTATTAGTACCTTAGCACTGAATTACTCATTAGCATTAGATACGTTCCCTATATATATATATATATATATATATATAAAAGGGCACTAAAAGTTCTCAAATGAAAAAAAGTATGCTTCAAACATGCCACCATTGAAAAGAAGTATGCTACAAGTATGCTATCATTGAAAAGAAGTATGTTACAAGCATATCACATGCTAAAGAATTGAGTTGGAACAATAGGTTGTTACATGAGACTGCTAGCTTGGCTAGATCTAAAGTTTGCTTCACTTTTAGGCTTTAACTTTTCTTTGTGATATCTCATTGTGCTCTTTATAATCGGTTTGGTTATTGTTGAGATGCCTGTCAGTTATTTAAATTGCTTACTCATTCTAAATACTTATTTTGATATTGCTATATGGTATATGACTTTATATGATCTAGATAGCTCTACTAAAAAGATGGTTTGGTCAATTTATTAAATCAATGCACAGTGATTTGGATAGTCTACAGAGCTTTTTGATTTTTACCCGCCTTACTCCTTGCTTGAGATTTTTCCTTCTCTGAAGTTCTTGATGATTACATTATCAAAGGGGGGGAAAAATAGGAGAAATCTGCTAATCTGCTTCCCTTGTGTTGAGGGGAAGTTTTTCGAGTGCTGCTGTGTTTTGTCAAAATTCATTACTTTGCAGCTTTGAAACTTTCTTTTTGCAAATGTTTCTTTTGTTTCAGAATTCAACTCAAGTTTTTGAAGTGTTGTCAATGTATTCATCAAGGGGAGATTATTAGACCATGTGGACTGATCGTAAAAGACCATGTGGACTGGTCGTAAATTTGGTGATGATGAATAATTAATTTTTGAGTTGGTTTGATATTTGCGTGTGTGAAAGTATCGGCTATTGGAATTTTCAGTCCGGGTGGTCCAATCGGTGATACTCGAGTATCTGAGTTATTGGACTCAGAGTACTGTAACTCAGAGTTATGTAGCTCTGAGTATTGTAGCTCCGAGTGCCGAGTAATAGAGTTCACACTACTGTAGCTTCAAGTACCGAGTGGCGGAACTCTGAGTACCGTAACTCCAAGCACCGAATAATATACTCAGTCGTAAGTCGAGGTGTGTACCGAGTATGAAGTACAGTCGGAGTCGATGGTCGAAAGCTACAGTGACTGGTCGATGGTCGAAAGCTACAATGTCTGGTCGATGGTCGATATTCGTAGGCTTTGCGATCTGTAGTCATAGACTTCGTGATCGGCAGTCGTGGACTTCGTGATCAGTAGTCGTGGATTTCGTGTTCGGTAGTCGTAGGCTTTGCGATCAGTGGTCTTAGGCCTCTGATCGGTGGTCGTAGGCTTCGAGTGCTTCAATTCTTGTAATCTTCGAGTACCTTGAGTACTCGTGTCTTGTCGGCCAGCGGTATGATCGGTGTGTACACAGCGGTAAGACCATTTTTATAGAGTGGTTTCGAGTTTTTTTTTCTGAAAAGCATGGAAATTAAGGTCGTGGTTGATCTGGCTCGTGTTTATTGATAGATGAGAGTGTGATATGCGTGTATGAACTAATATTGGTCAAGTTGGAGAACTTGTACGGGAAAACGTTCTTTGATCTTTGCATGTGCATGTTGGGAGTGGAGACGGTCATGGTAGATGACGAGGACGACCGGAACTAGGATGAGGAAATCCAAGGTTTAGGTGGTCGAGGATGTCACGAGGTGGTCGGGCTTACGCTGGTGCACATGGAGATCAAAGGTGGATGCATGATTCGTAGAGAAGCTACGGGAGGTGCGAGCCCGAAGGCTTCAACGCGTGAGGATGTATAGAAGGTGCTCATAACCGAAAGGTTTAGAGGCTTTAGAAAACCCATGATTTGAAGAGTTTCGAGTCCCTTGTTTTTCATAAGAGATAGGATTGTGCGTCCGTGTTGTTAAGGACATGGTTTAGGACTCTAGCATATAAATGCCAGAAGAGGTTAAGGATTAGAGGATGCTTTTGGCGACGGCTTTCTGAGATCACTTTTGGTGTTTTTTGTGTTAGGGTTTGAGTGGTGTCGTCATAGCACTTTGTAGCCACAAAACATGATTGAGTAATAACATATCAGATCTATTCCGAGAAAGATTAGTCATCGCTGCTGGCGTGTGCTTTTGGTCATTGTGTTTGACTTGTTCTTGTTCATCGTCTTCGACTTGTTCTTGCTCCTTACAGTGCGTGATTCTCTCAAGTCGGATGATGGAAGAAATCTGAGAGTCAAATCCTTTCGACTAGGTGATCGAAACTTCTTCGATCAGGTCGACTTCACCCTCTTCGATCCAGTACTGTGTTGTTCATCCGATTGTCGACAATAGCATCGACTAGCAGAGTGGATCAGTGCAGTTTCGAACACGATACAAGTACGGTGTATTCAATTGTTGATTAAATCCATCACTGATCTTCTTCGATAATCCAAAAAGAAGGTACTACAATCATTCACGCCCCTCCCCTCTGATTGCCGTATCCGATCCTACATGAACTATTTGTACAGACATAGATGCGCTACGAAACGTTACAACTATATGAAAAGCAGAACACAGGGAAAAAACCAACAAGCATATATAATTATAGAGATGAAGGTCATTCCCAAACAGGCACAGATAGTAATGACCTATAGTAAACTATAAGGCTATGCCAGTAATTACTCACGTATACCGGTTTTCATCCAGACGGGAGTAATTACATATGCTTTCATAGGATAATTAGTGTTATTATGAAGACCAAAAAACCACAGCGAACTACAAGACTACACTGGTAACTACTTACAGAGATCGTGGGCCCTTTTCGAGAGAACTACACAGACCATCCTAGAGAGTACATGTCTATACGTAACAAACAACAGTATTAGTAACACAATACAAATGGACAGGCTGAAGCAATCGATGGCCTGTTCCGAAGTGGTTGATGCCTTGAAGAGTCTTTTTTCAGTAGAACCAGCTGGTACAACAGTAATACTGATGAAAAGACAAAAGGGAAACACCTTACTGTTTAATTCGAACAAACAACAGGCAAACCAATAAATACAGGCTATGAACCAAACCTGTATACCATAGATGGGCGGAGCAGGAGAACAATCTATGAAATGGAAAG
Organism: Hsuehochloa calcarea; assembly: GCA_036346395.1. Lineage (NCBI taxonomy): Eukaryota > Viridiplantae > Streptophyta > Magnoliopsida > Poales > Poaceae > Hsuehochloa > Hsuehochloa calcarea. Next base: position 29,671,884 of record CM070603.1, on the reverse strand, counting down.
GCTACCTGAAGAGGGCGAAAACATGCATAAGGGAAAGATGAGAGCAAAAAAGAATAGCATCTCATGGCCAAGACGGTGAAGAGCTAAAAAGAAGGTCCACCTCAACCCAAACCAGCCATCGGAGGGGAGCGAACACAAGCACTGAGGAATAGAGAAACGAAGGAAACACCACGGACAGGAAGAACGTGGGTCTAAGGATTTGGAATATGAAACAAATAAAGCTTCACCATATGAGCAGACCACAAAGAAGAACAAAAACAATAAAAAGGAAGAACAAGAAGAAAACTCAGCCGATGAACTGGGACTATAGTTGTGCAAGCAACAAGAGAAACAAAGCGAGTGAACGCAGGCAGAGGAACACAAGAACGAACGAAGCAATGTGGCCAAGACAAACGTGGACAGAAGAATGTAGAATACGAAACACACAAATCATGACCCAGGTAAGAGATGGACGGAAAAAACCTAAAAAGCATATGAGCGGACCGCAAAGATCAGGCGTCCTCTGAACTAATATATGCTGAAGCACAATCGCCTAAAAGAGGAATGTCAACAATCAAAATCTGTGTATTATATTCAAACATAGCAGCAGCTTGCCATTTATAGCATTTCTAATTGTGCCGCTTGGGTTCTTCCACATGTGTTTTAGGTTGAACTCCTCAACCTGAGTTTCATCTGTCATGGTGTTGAAACAGTTATAAATGAGAAAAGTTTGATCATCAAACAATACTGTTGTTTTGACAAATATGAAACATACCTAGAGTAATTACCGCACACTTAGCAACCACATTGTACCTGGGTAACATTAGATTAGAACTAAGAAATATATTGTCTGGGCCCAGTTTTATTTCTAATTAATTCCTGGAGAAACTCAAAGGCCCATGTGCACGTGCTAAAATTGATTAGTCCCATATGGAGAGTTGAAGGGGAGTTACACCACTTTATAAGGTGGAACGTGGTAGCCCCCTTGTGGAATTGGAGAAAGCCAACACACGCGCGCGCTTGCTCGCTCGCTCACCTCGCCGTGTCGTGCTTGTGCGCGCAGGCACGTCTGGTGTGGGCGCGTTTTTCTTTATCTATTCGAAAATCGAAACGCACCGACTCGAAGTAATGGTATTAACGAACCACGAGAGACTAATAAAGCATTCTCAGTCTGTTGCTATTGTGTCTGACGATCTCCATCCCGCAAGGCGCGTGTACGGTCGAACCGGGAGAACAAGCCTCTGGAACCCCCGTCCTTGAAGGCTTGCACGAGCGAGGACGAATAAGGTTTTTGGGGAGCGTTCGCGCGACTGCTCGCTGCTTCGTCTTCATCCGATCCTCTGCTTCAACTGCACGACTACTACCACTACGCCATGGCGAACGACGACCTCACCAGGACTTCTGCTGCTGCTACTTCTTCCACTGGATCTGGGTATGTCTATCTCATACTTATTGCTTGGTTAGCTTTATTATCTATTGCTAATCTGAACACTGAGATAGGAATGCTAGTTTCTATTCTTCTGGAAATTCGTATGACTATGGTGTTCATGATTACTTGCTTTATGGAAAAGGCTAGAGTATTGTCCATGATTTATCTAGTATATTTCTGGATTATAGTAATTCAAAAAATGCTTATATGTTCAACATATATAACAACAAAGCTATATGACTATAGTCAGTGATATGGTCAAAGCCTGCAGACATGAGACAATCACATCCTTATATCTCACTTAAGAAATATATAACAACAAAGCTATAGGACTATAGTTCAGTGATATGGTCAAAGCCTTCAGACATGAGATAATCACATCTTTATATCTCACTTTTCAATTTTGAGGGCGTGCATACAACATAAATAAAACAACAAGATTGAAGAAAGAAGCTATCTCTCAATCAAATTGAGCAGAAATCCTAAGAGAACCTACCACAACATGCAAATCAATAATGATAATAAAAAAAATTGAGACACAACAAATTACATTCTACAGAAATCCTTGTAAATGGTGTGAATGTGATCACAAATCAAGCATATTCTTAGCATGGAACTTAAAATATTTAAATTTTATTACTTGAGAGTAGCCTCTGCAGCCTCCACCATGACCTTGTCATCGGTTGCCTCACGGTGCAGAATTCCCAAGTCATAGTAATTGATGTCCAGATCCAAAAATGGGAAGATATGTTTAAACAAACAAAATTCTCAGCAGATAGCATACGGAAAACAGGAACAACACCACAAGATCAAGTGAATCATATTAAGCAGGCCACAGAGAACCATGACATATCGATTACCTTGTCCTTGATACATTTCCAGAAAACTCTGGTCATTTCATCACCTGTGGTAGGAAAATGCCAAGAGATATTAGCACCGCAGTAAATCAACAAATCAATTGGTCACATAAGATTTCTAAGTAGCGTATGAACCATCTCTTATGAAACCATTGCTAATACTTGCTGACTACGACTGTGTTTGGAACAATTTCTCATGAAAGATGCATTTTATGCTTATTTTCTTATGAAAATATAAGATTTTGCGGACCGCAAAGACCAGGCTCCTCCACCAAATAGAACAATTTCCCCAGGTAACCTGTCGAGTAAGTCGTCCTATGAGGAGGAGACGGCGGAGAAGGGCGGGAGAGAGCGGATAGGGTGGATGGGATGAGGAAGAGGGGCGCGAGGGAGGGTGTCGGAGAAGGATACGGAGGTGGGAGGGAGGGACCCAGAGCGGAGAGCGGCCACGGGGACTCGGGGGAAGGTGCAGGGGATGGGGGCGGAGACGGGCGAAGGAAAGGGGGAGTAGCCGCTGAGAAAACCGGGAGGGATTGGATGGAATGGCAAGGGAGGGCGTCGGAGAAGGATACAGAGGCGGGAGGAGCGACCCGGAGTGGAGAGCGGCCACGGAGGCATGTGGGGAGGTAGAGCGGATGGAAGCGAGGGGCGGGGGCCGACAGAGGGAAGGTGGAGGGGATGGGGCGGGGATGAGGGAAGGGAAGGGGAGGAGTGGCGGTGGAGAAAACTGGGATGGACTGGATGGAACGGAGGGGATGAGGATAATGAACGATCGGATGGGATCCAACTTCGTTGACGTGCGGAGACAATGCCGAAGTCGATCGGACGGCGCAAAGAACCTTGGGCTGATGGGGCAGCGTCACATGGACGAAATAAAAAAGCTGATGTGGCCCAGCTCGCCTCGTTTCCTTTCTGCCTCCATTTATCCTGTAGGCTATCAACCATTGGTATCACCTTCTTAGACACATTTAGAAGCAAACAAGTCTTGCGACAATAATCAAACATATAAAAAAGACAGCGTGCATGAGATCTGTTGATCATTGATAACGGTTAAATGCTAAAATAATGAAGCCGCTTATTCATCAACACCTTTCCAGAGTAGGTTGTGTGCTTTTTCTACAAGAGGCAGATGAGTGAGCATCATTCCACCAAGGTGAACATTGCCGAGATGACATAGACGTCGACGTGTAGAAGTAACAGGAAATAAGTAGGGGACCACCTAATCAGCCACATATATTCTGACATCAATGGATATGTTTATGCTTCCATTCTTCCAGAATGAAGTGCATTAAAGCACTAACCAAATGGTTAATTCGGTACAAGATCCACACTTCGCACCCTTCATCTCGTTACTTTTGATTTTTTAATAATATTATTTAAAAAAAAATTACAAAAATAAATAGTCAATTTTTTTAACAAAACTAGGCTACTGTCATCATTTAGAATGGAGATCGTCATTCCAAATGGCGGCAGTAGCCTAGAGAATAACGACATAACCTAGAACGGTGCGGAGAGATCCCTGTCGCCAGTTGAAATGGCAACAAGGCCCTATCGCCACTCCAACTAGCGACAGAACCCTATCGCCATTTCAACTTAAGACAGAGATCCTTGTTAAAAAATTTAATATTGAAATTTAGGACAACCATCATTTAAAATGGCGACAGGGATCCTTCAAGTCTCTAAATTTTTAATATTAAAATTTAGAAAAACTATCATTTTAAATGGCAACGGGGATCCCACAATTCCCTAAATTTTCCTATATTTAAAATGGTGGTTTTCCTAAATTTTAATATTAAAAATTTTATGGACTTGCGGGATCCCTGTCGTCATTTGAAATGGGGTCTCTATCGCCATTTGAAATGATGATTATCCTAAATTTTAATATTAAAATTTTTTACCTGGGGATCCCTGCTGCCAGTTGAAATAGTGACAGAGTCTTATCGCCGATTGGAGTGGCGATATGGCCCGGTGGTGACAAGACACTATCGCTATTTAGAGTCCATGTTCGGCTTTCCAACGACCGTCTCTGTCCGGCCGTTGTGTTCTTCCCACTCTGTTCTTCTACCTTCCAAACCTCTAGATCCACCTCTTAAAAAAAGATGCAGTGATACCATCGCCGAGACTGGGAACACCTATCAATTTTGTTCTCGATGGCGTTTGAGAGTGCCGCCGAGTAGATCGCCTGCACTCGTCGATGTCGCAGATCCTATGACGACCCCTTCAACCTTTGCTTCAAGGAAGCCATTATACTCCTTCCACCGCCCACAACCAGCAACAAATGCACCAAAACTGGCATAGCCGAGGCTAGGTGTGGGCATCAAAGGCGAGGAGTTTTTGGTTCGACGACTGAAGCTTTGTACTCTCCATCAATGTCGCCATGAGCAGCTCAAGGACACGAATGTAATTTTTAGTTCCTTGTTAGTCCTTTCTGAGTTTCAGGGATTGTTCTATAATTTGTTATCTTCTCATGCCCTTTTTGTAACTCACTGGGTGGTGGTATTGTATCTTCCATATTAATCTAGAGTTAAAGGCTCTTGGGCCATGTTTGTCTTTTTAAAAAGCACCAAACAAATTTTAAAAAATGGAATTGAGCTAGTACAAATTCATTTACCTTGTATTTGTTATTCTTATATGTTTATTAACATATAATTACAAATAAATAAATAAAACAAACAACCCATACTCGTACCAACCAAAGTAAAAGCTACTTTCATCTTTTAAATAGAGGGAGAACCCCTGGCTTCTAGGCAAGCCAAAGGGGGGAAAAACACAAATATCCATTACAATCCAGCCGTGAACATATCTTTGAGCCTAACAGAACTATATCTCCTACACTAAGGACCTAAAAACTACACAAATAAGAAAAAGAAAAAAAACTCATACAATTCCAATCCATACAAGAAAATCCAACAACCACCAAATAATTAACCGGTGCAAGGAGTCCCCATCGGATTTGGATACTCTACCGCAATGCAGATCACTGTGCAAACAATGTTTTATGAGTATGCGAATAGAACTCGGTAGTAGCAATGTAGCAAACATTGTATCAACACAGATAATATTTACTGCAACAATTTAACTGTAGTGAAAACGAAAAATAATATAGGTATTGATCCGGACCTTTACTTTTTGATCGAACGTGAAGATCATTTTCTAACCTTCAGGGCAGAGATCCATTTCCGTCCCATCCATCCACAAGACCAACCACCTCCACCTCCTTGTTCGTCCTCTCTCCCCTGATCCCCTCTACTCTCTAGGCGTGTGATCCTTCGCACCAACTCCCTACTCGCTTCTTCGCCCCTTCTCCCACCTAATTTAACTATTTTTTTAATAATATTAATTTTCAAAATTTAACAAAAATAGACGGTTAGAAAAAATATTACAAAAAATAGGCTATTATTGCCATTTGGAATGGCGATAGTAACCTAGGAACTGGCGATATGGGGCTCAACGGTACAGAGAGGTCCTGTCGCCAGTTGAATTGGTGACAGGGACATGTCGCCAATTCAAATGGCGTCAGGTCCCTGTCGCCAATTCAACCGGCGACAGTGATCCAAAAAAATTAATATTAAAATTTAAAAAACCATCATTTCAAATGACGACAGGGATTCCACAAGTCTCTGTTGCCATTCAAAATGGCAACACAATCTACTATATAAAAGACCCTAAAATTCTGGTATAACTCACTTTTATTCAGAAAAAAAGAAAGAGGGGAGGGAAGGAAGAGGAGTAGAGGGGAGGAGAGAAACTAGCGAAGCGCTGCCCGTCCGGTCGCCCACCTTTTTGGTAATTTTTTTAACTAAATGGATTACATAGTTTTACATGTATGGTTACGTAGTATACTATGTTGTACATAATCCTTTTCGATGGGTAGTTTAGTTTTATATATGTGGTTAATCATGAAAATCTTGTTTACGATACAGTAAGTCAAATATATCGAACGCCACCAACTTCAAAATTTACTACGATTAGGTGACTATTCTTGAGAGTCCCAAGAGGATTGATTTGCGATATTTTCAATCGGCGACCATGACCCTAATAAGAGTAGAGCAGCATACATGGGGTACTGTGATGCGGCGGTTGTTCTACTCATTCGATTTGGACCATACTGTGTATGATCTGAGATTGAATTGTCTTGCTAACCGAGCACCACAGGGCACATATTGGGAGTTACTGTAGCTCAAGGGAACAAGGTCATGGCAGTCATATATACGCAGGGCGAGGGAGGGACGGGGGATTTGGTCCTTCTGACCGAGGCATATGCCAAGCCCATTCCTGCATCGGTGACTGAACAAGAAGGAGGTGGTAATGCCGAAGAAGAAGTCGGATACTCCAGCTACAACGTAGCACACACAATAGCTGAAGGTACGGGAGTAGCTAATCCTGTCGATGAAGACCATGTGGAAGGAGCACCTTCAGTCAGGCAAGCTAGTGGGCTTGCTGACGAGGGTGAGAAGCTGGAAGCCCTAGTGCAAAGGATGGATCTCGAAGACCAGGACTATATGGCATTGTCAGAAGATGAAGGATCCGACGATGAGGATGCTATGGACTAGCAGGTTGTTCTATCTGAGTTGAATATATACCAGTTTGACAACCTAGTTGTTAACGAAGGCTCCCATGTGTCGTAGGAGTACGACCAGAGCGAGATCAGACAAGGAGCTATGTATAAATGTAAGGAGGCCGTGCAGGAGGCGGTCAAATTCTGGGCCTTTTCGGTGCGGCGTACATTCACACTCATCAAGTCTAACCCAGGATGCTACGACGTGAAGTGCGACATAGAGAGATGCCCTTGGCGAGTGCACATATTTCAGCCTAAGTGAACACCTACTGGAAATGCTTTATAGTTGTCCCTCACACATATGTCGTCACTGAATCAGTGCAGTCCCACAGGAACCTGTCATCAGGCTTCATCGCGAACTTCATGTACGATGGGATAGTGGATAATCTAGATTTTGATCCATGATCCATCATTCGGCTGATTGAGACAAGGTTCTGACACACAGTCAGCTATGCCAAGGTGTGGAGGGCAAAACACAAGGCATTGGAAACAAGGTTCGGTACGTTCGATGACTCCTGCCACAACCTCTCCAGGCTACTCTGAGGCATAGAAGACATGAATCCTGGCACTCATGTCGATATTAAAGATTCCACGCATCCAAAGTGAGCCAATAAGAGTGTATTGAAGCAAGCATTCTTCGTCTTTGGTCCATATGCATCAATGTATTCTGGCACTATCGTCCAATCTTATATGTGGAAAGGCACATTCTTGACTGGAAGGTACAAAAGCCAGATACTGATTGTAATAACGACGGGTGGGAACAATCAAGTTCTTCTCATGGTATTTGCTTTTGTAGAAAGCGAGAACACGGACAACTGGCTGTGGTTCCAAAAGAATTTGATGATTTATGTTATACAGAGCCATCCTAACGTATGTGTTAGACATGATCGGGATTCAGGCCTGCTGAGTGCAACAACTCAGCTACAACAAGGAAAGAACGAACCACTTCCATGGGAAGATTTGTAGAGCAGGTGGTGCATGAGGCACTTTGGTGCAAACTTCTACAAGTAATTATGTGGCATAAGAAAAAGTGGTCGCTACTACATGATAGGGGTGGTGCTCGATATGGTATCATGAGAACCAATTTTGCCGAGATGTACAACTGGGTTATGCGCAGCGCAAGGTGCCTCCCTTTAGTTGATATTATGGAGGCAATTCTCCGTAATACCATAAATTACTTTATTGACAGAAACAACAACACGTCGCTCACCATAGCAAATGATAGAGTACTCAACTCTGCCATGATCACCATATACATGGAGGAGAAGAGTAAGAAGGGTGAGATGCTGATGCTCCCTATTGTCCCGATCTTTCGATGAGAGGGGTAAATTCTGATTGAATAACGGTCAACTCTCACGATCCAGACTACGAACGCAACACGCACGAACCAAGCAATCGCTGAACTAACCACCAAGTCGTTATCAACCGTGCTAAAGACCCGGTTGGCCTGATCACGAGGATCAATTCCTACAAGCAATCGAAGAAAAGCAAGAATGAGGTAAAAATCAATCTGAATTGCAAATATATGATTGAGTTCAAAAGTTGGGATTCTGCAGAGGTCCTTTACGGTTGGTCTAGTCGACACAAGCGAAGAATGAGAGTTTTCACAATGGAGAAACTAATCAAACGATATCCGAGTTCTAGCGAAAGGAGATGGTGGCTCCTGTATAGGGAGACGGCCAGGGGTGGCGGCCAGCGAAGTGGACGCACGCCCCTAGGGTTACAAGGTCCGTAGGCCAAGTGGAGGTGGCGTAGCACCCTTTTGACTCGGACTCAGAAACTGACATGGACTCTTTTGACGATTGTGGCCGGCTTGGATGGAGTTTGATGATGATCTTGGATTCATTGGAAAGTAGACTGGATAATCTTCCATGAAGTCCAGAATCGCCCTAAACGGAGTCCGTATGAAGAAGTTATGACCGTTTGAACTTAGTACTGTCGCAGTAGTCCGAATTCGAATCCAGAATGAACCCAACTTGAACTCTTACTTGACATGGACCCAAAGTGACGTGGTGACCTCTATTATGCCTTCCATGCATGTCCATAACCCCACAAGCCTCTCCTTGGTCTGTTCCCATGTTTCTAAGCACAATTAAATCACTTGCATTAGGTAGCGGTTTATTCTCAGTAATATATAAACATGGGAACGAATTCACCTGGTAATTAAGTTGGTGAGTACGAGCTTAGGTAAGAGGTCCTTGTATCGGTTGTGGATGAGTTGTGTGTGTAGGCGCGACTGTATCCATAGTAGGGATGTCCTCATCAGATGCACCAGGCATTCAAGATGGGTAAAGGGAGCTTCGCTTAGAGATACTGTGCAGAGATAAAGAACGTTGCGGGATGAACCGCGAGAGAATCACCCAGGTGTGCACGCTACGTCGCGCTAGTTGTGTATGCACTTGCAACAAGTCTCTTCTTCTGAATAAGCCCTACTCCCATGTTATGGCCGCATGTTCGACGATGGCGTGGCATCCCAGCCAGTACCTCTCTGACTATTTCAACATGAAGGAGGTGATGCAAACCTGGAGTGCAGAGATATATGGTTACAACGTTGTTGGCCATTTCACTGGCCATCCGACTTGGGAGTAATTTATCTGAGCTGTGAACATTGATAGACTGAAGGGAAAGGCTGGTCGGCGACAGGTACGGTATATCAGGAAATGCCTTACGAGAAATCCATAGGGCAAAAGAGACATCGGCAGTTCTGACGTCGCCGAGGGGACCTCATCCGATCGCCCACTTGAGGCGATCCATATGGCGGACATTGAGGTCGCTGCCATGGGAAATATTCGTCCTGTTGAAATATGTGGTGTCCAATGCTTTGTAATATCACTTTGATTTGTCGAAAAACTAGATGATAATGTTGTGATGAATGGTTTGTAATGTCAGTGTGATTTGTCGACAAAATATGTGACGTTACGTTTGAATGTTATGTAATGTCATTATGATTTGTCGACAAAAGATGTTATGACATTGCGCTGAATGTTATGTAATGTCAATGTGATTTGTTGATAAAATATGCGACAACTTTGCGTTGAATGTTATGTAATGTCATTGTGATTTGTCGACAAATGATGTTATGACGTTGTGATGAATGTTTTGTAATATTAGTGTGATTTGTCGTCAAAAGTTATTATGGCGTTGTGTTGAGTGTTTTTTAATATCATTGTGATCTGTCCACAAAATATGTGCTCGAAAATAGTCAGTAAAAAAATCAGTACAGAGATCTATGTCGCCAATTCAACTGGCGATAGGGATCTCTCAATACTGTTGAGTCCCCCTGTCTCTAGTTTCTAGGTTACAGTCACTATTTGAACAGACGAAAGTATCCTCGTTTTGAAAAAAATGGCTATTTTTTATTTTTATTTTTAAAAAATATTATTATTATTAAAAAATCTAATTTAACCGTTAATTAAAGCATCTTTAGTGTATTGAACTGATGTCGATTCAAAATCATGTCACGTAAGTAATCTAGGAACCGAGCTTATTTTTCTCCAATGTATTGAACTGATTCCTACTAATAATTAGGACCTCCAATGTATTGAACTGATTTCTACTAATAATTAGGACCCACGTTACATTAAAAAACCATAAAATAATAATATCATCTCTCAATCGCACTCTCTGCTATGTAGTTATTTAATACTCATATGTGTTATTTAATACTTTGAATCGATTTCTAAGTAGAGTTCAGTTTTTTTTAAAAAAAAAATCAACCTTTCAATATATTGAATCGATTTAATATTTTTTTCTCTCCTCTCCACGTTTGAACAGGTAAAACACAACGTTGGAGATGATCTTATAACCGCTACTCGGATTAGCACAACTAGACCCGGCGCTATTAATAACGCTGCTAAGCCTCAGCATAATCAGCCCTAGCTAGTAGCTAGCCTCGCTGCTAATACGACAGTCGTCGCTCGCGCGTGCCGTGTTGCGCTTCAGTTATCAGCCGCCGCGCTGCGTGGCGCTGCGCTGGGCTGCTAGGGTTAGGGTTTGCGAGCCCGTGGTGCGGTGCATGCGCGTGGGCTGATGACGCCGCAGCGGTCGCCGGTGGCGGGGGTAGGAGGATGGGGCGGGGGCGGGGGGACGCCGACGCTGCACTACCTGAGCGGGCCGTTCGGGGACACGACGTACACCAAGGTGTTCGTGGGGGGCTTGCCTGGGAGACGAGGAGCGAGGGGCTCCGCGCGCACTTCGAGGCCTACGGGGACATCCTCGAGGCCGTCGTCATCACCGACCGCGCCACCGGGAGGTCCAAGGGATACGGATTCGTGAGGAAGCTTCCCCTCCCTCTCTCTCTTCTTGTGTTTTTGGCTACGGTGGGTTGGTTTGGGTGTTCTTCGTGGGGGTTTTGGCGGGTGGCGGTCAGGGGGGAGGTTCGATTTTCAAGATAGAGTCAATGATTTTTGGCCCAGAGATTTCTGGGGATCAGGGGTTTGGGGTTGAATTGGGAGGTTTTGTGATTGTGATTGGCGGGGAAGCTATGTGAATTTGGGAGTTTTGCAGTCCTCGCGGAGGAAATTTGGGGAATTGTTGATTTTGGGATAGAAATGGGGGAAATAATTTTATTTTGGTACGGGTATTGATCGGAAACTTTCGCTTTTCGTGAGGTCTACGGTTTCAATGTTTTAACATTTTTCGGATGCTTGGGAGATTTTTATTGACTCCAAATTGGAGTGGGAATTTAGTGCTTTCCTCATGAATTGTGGAGCTATTTGAATTTGAGGATGGACTGTTGAAACATTTTGATTTTGGGGGTGAACATTGGGGGAAATATGTTTCATCTTTCCTAATGCTAACGTGTCTTAACTTTGTGTGGAGGTGTGTGCAGGTGACCTTCCGGGAACCAGAGTCAGCGAGGATGGCCTGCATGGACCCATACCCGGTGATCGACGGGCGGCGTGCGAACTGTAATCTCGCCATCCTAGGGCGGCCTGGGCCGGCTGTGCCATTTGGTAGGTCTTCTAAGTTGGTTTTCCATTGTTCTAATTACACAACTGTCAAATGTATATAAAATTCTTTCCTTCAGCTTAACCTTTTTGCCATTCTGGTTTAATGTACTTTCTTAATGAATGCCCATTCCCAATGTATTGGAGTTAGCAGTTATCATAATCATGGCATTTTATATCATTTCAGAGTCGCTATGCTGTTTTTTGTGTTGCCTCTTCCTTTCAACTGCTAACTAACAGTCTTATCACTAATTCTAAAATAAAAAAGAACTTGTCATTAGATGAGTAGTAAATATGTAATTCCTCAATTGTTTATAGTGCCATGGAAGGCAAAATAATCTACTAGTACAAGCTCAACTAAGAAAAGAAGCTTGAGTTCTAAAAAACAAACAAAAGAAAATAAAAGAAGCTTGAGAGCTACTAGTCCTTTGTGAGTTATGTTTGTGGAGTGGTAGTGTTAGTGTAGGACTTGAGGACTTAATTGAAGGGGAGATTAGATAACAGAAAGAAGACTACTCATGAGTTGGTGGATAGTAGAAAGCGTGGGACAATCATTATTGCTTTTTGGATAAGATTGTTCATTTACAACTCAGACATCTTTTTCATTGTCTGCAACTTGCAATGAAAGATGTTAATCATCACAAAAACAAAGCGTTAAACCAAACATAAGCATCTTTGCTTCTGATGGAATGCAAACCTTTTGTGAGATATTTACTGTTCATTCCTGGGCCTTCATGAATGCTTCTCGATGCACACATGCTTATAATAAGAGAGCATAAATTTGGTGGTTAGCTATTTTAGCAAGGGTTTTTGTTTTCTTTTTCAAATTTGGCTGGAAAAATAATGATTCTGTCAAGCCTTTCCTCTCAGAAAATCAAAATTGATAGACGAAGACACAGTAGAAAGACCAAGTTGCGATATTGTGATATAGCTCCATGATCCAGGCACACTCCTAACCCGATATATATGTGCCAATATTTTTTGGATTTCTTGAGCTTCTTTTATATTCGGCACTTGGCAGTTGGCAGGACTCTGCAGCAAAAACATATTGTTATGTAGTTCTCTTACTGGTTTATGCTTGTGTCTTCGCCTTTTCAGGCCCTCGTGTGTGTATATTCAATTATTGTGATGAATTTTCCCCTTCTTTTTAATGTGGTAGTAGCACCTATAAGGCCGGTCATCCCATACAATGGAGGTGTGGCGGTTCCAGGGGGCATGTATGTGCAAAGCCCAACATATCAGCAACCCCCCTACAACTACTCACAGGCCTTTGTATATCCTTCTTATGGGTAGGTTAACAGTTCATTCTATGCATTGTTGGCAAAGATCCTGCACAGCTAACAATGTGATCTCCTGTTAGGCTGTGAGTGTCTGGCACATTGATTAAAGTTGTAGCTAGTCTGGAATTGTATGCTTTGCAGGATTGTAGTATAGATAATGTCTTCTTGCTAGACTATCTGCTTATTTCCAAGTGAACTGGCTGTAGCATCTGATGATCAATTGTTTTCTCAATGCAGCCCATCGACATATGGACCTGAATACTTATATCCACAGGTTGAGAACTCCAGAATCTTTTGTCCATATTTTTTATGTATTATATAAATCTTTCCAAGTTATTACTTTTGCTAATTTATTATATTTTTAGTTTTGTAGAGTGTGTATGGTCCATATGTTGGACAACAGTATGTTCCAGTATATGGCGGTCCCAGAACAGTAAGCCCGGCAGTTTACCCATATGGGCAGTATGGCCAACCTGTACCAAGTGATCATCCTTATTCACCTGGCTATGTACCAAGTCACGTTCTCCCACTATCTAATCAGAATGCTGCAAATGTTGTGCGCATATCAACGGTTCAGCAACAATATCCTCCAGGCAAGAAATTGATTGTTTATGGTTGGATCGAACATACAATATATTGCACAACCCCACCATGTTTTGTTCTTCATATAGTTCTAACACGTCCCTCTTTTGTGGAAACAGGAGCTCCACGCCCTCAGCAACAGCTCTTGATCCCTGCTCGTCCACCGCAATTCCCACCAAACAACCTCTCCGAACAAACGTCGGGCTGACAAAAGAATGCCAACAAGTGACAAACTTGAGGTGCGTTCACCTCTTAAATGCTCCAGTTCCTGTTAGACAGACTGTTGTGGTGACATCTTTTAGTTCTCATTGCAGGTATCCTATAGTCTGCAGCAGGACTAAGAACAGCAGTACTGCTAATTGGGCGGCATGCTTCTTTTCTTGCAAACTGTCATCTTTTGCATTCTAAAGGTTGGTTATTGTGTTGATCTTAACATATTCAGTGTGCCTTTTATTAAAGATCTTCACAAGGGCTATGCTGCATCTAGGCTGACTATCTGCTTCACACTCTATTTCAGGTTGACCTTATCCATGGTTACCTGAAATCGTTATAATGTGAACGTCAAGCTGCTCCGTCGGATGGGGCAGGAAAGCGCGAGAGCTGGAAAATGGAGCCACTCTTGCTCTGCTTTTGTCAGTGTCTGTACATTCCCCATCTGCTGCCAGGAATTCTGATAGCTGGTGGTCTGTGCATGGACCAAATTGGATGCCGGAAATGGAGTCCGGACCTCCAACCTGTGTATAATAGCTCATGTAGGGTCCAAATCGTAGAACAGGTCAATTCTTTCAAAGAGGTTCTGTGTATAATAGCCGTTCTATACCTTAAATGCGTGTGGTCGTGTTGCATCAGGGCATAGGTCGATGTCATCGTGTCTCCGATTGGCGGTGTAAATTATTCTTCACAAACGGTGAAACTATGTATCACTTTATGCAACGTGTAATCAAATAATGCCAATTCTACCCTGGAGAAGTGTGATTTGTTGCAAGTTGCAACGCATGGAAGTGAGAATTTGGGAGTGATTTTGCTATTTATAACTATGCATCATATGCATTTCATTCATTACTGAGAGAGTATATATATAGACGATTATATAGGTCTCATGCCTACATGGACCACATGGCTTAAGAGATGGAGAGAATGTACCAGTATCTTAACACTCCTTTCAAACAAAAGGTGGATCAGATTTAGTGAAAAAATCTGCAACTTGAAGCCCTAAGGGTACATATTGAAGATCGATAGTCGATTGCTGATAAAGAGACCGTATGAAGGATGCATCAATATCAATATGCTTTGCCAACTCATGTTTGACTGGATCACTAACAATCTGAATAAATCATGTATTATCACAAAACAGATGTGTAGGATTATCATAATGAATACCAAGATCAACTAAGAGCTATCGAAGCCAAATGATCTATGAGGTGGTTGCAGCAAGAGCTCGAAGCTCAACCTCTGCACTAGATCGTGACACCGTGGTCTGCTTCTTGGACTTACAAGCAATGAGTGGAGTACCAAGAGATATGCAGTAGTCAGTGATAGATCGGCAATCAACAAAATCAATCGCCCAAGTGGAGTCAAAGTAAGCGTGGAGCTGGAGCTGACTCGAACTGGCATAAAACAGATGTCTGGACGTAATCCCCCTTAAATATCTCAGCATACGAAGAACATGATCATAGTGGACTGATGTAGAAGCACTAACAAACTGGCTGAGTACATAAATAGCATGAGCAATGTCTGGCCTGGTGACAGTGAGGTAAACAAGGCTCCCAACAAGCTAATGATAGCGGGAATGATCTGTCAATGGTACACCGTCTGTAGGTCAAAGGTCAAAACTCCATAGGTGTGGCAGCATTTGAGTATCAGTCATCCCAGAGCAAGCGAGCAAATCCTGAACGTAGCGATGCTGATAGAGGTAGTAGCCATCACCATCAGAATGAACCTCAATCTCTAGAAAATAGCTCAATGATCCCAAATCGAACATCATAAACTGTTCATCCAATTTCTTCTTGACAAAAGCAATATAGTCCATGTCATCTCCTATGATTTGTATATCATCTACATACAGCAGAAGCAAAGTACAATCCCACTGAGAAGTGTAAATAAACAGGGTAGAGTCATGCTCACTTGGAGTGAAACCAGAGGCTTGAATCACAGAACTAAAATGCTCGAACCAAGCACGAGAAGTCTGCTTGAGACCATATAAAACACGCCTAAGACGACAAACATAACATGTAAAAGCCTCAACACCTGAGGGTGGCTGCATATAAACCTCCTCATGTATATCACCATGAAGAAAAGAGTTCTTCACATCCATCTGAGATATAGTCCATGAGTGTATGGCTGCAATAGCAATGAGAGTGCGAACTGTAGTCATATGAGTAACTAGAGCAAAAGTCTTATCATAATATCGACCATAAACCTGCTGAAAACCTCTTGCAACAAGATAAGCTTTGTATCGCTCCACTGAACCATATGACATGTTCTTTACTTTGTACACCCACTAGCAAGTTATAGGCTTAGCTCTAGATGGTAGCGGAACAAGATCCCAAGTGCATGTAGACTCTAATGCGATAAGCTTCTCAGTCATAGCCAACTGCCACTCAGGTATACTGACGGCCTCCTGTAGGTACTCAACTCATATACTGCATAAGCATAAGGAAAACCCTCTCTCTAGTACCTGAAAAGAGGAATGATCACGTAGGGCATACCATGATGTAGTAGAATGATCGTCAGAGTTTGTAGTACTGGTTGGAGGGTCAGGTGGAGGAGAGGGGGGGCTGAGGATCAGAAGATTCAAGAGGAATGGAAGTTTGGGGATCAGAGGGAACTCTTTGTCAGCGACTATAGCGAAAAGAAAAAAACGGAAATGTCAGAAACTAGTGGAGCTGATAGAAGAGGTAGAGGAGGTACACTAGAAGGTGAAACTAGTGGAGAAAGTGAATCTAGAGAAAGCAAGTCTGGTGAAGAAATAGGAGGTTGACACAAAAAGAGGTGGAAATAGTCCCCTGATGAGTGGTCGTGCATGATGTTCCATCAACTCTCTAAATCTTGATACCTTGTGCAGCAAGACGATATTATGTGAGCTGAGTTGCATCAGATATTACATGGAAAGAAGCCCCTGAATCCAACAGCCATGAGAGTGAAGCACTCGACATAGGACATAATAGTGCAGTAAAACCAGTGAATCCATAGGAACGTTCCTGCGACTGACTCAGCTGGGCTTGAAGATTGCTCATTTGAGACTAAATCTGACCAAACTAAGTTGCACAAGATTCCACATCACTAGCAGGGACATAATAAGTAATAACAGCATCACATCAAATAGGTTCAGGACCAAGAATGCCATCAAAAGCTATGATAAGATCAAGTACACTAGCACCAAGCTACCACCTCAGTATCCCAAACAGCAAGCACTACAAGGCAACAACAGCAAGCAACAACCTCAATAGTCCAACAGTAAGCAACAGCAAGCAACGGAGGTTCACCTCGGTGCTGATTGTGGAGGTGATGGACGATGAAGTTGAAGTAGAGGATCGCTCGGTGGAGATCAGAGCTCGGTCGAGGTGAACCAGACGTCTTCACGCGAAGTCGAGAAGGCAACGTCGACGAGCTCCTCACCACAGGCGACAGATTCACGCGGAGCAAAGAAGGCGGCGACGTGGATGATCTTCCACCGACCAAAAGGAGATGGCGGCGCAACCGCGAGCGCCGGATCCGGTCGTTCCGAGGCGACGTCGACTAGCTCCTCACCACAGGCGACGGATCCGCGCGGAGCAGAGAAGGAGGCGGCGTAGACGATCTCCCACCAATGGATCTCGCACAAAGGAGAAGGTGTGCGTGGATCGAGCTCAACGGCGTTGAGCGACGACGGAGGAGGAAGGCCAAGGCGAGGCGAGTGTGGCGCGTAGATGAACTCCTGTTGGATCCAGAGAAGAAACAAGCGTGGACAAGCTCCCGCCGACGGATCTCACGCAGAGGAGGCATGCGTGAATTGAGCTCAACAGCGTCAGGCGGTGGAGGATCCCGCATGGTCAAGCGACGGCAAAGAGGAAAAGCACAGGTTAGCAAGTTGGCGGCAACGGTGGATTTAGGGAACAGGGTTAGGGTTAAGGAGGAATTGCTATGATACTATGTTAAAATTTGAGAGAATGGTTTTGCTATTCACAACTATGCATCTTATTCATTAATGAGAGTATATATATATACACACACAGGGATCTCATAGGCTAATGGGCCATGGCTAAGAGAGAGGAGAGAATGTACAAACTCTTAAACAGACAACATCGTTGGTGATTCGCTGAAGTGAACCAACAGCTTGCCTTTACACCGTTCGAATGCTTAAATGATTCGACTGCAAAGCACATCTCCTGTTTGTGGTTTAACCACAGTTCTCATGGTTCATTTGCCTAAACAACAGATTTTAACTGCAGCATTCCGTTTATATGAACAAAGAATTACAAACATAGCCCATTATAGATACAAGGGTAATAATATATGCAACGATGAAAGGCTAGTTTGGTTTCGCAAGAAAAGCTATTACCAAGCAATCATAGCTTCAAACGGTTTCCTCTGTAGTAGCACGGCCGTTGCCGCGGCAAATATCACTATACATCACACCCTCAAATTAAGGCGATGCTAATGGTGGAACGGGAGCACGAGATCCTTCTGCGTAGCAGGGCCATGAAAAATTAACTCAGCTTGTATCAGGCACAAAAAAGTCCAAAGTCATAAGGAGTAATCCTTGTCTGACTGCAGTGTTCAGATGATGAAACTCATTGGCTGAAATGGATGACGGCAAAAAATGGCCCCTTTTCCCATCTGGACTGGTAATGTGACACTGCAAAAATAAGAAATAAACACACTGATCTCAGTTGACTAACAATATATAGCACAATATGAAAGTGCCGAACTAGTAAGAGATTTTCACCTTGAACTCCAGGATTATGAAGGAGGGCTCAATCAGGATGTCAAACTGTAGTTTTAGTCCACTGTAGGCTATGGGACTACGACGTCAAAATGGAGTATGCCTATTGATGATTGAAAGATTTTGTACAGAGCGTGTTGAACTTCTCCAGAGCTATGCTCACAACGAATCAGATCAACTAACAGTGGGAAAAAGCAGGGCAGTACTCTCCTAAATGAATCCTTCTCTAGGTTGTCCAGTAACTGCATCACTAGAAGGACCAACGAAGTCCTAGCAGCAAGTTCCTCTTTCTTAGCAGCGCCTAGTGGCACTACGCAATGCAAAGAAGTATCGCTGTGAGAAGCTTCATCCGATGGTTCATGCCCTGCACACTTTAGATACATCCGCAGTATTTTCTCACAAGCATCAAGTATCCGCGACTCAATGTTCATGTTTTCTGATAAAAATGGATAGTCATGGAGTAGAGCTTGCAGAAGCTTGAGGTAGCTCAGGTATGACTCGTTCTCGAAATGGACAACTGCTGGCTCAGATACCTCCAAAAGGGAACATGCTTTATGGAATTTCATCTGCAATGAAGATTCAGAGCTCACTTCACTTGCATGTGTTGCAATTGTTGATATCATCTCCAAAAGAATGCTAATATGCTCCACATGAAGATATTTTTTCTGTTCCTCGTACAATTTAATAATGCCCTGCATAGAAGGAAAAAAAATGAGTGTGATGTGGGTAGAATTGTCAACGAATTCTGAAGCCAACGAGACTGATACGTCTGTTTCACTTGCCCACTTAGGCACAAGATTTTAAGTATTACCCAGCAAAGGAAGATGATTGATAACCCTTTAAAGCTTACTTCGCCACGAAAACTGCCATAGTGGCATCTATAACCTCTAGGTAGAACCAACCTGTCCCATAGAGGCAACTGAGCAAGGTTTGGTTAAATTGGGAAAAGGTGAAGATATATAGTGATCACCTTAGTCATCGATCCTCGCATTCTCTCTTTGTCATAACAATTTCATTATTCCACTCTGTTCTTTCAAAAGTTAGTACCTTAATTGAGGACCAAACCCCTCGGCCCTAGCAACTAAAACTTTGGATTTTTAAGGCACTTGGGTTAAAAATGGCCTAGGCCCATTTTAGACAGATGCCCAGAGCTGAAGTGAGTAAAAGATCCAAATAGCAGCCTATATTTTTGAGTTTCACCATCCAAAAAGGAGCATCGAATCAAACTTATACCATGTACGAGTTGGTTACCAAGATAAATTTACATTATTTCATTAACAAAAAGCAAGTACCTGAACAACTAAGAGTAGTTGGGCCATATGATTCTTCAGTTTGACAATACCATAAGAAGTTGTCTCCATATTAGCTTCCTCCTCATCATTACTATAAATTTCATGATCTGAATATTGCTCGGCTTCTGAATAAGATTCAATTCTATCTGGAATTTCAATATCTTGCATCATCCTTAAAATTTTAGAGAATACAACAAAGATATGTTTCACTGATTCTTTGAAGCATAGCAAAATCTCTTTCCATTCCTCCTCAGAAAGCTCACTACCAACTTGCTCTGTTAAACGCAGCAAAGCAGATACACCTATACTAGCAGAGTGTTTGTAGGGACTTCTGACAAAATATGTGACAATAGATGCAATTCTAGCAAGTTTTGGCCGCATCACATCAAAGAAATTAACAAATAAACCCACTAAACATTTCACTGCCAATGTTTGTGTTTCAAGATTCAAAAAGTTATCCTCAGTGCTATTCAATGTTGAGGTCAGATCACTCGCCGTAGACCTTTCACTGCTAAATAGAGGATAAACAACAGATTCAAAGATATTGGTCCAAAAGGGCTGCGAGAAGAGGTGTCCATGATCCTTCAAAATGTCAAAAAGTACTCCTACAGCACTTTTCCTGATAGTTGGTCTTGAATCAGTTGTCAATTTGGCTAAACCTGAAAAGGCAAGAAAAAAATAAGAAAAAAAATATGGTTAATCTTACAGACCTCAAATCCTTCAGATTTTCATGATTTCATCAAACAAGACTCGGAATGCCTTATAAAGTAACTAGCGCTATTTTAAAAAAACACTGTACCGGCAAGAAGCAGAATCCAGAAGGAAACATAATCATCCTTGTTCACAGTGGTATTTCCATCTGACATATCTGAATTCTTGGGTTTATCAGCACCCTTGTCCTGACAAACAAATCCTTCCTCGGCAAGTTTAACAGCACAGAATCGGAGAAACGCAATAGCGTTGAGACTGGCATCACTGTTAAATTGGCTTCTTGTAAATGCAATAAGACATTTAATACAATCAGTAAATGTTGTGGTCTCTGTCTCAGTTATGTATGGAAAATAGTCTCGAACAATTTTTTCCATAGTCTCAAATGCCAATAGGACAATACTTTTCGTATTATCGGCTGCTGCAGAAGTAAAAACCTGTACATTGATGGAAAATTGACATAAATGGCATAAGAATATCACATTAGCTTGTTTTTTCCAGGACAGGTCACACTAGCTCCAATGTGAACTTGTCCAAGACACTCTGAGTAAACTAAAACTAACCATGCAAAGTAATACATACCGTAAAAACACCCTTCCAGCCAGACTTTATGTTGTTAACCCGACTTAGAACCATCTGTGAAACACACCGAACAATCAGCTCTCGTACTTCTGAAGCGTTACTCTTCTGCATAACAATCACAAAAGGTTTAAGGAACTCATTTTGAAAGTTATAGTTTGCCAGTTCCTCTCTTTCCAGAAACTTCATCGCCAGCTGCCTCAGAGAGTCCATCACAAATATTGCAACAGAAAGATTTTCTAATAATCCAACAGACACAAAAAAATCTGACAACACATTCCAAATTCGAGACCACACCAAACGTATGCGGTTCATATTGTAATGCCTGCACGAATGAAGTCCAGGATTAGACTAGTTAAGAAGTAGTGAGCCATGGCTGCTGTTTGTTATTACTAAAATGGTAGGTTTTATGAGTGGATCTCAAGAATTCTCTTACGCGATTTCTACTATTTTTGTAAGGCAGAAGATACGAGGATCTGACGAAGACTGCAACTCGGTCATTGAGACCTTGCAAAGAGCTTTCACAAAAGCAACAATGGCATCACCGTTTAATCTTTGACTATGAGCAAATATATGATTTAACTCAACAATGCCAATCTGGTCCAACAAATTTATGTTCAATATGAAATTATTGATCTGTTCAGGCATAACCAATGCTGATGCACTGGTTTTTGCCACAGTGCTGTCATAAGAACCCCCTCTAACAGCAGCCATCATGGCAAGATTCTGAAGAGCACTGGCCCTCTTTGAAGATAGAACAGAAGTAGACTTCTGAGTCTTTTCTTCTGACTCAACCGGAGGTACTGTCAGAAATGAAGCATCAGTAGGCACCCCTTCTCCAAGTAGATGTAAATGCTCGAACCGTGATAAACAAGTTAATACATGGTCCCAAGCTTCCTGCAAGTAATTGCCATCTTCGATTGCGATGGATATTATAGCCTGTTGAAAAACAAACTAAATATATCATTCTGCTTCTTTGAAACAGTCAGATATGCCTAACGATTTATTAGTAAAGTATAACACGAACAAAACAAAAATAGATTTGTAACAGGAACATTGGGTACACCCTCAAGAAAAGGAACATTCTATGGACAATAGGTGCAACAATCGGCATATTTGTTGATAATCATTTACCAGAGATATCACCAGAAAATAATACAGGAAATACACTTTTCGGATGGTTCAAAATCCACTGTTCTATGTCCCCCCCAAAAAAAAAAAAACTAAACTAAATTACACAAATCGTGAAGCAGACTATTAGTAGTGTGGTGGGCGGTTGCAAATCTGACCCTCAATTTGTGCTTTTGCTCTCCAGGAGGGCATTGAAGCCCCTCTCGCCTCTCGGATTTTAAAAAAAAACAGTGGATTGCACAATTACCTTAGAAGACCGAAAGATATACAAGATGTGGAATTTGCATAAGCTGATGCAACCATTATACAGATGAGCTGAAGTGGAGAAAATAAGCCTTTGCTAGAAACAAGCTAGAATATATGTTCCAAAGGTTTTATCATAGAAAATTTCATAAAGACTGATTGCCCAGAAGAAACATTTTGTAAATTGCAAAGAAACAATGTGCTTTGTGTGGCCTCCTACCTTCACAGCATCGACATTCTTTTGTTTCATGTCAGCAGCAGAATGGAGGGATGTGAATTTGGCTATGGATGTCAAAAAAGCATCTCTTTGGGTCTGCATGCACATAACAGATGTGATATGCACGGCAAATCTTAAACCCTTTAAACACTGTGATGTGGCAACCTTATCATTACTTTGGTCTAGTGTCATGCTGAATGCAGCCATCATAGGGGCCCAGCAGGCCTCCATCATGAATCTTAAAATGGTTGCATCAGAAACAACATAAAACACGGACCTGCATCACGCAAAAGCTTAAGTTCATAAAATATCACTCAGCACATAAGTATTCTAAATTTTCTAAGCAACAAAAAACATGCTGATCTTACTCTGATTTTCCACGCTTTGCTTTAAATTTCTCCTGTATGTGCTTAATGAGCAAGTCATTTGCTCCTAGTGCTTTGTCTTCTGTCTGTCTCCAGTTGACAAAGCTGATAATATTGTCTAAGCCTAGAAGCTTACTTATGCTATTGGGTTGCTTGGTTTGTGCAGCCAAAGAATCAGCACTCATTTTGATTTCATTGTTGACAATTTGGTCGAATAATGCACTCAAATAAGCTTCAGGCAAATCCTTCCCATTATCAATTTCCCGGTTATTGCGCATGAAATCAGCCTTAGACATCTGCACATGAAAATTTCCATTATTAAATGAGCCATCCCCAGATGATAACAAAGGCTAATCGCGATTGACTTACCTTATCCTTCACCATGGCACTGTGAGCATCAGTGTTTAGCAATATCACAGAATAAGCAAGAACATAAGCGGTATCTGCACTGGAAAAAGCGTTTGGATTGCATTTACAGTAGCGTTCAGCAAATTTTTCCATGATCCGGTCAATTTTCTGTGCTTCCCCTGGTAACCTGAAACCTTGCAAGAAGAATCTAATCGCCACACCGAAGTCCATGCCTTCGAAGTTTAGTGCATCCACATAAGCATGCATGACTTTGAGAGGGAAGTCATCTCTTTCACCCAAATAGTCTCCAATCATTGTTGCGTTTAAGCCAGCAGTGTTTTTCAAGAAAGAAGCCACATCTTCCGGAGAATGGCCTATCTTCTTGCTGCGAATGAGAAAATCAATACCTTTGGAAGGTTTTCTGTTAAACAAGGCAATTCCTTTCTGCAAAAGGAAATTTAGACCTATCAGTAATCCCAAAGATGCGACCCTTTAAACAGAAACATTTTTTCTACCTAAAAAACAGAAACAATTTAACAGTAGAGAAAACCAAATTCCCATTTACACCTGAAGTTCTATTTTATAAGCACGCCGTTGCTCAAGTGAGGAAGAATCAGATACGTCAGAGCTAATAGAGTCAGATTGCAGGTCATAATCCATTCCACTCCCTTCTTCTCCATTATGGATATTATGACTGTCTATTGAACTTGGAGTTTCAGAACTTATCAGGGAGAATTCACCAATTCTCAGTTGCTGGTCCATCCATGAACCCATTGATTTAATAATAGTTGCAAGGCACTTGACAGATTCAATTCGAAATGTTTGGTCTTGTGCGACAGTTAATGTTGTTGTAGATCCAGCAGGGACACCTAAAGCAGTCTTTAGTAGTCCATTGACAATCCTGTGAAGATCTGATAGGATTAAATCACTTTATTGTAAAATTAGAAAGTAAATAGTAAATATTTTTTTTCCAGTAGTAGTAGGAAGTGCAGAACTGTGCTCACTGTAGTGTATAGACTGTTTCACTATATTTGACAAGAATACTAATGACTCTTATTGATTATAAAACAAAACTGAAGGTGAATGTCCATCAAGCAGAAAACTAACGTACCTTTCAAAAATGTTCGGTGCATCAACATCACAATCATAGTTCACAAAGATATCAATAATAACCTGAGATTCTTTACATATCTTCTCCAAAAAGTTTAGAACTGTCATTTTTTGTAAAAAGCTAGGTTGAAGGACATTTTCAAGAACTCTCAGGACAAGCATAGGAAAAAATATTCCAATTTCCTCTTTCAAACCAGATCTGAACCTTGACAAAAGACCCATAAAAATGGAGCACAAAAGCTGGAAAACACTCATTGCTGACAAGGCACTGTTCTTCAACAAGGATAAACAAAGGTACTGCTTAATTGCTTCAAGATACCTGCATCAGTAGAGAGAAAAAATCAATATTGGTGGGATGTCCTTTCTGTTGAGCCTGGTACCCAATTCAGCATTCCTACATGAAATGACATAAACAGCTTCCAGTATGAACCTTTTTGTGCATGGTTATTTGATACATTCTCGTATGAAAAAAATACTATGATGATATTATTAGTGGCAAGTGGCATTTTCAATCCCTCCCTCAATCAAAGATCAGTGTGGTTCGGCAAGTCTGAGAGGGTGTGCACTGTATCTACATGGACTATCAGCATGCGTAGGCTATGTAGCTATGGTATTTGTTTCACACCCACCTGCTTGGTGTCCTTTATGATGTTATTCTTTTTTTTCAAGGATTATTTACTGAAAGAGACACCACAAATTGAATTAAAAATGACTCCAATACAAGCCTGCATCAGCTGCTAAGTAACATGTACATCATTTGGAAAATCTAGCTGGTTCATTATCCATCAGTACTGTCATGCAGTTCTCGCTCTAGTTATAAAAGAAAAAAATGGTCAAATATCAGTAGTTCTAATCTTTAGCATGCTCACGAATTCATCAAGGATATATAGCCATACATATATATTCTAAACACGACCAAATTCAGAAGACCACAACCATCACTTCCTTAGGCCAAATCCTCATGTGACCAACCCATATGATACACAATCAAGAAAAATTTGCAGAAACAACATGAGCAGATGCCATCTGGATAGAGAAATGTTACACACTACTCTCTCATGCCCTGCTCAGTGACTAGGAAAGAAAAAAAATTCTTAAAAGCACTCTCAGTGTTGTTAAGTATAATTTTATACATTGCCCACTTTAACCTTCCTCACCAATCAATTACGCACATCAAGACTCATAGGAAGAATAATATTGACGGAAATAGGCAATGCAATGAATTTTAATGTATATAATGAGAACCAGCATAACTATCAAGTACATACTTTTCATTCGTCTTCCAGAACGGCCCTGCATTGTCAATGACCATCCTAAGCAGCTCGAGTGACAGCACCTTCCCCCGCAGAAGCACTGGATCATCCGGGTTATCCGGAGTGGCGAATTTCATCGACAGCTTGCAGAGGTTTTTGAACAACGCCAGCCCATCCTCCCTGATCCTGCTCATCCCCTGATCCTCCCCACTGCCGTCCCCATCGGCCGGATGCGCCGGGGGGGCCTCCTCCGGCACGTCGCTCCCCTCCATCGCCTCGTTTATGAACGCCTGCGCTGCCTGCACGACGCTGGAGTCGTTCAGGCTGCGATCGGAGAGGTCCATCATGTCGGCTGCTGAGACCGTGCGCACGCGCACGTCCATGGCGTCCGCCTCCACGCGCGCGAACACGACGGCCAGCACCTGCGCGAGTGCCAGCTTAGCGCAAAGCTGATTCCCGCCGCTCACGCTCCCCAGGTACAAGTTATAGCAAGCCTTCACCATCTGGCCCAGGCACTCTCCGTGGACGGAGACCGCGGGGCACCGCGCGAAGGCGACGAGCACGCGGAGCGCGGCAAGCTCGAGGGAGTCATCGCCAAGGCCGCCGCAGGAGAGGACCGCGGCGAAGAGCTTGGAGACCGGGGAGGGGTCGGCGGCGGCGACGTCGCCGAGGAGGAGGCGGAGGGAGAGAAGACTGGCGACGCACTCGAGCGCGGGCTCGGCGACCTTGGGGGAGGCGGGGTCCAGGGCGAGGAGAAGCGCGTGGAGCGCGGCGTCGGCGGCGGGGGCGGGTAGGCCGGGGATAGGTGAAGCAGATGACTCGGACGCGGAGGCGGGGGCGGAGGAGAGAAGGTCGAGGGCGGATTTGGAGGCGGAGACAAGCGCGGAGTGCTTGCGCCAGGAGGAGTGCTTGATGACCTTGTCAAGGGCGCGGCTGAGCACGCGGCCGGCCGGGGAGGCGCCGCCGAGGGGCTCGGCATCGGCGTCGCCCGCCGACGACATTGGGGGCGGCTGGTGCGCGCGGGGCGTAGCTGGCCGGCTAGGTGGAGGAGGCGGCGGTTGAGCTCATCGGCGGTGGGGGTGGGAGATCTGGGAGTGGGAGCTTGTGTTGGACTCTGCCACTTGCTAATGGTTTTCGAAGGAGCGGGCAAATGGAAAGGAAGGGAAGGGGGGTTGGATGTTGGAACAGATCAGCGGAGTAAACCAGAAGTCCTGGACAGTTCTAGAACGCTTACAAGTCCCCACTGCAGAAGTGGGGAACGAATCCAACGGTTGAGCGTCAGAGCATGTCCAGTGTCAACTCGCTCCACTGTGACTCTGGTCTGGCGGATTTAACTCCGTTTGGAACACAATGATTTTTGTCGAATTGTGTAGAATTTGAATTTTTTCATGAAATTTCTACAAAATCGGATTGCTTTGTTTGCGTGATTCGGTTAAAAGTGCTAAGTATTTAAAATCAGAGCGAGTAATGTATCGATGTTGTTCTTTTCTTCGAAAGCAAAGGTCATATCTCACAAAACTAAGTTATAAGCCTACTAGGGAAAAGTGGAGGATGGAGTTGGATCGTGCTTTTCTAGATCAGCCTGATATCCAGTAGACCCGGTACGGTCCAACCATAGCACGGTTCGACATGTGGCGTGCCAGCCGGCACTGAGATGGCACGGATGGTGGTCGGGTGGTCTGAGCTGACCGTAAGGCGACCGCGACAAAGACGGCAAACCGTGTCGTGCTTCGGGCTAGCACGGGCACGCGCCAGACGGACGGCCGCCGCCTCGCCTCCATGCCGCCTCTGAACAAAGAGCACACCCACGTCCATCATCTTCCCCATGTATGAACAACAACAAGCATCACATTCACAACTCAAAAAATAAATCAAGCAAATTTTCAAAAACCAAAATATCAGTAGAAGGGAAAATGAGGGGGAATGAACAAAATACATGCCACCAAGTAAGCAGGGGGTAGCGACGCCATGGGGTTGCGGCAGCCTGAGCCGGAGGCGAGCCGGTGGGGCGACGCTAGTGGCACAACGCGGGGGAGCTGTGGTCGCGCACCTGTTGGCAAGGCAAGGGGAGAGGCGCTGGGGGGCGGAGCGCACAGGTGGGCCAAGCACCGAGCTAGGGAGAGGCGGCGTAGAAGGACCACTGGGGACGGGGAGGGAGAGCCCCATGCGCAACACAAGGCCCATTCGACCAAAAAAATCACCGGAGCAAAAGAAGAGAATGAGGAAACAGAAGAAGCAAAGCAAGAAGAACAGGGAAGCCAAAAGCATTCGGCCAACGGGCCAAGTAAGTAAAGGGGAGAGAGAAAGAAGATTAGAAAATAGGAAATATATATATATATATATATATATATATATATATATATATATATATATGAGAGAGAGAGAGAGGAGTTGCCTCATGCACAACATTCGGCCAAACCGCCAGAGCAAAGCCACCACCAGACCAGATCACCAGATAATGAAAAGAGACATGGAGTGACCGGTGTACGAGTACATCGGTACATGTATGGACTAAGAGAGCAAATCATGGAAAAGAGATTGGACAACGGCCATTAGCAACGTTCGACTTCGGGAGGTGCAGACAACGGTCATTAGCAACGTTCGGAAGTAACGACCTTCTTCCCGATTGATGGCTATAAAATCAACTCATTTTCTCATCTCTTCACCATCCATTCACTCTCCTCATTTCTTCACCATCCATCCACTCTCATCTATTCACCATCCATCTACTCTCCTCATTTCTTCAACATCTATCTACTCTCCCTATTTATTTACCATCCATCCATCCATTATGCTACCAAGGAGTCGGAGCTCCCGAGTAGTATTCTACCGAGGAGTCGTAGCACGAAAAGGGCAGTAGGGCAACTTAGTGTAAGCTCCTGCCGCCGCTTCCCTAGTCCTCCTCCGGCTCCGACTCTCGTTGATGCTGGTCAGCTCTCACCAAGCATGAGAGACTAGGCACGGATGACCGTCATATAGATGGTACGGAGGGCTACGAGGAGTACCAGGGCGGTCCGGAGCCAATGGGGACACCAGAGTTCTCTCCTCTGTCCACGGACGGCAACATTTGCGGGTCTAGATGAAGGACGAATTGCTGGAAGCACATGACCTAGAGCCAGAAAATCCAAGACGGCCAGCCAAACGGTAGATATCGTAACCTGTAATTATTGTCAAGCTAAATTAACTGCTCGTACAGCTGCAGGGACAGGGCACTTGAACTAGAACTACAAAGCATGCTTGCGCAAGATCAGGGCGTAGAGTTGAGGAGGAGTACAAATAGAGCTAAACTTCGAGACCGGTGGCTCTATAAGTACTTAGGTATACAACCCGCTTGCTGCCTGTGAGAAAATTGCTAGATATATTGTTGCGGAAGATCAACCGATTAGGATGGGTGAAAGTCGCACGTTCGAAAGAATGGTCCAACGGGGCTTTTGCCCACAGTACCAACATGTTAGTAGGAAAACCACTACATCTGATATTTTACCGATGTATCATAAGGAACTAGCAGAGCTAAAAGACATTTGGACATCATCACACCAGAGAAGTGCCTACCTTAATGTTGTAGCCCATTATTTAGACGATAATTACAAGCTAAACAAAAGAGTCATAGGGTTTAAGGTAATTAACGGATCACACACGGGAGAGGCCATTGACGGGCGTGTACTACACGTACTTGATGATTTTAAGATAGATAATAATATTGCTTCTATAACTCTTGATAACGCATCAGCGAACACGACTACTATGAACATTCTCACCCCAAGATTGTAAACGTATATTGGTGATTATGTTCTCCATCAGAGATGTGTATGTCATATCTTGAACCTTGTTGTTTAAGATGGTATGCAAGTGATTGGCGGATATTTGAACAGTGTCCGCGACGCTGTTCCTTACCTCACAAATTCCCTACAAGTGGCAGCCAGGTTCGCGGAGTACTGCGTAGCCAATGTGAAGGAGCCAAGAAAATTAGGTCTTGACATGAAGGTGAGGTGGAACTCGACCTACATCATGTTAAAGAAGTTACAAAGGTACAAACATGTCATATCTGTTTTTGTCAATGCTAACTCTCAAAATAATGAATTGGTAGTTACTAATTCAGATTGGCAGATTGTTAGTCATTTTTTGAGAGTTTTTAAAACCTTTTTATAAAGCAACAAAGATATTATCTGGTGTTTATTACCATACCTTTCCTTAGTTAAAGAATTTATTTGGTTAATTGCAGACAAGATTGTAAAATCTAGGGAGAATCCCCTTTTAGGTCATGTTGTCGCACTAATTGATGAAAATTTTATTAAATATTTCAATTCTATTTCACACGTGTATTGCTTTGCTATTATTTTTTATCCTACGAAAAAGTTGCCAGGTTTGCATATCTGTATGGAGGGAATAGGTGAATGCTTCGGTTCTGATTACTTGGAAGCTTTCGCACATGTCAAAGAGGAGCCTTTTCGTGTTTTTCGCATGTATCATGATAAATTCGGCAACAACGCGAGATCGGAAACCTCACAGCAGACGCAACAAGGAAAGAAAAGCTTGACATCCCACTTGTGGAAGAAGCTAAAGGGCAAGTCCAGTTCTTTGTCCTCTCAGTCTCAGGCAGCCCCCTTATGAAATTATTCCTCAGAGTTAAACCACTACCTGGAGCATGATTTTGCAAAAACCGACCATGATATTTCCAGTGGAAAGATAGATTTGCTCGAGTGGTGGAAGAACAACAAACATATATTTCTTATGCTGACATATTTCGCACGGGATGTTCTGTTGGTGTCGGTGTCCACTGTCTCTTTAGAAGCAACGTTCAGCATGGTAGGGAGAATAATTGAAGAAAGAAGATCATCCCTCACGCCTAGGATGGTGGAGGCAATCACATGCGCCAAGGACTGAGAATTGGCTAAAGAGTTGCAACAACATCAACTGGAGGATCTTGAGATCGTGCAGGCGTACGCTGACCTCGAACGCATGAACGATCTCGACATTGATGAGTAGTTAGTATGTACGCATGTTGTTGTTGTACTCTTTTTCTTACTCGAGGAACCCCACTCTGGGGCGTAAGGTTCTTAACAAGGCAGTAACATTGTATCTGTAAAATATCAAGAAAAATCACTTTTTCCCGAAATATATACGTGCCCATGTTTTTACGCAATTAATTCAATTTTAACTAGGTTTTTAATGAGGCAGGCACAAGAGGAATGAAGATGGTGGTCGCCGCCACCATCGCCGCCTCCGCCTCCTTCGTCTATAGTTACTTAGGGTTGAGCTTGGGCTGGCGCGGCACGACCTCAGCACGACGGGCTTTGGGCCATGCCTGGGTTTGGATGGAGGCGAGGTGGGCTGGCACGACGGGGTGACCGGGACGAGCCAGCACGATGTGGCTGAAAGAGCCCATGCCCATGGCCCAATGCCCAGCTCTAGGGAGAAGTAACTAAATGTCTGGCAAGGAGATCAAGGTTAAAATCCTAACATCCACATATTATGGATTTAAGTCATGTATTGTATGTATGTGGATATTTCTTGTTGGTGAATTTTGATGCATAAGTATGACCCTGCAAAACTTCAGAATTAAGCTCGATCAAATCTAGTTGAAATGAATTTCCAAGCAGCAAAAAGATAGGAATGAAGGCTAAAAAACCTCTACTCCTGCCAAACTTAGTTTTTCTATATCTTGCAAATAAGGATGGAGCCAGATAGTAAGACCTAATTAAATATCGAGATACCAAATCTAACTTTTCAATGCATTACATTGAACAAGTAAGGACTACTTACAAATGGAGCCATGTAGTAAGACCTTATCCCCACCCCTATTTGCAAATGCAATTGAGTTTCATCTTAAAACCTTAGAAGGTTATATAATGTTCTACCCTTGTGTTCAATAATTATGCGATATTCTTTTGAACTTGTACAAAAAAGTTTACACGAGTTTACACTGAGATAAGGATTAGTTTTATCTAGAATCATTAGGAACTCTCTCTTTTTCCCCTTTACATTTCAACGAAGGAAGAAAGCTCATCAACCATGGCAATCTCCACATGATATGAAGCAAGCAAGCAACCGGCCTACTCTTATTCAGTTGATATTTGATAGTAGTTCTGAGTTCTACTCCTCATCGGTCACGATACAGCCGTTTGACAAAACACACTGCAACCTCTGTACCTAAGACCTGGTCTTTTGCAATTCTTTAAGCATGCAATTTAATAAAGTCTACTCACTAACTTCAACCAAATCTCGAACCATAAACCTTATGATGTTGTGACATTTGCACAAGGACATGTGGCATGGAAAATTTCTTTGTACCGCCGGGTTGAGTGCTATTCTCCAATCTCTACCACTGAAGATTTGCATCTCTTTTGCCACTATTCCGTTAGGTTTTTAGGCCAAGCTTGTTTAACCGGCGCGCGTTAAGAGCCATAAAAAGACCATTTTACCCTTTAGGACCTGACGGAGGGAGTAGCCACCGGAAGATTTTGCTTTTTGCCTTGTCCAACTCCAATCACAAAGCGCTGATGGCGCCCTCGTCGTCCAGGCTCCGGAGCAAGTGGCTAGCAGCAGTGTCCTTTGGCGGCAGCTTCCTTGGGACTCCAGGGTCACAATCAAAATAACTGGGACCAGCTGGTCATTATGTATCCAGTGATTGATTCAAGAAACAACCAGAAGCGGTAGAGTAATTCGGATGATTTATAAGTTTTAACACAAACTACCGATCTGGAGCGAGTTTTAACATCTTTCCTGACTGCAAATAATTCTGGAAGCTACCACGACACCTTCAAATGACAGGAGCTTATCTGCTTATGAACAATTTATAGCGGTTGCATTTACTGTTCAAAAGTTACAAATGATAATACTTGCGGTTAAGGATACTCTTATAACTGCATTTTGTTGATCTCATTTAATCTCATCTTAGCAAACATATTGATTCTCAGCAAGCTATCTGATCATGTCATGGTACCATACCTCCAGATAGAGGGAGGCAGGCAAATAAGGAGTGGGACTGTAGATACCCTAGAACAAGATTATAAGCCAGAAGACAACACAAAGGCCAGATTCCAAAACTGGTCTGGATAGGGGATCATAGAACAAGGGGAAATTGACTAAAAACGGGGGGGGCAACAAAAGATAGTCCATGGATATGGAGTAGCAGAGCACGATACACATAATAGGCATGCCAATATATATGCTTGCTAACTACAATACAGACTGGAAATTTGCAAGAAGCTGGCAGCCTAGCAAGCAGCAGCTGCATGCAACGGTAAGGTATCTAACTTGATCCTCGCCCTCGTGCCCTTGCAACGCCTTCCATGGAGAATGAGCTCCACTGTCTCTGGCTTGTCACTGCTTGTCTTTCCGGCTACCATCACGAGATCTCTTCCGGTGCTGCTTGGAGGCACCGGACTTCGGTTGGGTAGACCGGGCATTGGGAATAGGCACACGATGCTCACGAGCCAAAGCAGGGAAACCAGCGGCAGGGTTTCTGCAAACAGGAAACGATTGCATTTAGCATTAGAATTACGATAAGAATCGCCCTGGAAAATTATAGAAATCCGGATGCAGTTCATGCCAACTTCTATCGGTGGCTGACAAACTCAGGGCAATAAAACACTAGGCAAAGCAAGCGTGATCAACAAATGTTTTGAGTAAATGATCAGATATCATAATTGATAACTAGATTTATGTCCATGAGGGTCACATAACCCAATTAGGTTGATAGATCATATCTATAATTCAAGTCACATGAGCACAGGACGATGTTAGTGATACGTGCAATCAAGAAAGTAACAAGTTTGATGCATGCCCGACCAATCAAAACCAATCGGCAAGAACGATTTGTTCGCCCAGGTTAATGGCGAAGTACGAAAATGAGAACGATATGTCGATGTGTCTTACCCGTGAGTACGGCAGACTCCTGCATGGCTGTGGGAGCACCAACAGGCCTATCCTTCAGCATGCTCTGGCGCAGTGCCATGTTCTCAGCTGCGCAGCACTGGAGTGCGTAGCTGAGGCGGCGACACTCCGCTTCAAGATACTTGCTCTTCGTCTCCAAGTCCTTTATATACATCTTCTTCCTCTCCCTCGATTTCATGGCAGAATCCTTGTTCATCATTTGCCTAATAAATTCACAACACATACCGCTATTATGAGACTATATTGCCCAACTGCACTTGCAATTAAAAATATTCATCTTCACTTCTTAAACCGGATTATTCCCAACTGGTGACAAAAATATATACTGAATAGCGTGCGGACCAACATGGATGTGCATGCAAATGTAACCGTTTTCCCCAACCCTGAAATCCTCACATGACCAGCAATGCAAATTGAATACATTTTGTGATTTACACCTACACAAAATCATGACTTTGAATCTCTTCAAGATCAGTAATCGGTATAGAAAATTTGTCCCATTATTAAGTACGATTCACCCTATGCAGGCACAACTGAAGTTTTACTAGTTCTTACAATTTTACTCATGGCTAGCATTATGAGTTAGCTTAAGTATGACACTGATACTCTATGTACAACATTACTAATATTCAACTAAAACCTAAGCATCATTCATAGCTATCTAGGATGTACTTCACAAATTTTACAAACAAGCAAAATCCATAATTTTTAGATGATTGATATGCCCTGCGATAACATAACAAAATTGCCGTACCTCCTCTTCTTCTTGCTGATGGGATCATCGCCATCCACCTGCACTTTCTCCGCATCCGGCGCCACCTCGTTCTCCTTCCCGGAGTCCCCATCCGTACTTCCCCCCGCCTCACTCTCCTTCTCCTCCTCCCCGCCGTCGAACAGCGCGTCGAAGAACTCCTCCACGCTGATCCCCTCCGCCCCGTCCGCCTCCGCAGGCTCCTCCTCCATCAGGAACCTCTCGATCTCCGACAGCACCTCCTCCCTTGGAGGGCTCGGCCGAGAGGTCACCGACTCCGGCGATCCGGCCTCCGCATCGGGCGGCGTCAGTGTCGGCGGGGAAGGAGACGGGGCGAGGAGGTCCGAGACGGCGGCGGAGTCGCCGGAGAAGGAGGCGAGGAGGGCGTCGAGGTCAAGGTCGGCGTCCATTGATGGAGGTGTGATGGTAAGAAGTTTTTTCGTCGCGCTCTCTGGTCGGCGTTTATATAGTGGGCTCGTGTAGTTCAGTTTTGCTTAGGGAGGAAGCAAGGGGAAGGTTCGCAGGAATGGGGGGAAGGAGAGAGGTGGGCCCACGCGGTGTGGTGCCGTGGCCTGGCCAATGGGAGGGATCGGATATGCCACGTAGGCTTCGGGGTTTTGCTGAGGGGTCTGGGCTGAGTATCGTTGGGCTGGGCTGGGCTGTCGTTGATGGACTAGGAGCCCAAGACCTGCGGTGTGCTCGGTTGATGTGTTCTGTAGGCCTTGACAAGGCACCTGTCGATATCAGTAGACACGATGAGCCTTCGGCTATGACTAAGGCCCGGTTAGGGCTCGAAGGAATTTCAACAGGACCTTTTTTTCAGGAATTTTACCGTAAAACAATTCAATTCTTACCGTGTTTGAAAATTCCCGCGTCCAAATGAACCAAATCAAAATTTGATAATGCCCATAAAATTTAACTATGATTTGACTTGTTGCCAAATTTTGGTACCACCCACAAAAAATTGGCAACGCCTGTGTCCTTCATGCGCTCTGTGCGGGGCGAAATCCGAGCGGCTCAACTGTGTTTTGGCAGCCCGTAGCTCTTTGCTTTAGTGATATCGCAGCCAGGGGTTGGTTACCTTAAATGCATTAATGGTTTGATTAACAAGCTTTAAATGATGATATTTTCTAAACCGAGTATCTGATTTGTGATCCATTTGAACAATTATTTTCCTTATCATTTAATCAACAAAATAAAACCCATGTTGACATATTTTGGTGCAAAAAGATAGGTGTCATGCAGGACCCACATGCCATACTCATAATTTTAATAAATTTTGGCATAACTGCAATCCAAACACATAAATTTCAGCATTTTCCTTAAATTGTTATGGTCACGATCCAAACACCATTTTCTTGCCTAATTTTTGGCATTGCCTAGGTTTTAGTATGGCTACCTGGGGTCAGAAACCAAATAAGCCGTAGGTCCCCATCTTGCCCCTCACCGACACAAGGCACTCTGCCCCAACCCGGCCATAATCCGCCCAATCCCGCACTAGAGTGGGTGGATGCAAGTTAGAGGTCGCCCGTCCCGATCACACAAATATTATTTATTTTTATATGGATTAATATTTATCCTACAAGCTATGATAGTACAATATTAACTAGTATTTGTTATTTCAAATACATTTTTACCATTGTTACAAGTTGGTCTTTCCATTGTTACAAGTTGGTCTTTAAATACCAGTGATTTATGGTAATATATCAAATCAAGTTTAGTAAATAATATGACTTTTACTTTTTAAAATACATGAAACTATAATGCAATATTAACTAGTATTTGCTCTTTCAAAGATATTTGTTACCATTGTTACAAGTTGATCTTTAAATATCAATAGTTTTACGATAATGTGTCGATTAAGTTTAGAAAATAACATGTTTCTTACTTTTTAAAATACATGGAACTAAAAATTGCCCCGACCCGATTAGAGCCGGGGCAAAAACCAAACCCCACCCCACCTCATCTAGATCTCTGTTGTTATTTAGAAAGTACATTGAACTCACTAATACTCTTCTGTGGCCACCACGATGGTCCATTTTTTTTTTTGCATATGTTACTATAATATTATGTTAGTTAGACTCAAAACTTGTTACATGATATAAGCGAGGAGCACGAGGCCAGGACAAGTGCTATCAATTGACAGATAAAAACATGAACGGTCTTCCTACCAATTTAACATGAGTTACTCTACGAAAGTTTAGGGGTTGTTTGGCACGGTTGTAGCTTTTCTCAAAAGCGGCTTTCGGCTAAGCTGTCGGGCTGAACGGCTGCAAGGTTGAACGACTGAGCTAAAGAGGTTTGGTGTTTGGTTGTCTAGCTTTTAGGTAGGCTGGCTACAGCTTCTAAGATAGGGAATGCCTGAAATGCCTCTCAGGCACATAATGGCTTGTTTGATACCATTTAACAGCAATTAATGCAATTGATGATTTAATGACATTTAACGATAATTAACGTCAACTAACGCAATTGACTATAATTAACGGAATTGACTACAATTAACTATGACTACCGCAATTAATGCAATTGAACAATTCAATTCTTACCGTGTTTGAAAATTCGCGTCCAAATGAACCAAATCAAAATTTGATAATGCCCATAAAATTTAACTATGATTTGACTTGTTGCCAAATTTTGGTACCACCCACAAAAAATTGGCAACGCCTGTGTCCTTCATGCGCTCTGTGCGGAAGCTAAACCGAAGCTGACTCAATCGTGTTTTGCAGCCGTAGCTCTTTGCTTTAGTGATATCGCAGCAGGGGTTGGTTACCTTAAATGCATTAATGGTTTGATTAACAAGCTTTAAATGATGATATTTTCTAAACCGAGTATCTGATTTGTGATCCATTTGAACCATTATTTTCCTTGTCATTTAATCAACCCATGTTGGCATATTTTGGTGCAAAAAGATAGATGTTATGCAGGACCCACATGCCATACTCATAATTTTAACAAATTTTGGCATGACTGCAATCCAAACACATAAATTTCAGCATTTTCCTTAAATTGTTATGGTCACGATCCAAACACCATTTTCTTGCCTAATTTTTGGCATTGCCTAGGTTTTAGTATGGCTACCTGGGGTCAGAAACCAAATAAGCCGTAGGACCCCATCTTGCCTCTCACCGACACAAGGCGCTCTGCCCCAACCCGGCCATAATCCGCCCAATCCCGCACTAGAGTGGGTGGATGCAAGTTAGAGGTCGCCCGTCCCGATCACACGAATATTATTTATTTTTATATGGATTAATATTTATCCTACAAGCTATGATAGTACAATATTAACTAGTATTTGTTATTTCAAATACATTTTTTTACCATTGTTACAAGTTGGTCTTTCCATTGTTACAAGTTGGTCTTTAAATACCAGTGATTTATGGTAATATATCAAATCAAGTTTAGTAAATAATATGACTTTTACTTTTTAAAATACATGAAACTATAATGCAATATTAACTAGTATTTGCTCTTTCAAAGATATTTGTTACCATTGTTACAAGTTGATCTTTAAATATCAATAGTTTTACGATAATGTGTCGATTAAGTTTAGAAAATAACATGTTTCTTACTTTTTAAAATACATGGAACTAAAATTGCCCAGGCTGACCAGATAGGGCAAAAACCAAACCCCACCCCACCTCATCTAGATCTCTCGTTGTTATTTAGAAAGTACATTGAACTCACTAATACTCTTACGTGGCCACCACGATGGTCCATTTTTTTTTTTTTTTGCATATGTTACTATAATATTATGTTAGTTAGACTCAAAACTTGTTACATGATATAAGCGAGGAGCACGAGGCCAGGACAAGTGCTATCAATTGACAGATAAAAACATGAACGGTCTTCCTACCAATTTAACATGAGTTACTCTACGAAAGTTTAGGGGTTGTTTGGCACGGTTGTAGCTTTTCTCAAAAGCTGCCGGCTTCGTGGTCATGAGTTGAGCAGGTGAGGTTGAACGACTGAGCTAAAGAGGTTTGGTGTTTGGTTGTCTAGCTTTTAGGTAGGCTGGCTACAGCTTCTAAGATAGGGAATGCCTGAAATGCCCCTGAGGCACATAATGGCTTGTTTGATACCATTTAACAACAATTAATGCAATTGATGATTTAATGACATTTAACGATAATTAACATCAACTAACGCAATTGACTATAATTAACGGAATTGACTACAATTAACTATGACTACCACAATTAATGCAATTGATCGCATTTGACGATAATTAACGCAATATACCGCAATTAACACAATAGACAACAATTAACACCATAAACTTCAATTAACAACAATTATTACATAAATAAATAACTACAATAAATAATTATTAATAGTATCGAACTTTTATCTTTACACAACTACCATTTATGCATTTGTATCCATGACAAACATGTTACTTTCTCAATATTTTTGCAACAATTTACAAATAAAAATTATTAAAGAATTAACATTGGAGAATATAACTCGAGGTGCACCACATTGCAGTTCTTGCTGTGAAGAAAATAACTTTATTTCTTTGTAATATTCATTGGTACAATTGAAATATTAGAGTACACTAGGAGTAGGGAAAAATATACAAATTACAATATCAAAAGAGATAAATTTTAACTACTATATTTGTTCTTAGAAATGTGCACATGTCCTTCCATTTAAAGAAAACATTTATTGATACTTCCAATGTACAGTCACAGAAGATAATAGAGCAATGAGACAGTACCAAAAAATTGTTCATACCTACAACCATCAACAACTTACAAGGTAATCAACATTTTGGAGCTCCTAAAAAATGGGGAGACCTAAAGCCAAATTCAAATTCACTTAACTAACAAACACTGGGGTGTCGATTAGAGAGAATAATGTGTACAATTAACCAAATAACACTTTAAACATATCCATATCGACAACTTTCATCAATTAAAGGGGTGGATATACGTAGCGTTTGATCATCATCATCAGCACAGTACTGTAGCATGCACATGTAGAAAAATTATAGCAATTAGGACAAAAAAGTAAGTTCACAAGTACATACAAACTACAATACAATATAGATGAAATTGTGAAATAAGGATGCAATATCCCAAACAAAAAAAAAGATGCTAGTTTTACTCATTAGTAACGTGTGCAAATGATTTAGGTTCCTCACATAGGAAAGAAGATGAAATTAAAAAAATGATGTTAGTTTGACTAATTAGTAACATGTACTAACTTGATCATTATTCTTGGAATAAAGCCAAGGATTTGATTGTCAACCCTTCATTCTCCCAGTCCCCACAAGATAATAATGATTATGAGTACATGAAAATGAGGAAAAATACAACTTGAAAATTACATAACTTGGTTATGTGAATTTACTACAGGTGGCTAAAGAAAGTAATAGTTATTTGTTTTACTGTTACCTCATACAAGTGATCTTTGCACCATGGGACTGTAATTTTCCACCAATTCAACTTCTGGCCAACCAAGTCTCAATCTTTTGGCTACTAGACCCTGCATAGAAGAAATTTATATGCCATATGTTCCTTTGTGCAAAACCAAGCTTTGCATACCAGCATAACAAAATTTGTATGTGCGTAGACAGGGAAAACAATTCCAATGGACAGAATTACTTCATCCATTCCAAGTTTGTAGTTGCCATCCCAACAACCGGGACAACTAATGAAGTTGCAAATCCATATTTCAACACAACATTTTATTTATTTCAACACAACAAAAACAATTCAATTACAATACTGATTTCCTTGATGCTCTATCTAAAATGCATAACAGCTTCATTCAATCTATGTGCAGTATATATGAACATTGTTAATAAGAATGCTACTTTAATACCTTAAGCAAGGAATCGGTCTAAAGAGCCTTTTAATGTCAATTGAAATGACAAATTGCCAACATATCATCTCTCACATAATACAGATATCTTGACTACTAATTTAAGATGTCGAGTTGCACACAAGAAATTGATATGCTAGTAAGATCAAGAACTGGCCTAATCACTACCACAAATGCAAGGAGGTATCAAAATGTCCTTTTAGAAGTTAAGCTGCTTAGCTGCTCCCAATTGAACTGAATCAAGAGATGGATAAAGTTTCTGTGTGGATGTTAGGAGAACGAATCGATAAAGACGTGTTAGAATGCAGGTTGTAGTTGTGTTGAGGATTGTATCAAATTCTCGAGCCTCAACGACGTGGTGGAACGCCGTGACGCAAGGAGTTGTGCGACCGAGATACGGGAGGCGATAGAGACAGAGGAGAAGACAGAGTTGGGGTTTTAAGATATCTATTGCTTGCCTCAAATGTAAAACCACTCTCTGATTAAATAGAGAGCCTAACAATCTTGACTAAGTATTGTAATGCAACTGCAGAAAGAACTAGTAGATATTTCCTAATAGCAACTACGAAACATAATCGATAATGTATACTGAACTAGAACGACTGAATTGGAAAAGCTACAGAGCCTACCATTACTAATCTGACACACTTCGTAACTCAGCCGACACAACTGAAACAAAATGTGATGATGCTCCAGCCACCATCTGCTTCTTGCGTCGCTTGTACGTGATGCCCCACATGACATATATCCCACCTTTTCAAATAGCTCATCCTCTAGCTTGAATAAAGGATAGAGCTGTTGAAATTGCTCTAAATCTTCCCAAGATGCATTTGTGATGGCTGTATTTTCCCGTTGAACCAAAATTTGTAGACGATCATGAGCCCGGCGAGCCTTAAGCACTTTAGCCGGTTGAGGACAAACCCTACCATTCAAAATAGTACGCAATGGTGGAAGCACTTGTGGAGAAGGACCAACAAACGATTTCAACAAGCTAACGTGAAACACATCATGAATCTTTGCACGAGGCGGCAATTGCAAATGATAAGCCACTGACCCGATTTTCTTAAGAATTTGATAAGGCCCAAAACAACGAGGTCCCAATTTCCCTCTTGAGGACAGCGACAATGATGTGGTCAGACGATGATGTAAACGAAACCAAACCCATTGACCTTCCAAAAATTCCAGCTCACGATGATTTTTGTCATACTGGCGCTTATAAGTTTGTTGTGCCAACAATAAACGATCATGAATCTCTAGCAAAAAATTGTCTCGATCCAGAAGCAGTCTATCCACAGATGGAAGTCGCGTACTCCTGTGATCATAAGAACACAAAGTTGGGGGTTCCCATCCATAAACCACCTTAAAAGGAGACGCACGAAGTGATGTCTGGAATGGGGTATTATAACAATATTCGGCCCAAGGTAACGAATGAAGCCATTGTTTAGGACGATCCCCAGTCAAATAGTGAAGATACATGACAATAGTCTTATTAACCACTTCAGATTGTCCATCGGATTGAGGGTGAAAGGCAGAACTGAGAAGCATCTTAACTCCTGCCAATCTAAAGAGTTCCGACCAAAAATTACGGGTAAAAACTAGATCACGGTCACTGACAATAGATGTCGGAATACCATGGAGATAAATGATCTCACTAAATAATAATTAAGCCACGGAATAAGCTGTGTAGGGATGAACCAATGGAATAAAATATGCATATATAGAGAAACGATCTACCACTGTGAGAATCACTACCTTGCCATGAATACGGGAAGTCCTTCTATGAAATCCATAGAAATATGTGCCCAAACAGTCGAGGGTACGTCCAAAGGCTAAAGCAATCCAACGGATGCAATTGTTCTCCTTTATTACGTTGACAAGTATCACAAGAGCGAATATAGTCCTGGACGATTATGCGAGCATTTAGGACATGAAAATCAGTGTGAAGACGATGAAGTGTTTTTTGAATACCTTCATGATCGGTTCCATGGGTTAGTTGAAGAATAGAAGATACAAATGTTGTTATTACTGGGACATATATACGACCATTATGTGTGATAAACCCATCGGTGATTGCCCAGGGACCCATCTGATGACCATCTGCAATAGTCGACTGCAGAGACTAGATTGTTGGGTCATCTTGGAGGCTCTTGCGCAAGTAGCAAAAAGCAAAAATTGTGGCAAGGAAATTGCTAGTGATGCTAATGGGATATCTATGTCTTGCCTGGACAAAGAGTCAGCCACGACGTTTGTGTTGTCGGGTTTATACTCGATGGAAAAGTCATAACCGAGCAACTTACCAACCCAATGATGTTGTGGGATTGTCGAAAGTCGTTGATCCAGTAAAAATTTCAAGTTATAATGAACAATATGTACCAGAAACTCTCACCCCACAAGTAAGGATGCCAATGACGAACTGCTTGGATGAGACCAATTAATTCTTGCTCATAGGCTACGAGGGACGCATGGCAAGGTGCAATTGGGCTACTGAAAAAGGCAATCGCGCCGGTGCCTTGATGTAAAACTGCACCAAAACCATATCCTGATGCATCACACTCAACAATAAATTCAGCATTGAAATCGGGCAATTGCAAGATAGGAGATTGTGTCAATGCGAATTGAAGACTGGTAGAATGCTAAAAAAAATTGTTTGACAGAAACAAGGACATATGAGTTAAACTATTTCACTGCATCTAATGCATTTTAGCATCAAAATTTTGGTAGCCTCTTCAAGTTTGCAACCATCCTATTTTATTAGTATTAACTAGCTTTTGGCACTCATGTTTATAGGTAAACTACATCGCATATCATGCGGCAAAAGAGGGGGTGTTACCTATCCGAAATTGAAAACAGGAACTAAAGGAGATCCTATCTCCATAGCTATGTTAACAAAACCTTTTCTTGATTTAAGAAAAGCAACCTGTCAATTGCAAGAATTGTTCATCATTACCAGTTTACCACATTCACAGATAATATGTCACTTGGGGTAGTACAATATAAAAGCAATGTCCTAATTGATTATACAAGAAGAAATCCACAGCAAACCTCTGAATCATGGTGCATATGAAGCATATCGTGTACACCTCCTGTTACTATGACACAATTACAACCAGCTCCAAGGTATGAGTAGAAATTCTTCCTTGAAGCAGGAATCAACCCCAACCAAGTCCATATTTGCCTCAAGAGCGGGG
Organism: Hsuehochloa calcarea; assembly: GCA_036346395.1. Taxonomy (NCBI): domain Eukaryota; kingdom Viridiplantae; phylum Streptophyta; class Magnoliopsida; order Poales; family Poaceae; genus Hsuehochloa; species Hsuehochloa calcarea. The sequence goes on along the minus strand of CM070603.1, from coordinate 29,628,419 downwards.
TGTTGAACACCTAACACCAACCGGACATTGATAAATTAAGAGCACGGCTACTAATAGCCTACTGAAAGGTTGAATTCAATAAGACATTGACAATGTACATCTAGAAAGGCAATTTGGGAACCTCACCGCACTGCTTGCAAGAACCTTATTCTTCGGTAGTGGCATGAATCCAACAAGGTCCAAAAGGGTGGTAGGGAGGCTGCGGGGGAGGTGGTGGGAAGGAGACCAGTGTCGGGGTCGGGGGAGGAGGCCTGCGTCGGAGCTAGCACAGATCTGGTCAAGGCGGCGGTGCTGGGGAGGAGGAGGAGGGAGGAGGCGCGCGGGAGGTAGATCCGGTCGGGGCCGGAGGCAGGTGAAGGCGCCAAATCCGGGGGAGGAGGAAGGAGTCGGGGAGGAGGGAGGAAGTGGGGCGCCGGTGCGGGAGGAGGAGGGCGGCGGCACCGGAGAAGGGAGGAGGAGGAGAGAGGTGGCGGCGCCGACGCGGGAGGAGGGCGGAGGAGGGTGAGGGAGCTGAGGGAGGAGTAGTCAGGCGGGGCCGTGCGTGACGGGTGGGGTAAGAGGGTTTGTTGAGCCAGTAAGCGGTAATTACCCCTAAACTTGTGGGGTAAAGAGGGAAGGAGGGCTGGTGCGGTCGCCATGGCCGGATTCCGCTTTCTCACGTTATAGGCGGCTTCCGATTTCAGGAAAAACTGGTGCAAAAAGTCTCATGTTTGGAACGGCTTCGGCTTTTTTGAGCGAAAAGTCGAAGCCGTTCCAAATAGGTCCTACGGCCCTGTTTGGAACGGCTTCGGCTTCCGACTTTTGTCTAGAAAAGCTGAAAGTTGTTTCAAACTGTTGGCTTTTCGCAGCCGCTTTCGCCGAAGCCGCTTTCTCATACAACGTACGGAAGTTGGAAGCTGAAGCCACTGTGGCGCCTTAGTGGCTTCCAGCCTTTGTTCCCAATTACCCTGAGTTCGGCGTGAATACCCAAAATGCCATCACATAAAACCCGCGGCCTCCCCCGCACGCCCACTCAGCGCCTTAGCCCCTCCTCCCGTGCGCCCTCCTCCCGCGTGCCTCCTCCTCCCGCACCGACGAGGCCATGCCGCTCTCCTACTCCCCCTCTCTCCACCCCCGACGCAGACGCCACCACCACCTTCTTCTCTTCCCTACCGCCGCCTCCTCGTCCCCGAGCGAGCCACCTTCTCCCTGCTAGATATGGATGCTCGAGATCTGGATGCCTCCTCCTCCCGCGCTGACGAGGCCGTGCCGCCCTCCTCCACCTCCTCCTCCCCGGCACCCTGCTCCACCTCCATCCTCGTCGACGATCTCCCCTTCGGATGCTACGAGTCTTCCTCAGCGCAAGTAGTACCTCCAACTCGAGTCCCTCTAATCCTCCTCTCGTCTCCGATCCGATCCGGTAGAGATAGGAAATCGCCGCCGCCGTTGCTTATTGCTTCTCCGCGACTATCGATGAGATAGGATTAGTATCTTGTATTGTTCTCTAGCTATTTAGTTCTAATGTTTCACCTTTTGTTACCAATAGTAGGGAATTGCTTATGCTTGTTCATGCGAGAAGAGTATATAATGTTCCCTTGATTGATTCCTCTTTGGTTTGTCAATAAAGCGTCATGCTTGATTCCAGAAAATCGATGGGGCACTTTCTGAGAAGATATCACCTTTTTGTGTTAAAAAGTTTGATTGATCATCGATCATAGATATTGTTGCCATGAGGTTCTTCAGTCGATTGAAGATAACAAAGTATATAATGTTTTATGTTTTGTTGGACTTTTCATCAATCACGAGAAGTTCAGCAACAAGCAGTTAAGCACAAGTCTGTTTTTTTAACTGTAGAGCAATGCTATGCTAAAAGTAGAATCCAACACTATGAACAGACTTGATATTGATTAGTAGTTAAACACTATGAAGTTCAGACCATTAGTGGCTTGTAGACTTGATGTTGTGTATCATGCCTTAGTGATTCAAGGATATACAGTTGGAGTCAACTTGGACGGGAGCATATGCAAGAGTTCTTCCATGTTGTTAGACCTTTCATTTCTTACTCTTTTTCCCTTGAATAATTTATCTGTTGGACAATTTTGATTATGGTTTCCTATTGTACTTTATGGATAATTTCATGAACTTGTGTGATCTGTGATGTGTTATTATTTGTTGCACTTGGGTTTAGACCCATGAAAGTTGTGCAATTTTTTGAGAAACAATCTTAACTCTTGGTTGTCTTATCTAGCTTCATCTAATTCCTTTACTTGATGCAAAATTACCCACCTCTGCAATTTGCATATATGATAGCAAGGATGTAATCTTGTTTTACTTGGGATGTACTAATGTTCAACTCTTCATCTCCTACAATAGCTTTTAATGGTTGCTCTTGTTTGATTTCAGAGAGCTCTTCCAAATTCTCATAGAGTGTTGGTCATATTGTTATTTACTTGTTGGAAAATTCAATTACTTGTAATTACATGGTATCTGCATTTCTCTTTGTTACTTCTTTATTTTTGGGGGTACGTGTGAGCGTGGGGTTGCTAACACTGCTAATGCCGATCCCAAGCCCGGAAAAAAGTGTAGGGGGTATGAATTATTTATGTAATAATTATTTTTGTAATAATTATTTATCTTAATAATTATTTATTGTAATATTTATTCATTGTAATAATTGTTTGTAATAATTATTTATGTCATCAAATGTCGTTAGTTATCGTCACTTGTCGTTAAATACGCTAAATGTTGTTAGTTATCGTCACTTGTTGTTAACTACTGTTGGTCGTCATCAAATATCGTTAGTTATCGTCACTTGTCGTTAACTACTATTAGTCATCGTTAATTGTTAATTGTCATTAATTACAATCAATTTGTCGTTAACTACCGTTAGTTGTCGTCAAATATCGTTAGTTATCGTCACTCGTCGTTAACTACTGTTAGTTGTCGTCAAATTCATTATAATATTTTTATAATTGTTTGTTCTAATAAATATTTATCAGCTGTCGTTAATAATCGTTAAACGTTGTTAATTGCGTTAAATGACATCAAACAATCTGTTATTGTCTTTAAGAGCATTTCATACATTTTTCATCTCGGAAGCTGCAGTCAGCCTACCTAAAAGCAAGACAGGCAAACACCAAATTCTGAAGCTCAACCATTTAGCATGCAGCTGTTCAGCCCTACATCACAGCCGAAACAAACATGCCTTATATCTAGCGTATCAATGCTAGTGGCTTCTTACAACTTTTGCCAAAATAGAATAGAACAAGCAAGCAAGCTACAGAAAACCATGCTTCCCCATTCATGGCTGCGACCTGGCTGCGAGTAGGCATGGTAATGGGGACAAACCCAACTCAAACCAAACCCAGAGTGACATCATAGAATTTTCAACCCAACCCAACCCACTTAAAATCCCTTAGAACCCAACCCAGCCCAACCCACATGGCATTTGCACCCAACCCAACCCAAACAACTTCCCTCATATGGGTTTCAACCCATTTCCTCGAACCCACCACTACATCCAATGTAGGCCTCCTAATCAAGCACTATCCTAAATATTGTCCTGAATCAAGCTAGGCCTCGTACTCAAGCTCTGTCACCTTTCAAATTACACATGCAATTTCTTAGGAGGTTTGTTTCTATCAATGGAATTAGCCAAACAAAAACATAACCATGCATACAACTCAATGCCTAAAAATGTATCAACAACAACATGTTCTTGAATTCAGATATTCAATAATGAAAATGCAAATGGCGGATATACATGTTCCTGGAATTTCTGAACAACTGGTTATTCAAGTGCTTTTTGAACAACTCATTCAAGTGCGTTCTTGGAATCATAATGACAGAGCTCTAACATCTACAGAACAACAATGGGTTATCCATGATCAACTCCCAAAGAAAACATGTCCATCAAGGTCCTTGTGGGTAGGATAATATCTAGCACCAGCAACAACCATTTTTTCCTGCAGAAAAAAGCATATTAGTAAACAAATGATATACACATTGATATATGTCATTATACCATAACTGAAGGGATCCCATTTCCAGGTATAGGGAATGGGTTAAGGGGAACTACATAATGCAGTTTAAAGCTCTTCGAAAACAGAAAATAATACAAATTCTCACTATTCTTTTTTATAAAAATTATAAGTTGACAACTGAACTTGGTAGACCTAATTACGACCATTAATAGAATGTTATCGAATATATATATATATATATATATATATATATATATATATATATATATATATATATATATATATATATATATGTATTAAACTCCAAGGTAAGAAAGAATCCTTAAACTCCAAGGTAAGAAAGAATCCTAAACTAGAAACACTACTTTCATTCTAACTAGAATTTGGGCCACTCGGCCAGGTTCCTAATAGTAATTAAATGTATATATAATATAGGATATCATGTAGTGCACAAAAGCTACCATTCTCAAGTTTGGCTTAATTTATCCTTCAAAACTTCGAATTATACAGGTAAGAACGATTAGAGACTAAAGGAATGGGATTGATGGACACTGGGATGTGGAGCACCCTGTATATTTGTAGCCCATGCATGAGAAGATATCGCCATCTCAAGTTTGGCTTAATTTATCATTCAAAAAATAATTAATTTTAGTTGTTGCCGCGGAGATCCATCAAAGCAGGGTACCTTACCCACCTAACAGCAAGTAGTTATAGAAGCATTAGCTGATACTTTATTTAAAACCCTGTAAGATTTTGGTGGCCGACTAGAGGGGGGTGAATAGGCGGTTTTAAAAGTTCTTTTGGCTAAAACCAATTAATAATGCGAAAGCTAATAAAAAATTGGTTCTATATACTCACAACATGAATATACAAAAACTACATAAGTTCTATATACTCACAACATGAATATACAAAAACTACACAAGTTTTGTATACTCAAAACATAAGTATACAAAGACTACACAAGTTTTGTATACTCAAATGGATATGTTTCAAAGTAAAGATCCCGAATATATGTGGAAAATAGAATATGGATCAATACTAATGAACCACAAAATATAGCATGAACTCCCACTAAATGTGTGCATACATATATATGTAAAGAAAATATATGCACATATTCAAGTTTAACTTATGGTTGAGTTCTTCCTATATTTTGGATCTGAGGAATGCAACAATATATAAAAGTATAAGTCAAATGCATACCTCGTTGAATTTCACCTTTATATCCAAATGAGACTACACACTAGATATAGCAATAGAAATGTTAGTCTCACAATTAGATTTGTCATTAATCACCAAAACACTCTATTAACTCATAATGGCGGGTCTAGATCCTTCAACCCCTTTTGTTTAAAACTATACTCTACTTATCCTTGTGCCTAGAGGCCTAGATTGTGTACCAACAATATAGGTCTCACTCTCTGTAATAAAACTTCAAAATTGTTGGACCGAAAAGGCGACTAGAGGGGGGGGGGGTGAATAGGAGCACGTTCACTTTTTCACAAATAATAGATTCAACACAAATTTCACTCCAGTAGCTATGGAAGCTATGAAGATCAGTATATCAGTACAGCGGAAGACTAATATTGAATCCAATATAAACCCCATAGCAAAACGACGAAATCAACAAAGATTAAAGCAAATCAATGCACTACGGCCGATCATTAGTTATCGATCTTGGCCGATCGGAGATTGCCACGGCGTCGGACTCGTGACTCGGCGGTTCGACACCGGTGTAACACCAAATTCAACACTGAGCCTAGAATGCCACCACACTACACTTTACACTAATAAATGTCGACACACTATATAATTACAAAGAAGGAAACAACAATAAACATAACCAAGGATCACAAACGAACATGCATAATTAAGGTTCAAACGACAATAAATAAGCAATGGGAAATTATAACCGAACAAATAATCCAAAGCAAGATCAACCAATGGATCCAAATTAATAAAGCAAATAGTCTAGTCCAAATGATATCCTAAACATTATTCAATAACTAACATGTCCAAGTGTAAACCAATATTGAATGAAAAGATTATCATGGCGAATGATCATGTGATGTCCATGTGCTCTACTGCTTCTCGCCATTCACGGCATCCTCGAAGATCACCTAAAGACAACAATAGAGCAAGGGTGAGTCCACGACTCGGAAATACATCCATAAACAACGAACAATAATAAATCAACCGTTCATTAACTTCAATATCATCACGTACTTTCATTAATATTCTCATCATTAATCTCATTTATGAATGCAACTCTATTCTACATGTCCACATGCACTTCTTTCAGCAGATATCGGAGGTATAGCGTGAGTGAATGCTCGCGACAACATTCACTCTCGCCCGTTCCTCCATAAGGATCGGGACCTCCTCCACTCCGTGGAGTTGTGATCAATCAAGATCACCTTCTCTTATGCAAAGATGCTTATGAATGCGAACATGCAAACTCCATCATAACATCATATCCAACTTTTCATCATGCTCATCAACAAGGATATAAACATACCAAGTATTTGTTTGCAATTAAGCAGAATAAAAGCACAACAATAATGGTACTGAAAGATAGAGAATCACGGATGATCAATCATTGTGGGTAGGATAATATCTAGCACCAGCAACTACCATTTTTTCCTGCAGAAAAAAGCATATTAGTAAACAAATGATATACACATTGATATATGTCATTATGCCATAATCGAAGGATCCCATTTCCGTTATAGGAAATGGGTTAAGGGAACTACATATTGCGCTTTAAAGCTCTTCAAAAATGTAAAATACTACAAATTCTCACTATTCTTTTTTAAAAAAATTATAAGTTGACAACTGAACTTGGTAGACCTAATTACGACCATTAATAGAATGTTATCCAGAATATATATATGTTTAAACTCCAAGGTAAGAAAGAATCCTAAACAAGAAACACTACTTTCATTCTAACTAGAATTTGGGCCACTCGGCCAGGTTCCTAATAGTAATTAAATGTATATATATTATAGGATATCATGTAGTGCACAAAAGCTACCATTCTCAAGTTTGGCTTAATTTATCCTTCAAAACTTCGGATTATACAGGTAAAAACGATTAGAGACTAAAGGAATGGGATTGATGGAAACTGGGATGTGGAGCACCTTGTATATTTGTAGCCCATGAATGAGAAGATATCGCCATCTCAAGTTTGGCTTAATTTATCATTCAAACAATAATTAATTTTAGTTGTTGCCGCGGACATCCATCAAAGCAGGGTACCTTACCCACCTAACAGCAAGTAGTTATAGAAGCATTAGCTGATACTTTATTTAAAACCCTGTAAGATTTTGGTGGCCGATTAGAGGGGGTGAATAGGCGGTTTTAAAAGTTCTTTTGGCTAAAAACCAATTAATAATGCAGAAGCTAATAACAAATTGGTTCTATATACTCACAACATGAATATACAAAAACTACACAAGTTCTATATACTCACAACATGAATATACAAAAACTACACAAGTTTTGTATACTCAAAACATAAGTATACAAAGACTACACAAGTTTTGTATACTCAAATGGATATGTTTCAAAGTAAAGATCCCAAATATATATGAAAAACGGAATATGGATCAATACTAATGAAACCACAAAATATAGCATGAACTCCCCCTAAATGTGTGCATACATATATATGTAAAGAAAACATATGCACATATTCAAGTTTAACTTATGGTTGAGTTATTCCTACATTTTGGATCCGAGGAATGCAACAATATATAAAAGTATAAGTCAAATGCATACCTCGTTGAATTTTACCTTTATATCCAAATGAGACTACACACTAGATATAGCAATAGAAATGTTAGTCTCACAATTAGATTTGTCATTAATTACCAAAACACTCTATTAACTCATAATGACAGGTCTAGATCCTTCAACCCCTTTTGTTTAAAACTATACTCTACTTATCCTTGTGCCTAAAGGCCTAGATTGTGTACCAACAATATAGGTCTCACTCTCTGTAATAAAACTTCAAAATTGTTGGACCGAAAAGACGACTAGAGGGGGGGTGAATAGGAGCACGTTCACTTTTTCACAAATAATAGATTCAACACAAATTTCACTCCAGTAGCTATGGAAGCTATGAAGATCAGTATATCAGTACAGTGGAATACTAATATTGAATCCAATATAAACCCCATAGCAAAACGATGAAATCAACAAAGATTAAAGCAAATCAATGCTCAGGTCATACTGATTGTATTCTGGTCGGATCGATTGCCTCACCGGTCCGACCAAAGTGACTGCTGGCCATCGATCCGCCTCTAGAACAGATAAAACACCCGATGACGAAGTTGCAAATAGATGAAACTTTTAATCTACAACTCCAAACTTGATGAAACTTGGAACACACATTCTCTATGATATCAGGAACCTATTTCAATTGAAGATTGTGATAATTCTTGGAAGAATAACGATCCTTTTTCGTTTGATTGAAGAAGGGTTCAAAATCGGGTCAAAACGAAAACTTGATCCAAAAACTCGCTCGTGGGTGATTGATGATCAAGATGATTCTAGGTATGTTCCTACATGTCACAGCAAGCTAAATCACATGGAGAATTCAATCAAAAACTCGCGGATCAAAGAGAGACTCAAAATCATCAAATATAGAGAAAGAACGTAATGAGACAAAACATTGATCAAACTTTCCTTTGATTGATTGATATGATATGGGTTTACAGCCTCTCCATCAATGGAAGACAATGCTCAATCCAAGAGCACGAAAATCACATCAAACTCTCAAGAACCCCAGCCTCCACAAAAGCTCTCCCTAAAAAAATTAGGGTTTACAAAGAATAGCAAAAGAGACGAAGAAGAGGTGCAGCCACCTCCCTCTCCTATTTATAGTGGAGGGTTAGACCTTCTAGAAGTTTGACTCAATTAGGCTCCCGTTAAGCCCCAGAACAAACGGGACACTTACGCACGTATTTTAATGCGCCGTCTTTAACACCCCTTGACCTAATTAGCTACACCTTGAGCCATCTTGCGCCTCAGATTAGCTAATAGGTCACCCTTGTCCATCTTGCACCACGCTTGATTACATTGACCTCACCCGGCATCATCGATCATTCTGGACCCCAGCTCTCCAAGCCTAGTCCCGATCATCCTCGCCGTTGACCGTCGTTGATCACCAAGCAACCTGCACAACAATAGACAAGTAAACCGAATTTGGGAACAAGTTCTTCACATCTTGACCCATGTTAGTCAAAACATGCATCATACAAAATATATGTCCTGAAACTCATGACTTTGACCTAACAACCGAATATCGCCGCCACGACGGGCAACGATCCAAGTGAAAATCGGTCGACGCCGGCCTCGGTCCTGGCGCACTATGGCACTGGTCTAACCGCCTCCTATTGGCCGGTCAGACCGTCAGTAAAGACTTAGCCAATTTTCAATCTCTGAAAACCGAAACCTACTGGAATTTTCAATCCAATAGAACTTTTGACTGGAGACTCCAAAAATTATGAGACCAAGTACAATAGAATCCCCTCTGTTGCATGTTACCTCTATTTTTGGCCCAGCTCAAAATACCACTTTCCGACATTGCCGGTCCGATCTTGCTATGGCGGTCGAACAATTTGGACCTGATCGACCATGCTCGGTCCGGTGGCGTTAAGTCCGACGATCTATGATCTTTGAAAACACGTGAAACGACAAACCGTTAACGTCATTGCCAATTGTCACTATCCTAAATATTGTCACGAATCAAGCTAGGCCTCGTACTCAAGCTCATCACCTTTCAAATTACACATGCAATTTCTTAGGCGGTTTGTTTCTATCAATGGAATTAGCCAAACAAAAACATAACCATGCATACAACTCAATGCCTAAAAATGTATCAACAACAACATGTTCCTGAATTCAGATATTCAATAATGAAAATGCAAATGACGGATATACATGTTCCTGGAATTTCTGAACAACTGGTTATTCAAGTGCTTTTTGAACAACTCATTCAAGTGCGTTCTTGGAATCATAATGACAGAGCTCTAACATCTACAGAACAACAATGGGTTATCCATGATCAACTCCCAAAGAAAACATGTCCATCAAGGTCCTTGTGGGTAGGATAATATCTAGCACCAGCAACTACCATTTTTTCCTGCAGAAAAAAGCATATTAGTAAACAAATGATATACACATTGATATATGTCATTATGCCATAACTGAAGGGATCCCATTTCCAGTTATAGGAAATGGGTTAAGGGAACTACATATTGCAGTTTAAAGCTCTTCGAAAACAGAAAATACTACAAATTCTCACTATTCTTTTTTTTAAAAAAATTATAAGTTGACAACTGAACTTGGTAGACCTAATTACGACCATTAATAGAATGTTATCCAGAATATATATATGTTTAAACTCCAAGGTAAGAAAGAATCCTAAACAAGAAACACTACTTTCATTCTAACTAGAATTTGGGCCACTCGGCCAGGTTCCTAATAGTAATTAAATGTATATATATTATAGGATATCATGTAGTGCACAAAAGCTACCATTCTCAAGTTTGGCTTAATTTATCCTTCAAAACTTCGGATTATACAGGTAAAAACGATTAGAGACTAAAGGAATGGGATTGATGGAAACTGGGATGTGGAGCACCTTGTATATTTGTAGCCCATGAATGAGAAGATATCGCCATCTCAAGTTTGGCTTAATTTATCATTCAAACAATAATTAATTTTAGTTGTTGCCGCGGACATCCATCAAAGCAGGGTACCTTACCCACCTAACAGCAAGTAGTTATAGAAGCATTAGCTGATACTTTATTTAAAACCCTGTAAGATTTTGGTGGCCGATTAGAGGGGGTGAATAGGCGGTTTTAAAAGTTCTTTTGGCTAAAAACCAATTAATAATGCAGAAGCTAATAACAAATTGGTTCTATATACTCACAACATGAATATACAAAAACTACACAAGTTCTATATACTCACAACATGAATATACAAAAACTACACAAGTTTTGTATACTCAAAACATAAGTATACAAAGACTACACAAGTTTTGTATACTCAAATGGATATGTTTCAAAGTAAAGATCCCAAATATATATGAAAAGCGAATATGGATCAATACTAATGAAACCACAAAATATAGCATGAACTCCCCTAAATGTGTGCATACATATATATGTAAAGAAAACATATGCACATATTCAAGTTTAACTTATGGTTGAGTTATTCCTACATTTTGGATCAGGAATGCAACAATATATAAAAGTATAAGTCAAATGCATACCTCGTTGAATTTTACCTTTATATCCAAATGAGACTACACACTAGATATAGCAATAGAAATGTTAGTCTCACAATTAGATTTGTCATTAATTACCAAAACACTCTATTAACTCATAATGGCGGTCTAGATCCTTCAACCCCTTTTGTTTAAAACTATACTCTACTTATCCTTGTGCCTAAAGGCCTAGATTGTGTACCAACAATATAGGTCTCACTCTGTAATAAAACTTCAAAATTGTTGGACCGAAAAGGCGACTAGAGGGGGTGAATAGAGCACGTTCACTTTTCACAAATAATAGATTCAACACAAATTTCACTCCATGAGCTATGGAAGCTATGAAGATCGATGATATCGATCAGATGGAATACTAATATTGAATCCAATATAAACCCCATAGCAAAACGATGAAATCAACAAAGATTAAAGCAAATCAATGCTCACGGTCATCTGCATTGTATTCTTGTGTCGGATGATTGCCTCACCGGTCGACCGGTGACTCTGGCCGATTCGTCATTGGCCTCTAGAACAGATAAAACACCCGATGACGAAGTTGCAAATAGATGAAACTTTTAATCTACAACTCCAAACTTGATGAAACTTGGAACACACATTCTCTATGATATCAGGAACCTATTTCAATTGAAGATTGTGATAATTCTTGGAAGAATAACGATCCTTTTTCGTTTGATTGAAGAAGGGTTCAAAATCGGGTCAAAACGAAAACTTGATCCAAAAACTCGCTCGTGGGTGATTGATGATCAAGATGATTCTAGGTATGTTCCTACATGTCACAACAAGCTAAATCACATGGAGAATTCAATCAAAAACTTCATGGATCAAAGAGAGACTCAAAATCATCAAATATAGAGAAAGAACGTAATGAGACAAAACATTGATCAAACTTTCCTTTGATTGATTGATATGATATGGGTTTACAGCCTCTCCATCAATGGAAGACAATGCTCAATCCAAGAGCACGAAAATCACATCAAACTCTCAAGAACCCCAGCCTCCACAAAAGCTCTCCCTAAAAAAATTAGGGTTTACAAAGAATAGCAAAAGAGACGAAGAAGAGGTGCACCACCTCCTCTCCTATTTATAGTGGAGGTTAGACCTTCTAGAAGTTTGACTCAATTAGGCTCCCGTTAAGCCCCGAACAAGCGGGACACTTACGCACGTATTTTAATGCGCTCGTCTTTAACACCCTTGACCTAATTAGCTACACCTTGAGCCATCTTGCGCCTCAGTTAGCTAATAGGTCACCCTTATCCATCTTGCACCAGCAGATTACATTGACCTCACTGGCATCATCGATCATTACGGACCTGACTCTCCAAGCCTAGTCCGATCATCCTCGTAGATTGACCGTCGTTGATCACCAAGCAACTTTGCACAACAATAGACAAATAAACCGAATTTGGGAACAAGTTCTTCACATCTTGACCCATGTTAGTCAAAACATGCATCATACAAAATATATGTCACGAAACTCATGACTTTGACCTAACAATAGAATATCGCCGCCACGGCGGCGCGATCAAGTGAAAATCGGTCGAGCCCGCCCTCGAGGTCGGTCGGCCAGCCTGGCCGGTCTAACCGCCTCCTATTGGCCGGTCAGACCGTCAGTAAAGACTTAGCCAATTTTCAATCTCTGAAAACCGAAACCTACTGGAATTTTCAATCCAATAGAACTTTTGACTGGAGACTCCAAAAATTATGAGACCAAGTACAATAGAATCCCCTCTGTTGCATGTTACCTCTATTTTTGGCCCAGCTCAAAATACCACTTTCTGACATTGCCGGTCCGATCGCTGCTATGGCCGGTCGGAACAATTTGGACCGATCTGGCCGCATGCGGTTTGGTCGGGGCCGATTAAACTAACGATCTTATGTGAATCTTTGAAAACACGTGAAACGACAAACCGTTAACGTCATTGCCAATTGTTAGATCATCCTAAGATCTGGAGTATAACCCCATGATATCCACAATCTCCCCCTTGATGAACACATTGGCAATAATCCAGAAAATGTAATTTGGAGGTTTTAAAAGTAAAATATTTTCTTTTTCGCACAAAGACACAACTTGGTCTATAAGCAGGAGAAAGCAATGAAAATGACCAAGCTGGCATCAGAATAGCCTAGGCAAGTGAGATAAGGCAAAAGAAAGCATAAAAACTTTAAATTCCAGAAAGGAGTCAAAAAATCTCACTCAAGGTCCATATGAAAGAGCAATTGTTCAATTGACCTATGATCATTGTGGGGATAAATAAATGCAATTCAAGTTCGAAAAAGTCAATAAGAAAATAAGAATGCAGTTCAAAAACTCCCCCTCACTATGATCCTCAGATTTTAGAAAATTTCAAATTCTCCAACTTCTCCCCCTTTTTTAATCATTTTTCTATATCTTCTCCCCCCTTTGTAAAACAATGATATATCTTCTCCCCCAACATTAAAATATCTTCTCCCCCTTTGACAATAGAGTCATTAAGGAATCACACCTTCCTCTCATCCAGAGATAACAAATGCAGAATGAAGAAGTAGTATGCATGAAGTGCAATGGAGTGGCTTCATTTTTGTATTTTTTAATTTTTTGATTACAAGAAGCTTTGAAGATTACCCAAAAGAACAAGCCATCATTTTTAATATTACACAAACGACATATCAAGCCTAACAACGCTAGCAAGAATATGATAATACATATATATCAAAGCTAAGCACGAAGGCTCAAAAATAAAGCAATAGATTTGATCAATTGAAGCAAAACTTCAAATTCATCAAGTTCATCAACAGGGATCTTAAGTGAAACTGGCCATGTCAAGATGTCAAGGTGAGATCAAAAAGCAAACAAAGACCACATTAAGAGTCAATCAGGTCCTATATTGGACCATTTTGCTCAAATTTCTCAAACGCCCATTTTTCAACAGTTTTCTCATTTGCACTGAATATTGAAGTGGACTAATGATCTAACTTAGTGATAAGATCATGGACTAGGAGCCATCCACAAACTCATCCTAAGCAATCACTATGAATTGTTTGACACCCAAAAACTTTGAAGGTTAGTTGCATGGATACCATCTGGTCTTTAATGTATGGATCCTCAAAATTCTAAAACGGAACCTCCGTATGGATACAAAACTTAGTAATTAGCTCACAGATTTTTTGGGCATCAAATACAAATAAACCATGTGGTGGTTGTTTCTTGATAGTTGCTAGAAACTTCTTTCTATTAGAATCCTCAATTGTTGGGCACGATTTAGCAATATGATTTCTAAGACTACTTGTTCCTGATTTAGGGTTACATGTCAACCTCAATTGACAATATTTGCACACAGCTTTTGGGACACCATCAACAATTAACAAATTTTGTTCAAATGTTCCAAGACTTTTGATCTCCTATGTGGAGTTACTGGTGACATCTCGTCTATGGAATCACCGGTACCCGAGTAGTCCAACACGTTTACAGACATATTTACAATCTATTAGTTACCAAACATTATCAAATTTCAGAATAGTCTGAAAGTATGTCAGAATCCTAAGTGTGATTCGACAAAAATTGCATGATAATGAAAAAAATCAGTAGCAGATGCGGTCGATGGCTGGGACGTAGAAGATGGTGTAGGATGGTGTCAAAAGCTAAACACAAGTAGCAGTTTCAGAAAACAACTCACTAAGAACACCGATTAAACTGTAACAACTATCCAAAGATTGCATAAAACAACTCACTAAGAACACCGCTTAAACTGTAACAACTATCCAAGGATTGCAACCAAATCATGAAACAAGTAGCACGTGGATCCCGGAGCAGAGGGTCTTGACTCTTGAGGTACTTGCCCCTTTCTTGCTTTGAGGAATCGATCTTTCCAACTCTAAGTAACACAAACAACCATCTCAAGAAAAACAAACAGGATTGAAATTTGCAAAAATCTTTGAAATCATATGGATTTGTTCTTCTAACCTTGATCTTTGGAGAACGACTTATCGCACACTGGCCGAAGAAGATGACGACGACGAATGGTAGAGATGCAGGGGATTTGGGGGACACGACGCCGCACGAAGAGTTAGAGTGGGAGGGGCACACGACGCAGGGGAGGAGATCCGGTGGCGGGGGTATGTAAGCGACAGAGATCGGGGAAGGGGAACTGAGTCCACGGCGGCGGCGGCACGCTGGAACTTTAGACCCCCTCACGGCCTCACTTGGCTCAACATGTGCCTGCGTGGGGAGTTGGAGTCCCAGAGATGGCGGTGTGGGCCACCAGTTTTCTACGCCACTTACGTGTGAGTGGGTGACAGTGATCGGTGGGTGGAGACAGGCCGAGGCCAAGAGATGAATAGGCTTCCAAACCATATAAACCTATGGATTAAACACATATGAAGTCGAACTTTTTGACTCCACATCAAACCAATCCAACCCGTTCTCAGTACAAACCTAAATCAAACCAACCGTTAGTCGGCTCGACCCGTTTCAACCCGCTCAAAGCCAACTCAAAGTAAAATCCAACTAATTTCACCCGTTTGAACCCAACTCATTACCCGACGTAGCGAGTGTGAAAGCAAAAATCAAAAGCCGATCCAACGTTCACATTTCACACCTGCCACGTACCACAGCCGCACAATTCAAATGAAGAGACCTGCCGCAGATAAATCCTCCCTGTACCCGTATCTAACCCCACACGCCGCTCGCCAGAGAAGCACCAGCCATTTCAAACGCCGGGGCCCACCGCTGACACCCACGCTGCCCAGACTCCAAAGACACTGCGATTCGTTCGAATCCCCGTCTCCCGATCCAAATCGCACGCAAAAAACCTTCGAATCCAATCCATCCGTCGCGATTCAGACGATCCCCCGCTTCTCCCTCCCCTTCCCTCCCTCTGCATTCGCATCGCGCTCGCCGCCTCGCCCTCCTCGCCGTCCGGGCGGCGGCGATGGAAACCCTAATGGTGGACCGCGTCCACAGCAACCTCCGCCTCTTCATGCACCGCAACGCCATCTTCCTCTGCGAGCGCCTCTGCGCCCAGTTCCCCGCCGAGGTACTAGCCCCCCCCCTTCCCGCTTCCCGACGAGGCTAGGATGGCTTGATTTGGTGCTGAGAATAATTCGGTGGGAGGTTAGATGGGGCGTTCGGTCGGCGTGGGGCGCCGATTCGGCTGCGGGGGCTCACCTACGGGGTTCAATTTAGTGCTTATTTTAATGTTTAGGGGCGCGTTTGGAGCTTGAGCGGTGGGATTTGGGTAGGGTTTATGGGGAGTTTGAACAGCAACGGCTTCCTCTAGCTATTTCGGGAAATGGTTTTGGTTTGTAGGGAACTGGAGTAGTGCATATGATTTCTCTAGGGTGTATGGAGAATTTAGGTTGAGACGGGACTTTACAGCCTAAAACGGGAGCCAGTTTCGCAGCTTATTTTACAGATTTTAGCGAGTAATCCCGATGGCGATGCGTTACGTCCTACAGGGAATTTTTCCTTATTTAAATCTCTGGGTATCTATAACTGTAGCCATTTTAAGGTATTGGGTAGCTTAGATAAGAGGATATTATATGACATGCCCCCTTCCATCTTCTCCTGTTCTTTTAGTAGCTGGAGAGTGTGGGTTTAGTTATTTATTTGTGGTTTTTCGCTGTAGTTTTCAGTAATTCGAGTAGGATTAGGTTTGGGCAGATCTAATGTATATTGTTTTATTTTTTAGCAGGTTTTAAGCTAAAGCTAGTGTGTAACCTGAAATCCTGAACCCAATGCCAATTTTGCTATAACAAGACCTTTTTCAATTTCGCTTATGGAATAGAGCGTGTAGTTTAATTTTTCTCTTTTTCTAAATCAGTTTTGACCACAGTTATATGCTGCACTAAATGCTCTTGCCCTTTCTCCTGCGCACAGACCAATGTGCAGTTGCTAGCGACTTGCTACCTCCACAACAACCAGCCCTATGCTGCATACCACATTTTGAAAGGTAATAACATCTGCTCACCATGTGACCACTACTTATTGGTAGAAATGCTATGACACGTTTTGAAAATAAAAAGGATGTAATCATATTATTTGTCCATATGTTTGGGCATATTTCTTTCATGTTTTGCAAATTTCAGCATTTTTCCCCTGTTTTGGGTATGAAAGTGGTTCTGAGTGATTTATGATTTTGTTTCCTATATGCTATGAAGGGAAGAAGCTGCCAGAGTCCCGGTACTTGTTTGCTATATCATGCTTTCGAATGAACCTCTTGCGGGAAGCTGAAGAAACTCTGTGTCCAGTCAATGAACCAAACATGGAGGTATATAGCATGTTTGTAAACATGATTTATTTCCTGTGTTTCTGAATAGATCTCATCCAATGGCTTTAGATTTTGTCATAAGCGAGTGTGTAAAAACTCGAGTTTTGTTGTGGACAAGGGGTTCCACAAAACATCATTTTTTCTAAAAAAGAGCAGTTGTTCTGACATGTTTGATGATTTATGAACTAAGAATTCCAAAGCTGGAGCAACAAGCACATTTCAAAGTACTAGTTGAAAAATATTAGACTCGGTTGATGTATCTTGCATTTGGAGGAAATTGTACCAACTATGTTGTAGAAGTGAAAATTTGATGTGTTTACATTCCCTTCAGTTCTTGGTAATTGTGTATTTATGATAAGTGATGTACCTGATAAACATTGACAGAAATGGCGCGAACTGCGAATACACTCTTTTTTGTTGTTCTTTTCTGGAGCATGACATTCTTCTAAGGTTGTCCACCAACGATTTGATTCTACAGGGATGAAATAGTCAACAGAAAAGAAAATCTATTACATCTTTGCCTGCTTTATTCTTTTTGGGCAGCTTGTTACTTCTGTTGTTTCTCATCCTTTGTACAGGTTCCAAGTGGTGCAACAGGACATTATCTTCTTGGACTAATTTACAGGTTCGTTTTACATGGTATAATTGAATCTGTGTTTGCAGCATATTTTGAATCTGTATTTACCTCATCTGCCTGTAGGTACACTGGCAGAGTGTCAGCTGCAGTTGAGCAATTTATGCAAGCTTTGGCTCTAGATCCTCTTTTATGGGCAGCATATGAGGAATTGTGTATACTAGGTTGGTGCATTATACCCCATAATTAAAGTTTTCTAGTAGGTTTATACTTAATTTTGATACACTGAAGTACTTGCATCAAGTGCTGCTTTACATCAAAGTTTTTGCAAGATTTAGTTGTAGAGAATGAAAAATACAATTTATATTTTGCAGAATGCACCTTCCAAAATATGTGACTTATAGTGGATTTTGAATATGTTCTTCATGTGCTTTGCATTGTTTGTGGCTGTCTTGCTTCTACTTAACATTTTGATATATGGGGACTTCTATATATCAGCAAATTTGAGTGCCACTGCGATAAATTCTATATACAAACATGCATTGCATCCAACCATTCTTTTTTAGCTTGATGTTATCCATGAACACACATTCTTTATCAGTCATTATGCAGAACATTAGTTCATAGCCACTATACTCACTGATACGCCTAGAGTGCTACACGCATTATTATCCCTGCATTTCTGTAGTAGTTAACTATGGCTCAACATTCCTTGCATGAAAGTCCTCATCCTCACAAAAAATCTAAAATTACATTTTGAAAAAGCGGGAATTTATAAACATACCCTAAAAGTGTGTCACCATCTTGCAGGCGTTGCCGAAGATGCAAATGAGTGTTTTAGCGAAGCAACTGCTCTACGTCTCCAGCAGGAACACACATCCACATCAAATCCTGAAAAGTTGAACTTTGTCAATGAGAACCGGGTTCTATCTTCCAGTGTGTCAGCAGGCCTCGGGGATATTAGCCCTAAGCAAATCAAACAGCTGCATGCTAACAACACAACAGAAGTACCTAGTTATCCTCATGTAAGAGCAACTGCATTGCACGTGCAGAACAGTGTACCATCTAATGGAGCACAGTTTGACACCCCATCACCAACTGTAACACAGGTTAGTAGAACCTTTTTGATTCTTCATTCTGTAGGATTATCTTTTTAAAAATAAAAATAAAAATAAGACCCTAGGACTCTTTAGGACTGTCTTTCAGTGTAGATTTGTAGGACTAGATATAATCAACAGTTGCTAGAAGCATGTTAAGCAGCCAGGAATGTCTTATGTTTCACCTTTGGTGGCACTGGCAGAGATGGCTTATGTTAAGCAGGCATGATGATATGAACCTTAGTTCATCGGGGTAAATACCGTACAGAGGAGGGCCGGCACGGCTCGACTAAAGGAGAAGGGGTCTTAGGAAAAAGGAGGGACCATGGACTGGGATGATGAACCTTGGGAGGGAGACTAGATTATTTCATCTTTCTTGCTTGCTTATGAATGGTGCAACTCCTCTATATATATGAGGTTACCCCATAACAATATGAAAACTGTCATATCTAATACAACCAATCAACTAAGGACAAGATAATATCTATACTTTCTAAATATGAAGATATGCATCTCAAATAATTTTATGCACGCTCATGAAGATATGTATCCTCCTTGCATAAAGGAAACAATTAATCTAATCCGTTGGGCCGTGCCCATGATACTTCATCCCTCCCGGACAAGCCTTGCATGGCGTAGGCAGGGCGTGCCCATGGTCGCATCCCGGACAAGCGGTGCGAGGCGGTTTTCTTGTGCCACGAGAAGTTGTGGCGCGGCAAAACATCGCATGGAAGATGGTCCGCAACGCTCCAATAGACAGCAGCGAGGACTACGGTCCCTTGGTGTGTCTTGACGTTGTAGGAGACGTCGGCGGCATGGACAAGCTACGCGGGGCAGCAGCGACGCTCTTCTCACCATAGGAGGCTTCAATGGTAGAAAAATTGCGACGCCGTCATGGTCCTGACATCCGTCATGGTCCTGACATCCGTCATGTCCTGCACCTACAAAGGCACGACGTCAGTCGGGCGCCTGGAGAAGACAGTCGTTGGACAACAACCTTCTTTCTCAGCGAGGGCACCATTTGTGCAACCACGGGTAGGTAGGTCAATGATGCGGAAGTCATGGGCAAAATCAGAGATGCCTTCGGAGGCGTAGATCGCGCAAGGAATAAAAAAAACCGTTACCGGACCGAATCCCAGCAGGGGGTCGGGACCGGTTACCGGTTTTTCCAGGAAAAAAACCCGGTTGAATTTCGTTTGAATTTGCTTAAAAACCAACTAAAATTCGAAATTCGAAATTTGAACTTGCAAAACCCGGAAAAACTAGCTGGGATTTTGGATCCGGACCCCGGCCGGTAATCGGTAACCGGCCGGTAGGTTACCGGCCGGGAATTCTATCTCTGGATCGCATAGCAATTGCTGCCGGTGCCTTCTTCTTCTTCTCCTTTTCAACTAGTTTGGCCACCATAGCTGCCATGTCTGCCAAGATGGCTTTCATGTCATCTACACTGGTCAATGATGCAGAAGTCATGGGCGAAATCAGAAACGCCTCCGGAGGCGTAGATTGCGCAGCAGTTGCTGCCGGTGCCTTCTTTCCTCCTTTTCAACCAGTTTGGCCACCATAGCTGCCATGTCTGCCAAGATGGCTTTCATGTCATCTACACTGGTACTCATCTCGTTGAGGGTGGCCCTCATGCCCTTGAAATTCTCGGCAGCGGAAGCTATGGTGTTGGCTCTGATACCAAATTGTCATGAACCTTAGTTCACCAGGGTAAATATCGTACAGAGGGTTGGCACAGTTCGGCTGAAGGAGAAGGAGTCTTAGGAAAAAGGAGGGACCATGGACTGAGATGATGAAACATGGGAAGGATATTAAATTAATTCATCTTTCTTGCTTGCTTATGAATGGTGCGACTCATCTTTTTATATAGATGAGGTTAGCCCCTAAGGCCCTAACAATATGGAAACTATCATATCTAATGCAACCAATCAACTAAGGATAAGATAATATCTATACTTTCTAAATACAAAGATATGCATCTAATAATTCCTAATACGAAGATATGCATCTCATCATTCCTAGTATGAAGATATGCATCTAATCATTCATAATATGAAGATATGCATCTAACTATTCCTAGTATAAAGGACACAATTAATCTAATATGTTTGGGGTCTGTTCACGTGCATGAACATAACAACCTCCTTGCATGGCCGTAGCTCCCCCTAGGCCCATGCCCATGACACAGGAAGCCAGGAACTCCCCAAAAACTGCATGTTTGATCTATCCGGATGCCTTTTTTTACTTGCAAGATAAAGGGCTGTAAGGCTTGGCATATCATAATTATTTTTCGTAGCAGTTGATTTTCTATGTTTCTTTGTACAGAGAGGAAGTAATAGTGAACATTATAAGAACCTGAAGTCAGTAGGTCTTGGAGACCTCATTCCTTCATTTACAAGATTTAGTTTGTAACTTGTCGGACTTGTCTCTATGGCAGAGTTGCATTTTACTTGATTTACTTAATTTTGCAGACATCTGGTATTGTTCCACCACCACTCTTTAGGAATGTCCATGCTTATCAGAATACAACTGGTGGCGATGCTCCTGCCAAACCAAAGGTTAATGCAGCGAACCAACCACTTAGGAGAAAATACCTGGATGAAGCAAGGCTAAAGAAGGTTGTTCTTTCATCAATTGAAATACGCTCTCTTGTAACTTCCATATTTTTCTATTGCCTTATCTTTGGAGCTTCTAGGGTTTTTTGTTTATGTCAAGTCATTGTAGTGCATATTCCTTCACTTAATGCGGATACTGGATACTCCTCCTTTTGTATTTACTTAAATCTTCTCTGAAAAGAATATTGTAATTGGAGTCAAGTGCACGTTGGTTTGATATTTCCAGTTGCTTGTACTAGTGCTGCTTTGTAATGCTTCAGCATCGATTGTGAATGTAGTCTTAACTTTCTGCCTGTTTGAGTCTAAAATTCCAAAATTCCAATCACAGTCCTTTATATCAGAATTCAGCATGTCGGTTCCGTGCTATTGCCTAGTTGTCCACAGTACCTGAATTGCAGTCATGTGTTTTAGTTTGTTTGCTATTACATGGTGTTGTGTATTGTTCATTAATTACTAATCACCATATTGGCTGCAATCAGTTCCATTCTTCAATACCAGTCAACTGTGTACCTACACGTAACCATGGTGTCATGGTATAGTATGCTTGATTCTAGCTGGTTTGCTAATGTCTTCTGGTACTAACTGCTACATTGTTGCCTCATTTTCTATTTGCCTATTCTTTTTTTTATCCTCTTCACATTCCAGTAGTGTTGTATACAATAATTGTGGCTAAATTTTTTCTGTAACATTCTCATCTTATTGTCACAGGTTCGTCCATGATATAATACCCTGTGGATGTGAAACTGGTTAATATTTACTTTAGTTCCTTTGTGATCTTTCTTTTCTTATTGCCTTTTGTTGGAATGGCCACTGTAATCTAATATAGGATCAATATGTTTTTATTATTCTGTTAATTTGAGGTCTGACTGTTGATAGTAAGCATATTCTTTCTGTTGATAGTTAGCATATTCTTTTCAGTTCGTGCTTTAATTTTTGCTTGTGATGATATTAAACTGAATACTCTTTTCAGGTTTCTGGAAGGCTGTTTAACCAGAGTAGTGATTCAGTACCTCGAAGAAGTGCAAGACTTTATACTTATAGAGATACAACACTAAATTCGAATTTAAATATCTCGCAGTTTGGAGGGAATGGAACAGATCACTCGTCAGGTAAATTGCGAGTAAACTCGTCCACGTCGTCAAAATTGTGTTCAACAGCCATACATTCCGTGCAAGTTAGGAAAGGAAAACCACGGGCTACAGAAAATTTTGATGAAGGTGATTATCATTTCAATATGGATGATTCATCAATTATATAAACCTTACCTATCAAAATGCGGTTGATATGTTGTTATGTGCCTGTTCAATCTGGATCCATCTGCGTATTTGCCTAGATGTTTATGTTCCATTTACGAGTCATTCGTGAGTCTGCATTAGTTACATTGTGTCATCAAATTGATATTGTTTTGTTGTTTCTTCTGCCCATATACTTCCTAATGTCGTTTCAAAATTGTAAGCGTCTATAACACTACTAGAACATTATTTTCTCTCTCTTCAAGTGTATGCCTGTCTTTATTTACTTTCAGCTTCTTTTTTGGCATAGCACAGGAACAGCAGGACTGCTTCTCTCTTTTCTTTGATGTGGCATGTAGCTTTGTTTGATTTTTAGAAAAATATCTTTGAACATAAATAAAGTGTTACCACCAAATTCATATATTTTCTTATTCTATGCTAGTTTGAACTCCTCACTCCTATATGGAAATTCTCCCTGATAATCATTGAGATAAAATATTGAAAGCAATTTCTTTCCATGAAATCCTGTTTCAAGAACCCTGACATTTGGAATGCTAAATGAACCCATAATTTTCTCCTTTACTGGATCATCACCATTCTTTCACCTTAGCTTTTGCTATAGTATATTTACATAGTTTTGTCGAATTATACTTTCTAGGTATTTTTTTTGCATTTGGTTGTGCTATATGGATGGCGCAGCATGTTCTGCTCAGCCATCGTCACGAATGATGGAAGTGATTTTTCTGAATCTCAGGAGGCAGGTATGAACCTGTTGATGAAATGTGGACAGATAATGTAGCAACAACTTCATCTTCTGTAATTATAGCTGATGCAAGATGCTTTGAGCAAGATAAAGCTGAACGAATTCTGTCACAAGACTCCAAATTGGCAATTGGTATCAGGGAGCTATTGGGGCTTTTACGGACACTGGGGGAAGGTTATAGGCTTTCTTGCTTATTTAAGTGCCAGGTATGTTAAAGATGTTTGTGTTACAAATGCTAACCTTCTTCTACCCAGTGATGTGGCTAATTTCATTTACTTAATGGTCAGGAAGCATTGGAAGTCTACAGAAAACTCCCAGACCCACAATTTAATACTGGATGGGTTCTAAGCCAGGTACAACCCATGAAAGATGGTTGGAGATTTCCCTATATGCTTTTGATTCTTGTAATGAAAATTTGGAATTTTTTATTTCTATGTTATCTAATGGCAGCGATGCATAGGGTTGGCGTAGTATTCCCTCCATTTATTTTTATAAGTTGCCCACATATTTCAATATTCAAACTTTATAATGTTTGGCCAACAGTTAGTCGAACAATACATAGGTTTATCGTCACAAAAGTGGTACTATTACATTTGTATTTGAAAGTACTTTCATATGATCATGATTCTGTAGTTATTAACAATATATCATAACATAAATTATAAGGTCGAAATTCAATTTAGGATACGGTTCCAAGTCAAACCGTGTCTTATAAAAATCAACAGAGGGAGTATTGAGGAGTGGCTCGGATGACAACTTTTTTTGCTTCCTCTGGTTTAAACTTGAAAATGACTTAAATCAACCCGACGGTGTGATGAATTCATGACGGTCTAGTTATTGAGAGGGTAAGATGATAGTGAATAGTCTATGCTTCTTGTTGGTCTGTTGTTTTGAGTCAATTTGGGATTGAAGTTTGTAAGCTTGCCACTCGGGCGTCGACCTTGAATACTGATTGTTTGAGTTGGAATCTGACTACTTCATGTTAATATAGATGTGCTCATGTGCACATGAGTCCCTTATTGCAGATATTAATTGCCACTTTAATAAAAGATCAGTCTCTACTTTATAAAACTATATCATAACATATTTTGTACTATATATAGATATAAATGACAGTATGTAAATTTGCTTATTTTGGCAAGAAAAGCTCATTTTCATTTTGGTCAACTACGCAGGTTGGGAAGGCATATTTTGAATTGGTTGATTATTTAGAAGCCAATCATTTCTTTGAGTTAGCACATCGACTATCACCATGCACGTTGGAGGGAATGGACATCTACTCCACTGTTCTATATGTAAGTCAAAACAGCTGTTGGACTTGCCTACTTTATTACCACCTTTAGCTCCAAGCTCATATGCTTCTTTTTCAGCATTTGAATGAGGAAATGAGGCTTAGTTACCTTGCTCAAGAGCTTATTTCTATTGATCGACTATCTCCTCAAGCATGGTATGTCTTTTATCCTCCATAAAGTGAATAATCATGTTGGGTCCTTTTCCTTTTGCAATATTTCAATTTTTAATTCTTTTCCCCCCTCTCCATTTTGTGATGGTTCCTTTTTCGTTTGAACCTGAACATGGGGTTTACAGAAACTAAGGTTGAGGATTATTTTAAAAAAATCTGGTTGGACCGATCTTGGTTTAACCATGTTAAATGTAGCCTTGGTCTCAGTGCAGTGCAAAACAGGGGCCAATTGCAAATCTTTAGTGGAAATGCTTTCAGGCTGACCTCTCGTTACATGATATAATGTTGCATTTTCTAATGTATCTGTTTTGAATGTGCAACAGGTGTGCAGTGGGAAATTGCTTTGCCTTGCGGAAAGATCACGAGACTGCTTTGAAGAACTTCCAACGCGCTGTACAGCTTGACTCAAGAGTTGCATATTCTCACACTCTATGCGGTCACGAGTATGTTTTAGGCCCCATAAATATTGATTTTATATGTCTATTTGAGTAAAGTGTGCCATAGGTCCCTAAACTTGTGCGGGCGTGTCACACTATCACTTGGGTCCCTAAACTTGTATAAGTGTGCCAATAGAGGTTCAAACCACACTTAATTAGCAACTAATGATCATGTGGCACATTGACCCTATTTAAGCCAAAGTTTGACCATGTGATTGCTAACTAAGACCAAGCCGCACTTAATTAGCACTTTACTCTTTCTATTTCATCCTGTATTCATGTTTGAGACCAGCTGTCAAATTTTCTAATCCTACTGCCATTCCTTGGAACTATAGGTATTCTGCATTGGAGGATTATGAGAATAGTATTAAATTCTACAGATGTGCACTTCAGGTAGATGAAAGGCACTACAATGCCTGGTATGGCCTTGGAGTGGTGTACCTTCGCCAGGAAAAGTTTGAGTTTGCTGAGCATCACTTCAGAAGGGCATTTCAGATAAATGCTCGCTCTTCTGTTCTTATGTGCTATCTTGGGATGGCCTTGCATGCTCTAAAGGTTGATATTATTTATCGACAACCATAAACTAGTTTTTGGTTTCCACTTTCCCTCCAAAGTAGAAGTTTCAATGTCTTCTGGACAATGCTTAACTATGAACCTTCTTTCTGAATTCAAACTTATCAGAGGAATGAGGATGCATTGGAAATGATGGAGAAAGCTATATTTGCTGATAAGAATAATCCACTTCCCAAGTATCAGAAGGCTTTAATCCTTGTTGGTCTTCAAAAATATCCGGAAGCTCTGGATGAGTTGGAGCGGCTAAGGGAGATTGCACCTCATGAGAGTAGTATGTATGCACTGACGGGAAAGATATACAAGCAAATTAATGTTCTTGACAAAGCTGTATTTTGCTTTGGCATTGCCCTGGATTTGAAACCTCCCGCAGCTGACCTTGCTATAATTAAGGTATGGCACTATCTTATTTTCCTTATCCCACCTGCCCACTGCCCCCCTCTGCCCCTTTCTTGATTCCCGCACTGTCCTTTTTAAAATACTTATATCTGTGTCTCTTCCTAGGGTGGTCCAGTAATCATTGCTAGTTAAATCGTTGCACTTTTTTAAAATTTCTTACCATCACCGTACTGGTCTTATTGGTTGGAATACATTTGTGTTTCAGTAACTGAGTTACATGTTGGTCTAATGTTTGGCAGTCTGCAATGGAAAAAGTGCACCTTCCAGACGAACTGATGGACGATGACCTTTAAGTTCACTCTACAACACAAATTGAGGGACGGACATTTTGTTGGATCTAAGATGTCCTGCTTGTGCTTTCCGGGGGAACTCGGAGGTTCAAGGGAAAAAGTGCATCATCCTGAATCAGCATTTGCTGCTCCCATGGATTTTCTTGGGGCGTTAGTGTACCATTAACCATCAAGTTTTGTAGCATTTGCTATTCAGCTGTAACCAGTAGAGCGAGAGCACAAGCACGGCAGCTGCAGTAGTTTAGATGTACAAGTTGAGTGTTGACAATGAGGCCTGTATCATTGTACAATTATCAGATTACCAAAAGAAATCATTGACAAATAATAAAAATTATCGTATGATGAGATCCTGCTAATTCAAGCAGATCTTGAATCACATCGATTTTCTTTTCTGGTGTCATATTCAAGGTTGGAAGCGTTTCTGTACAAGTCAAAAGCTAAGTTATATGGAGAGAAGGCGGTAGGATGCTTCGACGAGTCAGCGTCGTTCCACACTGTAAGTAGTGGGGGAGATAAAGTTATGAATTTTGTGCATGGCTTTACATGCAAGCAAAGTGTAACCTTCCGTTCTCTCGCCATACTGGTGCTTGTAGTCTCATGATTAAAGAAGAATTGTACAGCAGTAGGCAATTTCTGGAGAAGTTCGAGTTTACTTTCGCAGGCTGTAATGTGTGATACCTGTTTATTTACATGAACATGGAATTGATCGGGTAAGATCTATTTTTTTGTCCCCCCAAATAGGGCGGCTGATCAGGTGCACAAAACACGAGGTGTCTTTACCATTTGAAGCTATACTGTAGCGCGTTATGAAGTAGTCATTTGAACTGGTAGATCTCACTCGACGTTTGTACGTATGGTGAGTTGCATCAAGACATCAACTCGTTTTCTTACTTTCCCCCACCAGTACTTGAAAAGCTAAAGTATTTACTTGCAATGAATTGTCACCACAATGTTGTAGTTTCTGTCTGATCAGTATATCTGTGAAGCAGTACTTGCTGCTAATTTTGCTACTGTTTTCCTTGAGAATTTTGAGCCATCTTTCTCTGCGAAACCCTTGAGCAAACCTGTACTTACATTTTTTTCTTAAAAAAAAATTGAATTCGTGACATCCCGTGCAACAATAGCAACCTCGAACAACTTCCAGGCTTCATTGCTTCACCATGGCTTTCTGTTGCTTTCTAGTACATTCCGCAATTATTGCTCGAGTTTGTTACACTAATCTTCCATCTGTGATTTGGATATGATACGATATTTGGGCAGCAGCATCACCATCCATATTGATTTCGCAAGGGAGTCCATTAACAATATACTCACATAGCCAACCAACCAACACAATGCAACAATGAGTGTGCATGCCCTGCTGGTCCTCACTACTCACTACTGTGCCCGCTCCATGTCCCCCCCCCGTGTGTTGGGGGGGGGGGGGGTCTTGGCCTCCCATTGGCAAACGGAGGAGGCTCTGCTCACGTATTGACAAAATCCAGTACGGCTGCTGTCGCCTCAGGTGCAATTATTAGAGCAATAGCGAGCGATCGCGACAACGATGCCGAACGGAAACCACGTCGTCTTTGGCCTCGTCGTGCCGGTACGACGACCGTCCCAATCAGACGATTTCGCTTGTTCTTACGCGTGAGATCCTTGCTTTTTAGCGAGATGCATGGTGCTTGTGGCTGTTGCCTTGGTGGTGCATATACACAAATACATGTGCTCCTGTCATTTATCCTTTTCCTTCTTGCTTAGTACTCTGTCCGTTCTTTTTTGCTTAACGTTTTTTGTTTTTCACGGCCGGCCTTCGAGACGTGATTTTAACCGCTACAGTTTATAGCTTTACATTAAGATGTACTAATAAAATTAGAATATTATGAAAGTATTTTAAAGACACATCTAATGATATAATTTTCATATAGTCAATCTAAATAGTTTTAATGATATAATTTTCATATAGTCAATCTAAATAGTTTTAAACCAATTGGTGATCAAATTTTAGAAAAGTTAACGGCATGGATTCTAAAACGTCAAGTAAAAAAGGAGCAAAGGTAGTCCGTAGTAGTTGCTTTGACATGCTCAGTATGGGTAGTTTAGGAGTACGTATACTAAGGCGATCGTGCGTGCCTGATACTGTGACTCAGTGGTTCGTGTACTACTGATAAATGGACGGATCGCCTCTTCGTCGATCTGAGGATTAAATAATTCAGAATAGTTTTTGGCCTTCGGTTAGTGAGTCTGGACCGCTGGGGCGCGTGCTTAAAATGTACGTGGTGCGTGCGTTTTCTTTAATCCAACCAAGGTGATACCAAATCAAGCGAGAGGATTTCCATTGGGATACCAATCAAATCCGAGGGAATTAACATAATATAGCCAGGGGCAGAGTAACAAAGCTCTGTTGTGTACTTCTACTTGGCGCAGCCATGTAAAATTGCCACTGCCCCTTCCATTGGGAAGAGTCACCAATTCGCCTTTCGTTGTGATAGCTATTAATTATAGGTTTCCCTTTCTACACTATATGCATCCTTGACGTTGAAGAATGAGTATAGCATATGCTTCTTTTGCAACGAGCTTTTGGACCACAGAGCAGTAGTACTACACTACTACTCTACATATGGGGATTTGAATTGCTGCTAAAGCAAGGCTCGGCGGTGTTACACTGTTACCTGCGTAAGTGCGTATACTCCATATCTGAAGTTTTGAGGTGTTTCTGAAACGAGCAGGGCCTGGATCTTGTACCTGACTGGCTCTTTCTTTTGAACCCCTCTGCGTCGATCCGAGGCAACGAGGTAATATCCAAACAACTTTTGCTGTGTACGTATATATGTAGACGACGGCAGAAGACCATCAGATATAGTACTAAACCTGACATGCATGTCTGAATTCTGGACATCAAAGCAGGTAGAACCTAGAGAGCTTCTTATCCCCAATTGGTCTTGCATGCATCAAGTAGTATACATACATACCACTGTAGGTGGTGGCCGGGGCGTGAAAGCTAGCTCGGATGGGCACTGCCACATGCATCATCGATCGCTTGCAACGGAAGCGATTTATACGTACTCCATTCCTGCTCAACTTCTCCCTGTACCCACCTACTTACGTGCATCGGTGCATGCACATGCACTTGGTTCTATGTAGAGACAGTAGTCGTCATCATCATGCCATCCGCTGCACTTTCGAGCAGCCTACATATAGCGCAGCCACCTCAACATGGCAACCTCACAGTAGACAACAACAGCAAAGTACGTAGGTGAAGGTGAGTGAGTGTGCGAGAACATGCCGGTGTGTGTGAAGCTCTCCTCGCCGTGGAGGAGAGCACCATGGCTCGGCCTGCTCTTCCTCGCCGCCGGCGCGCTGCTCCTGCGGCTCGCCTTAGCGGAGGGGCAAGCCTCCGCAGTGCCGCATGACGTCGGGAAACGCAACGGCGTGGCGCTTTGGAAGGAGAGTGCGGTGCATGGCGACATGGAAGGTGAGAGCTTGGACGCTGTTAAACGTCAGCAAGGTGTGTGGGGATGGGGGTCATGGGGTGGAGGAGGTGGCGGAGGAGGCGGAGGAGGCGGAGGTGGAGGATGGGGAGGTGGGGGCGGCGGTGGAGGATGGGGAGGTGGGGGCGGCGGTGGAGGCGGCGGAGGAGGCGGAGGTGGTGGTGGTGGAGGAGGAGGAAGAAGAGGAGATGGTGAGAATAATGGTGATGATGATGGTAATGGGGGACATGGAGGAAGAGGCAGGGGTAAAGGAAATGGAGGAGGTGTAGGTAGAGGCAATGGACATGACAGAGGTCGAGGAATTGACAGTGGTGGTCGTGGCAGTGGCAATATAAGGGGAAAGGGTGGTGGTAATGGAAATGTTGTCGGTAGTGGCAGTGGTGGTGGTGGTGGAGGTGGAGGTGGCGATGGTAGCGTGCTGCTAATTTTGCTACTGTTTTCCTTGAGAATTTTGAGCCATCTTTCTCTGCGAAACCCTTGAGCAAACCTGTACTTACATTTTTTTTAAAAAAAAAAATTGAATTCGTGACATCCCGTGCAACAATAGCAACCTCGAACAACTTCCAGGCTTCATTGCTTCACCATGGCTTTCTGTTGCTTTCTAGTACATTCCGCAATTATTGCTCGAGTTTGTTACACTAATCTTCCATCTGTGATTTGGATATGATACGATATTTGGGCAGCAGCATCACCATCCATATTGATTTGCTATTCAGCTGTAACCAGTCAAGCGAGAGCACAAGCACGGCAGCTG
Source organism: Hsuehochloa calcarea (assembly GCA_036346395.1). NCBI lineage: Eukaryota > Viridiplantae > Streptophyta > Magnoliopsida > Poales > Poaceae > Hsuehochloa > Hsuehochloa calcarea. The sequence goes on along the minus strand of CM070603.1, from coordinate 29,597,246 downwards.
CAGTAGTTTAGATGTACAAGTTGAGTGTTGGCAATGAGGCCTGTATCATTGTACAATTATCAGATTACCAAAAGAAATCATTGACAAATAATAAAAATTATCGTAGGATGAGATCCTGCTAATTCAAGCAGATCTTGAATCACATCGATTTTCTTTTCTGGTGTCATATTCAAGGTTGGAAGCGTTTCTGTACAAGTCAAAAGCTAAGTTATATGGAGAAACAAGCTATTAGGTAGCCCGGAAGTAGAACTTAATACAGAAGAGATATAATATTGCAGGAGCATAAGAATTAGTCTGTAATGAAGATCAGGACGGGAAAACCTCTAATAAACCCAAGTCACAATCACATAGCTCCACCAGCAAGGCAACTCTGCAAGAGAGGAAGTGGAAGTTCGAAAACAAGTCCAGCAATACAATATATAGTTTTCAGTTTTATCATTCATGACTCATAAAGAAACAAATGAGAACTATTAATGCATCTTAATAATTGCCCAGTAATACGTGTCTTCATTTTCTTTTCTTTTAGCTTCAGAATAAAATAATGTAGAGTTTGCAGAGTATCTTTGGGTAACAAGGCCATACTTGTATTACTGAGCTTCATCTTGTAGAGCATCATGATTTCGACTGCTCAAACGGCGCACGGACAAATAGCTGCCCATGCGGAGTGACAACTGCCGAGGTTTGGTGAGGATCAATGCGGGAGGGGAGGGCAAACTAATGACCTGCAGACAGGGTACCATTTTCAGCACCAACGAATCTAATGTAAAAGAACAAAAATCATCAGGATGCAATTCAGATGGTTAACATACCTTCTTGAATGGAGTAACACCCCAAGGATTATCTGGTTGCTTAGGCTCTCAAGTAACTATCAAACGGCCAGCAGCATCTGACTGAACTTGTACCTGCATGAAAAGAGGCATCAGGAAATATCTGTAAGAAAGCTCTGTCATTCCAACTTTTGCAGCATGCATGGGAAAAAACGTGACAAATTAAAGGATACTTAATAACTAAGCCACTAATTCGTAACTGTATCCTTGCTAATTGAAAGATTAAATTTATTTACCTCTTTGCGCAGAAGGTCAGGAACCAGTGCATAGACTTCAGAAAATTTCTTTTTGAGAAAGCCCATGAGAAACAGTAATTTCGCTGGTTTCTGGTTAACCCACGCAGTTGCTAAACTTCCATAATAACCAGAAGACCTAACTGAGATCCACACATTTCAGATAGAATAGTCAGTTCACTAGCACATTTTTTTCAGAAATTTATTGAGACCCACTGGAACTGAGAACTGGGGAAACGGCAAAAATGTACGAAAGAACATGAAACTTATAAAAATGAGATACTCACAGTTCTCCGGACGTTTATCTTCACCCAATCAGCAGGAGGGCCCATGTCAATAACCATCGATTCATTTCTGCCAAATAGCAATCATATTCGTATTCATCCAGTCACATCCATGGAGGCCCAAGGAGCAAAGTGGAAAGAGGGAAAGATCATATATTATTCTACTGGCATGCCAAACCTTAATAGTTAGTTAATTGAAAATTAGGAAATATTAATGTCATATGCCATGCACATGAACAGACTGAAGCCTATGGATATATTGGTAGCAATATTGCAGAGTTCTGTTTCATACTCGACAGCAATGGAAAGAAAAACGTTGCAAGGTTTATGTATGATGGTTATACAGAGAAGTGTAAAAGAAGGGCCTTACTGTAGCTTATCGGATTTATATGGTAGCACTCTGTTATCTTCCAAGGTTGGTGTCCTCTTCCTCTTGTCAGAACCTGTACAAATCCAATGAACAGTGAATAATCAAATAAATGGATGTCTAAAAATAAATCCAGAAAAGGTACCATTGCCTTTTGGAGTTTTATCCTTCTTTAAGATAGAAATAGTCCCTTTATCCTGAGAAAATAAAAATAAAAAATATATTTATACAACAAAATGCAAGCAATTGCTAAACAGTACCTGAGTGTTTTTTGTGGTTGGGAATATTCGTTTTTCTCCTTCTTTCTATGATTCTTGAAAATGAATATATTTTAACCTTTTTCCTGCATAACTGCCGCATGCATGGCAACACAGTTGCTTTTTTGTTTCTGTTGGATTCACTTATGCTACTACTCTGTCCTCTTTTGACTCTTGATTTTGTTATTTGTTGGATTCACTTACGATACAATTTTTGTCCACTATAGATTAGTCTTTTATGTTAAATTTGTTTTTGTTGGCTTCTTTTAGATTAATTAATGTAACGAGTCATCATTTTTCAAATTATTTTACATGAACCCTCAACATTTTTAACTTATTTTAAATTATGTAATTTATACAATATATATGTTTTTTAATACATATGTGTAAATTAGACATATTTATTTGTTGTAGCCCACAAGCCCAAAACGTAATAGCTGCAAGGCCGCAGCCCAGGATGTGGTCGGCTAATGTGTTTTTATTTTTAGTGGATTTGTCCGATCAAAACAAGTAACACCGAATAAATACATGGGCTATTATATATGTTAGACAAGCCAATAAACTTCGTTGTTAATGGGTCAGACAAAACCATAAACAACTCGTAGGTACGTGGGCTGTTAATGGGTCAGGAAATAAACAACCAATGGTTAACGAGGCATCTCAGTTGTGCTCTGTTTTGCACGGAAACAGATTTGCATCGTATGGCTGAAAATTTTGGTATTCCTAACAAATTAGTACTCAAATATTTTCTAGACACCTCCTAAAATGCATATTACTAATGACCTTTGACTTGAAAGGAACACATACCTTTATTACCGGATCAGCAATTTTACCATTGACTAGCTGGCGTTGAGAAAGCCAGCCTTTCATAGCACGAGTTGCAGATTCTCTTCTAGGTCTCCCGGAGCCCGAGGGTCACTTAGAGAAAAGTTAGATAATCTTGTTAAATTTTTAAAAAGATTTGGATCGTTAAAATTAGAGTTGAGAGGGAAACGATACGGCCTCGGAAAGGTTGTTGTCCAGTATCTAGATGTAGCTGGCACACGTCGTGAAGATGGGTCGGTTTCATATAGTAGATAGCGAAATTAAAATATGGTAGAAACTTGAATAATGTAGGAAATTTTGTTTAGTTTCTAGAACCGGTATATTTTATATATTTTTAAGTTTTAGAATTAAAGATATAAAATTATGAAATGGACTATCCTGATAGAATCTAGGACGGTCTTCGGGTAAAGAAACGGGGTAGAGAATGGTAGAATTAGAGGTTCGTCATAACTAGAAAGTTGTAGTATTTTTCGTGAGGATTCCATAAAATCTTGGTTGGTTGAATTTAGAGTTCGGATGAATAAGTTAGAGCCGTTTTACTACTGAGACAGCGGGTAGTGCACCCGATAGTTTTGGGTTAATTGTGTCGTCTCATTGTAGACATGCGAGGGCGATTAGCGTAATATTTTGGTACTATGATGATGTGGTTTTAAGATTATTTTAACTTGTTTGTTCAGAGACTGTGGCCTCATGCGTCGTGCCACAATTTCGTCACCCGCCTTCTAAAGGCTAAGAGGCAAATACATGGTAGAATGGTGAACAACGGGTTGTTCGCCGTTGTCATTGATATTACTTATCATGCTATTTGTTATAATTTAGTTAAGCTTATTCTTATATGTGATATTGATGACATTGAGTGGATAAGATTATGGTATTGAGTTAGTAGAATGAGATGAATTATGTTGCATCATTTACATTCATCATGATAAGAGTGCACGAGCTAGGTCAGCGAGAAAGATACATGACTGATTCAGAGTGCAATAGATAAAGTCTTACATTTATAGAGACTAGCTAAAGTCCTACATTGTAGGGACCTCATCCCAACAAATATTGGGGGAAGAATGTGTCATCGACGGGTGAACACTCTACTATACCGGTATCAGCTGATGAGATGCATATGAGCATAAGCATGATGGTGCATTCACATATATGAGTAAATTATGCAAATTTATCTATATGGAATGACTTGTTTATTTAAGTATGAGAATGACATTAAATAGATAGATGATGATGATAACCTTGATTATGGCTGATAAACTGTTGTTTATGGTTTCACTATGTATTTACTGAGTCTTGGATTCACTCTTACTTTGTTGTTATTTTTAGGTGATCGTTGATGGTGACATACATGGGAGGGAATAGATCACAAACACCACATGCGAAACAACTACATATTCAATATTTACTTAGAGTGGTTCCTTATAAATCTAGTGTCATTGGTTATTTCCTTTAGATCGTTATTCATGGACTTATTTATTGCCTAGAATAATGCTTGAGATTAGTTGATAAATTCATTAGTTGATTAGTATTACTTTAAACGTTCATCTTGTGACCCGTGGACGGGTTTTAATCTTGATATGCTTGTTGGAATTTATTGTAAATTAATGTTTAAATGGGTAATTTGCATAGGTTAGTGATATTATGGGCTTTGTGTTGGGCTGGGGTGTCACAATCACTGTTCTAGATACAAATGGATTTTTATTTTTCATTGCATTTGAAACTAGTTCTTGTTAAATTAGTTACAAACAAGGCTGCTTTCTATTTGATTTCCATACAAAACAACTTGTGCTGGCCTTCACAAAACCATAACCGACTTCCAGAAGCAATTTGTTCTATTAATGTAGATGCAGCAACATGGAAGTCGCCTATTTCAGTTTTTTGTTTCTCATATTCAAGGAGTACCTGCTTGAGATAAAGCACTAAGAGATATGTACGAAACATGGGGTAAATCATTGTTCATTTAAACAATATTCAACCATTCTTGACAAAACTGGCATTACAATTTACAAAAGAAGTTACTTTTGTGGTTCTGTCATTCAAAGGGGAAACTTAGTCGCATAAACCGACATGTATTCTCACTTCCCTCAGATTCTACCACTAAAGTAGAGTTCAGAACATGTAGCCTCAAATTTGATCCATATTCCTATGCCAGTTATGACGATTAGATTTTAGGATATAGTACATAGTCCTATGTTGACAGCTTGGTAAAACCTCCAAAGAGTTGCATTTTTTGGGCTGGTTAGACTCACTTTACAAGAATCATGTAGAATATGTTTAAATGAATAAGTTCTTTATTCAACCAATTACCATCATCGCCTCATCACACATGATAGGATTCAATCAAGTGTTACAACTAGAGAACTATAAAGCCTGGTATGGTCACCCTAGGTAGGGAATCTAGAAAGTATCTTCTCATAGAAGTCATGGAAGGTCCACGAAACAGTTGTGCATGTCCTGCATAAAACATGTTAAGTCACATCACAAGAGAGTACACAAAGATCTTATGTCAACCAAGTTCCAATTTCCATCATTGTAAAATTCAATTGAGATTCATCAAATGAGAAGGCCTGATTGGAATGACTACAGAAGAAATTGAATTCAAACTTTGGAGGTTTGAACGACTCTCCCTGTTGACGCCACAGTTCACACGACATCACCTGTTGATGCAACTAGTAAGCAAACATGCAATGCACATTGGCTAAAGATTACACAACAAAGTTAGGCGATCACAATTTAAAGTTACAAAATCACAAAAAAAAACACATACATATTCTTATGGTCACACAAAGAAATATGAAATAGCCTAAATACCACATTTGGTGGGCAAGGGCGAAAATTTTATCTTACATCCATTCTAGAGAGAAAAGCAACATGGATAACACATCATTTTTCCTCTCCAAATGGTGGGGTTATCATTAAGAGATCGGTGTTTTATCTTTTAGGAAATATAAATGTTGGATAGTTTTTTTTTCTTGAATTACTTAATAAGGTTAAGTTTTTGCCCCACGATGTGATTCTTACAATTGCTTTTGTCACATCCTATTCTTGTAATCAACTAACGGAACACACAAAATAGTAACAAGCAGGATCATGGGAGGAGGGACGGTGTGTCACTGGCCGCGTGAGCCAGGAGGGAGGGCTGGGCATGTGCATGTATGAAAGGAACAGAGCACTCCAATTATAAAAATAAATTGAATGAAGCCTAAAATAATAGTGTAGTACGAGAGAATATATGATCTTACTTCTTTTATGTTCATGATAGAATTAGAGTCATTTGTTGACAGGTAAATCATTTTTGGATATTCAATTGAAGATTTGAACAAGGATTGTAACCCACAATAGGGGGATAACAAATCATACACAGTCCACACCAAAACAAAATAATAGAATGATCATCATTTAGGTGGTCGGGTGTATAATTCTGGAAGAGAAAAAGGACAAAATCAGATTAAAAAATAGTAGCAGGTACTTTGCGTATGATGCGTTAAGAGGATCTGATGGTCAGAAAAGGTATAGGAACACAAAATTGGGCAAGTAAATCAAAATTCACAACCCCTACTTTATATAGAGGTATGAAATTAAATGAGAATGATACGATAACAAAGGAAACATAACTAAAAGCACATAGATTGCTAAAAATATTTTGGGTTTAACACTTAGTTAAAAGCTCTTTGTTGAAAATATTTTCCAAACATAATGTGTTCATTCCTAGCAAAGAAAATACTAATGACTGGATAAGCATAATGCGAGATAAAACTTGTAACTCAACCAATACCACATGACCCATATGAAACAAATCCACCATCTTTGTGTTTCTTGAACAACTAACAGAAAAATATGTAAATTTAAAGGTATTTTTGTAGTCTTATCAGCTTAATGTTCATATATCATATTGCAATGCAACAAGCACCTAATAGATCTAAAGAAATTACAATATGCCCCCATATACTATCCCTAAGACATGAAAATGAGTACCTGATCATAGCCACCCAATCCAGCTACTTGCCTCCATAACCTGCAAAAACATAATCAAGATAAAATTAGTTCATTCAGCACAGTCATAAAACCTTGTACCATACAACAAAAGAAATCCTTGTGGTACTAACTTGAGGTAGTTCGACCCTTCACCATAAAACTTTGGGGGCTTGAATTCCATTAAATTATTTGTATAGAACCACTCGAGCTCCGTCATGAAAGCAACTCGCTCCTCCTCAGTCCCCGAGTCATCGTTGCCAAAGGTGTAATCAAACAAGGAGTTGTTTGAGATCTTGGACAGAGCCTAGTCCCCCCTGTCTTCCCCCGCTGGTCCCAACAGGCGCTGATTCTCACCATCAATATCTTTATTATCACCATCGTTACCACCTTCCTCCTCTAGCAAGCCACCTTTCTTAGTGTCCACCTTCACATGCCCATCCTCATTCTCTAATTTCACAACCTCCATGTCAATCCCTCATTTCCTCCGCCTCACTCTTAACCTTATCACCACATAAACAACCTTTGCATCATCTCGCAAATCCACCGCGACATCATCCTTCTTTTCCTCCCTCTCCTCCACAACCACACCTTTGGACCTAGTTGAATCCTTCGAAGAATCAACAGTATCGATAGCCTCAGCCTGGCTGCCCTCACCCTTAACAACTTTACCATTTTCCACCGTCGTGGTCTCATCCACGGGGACATCACTAGTCGGTTGCACCTTGCCTTGCTCATGAGGTGATGACTCATCCCCACCTTTCACTTGCTGCACCTCTGGGTCCGACTCCATGAAATTCTTCAAACCCTAAGCTACTACTAGCGGTATGTCCACATCTAGTAGGTGATACCACAAGGTTGAGCTAAAAACTTTTAGAGGAAAAATGAGGGGAAATCAGGGGAAGGGGCTCTTAGCTCTTGTCGGGATGGTTTCCTAATCCCAAGAATGGTGGAGGCAATGCGGGGCTCTAAAAGGTGGGTTGGGGAAACCCTAGATAGAGAAGGTGGTCAACGAGAAGAATGAGGAGAGGTCATAAGGAATGGGGGTGATTTTAATTGGAGTGGGTTTGAGTTCGGGCACTCCAAATTTTACCAGTCATGTGTTTTTTATTTTTTGGTAATTTATTTAAACAGTGGCATAACTTTTGTGCCGCATGTTGTTGTGTGTATTTAATGTTCTAAAACAGAGTGTGGAGAGTGTGATGTCATGGGCGGAAGATACACATGAAAATTGATAACATATAGTCGTAGAAATAGAGTACAAAGAGTGTGACGTCATGGATGGAAGATACACATGGAGTTTGATCTTCAAAGAAGTTTATTTGTCACTGTAATCAGTAAAATAATTTTTCATATAAGTTTTCCAACATAAATTCTATAGAGAAATTTAGTTTACACATACCCAATAACTACTTAATATACATCGTAATGAATTTTTGGCAGATACAACACGTTTTGACGTTGTATTTGCAGGATTGACCATCAACGCCACACAGTATTTGCACATTTAGCACCGCTGTGTAGCAACACCGCCACCACCACCACATCACCCGTTGCCGCACAGCAGCCACACGCCGTCATGTGTCGGTTAGGGTTTAGTTAGGATTTTCTGATATTAGGGTTTTACGCTTGTTTGTATGAATTTTAAAATATAGCAAATAAGTTCCAAAAATCACAAAATTTTATGTGGAGCCTCCCGATATAGTGTACTTACTTGTGTAAATTTTTCATAATTTTATTCCTTCAGAATTTTTCTCACAATTTCACATAAGCGCATACTATTTGGACAATTTGATATGTGTCCTGGAATTGTAAAATTTAGTATTTAGGTAGCAAAAATTTAGATTTTAGGTTTCGGAAATTAAGGTTTTATGATTTCATGTGACATGGAATGTATGCAAAAAGCTGTCACTACTACGAAAAGACTAATACTGGATGCTTCATCACAGACGGTTGACCAAAACTATCTGTATTAAATACAATCACAGACGGTTTTAGTTTAGCGACCGTTTGTGTTACTGACTGTACTAAAAACTATCCGTGAAGAGGTAATATCACAGACGGTTCTGAACAAGAACCGTCTGTGATACTTCACATACAGTTTTTAACAGTAACTGTCTGTGACTTCTCGTCTTCATCATAGACGGTGTGTATTAAAAACCGTATGTAACAAGTATCTCCCTGATTTTACCATAACTTGATGTAAATTGTATATAACTCACGTCTTCGATACGGAGTGCGTCCGGTTGGACGGATACGCTACGACGTCGGGCGGTCTTGGTTGAAGGAGCCTTCCCTTATCGTGGGACTCTCCACGCCGACCCGTATATTGAAGTCATCCATGTCCGCGATTCCATGGTGCAAGTGCATCGTATAATAAAAACCTAAAAGGATGTAAATTCTTCATAACTCATGACGTCGATATGGATTACACCCGGCGATCGGATACGCTATGGTGGCGTGCTCACCGTGATAAGCCTTTACCTTCCCTTGTCACGGGCTCAACTTCAGCCGGTATGTCGTACAAGGATTGTAACCCACAATAGGGGATAACAAATCATACACGTCCACACCAAAACAAAATAATAGCATGATCATCATTTAGGTGGTCGGGTGTATAATTCTGGAAGAGAAAAAGGACAAAATCAGATTAAAAAATAGTGGCAGGTACTTTGCGTATGATGCGTTAAGAGGATCTGATGGTCAGAAAAGGTATAGGAACACAAAATTGGGCAAGTAAATCAAAATTCACAACCCCTACTTTATATAGAGGTATGAAATTAAATGAGAATGATACGATAACAAAGGAAACATAACTAAAAGCACATAGATTGCTAAAAATATTTTGGGTTTAACACTTAGTTAAAAGCTCTTTGTTGAAAATATTTTCCAAACATAATGTGTTCATTCCTAGCAAAGAAAATACTAATGACTGGATAAGCATAATGCGAGATAAAACTTGTAACTCAACCAATACCACATGACCCATATGAAACAAATCCACCATCTTTGTGTTTCTTGAACAACTAACAGAAAAATATGTAAATTTAAAGGTATTTTTGTAGTCTTATCAGCTTAATGTTCATATATCATATTGCAATGCAACAAGCACCTAATAGATCTAAAGAAATTACAATATGCCCCCATATACTATCCCCAAGACATGAAAATGAGTACCTGATCATAGCCACCCAATCCAGCTACTTGCCTCCATAACCTGCAAAAACATAATCAAGATAAAATTAGTTCATTCAGCACAGTCATAAAACCTTGTACCATACAACAAAAGAAATCCTCGTGGTACTAACTTGAGGTAGTTCAACCCTTCACCATAAAACTTTGGGGGCTTGAATTCCATTAAATTATTTGTATAGAACCACTCGAGCTCCGTCATGAAAGCAACTCGCTCCTCCTCAGTCCCCAAGTCATCGTTGCCAAAGGTGTAATCAAACAAGGAGTTGTTTGAGATCTTGGACAGAGCCTAGTCCCCCTGTCTTCCCCCGCTGGTCCCAACAGGCGCTGATTCTCACCATCAATATCTTTATTATCACCATCGTTACCACCTTCCTCCTCTAGCAAGCCACCTTTCTTAGTGTCCACCTTCACATGCCCATCCTCATTCTCTAATTTCACAACCTCCATGTCAATCCCCTCATTTCCTCCAGTCTCACTCTTAACCTTATCAGTCACATAAACAACCTTTGCATCATCTGCTAAATCCACCGCGACATCATCCTTCTTTTCCTCCCTCTCCTCCACAACCACACCTTTGGACCTAGTTGAATCCTTCGAAGAATCAACAGTATCGATAGCCTCAGCCTGGCTGCCCTCACCCTTAACAACTTTACCATTTTCCACCGTCGTGGTCTCATCCACGGGGACATCACTAGTCGGTTGCACCTTGCCTTGCTCATGAGGTGATGACTCATCCCCACCTTTCACTTGCTGCACCTCTGGGTCCGACTCCATGAAATTCTTCAAACCCTAAGCTACTACTAGCGGTATGTCCACATCTAGTAGGTGATACCACAAGGTTGAGCTAAAAACTTTTAGAGGAAAAATGAGGGGAAATCAGGGGAAGGGGCTCTTAGCTCTTGTCGGGATGGTTTCCTAATCCCAAGAATGGTGGAGGCAACGGCGGGGGCTCGGGTGCGGTGGGTTGGGGAAACCCTAGATAGAGAAGGTGGTCAACGAGAAGAATGAGGAGAGGTCATAAGGAATGGGGGTGATTTTAATTGGAGTGGGTTTGAGTTCGGGCACTCCAAATTTTACCAGTCATGTGTTTTTTATTTTTTGGTAATTTATTTAAACAGTGGCATAACTTTTGTGCCGCATGTTGTTGTGTGTATTTAATGTTCTAAAACAGAGTGTGGAGAGTGTGATGTCATGGGCGGAAGATACACATGAAAATTGATAACATATAGTCGTAGAAATAGAGTACAAAGAGTGTGACGTCATGGATGGAAGATACACATGGAGTTTGATCTTCAGCAAGTTTATTTGTCACTGTGTACTGTAAAATAATTTTTCATATAAGTTTTCCAACATAAATTCTATAGAGAAATTTAGTTTACACATACCCAATAACTACTTAATATACATCGTACTGAATTTTTGGCAGATACAACACGTTTTGACGTTGTATTTGCAGGATTGACCACTGCGTCACCGTATTTGCACATTTAGCACCGTTGTGTAGCAACACCGCCACCACCACCACATCACCCGTTGCCGCACAGCAGCCACACGCCGTCATGTGTCGGTTAGGGTTTAGTTAGGATTTTCTGATATTAGGGTTTTACGCTTATTTGTATGAATTTTAAAATATAGCAAATAAGTTCCAAAAATCACAAAATTTTATGTGGAGCCTCCCGATATAGTGTACTTACTTGTGTAAATTTTTCATAATTTTATTCCTTCGGAATTTTTCTCACAATTTCACATAAGCGCATACTATTTGGACAATTTGATATGTGTCCTGGAATTGTAAAATTTAGTATTTAGGTAGCAAAAATTTAGATTTTAGGTTTCGGAAATTAAGGTTTTATGATTTCATGTGACATGGAATGTATGAAAAAAGCTGTCACTACTACGAAAAGGCTAATACTGGATGCTTCATCACAGACGGTTGACCAAAACTATCTGTATTAAATACAATCACAGACGGTTTTAGTTTAGCGACCGTCTGTGTTACTGACTGTGCTAAAAACTCTCCGTGAAGAGGTAATATCACAGACGGTTCTGAACAAGAACCGTCTGTGATACTTCACATACAGTTTTTAACAGTAACTGTCTGTGACTTCTCGTCTTCATCATAGACGGTGTGTATTAAAAACCGTATGTAACAAGTATCTCCCTGATTTTACCATAACTTGATGTAAATTGTATATAACTCACGTCTTCGATACGGAGTGCGTCCGGTTGGACGATACGCTACGACGTCGGGCGGTCTTGGTTGAAGGAGCCTTCCCCTTATCGTGGGACTCTCCACGTCAGACTGGTATATTGAAGTCATCCATGTCCTGCGATTCCATGGTGCAAGTGCATCGTATAATAAAAAACCTAAAAAGGATGTAAATTCTTCATAACTCATGACGTCGATATGGATTACACCCGGGCGATCGGATACGCTATGGTGGCCAGGCTCAGCTGCATAAGCCTTTACCTTCCCCTTGTCACGGGGCTCTCAACTTCAGGCTGGTATGTCGAAGTCGTCCATGTCCTGCGATTCAATGATGTAAGTGCACCATACATTGAAAAATATAACAAGGATGTAAATTCTTCATAACTCACGTCGTCGATATGGATTATGCCCGGGCGAGTCCTGGGATCCTTCGGTGCCTCCTCAACAAGGTCCGGTACGTAAGGTTTCCACCGCACGAAGGTCTCGGCTCGCATCGAGTAGATCAGCATGTACTTCTGCTGGATGAACGCCCTGTCGTACATCTACAACCGTCGATCCACTGGAAGAAGTGGTAGCGCATCCCGGGCTACCATTACATGGAGATGAAGTTAAAAATTTATGGAATTCAACGTAGGGAGAGGAAAATCGATGCGTGCGAAAGAAAACTTACGAGGTGGTGCTCGCACGTGTAGTACGCCCGGGCGGAGGTGTCTGAGTGTGTGGACTGAATGATTTTCACCAGCTCACCACACACACTACGAGATGAGAAACCAAGGTGGTACCAGAGCATCTTTCATTGAATAAATTGGGTATTGTACATGTTTGGCCTTCTACGCAAGCCACTTGCGCTTCTACATCATCCTCGCGTAGAAGTTTGCCGATGAGTCTGACATATCTAGGTATTGTAGAAGTTTCGCTGTACATCACAAAACAAGGTAGATAATACATTAAATTACGACATTGAAAGACGACCAGATGGGCTCAGTCTGTTGGGACAATCCTTCATTGAGTGCTTCGGCGTCTTGCATATCCTGCACTTGATTGTGCAGCTAATACTGGTATGTTGGCTGGCATCCATGTTGTTCCAGAAGCGTCACACCTACCGTCGCCCCTTCCCTATTCTCTTCAAGTCCCTGTTGGGACCCCATTGCACCATGTCTGGCCAAAGATCCTTGTAGTTCATTTCCAAGCCGTACGAGTGGAACTCTCTACTCCATGTATCGAAAAGGTGATCCATGTCATAGTACTCGGAGATGTACGGTGTAGACATCTACCTCATTTGCACACACGCCTTGTACATATGCGAGCATGTCTTGTGGAGGAGCTTCGGCTTGTTGCAGGTGCATGTCGCCATATCACCCAGGGTGTATGCCTGTTTCCTTTCCCCCCTGGCATGACTGTTGATGTATTTCTGTCGAAGATTAATATCGTATTTCCGCCTGAGGCCGTCGATCACCTGAATGTCGTGCACTCAGGCCTTCTCCATCTTCCGGTCCATGTGCCTCTGCATGTTCTCGGACTACTGCTTGCCTTCCTCCATTTGTCGCTTGTGCGGTGGCTCTATTGATGAAATAACCGACAGTGCGAGTCCATATCTTCTGGACGATCGCGGTGATAGGGAGTCACAACATACTTTTGAGGACGCTGTTGTAGACCTCGGACATATTGGTCGTCATAATCCCGTACGTCGCACCGTCTGTGTCATAGATGAGGAACTATTTCTCTAATTTAAGAGCGTGGCCATTAATCCACTTTGAGAAGCTTATGGCACTTCTGGGTTGCTCTCCCTCTGGAGTGGACTCCCTTGTATGCCTCATAGTCCGGTGTTCCAAGTCTCTCCAAGTGGAGTCAAACTTCCGCCTGTGGTTCTGTCGACACAATGCCTTGAATCTTCATAACCTTCTAACTGCGGAATCACGTGAACAAGTTAGATGCAAGATGCCTCATGCACCACCTAGATTGCACGTCGTTCCACTGGTGAGACGAATCTGTCCCACGCTGCATGGTGTTGATGGCCACCAATAACCCAGCATTGCGGTCCGTGATTAGGCAAATGTTGGGCCGGTCTCCCACCACCGCTCTCTTCATGTTCGCTAGAAACTACAGCTAGCTGGATTTGTTCTCACTCTCCACAATGGAAAATGCCACCGGGAGAAGCTGGTCATTCGCGTCGACTGCCACCGCAGTGAGGATGGTGCCCTTGTACCTCCATGTGAGGATAGTTTCATCATCGTTAGCACGGGACGACAGAACTGAAGCCCCGATGGCCTGGGCGAAAGCCCAGAACACCCGGTCCAGTATGAAGCGGTTGGGCCCTTTCTCAACATCTTCACAGTCAAGCTTGTTTATGTACGTGTCGGGGTTTGATTTGGCAATCTGGTGAAGTAATCTCAGCACAAGGTTGTACGCCTCTTCGTATGCCCCGTACATGGACTCGATGACCTTCTATTTGGCTCGTCGGACCTTGCTGTAGCTGATAGGATAGCCAGCCTGATTGGTAACTTTCGACATCAGCATCTTGGGGGGAGACAGATACGTCCACCTCAACTAGGTGCGTGATGAGGCTTGCAACCCCTAAACTAATTCATTACTAGTAAACTAACTAATTATGACTAATTAATTACCCCTAAACTAACTAATTATGACTAGCTGACTAAGACTGATTATTTATGACTACGGTAATAATAACAAAAGCATCTAACAAATTACCTGCCCTTCGGGGGAAAGCAATCAAAAAAGGCCAAACGACGATCGACGAGAAGCAAGAAAATACTTAATCTCCCAATAAAATTAATTATGGTACGTTCTCTCAGTTCTCAGCGACGAACGCTAGAACGAGAATCGAAACGTAGTTGAGATGAGCGAAGAGTGACTGCGAGAGTTTGGTATTTATAACCGAGCGAAGGAGGAGCCACGACGTTGGCACCAAGAATTCTGTAGGAGTTGGGGCCGGAATTTCTGGATGAGGCGACAGATGTGCAGAGGAGGGAGGAGGGACGATGGAATTAGGGGATGGGCACAGGCTTGGCATGTCCCAATGATAGCTGAGGGAGGGCCACTGCCTGTGTCGTGTGGCAACTGGGCAGGAGGGCACAGTATGGGTAGGTAATTTGTCGGATGGTCACACGCTCACAAATTCATACAAATAGTACACTTATATAAAATTACAAGAAAAATTCTAAAGGAATAAAATTATAAAATTTTTACACAAGCAAGTGAACTATGTCAGGACACTCCACATAAAATTTCATAATTTTTGAAACTTGTTTGCTATATTTAAAAATTCGTACAAACAGGTGCAAAACTCTAATTTTAGAAACCCTAACCGACACGTGGTGGCACGTGGTGCGTTGTCACACGGCCGCCGTGTGGCAATGGGTGATGTGGCGGTAGGGCCGGGCGAGGAGGGGTACGTGGCGGCAGTGGCGGCGTTGCCGCACTGCGGCATTGCAGCAACGGGATGAGGTGGCGATGGGAACACTCTGCCTTTGTGGTCGTCTGACAGCATGCTAAATGTGTAAATACGGTATCGCGGTGGTCAATCCTGCAAATACAACTTCAAAAGGTGTCATATCTGCCAAAAATTCCATCGTACTTGGCTAGGTACTAGAGTGGGAATTTCATATTTGATACTTATTAACTTAGAGTTGTTATGTTGATGTGTATATACCAAACAACAATGACATTATTGCATACACCATATATATATTAGTCCCATATATTTATAAATCAAAACAGAGATTGGACTTTCCCCGTGAAGGATCTAGACCAATCATTATGTGTTAATATATTATTTTGGTAATTAATTATAATCGTCATGTGGATTAATATTTTACATGAGTTGGTGAAATATGTTAAGTCACATGATGAAAAAGACAATTGATGGCTCAATGTGTTGAAGTTCATCAAATCTAGTGAGTAGTGTCATGTGTCGATGCTAAAGTCAAGAACCTAGTCTTGGAGAGAAGATGCGAGTCATCGTCCAAAAGCTCCAAGCGGATGTACAAGGCAAATGTATATCTTGCATAGGCTAAGCATATGTTTCTTAGTCATTTTATCGGTCTCGGTGTTTGGTGTGGAAACCAGATTGCTAGTGTAGATTGTCGTACTATTAAGAGGGGTCTTAACTAGTAGCTTGAGCGCGTATGTGTTGATAGCTCATTTTGCTTGCTCTAGCCCTCCGTGGCTTGTTGCCGGTATTTGCGAACGTGTTGTGCAAATAGTTGAGGCTCATGAATAATTCGTGTAACATGTGACTTTAGTTTGCGAATGTGTTTTGCAAACGGTTTGAGTCCATGTACCTAATCCTTGTAGCATGATTCTAAAAGTTGGTAAATGTGTTTTGCAACATGTTAAGAATCTTACTTTCATTTCTTGTTTGCATCGCATGACAATTAGTGAATGTGTTTTGCAATTGTGTTGAAGTGTATTCGTCCTTTGAATTTTTAAGTGGCCGGTCTGACCGCCATGTGTTGGCCGGTCTGACCGGTCACTAAAAGTCTGATCGGACTCAAGAGGTTTGATCGGTTGTGTGCCAGTCTAACCCACAGGCGGTATGACTGTTGGTGTTGAGCAGCCTGACAACTAAGGCTCTGGTCTGACCGCCATGTGTTGGCTGCTCTGACTGACCCTCGGTCGGACCACCACGGTCAACTTTTTCTATAGAAGGTTTTCCTTTGGTTTGGCTTCTGACTCCAAGTGTGGAGCAGTCTAACCGCCCCCTTGCGGTCTGATCGGTTGGCGCGGTCTGATCGGCCCTTGTGTGGGCGGTCAGTCTGGTTGATAGTCCAACAAGTAGTTTTTATAGTCATTGGAGTGAGGCCGCCCTAACCGGCTATTGGTTGGCGGTCATATTGGAATCCCTTGTTTGTTAGCATATTATCCAGCAGCGGTGAGTTTCTTTGTGTGGGTGTAAATATACCCTTTGTAACCGGTTGTGGGAGGTTGCTGGTGCTATTTTCTCCCCCCTTAAGCAAAGAGCAAGCCCTCTCGTCAATTTTGCGCATGTGTTGCACTTAGTGAGCTTGGAGAGGAAAATCTTAGTGTATGTGTTGCATTAGGTGTTGTATTGAGTATCCATCGAGCTTCAGCGCTTGATTAGTTTAAGTGAGTGTATCTGACTTGTTACTCTTGGTGTTTGTCAACACCTAGATGGCTTGGTGGAGTTGTGTCGGTGATCTTCTTAAGGAAGGTTGTGAGAAGACCGGGACGTTGTGAGTGATTCGTGCTCACCATCTCCGGAGTGGAGGAAGAGCAACTATAATGGATTCAAAGTGTTGACTTAATTTATGGAGCTGATCTAATTCGTTTGGGCTTACCTCAATGTGGACTAGGGGAGACTAACAAATCTCCGATCACCACGGGAAAAAGATCGTGTGTCATTGTGGTTTGCTTTCTTGTGCTTTGTATTCTTGCAATTTACATTTGTAGATTTGAATTGCTTACTTGTCACCTTAGAATTGCAATCTTTAAATTATATGTAGTTTGTTGGTGCACATAGTTGAGACTAGTTGATTTAGATTTCAAATTGTGCAAAATCGAATTGATTTACATTTCCGCATAAAACTCGGTTTTAACCAAAATAATTTTTAAAACCGCCTATTCAACCCCCCCCCTCTAGTTGACCTCCTTGACCCTACACCCCGTATGTTTCACATACTTATTATATGAGCACAAATTAATTGTTGGATATTTCTTTTTTGCGGGATATTTATATACATCAACCCAAAGATTGCGGTCCGTGATTAGGCAAATGTTGGGCGGTCTCCACCACCGCTCTCTTCATGTTCGCTAGAAACTACTGACTAGCTGGATTTGTTCTCACTCTCCACAATGGAAAATGCCACGGAGAAGGCCGGTCATTCGCGTCATCGCCACCGCAGATGAGGATGGTGCCCTTGTACCTCCATGTGAGGATAGTTTCATCATCGTTAGCAGGGACAGCAGGCTGAAGCCCCGATGGCACGAAAGCCCGAACACGATCGATATGAAGCGGTTGGGCCCTTTCTCAACATCTTCAGTCAAGCTTGTTTATATGCGTGTCGGGGTTTGATTTGGCAATCTGGTGAAGTAATCTCGGACAAGGTCATGCGCTCTTCGTATGCCCCGTACATGGACTCGATGACCTTCTATTTGGCTCGTCGGACCTTGCTGTAGCTGATAGGATAGCCAGCCTGATTGGTAACTTTCGACATCAGCATCTTGGGGGGAGACAGATACGTCCACCTCAACTAGGTGCGTGATGAGGCTTGCAACCCCTAAACTAATTCATTACTAGTAAACTAACTAATTATGACTAATTAATTACCCCTAAACTAAATAATTATGACTAGCTGACTAAGACTGATTATTTATGACTACGGTAATAATAACAAAAGCATCTGACAAATTACCTGCCCTTCGGGGGAAAGCAATCAAAAAAGGCCAAACGACGATCGACGAGAAGCAAGAAAATACTTAATCTCCCAATAAAATTAATTATGGTACGTTCTCTCAGTTCTCAGCGACGAGCGCTAGAACGAGAATCGAAACGTAGTTGAGATGAGCGAAGAGTGACTGCGAGAGTTTGGTATTTATAACCGAGCGAAGGAGGAGCCACGACGTTGGCACCAAGAATTCTGTAGGAGTTGGGGCCGGAATTTCTGGATGAGGCGACAGATGTGCAGAGGAGGGAGGAGGGACGATGGAATTAGGGGGATGGGCCTGGGCTTCGGAGCATGTCCCAATGATAGCTGCAGGGGAGGGCCACCGCGCAGCGGCCGTGTGGCAATGGGCCGGGAGGGCACACGGCTGTTGCGGTAGGTAATTTGTCGGATGGTCACACGCTCACAAATTCATACAAATAGTACACTTATATAAAATTACAAGAAAAATTCTAAAGGAATAAAATTATAAAATTTTACACAAGCAAGTGAACTATGTCAGGACACTCCACATAAAATTTCATAATTTTTGAAACTTGTTTGCTATATTTAAAAATTCGTACAAACAGGTGCAAAACCCTAATTTTAGAAACCCTAACTAAACCCTAACCGACACGTGGTGGCACGTGGGGCGTTGTCACACGGCCGCCGTGTGGCAATGGGTGATGTGGCGGTAGGGCCGGGCGAGGAGGGGTACGTGGCGGCAGTGGTGGCGTTGCCGCACTGCGGCATTGCAGCAACGGGATGAGGTGGCAGATGGGGAACACTCTCTGCACTGTGGTCGTGCGGCAACAGTGCTAAATGTGTAAATACGGTATCGCGGTGGTCAATCCTGCAAATACAACTTCAAAAGGTGTCATATCTGCCAAAAATTCCATCGTACTTGGCTAGGTACTAGAGTGGGAATTTCATATTTGATACTTATTAACTTAGAGTTGTTATGTTGATGTGTATATACCAAACAACAATGACATTATTGCATACACCATATATATATTAGTCCCATATATTTATAAATCAAAACAGAGATTGGACTTTCCCTGTGAAGAATCTAGACCAATCATTATGTGTTAATATATTATTTTGGTAATTAATTATAATCGTCATGTGGATTAATATTTTACATGAGTTGGTGAAATATGTTAAGTCACATGATGAAAAAGACAATTGATGGCTCAATGTGTTGAAGTTCATCAAATCTAGTGAGTAGTGTCATGTGTCGATGCTAAAGTCAAGAACCTAGTCTTGGAGAGAAGATGTGAGTCATCGTCCAAAAGCTCCAAGCGGATGTACAAGGCAAATGTATATCTTGCATAGGCTAAGCATATGTTTCTTAGTCATTTTATCGGTCTCGGTGTTTGGTGTGGAAACAGTTGCTAGTGTAGATTGTCGTACTATTAAGAGGGTCTTAACTAGTAGCTTGAGCGTATGTGTTGATAGCTCATTTTGCTTGCTCTAGCCCTCCGTGGCTTGTTGCCGGTATTTGCGAACGTGTTTTGCAAATAGTTGAGGCTCATGAATAATTCGTGTAACATGTGACTTTAGTTTGCGAATGTGTTTTGCAAACGGTTTGAGTCCATGTACCTAATCCTTGTAGCATGATTCTAAAAGTTGGTAAATGTGTTTTGCAACATGTTAAGAATCTTACTTTCATTTCTTGTTTGCATCGCATGACAATTAGTGAATGTGTTTTGCAATTGTGTTGAAGTGTATTCGTCCTTTGAATTTTAAGTGGCGGTCGACCGCCATGTGTTGGCCGATCGGCCGGTCACTAAAATCCGTCGGACTCAAGAGGTTTGATCGGGTTGTGTGCCAGTCTAACCCACAGGCGGTATGACTGTTGGTGTTGAGCAGCCTGACAACTAAGGCTCTGGTCTGACCGCCATGTGTTGGCTGGTCTGACTGACCCTCGGTCGGACCACCGCGGTCAACTTTTTCTATAGAAGGTTTTCCTTTGGTTTGGCCCGACTCCAAGTGTGGAAGCGATCTAACCGCCCCTTGCGGTCGATCGGTTGGCGCGGTCGATCGGCCCTTGTGTGGCGGTCGATGCAGTTGATAGTCCAACAAGTAGTTTTATAGTCATTGGGTGAGCCGCCTACTAGGCTATTGGTTGGCGGTCATATTGGAATCCTTGTTTGTTAGCATATTTTCCAGTGGCGAGAGTTTCTTTGTGTGGGTGTAAATATACCCTTTGTAGCAGGTTGTGGGAGGTTCTTGGTGCTATTTTCTCCCCCTTAAGCAAAAGCAAGCCCTCTCGTCAATTTTTGCATGTGTTGCACTTAGTGAGCTTGGAGGAAAATCTTAGTGTATGTGTTGCATTAGGTGTTGTATTGAGTATCCATCGAGCTTAGCAGTTAGTTTAAGTGAGTGTATCGACTTGTTACTCTTGGTGTTTGTCAACACCTAGATGGCTTAGTGGAGTTGTGTCGGTGATCTTCTTAAGGAAGGTTGTGAGAAGGCCGGACGTTGTGAGTGATTCGTTGCTCACCATCTCCGGAGTGGAGGAAGTGCAACTATAATGGATTCAAAGTGTTGACTTAATTTATGGAGCTGATCTAATTCGTTTGGGCTTACCTCAATGTGGACTAGGGGAGACTAACAAATCTCCGATCACCACGGGAAAAAGATCGTGTGTCATTGTGGTTTGCTTTCTTGTGCTTTGTATTCTTGCAATTTACATTTGTAGATTTGAATTGCTTACTTGTCACCTTAGAATTGCAATCTTTAAATTATATGTAGTTTGTTGGTGCACATAGTTGAGACTAGTTGATTTAGATTTCAAATTGTGCAAAATCGAATTGATTTACATTTCCGCATAAAACTCGGTTTTAACCAAAATAATTTTTAAAACCGCCTATTCAACCCCTCCCCCTCTAGTTGGCCTCCTTGACCCTACACCCCGTATGTTTCACATACTTATTATATGAGCACAAATTAATTGTTGGATATTTCTTTTTTGCGGGATATTTATATACATCAAAGTTGAGATTCAATATTTGATATTTATAGTCATCACATGCTATATTAGTTGCAGATGTACATTAGTAGATATTTTGTTTATAAACGCTATGTCATTTTGCTAAAACAAATAAAAGTTCAACAAACTCAAATCATGGTCAACCAGTAGCGAATATGTATGTTCTAGTAGGTACTGTATACAATGTGCACACTTGATTTTATTTATATATTTGAGTGGATATTGCACATTTGGTACTTAAGAGTCACCAACTTGTATGCTCATACAACCATTATTCATTGGAGTGTGCGAGTACCACACACGCTAAATGGTAATACGAATATGTAGCGACAATTGTGTGTAATCCAATAAAAAAATGGTGCACCTCCTCAAGGATCTCATAGTTAACAAGCTTGATGGTGGAAGAAGAAATGCCACACCAAGGTACTAACGCCTTGATAGAAGAACAAGGTATAACACAACACAGAGCCCAGAATGTCACCAATATATGTTAATTACCAATTTAATTATTAATTCATAATAAATTTCAGCAAACATATCCAGATTAAAACCCGTCCACGGGCCACAAGATGAACGTTTAGAGTAATACTAATCAACTAATTAATTTACCAACTAGTCTCAAGCATTATTCTATGCAATAAATAAGTCCATGAATAAAGATCTAAAGGAAATAACCAATGTCTCTAGATTTATAAGGAATCAATATAAGTAAATATTGAATGTGTAGTTGTTTCGCATGTAGTGCTTGTGATCTATTCCCTCCCATGTATGTCGTCATCAACGACCATCTAAAAACAACAACAAAGCAAGAGTGAGTTGAAGACTCAGCAAATACATAATAAAACCATAAACAACAGTTTATCCACCATAATAAAGGATATCATCATCATCTATCTATTTGATGTCATTCTCAGACTCAAATAAACAAATAATTATCCATATAGGTAAATTTGTACAATTTAACAATTTACTTATATATGTGAATGCACCATCATGCTCATGCTTATATGCATCTCATCACCTGATGCCGGTATAGCAGAGTGTTCATCCGTCGATGACACACTTTTCTCCATCTTCGTTAGGATGTGGACCCTACATTGTAGGACTTTAACTAGTCCCTATAAATGTAATATTTTATCTACAGCTGTCCGGACTAGTCATATATTTTTCTTACCAACCTCACCGAAATAGTTACATAACTTTTTCACCAACCTGACTAGTGCACTCTTATCATGATGAATGCAAATGATGCAATATCATAATTAATCATTTAGACAACTCGTCTCATTAACTCAACATGTCATTCTCGTAATCTCAATATCATAATCTCATTAACTCAATATCATGTACATAAATAAGCTTAACGAAAACATGAGAAATAACATGATAAATAATATCAACAACAATGGTGAACAACCTGTTGTTCACCACTCTACCATGTATTTGCCTCTTTATTCCTTCGGAGCCGGATAATGAGGCGGCGATAGGGCGCTAGAGGCTACGTTCGCTGAACAAACAATTCAAAACAATCTCAATATCACATCATCATAGTACCAACATTTTACACCAATCGCCCTCGCATGTTTACCCCAAACCAACCAAATTAACCTAAATCTACCGGACGCACTACGTACTGTTCCAGTAGTAAAACAACTCTAACTTATTCATCTGAACTCCAAGTATTGACAACCAATACTTTCTGGAATCCTCACACAATTTACTACAACTTACTAGTTATGATGAACTTCTGATTCTACCGTTTGCTCCCCCGTTTCCTTCCCCGGAGACTATCCCAGAATCTGTCAGGACAGACCGCTTCACAATTTCGTATCTTTAATTTTAAAACTTGTAAAGATATGAACGATACCAGTTCTGAAAACCACTAAAAAATTTCGACTTATTCAAGTTTTCACCAATTTACAATTCTTCCATTTACTAGGTGCAAACATGCCATCTACACAATCTCTGCCAATGACACCCTAATTTTGGACAGTGACCTTTTCAAGGCCGTAATTTTTCGTTCGCTACTCCGACTTTAGTGATCTAGACCTTCCTTGAAAGCTAACAAAAATATGTACAACTTTTATAATTGGACGAAACCCCAAATCCAATCATAAATGCCTCCAATTGCCCCTACAAAGTTCTACGCTGAAACTCGGCGAACTAGGGCAACCTGAAACCTAATCTTCCCTAGGACAAAACAATCTATGAAATGTACAACGATTAATCCAAGGTAATTTTTAGGGATTAATGGAGTTACTCTTCTGAACACGAAGGATCACAAGAACCCACAAAAATCCCCCTGTTTTGCTCCCTTCTTTTCTTCTTCCCTTTCCTCCTTCTTTCTCCTTCTGTTTCTTTGGCAGCACACACCAGCCACTTGCGCTTGCAGCGCAGGGGATTAGTGCAACACTAGCCATGTATGCAAGCAGCACACAGTCACACATACAGAGAATCATGCACAGCCACCCTTCTTCCTTTTCTTCTTTTACATCTCAAGCTGGCTGCTGGAGGGCGAGGCGACGGCGAGGCAGGAGGGCATTCAGGCGCAAGGGCTGGCGGCGGCTGAGGGGGAGAGAGATGGATTAGGGTCGCAACTCCCTCCTCCTCTAGCTCTTTTTAAAGTCCAGTCTTTTCCTCCTTGCGTTTCAAATAAAGCTTTAATTTTCCTACCAAACGGTTTTGTACTAGGAAAAAGCCGCCTGGATCCGTGTTCACTGGTGGTTGCTGCTGCTACTTGGCTGCACACGGTGAGATAAAGCTATTGATTTCATCAGCAACACCAACGAGGAATTCTTGTGTGTATCGCCTCTCTGCTCCTCTCAGCCTGCCGTCAACCTAGTTGCTTAATATTAGGTCGAGCTTATCAGCATGTGAGATTATGTTTCTTCGCCACCTTTTGCAACATAAGAAACCATGTCTCAGGTCTTAATTCCAACCTCTTTCATGATTTTTTATATTTTCCGTGCCACGTGGTTTGTGAGGTCATTCTTTAATATGGTTAATAGAAAGGTGTAATCAGGAAGCAGGATGGCCCTTACTAAAAACGGATACGAATGATCCGTATTATTCGAAAACCGTATTCAATATGATACAAATACGATAAAGATTTTTCCATTCGTTTAATAATTTCTCTCTTATTTATATTCGTATTCGCATAAAAAATATGGATATAAATATGGTATAAAATTTTCTCATCTGAGTTGTTATTTTATCCGAACTATTCGTATTCGTATTCAAATTCGATGAAGCAATATAAGTATTTCGTTGTAGTATATCTAATTAGTTGAACAAGTTTTTTAGATTCAATATGATTTCATGTTCCTTTAGTGGGAATAAATAGATTAGAATTATTAAGTTTGACTATACAACGATAAAACGTCACTGATATCTTCACATTATATAAGTACGAGGATATCCAGATCCGACCGAATTGAGTATATATTCGATTTGAATTCATATTCGTTATGACATTCAATTCGGACGTTTCAACACTATTCGATCCATTTTTACCCTACCCAAGAGGCATGCAATCTCTAACTTCAGCTCAAATGTCTGCAAAACATGCGGTTTTTAAAAAGCATGTGAGTGCCTTGTACGATCAACGTCATCCGTCGCGACGCTCTAAAAAAACTCTCCATTATTTCTACAATATTTTATAGCACCTTTCGAACTAATGCTACAGTATTTCTATGAGAAATATGTTAGTGACTGGTGAAATCTTTTATCACGTAACGTGAGAAATTTATGTGCATGTAGTGTAGTGTACATGCGTTACATGCCATATTTGTGAATATGTGGCTTTCTAAAAGCGGCTTAATTGTCTTGTAGGCTTTTTAATTCTAATTTGAATGGTACATTTTCGATTTGGTGTTTGGTATGGCTTTTAGGTAAGGTTTCGTGACTTAGAGATATGAAATGTAAATGCTCATGAGGTGATAATGACTTATTTGATGTCGTTTAACTAAATTAACAACATTAAGCGACATTTAACGACATTTAAGAACATTTAACAGTATTTAACAATAAAACTTCAGAAAGCATGTGAAAATAATCTGGACTAGAAGATCGGTCCTTATACATAGTTTAAATTGGCAAGTACAACATACAAAATATTGCATATATCTTCCATCTATCCTATCGTCATGCTACCAAAGCTATTGCAATAGCGTCCGAGGTAGTTCATACCAAAGCTAAAAGCAAAATCATTATCAATCAAAGCACTATCTCGAATAAAATTATGCAAAGCCATTGTTGCAATGATAATTTTCTTTTGCTTGTGCTCATTGTAACATAAATTTTAAGTAGACTCAATCGAATATGCAAGTGGGAAGGCAGGCAAGATTGCTTTAAATACTAGGTATGAGGTGGGTAATTCTGCTAAGTGCAGGGTATTCTTGGAACCTTTGGAGGTGGGAAGGCTGTGGGAAGCACCTCAACAACGGCTTTTAGCTTTTGGCTTCCATATGTATTGTGACTTTGAGCTTCTGTGAAAGCGGAAAAAAAAAATTTGAGTACGGTACGGCTTTTCTCACCTAAAGCCAGCATTTGTACCAATCAGGCCACGATCGGTGTCATGTCCATCTTTATCCACAAATGTGTAGGCAACGACTAGAAGGCATTAATCGTAGTTTGGTTTTGCCATTTAGGTAAGGAACGCACGTTCGTGGAACTTACACCCATTCTTAAAATGTGAGAATCCCAGATTGGAGTAATTATCTTTGTACTGTTTTAAAATATGGCATATTTTCAATATTGTGTCAAAATACAGAGTGTGAATACGATTTTCACTACTACAAAAAAGATCTTCACAGACGGTTAAAACACATCATCGCAGATGATTTCGTGAGCCGTCATAGTTTATGAGTCAGTAATGACATAAAATCATCACAGACGGCTTTCGAATCGTCTGTGATGTATATTATCACAGTCGGTTTATAGATAAAACCGTATGTTATACGTAAGCTATCACAGACGATTTCATCTACAAACCGTCTGTGATTATATTTCTCTATAAAGTATCCAAGCAATAGATTGTTTGTGCCTTTAAAATCAACTTCATACATACATATACATATACATACATACACATACATACACACATACATACACACATACATACATACACACGCACACCTAAATTCAGCTAACTAGCTTGCTCTTGGGCATTCATCCTAAACATGCAGAAGAAATCACGACCTATTTCATCGAACCTGATACACTGGAGTGTGTGATTTACTTCATACCAATCCTCTAAGTGCTTTGTAGAATCCTCTTAAACCATGTCCTCAGAAGTAATAGCAGTAGAACCGAAGTTGAAGTTATTAATTACAACCATATAATTGTCTTTAAACCCAATTAGAACACCAATCAACTTGAGTTCTGGTTTATATGTAAGGATGGTCTCACCGTAGATGTATCAGCAACCAATCATTCATTGATGTCAAGTTCTACGGTGAGGTCATCCTTACATATAAACCAGAACTCAAGTTGCTATGTTCTTATGGGTTTAAAGACAACTACATACTTGTAATTAATAACTCAACTTCG
The DNA here is from genome assembly GCA_036346395.1 of Hsuehochloa calcarea. NCBI lineage: Eukaryota > Viridiplantae > Streptophyta > Magnoliopsida > Poales > Poaceae > Hsuehochloa > Hsuehochloa calcarea. The sequence goes on along the minus strand of CM070603.1, from coordinate 29,570,128 downwards.
ATTGTACTGCTATTACTCAAGCCGTGGTTAGGATGATTCTACAAAACACTTAGAGGATTGGCATGAAGCAAATCACACAATCTAATGTGTGAAGGTCGATGAAGTAGGTTATAGTTTCTCTTGCGTTAGGACAAACACCCAAGGAGCGAGTTCGCTAGCTGAATTCAAGCCTCGGGTTAGCTAACAAGCGATTACAAACTATATATATGCAGAGCATTGGTGGTGGGAGCATGCAGTGTGTTTAATGCGACGCATTAATGAAGGCGCATTGGTGGGAGTATGCGGGGTAGTTAAATGGTTTGGAGGTAGGAGCCCTATTAGTCTTGTTGTTCAATCCAGATCCAACGGTCAAGATTGCTATTAGCACCTCGGCACTCAATTACCTACTAGCACTAGATATGTTCACACACACACACACATGACGTCCATTTCATACTCTGGGGTATGTACTCACACTTCAATATATCACTTAGCGAACATATTATACTTTTTTATCACATTCAAGTATACTTAAATATCAATTATAAAATACTCCAATACGATTTGATTAAAAAAATTCATTGGAGCCCTTTATTTTTGCTATACACCCTTTTATATATATAAAAAGTATATATATAATTTTTGCCATAAAAGTGGATTTTAATGAAATTTTTAATGGAACTCACTTTGGGTATCTTATAATCATCAATGGAGTATGCTCAAATTTATAAAGGGTATAATCATACGATTTAAATGATATATGAGAAGTGAGAATACGTACTCTGAAGTACCATACCATTACATATATATATATATAAATATATATATATATATATATATATATATATATATATATATATATATATATATATATAGGTTTTAAAGGCACAAGCATTATTTGCTTGGGGATTTTATAGAGAGAAGAGACAAGGAATGGAATGGTAGGGCGTACTGAGGCGTAAGGGAGGAGAACTTGGCCAAGCATGAACACGTTTACATAGATAAAGGTGAAATGAATGGCGAGAGGCTAGTTGATTACATAAACAAAGGTAAGATTAAGAAGATTGATTATTACTCTCAAAATAAAACTTGTTAATATATTGGACTAGTTCAAACAAATCATCCAAAATTAACTTTACTATATAGAACAAAATCTATAAAGATACTATCAAGCTGTGATGTAGGATAGCAAGTATATCGGGTATATAAAGCGCATACTCGAAACAATACATAATAGCGGGTAATCAACGACTCAAGGCACAATGTATACACCCTTCTTCCTTTTCTTCTTCTGTCTCAGCTTCTGCAGAGGCGAGGAGCAGCGAGGCAGGGCATTCAGCGCAAGGGTGGCAGGTGGAGAGAGATGGATTAGGGTCGCAACTCCCTCCTCCTCTAGCTCTTTTTAAAGTCCGGTCTTCTCCTCCTTGCGTTTCAAATAAAGCTTTAATTTTCCTACCAAACGGTTTTGTACTAGGAAAAAGCCGCCTGGATCCGTGTTCACTGGTGGTTGCTGCTGCTACTTGGCTGCACACGGTGAGATAAAGCTATTGATTTCATCAGCAACACCAACGAGGAATTCTTGTGTGTATCGCCTCTCTGATCCTCTCAGCCTGCCGTCAACCTAGTTGCTTAATATTAGGTCGAGCTTATCAGCATGTGAGATTATGTTTCTTCGCCACCTTTTGCAACATAAGAAACCATGTCTCAGGTCTTAATTCCAACCTCTTTCATGATTTTTTATATTTTCCGAGCCACGTGGTTTGTGAGGTCATTACTGCAATATGGTTAATAGAAAAGGTGTAATCGGAAGCAGGATGGCCCTTACTAAAAACGGATACGAATGATCCGTATTATTCGAAAACCGTATTCAATATGATACAAATACGATAAAGATTTTTCCATTCGTTTAATAATTTCTCTCTTATTTATATTCGTATTCGCATAAAAAATATGGATATAAATATGGTATAAAATTTTCTCATCTGAGTTGTTATTTTATCCGAACTATTCGTATTCGATATTCAAATTCGATGAAGCAATATAAGTATTTCGTTGTAGTATATCTAATTAGTTGAACAAGTGTTTTATATTCAATATGATTTCATGTTCCTTTAGTGGGAATAAATAGATTAGAATGATTAAGTTTGACTACACAACGATAAAACGTCACTGATATCTTCACATTGCATAAGTTACGAGGATATCCAGATCCGACCGAATTGAGTATATATTCGATTTGAATTCATATTCGTTATGACATTCAATTCGGACGTTTCAACACTATTCGATCCATTTTTACCCTACCCAAGAGGCATGCAATCTCTAACTTCAGCTCAAATGAATGCAAAACATGCGGTTTTTAAAAAGCACGTGAGTGCCTTGTACGATCAACGTCATCCGTCGCGACGCTCTAAAAAAACTCTCCATTATTTCTACAATATTTTTATAGCACCTTTCGAACTAATGCTACAGTATTTCTATGAGATATTAGTGACTGGTGAAATCATTTATGCTAACGAGAGAATTTTGCATGTAGTGTAGTGTATGCACACGTTACATGCCCTGTTGACATGTGCTTTCCTAAAAGCGGCTATCGTCTGTAGGCTTTTTCAATTGTGAATGTTGAATGGTCTTACGATTTGGTGTTTGGTATCGGCTTTTAGGTAGGTTTTGCACTTCGAGATATGAAATGTCAAATGCTCATGAGGACGATGACTTATTTGATGTCGTTTAACTAAATTAACAACATTAAGCGACATTTAACGACATTTAAGAACATTTAACAGATTTAACAATAAAACTTGAAAGCATGTGAAAATAATCGGACTAGAAGATCATCCTTATACATAGTTTAAATTGGCAAGTACAACATACAAAATATTGCATATATCTTCCATCTATCCTATCGTCATGCTACCAAAGCTATTGCAATAGCGTCACGAGGCCGTTCATACCAAAGCTAAAAGCAAAATCATTATCAATCAAAGCACTATCTCGAATAAAATTATGCAAAGCCATTGTTGCAATGATAATTTTCTTTTGCTTGTGCTCATTGTAACTTAAATTTTAAGTAGACTCAATCGAATATGCAAGTGGGAAGGCGAAGCAAGATTGCTTTAAATACTAGGTATGAGGTGGGTAATTTCTGCAAGTCGGGGTATTCTTGGAACACTTTGGAGGTGGGAAGCTGGGAAGCACCTCAACAGCTCGCTTTTGGCTTCCATATGTATTGATGACTTTGAGCTTCTGTGAAAGCGTAAAAAAGCCAACGTTTAGTCACTACGGCTTTTCTCACCCAAAAGCCAAAGCGATGTGCACAACAGGCCACTCAGTGTCATGTCCATCTTTATCCACAAATGTGTAGGCAACGACTAGAAGGCATTAATCGTAGTTTGGTTTTGCCATTTCGGTAAGGAACGCACGTTCGTGGAACTTACACCCGTTCTTAAAATGTGAGAATCTCAGACTGGAGTAATTATCTTTGTACTGTTTTAAAATATGGCATATTTTCAATATTGTGTCAAAATACAGAGTGTGCATACGATTTTCACTACTACAAAAAAGATCTTCAGAGATGGTTAAAACACGTCATCGCAGATGATTTCGTGAGCCGTCATAGTTTATGAGTCAGTAATGACATAAAATCATTACAGACGGCTTTCGAACCGTCCATGATGTATACTATTACAGACGGTTTGTAGATAAAACCGTATGTTATACATAAGCTATCATAGACGGTTTCATCTACAAACCGTCTGTGATTATATTTCTCTATAAAGTCTCCAAGCAGTAGGTTGTTTGTGCCTTTAAAATCAACTTCATACATACATATACATATACATACATACACATACATACACACATACATACATACACACGCACACCTAAATTCAGCTAACTAGCTTGCTCTTGGGCATTCATCCTAAACATGCAGAAGAAACCACGACCTATTTCATCGAACCTGATACACTGGAGTGTGTGATTTACTTCATACCAATCCTCTAAGTGCTTTGTAGAATCCTCTTAAACCACGTCCTCAGAAGTAATAGCAGTAGAACCGAAGTTGAAGTTATTAATTACAACCATATAATTGTCTTTAAACCCAATAAGAACACCAATCAACTTGAGTTCTGGTTTATATGTAAGGATGGTCTCACCGTAGATGTATCAGCAACCAATCATTCATTGATGTCAAGTTCTACGGTGAGGTCATCCTTACATATAAACCAGAACTCAAGTTGCTTGGTGTTCTTATTGGGTTTAAAGACAACTACATACTTGTAATTAATAACTCAACTTCAGTTGTACTGCTATTACTTCTGAAGCCGTGGTTTAGGATGATTCTACAAAACACTTAGAGGATTGGCATGAAGCAAATCACACAATCTAGTGTGTCAGGTTCGATGAAGTAGGTTATGGTTTCTCTTGCACGTTTAGGACAAACACCCAAGGAGCGAGTTCGCTAGCTGAATTCAAGCCTCGGGTTAGCTAACAAGCGATTACAAACTATATATATGCAGAGCATTGGTGGTGGGAGCATGCAGGTGTGTTTAATGCGGACGCATTAATGAAGGCGCATTGGAGGTGGGAGTATGCAGGGTAGTTAAATGGTTTGGAGGTAGGAGCCCTATTAGTCTTGACTGTTCAATCCAGATCCAACGGTCAAGATTGCTATTAGCACCTCAGCACTCAATTACCTACTAGCACTAGATATGTTCACACACACACACACATGACGTCCATTTCATACTCCTGGGAGTATGTACTCACACTTCCAATATATCACTTAAACGAACATATTATACTTTTTTTTATCACATTCAGTATACTTAAATATCAATTATAAAATACTCCAATACGATTTGATTAAAAAAAATTCATTGGAGCCCTTTATTTTTTGCTATACACCCTTTTTATATATATAAAAGAAGTATATATATAATTTTTGCCATAAAAAGTGGATTTTAATGAAATTTTTAATGGAACTCACTTTGGGTATCTTATAATCATCAATGGAGTATGCTCAAATTTATAAAGGGTATAATCATACGATTTAAATGATATATGAGAAGTGAGAATACGTACTCACAGAAGTACCATACCATTACATATATATATATATATACATATATATATATATATATATATATATATATATATATATATATATATATATATATATATAACCGGTTTTAAAGGCACAAGCATTCGCTGCTTGGGGATTTTATAGAGAGAAGAGACAAGGAATGGAATGGTAGGACGTACCTGAGACGTAAGGGAGGAGAACTTGACCGGCATGAACACGTTTACATAGATAAAGGTGAAATGAATGGCGAGAGGCTAGTTGATTACATAAACAAAGGTAAGATTAAGAAGATTGATTATTACTCTCAAAATAAAAACTTGTTAATATATTCAGACTAGTTCAAACAAATCATCCAAAATTAACTTTACTATACAGGAACAAAATCTATAAAGATACTATCAACTGTGATGTAGGATAGCAAGTATATCAGACTGTATAAACTGCATACTCGAAACAATACATAATAGCAGGTAATCAACAGCTCAAGGCACAATGTATACACAATATCATATCCAATTGCATTTGTGACATCAATTCATCATAGAGCAATTCACTAAATCATATAAAATCCTTCACCCACTGCCAATTTGCCATCGATCCCCCCAGTGAACCAACACTAAGCACGAGAGCACCCAAGAGCATCACATTTCACAGGAGCACTTGACACACTAACAGAGCATCCCCACTCTTCACCAACATCCGTGGCATCACAAAGCAAAGGGAGGCGTAGTAGAGTTCAAATATACAAGTGCAACGAGGCAACCGTGGTAGCAACCCAACTTCATCAAACCATCACAAGGTCTCCATCATTTTCATACATAGGCAAGATCAACCCACATCCCAAAGATCATTCACATGTGCATGCATATCAACCAACAACACATTAGGAAGAAATCAAGCTAAGCTTTAAAATTAACTCAAAATAGGGAAAGCAAAATAGCAAGAAAGAAAAAAGAGGGAAAGGGACCGGCCAGCGGTGGCGCCATGGCGCCGGACCGATGGGGCTAAGTCAGCGGGAGCCGCAGGGCCACACAGTAAGAGGGAATCACCGCTACCGTGTCTACCACGCATGAGGTGGGCGAGCACAAGCGGGGCGGCGGGCAACCCAAGCGAGCAGCGACGGAAGGCCAAGGCGTAGAGGAGAGGCACGAACAAACCCTAGAGTCCAAATATATATAAATAGGGTTAGACATCACATACGGTTCCAATAAATAACCGTCTGTGATAATATACATTATCATATACATAAATACAAATTCACACATATGACACATTCTCATATACATAAATACAAATTCGAACATATGGCACATAAACATGTATTACTTGTTTTCCACCGCCAAGAATGCCATCATGTCGTTATACTAAGACCGTTTACATATATAGAAGACAATAAATACAAATTCAATCTTTTTGTATTTATATATGGCCAAATAGCATGGCTAGTCGTTCTTACAAAGATTAAAAAAGTAGAAACCTAAATAATCAAAGTTTTTCTAGTGCGGAGGTAGCATGCTATCTCCGTCTTCAAAACTCGCAGCATCGGTGTTGGCACCAGATGGTTCGGGATCATCAAACGAAGCTCAAAATGTGTCCACTCGTTGACACGCGCTCGTTGAGTGTCTCCGAATACCCTCCGACTATTGAATCAAGAAGAATTGAGCCCATAGGCTCTCTTCCTTGCTTGAGGGTCTCGGCAAGGTCGAATCGTCGCTCGCCACCTCGATTAAGCGACCAAGCAGTAAGCCTCTTGGAGACGTGTAATGTCGTTGTGGAGGACCACATCGATGACGATGTTAACTCAGGAAGTGGGAGATCACCGAAAAGACGTAGCAGAGGAGGATGTCAAGACGGCGGAAGGTGGCCGTCACCTGCTCTGGCAAATCCTGGGATAGAGGTCCTTCCGTACCATCCGCCAGCGTACGACCGGAGATGTGCTCGAACAGTATGGCCAAGTAGGCCATCAATACCAGTGACAAGGAAATAGAAGAGGGAGACATTTATGCTTTTAGAGTACGTATAGAATGATGTTTGGATGATCATCTTCGGTGGCGGATTATCCTTTTTATAAAACAAGGAATAAATTTGGCGCGTGAGACGAAGAGACACATCGACGACGAAGAAACTCATCGAGGAGCTGAAGCAATATTATCATAGATGGTTATAATTAAAGACCGTCTGTGAAGTTTACGATTATCATAGATGGCTCGTGTTCAAAACCGTTTGTGATAATTCACGACGGTTCTCAACACGAACCGCTTGTGAAGTCTACAATCATTACAGATGGTTCGTGTTTAAAAGCGTCGTGATACTTCACGACGGTTCTCAACATGTACCGTCTGTGATATTATCTTTTCACAGACGGTTTTAGCATTAGTAACACAGACGGTAGCTAAACAAAAATCGTTTGTGATTGTATTTAATACATACGATTTTAGTCACGTTCGTGATGAAGCGCTTAGTGTTAACCTTTTGTAGTAGTGTTTAATGATAGTTTCGGCTTTTACCTTTATTTATCTTACCTCTCTTCAACTATTTTATGCTTAAACCTTGGCGAAAACTATTCTCTCTCTTATTCATAAGACATTAGTAAACGATACCATGATCATTTCCATCCACCATTCTTTTGACCCATAATCTTCTTAATCCCATGCCTAATACGTCATAAGAAATGGAGGGAGTATTTTGCACACTGAACGCATTTTAACATAACCAGCATAAATAGGTGCGACTAGTAATATTCATAGCCACTTCTAGCTTTCTCTCTCCTTTCGAATTTTGAGCCGGACAATTGTCGTTACGACTATATTAAAGATATGGTTAAAACACATGATTTTTGTAAGTATGATAAGATCATACTACTCGTTAAGAATTTCTACGGTATTATTCTCGTGAAATCCCTTTGTGCAAATAGTAAAAAGAACACGTCGCCTACTGTTAAAAGGACCTTAAGATTTGTGCACATGCCTACCTAAAGCTCTCCAGATCATCACCATGCCTATTTGGTGGCCAGCAAGTCGATAATGGCGTTGGCTACTTAGACTGGACGAAAGGAGGACGATGGCGATGGAACGACCAGATGCGACAACGTTTCGGCCAGCTCGACGGTGGCGTTAAATGGTTTGGAGGTAGGAGCCCTATTAGTCTTGGCTGTTCAATCCAGATCCAACGGTCAAGATTGCTATTAGCACCTTAGCACTCAATTACCTACTAGCACTAGATATGTTCACACACACACACACATGACGTCCATTTCATACTCCTGGGAGTATGTACTCACACTTCCAATATATCACTTAAACGAACATATTATACTTTTTTTTATCACATTCAGTATACTTAAAATATCAATTATAAAATACTCCAATACGATTTGATTAAAAAAATTTCATTGGAGCCCTTTATTTTTTGCTATACACCCTTTTTATATATATAAAAGAAGTATATATATATATTTTTTGCCATAAAAAGTGGATTTTAAAGAAATTTTTAATGGAACTCACTTTGGGTATCTTATAATCATCAATGGAGTATGCTCAAATTTATAAAGGGTATAATCATACGATTTAAATGATATATGAGAAGTGAGAATACGTACTCACAGAAGTACCATACCATTATATATATATATATATATATATATATATATATATATATATATATATATATATATATATATATATATATAACCGGTTTTAAAGGCACAAGCATTCGCTGCTTGGGGATTTTATAGAGAGAAGAGACAAGGAATGGAATGGTAGGACGTACCTGAGACGTAAGGGAGGAGAACTTGACCGGCATGAACACGGTTACATAGATAAAGGTGAAATGAATGGCGAGAGGCTAGTTGATTACATAAACAAAGGTAAGATTAAGAAGATTGATTATTACTCTCAAAATAAAACTTGTTAATATATTCAGACTAGTTCAAGCAAATCATCCAAAATTAAATTGACTATATAGGAACAAAATCTATCAAGATACTATCAACTGGGATGTAGGATAGCAAGTATATCAGACTGTATAAACTGCATACTCGAAACAATACATAATAGCAGGTAATCAACAGCTCAAGGCACAATGTATACACAATATCATATCCAATTGCATTTGTGACATCAATTCATCATAGAGCAATTCACTAAATCATATAAAATCCTTCACCCACTGCCAATTTGCCATCGATCCCCCCAGTGAACCAACACTAAGCACAGAGAGCACCCCAGTAGCATCACATTTCACAGGAGCACTTGACACACTAACAGTAGCATCCCCACTCTTCACCAACATCCGTGGCATCACAAAGCAAAGGGAGGGCGTAGTAGAGTTCAAGTATACAAGTGCAACGAGGCAACCGTGGTAGCAACCCAACTTCATCAAACCATCACAAGGTCTCCATCATTTTCATACATAGGCAGCATCAACCCACATCCCAGCATCATTCACATGTGCATGCATATCAACCAACAACACATTAGGAAGAAATCAAGCTAAGCTTTAAAATTAACTCAAAATAGGGAAAGCAAAATAGCAAGAAAGAAAAAAAGAGGGGAAAGGGACCGAGCCGAAGCGGTGGCGCCATGGCGCCGGACCGAGTGGGGCTAAGTCAGGCTGGGGAGCCGCAGGGGCCACACAAGTAAGAGGGAATCACCGCGGCTACCGTGTCTACCACGCATGAGGTGGGCGAGCCACAAGCCAGGGGCGCGCTGGCGGGCAACCCAAGCAGGCCGCGCGCACGGGAAGGCCGAAGGCGTAGAGGAGAGGCACGAACAAACCCTAGAGTCCAAATATATATAAATAGGGTTAGACATCACATACGGTTCCAATAAATAACCGTCTGTGATAATATACATTATCATATACATAAATACAAATTCACACATATGACACATTCTCATATACATAAATACAAATTCAGAACATATGGCACATAAACATGTATTACTTGTTTTCCACCGGCCAGTAATGCCATCATGTCGTTATACTAAGACCGTTTACATATATAGAAGACAATAAATACAAATTCAATCTTTTTTGTATTTATATATGGCCAAATAGCATGGCTAGTCGCTTCTTACAAAGATTAAAAAAAGTAGAAACCTAAATAATCAAAGTTTTTCTAGTGGCGGAGGTAGCATGCTATCTCCGTCTTCAAAACTCGCAGGCATCGGTGTTGGCACCAGATGGTTCGGGATCATCAAACGAAGCTCAAAATGTGTCCACTCGTTGACACGCTCGTTCGAGTGTCTCCCGAATACCCTCCGACTATTGAATCAAGAAGAATTGAGCCCATAGGCTCTCTTCCTTTGCTTGAGGGGTCTCGGCAAGGTCGAATCGGTCGCCTGCCACCTCGATTAAGCAGTCCAAGCGAAAGTAAGCCTCTTGGAGACGTGTAATGTCGTTGTGGAGGACCACATCGATGACGATGTTAACTCGCCGGAAGTGGGAGATCACCGAAAAGACGTAGCAGAGGAGGATGTCAAGACGGCGGAAGGTGGCCGTCACCTGCTCTGGCAAATCCTGGGATAGAGGTCCTTCCGTACCATCCGCCAGCGTACGACCGGAGATGTGCTCGTACAGTATGGCCAAGTAGGCCATCAATACCAGTGACAAGGAAATAGAAGAGGGAGACATTTATGCTTTTAGAGTACGTATAGAATGATGTTTGGATGATCATCTTCGGTGGCGGATTATCTTTTTATAAAACAAGGAATAAATTTAGCGCGTGAGACGAAGAGACACATCGACGACGAAGAAACTCATCGAGGAGCTGAAGCAATATTATCATAGATGGTTATAATTAAAGACCGTCTGTGAAGTTTACGATTATCATAGATGGCTCGTGTTCAAAACCGTTTGTGATAATTCACAGACGGTTCTCAACACGAACCGTTTGTGAAGTCTACAATCATTACAGATGGTTCGTGTTTAAAACTGTCGTGATACTTCACAGACGGTTCTCAACATGTACCGTCTGTGATATTATCTTTTCACAGACGGTTTTTAGCACAGCTAGTAACACAGACGGTAGCTAAACAAAAATCGTTTGTGATTGTATTTAATACATACGATTTTAGTCAGCTGTCTGTGATGAAGCGCTTAGTGTTAACCTTTTGTAGTAGTGTTTAATGATAGTTTCTGGCTTTTACCTTTATTTATCTTACCTCTCTTCAACTATTTTATGCTTAAACCTTGGCGAAAACTATTCTCTCTCTTATTCATAAGACATTAGTAAACGATACCATGATCATTTCCATCCACCATTCTTTTGACCCATAATCTTCTTAATCCCATGCCTAATACGTCATAAGAAATGGAGGGAGTATTTTGCACACTGAACGCATTTTAACATAACCAGCATAAATAGGTGCGACTAGTAATATTCATAGCCACTTCTAGCTTTCTCTCTCCTTTCGAATTTTGAGCCGGACAATTGTCGTTACGACTATATTAAAGATATGGTTAAAACACATGATTTTTGTAAGTATGATAAGATCATACTACTCGTTAAGAATTTCTACGGTATTATTCTCGTGAAATCCCTTTGTGCAAATAGTAAAAAGAACACGTCGCCTACTGTTAAAAGGACCTTAAGATTTGTGCACATGCCTACCTAAAGCTCTCCAGATCATCACCATGCCTATTTGGTGGCCAGCAAGTCGATAATGGCGTTGGCTACTTAGACTGGACGAAAGGAGGACGATGGCGATGGAACGACCAGATGCGACAACGTTTCGGCCAGCTCGACGGTGGCCGGCGGCGAATCCGGGGACGCAGGCCGCGACAAGGCCAGTTTTACCACGGGGTAAAACCGTCAAAAGTAAAAGACTGACACAACGAAAGAAAAGGGCGAAACATTGTCGCGTGGTCATCGGCCCAAACACGGGGGGGCATTGCCGTCATTTCCACTGCAGCCATTATATATTGGAGGGAGAAGCTACCAATTACCAAGGCAGCAACCGCTCCGCCTTCCTCTGCTCATACTCCTCCGTATTACGCGGACCAAACTCGCCGCCCTCTAAACCCACCTCCCCCTCCCACTCGCCTCCGCTCCCGCCGGGTAATGCCCACCAAACCCTAGCTTCGCCTCCCCTCCTCGCTTCCGGGGATCCCTCGCGCGGGTTCGTGGGAGGGCGGGCGGGCGCCTCCGAGGCGTATCGCTCGCGCAGCGCCAAGTAATGCTCGGTTTCTCGTCTGGTTGTTGCGGCGTGGATGTGGTGTGGTGTGCTTGGGGGTGTTTGTTCGTAGTTGGCGCTTGGGGTTTGGGGTTTTTGGTGTTGTTCCTGTGTGCTTTGGTGTGCGGCTTACGTGCTTACGGGTTGCTTGCTTGCGTAATGGTTGATGCGTGATCGGAGGTTATTTTTTTGTTGGATGCGGAAAATTCATCTGTGTGCATTTCTCTCTCGTCGTTGTGGTTTTTTGGTTCTTGCATTTTTGGGGCCCAAATTACTCTGCAGAGTGCGCACAAATAACTTGCGTGCTTCGATTTTGGTTTTCGGGGATGATTGTTTTTTAAAAAAAATTGAAGATGGTTTCTTTTTGCGGACTTTGCGGGGGTGGAATCGAAGTAACAAGAAGCCTAAATTGCTGCTTTTGGTGGCGATATTCAGTTGTGTGAGAAGGACATTTGATGCCGAAGTAATAAGCAGTCTAAATTGCCGCTTTTCATGGAATCGGATCAATATCTTTAGTTGTGTGAGAAGGACATTTCACATTTGATAGGATTCATGGCCTTTTTTTAAGGCCTTGGGGCTGCATTTGACATGTACTGGGGTTGAGCTTTGTTACTTGACTTGTTTAAGGTCTCTATTTGGTGGTTTTGTAGCATTGCCTTAGTTCGAGTAATTTGGGGTACCATGCCGTATGTTGCGGTTTGGTGGTAGTAGCTTGAAGCATGTGCTCAGACATGTAATTGGGCATTTTGGTGTATATGATTTGCCTGCTGAATTTTTGGCGTTTGGCCTTTTGTGGTGAGGCTTGATCTGCTTGGCCTTTGTCGGATTGGCTTGTTTGCACCATTTGTGTTCTTTGCATTTTCTACATGAACTGTATTACTTGGGACGGTGGTTCCACGTGTTATGAGAAGGATAATCATCTAGTTTCCCTGCTGGCTTGATCTTGGAAAACAAAGTATGCTGCATCTGGGTAATTAATAATGCTTAGTAGCTTTCAAATGCTTATTTTCTCCCATTAGGTTCCTTTTGTGGTACAATTTGAGGACAAAAAATCGTTTTATTTGTTCTATTGGTTTGATATTATTTTATAATTGTTGTGGACATGTTTATGCTTTGTGCATGTCTTGGCTACCTATGTTTTATGTTTTGTTATGAATATTGTGTGCATTTATGAGGTCCAATCGACAATATATATAGTAAGTACAAGGGGGACATGTCATATATAGATAAGGAAATATAAAAGACATAAGTAAATACAAAAGGATTCCAATTCTAACCACTTTCAAACTCATGGTGGATCACACACTGAATTTGAAGAGAAAATACAAATATTGTACCATAATCTGTGGCTTCGTGAAGAAGTCAGCAGTCTGTAACTTTGAGGGCACAAACTGTAAAGCAAGAACTCTCTCCTGTACGTGTATGAAGCATCCACACCAATGTACTTGATGAGCTTATGTTTCACTGGATCACGAGTAATACTGATAGCACCTATATTGTCAGATAAAAGAGTCGTAGGTCCCATCACAGACACTCCAAAATCTGCAAGTAGTCACCTCAACCAAATAATCTCTGTTGTCATTGCTGCCATAGCTCTTAACTCAGTCTCTACATTTGAACGGGAAACTGCAGTTTGCTTCTTTCCCTTCTAGGCAATCAGAGAGGAGCTAAGAAAAACACAGTAAACAGAAAAAGAACGACGATTAGAAGGATCACTAGCCCCGGTCGCATCAGAGTACGTCTGAAGCTGTAGTGAGGTGGAGCTAAGGAAAAACAAACGACAAGAGATAATCCCACACAAATAGCGAAGAACACGAAGAAGGTGACTATAGTGAAGATGGGTAGGACGAGCTATGAATTGACTGAGGATACGAACATAGGCAATATCAGTACAAGCGCTCACAAGATACATCAAACTCCCAACAAGATGACGATATTGAGTAGGATTCTTAAGAAGATCATCATCAGTGGCACGAAGCTGTAGGGATAACTCCATGGGAGTCTCAGCGGTGCGAGTGTCAGTTAGACCAGACCGATCAAGAAGATCCTGAACATACTTCTGCTGGGAGAGGTAGTAGCCCACAGGCATGGAAGAGACCTTAATCCCAAGAAGTACGTAAGAGAAGCAAGATCAGTCATAAAAAACTGGTCACTGAGATGCTTATTCATATACGTGATGAATGAGGAAGCATCACCAGTGATGAACATATCATCAGCATACAGAAGAAGCAGTGTCCTACCTCGAGATGAGACATGAACAAAAGAGTAGGGTCGTCGGAACTGGCAGTGAAACCGGCAGCAGTAATCACTGAGGTAAAATGCGCAAATCAGGTACGAAGAGCCTGTTTGAGACCATAAAGAGCACGGCGAAGACGACAGACGTGCCCATCGGGAATATAATACTCAGGTGGTGGCTGCATATAGACCTCGTGCAAAACACCATTAAGAAAAACATTCTTAACATCTAGCAAAGAGATAGACCACTGGCGAACAGAAGCAACAACAACAAGTGCGAATAGTGGTCATATGTGCAACAGTCTCATCGTAGTCACAACCGCACTCCTGCTAAAAACCGCGAGCCACAAGACAAGCCTTGTAGCTCTCGATAGTACCATCAGACTGGGTCTTAATCTTGTACACCTATTTGCACATGATAAGACGAGCATCCACATGTGTCCGTACAATATCCCAAGTCTCTGTATGTCGAAGAACATCAAGCTTCTCTGCCATAGCGAGCTGCCACTCATAATGAGGAGCAGTCACACGATAAGAACTAGGCTCAATGACAGAGAGAACATTAGCTATCAGAACAAATCCAAGACGATCAGGAGGTCGAAGGGATATCCGGTCACGAAGGACGTAACGAGGAGCATCGTGAGGAGGATCGGATGTGGTTGTCAGCAAGATACTAAGAGAGGAGACTGGTGAAGGACGAGGACACCTGGAGTGAATACCAGAGAAACGAGACGGTGATGCTGCTGGAACAAGAGGCGGTGTTGTAGGAGGTAGCACCAGAGGCGGAGGTACAGAAGGAATCACCGGAGGCAGACCAGAGGAAGATTGTGATAGTGGAGAAAAGGGTGAAGAGTCAAAAAGAGACATCCATGAAATCGACTTAACGGTGGAAACAGGATAAGGAGCCGAATCTTGATAGAAGAAAGGTCGAGATTCGTTAAAGACAACGTCTCGTGGAATCCCAATCCGTCGAGCAGAAGGATCACAGCAGTGATAACCCTTATGCTTAGAATTATAACTAAGAAACGCACACTCAACTGACTGAGTTGATGGTTTGGTGCGCTCATGAGGCTGCAGCAGAACAAAACAAGTACATTCATAAACACAAAGGTGAGTGTACTAGGGGTTCGAGAGCAGAGACGCTCTGTAAGACTGACACCCTCAAGGGAACAGCCTCAGCCTAGAACTATGGTGGAACGTGAGTGGTAAGGAGAAGAGTGCGGACAGTCTCAATCAGATGACGGTGTTTGCGCTTTGCAACCCCATTCTGAGCATGGACACCATAACAAGAAGACTGGTAAAGAGTACTTTGCTCTGAAAGAAACTATCTAAAAGCGGTAGAACAGTACTCGTTAGCAGAATTACAATGAAAAGTATGGATGGAAGAATCAAACTGAGTACGAACCATTGTTGCAAAGCTACGATAGATCGTAAGAAACTAACCACGATTAGACATAGGAAAAATCCGTGTAAAACGGGAATAATCATCAATGAAGATCACATAAAATTTGTGCCATCCTTTAGAGATAATAGACGCAGGTCCCCATACATCTGAATGAACTAAGTCAAAAGGATGAGAAGATAAGGATTCACTATAATGATAAGGAAATTGTAGTTGCTTGCCCAGTTTACAACCCTGACAAACATGACCGTGTCAATAGTACACGTTCAAGAAGACCTTGACGAACTAATGAAGAAAGGCGAGACCCATACAAGTGACCTAGACGATGATGCCACTGCGCAAAAACTCTAGAAGTGGTGCCAGCAACGGTGGAGGTAGACGTAGAGGTGATAGGAGCAGCTGAAGTGGACGAAAGGTAGAGGCGGTCGAGAATGTATAGACCCTGACGATCCGTATGGCGCCGGCCAGTCCCAAGTACTGTCCCTGTTTGTTGGTCCTGGACGAAACATGAGTGAGTCAAAACCAACCCTACCGCCAAGATCGGTAAGTTGACCCACCGAGAGAAGCTGCATGGTAAGCTAGGGAACATGGGAAACAGCTGTAACAGAAAAATCAGTGCACAAAAGTGTGCCCTGCTGTCAGCTATCTGAACAGGGATAGGATAAACAAGAGGTCCTATTGAAGTGAGAGATGTGGAGTCCGGTGTCATGTGGTAGGAGGCACCAGAATCTAGAACCCAAGAAGTACCTGGAGGAGACGTCTGAGTTAGACTACCAGAACCCGCTGAGCTATGAGAGAGCTGCTGAAGTAGAGTTTGAAAGAACAGCTAAACAGAGTTACCTCGCTGAGAAGATCCTGACGTGCTGGTCTGTCCTCCCGTCGAGGAAGGGCCTCCCTGCCCCCTGGATCGTCCACTCCCACGTGCCTTGCTTCGCTTTTTTCGCACCGCACAACTCTGGTAGCCGTGCTCGAAGTTCTTGCAATAGTTGCACCGAACCCCAGTTGGTACAAAAACAGGAGTGGAACCAGACGCTTGAGAAGGGACTGTAGTCGAAGCAAAAACCGTCAGTGTAGTCGAAGAAGAAGGGGTAGCAAGCACAACAGGAACAAACTGGGCTGCTAACCCGCAGCGAAGCTCGTCAGCACGAAGCGTCGAAAGGGCCTCGGTGACTATCCGTCGTGGTGAGCAACTCAGCAGTTGAGCCCTGACAGGCTCAAACTCTGGGCGAAGACGACAGATGAAGTCATAAAGGCAATGGCAGTCATGATTCGCCTTCTTCACCTTATGACACTCCTGGCAGAGCGGAGAAGCTAGCTTGTCCAGCTGGCGCCAGAGACTGGCCAGGGCTCGTAAGAAGTCGTCGACAGAAGAGTCCTCCTGGCGAAGCCTCTCTATCTCACGCTGAAGCGAAAAAAACTGAGCATCGATGCTCTGCTGGTAACGCTCGTGCAAGTACTCTCAAATTTAACGAGTGGAAAACAGACAAACAATGTATGGCTAGATGGAGTCGTTGACGCTAACCACCAAGATGGCTCGAATACGGGCCTCATCACACACCAGCGCTCAAAAGCGTCTATGACATACTGAAAGGCCTCATCAGCAGCGGCGGCCTCTGGCTCCTCGGCGGCCTCATCGTCTGCAGGAGGTGCAGAAGTACGCTCTCTGGGAGGAGGCTGAACCGGCGACGGCGGACAAGGTCGAGCACTAGTGACATGTCCCCAGAGGCGGAGACCGTCGAGCGTGATCTCTATGAGTGAAGACCACAACCTGTAATTTGTCCCATGAAGCTTTGTTCCCGAGAATAAGATCGCTACTGATGGAACGGAAGCCATCAGTAGGCGGTGTTGACGGCGCGGCTACCAAGGCAACATAGTCTAACGGGCGGCGCTGAACGGTGCAGCGGTTAGATCGACGATCTTTTTTTCTTTTCTTGCGGGCCGGGCTGGCTCACGCTAAAACGGCCTGCGAACGCTTGCGAAGAGAAAACACAAAGGGCACGCGCGGGGGAACTAGGGTTTCCCCTTGCTTGCGGGGGGCGGCGGCGCGCTTTGTCATCGAAAGGTGGCGGACTGGTCTGCTGCCTAATTCGGGTGTGTCGGGCAACAGCTTCAACGGGCAGTGGCGTCGGCCGGCGGAGGGCGGTGGCGTCAGGCAACAGCGCGGTCCGAGATCCCCTCTCTAATTTCCGTCGGGGAAGAGCCGACGAGTGGTTGTACTGGTGATGTTGACGTTGAGCGACATCCCGATTCGGGCTTCGGCAGGACTAGTGGCGTCGACGTTGAACGGCGGCCTGATTTGTGTGATGTCGGATGGCGGTGTCACGATTTAGGCAGCGTCGACGTTGGCTTTGTGGATGGCAACGACGACGGTGGATGGCAGCGGAAGGAGCTAGGTTAGTACCTTAGCTCTAATACCATATTATGAATATTGTGTGTATATTCATGAGGTCCAATAGACAATATATATAGAGACTACAAGTGGAATATGCCATATACATATAAGGAAATACCAAATGCTTAGAAGGGAATACAAAAGGATTCTTATTCTGACATGTTTTATTTTCATTTTCTTATTCAACTTCAAGAGAGATATACCAGTTTAGAGTAACACATAGGCTTGATTTAGTTTGGATGTACGCGCATTGTCTTTACACTTTGAGAAAAAAAATCTCATTTGATGGGTGTTACTGTTCTAGGAAGTGAAAGAAAGGAGATGGGGGATGAAGCGATTTATTTGAATGAGCCATCACATGAAAATCAAGGTATGACTGTACTATGAGTGTCATTGATACAATGGAATAGCCACATCCTTTTTGTACATCAGGCTCCCTAAAAACATTAAGAGGAAATTGCACCACGTCCACCCGTATTGTCGAAAATTTACATATCGCACAATCCCACTCAGGGAAAAAAATCTCGGCCGGTTACCGGCGGTAACCGGTCTTACCGATGGAGACCGGGAGAACCAATCCCAACCGGTTTCTTTTCAGTTTAGCAAATTCAAATTCCAATTTTTGAAATTCGGCTAGTTTTTAAGCAAATTTATGCGAATTTCATCCGGAATTATCCGGTAACCGGTCGGGATTCCCCCCGGAAACGGTTTTTTGATCCTTGATCCCACCTCTACATTTAATTTTGATATCTACTACATATACTCCTAGTGTTAAGTCCATATTAACAGTTGTAGTTTTGTACTTTTAATTGTTTACCGATGGATGATAGGTTTAGATAGGGTCCAACTGCTCGCGTTAACACACGCTAAGTGCCAAAATTCCCATTCCTAATTTGCAATTTTCTAAAGGTAGCAGTAAATAGCAAGCAAAAGAAAATAAGAAAAAAGAAAAGGTATCAGGTGTTAATTTGTACTGATTCAGATGTATAAGGGATAATGTTTAGATCCGATGTACAAGTGTTAGGTTCTCAAAATTAAAAGAGTGATAATCTGCAAATCTCAGTACAGGTTGCTATAGTTTTCAAAATTGGTATCATTTAAATAATGTCAACATACGTATCCAGTTTTTTCTTAAGTTGAACTTAGCACTTATCTCCTATTATGAATGACGTTTGCTTCTTTTAGCTTGGTCTTCGGACTATGTAGTACGTGGTAGAATATATTTGCTGCAGAGTGCTGCACAATTTGGCCTGACGGATATATCTTTTTATGGTAGGTGGTGGCTTGAACTATGTATTGCTGCAAAAGGATTCTAAGAGCATATGCCGTACCAAAGTTTATGATCCTCCAATAGAAGTGTAAGTTGATCTTAATTTTTCCGACCGGTGATTCTAGTGAGTACTTCATATACTAGCTTGGACCAGAACTATTGGCGAATAAATATTTTTTCATGTTTTCTGTAGCATACTACACCAATCACTGAATTTAGTTAACACTTTGGATGGGTGACCTTTTGACTATTGTTATAACGTGCAATGCTGTTGTGCTAATGTTTAATACTTAGTCTAAACCATAACGTGAATGAAGTTACTACTCTGTTTCACAATACTTGTCCAAGCCCATCATGCACACAGATTTAAGGAAGCACCCAAACTAAGAAATGGTTAATGACATTGGACTATTACATACCCCTATTAAATGACATACCGCAATGCAACTGGTTAACCTCTTTTTGTAGCACTAAAATAGGGATAGAGAGTGAAATATTGCAATAATTAAACTCTTGATTCAAAAAATTGTAAAACAACACATCCCAAGAAAATGGACAAATATTGCGAAAGGTTGGGAGTATCGTTTAAATTTTATGGAAGCATCCCGTGTTTGTACTTTTGAAATTTGTATGCATACTTGGCTGAATTTGCACCAGTGTTCTATAAAGTCATAACACTAGATTAATTTGTACTTTCCTTTTACAGGCCCTCGGTTTGGTCGATTATTAAGTTCGTGCCAAGTAAGGCATACCAGCTGAGTGAATTCCCAAAATTTTCACTGCTTCCTGATCCGGAAGATGATCGTCAGAATAATGAATGGGGAAGGTTTATGCGTTTTCTTTGGGACAATCAAAGGGTAAATATTATTTCCACTGTATGGATATTTACTCGTAATTTCTATTTTATGAAAGATACAATATAAGCTATCTTAAATTACTATTATATATATATGTTTTAAAAAAATGGGGGTGAGGATTGGGGAACTGCCAAGTTACCATTCTGAGATATTACACTTTCATTGGTGGGGTGTGGCTAGCTATATGGGTTGTAGGAAGTTTTAGTTTTCAATTAACTAAAATCAACTTCAGGCATGGTTTTTTGTTTGCCTGCAAGTAAGCAATATGTTGTATTTTGTTATACCACTATCTACTAGCTCTATTTTGCTGCCTGTAATGCGAGGTCCCTTGTTCCTTTTTTTTGGGTATTTTTTGAAGGCCGGTATTGTTAGATTCGGGTCCTTCACCTTCCACATTCTTGCCCCTCAATCTCATGAACGCCCTAACTTCTCGCATGCGGTGGCCATGTATGAGATTGAACAAAAAGATCTTGGAGACTGCAAACAAATGGCAGGATTAGCTGGTGAGAGTTTCAGTATGTTGCTTCTTGAACATGAATGCTTTGCTGGGATTATTCATTAGTCCTTCATAGTAGCCAGCCTGTTGTATTGCTTGTTTTAATAGTGGGAAGCTGACTGACCATTGGCAAGACATTACAGTAATCTCTATTTCATCATTAGCAGTTAATTTATTATGGTAACATCATGTCATTTCCTAAGTCTTGCATTTGCTGAGCATTCTTCTTTTTCACTTTCTTCATTTGGATGATTACTTGTTCATGTTGTCAGGGAGAAGTTCTATCCATAGTTGAAAATGAAGCTGTGCATCATCATATGCCATTTTGCTATTAACTTTTGGTGATTTAAAATATTTTTGCTTATTGACTTTCTTCGCTTATCTGTTGTGCCACCAGAGAAACATGCCAATAATGCTACGAATGGCTCCAGAAATCCTAGGCCATACTTGAGAGAGGAGATTAGTGATAATGGACGAAATCCAAAGGAGATGAATACTTCACGTAAACGTAAACATCATGATCCATATATCATAGAACTCCATAGACCAGTGCCAGAATCCTCACCATGTGAGTCTGTTGAAGATGATCCTAGAGTTTTAGATCCAATAGTGAAAAAGAGAACAGCTACTCTTACAAAAAATTTCGTCAGCACAGATCCTAGTTATCTGCGAACACTCAGTCAGACACATGCTGGCTGGATCTTTGGAGCAATAGCAGAGCTCATTGACAACTCCAGAGATGCTGGCGCATCTAGGTACGTCCATGTCTTCAAGGTGCTATAATAAAAAAGTTAGGGTTTGTTTATTTTTAAAATCATTTTTGTGGCCAGTTTGGCGTCGCAGGTAATGTGTTGTGCTGCACTGTGTAATCTTAGTTAAAAGAATCTTTATTAGTTCTAGTAATAAATTATTTCTGTTGTAGCTCTGAAGAAAAAGGTTTTCAATTAGTTAATATTTGCAAAAGTAATAAAATAAAATGGTAGATTAAAAGCCATTAACCATCGTCGTGCCAAATTAGGCCTTGTTTTTACCATCTCATTTTGCTTCTCTTCCAGGTGAATGTGTACATGCATATTCTATTAGTGTAGAGTCTGTAGACTATGTACCAAGTACCCTGCTTTTATCTGTAGTTTTGACAGAATGTGACCTGTAGCAGTCAATATGTTTTCTAAACAATTCCTCGCTGAGGTTAGTGTTAACGTTTTTTAAAGACTATTCCTGTTGTTGTTGGTGATATGCCCTAAAGGCAATTACAGAGATGATTGTATTACGTCTATGCTTATGAATTATATAATAAATGTTATTATGTGTCACGACCAGGTCCACGACCAGATCTGTAGTCACGACTAGGTCTACGACCAGGTCTTGGCCGAAGGTTGTAGTCGTGCAGGGCAGCTCGGCTAGTACATGTACTAGGGATAAACACTGTGGAAAGGAGACCGACGGCGACGGTTAGAGGTAGAGCGACGCTTAGAGGAGAGGGCGTCTTGCTGGGGTAGAAAGGATCTAGATTAGGGAGAGGGACTTAAGAGCATTGAGACTAATTCCTATTATTGCTTACCCCAATGATTACAATAGGCCTTATGTAGAGGACTCTTATAACAATTATAGATCAAATCAATCTAAATAATAACCTTCCTAAGTAATATATGACATTCCTAACTACTAGATAACCTTTCTAACTAATAGATAAAATTCCTAATTAACTAATCCATATATAAGGAAACTAATCAACTATTTAGGGAAATAGATCTTCTTAATTAACTAATAGATAATCTTCCTAACTAATAGAAAACCTCCCTAATTAACCAATCCTGATGCTACAGTATCGAGTACTGTTCATGCACATGAATAGTAATTTCAGCACATAACATTACGTTTCTTGGATGAATTATCATTTATAAAGATTAACAAATATATGACTTATTGGTCAAACGACTCAAACCCTTTAACTTATATGATGTTATTCTAAATGTGTCATTGGTCGGATGTCACTGGTAGAAACACTAGTGACTTATTGACCAACACATGCATTGATCGATGACTATGTTTCACCGGTCATGGAAATGGAGATATCGAATTAATAATGTGAACACATGTTAGAGAACATGTTGTTGGATTGACCCTACCTTGAGACACTATTGAAATTGTTATGATTTTATGTGTCATTAGTTGGTCTCAAGCAATTATGATGTATCTTTAGATCTGAGATCAACATGGTTTCCTATATATGTAATAGTACACTTAGGTGTTGCCAAATGCTACTTGGTGATCGGGTAGTTATAAAGGTAGCTTTCGTGTATACTATGAAACATGCAAAGGGATGTGACTGGTCGGATATAAGATTTACCTCTCCTAACATAATAGGAGAGATATCTTTGGGTCTCTTAATATGGTATGATAAAGAAAGTGCATGACCGTGCCACTAGTGGTCGAAGAGTCGACCACATGAAGTTATCTGCCACTTGATCGAAAAAGTATTGAACAGTCTATGGATGACAACATATCTCACCTGGAGTTCAACCAGATATCGTGAGGCAAAGGGAGAATACACAAGCAGGTCGTTCAGTCCGACCACATAAGAACTGGTCGTATGAAGATACAGACTGGTCGTAAACTACCCGAACATGATCACTAGCTGGTTGACGAACTGGTCGTGACTAAATAGGAACTGGTCATATGGAGATACGAGCTGGTCGTAAGTGATAAGGATCTGGTCGTAGATTATATTGTATAAGGTTCGTCTAGTATAATATTTATGTGTGTTCAGAAGTTGTTATGTCCTGCTAAGAACCGCTAACGACAAGTGGTCGAAAAGGAGTTTTCGAGTCACAACCGATTACACATGAACTTAGAGGGTCACACACTTAACGGGTTCGAACAAACGAGTTCGGATATGATCCGTTATGGGCTCTTTATAAGGGGATGCATGGGGCTGTTGGCACGTAAGAGTTGCTCCACCGAAACCCTAGTCGCCATCTTCCCGAAGGCCCTTCCGTGCGCGTTGGTGCTAGCACATTGGTGTACGACGTTCCATCCCTGGATGTGTTGATATCGTAGAGGCGCTGCTGCAGTTGCTGCTTCATTGATCGAGAACGATCTACGACCTATGCAAAGAACGCGATAGGTTACTGGAGGAGATGATCGATGCCGAGGACGTTTGACGATCGACTGCGACCACTACATCGACGAGCTCGACATTGGATCAGGCTGCTCTAACTCTTTTTTCGTTTCACTGCGCGTATAGTGGTAACTGTTTTGAATATTGTGTATATATTCATAAGGCTCAATGGGCAATATATATAGAGAGTACAAAGGGGATATGCCATCTACAAATAAGGAAATACAAAAGGATTCTTATTCTAACACCCCCTCAAACTCATGGTGGATCACACACACCGAGTTTGGAGAGAAAATACAAATGTTGTACCTTAGTCTATGACTTTGTGAAGAAGTCAGTAATCTACAACTCTGAGGGTACAAACTGTAAAACAAGTGCTCCCTCTTGCACCTGTGAGCGAGTGTATGAATCATCCACACCAATGTGCTTGATGAGCTTATACTTTATTGAGTCACGGACAATACTGATAGCACCTGTACTGTCAGACAAAAGAGTCGTAGGTCCCATCACAAGCACTCCAAAATCTGCAAGTATACACCTCAACCAATTAACCTTTGCTGCCATAGCTCTCAACTAAGCCTCTGCACTCGAATGAGAAACTGCAGTCTGCTTCTTTGTCTTCCAGGCGATCTGGTAGAAGCCAAGAAAAACACAGTAAGCAAAAAGGGAACGACGATCAGAAATATCACTAGCTCAGATCGTATCGGAGTACGCCTAAAGTTGTTGTGAGGTAGAGCTAGGGAAAAATAAATGACGAAAGATAGTCCCACTCAAGTAGCGAAGAACACGAAGAATGTGACTGTAGTGAAGATACGTTGGACGAACCATGAGCTAACTCGAGATATGAACAACATAAGTAATATCAGGACGAGTGCTCACAAGACACCAAACTCCCAACAAGATGGCGATATAGAGTAGGATCATCAAGAAGATCACCATCAGTGGCACGAAGTTGTGGAGATAGCTCCATCTTAGCAGTTCGAGTGTTAGTCAAACCAGACCGATCAAGAAGATTCTGAACATACTTCTACTGGGAGAGATAGTAGCCCTCAGGCATGGAAGAGACCTCAATCCCAAGTAAGTACGTAAGAGACCCAAGTTCAGTCATCAAAAACTGCTCATTGAGGTACTTCTTCACATACATGATGAATGAGGAATCGTCACCAGTGATGAGCATATCATCGAAGTACAGAAGAACCAGTGTCCTACTCGGAGATGAGACATGGACAAAAAGAGCAGGACCGTGGGAACTGACAGTGAAACCGACAACAGTAACCACTGAGGTAAAATGGGCAAATCAGGCACGAAGATCCTGTTTGAGGTCATAAAGAGCACGACGAAGATGACAAACATGCCCATACAGAATACCCAGGTGATGACTGCATGTAGACTTTCTCATGTAAAACACCATTAAGAAAGACATTCTTAACATCCAGCTGAGAGATAGACTACCGGCGAACAAAAGCAACAGCAACAAGAGTGCAAATAGTGGTCATATGGGCAACAAGGGCAAAAGTCTCATCGTAGTCACGACCGTACTCCTGCTGAAAACCGCGAGCAACAAGACGAGCCTTGTAGCGCTCGATAATACCATCAGACCGGATCTTAATCTTGTACACCCACTTGCACATGATAGGACGAGCATGCACATGTGTCGATACAATATCCCTAGTCTCCGTACGTCGAAGAGCATCAAGCTCCTCTGCCGAGAGCATGAGCTATATGAGCATATCCAAGACGATCAAAAGGTCGAAGGGATGTGCAGTCACGAAGGACGTAACAGGGAGCATCATCAGAAAGGTCAGATGTGGGTGTCGGCAAGATACCAGGAGAGGAGACTGGTGAAGGACGATGACACCTGGAGTAGTGAATACCAGAGAAACAAGACGGTGGTGCGGCAGGAACAAGAGGTGGTGCTACAGGAGGCAGCACCAGAGGTGGAGGTACAAAAGGAACCACTTGAGGCAGACCAGGGGAAGACGGTGATAGTGGGGAAATGAGTGAAGAGTCAAAAAGAGACAACCATGAAATTGACTCAACGGTGGAAACAGGACAAGGAGCCGAATCTCGATAGAAGAAACGTCAAGATTCGTCAGAGACAACGTCTCATGAAATCCCGATCAGTCGAGCAGAAGGATCATAGCGGCAATAACCTTTATGCTCAGAACTATAACCAAGAAACACACACTCAACTGACTGAGTTGATAGTTTGGTGCACTCGGCTGCAGCAGAGCAAAACAAGTATAACAAAAAACACGAAGGTGAGTGTACCGGGCTTGAGAGTAGAGACGTTCTATAGGACTGACACCCTTAAGAGTAGTGGAAGGCTGTATATTGATGAGATGTGCAGATGTAGGAACAGCCTTAGCCCAGAACTGTGGTGGAATGTGAGAGGCAAGGAGAAGAGTGCCGGTAGTCTCAATCAGATGACGGTGTTTGCGCTCAGCAACCCCATTCTGAAAATGGGCACTAGGACAAGAAGACTAGTAAAGAGTGCCCTGCTCAGAAAGAAACCGTCTAAAAGCACCAGAACAGTACTCGCCAGCAGAATCACAGCGAAAAGTACGGATGGAAGAATCAAACTGAGTACAAACCATTGTTGCAAAGCTACGATAGATCGCAAGAAACTGACCATGATTAGACATAGGGAAAATCCATGTAAAATGAGAATAATCATCAATGAAGATCATATAAAATTTGTGCCCGCCTTTAGAGATAATAGCCATAGGTCCCCATACATCTGAATGAACTAAGTCAAAAGGACGAGAAGACAAGAACTCACTAGAATGATAAGGAAGTTGTAGCTGCTTGCTCAGCTTACAATCCTAACAAAACATGGTCGTGTCAATAGTAATACATCCAAGAACACCCTGACGAACTAATGAAGAAAGACGAGACCCACACAAGTGACCTAGACGACGATGTCACTGCGCAAAAACTCTAGAGATGGTGGTAGCAGTGGCGGTGGAGGTAGACATAGAGGTGATAGGAGCAAGTGAAGTGGACAGAAGGTGGAGGCGGTCGAGAATGTAGAGACCTTGACGATCCCTACGACGCCGGCTAATCCCAAGTACCGTCCCTATCTGTCGGTCCTAAACGAAACATGAGAGTCAAAACCAACCCTACAGCTGAGATCGGTAAGCTGACCCACCGAGAGAAGCTACATGGTGAGCTGGGGAACATGGGAAACAACTGAAACAGAAAAATCAGTGGACAAAAGAGTGCCCTGACAGCTGACAGACAGAGGAGTACCGTCAACTGTCTGAACAGAGGTAGGAAAAACAAGAGGTCCTACTGGAGTGAGAGATGTGGAGTCTGGTGTCATGTAAAAGAGGTACCAGAATCCAGAACCCAAGAAGTACCTGGAGGAGACGACTGTGCTAGACTAGAAGAACCTGCTGAGCTGTAAGAGAGCTGCTGAAGTAGAGCCTGACTGAATTGCTGAACAGTGTCACCTTGCTGAGAAGGTCCTGACGCGCTGGTCTGTCCTCCCGTCAAGGAAGGGCCTCCCTGCCCCCCGTTGGATCATCCACTACCACGTGCCTTGTTCTGATTTTTTCGCACGGCACAACTCTGATAGTCGTTCACGAAGTTCTTGCAATAGTTGCATTGAACCCCAGTTGATGCAAAAACAGGAGCGAACCAGACACCTGAGGAGGGACTATAGTCGAAGCAGAAACCATCAGTGTAGTCGAAGAAGAAGGGGTAGCAAGCACAACCGGAACAAACTGGGCTGCTCACTTGCGGCGAAGCTCCTCAGCACGAAGCGTCGAAAGGGCCTCGGTGACTGTCGGTCGTGGTGAGCGACTCAGTAGTTGAGCCTTAACAGACTCAAACTCTGGGTGAAGACGGTAGACGAAGTCATAAAGGCGAAGGTCACGATCCGCCTTCTGCTCCTTATGACACTCCTGGCAGAGCGGAGAAGTCAGTTCATCCAGCTGGCGCCAGAGACTGGCCAGGGATCGGAAGAAATCGTCGAGAGAGGAGTCCTGGCAAAGCGTCTCCAACTCACGCTGAAGCGAAAAGAACTGAGCATCGCTGCTCTGCTAGTATCGCTCGCGCAAGTACTCCCAGATCTTATGAGTGGTAGGCAGACCAACAATATATGGTTGGATGGAGTCGTCGACGCTGACCACCAGGATGGCTCGAACATGGGCCTCATCAGCACACCAGCGTTCAAAAGCGTCTATAGCATACTGAAAGGCCTCATCAGCAACGTCAGTAGCATCAGTAGCGGCCTCATCTTCTACAGGAGGTGCAGAAGTAGGCTGTCTGGGAGGAGGCTGAACCGGCGACGGCGGATAAGGTCGAGCACCAGTGACATGTCCCCAGAGGCGGAAACCATCGAGCGTGATCTCCTTGAGTGAACACCACAACCTGTAGTTCATCCTATGGAGTTTTGTTCCCGAGAATGGGATCGCAGTTGATGTAATGGAAGCCATCGGTAAACGGCGCTGCACGCCACGGCGACCAAGGCGACGAAGTATAACAGATGACGTTGGACGGCGCGGCGGTTAGATCGACATTCTAAGGTTTTTTTCTTTTTCTTTTGCCAGTCGGACCGGCTCACGCTAACAAGAACCACTGTGAAGGACCTGCAAAGGGAAACACGACGGGGCGTGCGGTGGGAACTAGGGTTCCCCCTGCTGGCGGCGGCAGCGGTGGCGGTGGATCGTTCGGACAGTGTTAGCGACGGCTGCAACTCAGTGAAGCTCCTCTGTGGGCCGTCGGCACACCAACGTAGTCGAGCGGCGTCGGGGACGGGCGGCATCGGTTATGGCCGGCGGAGGTGTCGGCCGACGCGGAGCAAAGACGGATCCGCGGCCGAGGCGAGCGCCGTCCGGATCTTTGGGCTAGCACATCGGTGGCGTCGAGGCGGCGTCGGATAAGCGTCGTTGGTCATGCGGTGATGGCCGCCGAGCGAAGCGGCGTCGTCGGGCGGCACGCAGCGCCGCGTTAGGCAGCGGTGTCGGACGGCGGGCGTCGGGATGGCAGCGGAAGTAGCTTGGTTAGTGCCCTAGCTCTGATACCATGTTATGAATATTATGTATATATTCATGACGCCCAATGGACAATATATATAGGGAGTACAAAGGGGATATGACATATACAGATAAGGAAATACAAAAATATTCCTATTCTA
Source organism: Hsuehochloa calcarea (assembly GCA_036346395.1). Classification (NCBI taxonomy): domain Eukaryota; kingdom Viridiplantae; phylum Streptophyta; class Magnoliopsida; order Poales; family Poaceae; genus Hsuehochloa; species Hsuehochloa calcarea. Next base: position 29,540,972 of record CM070603.1, on the reverse strand, counting down.
ACAATCACGATTTATGATTTCTTGCTTGCATGGCTTCCTAGTTTATGTGGTAGAATTTGTAAAATTGCTAGTTAGTGTAGTCTACTTATATCCCTTCAGTTGTTTGATTGTTTTTTAAGACTATTCCCGTTGTTTGATTGTGCTAACTGCTTCTTTCTTGTTTATTCTCCTTTTATCTTTCTGGAAGGTTGAATATTTCCATCAAATCTATGTTTTCAAAGAAAGCAGAAGGAAAAGTTCCTGTCTTATCTGTAGTTGATGATGGGCATGGAATGACTTACGCTAAAATGATGAGAATGATCTCATTTGGTCACAAACGACCAAATGAACATTGCCAGGATCAGATTGGGAGGTTTGGTATTGGATTTAAGGTAAATATTTCTCGATAAATTGCTGTAGAATGGCTTCATCCTCCTTTTTTTCAGTTTATAATATTTGATTCCCTCTTCTTATGCTTTCCTCAATTCCTCAGCATTCCTGTGATCTATGTTATAGATGACCTTTAAATATTTCAATCTTTTATTACATCCCAAGCTGCCTTATGTTGTATTGCTATGGTGTGTCTGATTTATTTGAAATGTGTGACTGAAACTTGTCTGAATGCGATATAGATAGCTTCATACTTACCTCAGCCTACAATGCACTGCTTAGATGTGTAATGCTGTTGAGTAAATGAGAATTTGTTTGTGTGTTATTCAATATACGTCCAACATGCGTTCTTCTACATATTATACAACATCAGTGCTACAGTGTGCAATGCTAATGCTATCCTCCAAGTCGCTGTACCTTCCATCCTTTGTATCGTAAGCTAGTATGACTAGGAATGTTCAATGTTAAACTACACAAACAATGAGCCCAAATAACTATTAGTTTTGTCTCTTGAAACTTCCTGGTTTTCACTGGTAGAAATTGTCATACAGGAAACATAGCCTCTGCTAATGTTCTTTTTTATCCACTCGATTTAAGGAGGTAAAACCATACATCTCCAACATTCACTTTGCTCTAAACAGTTTATTTCATATCTGTGTGCTTTAATCACATCTGCAGTCTTGTTCGACCAAATTTATGCATGCACATATTTATTGATGTGAAAATTATGCTGTTATTGTTAGAAAAATGGGAGACTAATTTTTCTATTCACAACTATGTATCTTATTCATTAATTGAGAAGGTATATATAGATATTATTATATGGGTCTCTTGGGCTACATCGGCCACATGGACCAAAAGAGGGAATGTACAATATTCTTAACACCCTACTTCAAACTCAAGGTGGATCAGAAGGATCTGATGCACTGAGTTTGAGTAGATGAAGACGATGCTGTTCTCGAGTCTGAGCTTTAGTGAAGAAATCTGCAACTTGAAGCTCTGAAGGAACATACTTGAGGGTGATGGTCGACTGCTGACAATCAGATCGTGTAAAGGATGCATCAACATTGATGTGCTTTGTCAGCTCATGCTTGACTGGATCACTAGCAATCTGAATGACATTTGTATTGTCACAAAAAAGAGGTACATGATTGTCACAATGGACACCGAGATCAATCAAGAGCCATCGAAGCCAAATGATCTATGAGGTGGTAGCGGCAAGAGCTCGAAGCTTAGTCTCTGCAATAGAGCGTGATACCGCAGTTTGCTTCTTGGACTTCTAAGCAATGAGTGAAGTACTAAGAGAGATACAATAGCTATTGATAGATTGACGATCAACAGGATCACTCACCCAAGTGGAGTCAGAGTAAGCGTGGAGCTAGGGCTGACTTGAACTGGCATAGAACAGACGTCTGGACGTAGTCTCCCTTAAGCATCTCAGCACACGAAGAATATGACCATAGTGGATTGAGGTAGGAGCACTGACAAACTGGCTGAGCACATGAACAACATGAGCAATATCTGGCCTAGTGACAGTGAGATAAACAAGGCTTCCAACGAGCAGACGATAGCGAGAAGGACCTGTCAGTGGTACACCGTCTGCAGGTTGAAGCTATAGGCGGAGCTCCATGGGTGTGGCAGCATTGTGTGTATCAGTCATACCAGAGCGAGCAAGCAGATCCTGAACGTAGCGACGCTGAGAGAGATAGTAGATATCACTATCAGAATGAACCTCAATTCCCAGAAAATAGTTCAATGGTCTCAAATCGGATATCATAAACTGTTCACTCAATTTCCCTTTCACAAAAGCTATATAATCCATGTCATCTTCTGTGATCAAAATATCATCTACATAGTGCGGAAGCAAAGTACGACCCCGCTGAAAAGTGTGAATAAACAAGGTAGGGTCATGCTCACTTGGAGTGAAACCAGCAGCTCGAATCACAGAACTGAAATGCTCAAATCAAGCACGAGGAGCCTGCTTGAGACCATATAGAGCACATCTAAGGCGACAAATATAGCCTGTAGGAGCATCAACACTTAGGGGTGGCTGCATATAGACCTCCTCATGTAGATAACTATGAAGAAAGGTATTCTTGACATCCATCTAAGATGTAGTCTATGTGCGTACTGCTGCAATAGCAATAAGAGTACGGACTGTGGTCATATGAGCAACTGGAGCAAAAGTCTCATTATAATCTCGACCATAAACTTGCTGAAAACCTCTTGCAATAAGACGAGCCTTGTATTGCTCTACTGAACCATCTGACTTGTTCTTTACTTTGTACACCCACTTGCAAGTTATAGGAATAGCTCTAGATGGTTGCAGAACAAGATCCCAAGTGCTTGTACACTATAATGTTGTGAGCTCCTCTATCATAGCCAACCACCACTCAGGTATACTGGCAGCCTCGTGATAGGTACTCGGCTCAGCTATTGCACCTTTACGAGAAAAACACCTTATCTTTGGTGCATAAATAGAAGAACGGTCATGTAGGGCATACTGTGATGTAGTAGAACGATCGTCAGAATCGGTGGTACTGGCCGGAGGGTCAAGTGGAGGAGACGATTGAGGATCAGAAAGAACTCTATGTCGACGACTATAATGAAAGGGAAAAGTTGAAGTGTTAGAAACTAGTGGAGCTGGTGGAGACACACTAAAAGGTGAAACTAGTGGAGAAGGTGTATTTGGAGAAGACAAGTCTGGTGAAGGAATGGGAGGTAGACATAAAAAAAGGTGAAATATGTGGAAGAAGTGGGATGTGTAGAAGGATGATAAAAGAAGGATCGACCCTCATCAAAGGTAACCTCACAAGAGATGCGAATGCGATGTGCTGAGGGATCATAGCAATGATAGCCCTTATGCTTAGGACTATAACCCAGGAAGACACACTCAACCGACTGTGCGCTCACGAGGTGCTAGGACATAGCAGAGAAGGTGCTCTATATAGGATCTCATCAGGACACATGCCTTAAGCTTGGAAGAGGGCTAACGGTTGATGAGATAGATTACCGTAGAGACCCCCCCACACAATAAGTGAGAGGGAACAAAAGAGGAGATGAGAAGAGTACGAGCAGTTTCAATGATGTGACAATGCTTGAGCTCAGCAACACCATTCTGAGCATGACCACCAGGACACGAGAGCTGAGGAAGATTACCATCAGAAGAAATGAATTGACGAAAGACTGATGAAAGATACTCTCCCCATAGCCAGAACGAAAAACACGAATGGAAGAAGAAAACTATGTATGAACCATCTTAGCAAAAGACTGATAAATGGAAATCAAGTAAGAACGATGTTTCATAAAATAGATCTAAGTATATCGAGAGTGATCATTAACAAATGTGACATAACTACGACCACCCTTCGAAGCAAAAGGAGATGGACCCCATACATCTTAATGCACCAAATCAAAAGGACAAGAGGACTGAGAGGTACTACTAGAATATGAAAGTTGTAGTTGTTTCCCAAGTTTACAACGTGTACAATAAAAACTAGACTCAATAGTGACATGACCTAAGGAACCCTAGCAAACTAGAGTGGTGAGGCGAGCTCCACAGAGATGACCAAGTCTACGATGTCACATGCTGAAGGAAGAACCAACAGGAGACTGAGATGATGACATAACAGAAGATTGTAAGGCCTTCGATGTACTGGTGGAAGGAAGATGTAAGGTATTCAAGACAGAGACTGGGTGAGCCTCTACGGCGATGGCCAGAACCAAGCACTCTTCTGCTCTGACGATCCTGAATGAAACAAGAAGAATCATCAAATCCAATGAAACAATTCATATCAGTAAGTTGACCAACGAAAAGAAGGTTCATAGATAGCTGAGGAACAAAAGACACATCAAGGACAGAGAAGCGAGATGTTTTGAGAATGCCCTGATGGGTGATAGAGCAAGGTGTACCATTAGCAATGTGAACATATGCAACATCGGTCACAGGCCTACGAGTAACAAGCTGAGAGTTGTCCGATGTAACATTAAAAGAGGCACCCGAGTCCAGAACCCAAGGATGAGCAACGCTAGGAGCAGAAGGTGCAACTGAGATTATCCAGAAGTTACAGTAGATGTTGGTGTGGCAGCAGTGACCAAGGATCGAAAAACCGTTTCCGGTGGAGATCCTGCCGGGGAGCCGGAAAAAAAAAACCGGCCGGTTACCGGTTTTCCCGAAAAAAAACCCGGTTGAATTTCGCATGAATTCGCTTAAAAACCATCCGAAAATCGAAAATTAAAATTTGAATTTGCAAACTCTCAAAACCGGCCAAGATAGAATTCCCGCTACCACCGGAAATCCGGTTCACGTGGGATTTCTATCCTCGGCGATGTTGCCCGAGAAGTGCTCTCGGAGGCCTAGTAGGTGCTCCACGACGACGATCAGATGGATGTCTAGTACGATAATCAACAAGCTGACCTAAATGTAACTCGAAACATTTGTCAACATGATGACCAATCCTCTTGCAATGAGAACAAACCAGCACTCTTGTGGATGTAGCTCTGGTAGAGCCAGATCGCTGTGAGAGACCTAGGACAGCATGTGGTGAGGATCCAGAGGAAGGCATAAGCGAATGAAGACGAGTCTCCTCTGCAATCAAACTAGAGAGCACCTCAGTTAAAATTGGTGGAGTGGGATAGTTGAGTAACTGAGTACGAACAGACTCAAACTCTGCTCGAAGCCCCATCATAAACTGATACATGAGCGTCTGCTGAGCATACTCATCTTTAGCAACACAAGACTAGCAAGTAGTGGCAGCCTTCGGTGTCATAGACTCTAGAGGGCCAGTGATATGAGTGAAAGCATTGTAATACTCCTCCACTGTCTCATCCTACTGCTGTTGAATACTATGAAGGTTCTTGAGCAATGTGAAGCGAAGAGCACCACTGGACTGAACATATCTCTTCGCAAAGTATGTCCACATCTGCTTGGCTGAAGTATGATACTCAAAACTTATCCTCAAAGAGACATCAACACTTAGAACAAGGCCAGTCATGACACAATCATCCTCTTTCTGCCATGCCTTTACTGCCTTAACATCAACCTTCTTCAGATCAGAAGGATCGTTAGTCAAATGAGATGTCAAACCATAACCCCTAAGAGTAGTCTTGACTGAGAAGGCCCATGCTCGGTAGTTTAACCTATCGAGCTTAATATCCGTGAACACGAGAGATTAACTGCCCCCAAGCATTGAGTCAGATTTAGCCATCTTGATGGACCACAACCACACAACAGTACTAAGCACAACAGAGCATCAGTAGCAGCATCAACAATCAACAATCAACAACAATACACGGCAGCAAGGAATGAACAACAGCAGTACTAAGCACTACAGTGCATCAGAAGCATCACATCAATAGCAAAGTAGAGGTTACCACAGTTTAGAGAGCCAGTGCAGAGGTTACCGCAGTTCAGAAAGCCAGTCGAGGTCATCGAGATCTTGCCGGATCCATGGTGAAGACTAGGTGGCTGGCGAGACGAGGCGGTAGGTGAGAGGTCAGATTTGCGGCGAGGCGATGAGGATGTCGTCGACGGGCTCCAGGTGCCAGTCGAGGTTGTTGAGATCCCGCCGGATCCGTGGTGAAGACTAGGCAGCGGGCGAGACGTCGGATTCGCGGCGAGGCGACGAGGACGACGTAGACGAGCTCCAGGGCCAGATCTGGGGTGGTGAGAGATCAGGCGGCGGCGAGACGTCGGATTCGCGACGAGGACAACGTAGGCGAGCTCCAGGCGCCAGATCCAAGGTGGATCGGCGAGGATGCGGCGGAAGCAGTGGCTTGGAACGATGCATCGTCTGGCGTGGATTTGGTGAGGAGGTTGCGGAAGCGAGGCTAGGAGCGACGCATCGTCGGGCGAAGCGAGGCTTGGAGCTCTAGGGGCACGAGATGGGATGGTTTCGGCAATGGCGGCGCAGGAGCGCCTCAGAGGCCTCATGGGCTACATGGGCCAAGAGAAATTACAATACTTTTAACAGTTATTGTCAAGTTTATTGTTTTCTTGGTGCTATTTTGTAGACTGGTGCTATGAAACTTGGAAAAGATGTAGTTGTGCTTACACAAACTTCAACTTCCAGATCGGTGGCCTTCCTATCTCAGTCTTTTAATGAAAATAAAGATGTAAGCATGGTTCTACTTACTGCATTCTTTCTTAGTCAATTGGGAATGTTAAAGCTAACATAGTATGATTTACTGCAGAATCTTGAGATCCCAGTGGTGACATATCGTAAGGAAGGGCAATACATGGAAGTTGATTCAAGTGTCCAGTCTGAAGCTACTGCAGAATATAACCTGAATGCCATCAAGGATTTTTCTCCCTTTAATGAGTATTTCATTGGAGAAAAACTAGGTTTATTTGGTGAAGAGGGTACTGGTACACAGATTTATATATGGAATTTAGATAGATGGGGTACAGATTACACCTTGGACTGGAATTCGGGGAAGCCTTCTGAAATTCCTGTCCACCATGGTCGTGGAGACATATTAATCCGTTCGAGAAGAGTCAGATCACGTCCAGGACAAACAAATAACAGGGTACGTCCTATAATGTATCATCATCATTTTTTTTTCTTTTCCTTTCGAGATGAGACAACCTTCCTATGGCAACTGGAAAGACAAATGAATTTTATGTAAGTTCATTGTATCTTTCTGATGGGTTGCTATGGCAACTGGAAAGACAAATGGATTTAAAGTTTTAAGGTCGGTTTTTGGTTTCGCTAAAAAAACATAGCATTCACACATTCAGTATGTTGTATCTTGCACGTTGTGCATGACTCTGTGATTTGGAACTTAGCCATTTTTGCTCAAAGCATGAGTGCAATGGTTTGTAATTTCATATTTCTGATATAGGTGCCATTGGACTATTCACTTCAATCCTATTTGGAAGTTATGTTCCTGAATCCTCGGATGAAGATCTCTGTCCAAGGGTCTTTGGTAAATACTCATGTCATATTTCTTTCTATGTTGTCACACATTTATATTTTTGGCTTGTTTTCATTTGCTTTTTTTTTGGTAGGTCAAAACCCGCCCTTTGGCAAAGAGCCTTAACAAGACTTATGTTATGTCTGGTGAAATTATGGGTAGGACTATTCAATTGACTCTGGGAAGGAGCCATATAGAATGGGACAGAATGAACTGTGGAATTTTCTTGTATTGGCATGGTCGTCTAATCGAGGTGAGATTAGCTGTTCTGGTATTTAACCATTAATCGCACAAACTTGTCCATTTTCATTCATCTATATTCCATAGATGTTCCTCCCCACCCATGTCACATTACAATCAGTCACTCATGCTCATGCCCACATTCAAAAAGCACTGTCAAGGTCAAGTTTTGATACATTCTACAAATTACAACACTTTTACCCGATTAGGGTACACAAATATATTTTCTTTGCATTGCTTGCTAGAGTAGAGTTAGAGAGCAAATTTTAGCCCCATCTGTGTTGAGCATGGAAATCTATGTTGAATGTAACATCTATTTGCAGGAATTAGATTGAGCTTTCTCATGTTCAAGTGGATTTAGTTGTACATTACAAACAGTATATGTTTGTTTTATTGTAGCAACTAGCAAAGCTGTTTGCACTCTGTCTTATGCATTTTGCAGTACTTTCACACATATTAGTATGGGTGTTCTTACCTCTTCACTTGTGCATGCCTTTTCCAACTTTTGATTTTGTGTTCTTTTCTCAGTCTTACAAACGAGTTGGAGGCCAAGAGTATAATGCTGACATGGGACGTGGAGTAATAGGAGTTACAGATCTTACAGATCTCATTGTATGGTTGAAAATATCTTGGCTTTGCTATGCGTGTTTGTTGTTTTGACTTCTGAGTGCCATGAAGTTCAGTTTTCCTGTTGTTTTTTCCTTGCGTCCCTGGAATAAACTTCTCCATATGATTGGCAGGATGATGAAGATGGTAATTCATGGGTTCTTAACAGCAAACAAGGGTTTCAAGATTGTGAAATGTATGCCAAACTGGAGGAGTGGCTCGGTAGGAAAGCAGATGAATACTGGGTTTCAAATTTTGATAATCTCGAATTGGTATGAATGTATGATTTAGTATCTATTGAAAAATATTTTTAGATACTCACTTCTCTATATAACTGGTCATGAAGTGCTTTGTGAAATCTCTCTGCACTGGAGACCGGACAACTAAACCTCTCAAAATAAAAGAATGACAAGATACGAGTAGATGACAACACTGTACAACATAGGTTTGATAGCAGACACAACTTTTGATAATGCATTTAATGGGAAATAGTACTGTATTTTTGTGTATGCCAAGTATTTGACAGCTCTAATAAAGAAAATGTTAGCCATACATGAGTAGGGATGGCAACTGAGTTGGGCTTTCTACGGGATTAATCCCCCATCTCATACCATATGGTACCTAGACACTCAAAGAAGTTGACTTGTTTTATAGACAATATATGAATATGATGCATTTAAAATTTATTGAGTCATTTGTAAATAAGGGGGTACACATGTAAATATGGGTGGGATATACATGTACCTTTTCCTGCAGAATATACATGTATTTATTATGGGAAATACATATTTTAACATGTATATAATCATGCTGTAGGAAGTGGTGGCAGGTATGGGGGTTGCTCTCCTATCCTTGTTTCTATTTAACCATCAGGAGCCAAATGTTTCTACTTAAGTTCTCATTTTACTTTTCAGATTCTTCCACATTATTCTGAAAAGATTGTGTGCACTCTTTTTTTTAGCCATTATTCACTCTAATTAACTTTCTTCACCCAGAGAAAAGGGGGTGAGCACTACAAGGCTGATCATGACTGGGTTCAGTGCTACAGCTGTCGTAAATGGAGAATGTTGAATGCGGGGTTCCATACACAGTATCTACCGGATGAATGGTTTGTATCAGGCAATCATGCTCTCATTTATCATACAGGATGCACATAGTTGATGAAATGTAGTGATTTTATCTAAAGGGTGTTTCTGAGTGGCCCCCAATCTTGTCGGGCAAAATTTGAAATCTTCAGTTTGCAACATATCGATTGTACCCTTGGCTACCGTGACACAACTCTAGTAATAATTTGCATGTTAACTGCTGAGATCTTTCTTTATAGAAAGTGTAATAGACTAGTTCATCTTGCCGGTTTCTCAGCTTACTGGACGAATGTTCAGTTTGTGGTTAAATTTACTAATTTAGTATTCATCAGCTAAATAATATTTGCATCGGAAACTCTATGCACTGAAAGTTCAAGTTATTTTTTGAATTGTCTTGTGTCATCACAAATTCACAATTATAGGACTTAAAGAAACAGGAACAATATCTTGATTTAGTATAGTTTATACATGGGATAGCCTTTACTTTCCATGCTTTTCGACAGGTCGGAAGTGTTGACATTCTGAAATTTCAGGTTTTGCTACATGCCACCCTTCAATGGGAAATGTGAGGTTCCAGAGCAACAAATGGGACGTGGTGTCATCGTGATAGGTGAGAAGAGATCTGGTTATGATGGACGCGATAGGGTTGCCCAGCAGGAAGAAACAACTAAGGTAAATACGAAGAAAATGAGGTCTTGATAACGATGTGGTTCACAAATTTACGCAAGATGATGATGTAAAGGTAACTAGTGTTAGATGGAGAGGGAGACTGCAAAATGTGAATGACTAGTTGTATTGCAATAGCACAAGGAGCAATATATACTATAATGACACACAAGAGTAAATCCTAGACTAGGAGTGGAATACCACAAATACCCTTAACGCCCCTCCTCACATGCAAGACATGCAATAGCATTGCATTTGATAGGGTTGAAACAAAAATAGGAAAAATTCAAAGTCCAAGTCTTGATAATGTTGTCGTAGCGTGCAACTCTTTGAAAATATATCGAATATCAAAAATCTCTCTGGGGTCGTGCGAAAGCCCATAAAGCACAAGATGCAAGGGCTGAGAAAGCAGAGGCAAACGAGAGCAAAGTCGACTGCGCAACACGACGAAGATGATTAAACCGACAGGAATGGAGAGAGCTATCAAATCAAACTGAAGAGGAATAGATAGAAGAATGGTGGTGCAGATCAAAGCCCGAGACGGTGGAAGCACAGTGCGAAGGTAGCACGGCGGCCTTAAATGCTCGGGGCGGTGGCTCAAAGTGAAGCGGCGGCGTCATAACGATTTCTACTATCTACAATGACTCATAGAGAAGAGTGTCGGTTGCTGCCATTCGAAGGGGAAGGAGTGAGCCACACTGGATCCAAAGGACACATCGTGACCAGAAAAGCAATAAGCTGGTTGACAAGGAATTTGTGGACTCACGCGGCTTAGACGAACTCAAATATAGAGTATTACGGACTTGGATGGACACAACGAAAGCAACAACACCAAGAAAGAAAAGACTCAAAGGATAACTAGCAGCCGCAGCTAGGGATAGAAAACCGATGACGGTGCAGATCCCGTGGTTGGTGATGACCGTGAATCGGTCAAGTTACCAAAATCCCTATGAAAAACTGGGCAAAATTCACAAACTGAATTTTGAACTCTGATTTCTGGAAACCGATAATCGGGCCAGTTACCACCCGGAAACGAAAAAACTGGTTAAAAAACTGGAAAAACCGAACAGGATGTTGAATTGACGAATTTTGAATTCGAAGTGTTTAATGAAGTGCATATTTAGCTCATATAATACGTAATCTAGCATATTTATCTCATACAATATGTAATCTAACCTATTTAGCTTACACAATACGTAATTTAGCATATTTAGCTCATATGAAGTGCAAACCGGTCGGAATAATAATTTAAGCATATTTAGCTCATACAATATGCAATCTAGCACAAAAAAGGCCTGAACTAACGTAGGAAGTGCATTATGTAGTCAAAAAATCAAATTTGAAATTGAAATTTTTCACGGTCCCTACCGAGAAATCCGGTTACCGTCGGTAACCGGCCGTTTTTTTCCCTAGCCGCAGTAGTGATCACACATCTCCAAACAAAAAGCAGTCGAAGCTGAAAAAGCCAGAGCGAGAGAAGCCAAAGCAACAGTTGAAGTTGAAGCGGGAGCCGATGTAATAAGGGAAGCCGGAGCCGATGTCGTAGAATGTAGAAGCCAAAACCAAAGAGAAGCCGAAGTCGGTGGCTCCAGTTAGATCGGGAGAAACACAACTCAAAACAGAGGCAGAGGGGCGCGAGATTCTCATCGACGCTGCGCGTGATGCGGGCAGCGCTGAAGTCGAACCCCTCCTTGTAAAGGCCGCACTTGGTGGTGACGACGACGCGGTCCTGCGGGATGCCCGCGGAGCGGAGGCAGTTGCCGAGCACCGATTCCGAGACCGTGTCGTCGTAGTACGAGGATGTGTTGAAGAAGTTGACGCCGAGGGCGCAGTGGACGGCGATGCGTGCGGCGTCCGTGGCACCGAGCTCACGGAGCTCCATTGCTTGGCCGCTCGCTGCTATGTCGAGTGGAGGAGGTGTGGATAGGCCATCGGCATTGATGGTGTCGCGGAACCTCTCCCGGCGGTGGCGTAGGCGTGGCAGCAAGCCCCGGCGATAGGCCCTCTGCTCCGCTTCGGAGCTAGGAGAAGGGGGTGACCTGCTCGACGACGATGCGCTAAAGCCGATCCAGATGATGATGGCCAGCGGCGACGGCTAGAAGAACCTCCCCCACTGCTAGGATCCGAACAGATCCACATGGGAGAAGACCAGGTGGCACCGGATCTGGTAGGATCGTCCTCGATCTCGAGCCCTAGCATCATTGTTGGTCGGAGTAGAGCCTAGGGACGCCGGATCTGGTGGTATCCGGCGGCGCGAATCAAGACGACGCGATGATCCTCCAAATCTCGATAGCTTGGGCGAGGGCGCCGCTGATGATGATGGATGGCATGAATCGAGCTTAGGACATGCTTGCTGCTGCTTTTTCTTGCCTCATCTTCTCTAGATGAAGAGGATGATGTTGCGGCTGATTGAAGAAGACTACAGCTAACCGAGCTAAGTGGTGGCCACCTTCGGGAGTAGAGATTGCTCCTCCCGGAGCAACGGCAGCGAAAAACGATTTCTGAGCTAGGTTTTCGGAACCTGCTCTGTTCTGATACCATATTTGATGGAGAGGGAGAGTGTAAAATGTAAATGGTTGGTTGTATTGCAGTACCCTAAGAGGCAATATATAGTACAATGACACACAAAAGTAAACCTTAGACTAGGAGTGAATTACCATAAATATCCTTAACAACTAGAAATCCAAAGCTTATATGTACTTCACTTTTTTAAGGTCAAGGGTGAAATTAAATAACTTAATCCTGTTGTGTGCTCAGAATGTCAAGGTAAGCCCAATGATTGCCAACAAGCGAAAGAAATCTTCAAATGGCACCCCATCGATTCACAACAACAGCAAAGGTAGGCATGTTGTGTAGACAAAACACCTGTGAAGTAACAAGAATAATGAAAATCCTTAATTTTAGGAATTGATTTTTCTTGTATGAACTAATAATCTGCTATCAGATGATTTCGAAGGTGAGTCCTCACAAACTGAGGCTGGTACCCCTCGCCCAATTTTGAAGGGGCTACGAAGGGGCCCTCCAAGGAGTCTTAAGCAGTGATGGAGAATGAAAATGCACGGTAACTCTTATGTTTTTTGATTCTGTAATTGTCGGCTTATAACATTATAAGAGCCATTTTCACCCAGTTCCTTTTTCTGACTCAACTCGCAACTCTTTTTTTCTTTTTTCTTTCTCGTATTATCTTCCTCTTGCCTCTGATTAGTTCTTTTCCTCTCCAGCTGGTATAGCCTTGTTTGGAGGCCGATGCGCGATGCCTTCGTTAAATACAAAATACAACTATTCCCGGGGTGCTGCAGTAGTTAGATCCCAATCCTTCTGCTTAAACGAACTCAAATCATCAACCGTGTCGGATTGTTTATAGACAGTGGATTCCTTGTTTGTTTGTAGGTAGTGGTTTCCACGCGTACAAAAGCTTTTCGGGTGGCGAATTGTGTACATCAAGTCTCTGCACCAAATAGGTGCAAGTTAGATAGGAAGCTACCAGCAAACCAAATTTTGTTGTGCGCTTTTCACTACGAGGAAAGAGTTACTTCCTTCCGTTTTGTATTGTTATGTAAAACGCCTATTGCACTGCCATTTGCATGTTTATCTCAGGTGAAAAGTTTATCGTTTACATATGGTGTGCAAGGTTGCAGGCCAGATCTTGATACGCCATGACATGTCCAACCGGATATATTCGCCTTTTGTTTCCCTCTTTTTTCCCCCCAGTAATTTGTGAACATGTGCCTTTATGGTACCCCAGTGTCCGGATCATAGCTAGTAAACGAATGCCGTGCTCGACCCTAACATTGTGAGAAGCCTGAAATAATTGTATATAATTTGTAATTTTGTTACACATGGTGAGCGGAGCAAAGACGCCTCGCGTCGCCACCCCCCTCCCCTGTCATTCTAATTACAATCATTCGAGGTTGCCACTCTTTTCATCTATTCAGCGAACTGTTTGCCTTCAAACGTTTGTGCAAACATCCAATCCAAAGGGGCGATGCTATACGACGTGATCGTCCTCCCCTTCCCGCCGGTGACCTCGAACGACAGCTGCTGGCCGCGGAGGTCGGCGTCGCATTGCCAGTTCTGCCCCCAGTTCCGCCCCATCGGTATCCATCCGGTCCTCGACCCTTTCACCTTGACTGCGGCGACCTCGCCGTCGGTGGCCACGTTGGTGATCAGCACCTGGAGGAAGTTGGCGCTGCCGGTGATCGTGAACCGCATGCCACCGGCTCTGTCACAGCTCACCCTGCAATGCATCATAATCAATGGCTATTTACATCAAATCCGCAACGAAATGCTGCTTGATTTGTGCATGCCAATGATCAAAGTAGCATGGCCCCTTTTGCAGAGATGAGTAGATGGCAATAACTTAATCTTATCTCGTATGAAGGATACTTGTATGCTCTTGCACCAGTTGGGACACACTCATAGCATTTGTCGCTCATAATCAACAACCAGAAGTCAGAATTAAAAGGAAGGAAGGAGCACTGATTAAAGCTGCTCTTTTTCTCTACACCCTCTCAACCCTGATGCTTTCTACCCAGTAGCCAACAATGCAAAGTGGCTTGAAACATGCAGGTATCACATATTCTCTGTTCCATTTCCAACGATCAAACATCATTATGAACTTTTGCAAAAGCAGTACTGCGGCAGGCTAAAGAACTGCACCAAATGCACAACTCAAGGATGATAGTGTCATACTTTAGCATATAAATTCACACATTAGCTAGATGCAGAATGATAAGCTAAAAGAGACCAATGAGCATTGAGCAATTCAAGAACAGGTAGTATGTACTAACTGTTACCTTCTGAACTGCACCGGTACAATGTCAGCCTTTGCCTTTGCAACCCGGAGGAACGCAGCCTCCGACATCTCGAAGTGCTCCCTGGGGAAGTTGCACCAGCCGCCGAAGTCGTCGGGGAGGCCAAAGTTCGGGGCACAGAAGTCGGTCGCCGTCACGATGACCGTCGGGCCGCCCCGCAGGCACCAGAGGATGTTGTTCACGCACCGGAGCTCGTAGCAGCCACCGCAGGCGCTGCCCCTGACGAACAGTGGGCTGCTCAGGCCGGCTGTGTACCTCCCATATCTGAAGATGTCCAGGTCTCCGTACCCACAGGCACCACCACCTTGGGAATTGAAAGAAAACACCATTGCATCAAATAAAAACAAATCCGTTTTCTCATCGCGTTAAACAAAGTCATACTTCATTTGATCAATTCTCAGGAAACATAGAACACAGAAAGAATCATCATTAACCAAAAGAAAGGAAAGATGGATATCCTCGAATCCAGGATTCTAACTTAGATTTGGAAGAAATATGTTTTCTCATAAAGTAATATAAGAAGAATCAGCATTAACCAAATGGATGTAAAGATGGTTATGCTTGAATCCAGGATTCCAAGTTGGATCTTGCCATTCTTTGAAGAAACAATGTATAGCTGTCATGAACTATTCAGCCAACATGATGTTCAGACTTCGGAGTCTAGTTCTATGGAGCAATTACTGTGAAGGTACACTGCAAGACTTCAGTACAGACAGTAACAGGAAGAAAAACTCATGTTGTACCATCTCGCCTCTCGTAATTAGGATTGTCAAAGCATTCAATGCGCCCCATTATTTCCACAACTAACTCCTCCATAACACTTACTCCTGCGTAACAATTTTCTCTCTCTTTCGGCTGATTGGTGTATCTTTCGTGGAGATAATCTTATTTTCAATGTATACTATATCATTTTTAGAGATAACATCTTCGATAAATAATCTACCGTACACTCTTCAACATTTAAGTTTTATAATATTTTTTTTGAAATTAGCCTACGTATCAACTATAATATATATTTTGTTGATATAGTATAACTAAGTCGATAATAAAAATACTATTGAAGATGTCTTTCGTACAATATTAGTTTTTTTTAGAGCTAGGACATCGTTAGTGCAATAGTGCAAACAAAAAAATCTTCAAGGATCAAAAAGAAAATGCAGATTATAAGGACAGCATTACCATTACCATCAACAATTTTTTTGTAATTCTAAAAGGAACCTTTTTCTACCCTTTCACAAATCACAATAGAGTACTCTTATCATCTACAGAACATACAGGAAATATTCAGCTCCAAGAGTCACAATCTATCTGTTAAAAGAAAAGGGAAGAAGTTTCAATAGCGAATCCTTCTTCTGCTTCCTATTGCGACTTCTTAGTAGCCCTTCCCTGCCCACTATGCCGGATCTGTCTAATACCTCACCATCTGTTTGTCATTCATCCATCTTTGCAAACTACATTCACCATCTCCATCCAAAGAAAATGCAGAAAGAAAGGAAAGAGAGAGAGAAAGAATCGACATTGCTGCTGTTCTTGAATTTTTTTTTTTTTGCGAGTGACTTGATTCTTTATTTCTATCCAACTATCCAAGTGAGAAAGATTAAGAAGCTAAAATGGATACATACCATCATTAAGTGGGTGCCCCTGGGACTCCTTGATGTAAGTTGCCGTGCCCAGCCTCCACTCCTCATAGCCGCCATTGACTAGTCTTATGCAGCTGCCGAAGCCCACACCAGAAAGCAGCAGCAACAAGAACAGGAGCAGAGACCTCATCGCACTCCCTGCCTTTGGTGATCACTGCCTCTTTTGTAGAGAAGAGGAGTGATGGCAATGAGTTGGAGGAGGGAGCCTCAAGTTATCTTAGGCGTGTTTCTTGGACTGAAATGTGTAGTTTTTGGCTTGGCCTGTGGGGGGTCAAAGATGAGAGCACAGGGGAGTAGAAGGGGCGCCTGCCGTTTCCCCTTCCTTTGTGCTATCACTTTATCGGGATTTGCAGTAGTGTCAGCAGCAGCCGCCGCGGAGGCTTCCCAAGGACTCGCAGCTCGCAAGAATATCGTGCCATTTAGCAAAGCAGTACTTTGTCGTCGTATCTTCCTAGCATCCCACCGTTTTGGTTAACAGTTACTTTTGACTTAACCAGTAATCTTCAATTAATTATATTTTTTAAAATATTTATATTGATCATATTAAAATGGTATTATCAGATTTTTCATAGGAAATATTTTCAGAATACTATACTTTCACACTATTTTACAAATGTATTAGTGTAACATTAACGGTCAAACTTTAGAGACCATAAAAAAATCAATAGTTCCAAAGTTCAGTGTGTTCAGACCCATGTTCTTGTCCTTGTCTTGTCGTTTCAGAAAATATTATTGGCATTTCTTCTTCTTGAATGGCTCTACATGCAAAAGAGTGGGAGCCAGTGTGACTGAGTTGAAGGGTGGGGGGAACTTTATTTGGTTGTGGTGTCCTTGACCTTGATTGATTTCTCTCCTCGTGCTCCTGCCTGCCTACGGATTGGGCTCTTGAAGTAGACTGCAGACGAGCAGCGTGTGAGCCAGTGACTGCTACCCAACCGCGATCCCAACCTCAGTTTTCTAGACAATGGAATTTAAAATTTTCCACCTTATTTAATGTATTTTGTCTATTTTATTCGGAAGACTAATGTTGCGTATTTCCGAAAAAACCGGTAAACGTTAGCATGCCGAGGTTAAAATTTTGTTGATTGGAGGGTCGAGAACCTAAGCAAATACTAGTTCATACCTGATACGCTTACATGAACAAAAAATCGTCGCATTCTTACGTACGCGCGAGGAAGCACGATATATTGCTCACGAGTACTAAAACTAGTACTGCGCGTGAAATGGATCACTTATCACTACGGTCGAGCAATATATACATGATTTTTTTTCCGTTTTGGCAGTTTTCGACGCGTATTTTCAGAAATAGTCATCTTCGGAGCGTGCAGCAAGCCCTCTCTGCCCGCCACATCGCCATTGTCGCACGGCGGTCATGCGGCAACGCCCTGATGCCGCCACGTGCCGCTGAGGTTTAGGCCAAGGTTTAGTTGGGGTTTCGAAAATTAGGTTTCACGGTTTTTTGTGCTAATTTTTAAATATAGCAAACGAGTTCCAAAAATCAAAAAAGTTTATGTGGAACCTCCTGACATAGTGTACTTGTGTCAATTTACCATAATTTTATTCCTTCAGATTTTTTTTTTGAATTTTATATAAGTGTACTGATTGCATGAATTTACAAATATAGAAATTGAGCTCTAAAAATTATGAATTCTATTTTGAAGGTTCTTCACGCAGTGGATTTTAATGTGTACTATTTGGATAATTTGATATGTGTTTTGGAATTGTAAAATTTAGGATTTAGACCGCGGAAATTTGGATTTTAGGTTTCAGAAATTAGGGTTTCATGATTTCATGTGACTTGGAATGTGTGGGAAAAAAACGCATTGCAACTCCATTCGAGATGTCGATATACAATATGGCACATGAGTACACACATAACAACCAAAATACACGTACAAATATAGAAAAACAAAATATAAATACAAATATATCAAAACATAATAGCATAACATGAGATGTCTAGATAAGCTTGGGCATGAACCAGGATAAAAGAGGACAGGATATTATCACATGTAACCCGATAAAAATAGGACACTTTTTATTAATTTAACAGTCTACTGAGGATGATATTTTTTAATATTGTATTGTATCACATGCTAGATAAGCTTGTACATGAACTAACTGATGGAAATACATGCCATGTAGATCATATAATGATGTACCGTAACCTTCGACTCGTATGCGTTTCGAAGGTTATGATACATCGTTATATGATCCGCACGCCATGCATTTTCCTCAGTTGGTTCATGCACAAGCTTACCTAGCCTGTGATACAATACAGTATTAAAGAATATCATCCACAATAGACTGCTAAATTAACAAATTAACAAAGAGTATCCTATAGCATAAAAAATAGGTGTCTGCAACTAGTCTCCGCGATAATCTCTTTTCTTGGTGAGCTCACCTCATCACATAGTAGCACATTCGATGCATGTTGATTGATGTTTGCAGTATTTTCAAGCCAGTAGCGCATTCGTTGTCTTTCGACATTCTACGTTTTCTAGACATGTTATTTTCTCTACACCACGGTGCCATTGCGAGCGCCCCTTGTCTCGGGGCTGCCCACGGTGGCGACGAGTGTCGAAGTCGTCCATATTCTGCGATTCCATGATGTAAGTGGATCGTACAGTAAGAAACATAACAAGGATGCAAATTGTATATAACTCATGTCTTCGATACGGAGTGTGCCTGGTTGGCCGGATACGCTATGACGTTGGCGGTCTTGGTCGAAGGAGCCTTCCCCATGTCGCAGGACTCTTCACGTCGGGCTAGTATGTCGAAGTCGTCCATATCCTGTGATTCCATGATGTAAGTGCACCATACAGTAAAAAACGTAATAAGAATGTAAATTCTTTATAATTCACATCGTCGATATGGATTACGCCCGGGCGACCAGATACGCTATGGCGGTCGGGCTCAGCCACATGAGCCTTTCCCTTCCCGTTGTCACGGGGCTCTCCACATTGGGCTAGTATGTCGAAGTCGTCTATGTCTTGCGATTCCATGATGTAAGTGCACCGTATAGTGAAAAATATAACAAGGATGTAAATTATTCATAACTCATGTTGTCAATATGGATTACACCCTGGCAAGTCATGGGCTCCTTCCGTGCCTCCTCAACATGGTCCGGTACGTAAGGTTTTCATCGCACGAAGGTCTCGGCCCGCATCGAGTAGTTCATCATGTACTTCTGCTAGATGAACGCCCTATCGTACATCTCCGGGCTGTTGATCCACTGGAAGAAGTGGAAGCGCATCTCGGGCTGCCATTACATGGGCATGAAGTTAAAAATTTATGGAATTCAACGTAGGGAGAGGAAAATCGATGCGTGTGAAAGAAACGCTTACGGGGTGGTGCCCGCACATGTAATGCGCCCAGGCGGAGGTGTCTGGGTGTGTAGACTGAATGATTTTCGTCGGCTCGTAACACACACACTGCGGGACCGAAAACCGTGGTGGTACCGATGCATCTTTCATTGAATAATCTGGGTATTGTACATGTTTGGCCTTCTACGCACGCCACTTGCGTTTCTGCAGCATCCTCGTGTAGAAGTTTGTCGATAAGTCTGACATATATGGGTATCGTAGAAGTTTTGATGTACATCATAAAACAAGACAGATAATGCATTAAATTACGACACTAAATGACGACCAAACGAGCTCGGTCTGTTGGAACAATCCTTCATTGAGTGCTCAGGGGTCTTGCATATCCTGCACTTGATTGTGCGGCTAATACTAGTACGTTGGCTGGCATCCATGTCATTCCGGAAGTGCCGCGTCTGCTATCGCCCCTTCCCTATTCTCTTCAAGTCTCTGTTAGGACCCTATTTCACCATGTCCGATCAAAGATCCTTATAGTTTATTTCCAAACCGTACGAGTGGAACTCTCCACTCCATGTACCGAAAAGGTGTTGCATGTTGTAGTACTCAAAGATGTACGTCGTAGACATCTGCCTCATTTGCGCACACGCCTTGTACACATGCGAGCATGGCTTGTGGAAGAGTTTCGACTTGTTGCAGGTGCATGTCTCCACATCACTTATGGTGCATGCCTGTTTCCTTTCCCTCCTGGCATGACTGTTGACGTATTTCTGCTGAAGCTTGATCTCGTACTTCCGCCTGAGGTCGTCGATCATCCGGATGTCTTGCATTCGGGCCTTCTCCATCTTTTAATCCATGTGCCTCTGCATGTTCTCGGACCACTGCTTGCCTTCCTCCATCTGTCGCTTGGTTGCGGTAGCTCTATTGATGAAATAACCAACAGTATGAGTCCATATCTCCTGAACGATCACGGTGATAGGGAGGCATCGCATACCTTTGAGGACGCTGTTGTAGACTTCAGGCATATTGGTCATCATAATCCCGTACCTCGCACCATCTGTGTTATAGAGGAGGGACTATTTCTCCAATTCAGGGACGTGGCCATTGATCCACTTCGAGAACCTTATGGCACTGCTGGGTTGCTCTCCCTCCGGAGTGGACTCCCTTTTATGCTTCGTAGTCCCGGCGTGGAGGCGTTCGGGTGGCTCGTCCCAGCGCCCGACGCGAAGGAGCCCCCCACGGAGGCGCTGGCCGTGCAGGCAACGCGGTTGGAGGGCGGGTGGCGCTCGGGATGGCGATACACCACACCGTTGCCGATAGCCGGTCGGTGTGGAGCTTCCTCGAGGTGTGGGCGGCGGCGTGCCGCTGGGATATGGCGGCAGAGCCTATGGGTGGCTCTTTGGTCAGGCTCCCCGGCGGCGACGAGCTGGCGTGGAGCGTTCTGCGGAAGTACTCACCGAATCTGCCTATGGTTTGGACCGGAGTAGTTACATTTGGTTTTCCGATGCTTTCTTTTGCTCTTCTTGGTTGCGTGGTTAGTATTACATATATGGGGACCCAACAATGGATTACTATCCTGTTAGATCGGCTTCCTACGCTATAGTATTTTTTAGCTTTTCCTTTTGTTACAATAGCCCCACCTAGTCTGAATGTGTGGGAGTCCCCTCACCTCAAAGGCTAGCATCTGGGGTGGGGTGAGGAGGCCCTTTTCTGGAGCCCACTTTTAACATCTTTGGCATGAGAGCTCGGATATGTGATCCGGCCCGAGAGACCGTGTATGCGTAGGGCCGAGCTACACCAATGTGTGCATTGTCAGGACAGTCCACATTGGTTGTGAAACAAATAAACAAAATCAATGATTAATGGGATGTTCATATGCTTCTATCTGGATGCATGTATAATCTTAAACATACACAATGAGTAATGGGAGGTTCACTTCCAAATTATATACGCCATCAACTATATTAATGGGCACCACTATGCTCACTTCTGCATGTTCTCTTTATCTTGTCATCTTAAAATCAATGATCTTCTCAATGCACATTGGGTACATCAGTTTTAAGCTATAAGGAGCCATTGAAGAAGAGTCGAAGGCAACATATTGACCCACATGGCTACTATACCACTAGCCACTGGCACTGGATGGGTGGTTTCTCCTATCATCAAGCTTATGTTTGAGAAGGTCCAGTAGCATTTATCAGGAGTCCAACTTGGAGGATGATCTCAAAAAACTTGAGACCATTTTAAGTGAAATTCTCTTGGTAGTGAGCACCGCAGGAAGACGGAGAACACTAGATTGCAATCAACTGGCTTTACTCCGCCAGATGAAAGATGCTGTTTACGGTGCCGATGACATCGTGGTTGAATTTGATTGCATGCTTCTGAAAGCAAATGCTCAAAAGAGCAAGCTAAACAGCTTAGGCTCCAGTTCTCTTGCCATTGCTAAGCGTTTGGTCGGCTTGTTGGACCGTGTTAGCGACTAGAGGGGGTGAATAGGAAATCACATTTTCTCTTCTGAAATTATACTCTTTTTTCATTCCAATAGCTATGTGAAGCTATGAAGATCAAAGTCTAAAAACCACAGCGGAAGAATTGAGTTGAAACCAAGAAGCTCAACTATCAATCCCCCTTGGCTGGTCTGACCACTCGAGTGATCTGATCTCTTTCAGTGGCGGTCTGACCTCTCCTTAGACTGATCGAAAAATCAGCATGATTTCAGATTCACAAAATGGCATAACTTTTGATCTATGAATCCAAATCGGTTGAAATTTCAAATAAAACTCAACAAGAAGGTCAGAAACCTATTTCAATTGAAGATCTAGACAATCATAGCCAAGATTCCAAGAATTTCTTGTTTGAGTGCAAAAAGGCTCAAAATCGAGTGAAAAATAAAACTTGATCCAAAGATTTACTCATGAATTAAAGATGGTCAAGATAACTTTAGATCAACTTCAACAAGTCCTAGCAAACTAGAACACAGTGAAAGGCCAAGGAAAAACCCCTAAAATACAAGAATCCAAAATCTCAAGAAATAGAGTAAGAACAAGAGACAAATCATCTTTACACGAATTTGATTGGATTAATATTGAGAAATTGATGATTTACAAGCACTCCAACATGGGAGACACAAACTCACTCGTAAGCACTCAATCCCACAAATTTTCTCTCGATACATCAATTGACAAGAGCATTGACCTAACAAGAGACAAAGTTTCTCCTTGTGTTGGATGACGTGTGGTACGATGAAAAGGTTGGAGGACCTATAAATATTGATAGATGGATAGAATTGTTTGCTCCTTTATGGTATGGAGAAAAAGGAACCAAGATTTTACTTACAACTCGAATGGATATTGTTGCAGGAACGTTAGGTTGTGTCGCTCCATTCTCTTTGGGCGGTCTGGACAGTGAAGATAGCTGTGGGAACTTTTCAGAAGATATGCATTTAGCGCTAGAGATCCAGAAGATCGATTGAATGACTGAGCATTAGCTATCAAGGTTGTCGGTGGGCATCTGAGTTCTAACTTCAACAATGAAGAATGGAATCCTGTTCTGAAAAGTGGTTTGTCAAGTGAGAGAATGAGAGAGATTATGACAATTTTGCGTCTAAGCTATGAATGCTTGCCAGAGCACCTTCAACGATGTTTTGCATTTTGCAGTTTATTCCCCAAGGTCGTTACTTTGAGCCTGACTTGTTGGTGTACATGTGGATAGCCCATGAGCTTGTTCTTTCTGAATCATAGAAGCACGTATGGAAGTCTAAGAAACAGCGGGAGGGATTATTTTGATGAGCTGTTATCTACATCATTTTTTTCAAGCACTCCAGTTTGGAGATAAAGTACGTTATGTTATGCATGACCTCATGAACGATCTTGCTGCCCACATACCAACGGTGAGTGCTACAGAGTAGAAGCTGGTGAACTTGAAGGAATTTCATTGGCAGTTCGACATCTGTCTATACCGGCTGAAAGAGTTGACCTACTTCGTGTCTGTTAAGTTACGAAGGTTGCGTACACTAATAATTCTGAACAAATACAGTTTTATTTGCTCGAAAGTTTTTCTGGAAGCAGATGTTTTCAAGGAGTTCAAGAGCTTGCGATTATTGGATTTGAGTGGTTGCTGCTCAAAACTTTTGCCCAACTATGTTGATCATATGATACATCTTGGGTGCCTAACTCTCCGACGTACTTTACATCCATTACCTGATTCACTCTGCAGGCTTCATCATTTACAAGTGTTGTCCATACTCTCGCATCCATGTATTTTGGACAGAGGACATTGCCATCTTTCCGAAACAGTTGGGTAACCTGAGCAACATTTTGTGTATTGATGTTGATAGGGAGCGTAGTGCTCTGGGGCATGTGCCATGTCTTCGGGTAGCTGGGGAGCTCCGTGTTGAGAAGACGAAAGTGCAGGGACTGGCTGTGCTAGAGGACATGAATGAACTCCAGGAGCGGCTCGTTATTAGGTCTCTTGAGAATGTGAAAAGCAGGGATGAGGCAACTGATGCTCAGCTAGTCAGCAAGAGTCAAATCTCTATGTTGACACTGAACTGGGGTTTTTCTAATGCAGCTAGCAGGTCTGACAAAGAATATGACGTGCTCGATGCTTCAAGACCTAAACCTGGCCTTATGGAATTGATTATCGAAGGATACCCAGGTTGTATATCCACGTCTTGGCTGGAGTCAAGAGTGGCTACCTAGATTGGAAGAGATTAGCATTTATGATTGCACGTGCTGGAAGTTGCTTCCACCTTTAGGCCAGCTACCGTCTCCTTTAATAATAAAATAACTCCGAACCCAACCGGCTCATGCTCGCCGTGTGGTTCAACTGCTGGCCTAGAGCAAAGATGAACACACGCAAGAATATAAGAACTTTTTTATGTCGCCGGATTAATAACAACTTTTCTAAATTTCTCTTGCTATATTGCTCTTGATGATTAACTTTTAAGACTATATGTACTTTTATATGGGCTAAGCATTTGGATTCTTTGATCCAATTCGTTTCTGAGTAGAAAATCTACTCGGACTCACGTTAGGAAACCAAAACAGAAAGAAAAAACTTTCCAAACAAAGATTACCTAATAACCACTCTCTAATCTTTGTATACTTATATTTTGTGTGCTACCAGTTGGACTCAACTTTAACATGGCTTCCACACACTCGGCCGAAGACGGTAGCACAACTCAAACACGTCTTGTACGCTGCCAGTTGGACTCGACTTCAACTTAGCTCACAGTTACTTGTCCGGAGACGGTGGCACGTCTCGAATATGTCTTGGACTCTTACTTATTGAGGCAGTCGGTCTCATCTACGACTTGCCTACCTCGTACTCGGACTTCAAGTTGGTCACGACTTCAACTTGAGTAACACACGAACTCGACTCAGGAGGATGAACACATCAGGGAGTCTTATACGATGTGTTAAACACTCAGAGCAGTTAGCATATACAGTTATTCTTTAGAATAACTGCACGTCCCTTTCTCTATCTCTAACGGCAACTGCCTAGCGATGTGTGAGTGTTGTCTCTATGACAGTAACTTCCATTAACCATTTTATCATCCGAAAAGGTGAGGCGCCTCTTGTCCTGAAGAAATTATCACACCTTTATGCACTATATAAAGGTTAAAGGCAGTAGACGACAGGGATATCGATCGTAGGATAAGGCAATAAAAAACATAAGACATTAGGCTTTAGCTTTTCTCTTGGTTGTAATCAACACACTCAATATAGCTACACAAGAGTATGGTTATTATTCTCCCCGGAGAAGGGCTGAACCTGTATTAAAATCTCCGTGTCATTCTCTGCATGATTTTATTTTTCAGGAGTTTCCCCGAAACAAACAATCATACGTAAGTTCGGTATTAAATCACCGACAAAGTGATTCTTGTAGCGTTGTACTCAGCCACACAAGCGAGATAGAAATTCTAGAGCCTAGTGTTTTTTTTGTTAAAATTTGGCTACGAGCTCTAGCATTCACTAAAAGAGGTAGGCACCCACTTGAATCCTAGTATTCGAACCTGGGTGGACGAGGGGACAACACCATCTCCTTAGTCTTTACCAACCGGCTGGCTGGTTTCTATGTGCTTGCTTAATTATGTTGTTGTATTGATGGGGATAGCTGTTGTTATGAATATTGTGTGTATATTGCAATAGTCCAATAAGAAATATATATAGTACAAGGGACACAAGACTAAATAATAGAACACTAGATAAATACCATAAATACCCTTAACGCCCCTCTCAAATGCAAGGTGTATGCAATAACATTGCATTTAGAAAGGATTGATATTAAAATAGGGAAAATTCCAAAGTCCGAGTCTTGATAATATCGTCGTAGCGTGCAGCTCTTGGAAAATATATCAAGTATAAAAAATCTCCTCCCATCTGGGGTCGTGCGACAGCCCATAAAACACAAGGTGCAAGGATTGAGAAAGTAGAGGCAGGCGGGAATACGACGAAGAAGAAGATGAAACATCAGGAATAGATAGAGCTGTCAAATCAAGTCAAAGAGGAATAGATAGAAGTATGATGGCGTAGATCAAAGCCCAAAACGGAGACGGCGTAATGCACAAGGAGCGCAACGGAGGCGCAGTGCGGAAGAAGTGCAGCGGCCTTAGAAGCTCGGGGCAGCGCTCAGAGAGAAGTGACGGTATCATGACGACTTCTACGATCTGTAGCGGCTCGGAGAGAAGAGCAATGGCTGCTGCCATGCGAAAGGGAAGGAGTGATCCAGGAAGTAATCGGCTAACTGATAAAGACTTCGTGGACTCACACGACTTAGATGAAACTCAAAGATAGCGTGTTATAGACTTAGATGGACTCAAAGGAAAAAAGTACTCAAAGGAGTAACAGATACTACCAACACCAGCCTCTTTTTTTGGGCTTTGGGTTGTACCGTCGGCCCATTTAAGAAAAGAATGCACATGGGAGGATTAAGGATTCCCCTCCCCCTTGTTCTCCACCATTGGTGGCGCATGCGCGCGGGGGCTGCAGGCCGGCGAGGAGCGCCTCTGCGTCCGAGAGCGAGTACTTCGGTGTGGCGGAGGGATTGCTGGAAGAGGGCTTCGCTAGCGCCTAGAGCGTCGGAGATGTGTTCGACACCGTCGCGAGGAGCGAATGGGAGGATGCTGTTGTTTGTACCGAGAAAACACTACAACTAATGTGGTCGCCTCCAGAGCGTAAGTAGTTGGAGGCTAGGGTTTTAACATTTACTCTGATACCATATTATGAATATTTTGTGTGTATTGCAATAGTCCAATAAGCAATATATAAAGTACAAAGGACACAATACTAAACCCTAGAATAATAAAGAAATACCATAAATACCCTTAACAGTCGTAACCTACGTGTTATCATATTTTTATGTCTATATGTTGTCATGTAATAATTCCGAGTGGTTTAATTTGTTTGTGATGCCACGGACTAAACTACATTTTGAGGTGATTTCTACTGTTTCCTTCTTCTATTTGTATGGTAAAGCTAAATATGCCGGATGAATTTCGATTAGTTTTGAACTAGACATCATCCCGTTCATCCGATATGATCTTTTCAGTGTAATACTATATTATAAGTAGCACACGGAAACTACTCAACCTTTTTCACAATGAGAATATTATACTAACTACTTTGTTGATTTGTTCAATGGACCTACATCGTAAATGTTTTCTAACAAAATAGAGTTATATATGATGTGGAACAGAGGGAGACATACACATAGAAAATACTTCTTCTTTTTTTTGCTTCTAAAATTATGAATATATATTTTGTGGTATATTGGAATCCAGCACAATTACATCAGCCAATTGGCAGGTGAAACCGTGAAAGTATTTTTGGTTCCTTGTGCACTCGTCAACATAATGATTCCGAAAAGCTAAACCAAATAATTAATGTTTGATGTGTCCGGCTAGCAAGTAGCACGTGAATGCGTTCCCCCTCTCGTGATCTTATCAACGTCATGATTCTGAGTAGCTAAACCTAACTATTAACATTTGATTTGTCTGGCTAGTTTCGTGGCAGGATTCTTTTCTCTGATTCTGAGTCTGTACACGGATGTTTTAATTAGATGAATTGGATTAGGACTTTCGCATCTTTCTTATTGTCCTTCCCGATGTACTGTATCAGGCTGTGTTAATTACAGGATTCGGACGAGGATTGCCATCTTTCTCTCTTTTTTTTTTCTTCCTGCTACATGGCACAGTAGGTCAATACATGTCAGTCATTTGTGACCAAGATCTCTTTTTCTTCTTCTTCTGACTAACAGAATTTATAGCCTTTTTTTTTTTCCTTTCTTAGAGTAATATGGTAATTTTGAATTATTTTTTTACCACGTGAAGCCTACAATTAGTTTTACAATTAATATGAGAATTTCTAAACTTTTTTTCTTTGAATAATGTGGTAATTTCTATTATTATTTTTTATCTCCTATGATTAACTTAGAGGATCCTTACCTTCTAGGATTAACGTCGAGGTTTCCTCCTATCAGTATAGATACAGAATAGAATGATAGATGGATATTACAGGAACTGCAGACTTTGGTAGTTCTGTATGCTTCAATTCCAGTTTTTTCTTAAAAAGAAGTGCAGGTGCCATGTGGAAGAAAATCCAGTACGTGTATAGTCCGGTCTACAGCTACTTATTCGGGTAGGGAGTTTTGGGATTGGCGACGCGAACAGTAAAGGTGCGCCCTGAGTATTGGGCTTGTTTTAGAGGATTGGAATTTCCCTACGTGGTTGCTACGGGAGTTGATGAAGCGACACACACGTGCTCCACATATCAACTCTACTTTCTCAAGCCTTTGTTAGACTAAGCAAATGCGATCGCGCCAGCAGTCATCACATCACTGCTTTGGCGATTTGCTTTACATTGTCCATCAGCAGTCGTCTGCGCACATTTTTACTGTGTTTGTCTGTTATCCTCTCACGGTTTGAATCGCGGTATGTGGGATTCTACAGTAAAATTACATGATAAAAATATCATTTTACATCTAAAAGAAAGGCTAATTTTGCTATTGCATTTTAGAAAGGGGCTAAATCAGACGAAACCTACTAGACCGTCCTAGCGTTGCGCGGCCCACGCGGGCGCAACTGTTTACCACGCGCACGGGTGATTGTTGCCTGTGCGGTTTCCGGGCGTAATTCCCGACCGGTCATCGCGTTTTACTGCACGCGTCGGCGTCGCCGTGCTCGGTCGCAAGAACACAATGGCGGCGTGGCCGTCGGTCGCAGCATGATTTTGCAGGGGAACGAACCAAGCGAACGAAGAGTCAGAAAATCACAACCTGAGGGATATATCTTGAAATAAAAACTTAGAAGGGCTTATCTGCAATTCTTCCCTTCCACGTCGGTAGGAAACTGAAGGATTAACATCTGGCCGTCGAGCTCGGAACGTGACGTCTCCAGACTGCATCCTGCCGTTCAAAGTACCGAAATGCCCAAACGTAATTACGAGAATAAAAACAAAAACACGAGAATCAAAGCAAAGCACAGAGTGAAGGACACCACAGCAAGGGGGCTTCTTCCCCTCCTCGTTTTCTCTCGCCGATAAATCATATCACACTGCCACGAACAGATGCGAGCAAACCCGCAGTAGCATCACTGCAGGTGATAATTTTTCTTCCATGATCCATTGATTTGGCTCCAGTTCTTGGTCTCAGATCTCCGACCGCACTCGTGTGAATCCCTAATGCCCTAATCGGATCTTGCTTTTTGTTGCCTTCTTTTCCTGCTCCAAGAAGCGGCAATCTTGTTCGAGTCTATATTTGATGTATGCATAAATTAATAGCGGTTTTGCTTATCTTTAGGTGATGTTTAGTAGCGCTACCGCCTTTTTTAGATATCGTGGTCGGTGTCCTTGTTGGATATACTGATGGTTTAGAGATTGGAGATCGGGAATTGCAGCGTTTGGTTTGTGTTGGTCGGTTCGGACACCGGACTAGTAGCGCTAAGCCGTAGTAGGAAGATCTGAGAAGGGTTGGGTCCCTATCGGCAATTTTGTGCTGGACTGACATGTTTCGGTTCGAATTGAAGAATTATTGAAGCGGGGACGAATCGCCATTGCAATCTAGGAATATTTTGCATTTAGGGTTTTCGGATAAGGCACTGATTTGCAAATTGAGACAGATTCTTTGGAGACAAGCAGGTCGCCTGTACCGATTCTTTCGTTTTGTGCTTCGTGTGTTGTGATTTCTGACTCCAAATGCGAGGAACTTTGGTGCACTAATAACTTCTGCCCTGAATGACTCTTCATTCACAGGATTAGATCTCATCAACTTCAGAAGTCCATTGCAAACTTTGGAGAGATTCTGCTTCGAGTTTTATTATAGGCTTCTGACCTGTTGCTCATCATGTGTCTAAGCTTTCTTATCAACAGTTGTTAGTGGTATCAGTAAAACTGTGCTCAGGGTTACAGTGAAGGTGCCATTTCATTGGCTGTTGATCTGTACCTCTAGATAGCATTGTTTGGTTTAAGAATTTGTGTTGGTTCAAGGGCAATACTGCAGTCCTTGGTGTAAAAAAATGTGAAAGTCGGACTGGCACAAATTCCTCGTTGGTGCTGCTCCAAAAGCGTTATCTACTTGCCACTGTTTTAGTAGATTATGGGATTGCAAATTCCACATTGGTTCTCCAAAAGCATTAGCTACCTACCATTGTTTTAGTCGACGATGGGATTGGGTTAAAATATGATGTGAGATTATGAGAAGTAATGAGATGGTATTATGCTCTTTTCTCCGATGTGATCATAGCTTTATGATACATGTTCTCTTCAGCATATTGCATATCATGCTCAGTTGGAAGCTGGAATATGGCTGGTGATCATTTCTTTGGTGTGCTTCGGTATATTAGAATCATGAGAATGATGCTGCAGCTGCACTCAACTGCACTTTGTCCACACTGATTTTTATTATCTTTTTATTAAGATAACGGATGGATATTATGGGATTTGTTTCTTAACATGCTGCTTTCTGTTTGTTTCTGAGAGCTATTGTGAACTGCATTGTAGGGGATAACAGCTAAGGCAGTAGATTTCAGATGACCTGATCATTGATGCATTGTTTTCTGACTACTGCATGTTTTCATCCATTTTTGTTTATTCTGTTGACATGGCAGCAATGAATAGTGATCTGGGAGGACTGGCAGGCAGACCTACTGCACAATCAAATCCTTTTGAAAGTTCTTTATATGGAGCTGGACCTGGACTCATCCGAAGTGGGTTAGGAGCATACGGCGAGAAGTTTTTAGGTTCAAGTTCTGAGTTTATGCAAAGTAATGTAAGTTGTTTATAAATTTCATTCAGGGAGATATTCCATCTTTTTTTTTTTTTGTATTATGTGCTTTTGAAGAACTGTCGAGTCTAAACTTTGCTTCATCACATGAACAGATCACCCAATATTTGTCCAATCCTCAGTATTACTTTCAAGTCAACAGCCAGTATGTGAGGAACAAGCTGAAGGTGATCTTGTTTCCTTTCCTGCACCGGGTAAGGAGTGACTTGTTACCTCTTCTTTTGGTTATGGTATGCAGATTGTGAATTCTCATGCAATCTGTGTACTATTTCTCTTCCTTCAGGGGCACTGGACAAGGATAACTGAACCAGTGGGAGGAAGGCTGTCATACAAACCTCCAATTCAAGATATCAATGCTCCAGATCTGTACATCCCTCTGATGGCTTTTGGCACATATGTTGTAATTGCTGGATATGCCTTGGGTGTTCTTGGAAGGTAACTGCACATTCAGAACAACTTTGTATGCTCTGTCCTAAGAATAGGGAAGGTACACTATGAATGCTGTGGGTGGAAGTGAACAGAGGGGATGCTATGCACCTTTGGGCAGTGCGAGGACTTTGAAGTAAGGAGACTAGTTCTGTTGGGAATTTGAGACAAGAAGGCTCAGACTGGAGAAATGTTAGAAGAGTTGCAGTATCTAGAAATTAACTTGTGCGCTATTTTTGCTTGAACCATGCATCTTTGAAACACATTGCTCCCCGTCTCCAATGATAATATTCATTTGCTCATAGTACAGGATATTCTTGCTTCAATGATGCATGTCTGAAACGCACTTTCCTGAATGCAGGTTTACCCCGGAGGCACTGACTCTACAGTTCTCAAATGGGCTACTTGTCTGGTTTCTGCAAGTCATCCTCATCAGAGTTCTACTGTACTCACTGGGAAGTGGTGAAGCACCGTTGCTGGACATTGTAGCATATGCTGGGTACGGATTTGCTGGTACATCACTTGCGATGTTGGTCCGCATCTTCTGGAGCTTCTCGTACTATTTCGTACTGCCATGGTTCTGCATCTGCACCGGGGTGTTCCTGGTTAAGACCATTAAGAGGGTTCTTCTGGGCACGCCGCGGAGTTATGAAAGACATCCTAGCCGGAATCACTACTTTCTTCTTTTCCTTGCGGTTGTGCAGTTCCCCATGCTGTTCTGGCTAGGCAACATCAGTGGCTGATGTTTCAGTCTTGTTCTGGAAACCAAAGTTTTTTTCTTCTTGTTATGGCGGAGACCAAAGTTTAGCAGAATAGATTTGAGGTTACATCGTTGTGATGAACTTTGTAGCAGCTTTCGCTTTCGTTCATGCTCCTGCCAAAGCGACAGATTTCTTGATGAAATATTAAGCATATGGATTTGGACCCACCTTGTTATCCAGTATGATCCTGACCTGATCCGTAGTAGTACTCGTGGTCGTGGATGCTGGTTTTCTCAGTCATCTAACCTACCTTGTTTTAACTGGTACTGTTTCCACAAGGACGAGTAAAAATTCCATCCAGATACATCAGGCTCAATGAGCTTTACCATAAAAACATCTTCAAAACACAGTGTACATAGTCGCACTCATCACGATTACAAAATAGTCACACTTACTGCTTTACAACGCCTAGACGCAATTACACCATGACTGTCCCCACAAATACAACAATACAGATGGAGAGAATTGTAGAGAAGTCTGGAGGTCTTGGAGGGTAAGGCAAGGGTCAACCTCCGCAGTTCCTTGTAGCATCTGCACCACCACATACGCATTGCTGGTCTGATGGGTTGTTGAACCGGCAGCACGAGAGAATAATCAAAATAAGCATGCATATTTGTTTTCCGTCTGTATGAGAAATTTTTTACCATTAGATTTACAAGATATCGGTGGTATATATTTATACTATAGTTATAGATTTAACTCATACCCGGAGTCCGTACCGTAAGGGGGTTTCAGCACCGCACCCATATCTCACAACATTTTGTAACTCTATACAAATGCGTCTCTGGACACAACCCTTTCACCTTGCATATATAAGCCATACATAATAAACGTCTACCTTGGCGAATACACCATCTTGAAAAAATAATAATAAGAGAATGTTTTGACACTCCTCGCTTATCCGTTGGGCTAGGGGTTTCCTTATTGCTTAGGAACGTGTGACTCCTAATAGTCGATGCAATGCTCGAATTTGTTGATGGTGACTGGTTTAGTCAACATATTCATAGCATTTTCATCGGTGTGCATCTCTGTCAAATCAATATCTCTATAGTTAATCAACTCTTTTAATCTTGTGATACCTTGCATGGATATGTAATCATGGATACATTGTATGAATATGATTCGTCCTTACATAGTATATTTGATTCTCGGTTACTCTGACTCTTGCTCACACTGAGGCTGGTCTTTCGTGGCGTGCCGCGTGCGTCGTGCGCAGTAGGAGACTATCGGGCCGCTTTACACAGACAGCGGAGTGGCCGATGGGACGAGCCGTGCGGGTACATATTCGTAGCATTTTCATCGTTGTGCATCTTCGTTAAATCAATATCTCTATAGTTAATCAACTCTTTTTAATCTTGTGATACCTGCATGGATATATAATTATGGATAGCTTGTATAAATATGCTTCGTCCTTATGTAGTATATTTGATTCTCGGTCATATAAATTGTACTCTGATTCTTGCTCACACCGATGCTGGTCTTTCGTGGCGTGCCGCGTGTGTCGCGCGCAGTAGGAGAGTATAGGGCCGCTTTACACGGACAGCGGAGTGGCCGATGGGACGAGCCGTGCGGGTACATATTCGTAGCATTTTCATCAGTGTGCATCTCCGTCAAATCAATATCTCTATAGTTAATCAATTCTTTTTAATCTTGTGATACCTGTATGGATATATAATTATGGATAGCTTGTATAAATATGCTTCGTCCTTATGTCGTATGTTTGATTCTCGGCCATATAAATTGTACTCTGACTTCTTGCTCACACCGAGGCTGGTCTTTCGTGGCGTGCCGCGTGTGTTGTGTGCAGTAAGAGAGTTTCGGGCCACTTTACACGGACAGCGGAGTGGCCGATGGGACGAGCCGTGCGGGTGCCGCGGGCCGGGGCTCGGCAGCCGTGAAAAGACACCAGAAAACGCCGACACGACGGACCGCGGTTGTGCTGTGCGCGCCGTTTTCACCTTGATTTATTCTCTTAAAAGAAAACGAAACTGGAAATATCACTTAAAATTCAGACTTCCCAGAAGAATACCATTGATTGCGTCTAAAAACATTTCACGCTGCAATACCACTTTGGGAGAGATGACCAAGAGCACAGTGGAAGTGTAACATCGCACACAACTCGGAAATAATATGACACCCAGTTGCTTTTGGGAGTGGCAAAAGCTAACAATTGCGGCCTCACAAGAACTGAATCACAATCTCCAAAAAAAATAAAAGGAGAAAGAAGAAGTACTGAATCACAGCGCACCAAGACACCGTCAATCAGTACTAGAACAAAATTGCAGAAAAGGAGACTTCAGATATCGGTGCTAAGCTGGATCAGTTTTTCCTCGAGTGGTGGATGGTTTCTACGAAACGAGTTGCTAAGGAGAAGCGGAAAGGCTGGGATTGGTTGGTAATCATGATTATCTGGAAACCGTGGAAGGAGAGGAATGCGCAAGTTTTGAAGGCATCTCTTTGGATCTCCAGGACGTAGAGTTCTCTGCAATGGCGAAGTGGGTTCTTGGCACAAGCAGGAGCGTCGGGATTGTCTTTCCATTTTGCCAATATCGTACCATCGTAACTAGACAATAAAGAAATGAGAACCCAATTGCCTTACGAATACAAAGAAGGAACCAGGAGATTCTCAAAAGAGGTGATCTTAGTGTGTATTACCTTGAAAAAAGTTTTTCTTAATTACATATTATAACCTTCTGATCAAGGTATATGAGATTACAATTCAACATCTAAAAAAATTCTATGCCCGTAGGAGTTGCAGGAGTTTTTTTTTCCTTCTGTGCGTAGCCTTCGATCCATGATGAATTCTCCTGGTCTTAGCTCATCCGGACGGTACGCCCAGTCCACCGATGCTTCTCCCTCCTCGCATCGTGCAGGGTGCATTTGGGCCAAGAGGGGCCTGGACGCCCTTGGGTAATGCGAGATCGCCTCGGGCAGGGACCCCCGGCCCCCCTCGCTCCTGGACATATGGTGCTTCCCGTGGTGGCGCTGTCCTTGGCAGCCTTCCTATGCCCTTCGGCCTTCCAAAGGCATGCCCGAGAGCCTTCGACAGGGTCGAAGCAGGGAAACGATGTGGAGCCCTTCAGCCCCGAAGGTACACCTAGTACCCTCAGGTTGAGGGTGGGGGCGAAACGTGGTTTGGTATCATTCGCCCCTAGGGTATACTTGCTACCTTTCGAGAGTCTCTAGTCGTGCCTTCAGCCCAGCCCCCTCGGGTGTTTCTTCAGGGTCTTCGTCAGATCGTTGGGCCGATGGGCCACCCCTGCAACAGTCAATATGTGCTCAACGACGGGTCACGGGAGTTAAGACGCTTCATTCATGTACGGTGACACCGGCTTGAGCGTTCCCTCCGCGTTGATAGTTTCAATCAGTTTGGCGTCGACCAACAGCATGGACCGCTCAATATTGCACAAATAATTAACAAGCCGGTGTCACCGCACATGAATGAAGCATCTTAACTCCGGCGACCCACCGTAGAGCACATATTGCAAGGGAGAGAGATTGAGTCCATGTCTCGCAGACTGACATTGCGAGGAAGAAGAAACGAGCACACCATGATAAAAAAAAGGGTCAAGTTTTACAGTGATGGGCCTGGCTCCTCTTACTTTGCAACCTGTCGCATTTTGTTGGCCCATGGCACAAGCCCGATTGTGCAACCAGGGCACAATAAAATTTCTCCTCTCGAACTATAATTGAGCCTATAAGGCTAGTACAGGTAAGATATAATTTCTTCGAGAATAGCACGGCGGAACTGGCAAAATTTGTGGAAACCGACGATTTTCCTCGGTCAGGTCGCAGGGGAAGCACCGCAGAGGAGCTCCGGCGGACGGCGGATGGATGGATGGATGCGGAGGACGGTTGGGATGTGGCGGATCTCCGGCGGGGAGG
The DNA here is from genome assembly GCA_036346395.1 of Hsuehochloa calcarea. NCBI lineage: Eukaryota > Viridiplantae > Streptophyta > Magnoliopsida > Poales > Poaceae > Hsuehochloa > Hsuehochloa calcarea. The sequence goes on along the minus strand of CM070603.1, from coordinate 29,504,965 downwards.
AAACGCTGTCGTGAGGGTCGCTGGCAGGTGGGTCCTCCATAGCCTGAGCCCACACGTCAGCGACGTGTGCTTTTTCAAAAGAACCCCTTTAATGTTTTTTTTTGTGCTACCATCTGTGTCCGCCGATGATAGCAAGGTTACGTTTTTTTTATCCTTCCATCCCTCTCCTCACATTGTTTGTTTTGCGTCCTCGTTTCAGTTGATTTACTCTCGGTGCAACGCCGTCGGATGTGGGAGTCGCGGTGCCGACTCACGGTTTCCCGCCCCCGCCTCCGCCTCCGCCTCCGCCTCCGCCTCCCTGCGTGTCGCTGGTAATGCATGCTGTGGTACTGTTCCTTCCTTCCTCCCATTTAAATTTGGTTCTCCAATTAATTTTGCGTACTGATACACTTTCAGACACTATGGGTGTGTTTGGTTGCCTGCATATTCCCAACCTGGCCTGTATGTGCCATCCTGGCTAAACATAATCAGGTTGAGTGGATGCAATAATGAATTGTTTGGTTGCCTGTTTCTGTTGGATCGGTGTGTTGAGATGTTGTTTGGTTGTCTGTATCTGACACGGGAGAAGGTGAATAGACTCACGAACGCTGACCAGTCTGCATGCGCTCAATCTGGCTGAGGTGGGAAGCTCGAATTAAGTGTTTCCCTCGAGCCTGACCCGACAGGGAATCTTGCATCCACTCAGTCAGGCTCACTCACCCAACTAGGCAATCAAACACCCAAAAACTTGCATCTACTCATACGATTCAACGCCATGCAGACAACCAAACACACCCTGTGTGTTCCTGTTTAGTACGATTCTGCTCTAATTTTTTACAGCTTCAACTCCAGCTTTACTCTTGGATCCACTCCTATGAGAAGTTAGAGCAGTCTACGGAGGTGTTTGGTTATAAAGTTAACTCCAGCTCCAGAAATGAGAAAGATTTTTGTGAAAAGACTGTATTACCCTTGTTTTATGACTTATAATATTTTTCGTATTGCTTAACCTATAACAGTTTAATAAGTTGATTTCAATCATACTGTGCTTTTATTTATCTTTTTTTGTCATATTGCCATATTTTCACCCAAATTCGAAAGTTTTACTTCAAAAAATAATTTACTTCAAAAAAAAAAAACTTACATAAACATACGAAGTTCATAACAAAAGTTCTAATTCAATGAGTATTATAACAAAAGTCCATAACAAAGACATAATATTGTATCAAACAACACATAATCAAATCAAATATTGTATTACTTTGCAAATATTGAGAACATCCATTAGGATAATGTATCTGTTGCACTGAAAAGGCGACTAGAGGGGGTGAATAGGAGCACGCTCACTTTTTTACAAGTAATTGATTCAATAAAACTTTACTCCAGTAACTATGAAAGCTATGGAGATCAGTATATCAGTACAGCGGAAGACTACTATTGAATCTAATTTAAACCCCTAAGCAATAAAAAAATCAACAAAGATTGAAGCAACTTAATGCACTGGCGGTCGGACCGCTGGGACAACACCGGTCGGACCGATTTCCTGCCGGTCTGACCGGTCGATTGCGGCGGCCTGACCGCTGATGTACAGAACAGAAGAACAGCTCCGATGACGAAGATGAAAATAGATGAAACTTTTAATCTACTAATCCAAACTTGATGAAACTTGGAACACACCTTCTCAATGATAGCAGGGACCTATTCCAATCGAAGATTATGATAATTCTTGGAAGAATAGCGATCCTTTTCGATTTGATCAAAGAAGGGTTCAAAATCGGGCCAAAACGAAAACTAGGTCAAAACTCTTGCTCGTGGGTGATTGATGATCAAGATGATCCTAGATAGATTCCCACACATCACAGCAAGCTAGATCACGTGAAGAAACCAAGCAAAAACTCACGGATCAAAGAAAGACCTAAAATCATCAAATAGAGAGAAAGAACACAATGAGATAAAACATTGATCAAACTTTCCTTTGATTGATTGATATGATATGGGCTTACAGCCTCTCCATCAATGGAGGACAGTGCTCAATCCCAGAGCATGAAAATCACATCAAACTCTCTAAATTCTAGCCTCCACCAAAGCTCTCCCTAAGAAAATTAGGATTTCCAAAATAGCAAAAGAGGCGAAGCCATGGTGCAGCCATCACCCTCTCCTATTTATAGTGGAGGCTTAGACATTCTAGAAGTTTGACTCAATTGAGCTCCCGTTAAGGCCTGACGAGGATCTAATAATCCTCATTTTTATCTTTTATCTATAATTCTTATTATGGGTAAATATGATGTCACATAGTCCCCAGAGGTACCCCTTATTTAAAAGGGAGAAGTCCAATAAGTGGTTGTAAGTCTTGCTACGACTATATCATGGTCGTAAGTCTTCTCACGACCACTACATAGTCGTAAGTCCTTCTCTCGCCACCGTCGTAAATCGCTGTCGTAAGTTCTTCTACGACCGTAAACTGACCACCTTATAATCAAACCTACGGTGAGTGGGTCCAATTGATTAAGGAATCCACGCACTATTATTCCGCTTATTAATGGTGCGTAATTACCCCATTATCACGGAAGATAATTGCGACGGCGTGAAGAAATAATTCTCGCCATCAAATTCATGGATTAATCAGGCGCATCTCCCGCAGAGCAAAACGGCTACTTCTTCACGACTATATAAGGGCATCGATCAGAGAGATAGGGAGAGACAGCGAACAAGAGCCAGTCAAGTAGGAACACAAGTGCTATTCTCTGTAATAGTCTTAGTCTTTTACTTGATCATCAAGAATACCATACACACAGGATTAGGGTTATTATTCAAAAGAGAAGGCTCGAACTGTCTAAACATCCCGTGTCAATCCACTCTGCGTGATCTTATCTCTAGGAGACCCCCCGAATCAAACAATCTTTACGTAAGATCGGTTCTAATACACCGACAAGGCCCAAAACAAACGGGACACATACACACGTATTTTAAAGCGCCGTCTTTATCTCCTCTTGACCTAACTAGCTACACCTAGCGCCATCTTGCGCCTTGGATTAGCTAATAGGTCACCCTTGTCCATCTTGCACCACGCTTGAGTACATTGACCTCACCCGGCATCGTCGATCGTTCTGGATCTCAGCTCTCCAAGCCTAGTCCCGACCATCCTCACCGTTGACCGTCGTTGACCACCAAGCAACCTGCACAACAATAGACAAATAAACCGAATTTGGGAACAAGTTCTTCACAACTTGACCCATGTTAGTCAAAACACGCATCATGCACCATATATGCCCTGAAACCCACGACTTTGACCTAACAAACGAATATCGCCGCAACGACAGACCGCCCACCATGGCCGGTCAAACCGCCAAGCAATGACTTAGCCGATTTTCAATCTTTGAAAACCGAAACCTACTGGAAATTTCAAACCAATAGAACTTTTGACTGGAGACTCCAAAAATTATGGGACCAAGTGCAATAGAAACCCTCTCTTGCCTACACCCTCTATTTTTGGCCCACCAAATCTCACTTTCAGAATTAGCCGGTCCGATCGCCACCAAGGCGGTTAGGCCAAGCAGAATCGGTCGAGCCGGCCACCCGGTCGGCCGACCGTTATAGCTTGACAAAGATGCCAACTTTGCCGAAAACACATGAAACGACAAACCGTAAACGCCATTACCAATTGTCACATCATCCTAAGATCTGGAGCATATCCCCATGATATCCACAATCTCCCCCTTGATGAACACATTGGCAATAATCCAGAAAATGTAATTTGGAGGTTTGAAAAGTAAAATACTTTCGTTTTCGCACAAAGGCACAACTTGGTCCATAAGCAAGAGAAAGCAATGGAAATGGCCAAGTTGGCATCAGAATAGCATATGCATGTGAGATAAGGCAAAAGAAAGCATAAAAGCTTTGATTTCCAGAAAAGACTCAAAAATCTCACTTAAGGTCCATATGAAAGAACAATTGTTCAATTGACCTATGATCATTGTGGGGATAAGTAAATGCAATTCAAGTTCAGAAAAGTCAATAAGACAATAAGAAAGTCAATAAGATAATAAGAATGCAATTCAAAAACTCCCACTCACTATGATCCACAGATTTTAGACAATTTTAAATTCTCCAATTTCTCCCCATTTTTATCATTTTAATATATCTTCTCCCTCTTTATACAGTAATAATATATTTTCTCCCCCAACATTGAAATATCTTCTCCCCCTTTGACAATGGAGTCATCAAGGAATCACGCATTCCTCTCATCCAGAGATAACAAATACAGAATGAAGAAAGAAACATAAAAGGGAACCAACTGAAAAGCAAGCTACTTTACCATCTAATGGAACAACCTAAAACAAAGGCAAGAACCATGTGCATATCTCCAAATCAGATTCCAGTAGCAATCAGGCAATCTGGAGAACAGAAACATCTATGACATGAGCCAATCTATGCATATCTCGGTTCCAGTAGCAAGCATTGCATCACATGAGTTCCAGTAGCAAGCATTGCATCAGATTATGAGTTTTAGGTCATAGATGTGGCTTACCTTGAAGATGCCGAGGGTGGACCACTAGGTGGGGAGGGAGGAAGAAGATGCCTAGGGTGGACCGCCATGTGGGGAGGCAGGAAGAAGATGCCGAGGGAGGAAGAGCCACTAAGGAAGGAAGATGCCGAGGGACGACGAGGTTGCGCGATGTCGGGCTCCATGGCGTGGGCAGCGCGGACGGCATCGGCCTAGCGGGCCTCGAAGGCGAGCCACTCGGCACCGGCGTTGGCTGTCGAACGAAGCTGTCGAAGTCGTCTCGGCCAAACGCGCGGGGGGACAGCGGCGAAGGGGTGGGGGTAGAGGCGAAGGGGTGGAGGGCAGAGGCGTCGGGGAGGGAGGCGAAGGGGTGTGCGGCGCGGCGAGGTCGACCGTGGGGAGGCGGAGGAAGGGTGGGGCGAGGCATCGGGAAGGAGGCGAAGGGGTGGGGGCGGAGGCGAAGGGGTGGAGCGCGGAGGCGTCGGGGAGGAGGCGGAGGGGTGCAGGCGTGGCGAGGTCGGCCGCCGTGGGGAGGCGGGGGAAGGGGTTGGGGTGGAGGCGTCAGGGACGGAGGCGAAGGGGTGGAGGGCGGAGGCATCCGGGAGGGAGGCGAAGGGTCGCACGCTGTGGCGAGGCTCGGCCGTGGGGAGGCGGAGGAAGAGGTGGAGGGCGGAGGCGAAGGGGTGTGTGCGGCGCAGGTCGGGTGTGGGGAGGAGGAGAAAGGGGTGGGGGCGGAGGCGTCTGGAGGCGGAGGCGAAGGGGTGGGGGCGGACGGTTCGGGAAGGGAGGCGGGTTCGGGAGGGGGGGGGGGGGCTGTGGATTCGGGAGGGGTAGTTGAGTGGCAATTTGTGGGTAAATACTTTTAACTTCTAAGGGTATTTTGTTTTACTGGTCCACAACTCCCCACTTGGAGTAAGATTTTATCTGCTCCTACAAATTATACTAGAGAGCTGCTCCACTCCAGGTTGCTCCAACTCCAACAGTTTTGTGGAGTTAGTCCGTTTGGCACAGCTCCACCTACTCCAACTAAGAAGCTGGGAGTTAAAGCCATACCAAATAGGACCTAAGCTGAAGGAGTTCCTGGAAAGTTCAATTATGATGCTAGCACAACAACCCCACTAACACGTATAAAGGACATCTATCTATCTATCTATCTAACTAACTAAAACAAAGTAAAAAGAGTCCACCATGTAATAACGTTACATTTATACATTGATCATGGTAGACCCATATATAAATAGATTTCCAAATTGAATAACAATCCAATCATATGTAAGAACATGTATAGGATCCTATTTCATAAGAGTCTCTGTCTTTGGACATGTGAAAAAAGAAAAAAATAATATAAAGAAGTCATGCGCTAGGAGGCAGCAATCCAAACATTAGCTTCCCGTGTTGAGTGGTCGTATGCGACACGTTCCGGCTTTCTTGGCCTCCGCCTGTCGCGACGGACTATCTTCTCTTGCTTCGATCGAACAGAAGAACAACTCAAGGACTGGCTCTAATTGGCCTTTCGGTGTTGCTCCTACGGTTCCAGGCATGGCACCCCCATGCTCGGCACTCCGACCGCACGACACTGATTTCTTTGCCGACGAAGTCCGAGCTGTGAGGCGATGGGATTTGGCGAGGCGGCCTCGATGAGTCGACGGTATCCAAATTCTAGAGGCGGTGGGCACGGCAGCCATGAAGGTTCGTGGGCTTACGGCGAGGCGAACCTCAACAATGATCTGATTAAGTGCTAATCATATGATTTCTTCCTGATCAATCATATATTTTTTTCTAATCCATTGTGTGGTGACTACTTCCTCCCACAAAGCTTTTGATTTCGAGCGTCTCGAGCAAGGAACGCTGTGTTGGGACAAGGACACGTGAGGGGCAACGAGGTGTAGCAAGAGCGTGCTTGAAATCTTCGAGGATCAAATGGCACTAATGACGCACTATGGCTTGTCCGGTTCGACGTTTTTTTTGGTCCTAGAACACAACCCAAGGCAAAACAAGTCGTGTAGATCTATCACCCTTGATGGAAAAGAGAACTGCAAAGCAAGAGTAGCAACCGGCATGAAGCATGTGTGATCGCATCTAAAGAAAGTCGTGTAAGCTAGAGCAAGAAGAATGTCAATGAAAGAGGCAACTTCTTGTCCGACTAACCAGAGTTGATAGAGAGGCTAAGAAACCATGAAAGCAGTCGAACAACAAGAAGAGTACGTACGTAGGACCTCGCCCACTCTGATAAAGGTTGAGTAAAATGCTGCCTACTGTTTACAGGTGTGATTGCATGCGGAAGTTAGCTGAGATAATGACGTGAAGATGTAGTTTGGTTGCCTTAACGGTCATCATCATGCAAGCACAAGAATAAAGAAACGTGCCTGATGCCGTGTATGAAGCAATACAAGAAAGATGCGAGGGACATAATAATGGAAAGAGACAGTAAGGGATATTTCGTGGTAATTAGGAATGTTCACAAATCAATTTTATCCCATGCTCTTCCATTCCATCAAAATCAACATATTTGAGTGTTCTTAACCTTTCCTATATATACACAGCCTCCATTTGAATTGTCGGTTTTACAATAGTAATTATAGTAGTATAAAAAATGGTGGGTATTGATATGGGCCAGACGTCCCATGTGAATAGTGCACTCGGACGCCTTACTCTTCTTGACTCCCACGCCCACCGGACACCAGCCACAAACCAATTCGCTACATCTTATCCCGTCGTTCTCATCGCTTATCAGTTCTCATCCACTCACTCTTTCTTCTTCCCTTCATTTCTTTCTCTCCATTCCCACACTTCTCCAATCCCATTTCTTTCTTTTGGTTCTTGCTCATGGCCCATGCTACGCCATGGATGAAGCTCCCTCCGACCGCCATCGCCTGGCGGCCGCCGCCACCTCAGTTCCCCGCCGCCTTGAACCTGGCTCCTTCCTGGCTTGGCTGCCACTGACGTCGACTTGGCGGCTCAGCTCGGTCCCGGTACCTCCCGCGGCTCGTCTCCTATGCTGCTGGCCTCCCCGGTTCGGCCCGCTCCTCTTACCTTGCGCTACGCCCGTGGGTGCCTCCCCCTCGGCTCCCCTCGTGCTTCTCCCCTCATGCACCTGGCACAACGGCGCTGCGCCACGGCCCGGCCTGGCCGTGCGGTTCATTGATGTTGCAACCGTTCTGATGTTATGATATTTGTGAATGTTTTGATGTTGCAGCCCGTTGAAAAAAATGTTGCATCCCGTTGAGAATAATGTTGCATACTGTTATTTGAGATGTTGCATATGTAGAGAAAAAAATATTATGTCTATAGAACAAAAGTGTTGCATACTATTCACGGTGATGTTGTAAAGAGTCCACCATGTAATAACGTTACATTTATACATTGATCATGGTAGACCCATATATAAATAGATTTCCAAATTGAATAACAATCCAATCATATGTAAGAACATGTATAGGATCCTATTTCATAAGAGTCTCTGTCTTTGGACATGTGAAAAAAGAAAAAAAAATATATATAAAGAAGTCATGCGCTAGGAGGCAGCAATCCAAACATTAGCTTCCCGTGTTGAGTGGGTCGTATGCGACACGTTCCGGCTTTCTTGGCCTCCGCCTGTCGCGACGGACTATCTTCTCTTGCTTCGATCGAACAGAAGAACAACTCAAGGACTGGCTCTAATTGGCCTTTCGGTGTTGCTCCTACGGTTCCAGGCATGGCACCCCCATGCTCGGCACTCCGACCGCACGACACTGATTTCTTTGCCGACGAAGTCCGAGCTTGTGAGGCGATGGGATTTGGCGAGGCGGCCTCGATGAGTCGACGGTATCCAAATTCTAGAGGCGGTGGGCACGGCAGCCATGAAGGTTCGTGGGCTTACGGCGAGGCGAACCTCAACAATGATCTGATTAAGTACTAATCATGATTTCGAGCGTCTCGAGCAAGGAACACTGTGTTGGGACAAGGACAGCGAGGTGTAGCAAGCTCGTGCTTGAAATCTTCGAGGATCAAATGGCACTAATGACGCACTATGGCTTGTCCGGTTCGACGTTTTTTTTTGTCCTATAACACAACCGAAGGCAAAACAAGTCGTGTAGATCCATCACCCTTGATGGAAAAGAGAACTGCAAAGCAAGAGTAGCAACCGACATGAAGCATGTGTGATCGCATCTAAAGAAGGTCGTGTAAGCTAGAGCAAGAAGAATGTCAATGAAAGAGGCAACTTCTTGTCCGACTAACCAGAGTTGATAGAGAGACTAAGAAGTCATGAAAGCAGTCGAACAACAAGAAGAGTACGTACGTAGGATCTCGCCCACTCTGATAAAGGTTGAGTAAAATGCTGCCTACTGTTTACAGGTGTGATTGCATGCGGAAGTTAGCTGAGATAATGACGTGAAGATGTAGTTTGGTTGCCTTAACGGTCATCATCATGCAAGCACAAGAATAAAGAAACGTGCCTGATGCCGTGTATGAAGCAATACAAGAAAGATGCGAGGGACATAATAATAGAAAGAGACAGTAAGGGATATTTCGTGGTAATTAGGAATGTTCACAAATCAATTTTATCCCATGCTCTTCCATTCCATCAAAATCAACATATTTGAGTGTTCTTAACCTTTCCTATATATACACAGCCTCCATTTGAATTGTCGGTTTTACAATAGTAATTATAGTAGTATCAAACAATGATGGGTATTGATATGGGCCAGACGTCCGATGTGAACAATGCACTCGGACGCCTTACTCTTCTTGACTCCCACGCCCACCGGACACCAGCCACAATCCAATTCGCTACATCTTATCCCGTCGTTCTCATCGCTTATCAGTTCTCATCCACTCACTCTTTCTTCTTCCCTTCATTTATTTCTCTCCATTTCCACACTTCTCCAATCCCATTTCTTTCTTTTGGTTCTTGCTCCTGGCCCATGCTACGCCATGGATGAAGCTCCCTCGACCGCCATGCCGCGCCGCGCCTCAGTTCCCTCGCCGCCGAACCTAGCTCCTTCTCGGCTTGGCTGCCATCGACGCGACTAGCGGCTCGGCTCGTCCCGTACCTCCCGGCTCGCTCTCTGTCTTCTGGCCTCCCGTTCGCCGCTCCTCTTACCTTGCGCTCGCGTGAGTGCCTCCCTCGGCTCCTCGTGCTTCTCCCTCATGAACCCGACTGCACAACGGTCATGCGCCACGCCCGGCTGCGTGCGGTTCATTGATGTTGCAACCGTTCTGATGTTATGATGTTTGTGAATGTTTTGACGTTGCAATCGTTCTGATGTTTGTGAATGTTTTGATGTTGCATCCCGTTGAAAATAATGTTGCATCCCGTTGAGAATAATGTTGCATACTGTTCTTTGAGATGTTGCATATGTAGAGAAAAAAATATTATCTATAGAACAAAATTGTTGCATACTATTCACGGTGATGTTGTAATTTTTTCAATGCGTTTTTGTTCAAATGCTTTGTTTTTTATTATAATATTCTTTGAGGTGATGTTTCACGGTGATGGCTCCCGCCGCCTCGCTCGTTCGCCTTGCTGATCGCCCTCGGCTCGGACCTTCGGTCGGCAACCTCGGCTCGCCTATGCATCCTTTCGCTTCGGCGTAACTGAGGCGCTAAGCGCTTGGGTCAGTCGTCCAAGGCGCTAGCCGCCCAACAATGATATATGACTATTGGATCACCTCCTTTCCTTTTATTTTCAAAATTCAATACAAATTGTTTCTTTTAGGAATAGAAATTCAACAACGGATCTAGACTTTTAAATGAAGATTGTTAGATATATTTGATCTTTAAAACCAATTGGTAGTGTGGAAATTTTTAGTTTCCTAAAAGCGAAATTTGTTAGATAGATTTGATCTTAACTGTACGTATTTGTTAGCATTTAAAAGAGAAAAAAAATACTACTACGAAGGTTATCCGTGCAATTGAGCGGGCAACTCAGCTAGTATATTATGTATCTTACAGTTTTTGGCGAGGAAAAAAGGATGGTAGTACGGAGTTACCAATGAATGAATGATCTTGGCCCATTACTCCTTTCACAGATCATGGTCATGGGGGCGCACGGAGCCAGCAATACAACTCGTCGATCAAGTGGACAAGTGGTCACTGCAAATTGTGAATGGACGTACCGACCACGCAAAGGGTCAGGGTCTTTTTAAAATAAATAAATAAATAACAGGACCCTTCCTATTTCTATTAATAGAAACCAACTGATTCTTGCTACGGGGAAGTTTAAAAAGAAGAACACGTTCCGGCTTTCTTGGCCTCCGCCTGTCGCGACGGACTATCTTCTCTTGCTTCGATCGAACAGAAGAACAACTCAAGGACTGGCTCTAATTGGCCTTTCGGTGTTGCTCCTACGGTTCCAGGCATGGCACCCCATGCTCGGCACTCCGACCGCACGACACTGATTTCTTTGCCGACGAAGTCCGAGCTGTGAGGCGATGGGATTTGGCGAGGCGGCCTCGATGAGTCGACGGTATCCAAATTCTAGAGGCGGTGGGCACGGCAGCCATGAAGGTTCGTGGGCTTACGGCGAGGCGAACCTCAACAATGATCTGATTAAGTGCTAATCATATGATTTCTTCCTGATCAATCATATATTTTTCTAATCCATTGTGTGGTGACTACTTCCTCCCACAAAGCTTTTGATTTGGCGCTCGAGCAAGGAACTGTGTTGGGACAAGGACACGGAGGGACGAGGTGTAGCAAGAGCGTGCTTGAAATCTTCGAGGATCAAATGGCACTAATGACGCACTATGGCTTGTCCGGTTCGACGTTTTTTTTGGTCCTAGAACACAACCCAAGGCAAAACAAGTCGTGTAGATCTATCACCCTTGATGGAAAAGAGAACTGCAAAGCAAGAGTAGCAACCGGCATGAAGCATGTGTGATCGCATCTAAAGAAAGTCGGTAAGCTAGAGCAAGAAGAATGTCAATGAAAGAGGCAACTTCTTGTCCGACTAACCGAGTTGATAGAGAGGCTAAGAAACCATGAAAGCGATCGAACAACAAGAAGAGTACGTCGTAGGACCTCGCCCACTCGATAAAGGTTGAGTAAAATGCTGCCTACTGTTTACAGGTGTGATTGCATGCGGAAGTTAGTGAGATAATGACGTGAAGATGTAGTTTGGTTGCCTTAACGGTCATCATCATGCAAGCACAAGAATAAAGAAACGTGCGATGCCGTGTATGAAGCAATACAAGAAAGATGCGAGGGACATAATAATGGAAAGAGACAGTAAGGGATATTTCGTGGTAATTAGGAATGTTCACAAATCAATTTTATCCCATGCTCTTCCATTCCATCAAAATCAACATATTTGAGTGTTCTTAACCTTTCCTATATATACACAGCCTCCATTTGAATTGTCGGTTTTACAATAGTAATTATAGTAGTATAAAAAATGGTGGGTATTGATATGGGCCAGACGTCCCATGTGAATAGTGCACTCGGACGCCTTACTCTTCTTGACTCCCACGCCCACCGGACACCAGCCACAAACCAATTCGCTACATCTTATCCCGTCGTTCTCATCGCTTATCAGTTCTCATCCACTCACTCTTTCTTCTTCCCTTCATTTCTTTCTCTCCATTCCACACTTCTCCAATCCCATTTCTTTCTTTTGGTTCTTGCTCATGGCCCATGCTACGCCATGGATGAAGCTCCCTCCGACCGCCGACTGCCGGCGCTGCCGCCACCTCCAGTTCCCCCGCGCCGCCCGAACCTGGCTCCTTCCTGGCTTGGCTGCCACTGACGTCGACTTGGCGGCTCAGCTCGTCCCGTACCTCCGCTGCTCGTCTCTATCTTGCTGGCCTCCCCGGTTCGGCCCGCTCCTCTTACCTTGCGCTACGCCCGTGAGTGCCTCCCCCTCGGCTCCCCTCGTGCTTCTCCCTCATGCACTGAGCCAACTGCGTCAGCGCTGCTACGCGCGTCTGGCCGTGCGGTTCATTGATGTTGCAACCGTTCTGATGTTATGATATTTGTGAATGTTTTGATGTTGCAGCCCGTTGAAAAAAATGTTGCATCCCGTTGAGAATAATGTTGCATACTGTTATTTGAGATGTTGCATATGTAGAGAAAAAAATATTATGTCTATAGAACAAAAGTGTTGCATACTATTCACGGTGATGTTGTAATTTTTTCAATGTGTTTTTGTTCAAATGCTTTGTTTTTTATTATAATATTCTTTGAGGTGATGTTTCACGGTGATGGCTCCCGCCCTCGCCCCTCGGCTCGTCTGCTGCTCGGCGGCTCGGCCTTGCCGTGGCAACCTCGGCTCGCCTATGCATCCTAGCTTGGCTCGCGTCGAGCGCTAGCGCTTGGCAGACGTCCGAAGCGCTAGCCGCGCCCAACAATGATATATGACTATTGGACCACCTCCTTTCCTTTTATTTTCAAAATTCAATACAAATTGTTTCTTTTAGGAATAGAAATTCAACAACGGATCTAGACTTTTAAATGAAGATTGTTAGATATATTTGATCTTTAAAACCAATTGGTAGTGTGGAAATTTTTAGTTTCCTAAAAGCGAAATTTGTTAGATAGATTTGATCTTAACTGTACGTATTTGTTAGCATTTAAAAGAGAAAAAAAATACTACTACGAAGGTTATCCGTGCAATGGAGCGGGCAACTCAGCTAGTATATTATGCATCTTACAGTTTTTGGCGAGGAAAAAAGGATGGTAGTACGGAGTTACCAATGAATGAATGATCTTGGCCCATTACTCCTTTCACAGATCATGGTCATGGGGGCGCACGGAGCCAGCAATACAACTCGTCGATCAAGTGGACAAGTGGTCACTGCAAATTGTGAATGGACGTACCGACCACGCAAAGGGTCAGGGTCTTTTAAAAAAATAAATAAATAACAGGACCCTTCCTATTTCTACTAATAGAAACCAACTGATTCTTGCTACGGGGAAGTTTAAAAAAGAAGAAAGAAAACACAAGAAACAAAATATCCTCTCTCTTTTTTACCATCCCTCCCCTGTCTCGTATTGTTGAGCGAAGCAACTCAAAGCGACACCCTTTCTCCAGAACAACTTATGCAGTCTTCTCCAGTTTCTCATCATCACCCATCAATCCTTGCAACCGTTGGTTTCCACCCACGTCGTGAATTATAGACTCAGACGCCACCCGCCCTAGCAGATTGATTCCCAACTGAAGAACTTCTTTTGCCTCCTCATTTGTCTGCAAAATTACCCATTGTTTTAACCAAGAAAAAAACTTCAAAAACAAGATCAGTTGGATCATTAGGCATGACATTTCTAAAACATGTTGCATTACGAGCTTTCCATATGACCCAAATAACTGCAGCAATTCCAGTTGTAACCAATTTCCTAATCCTCCCACTAAAAAATTTCAACAACTCCCGAAAAGATGCTCGGCAGTTCAGGGAGAAGAAATGAAACCAAAAGCAGTTTTCAATATATTGCAAATGAATCTAGCCAAACGACAGTAAATGAAAAGATGGTCAATGTCCTCCTCATGACAACATAATTGACATTTCTTATCCCCTTTCTAACCTCTTTTCAATAAATGCTCCTCTTGAGCATCAGCCAAATAAAAATCTTTATTCTTAGAGGTATTTTAATCCTCCACAGGAACTTCAAGGGGAAATGAACATTGCACATTTTCAAAGCTTCATAAAAAAAATTGACAGTGAACTGCCTGTTAGATGTTAACTTCCAAACAAGCTTATTATCTTCATTAATCAACTTAGCCTTCTCACAAAACTTATGCAAACTCTTCCATAAGTCCAAAGTTTCCACCCACAAAGTTCTTCTGAACCTTAAAGCAGACCACTCTTTATTAAACACATCACACACAAGTACACAACAATATTCTTACTGAGTCAGATTGTAAAGCCTGTGTATTTTTGAGTCAGATTGTAAAGCCTCGTCGACACTCTACTACCGGATCAAGAACGGCACGGTGCGCGACCTGACGCCTCCCATTCTGAACTCCACCGCCGGCTACTACCAGCAGTCGACGCTCGACCCGGACGGCATCGTCAGCGTCTACGTCGGACCAAAAACCGCAGGTGGTACGGGAGGGAGCAACGCCCCGTGGGCCGTCGCGAGCCTGTTCCCGGGTGACGGCTGCAGCAGGGGAACCAGTGGTTACGAAGGTATGCGCGGCTCCAATGCGTACCGCGTGTACACAGATGGTGGCCGGCTCGCCTGCGTGTGGCCGAGCGGCTACTCTTTCAGTCTTTCGTCGACGCGCGTTACAAGTACAGAGGCTGCACGCCGGATTTTGCGCCGCACAGCTGCGACGGGAACAACCACTCGGTCGAGTTCAAGCTGCCGAACACCACGTGTGAGTCGGAGCACTCAGCCTACAAGAGATGCCGGTATACCACGCAGGGGCAATGCCGTGACTTCTGCTTGAGCGACTGCTTCTGTACGGCTGCGTTGTTCGATGACCACATATGTGCCAAGATGGCGGTGATGACAGCCGGGCAACAGGGGAACGGCGCTATTTCAATGGCGCTGATCAAAGTGAGGACGAGCTATCCTCCCTCTCCCATATCTACATCGTCGAAAAGTAAGCTAACTTGTTGGAAATTCTATCTGTGAATTCTACCTGTGAACGCACACTTTCACGGATGAGAGAGACGAGCTTCAGAGAGGAAGAACACACAGAAGATTTTACGTAGCACTGCAACTGTCTAGCGCTACTTTTCTTCTTTTATATTCTTCTCTCTTTTTTGTTTGACTCAACTGAAAAACAACAACGTCAATGAGGCTAAATAACTCTTCAACAAACATCATGACCCACTAACAGCACACCTTGATCATTCCTAACAATCTCTCCCTAATCAAGATGGCTTCACAACAGTGCCGGTTCGTCGTCGGTATCCACTTCCATGAGATTCGTCTGTTCCTCCTTCTTGCTGCGGCACTCAGAAGCAAAATGCTCATAGTCGTTGCAGTTGTAGCATCTTACTTTAGCCTTGTCGAATTTGCGATTCCCGCGGCTTCGGGCACCATTGTCGTTAGAGCCGCCGGGTTCGCCATCTCTATTCTTCGCCGATTGGGCCTCCCAGTCGGCGCCCGTTAGGAGAAGATGTTCGTCGTCGTTATTTCCGTTCATATCGCGTAGACGCTCGTCATACGTCTTTAGACGGCCGATCACTTCTTCCACCATCATTGTCTTCAAGTCCCCAAATTGCTCAATGGTTGAGACAATCTGCAGATACTTGCTCGGGACGGCGCGGAGAAGCTTCTTCACGACATAGCTCTCCTCCATCTTGTCATCAAGACCGCGAATCTGGTTGATGAGAGTTGTCAATCTCACGGCGAAGTCGTCCACCGACTCCGTTCCCTTCATGCGTAAACCCTCGAACTCACTCTTGAGGGTCTACGCACGCGCCTCCTTGATGATGTCGGTGTCGACAAGCATCGTCTTGAGCGTGTCTCACGCATCTTTCGCCATCTCCTTTTTGGCGAGTAGGAGGAGGGTCTCCCCCGGGACTCCTTGGAAGATGGCCGCAAGAGCTATTTGATCTTGGTGCTCATCAACGTTGCCGGTCACCACAACTTTCCAAACACCTTGTGCCTTCATGAACATCTTCGTCCTGATTTCTCACGTGTCGTAGTTGCTCTTGTTCAGCACAAAGTATCGAAGAGAGACGTTGTTTTCTCTTCCCAGTACCCTCGACAGACCATCGCCGATAACGATGGTGCGGCTCAATGGCAGCACAGACCTTGCCCTCGACATGGCTCTGATACTAAGTGTTGGAAATTCTACCTATGGACGCACACTTTCATAGGTGAGGGAGACGAACTCACAGAGAGAAAGAACACACAGAAGATTTCGCGTAACACTGGAACTGCCTAGCGCTTTTCTTCTTTTCTATTTTTCTCTCTTTTCTGTTTGGCTCAACTGAAAAAATAATAACATCAATGAGGCTAAATAGCTCATCAACAAATACCATGACCCACTAACCCGTTGCTCTAATGCAAACACTAATACACACATGCAAGGCACGCACTCATGCATATAACGAACACACTAACACACCACTACCCCAATCCTCTAATACAAACACTAATGCACATATGCAACACACGTACGCACTCATATAACTCACACACTAACAGCACACCTTGATTATTCATGACATAACTTACATAGCCATTGGTGCCTTGGGGTTCTTGTTGTTCGCCACTAACGGCAGCCTCCTAGCGCACTACTATCTTAGTAAGAAGAAGAAGAAGCAACGGTTGTTGAGCTTGAGAGTTTTCGCTCGGAAGGAGCTCCACCGAGCCACCAATGGCTTTCAGAAGTTGTTAGGCAGAGGAGGCTTCGGCGAAGTCTACCAGGGTGTGGTCAGATCTCAGGAACCGCCCATGGTGGTTGCAGTAAAGAAGCTCATCAACTCGAACGAATACAAGGAAAGGCAGTTCATCAATGAGGTGCATGTGCATTGGGCAGATACACCACAGGAACCTGGTCCGCCTGATTGGGTACTGCAAAGAGGGGAAGCACCGGATGCTGGTCGTTGAGTTCATGCCAAGAGGCTTACTTCGCAGCTTCTTCTTCCAGCCCGATAGACCGCCATGGAAGTGGCGCGCTGAGGCCGCACTAGGCATCGCAAAAGGGTGTACCAACATGACGGATGCACCACACCTATCATCCACTGCGACACCAAGCCCGACAACATACTGCTGGATGACAAGCACACTCCAAAGATTACCGATATTCATTTTGAAACATACCCTTCAGACTCATAATCATATTGTAAGCATCTGTGGTCTTATATTGCTTCTGAAGCTCAGAGTTCATAGTTGCAAGCATTAGACAATGCACATCGACTGCTTTATTGCAATGCTTCTCATAAGTATTCTTTTCAGCATGAGAAGCATCAGCACTCGGTTCCTCGGGATAGGAATCATCTAGAATATACTCTTTCTTTATTTGTTTGAGAACAATTCTCAGATTACAAAACCAGTCAATGAAATTTGTACCATTCAATTTTTCTTTCTCAAGAATAGATCGCAAATTAAAAGTATGTGCAAAAGTAGTAGATGCCATGCAAAGATTTAACACTATGTTTATGTAAGATCTTCTATTAGACACTCATGTTGGAGGTTATGTCCGACCAGTCTATGACCAGCTCGTATCACCATACGACTAGTCTGGACCTGATCGTATCACCATACGACCAGTGATCGAACTCAATCAACAACAGATAATAAAAGATACTCACACTATATGTTCTAAACCATGCTTCCCTATAACATCATATAGTGAGTTTAAGATCCAGAAATCATTAAGTCCTAGTGAGATTTGGCATCACTGCTAGAAACCTAGTGATTTAAGGTAAGCAATCCTTTGCCAATCATATCACATTTGACTCTTGCTTGTTGAGTGACATCTCTATACCCCGACGATCAACACTATGCCCCAAGGCCCAAAACTATTTTGATAGCCTTATCAAGTTAAACCAATACTATGCATGTGGGTGCCCGACACCCACTCTATCTTATTAAGATAGTTAATGATATCCTACTTTAGTAGACCTGCCAATTAACGGTCAAAATCGTGATAGACACAGCAATAGGAAAGACATCAATTTTACTTAATTTTTTTTAAGGGATACTACTTTATCATGTCAAAACATCTAATGATAGAACATGATCAAATAGCATAACAGGAATAAACACAAACATTCACAGATAATTATATTAAATTGTGAAATAGTATGACCCATAATATGTCGATATCTATCAGCATGCTTCCTGTTCTCCGACCACCATGCTTGACGTCTCCGACCGTATTCATCTACTAGGCATTTACTCCTAAAAGCTAGTAATGAATTACATAGGATAATATCAAGCATCACATATTGGTACGCAGACCGTTATATAATAATATGTAGATCGATGGTTATCTCACAGCATGACATGCGGGCCATGAAAATTCATTCATGCATCACATACACAGTGGGCCATACTATTCACATCAAACCCTGCAAAAACGAGTTATGCATAGAATCCAATTCTATAGGGCGATATGAACACATACTACCTATAACGCACGATTCGATTACCCAGCACGACGGTCCCGCTAGCCGGTTAGCGGGCGGGGTTTGAAGGGGCAACGCGCTCTGAAAAAATTCCAAAATATGAATCTTATTCACATAATCGACCCTTGAAAATCATCATATTAATCATATTAACCCTATTTTGAACCAATCTGATCATTGCCTTGATACGACCACGCAAAATAACATACTCTGGTGGCGGAATTCCGACCAGTAGGAGTATTATGCAGTGTGGTCGTGAACAAACGCAGTAAACCATATGGTCCTTTCAGCTCATACCTCCACGTAGACCCATCTACTACCACCGAAAACCGATCGATCTTATCGACCAATGCCATATTGTAGCTATAAAAAGCATATAGTGGAGGCAGTGACCTATTTGAATGTGTTAGTAGAAAGGTTACATGTCATATTGTAGCTATAAAAAGCATTGTAACCAGTTTCTTTCATTGGGGAGAAGAAAAGCAATAGAGGGGTTCGCCGGTTAATGATCTCTGTCATGATGAAGGTGGCGAGCCATCCTTATGTTAGGACATGGGTAGGCTACGATAACAACAATTCAAAATTTCTACCACGTAAACTAAGAAACCAAACAAGTAGATGATCACAGATCGTTACCACCAGACACACAGTGCAGCGAAAGAAGAGTTGGAGTAGACCAATCCAACGAAGAGCGCGTCGGTGAAGTGGTTGTAGTCGATCGTCCAACCAGCAACCTCTGCAGTTCCTCGTGAAGATCGCAGATTGTCCTCAAGCGCAACAACAACCGCTGATGGCGCCTCTGATATTCACGCCCGGAAGAAGGAACGCCGAGCACGTAATGTGCGGCACCAAGTCGCACGACGAGGCTCTCAAGAAGTTGATGGCTAGGGTTTCGGTGGAGCAACTCACGTTAACTTGTATATCGTCTCTTTCCCAATAGCTGATGATTCATATATGGTCATCGATCCATACATGTGCTGGTCGTAGAACCACTACTGTTACGACCAGTGACATCCGACCAGTGATATATTTAAGGCGACATCATGTAAGTTTAAAGAGCTTCAGCGACAAGTCACATACTCGTTGATCTATATAGCGATGATTCATTCAAGGAACAAAATAACATTTATTCAACGGTGATCCCCTAGGCGGGTGCCTAGGCGTGGCGTGGCCACAGCCTGCGATTTAATTGCTAGTCCCGAAGACCTAGGCGGGCTAAGCGCCTAAACTGGCAGTATGCATAAGGCTAGGCGGATCTGTTTGCCAGAGGTGGATTTAGGCGGACAGGCGGCATTGGGCATGCTTAGGCGGAGGTTGGAGCGATGGGAAGAAAAAGCGATGTGCGGGAAGGAAGCCAAGCGGGAAGGAAGCCGCGGGAAGAAAAAGCGATCAAGGACAAAGGTAAGTGGCTCTTACGGCCACGTCGAAACCCTCATTGCTCGGCTCGGTTGCTCCGTCTGCGGTCAGGCGCCACCACCTCTCGGCTCCCCCATCGTCGTCGCGTGGCTTCTCCCGAGTTCCTCGTCATCGCCATCGGCGCCTCGGGTCGACCACCTCGGCCTCCTCGGCCCTCGCCTCCCCCTGCGCCTCACCTTTTGTGCGCCTCGCCTCCCCCTCTTGCTGGCCTCGTCTCCTCTCTGCGTCGCGTCACCGCATCTTGTGCGTCCCCTCTCTCTGGCTCTCACCTTCCCTTGCTTCCCCTCGTTGGCTGCTGCGGATCTGTTATTGCCTCGGCTTACGCCTTGCGGAGTAGTCGGCGACTTAGCGCTCGGTGTCGGTTGTCGGTGGTAGATAGCGGGGTAGATGAGGAGAGGCGGTAAGCCCGAAGGATAAGTAGCTAACTAGCTTTGCTCTGTACTTGTACTACTTTAGTAGTTTAGTAGTATGATTAGTAGTAGTAATTACTAATTAGTGTGCAGCCAGCAGCAGTGTGTGTTTTATCAATTATTAGTACTTTAGTTAGTAGTACATACACTAGTCGCATCCAGCGACTTCTTATAGTAGTACTTTCTTTGTAGCATTATTGCGTTGTGGAATTATTATTGTAAGTTTGTAACAATTGTTTATCAATGTTCATAAATTGTAGGATGTCATCCGTTGCGTTTGCCGGTGACCACGGATAGCATTAAGAGAAATCAGGGACATAGGGTGGGAGTATGGAGTGTTGAGTGATTCAAACAATCTGGATAAAGTAAAATGCAAGTTGTGCAACAAAATTATTTCGGGAGGAGTGTATAGGATAAAGCAACGTATTGCTCACAGGGGCAATGTTGCTAAATGCCCGTTGTCCACAAAAGAAGATCAAGAGAAGTGCATTAAATCAATCGAGGAGGCACAACATAAGAGGAAGACTAGAAAAGATAAAGAACAAGAAGTTAGAAATGAAGTTACCATTAATGGGGATGTCACCGGTGATGTTAATGAAGATCTTGAACTTGAAGATATAGGATGCTCAGCACGTCGGAAGTTGGGGCCCATGGATAAGTTTGCAATGCCTATTAATCCTAGTACATTGAGCAACAAAGAACTACGATAACAAGCAATTAGTGCCACCATATGGAAAGAAAGACTTCGTAAAGTGAGGCAATATGTTGCTATGTGGATTTATGAATCAGGTAATAATTTGCAACTCTTGTAATGTCTATTTATTAATAATATGCGAATGACATCCTAGCGTTGTTTACTAACATAAGTACTATTGTATAATTATTGCATATTTTAGGTGTACCTTTCAACTCCATCAACAATGATGCCTTTGCGCAAATGTGTGAAGTCATTGGCCACTTTGGCCCTGGCTTTATTCGCCCTTCTCAACACGATGTGCGGGAGAAGTTGTTATATGAGAAAGTGGATAGAACCAAGGGGTTATTGAGGGACCATGAAGAAGAGAGGGCCAAGACAGGTGCTCTATTATGAGTGATGATATCGCCTCTTTCCCAATAGCTGATGATTCATATATGGTCATCGATCCATACATGTGCTGGTCGTAGAACCACTACTGTTACGACCAGTGACATCCGACCAGTGATATATTTAGAACGACATCATGTAAGTTTAAAGAGCTTCACCAGCAAGTCACATACTCGTTGATCTATATAACTGATGATTCATTCAAGGAACAAAATAACATTTATTCAACAGTGATCCCCTAGGCGGGTGCCTAAGCGCTGGGCGTGGCCACAACGCCGCGATTTGGTGCTAGTCGAAGACCTAGGTGGGCTAGCGCCTAGCTGAAACTGGGCGGCGCAAGGCTAGGCGGATTTGGGCTGCCCGAGGTGGATTTGGGCGACCCGAGGCGGCATTGGGCATGCTTAGGCGGAGGTTGGAGCAGTGGGAAGAAAAAACAGTAAAGCGGGAAGGAAGCCAAGCGGGAAGGAAGCGGCGGGAAGAAAAATAGTACAAGGACAAAGGTAAGTGGCTCTTACCTGGCTTCTGATCAGAAACCCTACTGTTGCTCGGCTCGGTTGCTCCCGTCACGGTCGCGCGCGCCACCACCTCTGGCTCCCCATCGTCGTCTCACAGCTTCTCCCCAGTTCCTCGTCGCCATCGCGCCTCAGGTCAGCCACCTCCGGCCTCCCTCTGGCCCTCGCCTCCCCCTGCGCCTCACCTTTTGTGCGCCTCGCCTCCCCCTCTTGCTGGCCTCGTCTCCTCTCTGCGTCGCGTCACCGCATCTTGTGCGTCCCCTCTCTCTGGCTCTCACCTCCCCTTGCTTCCCCTCTCGATGGCCTGCTTGGATCTGCGCTGCCTCGGCTTGCGCCTTGCGGAGTAGTCGACGACTTGGCGCTCGGTGTCGGACTGTCGGTGGTAGATAGCAGACTGGTAGCTGAGGCAGGGGGCGAAGGCCGAAGGGATAAGTAGCTAACTAGCTTTGCTCTGTACTTGTACTACTTTAGTAGTTTAGTAGTATGATTAGTAGTAGTAATTACTAATTAGTGTGCAGCCAGCAGCAGTGTGTGTTTTATCAATTATTAGTACTTTAGTTAGTAGTACATACACTAGTACTGTCACTGACTTACTGTAGTAGTACTTTTACTGTAGCATTGACTGCGTTGTAGGAATTATTATTGTAAGTTTGTAACAATTGTTTATCAATGTTCATAAATTGTAGGATGTCATCCGTTGCGTTTGCCACGGTGGAGGTGACCACGGATAGCATTAAGAGGAAATCCGAGGACATAGGGTGGGAGTATGGAGTGTTGATTGATTCAAACAATCTGGATAAAGTAAAATGCAAGTTGTGCAACAAAATTATTTCGGGAGGAGTGTATAGGATAAAGCAACGTATTGCTCACAGGGGCAATGTTGCTAAATGCCCGTTGTCCACAAAAGAAGATCAAGAGAAGTGCATTAAATCAATCGAGGAGGCACAACATAAGAGGAAGACTAGAAAAGATAAAGAACAAGAAGTTACAAATGAAGTTACCATTAATGGGGATGTCACCGGTGATGTTAATGAAGATCTTGAACTTGAAGATATAGGATGCTCAGCACGTCGGAAGTTGGGGCCCATGGATAAGTTTGCAATGCCTATTGATCCTAGTACATTGAGCAACAAAGAACTACGATAACAAGCAATTAGTGCCACCATATGGAAAGAAAGACTTCGTAAAGTGAGGCAATATGTTGCTATGTGGATTTATGAATCAGGTAATAACTTGCAACTCTTGTAATTTCTATTTATTAATAATATGCGAATGACATCCTAGCGTTGTTTACTAACATAAGTACTATTATATAATTATTGCATATTTTAGGTGTACCTTTCAACTCCATCAACAATGATGCCTTTGCGCAAATGTGTGAAGTCATTGGACACTTTGGCCCTGGCTTTATTCGCCCTTCTCAACACGATGTGCGGGAGAAGTTGTTATATGAGAAAGTGGATAGAACCAAGGGGTTATTGAGGGATCATGAAGAAGAGAGGGCCAAGACAGGGTGCTCTATTATGACTGATGCATGGACTGATTAGAAAAGGAGGAGCATTATGAACATGTGTGTGCATTGTAGCCTGGGGTCATGTTTCCTAGAATCAAAGAAGGCATCTAATGAGTCACACACTGTAGAGCTCATCTTTCAATATGTGGATTCTTGCATTGAAAAAATAGGTGCGGCCTATGTTGTCCAAGTTATCACCGATAATGCTTCAAACAACATGGCGACGAAGGCATTATTGAAGGACAAAAGGCTTAGCATATTTTGGAGCTCATGTGCAACCCACACTATCAACTTGATGCTACAAGGAATTGAGAGCATTGCAAGGTTCAAGAAGGCACTTGATCAAGCCAAGTCACTAACCATTTTTATCTACTCACACCATAAGACATTGGCCTTCATGAGAAAATTTACAAAGAAGAGGGATATAATAAGACCCGGGGTGACTAGATTTGCTTCCTCTTTTCTCACTTTACCAAGCTTGCTTGAGAAGAAACTCCAACTAAGATCGATGACGCTTAGCCAAGAATGGAAAAATTGCATCCATTATAAAAAAAAAAGGCAAAGGCAAAGCATCCACTGCTATATTGGTTAGTAGAGCCTTTTGGAATGGTGTTTCTCTTTACTTGAGAGTATTTGAGCCATTAGTTAAGGTTCTTCGAATGGTTGATGGGGATGTGAAGCCTTCTATGGCCTTTTTTATGGAGAAATTCGAAAGACAAAAAGAGAAATTATGGAATCCATGAACAATATATAGAACAACTACAACCCCATCATAGATATTATTGACAAGAAGATGAAGGATAGGCTTGATTCTCCACTGTACTTGATGGCATACTTCTTGAATCCATATTATAGTTATTGTGATGGCTCTATTTTTTTGGATGATGTTGTCATGGATGGGGTATTCACTTGTGTGGAAACTTTATTCAATGATGACGATGACAAGCAAAGTCAAATGCTAAATGTGGAGTTGGGTATATTCAAAGATCAAGAACGCCACTTTGGGAAAGCGGGCAGCAAAGGCCGGTTGCAAAGACTATGAATTTAATCCAGGTTTAATAATTACTAGTCAACGTAAATACATGCATGATTGTAAATTTGTCGTGTACTAATTATTTTCTTGTTCCTAATATGCAGCTAAATGGTGGTCTACTTATGAATATAAATTTCCTGTGTTATAAAAAAAATGTATACGAGGATCATCTCATTGACCTCTAGTTCATCCATCTGTGAAAGAAATTGAAACACTTTTGAATGGATTAGTCTCTCAACGTCTCTAAAGAGTCAAGTCTCGAGTCTCAGCATTAGATTTAGTTAACTAGACTTTACTTTGCAATTCATAGAGACATACAAAGAAAAGAAATAAGCTAAATATAAACTATATATACTTGGCTTACTTGTTTGTGAGAACTGAGAACTATGAGTTTTAAGACTTTAAGGTTGCTTGTTTGTATTCTACTACATCAACTCATCAAGTATATTTATTTTATATCAAGGTCATTTTACATCTAGCCTCTCCAGGTAACAATTCTCTTCATCTTAGGTATAATTCATGCCCATGCTGCCCATTTTACATGCCCATGTGTTGCTCCATGACACCGACCTGCTGTCTCCGTCGGTCAACTAGGCGCTAGGCGCTAGGCGCTAGGCGGCCATTGCCCGCTAGTCTTCCGCCTAGCGCCTACGTGAACTCTGGGAGGCGCATAAACAGATATTGGGAGGACCCAGTCCCCCTTCTCTCTTTTCTCAACAAGAAGTGGGTGTTCGTACCTGCCAAACAGAGACCAGAATTATCCATCTAGAACTAGCAGAAGCAGACTAGAAAAAAATCACACTTTCCCAGTACCAGATAATGCTTTGAACAAAATCGCTATACCCAAAGAAGTAACATAGCTCTCAAGAAACTGATTATGACAGTGGTGATAACACGTTCACAGGCATGTTCTTGACTACTTGTGTCCATAGTAAGAGCAATGAACAGAAATTCACTCAATTAAATTCTTCACGCAAATAATAAAAAGGTATGAAATAGCAAATAGTAAAAAACTCTCCACTTAATATTGCTACATACCTAGATGAACTCTCCACTTAATATTGCTACATACCTAGATGGGTCCGTTACTTCAGGAGTTGTGAAGAACTCAAATCGAAGAGACCATTGTACAGAGACCTTTGAGGTAGAAAATGACATTGGTCCGTCAATAGGAATTGAAAACAGAAAGCTTGTCTGATGAAGATCCGCAACAATTTCATGATGTTCGCTGTGTACCTGCCCACAAAGTCCAGCAAGGAAAAAGGGCAAATCGTTAAAATCATCTCACAAGCTTAATAGTATAAAAATTGACAATAAATAAAGCAGTTATTTGAAAAAATCCTAGCCAGAACACATGACATCTGATGTTGCTGAAATTTGATCATAACTGCCATTAGCAGGTAACGTAGAATGTTCCTATTAGATTGCTTATTGATGATCATGACTTGTCATGTAGAGTGTTTGAGGGCATCAACATATATCCTATACTTGATCATTAAAAACTCATACAAAGTATAATGTCATAAATTCATAATCAAACTACATGAACAAGTGGCACCTGATTCAGGGACATATTCTTGTAGCTAAACCATCAAACATAAGCTTGTTCCAGTATCATGACCTCGGGAAGACTCAAGAGTAGGTCAGGTGGCATTAGTATGCAAATGGTTGAAACTTGAGAAATATAACTACATCATTTGGAAATTTAGTAAATCCCATCTTGTACGTCAAATACAAATGTTTCCACTGAAGCATGTACAAAATCGATTTTTGTACAAATGTTATGTGAAACCTTTACAGTGGTAAAGGTATTCAGAGTTTCAGACTAAACAATTGCTCAAGCCACACAAGTAAAATTCGACACCGGATATTAGGACAGAAACATCATAATGGTTGTCAACACTAGCTGCAGAAAATATACCTTGGTTATTGTGGGTGAGCCCCTTCTTGAAGGATGTATTACACGAGGATTAATTGTTTCTGATGTTTCCAAGGTTATAGATACCTGTGAAGTACCAAAACATTCTAAATTTGAAATTCCACTTCAATACTTATTTTACTCAACTGATTCTTACCTCTAGGCATCTCCGCGTTCCAGATCCATGAAAAAAGGTGAGTGCTCCACCAATCTGCGATTCAAAGAACTGAGACAATCAATTCTAACAATAATAAAGCAGTAACACATGCAATCAAATTAATTAGAGTACCATATCACCAAAGTAATAAGTTGAGTCAGTGTTCTTCGGTGAGAAACGAAGCAATACTTGGTCATCTATTCTTATATTATATGATCTTCCTCTCATGAAGCCTTCTGCTGCAAAAAATTGTGAAGGCAACTTAGTATGGCAAATCAATTTGGAACAAAGTGAAATAATGAAATATGATAACTGCATAAATGAAACACGATGGCTTACATCCAGTTGGTTCAACATGTTTTGGTGTGAGAGGGAGTCCACCATCATCTTTTGAGTGATCAGAATCTAGAGAAAACCTTTGCCCATTTGATGGATGATGATCTGACAGCAAATGATTTAGCTTCCTTTGAGGTGACACCACGCCTGCTTGTATCATTTATTTAATTATTAAACACACGCCGTGAAAATATAAGGATATCTGATATAAATGCACATTAAGCATTCATTCAACACTTACACATAGCACATGCACATCAAAATTTTGCTCATACAGAACCCCCACTCTTTTGAGGAAGAACCAAATAAAGGTGGCATTCTCATGCAAGGCAAATAAAGAAAACACAAATCCATTTGCATCTAACTTTGTAGTAGTAAGAAGATGCGCCACAAATGTTCCATTTGCAAAAGTAAGGAAAACTCAACAAAAGTTAAGATGAAAAATACTTGCACAATAAAAGAAAAGAGAGAGAGCTGCTAAGAACATTTGAAAAGTATGACAGAGTTTAAGAAGTAAAATTTAGACTGCGTCAAATCATCAGGGAGAAATACAAAATCCTATTGAACCAAAAACATGGGATTATTTTGAACTTGATATTTCCTTATAAGTTATGACTTATGAGTATTAGTCCTCCACACAACTCAAAACTAACTATAAGGTTCACTCTTTACCTCTACCATGATCATCTGAAATCTCTGACACTGACAATCGAGGAATTGGGCTATATGATGGGAAACTGGGGTGTTCTCCCTGAGAATACAATGGTTCACTTGTGGAGAGACGTGATGACAAGGCTGCATTGACAGTGAGTTCCTGAGGGAGAATTCTGTATTTGCTTTGGAAGGGTTGTATGAGCTAACAGATGAAACTTCATCTTTTGAACTATCATATCCTTCTTCTAGATCAGTACTATCATTTGCTTTGATCTGCAATAATGATATTATTTGTCAACATGAATCCAAAGAGCAATCAAGGAAATACATGTGTGCTGTTGCATGTTAATTGTTGTGTTACATGATTTAGCTGCGAATTAGTAGAATTACTGTCTACATGCAGATGCAAAATGCCATTTGTTGGAAAACTGTTCAGTTCATACTTCATAATATTTTCATTAGTTGACAAAACTATGAACTACTGCTTTGCTGAGTACTGTTCTGTCTTTCGTCTACCTGTATAAGTAATCAAAATAACTATTACCAGCTCATGCAAGAAAATATGTAAGAAAAGGATCAAGGATAATTGAGTGTCATGAAATCTGGGAGGCGATAACAAGCTTAAATAAGGACTCACCCATTCTGAATCTTCATCTTTTTCCCTCCAAAATATACTCAGTTGTTCCACTGCGAGTGGAAAACTCCCTAGGACAGGCACAACATGGTCAGCTACTTGGGAGTTGGGACAACACAAAAATATCCAAATTGACATTCCAAACAAATCCGGAGTGGACTCAGCAGTCAGCACCACTAAGAAGTAACATAAACATTGTAGGATTAGAAATTCTGTCAGTCAACACACATTCACCAACAACTCCGCAGCATTCCCTTGTGGCATCACCAGGCTAAATATCATAAGCAGATGTAGATGCAAAGAGGGTCCTATGGTGTCACAACTCACAAGTCACAACTCACAGTACCAACTGGATTTTTCAAGAAGAATCTTAAATACATACTTTCATGAAAATCTGAAAGCTATATGTATTTTCCTAAAGGAGGGCCCATTGGAATTTGGCCTCTTATAGGGACCACCAGTGATTGGAGGTTGATTTGTAGAGTGGTCGTATTGAACAAAATTCCCGCATCCACCACTGAGGCTAAGATATAGTGGTGGCCAATATGACATCATTTTTTACACAAGGCACAAAAGGTTGTGCTAAGTGCACAAATATGTGACGGTGTATGGAAACTTGGAAAGGATCAACATGTCTAACAATCACAGCAAGAGATGTGAGTGATTTTAGCAATGAAGACTCAATCCTTAATAGCCAAATAGTTTTATCGATGAAATATTCTTGAAATCCAACAGAGGGGTAACAATAACAATGATTAAATTGTGAGCACCTTAAATTAGTAGATTCACATCACTGACCTTCTTCATTTAGTAGGTTGCTGCTTTTCTGGGAAACACATATCTGCAATGGAACTCGAGCTTCCTGCAAAAACCCCAAGTCAATTTTAGTCCTGTTCCGAGATACGGTACTAATACAGTTATATGCTATGCCAGATACTTGAATAAGCACATTACAGATTGGGAACATGATGCTAGAAACAAGAAAAGGAGGTGGCATCAAGTTTCTTCCACTACAGTGGTTAAGCTGTGATTATGCACAAGCACCCATCAGCTCAAGGCTAGCTTAAGAAGCACGGAAAAGTGCCTACCATAAGCAGTGGTCTAACATTAACAAGAAAGCTCTCTTCAAAAGAGCCAAGAAAAGGAACATTAGCCGTGTTTTTGTGTAATAAAGGAAACAGATGGCCCATATAATGTCAAAGGTACAAGGAAGCCTGCTGTTAAAGAAAGCCAAACACAAGAATGTAAAAATACCATTTCATATCTTGGACGCTAAGTCGCTAAACACTAGCGGAGCAAGAACTTCATACCTGTCAGATCTAATATACAACTACTACGTATGTATTTATGTGGGGTTCTGGGGTCTAGTTTTCTAAAATTATTATGCTAGGATTTCACCCCCTTAAATTCTAATACATAATGTTTGTTTTTGCAAACCCCACAGCATATAGCATGGATCTACCACCTACGCTAAACACTCAATTATTGCAGAAAGAGGACCTACAAGTGTTAGCTTCTAATACGCAATACATTTCATAGTGACAAATCATTTGGATATTACCCATTTTTGTTATACCTGATAAAACAATGCAAGGAAACTTAACAGAAACAAGATAAAGATTGAACAGGTCTCAGTACAGGCATGTGATTGAAACCAATGTCTTCAGCATAAACAATACAAAAAGGATGTTAATTATTTGCAGACTATAATTGATGCTAAATACTAATATGTAATGACATTATCTTCTCCATGTCATCCTAACCGCCAAGACATGAGAACGATAATGAGCTGGGTTTTATGCATTTAAGGCCTGAAAAGATAACCACACAAACACCCACCCCGACCATATCCCACCCACAAAAAAAGTCATACATGGGACCAGGGATCAAAAAACCAGAAACGGTTGAAATCCCGCTCGGAGGGCGGTACCGGTTACCGAAAATCCCGGGAAAAAACCGAACAAATTTCAAAAACTGAAATTTGAATTGCCGATTTTGAAAACCGGTTACCGGAAAAACCGGCTAAAATTTTGAATTGACGAATTTTGAATTAGAAAGTGTTTAATGAAGTGCATATTTAGCTCATACAATACGTAATCTAACATATTTAATTCATACAATACGTAATCTAACATATTTAGCTCATATAAAGTGCAAACCGGCCAAAAACAATAATTCAAGCATATTTAGCTCATACAATACATAATCTAGCACAAAATATGCCTAAACCAACTTAGGAAGTGATGAGAGAAGTTAAAAATTCAAATTTGGAATTAAAATTTTCCGGCCAGGTACTATTCACCCGGTCGGCACCGGAAAATCCGGTTACTGCCGGTAATCGGCCGGGATTTTTTTCCCTACATGGGACACATATATCAATTTTCACATATCAAGTCAGGGCCACATGCCCTGAATCCTCAAACACACACGACTATGACTCATATTTTCAACAATCAAGACTGTCTATTAAAAAAATATAAATTTGTACCTATCATTGTAGAGAGGAAAAAAGTAGATGATTAGAGAGACACAAATGATATTTCAACAGTTTGGCATGATCTATACCTAGTTTTATCTACCTTATCAAATATTTTAAAACACTATGATTTAGGTATTATTTCTTCTCTGTCTAGGACATTTAGAAATGTAGATCGACCTTGATGTCCAACAAGCACATCTACAAAGCAAGCCATCGACAAATTCTTCAACATGTCATAGACTCGACACTAAAATTGAAGAATGCAAATTGACTCTGAAATGATGGATCGCCAGATCAAAACTTCCAAATTTTAGGCAGAGATAATGTGAACTAAAGGAGTATAATTTTATGTCTGAATTGGAAGTATATAAACAAGCATACAACTCACCAATTGAACCGCACTATTTACAGAACCTTTATTTTGTTCTCCATCACCCAATACAACCAATCTTCCAAACAATATACTCCTAACATAATAAATATAGCGAATACTGATGCCCCTATATGATGGTGGTAAAATCTTTGGGAGCTCCACACGTACAATGTCTGCAGAGGATTTTTCAGCTGAGTTAAAATCTTAACATTGTACAGATAGTTTTATGCCACATGTTGCAGAAAAAGTCTATAAGAACTGTTTCCCGAACACAGCATACAAGAACACATCAGACACAGACCATAGTCCAATAATAATTAAAGAAATACCTGGTTTAATAAGTAAATGCATCAGGGCCTAAAAAAATTGCTTAGAGAAAATTAATAAAATGCTTTAAATCTTCGCTATTAATTATGTTTAGCATGCATATTGACAGCAGCAAATTTCTCCTTCACCACTGAAGATACTAGGTCAAACGTCAAACAGGATTACAGGAAGCAACTAACAGTCATAAAGAGTTTGAGGAACATGCATGTATCATATCCTCAAATCGGCAAATTACCAGGCGGAACAATCCACAAATAGAGCAAAAACTATATAAGATCAGATGGAGTGATTAGCAGAACTAGTGGTAAAGACAATTCTTAGTGCACTAATATATCATACAACACTAGGCAAGAATGAAATAGCACATAAAACTAAATGAAAGCCAGTCCATGTTCCAAGCAATTTATAAATTTAACAATAAATGGCTACTCAATGAATCCTCCAAAACGAGAGATAACTTACATGTTTTGGTTTGCCCCGAAGCAATTATTACTTTAGAGATTATAGAGGGTGCCAAACAATCAAGAAACAAATGTTCACCTGCATTTTCAATCACAATATAAAAGAGGGTAATCAGAAATAAAACAAAATAGAGCCACAATATAAGAAACATGAGCATCTTAAAGGGATGAAATGAGAATTGCACAAGCATGAAACAAAGTGACCAAAGCTACAAATTAAGTTGTGGAACCCCATATATAATGTTTTACTATCCAATGAATAGAATGAAGACAGGAATAATGGCTATAGCAACCTGTATGCTACTAAACCTAGAAAATGCAAAATGACAAATGAAAAGATAATCAACAGATATAAAGTACCTATCGTGGATGAGACGATCAATGGTGGTATGGAAGTCAAACAAAAAAATGTTCTAAAAAATTACATGATAGCTAGAGTGTACCTCTCCTTTGCTTAGACCCTGGTAAGGGCTTTGGTACAGAGAACCATTGGCTATCCAACTTCTCAATCCCTTTAATCTCGAATGAGAGCCCATCTACCAAGACTGAGGGGGCATCTTCGCCCGACACTGTCAGCCCCACAGCGTCCTTCAAACTAGCGGGGGTACAGATTTCTATAGTCGCGGTGACCAAATCACCAGGTCTGTACACCTCCTTATCTGCCTGGAGCTTCAATGTTGGGGACAACTGCTGCTTGGCAGCTGAATCGACCTTCCTGTCCTCGAACCACCCAACACTCTTAAAAAAGGAGAGCCCTTGCGGAAGTGGAAGTTTCAGTGACATCTCGTCGGACCTGTAACTCTCTCCAATTCAACAAATTTCCACAACCGCATCTAAAAACAATGATCCACAATGGTGCGTCGTCTTCTAAAGCTGTGATTCATCACCAACAATACAGTCCACCTGGAGATTCACTATCAACTTATCATTATTTTATAATTAATATCATCAAACTATAGCATGAACTTATTGTGGAACTCATAGCACACTGCAAGTCGAAAAACAACACCAAACTACTATATCTCTTACCAGTCAAATAAACTTCTGCATTTCATTTATATTGTGCATTGTCCCGACAGGCAAAATGGCAGATAATTCCGAAACCAAACCCCCCACCCACCACCCCAGCCCACCAACAGAGATCTTACACGCGCTAAAGAACAAGAACCCAACCATGCAGGGGTGGAGATGGGCCTTGGGCTGTTGCCCAACCGGTCCGAGGCCCGGAGAAAATGCTAATGGAAATTTTTAATAAGTATACCCCAAAAAATAAGTGTACAGTAGAGAGGCCCTAGGCTTACCGGCCGGCCCGAGACAGCCGGCCCAGCAGAGCGGCCCAGGCGCTAGTGCCCCTCCAGAGCGGCCGAAAGGCCCGAAATGCAAAGCAGCAAAGGCAGGAGCTCATTCGGTCATTCCCCAATCTTCTTCTCAATCTTCCTCCATTTCTCCTCCTTTCTCAAACTTCTTCTTTCCTCCTCCCACTGGTGGTCTGGTGCCTCCCCCCCACCACCCCCTAGCGCCTCCGCCGCCGCAAGGCCGGCCCGTGCCGCTTCGCCGCAGGTGCAGCCTCCTCCCTTCTAGCGTCATTGCCGCGCTCGGCCGGCTCGGCCGGAGCCAGATCTGCGCCTGGGCCTTGCCCTTCGCGCCGCTCGCCGCCGGGTCGGCTCCGTCCGCTGGTTCCAGCTCCCTTGCCGGTGTCGCCGCTCCCCTGTGGGCTGTGGCCGCGCGGCTCGGCCTCTGGCCACCGCGTTGTCGGGCTTGCGATAGCTTGCTTTGCTGCGCTTGGCGGGTTTGGCCTGTGTTCTAGTAGGCAACAGTCGAGTTACTAGCAAGGAAGGTAATTAGGTGAGGTGAGCTACTGAGTTGAGTTCGACATATTTGATGTGTCAGTGTGTAATGTGTTACAGACTTAAGTACTTAATACTTTGGCATAACAATTTGGCTTGTATGAGTAAATGAGTTAATTAGTTATGACTTATCACTTACGATTTATGAAGTTATGACTTATGAGTATGATTCAATGTATGACATATGACAGTATGACAATGTATTAACTTTCTATTTGAATATTTGATGTACTAGAATTAGAAATACATGATGAAGAGGACCAAGACATTGGTATCTTATTTTCCATCGCAATCCAATCAAACTCCGAAAACAATAGAAACGGGAGGTAGTAACACCCCACAAAACAATCCCTGTGTTCTGCTTAATCCGGATGACATTGCTGCCGATCTCGGGCTTCGAAAACCAATTGAGGAGCTGGATGTGGACATTAGGGACCGCTAGAAAGGAGTATTTGCTATTGGGACCATGCCGACCAAGTGGCCATAAATTTCCACGGAAAATGATAGGCGGTAAAATAAGAAGCTTTCATGAAGAGTAATTCAAAAGGTATGATTGGTTGGAATACAATGTTGTTAAAGATGCTGCCT
Source organism: Hsuehochloa calcarea (assembly GCA_036346395.1). NCBI lineage: Eukaryota > Viridiplantae > Streptophyta > Magnoliopsida > Poales > Poaceae > Hsuehochloa > Hsuehochloa calcarea. Next base: position 29,470,734 of record CM070603.1, on the reverse strand, counting down.
TTTGTTTTTAGTGTTATCTCTTCAAGCAAAGGAGACCGACAACTTTGGTGTTGATGCATATACAAATGTGGGGTTTAGTTGTTGAAAGAATGCAATTCAATCTTTTAATGAGCATGTTGGTAAAGTTGATAGTGCTCACAATAAAGCTAGAAAACATTGTGAGGCTTTTAAAAATCAGAGGCAAAGTGTGGCACATGTGTGGGTTGGTGCAACCAAGGAGGAAGAATATTTGGGTCGCATTACTATTATTTTAGGTGTTGTAAGGTTTCTTTTATTGCAAGCTCTTGCCTTTTGTGGACACGACTAATCTTCTACATCAAATAATAAGGGGAACTTTTTAGAGATGCTGAAATTGTATAAAGTGAAGGATAAAAATGCTGAAAGTTTCTTTGATAATGCTCCTAGGAACCATTTAACGACTTCACCAGAAATACAAGAACATTTGTGCAAAGCTTGTGCAGAAGAGACCACTAAACCCATTACGGATGATATTGGGGATAAACAATTTGTCGTCCTTGTTGATGAGTCTCGAGATGCATCTGTCAAGGAGCAAATGGCTGTGATTTTAAGGTTAGTATGTGTTGTTTGGAATTTTGTATTGCTTTTCTATTTAAAAAAAGCTGACCATGTTAACTATGCTTCTTGTCCCATGTAGATATGTTAACAATCAAGGGCAGGTGATTGAGAGATTTCTTGGGATTCAACATGTTTCTGACACGACATCATCTTCATTGAAGGTAGCCCTAGATGCTATGTTTGCTAGTCGTGGATTATCTGTCTATAGATTGCGAGGATAAGGATATGATGGAGCATCAAACATGAGAGAATTTCATAGGCTGCAAAGGCGGGTATTGGATGAAAATCCATATGCTTTTTATATACATTGCTTTGCTCATCAGTTGCAAGTAGTGCTTGTTTTCGTTGCCAAGTGTTGCTCTTCTGTCTTTGATTTCTTTAACCACACCAATTTGATTGTCAACACTGTTAATACTTCTTGCAAGAAACACAATCAATTGGCCCAAGAGCACTACGACAATCTTGTGAACAAATTGGAGACCGGTGAAATTTTTACAGGAATATGGAAAAACCAAGAAACTAATCTAGCAAAACCTGGGGATACTCGGTGGGGCTCACATCACAAAACCTTGTGTCATTTTCTTCTCATGTGGGACGCGATCCTAGAGGTATTAGAGAATATTTGTGCTGATGCTACTAATGCAACTCAAAAGACCACAACTTCAGGTTTGTTAGAAAAAAGGAGAGCTTTGAATTTGTGCTTATATTATATCTTATGATCAGAATATTAGGCAAAACTAATGATCTGTCACAATGCTTACAAAAGAAGGATCAGAATATTGTCCGTGCTGTAGGATTGGTTGGGACCACATTGCAGAAAATTAATCACATAAGGCAAAATGGTTGGGATGAGCTCTTTGAAGAGGTAAAGACATTTTGTCCCCAACATCGCATCATTGTGCCAAATATGTTGGATATGATAACTGTTAAGGGTCGTTCGAGAGGTCGTGGCGGCCAATTGGTAACTTATTACCATCATTTCGATCATGAAATATTTAATGTGTTGCATGATGAAATTATTGTTGAGTTAAACAATCGATTTGTTGAAAGATATACTCATTTATTAAGATGCATTGCTTGTCTTGATCCAAAGAATTTCTTTTCCAACTTTAATGAAGATAAACTAGTTGAACTTGCTAAGATTTATGCCAGCGACTTCTCCCAATATGATTGTGTACTCCTTAAGGACCAACTTGAGACATTTATTGATGATGTGAGAGCTGATCCGGATTTCTTAAGTTGTAATGACCTTGGTAATCTTGCTGTGAAGATGGTTCAGACCGATAGACACACAGTTTTTCCATTGGTATATCGACTCATTGAATTGCCTTGATTTTGCCTATTGCAACTGCAACAGTAGAAAGAGCTTTCTCAACTATGAACATTATCAAGACTAAGTTGCGGAATAAGATGAGTGATGAATGGATGAATGATTGCATGATATGCTATAGTGAGCGAGATGTATTTGCAAGCATCAATGATAACAAGATTTTACAACGTTTTCAAAGTATGAGGACGTGTAAGCAGAAACTACCTCGTGCTAGTGGTATGTTACATTCTTATTTTGTAATTTGCATTAAAAATAACGTTGTGGTCTTGTGTCCCTGATTTACATATGCAATTTTATCTTTGCAGGTTCAGGTTCTCATACTATTGTTGATGAAAATATGATAGGATCAAATGAACCAAATCTTTGTTAATTAAGCAAAAATTAACTCGTGCTAGTGGTATGTTACATTTTTTTCTATGTTTTATCTATTTTGCCGTATCGTTAAACATCAAATTCAAATTTTATTTCGATTGTGCATTTGTGTTGTACTTTTGTTATATATCAGTGTTGATAGTATTAGATGTTAGTTATAGACCCTTTAGTTTTGAACCCGAGACTCTCTTAAATCCTGACTTCGCCACTGCAACTATGTGCATCTATACATAGTGCCAGCACATAGTCACCGGGATCGCAGCTCGACGATCCCCGACCCCCGGGTCGGCGTCCCAAATCGCCGGTCGCCAGCGATCCGGAAGCCGCTGGGTCACAGATCGAAGGGGAGGGGTACGAGAGGACAGGAGGGGGAGAGGGAGACCTAACCTTAGGCCCCGCCATTGATTCTTGTTGTTGCTATTGCTGCCACCGTCGCTTCTCTTCGTCGCTGTTGCCGTTGCGGTAGCTGCTGCTCGCAGCCCCGTAACCGCTCGCCGAACGCAAGAGAAAGGGAGCGAAAGGGGGAGGGGCGAGGGTGGGAGAGGGCAAGGGGCGGCGGCGCGGCGCTAGGGAGATTGATAGAGAGAGAGATGGAGAGTGAGAGCGGAGCTATGGAGATTGATAGAGAGAAAATCAATCAATCAGTCCAAGTGAGGCTTACCAAGAGGAAGAGATCAGTCCGGGTGGATCTTGGATCCACACTCCACGCTAATCAAGTAGAGAGGCGTGTCCGGCGGCGCTGGCGAAGATTGAGGGCTCGTCAGCTTGGGATGTGGGGAGGCTCGATCAACGAGAAGAACGACGGAGCCTAGCGGGAGATGAGATTGAATGGATCACGATGAGAGTGGGCAAATCGGCCGTGGCCCGTAGCACGGTCCGGATAGTGTACGATACAGTTCATACTGTAGATGGCACGGGATACGGCTCAGCCGGCAACAGAGGAGATGGCGGGGTAGAGAAGGAGGTGGCACGATCAGTTGCGGAGGAGAAGGAGGTGGCGCGGCCAGACGCAAAGGAGGAGGAGGTGGCGTGGAGGAGGAGGCTAGGCGCAGAGGAGGAAGTAGGGTGTGGAGGTGGAGGCTGGGAGCCGCACTGGGCGCAGAGGAGGAGGTGCTCGCATCGTTCGGGTGCAGAGATAGAGGAGGCGGCCGGAAGCAACGTCGGGCGCGAAGGAGGAGGTGGTGGCTGTGGCCGGGCACGAAGACGGGGAGGAGGAGGAGAGCGGACTATTTTAATCCTGTTGTGTAATAAAAATTTTAAATATAGTTTTTATAATTCTAAAATTTTAAAAATAACTCTCTTATCGTACTAACTGTCGTTGGGGACGACAAAGACGTTGTTCTTGCCCCCCCACCGGGTCGGGCAGCTCGCCGGCCAGCGTGGTGGCGACATGTCTTGTCCTGCAGCCCTTGTCTTGCACGCGCTGCAAGCACCGTGGCTATTTTTGAAATTTTAGAATTATAGGTGCTATTTTTAGAATTTTAGTTGCGCAACGGGGCTAAAATAGTCCAGAACTCGGAGGAGGAGGAGGTGCAGGCCAGGCTCAGCAGAGGCGGTAGCGATCGGTCGCAGAAGAAGAGGCGGAGAAATGCAGCCAGGTGTTAGTGGTTCTCTGTGCTCGTGCTTATCTGGCTTGTCAGGCTAAACAGTACTCACGTCGGCCCGGATGCCCCGAGTTGCCGGTGTGCCGTGCTTGGGATGGTACCTCGGCCCACGAGCCACCGACACAACCCGCATAGGTAAACGGGCTGATCGTGCAGGGCTGGGCCGGCACGAGCCTAGGTCATGCCATGTCAGGCGGGCCGTTTGGCCACCACTAATCACGATAATTTTTTCCAGTGCTACGCCCATACGAGTGTTCCAACGCTCCGACCCTTTTAGTGTTATCTGAACAAACGGACGGACGAGATGGCACACATTGATGAGAGCTGTGTTTCCCTGTAGTACATTTGCTAAAGCCCCCGCCCCAATTCTTAGACTAGTGTGAAAGGCCCATCTCTTTCCCTAATCCTCACCCATCTCTCCCATCCAACAATTCAAACATGAGCTAGGGTTGGGAATTCTGGCACGATTTTTGTTCCTCGTCATCTTTGTTTGCTGTTGGAGTTGAGCGTTAGCTGGGCGATGGAGTTGGGTGTCAACTAGGTGAGCTCCCAATACCTCCTCCACGAGAGGCACCGAGGGGATGCGAAGCCCCGCATCAAAAAAACATAGAAAAGGCCACAGTCTCATCCTCATGAGGAGTAGGGGTCACCTCCGAGCATGGAGCGTGAAAGACCGACATGGTCGGAAGCCACTTCTCAACGATGAGGGTCACGAAGGACCGGTTCACCTCCTCCAACCGCTTGAGCTCGCTAGAGTACATCACCTCATCCACGGTGTCCATCGCACTCCGCCCCGTTTGACCATAACGAAGCATAAATCACAACGAGGGCAAAGCAACAAACCCCAAGCAATCAAAGCAAAACAAGAAAGCATGGGCATCAGTAGAACAGTGGGCGCTTGAACAAGTGAAAGAGAACATGTCACAGGGTCCCCTCTTTATATAGGGTCACGGTGTCGGGTGGGCACATTAATCGCCAGAAGCAGAGCCAATCCTAGCGCAATACATGCCCCACTACGGTGCACAAACCTACGGTGCACAAACCGTACAACCTCACCCATGATCACCCCCAACGTGCGAGACGAGAAGCATGAAGCGATACGAGTAGACTACACTATCTAGCAATTCAAAAATCTACCACGTAAATTAGGAAGTCATGCAAGTAAGAGATCATAAATCGTTACCACTAGATGCGCAGTACAGCGAAAGAAGAGTTGGAGCAGCCTGAACTAACGTCAAGCACATCGATGTAGTAGTCGTAGTTGATTATCCAACGTCCTCGACACTGATTGTCTCCTCCAGTAACCTATCACGTTCTTTACGTAGGTCGTGGATTGTCCCCGATTAGCGTAACAACAACCGCAACAATGTCTCTCACGGTATCCACACGTCCAAAGGTGGAACGCTGTACGCCGGTGTGCTAGCACCAACGTCACGGTAGGGCCTTTTGGGAGATGGCAGCTAGGGTTTCGGTGGCACAACTCCGACATGTCCCAACAAGCCCATGTATCCCCTTATAAAGAGCCCACAACAGATCCTATCCGAACTCGTTTGTTCCAACCTATTAAGTGTGTGACCCGTAGGTTCATGTGTAATCGGTTGTGGCTCGAAAACTCCTTTATGACATAAGTCATTAGTAGTTCCTAGCAAGACACAACGATTACCGAATACACATAAATATTATATCGGACGAACCTTATGCAATATCAGGTTCTTGTCACTTACGACTAGCTCCTATATCTATACGACCAGTTAGTGATCATGCTCAACTAGTTTATGACCAGTCTGTATCTCGAGACGACTAGTTCGTATCTAGTCGGACTTAACGACCTGCTTGCGTATTCTCCCTTTACCTCACAATATATGGTTGAACTACAAGTGAGATATTTGTCATTTATGGACTGTTCAATACTTTCTCGATCTAGTGATGGATAACTTCACGTGGTTGACTCTTCGACCACTAGTGGTACAGCCATGCACTTTCTTTATATGACCACATCGAGGGACCCAGATATATCTCTCTTATTATATTAGGAGAGGCAAATCTCATATCCGACAAGTCACATCCCTCCGCATGTTTCATAGCATACCCGAAAGCTGCCTTTATAACTATCCAGTTACGGAGTAGCGTTTGGCAACCCCTAAATGTACTATTACACATGTAGGAAACCATAATAATCTCAGGTATAAGGATTATGCATCATTATTGCTTGAGACCAACTGATGACACATAAAATCATAATAATCTCAATAGTGTCTCAAGGTGGATCAATCCAACACCACGTTTTCTAACATGTGTTCACATTATTGATTCAATGTCCCCATATCAATAATTGGTGAAACACGGTCATCAATATATACATATGTTGGTCGATAAGTCACTAGTATCTCGACCAGTGACATCCGACTAAGGATACATTTAGAATGACATCATATAACTTAAAGAGCTTTACCGACAAATCACATACTTGTTAATCTTTATAAATGATAATTCATCCAAGGAATATCATAACATTTATTATATAACTCATAAAGATAGACGTGATACAATCATCTTTATGATTGCCTCTAAAGCACATCACCAACAAAGCATAGTTACGCCCCCCTTAAAATTTTGAAAAGACAAGTGCGAAAATAATTGTGCCACTACAAGTTCCAACCCGTCGCGCCAAAAAACCGCGCTGAATCAACTTTCACTCGCTGACTTTGTCGGGCTTTGCCAGGTTGAAGGGAACAAAGCACCTAAACCCTTCAAGAATAAAAAAAGGGTGCGGTTTCGGCCAGGGCGAAGCAAATCCTCGACCACAAGGGGCTCATGTTGTAGGGGCGACGCCCAAAGGGGGTCTTCGGGTGAAGGATGAAGGCGAGGGGGGGAGGCCACGCTATATACCAAGGAGGATGGCAAGGCGGACACCTCTCACAAGAGTCTACCATGGGGCAAAGCTACCAATGAAGAAGAAAAGACCACTAGGCTCCTATAGAGTAGAGCCTTTATAGGGGCACTATTGTAATCTCCCACCTCCTAGTTTGTAAGGTTATAAATAAACTGTCTTGTGTATTAAGTAGGGGAGACTTGCCTTCTTGGAAAAATTAAACACAAATAAAGATTATCATTCGTTCTTCAAAACCGTTTCCCGCACTCCAAGGTCCTCAAGATTCCTATCCCTCTCGTAGTAGGTAGTGGCCTCGAGGTCTTCCATTTTTTACTGTTTGGTCTGTAACCACAACAACACTAAACCCTAAATTGTAAATTTGTATAACTCTGTACATGTGCTGTAATAAATGGGGTGTGCTGTCTACACTATACAAACTGATGCCTCTTTGAGTCAACATATTCTGTAAGCTGATGAGCCAGGTTTTCCTTTCTCCCCCTGTTTACATAATTACAAGGGGCTGAGTGAAAATATCAGTATAACACCTCACCCATAATTTAGAGCAAAGCCTAAATGGTTGCAGTTAAAGCATTTCAGTCATCCTAACTTTGTTCTTGTCAGGACTAAGGAGTACTAACTGTGTGCATTCTACTAGGTCAGAAAATAATGCCATAGTAAGATAGTAAATAAAGCCGGTACGCTGGTATACCTAATAATCCAATCAGTAATGTTTTGCAATCCAAAAAAAGTGTTATGTATCCTTTTCCAAATGGCCGACAGCATTGGAATACAAAGTAACATCCAACAAGACGTGCAGAATTGGGTGTAGTTCACACTTTCTACATTTACCAAAAGACAAGTCTGACGAAAGCCTTTTGGGTGTCAGAGATGATTTCTTGCATTTCTCGGACAACAGCTGAACATACACTCCACTTCAGAATGAACATATCTTTATATGGAGTTGCTGAGTTGGCACTGAAAAACTTCAATGGTAGTAATGTCCACGAAGAGTTTGGGAGCCTGCAATAAAACAAAGAAAATTTGCTATCTCCACACAGAACGACAGAACTGACCTGACTTAATATTTGGTTGAACTAAATACGTTAGAGTGGTTTAGGAAAACATACCCACAGCCAAAAGCCCAAACCAGCGTCATCAGGAAGAATTGGTTGAAAATATTAACAAATCTTTCAGCTCTACCTGCCAGAGGGCACAATATTAGTAGAAGCACAGATCTTACTGACTGAACTTTGTTGGGAAGCTCTCATACAGACACAAGCCTTAATTCAAAAGGATATACACGTCTGTTCAAGAACAAACTAGAAAAAATGAACTAGCAATGGCAAGGCGATGTGCCATTATGAGCGCTTCATAGACACTTTGGTCAAAGAACAACCAACAGAAGTACTCAAATCAAAGAGCAAAAGGAGATGCTTAGTACTTATTTATCAAACATGACACTGACAGACTAACAGTCAGGTGACATGAAAAATAACCTTGGAGCTGATTGATAGAACATAACTCGAACAATAATGCAGCATGAACAACACACTCCATCAAAATCAAATGGAAGTTAATAATGAGCAGTATATACCTCCAGTTTCTTTTCAGGAATATGAGCAATCTTGTGCCACTCAGTACCTTCCTTTGTAACTGGCTATCTAACTCCGGATGGCACTGTGACAAGAAAATTATCTGAACAGAACCTGGTAGGCCATCTTGGCGGAGAAACCTCATCATTGGGCATCCACAAATGGCTAATGTGTTGAGATTAGTTGGCACGTATCTGTTCATCTCTGAAAGCTAATTGTGCTAGACTTGTCTTCCCAATCCCACCAACGCCGATGATGGATATAACAGGAACACAGTAGTTACTTGGTCCAGGCGCACTACTCTTCACTCCTCTCAAGCAACAGATCTCTCAGCTTATGAAGACCAAATGTATGGTTCTCTTCCTTCAAAGGAGAAGTTACGCGCGACCGTGTTACTGGCAGCAGTTTTGCAGTAGCATTGTCAAAACTAACCAGTTTGAACAGGGTATCTGCAGTCGTTTTGACCTCACCCAGTTTCTCCAAAATATCAGTCAGCTTCCTCCGGAACTTATCACTACCTAGCAAACGTTTACCCAAGCAAACACAGGATGAGGTAACGCGACTCACCACAGCTTGGTTGTCGACCTTCGACTCCAGGAGACCAGGACCATGTATTGGAAGCTGTCCAGCACATCAGCAGCATCATAAATGGCGTCCTTGAGCTTGCGGAGCAGCCTCCTTTGGTTGCAATCCTTGATCTCCCGCTTCTCAATAACATCCACGACAGCCAGGACCTCTCTAAGGATAGTGTCAAGGCGTTCAAGGTCCTCCTCTTGATCCTTCTCTCAACTAAATTGGCCCTTTATGTAGGACAATGCAATGTCTTGCATTTCCCGTATGATTGGCGACAAGAACCATCCCGTAACAACTAGTTCAGTGCCCATTTTGAAAGATGAACAGTTCCTGCTAATTACAAAATATCCAAATGCAAAGAAAGAAAGGAAGAGAGGCCTATGAAGAAATTACGAGCAAGGAATCTAAGAGGGAAGTAAAATGTTAAGGGGGCAAGAAGGCTGCTGAAAAGTAGAGAAAAGTAAACCAGTAGAGTGCCAATTAGGAGCATAGAGACACTAGGAGGGAATCAAGTCTGAAAATTCAATGTTGTCTCTGTCCTTTTTATCCTCAATTTCTAAATATGCCCCACACAAGAGAGGGAATCAAGGCTGAAAAGTCAATGTTGTCTCTGTCTTTTATATCCTCAATTTCTAAATATGCGATGACCTAATAAAATAGGAGTACATCACCAAGTTGACTGCAGCAACCTATTAGTAGACATTATTAATATCCAAAATATTATGTTTATTTGGCATCGTTGAAAGTAAGTAAAAGAAGACACAAATTAAGAATGTAGACATCAGATTATTAATACCTAATCATGAACCTCACAATTTCTCCAAAGTCATAATAGAATCACAAGCTAGTTGTTAGTTTTTCGTGCACTATCAGAGGAAAACAAAGCCTGCTCAAAATAAATATATTTAGAAAAGTCACAAAAAAAGGTGAGAAGGAAAAGGAAAAGAGAACTACGTAATCTTGCATAATTGTTTTTAGAATAACCAAATCTTTTATAACTAACTGCATTTTTGGATGTGCCTCAAAAATATATTTGAAGAAAGATGCAAAATACAGCAAGTGATAGCAACTTTAAATTAATATAGCAAAGGGTGTGTATCAATAGTATAAATTAGTTACATAATTTCTTTGAAGCATCAAAATTTGCACGTTGACTGGCTAGGGAAGCTGAGGAAGAGCGTCAGCAGTGCAAAATAAATTGATGGTTATATTTTGCCTAAGAAACAATAGAAAGAAAAATTGGCAGCATAGCATGTGACTCTTCCACATGCATCAGAACATAAATTAAGAATCGAAGCATAAAAAATTTGCCACAGGACAATGATTTTGGGAGCAGCTTGATTCTTGGAAGCTTCAGCTATATGACTAATGAAATGATTATTTGGATATGTACTGGAGAGACCTAAATATGCAAATTTGGACTCTCTGTATATAATGCACTAGTCTAGAATCACGCTAGTGCACAGTGTCAACATAGATGAATATTATTTCACACAAGGCGAATATAAGAATAAACAACTAATTTGATTAATAAGTAATGATTGTGACATTATAGTCGAGTTTTACACTTACTAAGCCACGCAGGGTTGAACACTAAGTAAAGAAACAAAAACAGGCGGAAGTAACTCCAACAGGAACCCATCGACTTGCCACAGGCAACCGACTAGGATCAAGACCTAGAGATCAACCTCCTCATGAAACTCATCAAAAGCGGTTGAAAACTCCACTTTAGCTGAATGATGTTTGCAACAAGAATAAGTACTCCGAGTACTTAACAAGTTGCACCACAAAATGCAATTATAAATGATGACTATTTCAAAGGAAGTAGTTTCTATGGTTATTTCACAAAGATCACATAGCCTAATCAATTTCTTTCACACAACCATACGAATTAATTCACACAGCTGTCCCTCCCAATTGTTTTATGAAAATCTACCCCTCGTATGAAATCCCTGAGCAATTGACTCTCCCGTTGTACATATTGCTGGCACTAATCTCCACAAAGGTTGTTGGCCCAGAGCACACCGCTCATAAATATGACCCAACCACAGAGAGAGGGTCACACCTCCACCCTAGCACAGAGCTTAACCTACCGCCTGAGTAGTCAATGTCAAGACTCCATAATTTACTAAGTTAGGCATGTCTTATACCAGGCATGTGGTCGTACAATTATGGCTCAGTTCAATGGCGCAAAAACTTAAGTCCTTAATTAACCAAGGCAAGGCTGCCTAACTACTACAAGTTACCAATATTCATATTTTCCCAAACACACACAGTTCCACCATATCACAAATCCTTCCACTTACCTCAGTCTAAATATTTTCCCACCCTGTTGATTGAGTGCAACACATGCCATCAACAATTGACAACATACTGCACACAGCTTCTCACAAAGGTATTCCATAATCACTTAATCAAGTTTCGATTTGCAGTTCAAAATGATATCAATGACCTGTTGCATGACTAAGCATACTAATCGTATCTAACCAACCCATGTTGGTTCTATGATAATACCAACTAGTAATTAACCAAGCTAAGGTTTGAGAGTCTTCACGAGGCCGAGTTAGCCCTCATAGTCGAGAAAAGCCACACGGGCCTATAACAATATGAGAAACAAAAGAGAGGAGGTCCGTGACTTGCTATGAGTGTCTTGAGCTTAATCACATCCGGCAAATTGCCCCAAGTTGAAAGGAAAGAGCAACCACAAGGAAGGAAAGCCACTTGGAAGAAGCCTCAATGGAACAAATCAAGATTTGATGTCGCTAAGTCGACAAAGGCGACTCACGGGTTCTTGCCACTTTGGGGAACAATCCTTAGCGATGTGGACTCGGAGCGAGGATGACAAGGAGGAGGAGATCCTCAAGACAAGAAGAAGGAAGGCCAAGGACTTCACGGCGTTTGCTTCATGTCCGACTCACGACGGCGACGACGATGAGGATTACCGCGAAAGAGGAAGGACACGTGGTTCGTCGACTCGGTATTCACGCCACATGACCGAGACTCAAGATGGTTCACCTCCTTCACGCGGCCGACGGTGATGAATTCATCACCTTTGGAGATGATAGGCAAGGGCGGATTGAAGGAACGAGATCGATCGGGGTGAACGACAATTTCATCCTCAAGGACGCCGCCCTTGTGGACAAGCTAAGGTTTAATTTGCTTTCGTCTCTCAACTTCTTGATGATGGCTATGAGACTAGATTTAAGAAAAATGCTTGTCGGGTGCTTGATTAATTTGGTGAGCTTGTTTTTGGGATTACTAGAGTTGCTAGGATCTTTGGGTGATTTTTCGAATCTCTTGTTTGGTTCTCTCAAGTGCTTAATTTCATCTTCTTCTTTCGAAGTTCGCTTTGGCACCGTCGTTTGAGGCACATTGGTTTTGATCATCCGACGCGAGTTAGTAACCTTGAGCTCATGAGAGGTTTGCCTAAACTCAAAGCCGTCAAGGATCTTCAGTATGCGCTACATGTAGGCATGGCAAGCAAGTTGCCGCCACACCCATCGCTGACTATAGTCATGACCGACGGACGGGACAATTGCTTCATATGGATACCGTTGGTCCCGCTTAGGTTCGGCCGATTGGTGGAAAATGGTACATTCTTGTCATAGTCGATGATTTTTCTAGATACTCTTGGGTGTTCTTTCTTGCTTCGAAGGATGAAGCTTTTGATCATTATCATGATCTTGTTCTTCGTTTGGCTTCTGAACTTCCGAGTGCCTTGAGAGCGATCCGCAGTGACAATGGCACGGAGTTCAAGAATGCATCTTTTGCTTCCTTTTGTGCTAAGCGTGGAATTGAGCATCAGTTCTCCTCCCCACACGTCCCTCAACAAAATAGCGTTGTGGAAAGGAAGAACAGGACCCTAGTCGAGATGGCTAGGACGATGCTAGATGAGTATAGCACTCAGAGGAGGTTTTGGGCCGAAGCTATTTCTACTGCTTGCCATATTGCAAATCGTGTCTTTTTGAGACCGTCTTTGGGCAAGACTCCTTATGAGCTTCGGTTTTGTAGAAAACCCTCTGTTTCGCACTTTCGAGTCTTTGGATCCAAGTGTTTTATTCTCAAGACAGGAAACCTAGATAAATTTGAGTTAAGAACTTTTGATGGTTTATTTCTGGGTTATCCTACACATTCAAGGGGTTTTCGGTTTTAATCTTGAAACTAACTCGTTCAGAGACATGCAATGTCACTTTTGATGAGACTAGCCACGAGCTAGATCGGATATTTCGAGATGATACACAGTGAGAGAGAGTATATTTGTAGAGGAAGATGATGATGGACTCGATGATACTCTTCCACTGCTTCTGACATTCCTATCCTATCGCACAAGAACTCGCAGTGATTACTTCGCCTTGATTGAGGCACTGCATCTTCATCATCAACGAAGACTGCGGAGGTCGAAGAGGTACTTTCCTCTCCGGGTGCGCCACTTCACATTCAAAAGCAAGATCCACGGATCGGATGATAGGTAATATCCATAAACGATTCACTCGCTCCGGTATCATGATCCAAACCTCTATTCTCATTCGCTTTTGTAGCTTCTTTTGAAGGTGACAAATGATCATAGACTTCTAAAAGGTCTAAGTCTCCACTATAAATAGAGGAGGAGGTGGTGCACCCTTAACCCTTTTATCATTGTTGAAACCCTAGTTTTGGCTTAGGGAGAGGATTAGTGGAGGTTAGGGTTCTAGAGAGTTTTGATTTGATTTTGTGCTCTTGGATTGAGCTTTGTCCTCCATTGATGGAGTGGCTGTAAACCCAAACCCTATCAAATCAATCCAAAGAAAGCTTTGTTCAAAGATGTGTCTCTTTGCCTTTCTTCTCTCTATTTGGTGATTTTGAGTCTTTCTTTGATTCGCATGTTTTTGATTATTTTCTTTACATGATCTAGCTTGCTGTGACATGTGGGAACACATCTAAGATCATCTTGATCATCAATCACCCACGAGCAAGTTTTCGAATCTAGTTTTCGTTTTGACTCGGTTTTGAACCATCCATCTCTCAAACTGAAAAAGGTCGTAACTTTTCCATGGATCTCTATGATTTTCGATTGGAATAGGTTCTCGAGATACAATGAGCAAGGTGGATATAATCAAATAGGTGCATAACTAATCCTAAAGTATTTAAAGAATGAAATAATTAAAATAACATGCAATAATTTGAATCAAAGTAATTTTGAAAAACTGGGTTCAACATGATCAAAGGTATAAGTTGCCTTGAAATAATTTTTGGTATTGGTCTTGAGCTTGATCAACTACTCCTTCCTCGAAAGCTCCCGAAGTATCAACGTCTACTAGCAAACGAAAGCAGAAACATAAATAAATAGAAAAATGAGCAACAAATGAACTCCAAAAATTAAATAAAAATCATAGGAAAGTATAGCTTGAATTTAGATAAATTTAGAGACTTGAATGGGCTAAATCGGAGTTTGTATGAGGAATAACAGGCTCTCGAAAGATTTAAATCTAAAAAAGAGAGAAAATACTATTTTGGATTTTTCTTTCTAAAGGAAATATCAAATTAATGATTCAACAAGGAAATTGAATTTTGGCGAAATTCAATTTCTAAAGAAAAGGAAATTTAAGTCACTAACATGTGGGCCCATGGTCTATAGACCAGGTCCACGAAAGAAGGTTCATGGCGCACGGTGTACCGGGTTTATGGAACAGGGTCCCTGACAGGTGGGTCCACATGTCAATGGCTCGATCCACCGTGGACTAAGTCCACGCTGACTTGGATCTAGGGTTTGGCTCGGTGGCGCTAACGTGGCACACATGCGCCACACAGAGGTGACAGTTAGCGAACAAGTCGACGAAGGTGATGATGTGGCAGTGACGCAATGCGAGGCTGACATGGCACGGGCTGCTCTAGCGTGGCACTAGGTGACAACTAGGTGGCAGAGACGTAGGCGGCCACGTCGACGGAGACCGGCGACGAAAGAAGGGCAACTCTGACAAGCTTGTGCTCCGGTGATCCCCATCCAATGGCTTTGATGCGACAGCGAGGGTCTGCAAGGGGCTCAATGGTGGTGAGGGCGACTTCAGTGGCTTGGGTCAACGACGAAACAACAACGAAGTGCTCCGGCGAGGTCTTGCACGTGCACATTGGGTTCCTGAGGTTCGGGCGATGCTCACGAGTGGCGCACAAGGACCAATGGTCACCGGCGGCGACTGGAACACGACGGCGACGGCGAGGCAGGGTAGTGGCGCGGGTGTAATATCCTGTTTATTTAAAGAAAATATAAGGATATTGGAAGATTCCTTATTTGCCTCGCCAAGAAATGGTACATAATCTGTCATCATCTTGCAACATGATTTTCGAGACTGGAATGACTTCTAATGGAAAACCTCATAAGTACAAAGTTGTAGATCTCTTTGCATAATCCAATTTAGAGTCTGCATTGACCTAATTTGGAGTTCCGATTTGTGAGATATGGAGCCCGCAAGGCCTGTTGCATAGAGAATTAGAGTCTGCAACTAAGTCAACTTCCAAAGTAAATTTGGTAATGAAGATAGTATTTTTAGAAAATCTCCAAAAATAGAAAGTTGAAGTACTATGAGTTAGCTAAACCAGTAAAAAAGAATCACTCAATTCCGAGAATGGGAGAGAAAGTTATGACTTCCGAAATGTTCGCTGCACAGAAGAAAGCGAAAAACCGACTCGAATTCAAAGTGTACTCTGATCAAATTCAATATCGGTTGTTTTCAAACCTATCACGTCCAAGCCACGACCCTCCAGCCCCTTTTCATTTAAATAGAACCTTAGGGGTGCCCCCTGTGCTCCCTTTCCTTTGGCCACCACCCCTTCCCTGTACGCCGCCCCCAGCTGCCCTATGCATCACCTCCCATGCGCTTCCCTCGCTCCAAGCTGCCACCTCCCCTCCCGGTGCCGCGCCCTGCTGCTGCTGTGCTTCCTAAGGGAGGAGGTACTAAGGAGGTCCAGCAAGGAAGGAGATGAAGGAAGGAAGGGAGAACAAGGGAGGAAGGGAGAAGAAGGAAAGAAGGGAGGAAGAGAGGAAAATTTGTGCGGTTTCTGTGATCTTTTGTGTTCTTCAAGGGTAACCCCTGTTAATCCCTAGAATTACCTTGATTAGTCGTTGTAAGTTTCGTAGATCGTTTTGCCATAGGGAAGATTGGTTGTCAGCATGGCCTAATTCGTCGAGTTTAGACGCAGAACCTTGCGGGGGCAATTCAAGGTATTTAAGCTTGGATTCAGGGTTTTATCCAATAAAAAAGATTAGATAAGTTCGTTAGTTTCCCAGGAAGGTCTAGATCATTAGATTCGGAGTAGCGAGCGATAAGTTACTGCCTCGAGAAGGTCGTTGTCTAGAATTTGGGGGTAGTTGGCAAAGATTGTGTAGATGACTGTTTTCACCTAGTAAATGAGAGAATTAAAATTTGGTGGTAACTTGAATTTGCTTGGAAATTTTGAGCAGTTTCCAGAACTGGTATCGTTCATATCTTTTCAAGTTTTGGAGTTAAAGATACAAAATTGTGAAGCGGTCTCTCCTGGCAGATTCTAGGACAGTCTTCGAGGAAAGAAACAGAGGATAAAACGGTAGAATCAGAAGTTTGACATCACTAGATAGTTGTAGGAAATTGCGTGAGGATTCCAGAAAGGATTGGTTTGCTAGATTTGAAGTTCGGGTGAATAAGTTAGAGTATTTTTACTATCGGGACAGCGGGTAGTTGCATCCAGTAGAATTGTGTCGTCTTGATGTAGATATGCGATGTCGATTAGTGTAATGTTTGGTGTTGTGATGATATGATCTTCATATTGTTTTGAATTGTTTGTTCAGGAAGTGTGGCCTCTAATACCCTACCGCCGCCTCGCTATCCGACTTCATAGGAATAAAGAGGCAAGTACATGGTAGAGTGGTGAACAACAAGTTGTTCGTCATTGTCATTAATATTACTTATCATGTTATTTATTATGCTTTCGTTAAGCTTATTCTTATACATAATATTGATGACATTGTGTGAATGAGATTACGATATTGAGTTAATGAGAATGAGATATTGAATTATGTTGATGAATAATTAAAGATATTGCATCATTTACATTCATCATGGCAGGAGTTACACGAGCCATGTCTGTGAGAAAATCATGTAACTATTTCGGTGTGGTCAGTGAGAAAGATATATGACTAGTCCGGAGTGCTCTAGATAAAATCCTACTTGGTAGGGACTTCACGGGAGTGAAGGATAGAGTGGTTCATCGACGGGTGAACACTTCGCTATACCGGTATCACCTGTTGAGACACATATGAGCGTGATCATGATGGTGCATTCGCATATATGAGTAAATTGTTAAATTATGCAAATTTACCTATATGGAATATGACTTGTTTATTTGAGTATGAGAATGACATTAAATAGATAGATGATGTTGATAACCTTGATTATGGTTAATAAACTATTGTTTATGATTTTACTATGTATTTGTTGAGTCTTTGACTCACTCTTGTTTGTTGCTGATTTTAGGTGACCATTGATGGCGACATACATGGGAGGGAATAGATCACAAGTGCCACATGCGAAACAGCTACACATTCACTATTTATTTAGAGTGATTCCTTATAAATCTAGAGACAATGGTTATTTCCTTTAGATCATTATTCATGGACTTTTTTATTGCCTAGAATAATGCTTGTGACTAGTTGTAAATTCATTAGTTGATTAGTATTACTTTAAACTTTCATCTCGTGACCCGTGGACGGGTTTTAATCTTGATGTGCTTGCTGTAATTTATTGTAAATTAATGTTTAAATTGGTGATTAGCGTAGGTTGGTGACATTCTATGCTATGTGTTGGGCTAGGGTGTTACAGCGGGCTCGACAGGACTGTCCGGCGACAAGGAGTGCACCGAGTAGAACACGACACGACGAACCCGGCGGTGTAGATAATGCAGCAATGACTCACCGGCAGCGGTGGAATCAGCGAAACAAACGACAGTAGCGCTAGGGTTCAACACCTGATTCCGTCGAAAGAAACGACAGTGACTAGGGTTGAGGCGATGGATTTGACGCAAATGTCGAGGCTTTAAATAGCCTGGAGGTGTGCGGTGCATGGATGGAACACGGAGGCGACGCGAACACGGACTCAGAGTCCCTTTCGGAGATGATGAACAGTAACATGGAGCGGGGCCCACATGTCAGCGACGACAACTCAGGAGTATTTGCGTTGCACGTGACATGTGTAACGCTGGCAGGCGAAACCAGGCGTGAGCGGGAGAGAGGGAGTGGGCTGGGCTACGGCGGCAAAATGGTCCAGATGGACTGGGTTGAAAGCAAGAGAAATGGGCCACATGAATAGGAAAGCGGCCCATTGGAATTCCTGGATTTTAGAAAATACAAAAAATCCAAATGGCAAATTAAAAATATCAAATGAACTCGAAAATTCCCAAAAAAAATCTAGAAAATACTTCCAAGCACAAAGAACACAAATAAAATAATTTTGGAATTAATTGATAGTCGGATTAATCATATTAAATTATTTTAACTTTAGAAAGTCCTACAAAAGCTTCATTAATTCAACAAAAAATAGTGATTGTTTTTGAAACTCAAAAATTGGGATGTTACATGTACTAACCACTTTCATCATTTTCATAAGAGGGGGGATGAACCATACTTGCCACTTGTTAAATATTTGAAATGCCAACCACTCTCTTCCATTGGTTTTAATATGCTATAACATACAACAAAGGGGAACCACAAAGCTACTAAGAAATAAACCTAATTAAACCAATCCCCTATCATTTAGAACTAATGTGTTCACCAAATCCCACTAAAACTAACTTCATAGAGACATAACATCATAACATTGAAAACTTGGCATGCAACTCGAAAACCAAAGTATAACTTGAACCACACAAATATAATATAATTGAGCTCAGAATTACAAAGAAATTTAAAGCCAACAAGAGAGATAGCATTTGCTCAGTTCATCCATTAAACATGATAAGACCTGGCCGTTCATCCATTAAGGTACCTTTACACTTTTCAAGGTCTTCCATACAGTCTTATCAATTGTTCAGTTGTAATGTTTCCTCATGTTTCTTCCATTACAGATTTGATCCATAGCAACACCTCCTGCTATATAAATATATCAACAGGGAAGTTGAATAGCAGCGGTACATAAAACAAAACAGCAAAACTTGAACCATCACCTAAAGGGCTTCATATTTTTTTTAAAAATGTAAGTAGCTGTAATCTATCAAACAAATAAGTTTGGTTCCTCTACTTTTGGGGTTTGTGTGAAGTACAAGCTCAACTTAAAAATCATACAACCTACACCATCTAATTCAAATAACAATTCAACTTTTAACATGATAGAGGTTATATTTGCTTTGATTTTAGATTTTAGCCCTTCTATTATTCAATCAATATAATGTCCTTTATATTTTGCTCGTTTGGTATCATGATGCTCCTGGTGGTGCGGACTTGTGAGTCCCAAGCGCCTGGCCTGGTCCAAAGGCTGGGTCAAGCAGGGGATTCCTTTTTCACAAAACAAGGCCACTTTAGACCTACTCCAAATACCTGGTTAGCCAACCCATGCAGAGGACCAGCCAAACCATTCAATGCGGCTGCAAAAGAAAGGTAAGGGTCTCCAGATGTTGGTCATTGTGCCTCGGCCTCTGCATGTGAGCAGAATTGGAGTACATTTGAGTTTGTAAGGAACTAAGTAGATAACATCTCATCTACGCCCAGTACATATTCATGAAGAGTATGAGCCCTTGAGATGTTTTGCTAATTACTAATTTTCTTTGTTCTCTTCACTTTTCAGATTTACACCATAAAAGGAACCGGTTAGAATACAATAGATTGAACAAATTGGTGTACATTTCATACAACTGGAGGATGTCAAATAGGTTAGAAAAGTTGCATGAAGAAGGGTCTAAAGGAAAGAGATCTAACCCATTGGTCGTAGTGGAGTTTGATTGGGAAAATGAGTGGGTTGACAAGAACACCGAAAAGGTTCATGAAGGGGAAGATCTTACATGGGCTCAAGTTGATGAAGCCGCCGGTGCATCAGCGGACAGTATACACAACCTTTGGAGTCGCAATATACTCAAGAAAGCTCAAAGCCAAGGATTTGGTGCTACAGCTAACCGTGTGATAAAAGTCTATGCTCGGCGGCATAAAAAACTGTGGAGGTGGAGGATCTGGGTTACGTGATTAAGTCTCCACCCAGCAGGTCCTCCACCGAGAAGTTGCCCAACACTCCACCTTGGACCGGCTATCCTCCGTGTCCAAAGAATAACGAGGAAGAAGAAGCACTTTGGGAGTCCGGGGCTGATGATAATGATGTTGAGGATGATTATGGTGAGAGTATACACCGGCTCACAAGTAGTCCTCGTGCTGGTTTTCTTGCGGCGAGGAAAAATGGATTGCGAGGTGGGCGATGATGGATCAAGTGGTGACAAGAATGGCCCGCTTGACATGGATAACTTCGACTTGGATGACTAATTTGAGAGGGATTTGATGAGAGGATGTTTTGGACTTTGGACTTTGGGGCTTACTTTTGCTCAATCCGAACTTAAGAACTTGAAGTTCTAATATTTTATTTTCGTTATCATTAAGAACTAATTGCTTAGTTATGCACTGATGCTAATTTGCTACCCTATTTAATATTCGTGATGTCATTTTACTTGCTGTGTGGCTGTCCACTGTCATGTTTTTTTACTTGTCCCATTGTTCAAGCCTATGCGTTGTGCATACATCATGGTAAGTTGGTAGCTTGCTATCCTAATGTTTATTTAGTTGTGGAATGGTCATTTTATTACTATATTGTTCAAGTTTGCTTTTACGTCTGCCGCTAAGTTGTTATGCTATTGCTCACTGCTCTCTTTCCTTCAAAATTTCAAAGTATTGCCACTCAATTTCAAAGAAATGGATTTGCCAAGAAAGAGATTTTGGGCTAAATATAAAGGTAAGACATCAGCTCATTACCTTGCATATGTGTTCTCTTTATTTGATGCAAAATAGTACATACACATGTTTTTAATTGTTGCTACAAGCCTAGAACTTACAACAACATAGTGTGCTGGTCTGCTAGAATTTCTGGTGTCTAGTCGGGACTAGTCGGGGATTAGTCGCGCAAGTCTCCCCTATGGCGACTCGACTTGACGACTTAATAAATATGCTTCAAAGTAATGACTAACTTCGCGAAGTTTATTCAACACTACAATTGCATGTCCAACCATTTTCTGAACATCATACATCTCAAATGTAGTTTCTTCGCAGACAGTGAACTGTGCATTTTTTCAAATCATGTATCTCTCCAACACATGTTATGTATCTAGATCAAGAGCAGTTCTGAAAACAAATATGGCCATTGAAGACAAAGTTATGGCACAAACTCCAGCCCAGCTATGGAGCAAAGGAGGCAAAAGCATGATTGCTATCACTACCAGTAGGGTTAGAGTCGTGTGTTTTTTAGGTTCGGGAGGGGAAGAACCTAGGGAGGGTTGTTTTCACAAAATGTTAGAGTCCAACGGCAAGATGTTTGTGCAAAAGGGCATAGATGGTGATGAGACGCACCCACGTTAGACCGGTGCATCCACACTCAATCTACGAGCTTGTAATGAAAGTTATTATGTTTGTAGTTTTTTAGCCATTGTTACCGGATACATCGCCATCGCCTATAAACAATATATCGACCTTCAATTAATTTTTATTCGATTTAAAGTGTGATATGCAATAGAGTGAGCATATAAACCTATTACGCCATTATACTTTCTTTTTTGTCATCTCTTATATTTAATGACAAGTAATAATCCCAGGATGGCATAATTATGCACCCAATCTTGACATTAATTTCAGCAAATATATACAATTAATAGAGAACTTAAAATATTTGCAACAATAAATTGTCTCTATCTTTGGGCTTTCCAAGTTGCCTATAAATACAGATAATCATCTTTTTCTAGCTTATTAGAAAAAACTCTAGCAACAATTCAATGGCGGGTGGGGTAAGCTCAAACCGCGAAGATGGCTATGGCTATGTCGTGGCATTATCCAATGACGCGGCAAGGCCCTGTACAAGGTTTGATGTCGAGTCACAAGTACTTGTTAGTGCTCTTTACCTTTGCTCAATTTGCTTGAAGTCTTTCACCAGCCCACAGGCCCGTGGTGGCCACCAGAAGGCCCACAAGAAGGAAATTATGGAGATGAGGAGGGAGCTCAAGGAAGACATGGCAAAGAACCATGCAAAATGGGCTCGCCTGGCTGGTCATGATTTTGGTAAGGAGGTTGCAATTGATCGTGCTGCTGTTGGTTGTGATATGGAGCAACTTCCCCTAGGTATTGATTCTTCTAATACTCCTAACGGCGTGGATCTCAACCTAAAGTTGTGATTTTTAATGAACCTTCACCATATAATGCCTTGTTAAAACCTAGATCCATTGTCTTTCTATGGTTGAATAGACTATGGGGAAATGATTGTGCTTGTTTCCCTAAAATATGTTATCGTATACTATGATGTAATAATTCTTGGGCTTAAATCTGACAGGTGGTTCTGAGAAAAATGTCCTTGTGCCTACTATTTTGGTGTTTCATCTAGCGCTTGATTATTTAGGGCTGATACTACTTTGTTTCTTATAAGTTGTGTCAAACTATTTTATTTATCAGGGAATTGCATGGATATGTCGTGGCTATTTTGTTGTTTGTACCACATTTTGCGTAGTTGTCACAACGCCTGAGCCAATTACGGCGAACCAATGGCACCAAGATGCCTAGGCGATAATTAGACGATATGCTATATGCTATACAAACCCGTTGTTATGTTGTGGCCACAAAATATCCCACCTACATAAAGTTTTCCATAAGTTAAAATATGTTATGGATGCCACTAGGGTGCCACCTACTCATTTATTTTCAATTAACGTTTCCATTCACCTTCCCACCTGCCTCCTTTATTCTCTTTTAACCTTTTCCTTTCCATCTCACCCCCTAGGATGCCCTCCTTCCTCCTCACCGTCTCCATTCTCCATTGCATCCCTACTCTTCTTTTTCTCAATACTCCGTCTTAGAAGCATGACATAGTGGCAACAAGATACGACAACTCTTAGTAGCCTAGCAGGAGGCTAGTGTTCAAGACCTTCTATTCCCCACTCTCACCCGGCAGGGCGAGCATCCATGCCAATCATTATCGGCCTATTGGACACCAAGTCGTCATTATGGATGTTAGTTTTATCATTTACCCGATTCCAACTCTCGTGGGCATGTTAGTGGGTGCAAATCATGCTCGATGAGTAAACAACCATGGGTATGTTCTTGTACCACTCGTACCCCATTGCCAATTTACCTATGAAATCACATGATAATATGATGTCAAATGTGGGCTTAATATAAAATATAGTTAATATATTAAATCCTAATCTCCAACTTCTTGTGCTTCTTCAAGCCAGGAGACAAGATCACCGCAGCTCTCAATCCCAAGGCAACCTTATCTCTGTTTCTGTTCACCTTAGAGCCTTAAGTCTCTCAAGGGTCTAAACCTTCTCTCTGTTTCTGTTCGCAGCCAAATGTCACCGGCTCACTGCATACACCAACATGTCGATCGATCGCCACCTCGTAGCCACATGTCGCGCCGTAGCAACCGCCTACAGCCACACACCACGAGTACGGTGTCACGCATCTACCATATTGCGTTCTTGCTAAAGCTTAGATATTAGGCAACACTCTTCAGTTACTTTTTACTAACTAGCTGAATACACGTGCTTTGTGATTTTTAAATAATACATTTTAAAAATAGAATTGCATAAATAAATTTACTTTTAATATAATTACAAAAATAGGCTTCTGTCGTCATTCCAAATGGCGAAATGGCCTGTCGCCATTCCACGACAAGGCTCATGTCTCAATGCAAATAGTGTGAAATGTCTCTGCCCCTATCGCCATGCAAACAACGTGAAATATCTCTGCTGCCATTTGGAATGGTAGTAGAGACTCCAAATGGTGACATGACCTAGAAATGCTTTTTTTCAATTTTTTTTGAAAGTAGAGGTAAACAGAAGACATAAAATTAGGTGGTTACATTGTTCATAGTAAGAAACAAAAAGTAATAATAAATAATATTAGTGATAGTACATAAGTTGTACATAATAATTCGACACACAACATAACATCAGTACATCACATAGTTGTTATACAAATCACAATGATAGTAACCATAATACTCATCACAACATATTTCAATAAGATAAATCATCCCTGTGGCCGCCACCTCAATGTCCACCATGTCGACCACCACGGTGCCTGTTTCAAGCGGGGCGGTCGAATGAGGTCCCCGTGGCCTAGTACGGACTGCCAACCTCTCCTTCATGTTGTTCATTTCTCGCATGGCAATACTTGAAGGTATGTTGGACTCCCAGCAAATAGAGCACTTATTCGTACGACGTCCGAATTCTGCTTTGTCCATGTCGTTTCAGATACACTGTCTCTATCGCCGGCCAAATGTTCCCTTCGGCCTATCAATATATGCGGCCCAGATCAGCTATTCCCAGGTAGGATAGCTGGTGAATGGTCAATCATGTCATAACCATACAACTCTGCACTCCAGGTTAGCATAACCTCTTCCTTGGTGAAATATTTAAAAGGTATTGGCCAGGATACTGCGTCAACGTCGAACATGCGGCCATCACATGTGAGCATGATCTATACAGAAGAAGTGGCTTGTTGCAAGTGCATATGCAACGAGCGTGACCAAGCATGCAATTGTGGATGATTCTCTCACGGTTTGTCCCGCGGCGTCCTTTCTCCCTACAAAGTACCTCGAAGCGAAGCTCGCTTGTGTCCATCTTGAATGCCATGTGCATATCACCCATGCTCTTCTACTCCATCTACTTGGTGATCATGGCGGGGTACAATACCCTATCATTTGCCATGGAGAGTGGCAGGATGTTGCTTCGATCAATAAATACTTTGTGGTACCATGCAGAATTGCCTCTATAATACCAACCAAAGGGAGGCACATCGCGCTGCGCATGACCCAATTGTACACCTCAGCTAGATTTGTTGTCATGACACTATACCGAGCATCATCCTTGTCGTGTAGCAACGACCACTTCACCTTAGACTCGTGTTCAATCCCGTTCGAGAAGCATTTCACTTGCCTGTCGGTCTTCCTCGTCACACTAGGAACATCTATAGGTAACTCAGGCAATGCCTCAGGGAGATTGTTATCACTTGTAGCGGGCTTTTTGCTACATCCCTTCTATGTATCCTCGTCCGCTCATCTAGAGTTTTCTAGAGTGCATCAAACTTTCTTTGCTGGTTCTAGTTGTACAGTCGCTTGAAAAGGTTCATCAAGTTCTCGTTGTGAAACTACTTGCAAAAGTTTGCACCCAAGTACCTCATGCACCACCTGCTTCGTAGATGTACCCATGGAAATCTCTCATGTTCCCCTTGTTGTAGCTGAGTTATTGCACTCAACAGACCCGCATGACGATCATGTATGAGGCATAGTTAGGACGATCTTGTACAATAGAAATCTTCACGTTCCTTAAAAATCACGACCAATTGTCTGTGTTCTCGTTTTCAACAAATACAAAGGCCACAGGAAGAACTTGAATGTTCCCGTTGGTTGCAATTGAAGTAAGTATCTACCCCTTGTACTTCCCAATTGGGAATGTGTCATCCACACACAAGATCGGATAGCAATACCAGAATGCATTGATGCAAACACCAAAGGTGAAGAATGCTCACTTCAGTACCCTCTTCCAGGCGAATCGCGGGTACGTGTCATCTTGAAGGTCGACAAGAGTACCGGAATTCCTATCGTATATGACCCAGAGTTGCCCGGCAGGTTGTGGTTGAAGTCCTCAAACGTACCGAACCTTGTTCCAATGCCTTCTCCTTTGCCCTCTACGCCTTAGCATAACTAATTGTGTACTGGAACCTTGACTCTATTGCCCAAATTATGGATCGTGACTGGAAATCCAGGTTAACCATGATGTCATCGTACATGACATCCGCAAAAATCCCGATGACACATTCTTGTGGGATTGCATTGACTCAGAGACGACACATGTATGAGGGATTAATATAAAGCATTTCCAGTAGGTGTCCCATTTATGTTGGAATGCGCGCACTCGCCAAGGGCATCCTGCTATCTCGCACTTCACGTCGTACCACCTTGGGTTAGACTTCACTACCGTGAATGTACGCTGCAACGATAAGACCCAGAATTTCACAACTTCTTGGACCGCCTCCTTGCATTTGTACAAAGCTCCTTGCCTGACCTCATTCTGGTGGCACTCCCATAGTACATTGGATCCTTTATCCACGATGAAATTGTCGAATTGGTATGTGTTCCACTCAGATGGAACCACCTGCTGTTCCCCACCATGCTCGTCATCGGAACCTTCATCTTCTGACAATGTCTCATAGTCTTAGTCTTCGATCATCATCTTTTCGACTAGGGATTCGATCTCCTCACCTTCGTATGCAATCCCACTAGCTTCCCGAATAAAAGGAGCTTCTTCTATCCTGTTTTCATCGGTGACATTAGCAACTCCCTAACTTTCCGGTCGTTGTGTGCGCCGCGCTGCGACTAGAGTCCCTAACTTCTTCAGCATCACCACCAACTACCTCTTGCTCAGTTGCAGATGCAGGCGAAGCTTGACATATGCTTGGACCAGAATGACCAAATCCCACCCGCGATCCCTCACCGGGCTTAGGTATGACTGCCATGACCTCGTTCCCTTCAGCTGCAATAACTCCCAATGTGTGCCATGTGGTGACTGGGTGACAAGGTAGCTCAATTTTACATCGTGTAGAGCATGGTCCAACTCGAAGATGTAATACAACTACCGCGTCACAGCGCCCTATATACGCTACTTTGGTCTTGTTAGGTTGACGATCACTGATTGGAAATGATGCAAATTAACCCCTCGGGACCCTCCAGAAGTCCCTTGACCGTAGTAAATTTAAAAATTGACTGCGTCGAACATATGTACGTGCTGCACCATAAACAAGATTTATACGATTAACCACTTATCTAAAACAAAACTATACACACCTAAAAGGATGCACAATAACATATTACACTACGTAGCCACACATCTAAAACTATCTAATCCATCCAGCTAAAAAAATTAGCTACAAGGTGTACGAATAGCGCTTCACTAGTTTCTCTCCCCTCTACTTTCTTCTCTCCCCCTCTTTCTTTCTTTTTTTCAGAATAAAAGTGAAATTCAACCAAATTTTGTGGGCCTATTATAGAGGTGGTTGTGTCGTCATTCCAAATGGTGACAGGGATTCTGTGGTCAATTGGAATGACGATTTGCCTAAAGCGACATAGGTAGTTGGGGCGATAAGGCTCGCTATTTCAAAAAGTGATAGGGATATTTCACAATTTGGAATGACGACAAAAGTCCAATTTTGTAATTTTATTAAACGGATATTTATTTCTGCAATTATATTTAGAAAATATATTATTTAAAAAACTATGTTTTACTGCAGACTGAAAATATCATATTACTCCATCACGTTGAGTTGCATCATTGTTCAGCAATTCAGATGGTCCTTCTCAAAAAAGAAGAAAAAAAAGCAATTCAGATGGTCGCAGCTCGCAAGGATTCTTTCTGCTCAGCCGCTCAGGCATACTATCTTTTTTTTTCCTCTCAAGAAAAGAAGAAACTATCTGACTTTTTTGGTTGGCATCTTTCTCACACGTCTGTGGATCGATCCCATCGCCATCTGGGCGTCACTTTTTCCAGCAACTCGTGAAGCAACGAGGGGGCAAAGGGGGACGAATTGAAACCTAAACAAATCAGAATGATAAGCTCAAGTTGCGTAATAAAGAAACATCTGCGAATTGAGCTGCCTCCTATCAGGCGCGCATGTCGTATTCCTAACGTCAATCTCGGTGTGTACGCACGCTTCGGTTCGATCTCCTTTTCACCAGACGAGCCTGACGTAGAGAAGATCATTAACGGCGTCCGAAAGGTTACGAGTCCCAAATGCATTTGATGTTATCACTTTTAAAAACACAGACAACGTAAAAAGTGAAGCATTATTATCGTATGAAAGAAATGAAACACCTCGTTCAGCTCAGGTGCGAACCTCTATTTAAATGGGAAAATTTCTTATTTGTTACTGAAAGTTGGCACGATCACTCTTTATGTCATTGAAAAAATATCAATCTTTTATTACCATTAGATCTCAACTATCATCCCTTATTTGCTATTGTCATCAACTCCGTTAGAATGTGCTAACGATTAAACCCAAAAACATATCAATTTTTTTATATCAAAATGTCTAACTTACCGTGAGACATCTACTCCCTCCTCTCTTCTTCAACCTTCTCCCCCCCCTCTCTCTCTCTAGCCCCAACCTCATTCCATTGTCCTGTTGCTGGCCTCCTCCTCCTCCCGTCGGCCTCCTCTCCTCCAACCGCCGATGCCACCGCATCCCCACCTCCCTCCGCCAGCCTCCCCCTTCTCCCGCCCTCCTTACCTCATCCCGCCACTGACCTCCTCCCATCCAACAGTCGGTGCGGCCACATCCCCATCTCCCACCATCAGCCTCCTCCTTCTCCCGCCGGCCTCCTCCCTCCACTCGCTGACCCGCCCTGGGGACACTGGGGTGGTAGAGATCTGGGACCCCAGGAAAGGCACCTACGCGTGGGGAAGGATTCGGGTGGTGGGCGGCCGTGGCAGGTGCTCGAGCGTGTGCAATTGTGGTGTGAGCAGGTGACCGCGTGGGGCATGGTGGTGATGCCGCTGTCGTCGGCCCGCCTCCCTTTAGGGAACGAGCTGCTGGTGCCTTGAGCAAAATGAGAAATATGAAGGCATGGAGGAGGATGAAGATGGGTAGAACAGTCTTTTCACGCAACACTTAATAGTCAACTCACTATGGACCAACGAGAGTGGTAAATAAAAGATAAAAGTTGAGATCCAATGTCGACGAATGGATGAATATTTTTCTGATGGTATAAGAGGGATCGTGCTAACTTTTCAGTGGCAAATAAGAGATTTGCTTATATATATGGCAGGCTACCTATGACATGTAACTGAACTTTGACATGATAAATCATTAATGGAACCTGATACTTCACCAAAAAAAAACCCTTTAATTGGGTTGATTCAGTTTACAATCTATCCTGCTGGCTAGATCGAATCAGTGGGTCGTGCATGCACGGTACAAAACCTTATTGATCATGTGGCAATTGGCGTTAGACAACGACAAATTGCTATTGGTCAGTACTCACTAGTACCTGCCCATATGGCACGTGGAAGCTGCGCCAATGCTACAAACCGGTAAGTTGTCAGTTTGTCACACACAGTGCCACAGTACGGACGGTTGTATGTGCATGTAAATTGGTGCGCATTAGGACTCGTACAATATTACATATACTGTTGTTAGATAAAACTAAAAACAACTCGCATAATGAGTTGTTTATAAGCTGACTATATATATCGACCTTACAAATTGTACAGATAACATGTATACAATAACAAAAAAACTAAACGGCTTTATTCTCTCTCCCCATTCTCTTATCCACGTCATAAAAAATCTCACCTGTCAAAAATTATAGACGGATTGTACATTCCTTATTAGAAATTTAGAACTGGATTAGATAAACTAACAGCATCACGATAAGCTCGATTGTAGCAGCGAGTTGGCGTATAATAATAGTAGTAAAATGGATAGCCTTTCCTTCTCTGGATGCTGACTCTTGCGCCATTAACAAAAGCCCAACTTTGGTTGGAACGACGACGTGGATGCGATTGGTCCTCGAACGATGGCGCAAAAGACAAAATATAGAAATCCGTCGCCCGCGCGTGGTCCTTCGAGGCATCCTGCCATTTCGTGTCACGCATGATTCGGTTTCCATGTGTACAAATTTTAGGTTAAGACTGGAATATCACTAGAGGTGGGAGTCAGGTTGGGCTTTTTTGAGCCAGCTCAAAGCACGGTCCGGCTCGACACGTAGCAGGTCGGTGGCTCGCCCAAATGGTGGGGTGTCTTGGCCGCCGCCGCAAGCCGCCCGTTGAGCAAAGACGCAAGACGCACGGTTGGGCACGGCCGCACGCCCCGCCGACTCGATCTCACCGGGACCGGGACGCTTGCGCGAGGCGCGAGCACGCCGCAGCGACGATGGCCGGCCGCGGCGCCGGGCCGCCGCGGGAGGAGGTTGGGAAGGGCACACGCTGCGTCGTCGCCGACGTCTCCGCTTCCACCCTCCCCTTCCAAAGACACTGCGGCGACCTCTTAGCGCCCCGCCGCTTCTCCACGCCGGCGGCCGCTCGCCCGCCGCCACGCCCGCACCGCCGCCCGCCTCGGCTCCGCGCCGCTCGGCCACCACCACCTCGCCACGGTGGTGGCGGGATGGACTCGTGGCTCAGTGGTGGTGGCCGGTGGGGATGGGGGAGGGCCTCGCCGCGCGCCTCGCCTCCGCCGCAGCTCGGCCTCGCCTCGCCGCCTCGCGCCGCCTCGCCTCCCACCGAGCCATCGAAAGAGGGGCGCGGCCGTGGAGGGGAGGAGGCGACCGGGGGTTGAGTACGGCTAGGCGGCGACTGTGGGACTGGGGAGGCGAGGGGCGGCGGGCGACGCGGGGGAGGGATCAGTGGAGGCGACGGGGAGGCGAGGACGGCGATCGGGGAGGGCGGCGAGGCGAGGGGCGACCGGGAGCCGGGAGGGACGAGGCGAGGAGACGAGCGGCCGAGGACGGCGAGGGGGAGGAGGCGACGACGTGGGAGGCGAGGACGGCGGAGGGGGCGGGGGGGAGGGGCGAGGCGAGGGGACGGGAGCGGGCGAGGGAGACGAGGGGCGAAGGGGGCGATGGAGACGAGTGGGCGGGCGGGACCACCGTGGGGTCGGGGGCGGGGAAAAAGAGAGGGGGCGGGGAAAAAGATGGGAGGGAGAGAAACCGGGAGAGGGAGAGGGAGAGGAGAGAGAAAGAGCAGAGGGAATCCGACAGATCGAGACACAGCTTTCGATTACTTTCAAATCAAATCAGTTTTGCTTTCAAACAAACACTTATTGTTTTGCTTTGATTCAGATAGAGAGGGTCAGAGCGGTAACGTTCGGATTTCGGAAGCGTAACGTTCGGAAACTTCAACGTTCGGCAACTCACCGTGCCTATAAAATCACCAAGCATTCGTCAATCGTCGTGCTCACCAACGAAAATCAACTCACTGATCTCTTTTCTTCACCATACAAAAATCAACTTTCATTTCTTCTTCATCCCATCTACTCTCCTCATTTCTTCAACATCCATCTACTCTCCCCATTTATTCACCATCTATTCACCCATTATGCTGCCAAGGAGTCGGAGCACCAAGGAGTTCCCGAGCGGTATGCTACCGAGGATTCGGAGCACAAAAAGGACAGCAGGGCGACTTAGTGTAAGCTCTCGTCATCGCTCCCCTAGTCGTCCTCCGGCTCCGACTCCCATTGATGCTCGCCAGTTCTCGCAAAGCATGGGAGACTACGGCATGGATGACCGTCATATGGACGGTACGGAGGGCTACGAGGAGTACCAGGGTGGTCCGGGGCCAATGGGGCCTCCAGAGTTCTCTCCCGCGTCCACAGACGGCAACATTGCCGGGTCTGGACGAAGGGCGAAATGCTGGAAGCACATGACCTGGAGCTAGGAAATCCAAGACGGCCAAACGGTAGATATCGCAATATGTAATTATTGCCAAGCTAAATTATCTGCTCGTACAACTGCAGGGATATGGCACTTGAACCGGCACTACAAAGCATGCTTACGCAAGATTGGGGCACAGAGCCAAGGGGGAGGAGTACAAACGCAGCTAAATTTCGAGGCCGATGGCTCTGTAAGTACTTGGGTATACTACCCTTTTTCTGCCTGTGAAGAAATTGCTAGATATATTGTTGCAAAAGATCAACCGATTTGGATGGGTGAAAGTCGCGCGTTCGAAAGAATGATCCAACGTGGCTTTTGCCCACAGTACCAACATGTTAGTAGGAGAACCACTACATCTAATATTTTACGGATATATCATAAGGAACTAGCAGAGCTAAAAGAACTATTCCTACAAGTTCAGTTCTCTTTTGCTATAACTTCGGACATCTGGACATCATCATACCAAAGAAGTGCATACCTTAGTGTTGTAGCCCATTATTTAGACAACAATTACAAGCTAAACAAGAGAGTCATAGGGTTTAAGGTAATTAACGAATCACACACGGGAGAGGTCATTGCCGAGCGTATACTATGCATACTTGATGATTTTAAGATAGACAATAATATTGCTTCTATAACTCTTGATAACGCATCAGCGAACACTACTGCTATGAACATCCTCATCCCAAGATTGCAGACGTATATTGGTGGTTATGTTCTCCACCAGAGATGTGTATACCATATATTGAACCTTGTTGTTCAAGATGGTATGCAAGCGATTGGCGGATTTTTGAACAGTGTTCGTGACGCTGTTCGCTACCTCACAAATTCCCCACAAGTGGCAGCTAGGTTCGCGGAGTACTGCGCGGCCAATGGGAAGGAGCCAAGAAAATTCGGCCTTGGCATGAAGGTGAGGTGGAACTCGACCTATATCATGTTAAAGAAGTTACAAGGGTATGAACATGTTATATCCGTATTTGTCAATGCTAACTCTCAAGACAATGAATTAGTAGTTACTAATTCAGATTGACAGATTGCTAGTCATTTTTGGGAGTTTTTAAAACCTTTTTATAAAGCAACAAAGATGTTATCTGGTGTTTATTACCCTACCTCTCCCTTAGTTATAGAATTTATTTGGTTAATTGCAGATAAGATTGCCAAATCTAGGAATGATCCCCTTTTAGGTCATGCTGTCGCACTAATAGAGAAAAATTTATTAAATATTTTGGTTCTATTTTCACATGTGTATTGCTTTGCTATCATTTTCGATCCTACAAAAAAGTTGTCAGGTTTGCAGATCCGTATGGAGGGAATATGTGAATGCCTCGGTCTTGATTACTCGGAAACTTTTGCACATGTCAAAGAGGAGATTTTTAATGTTTTCCGCATGTATCATGACAAATTCGGCATCAGCGTGAGATCGGAGGCCTCACAGCAGACGCAACAAGGAAAGAAAAGCTTGACATCCCACTTGTGGAAGAAACTAAAGGGCAAGTTCAATTCTTCGTCCTCTCAGTCTCAGGGAACCCCCTTGTGGAATTCTGTCTCGGAGCTAAACTACTACCTAGAGCATGATTTTACAAACATCGATCCTGATCTTTCCGGTGGAAAGATAGACTTGCTCGAGTGGTGGAAGAACAACAAGCGGATATTTCCTGTGTTGTCACATTTCGCACGGGATGTTTTGCTGGTGCCAGTGTCCACTGTCTCTTCAGAAGCAACATTCAGCATGGCAGGGAGAATAATTGAAGAAAGAAGATCATCACTCACGCCTAGGATGGTGGAGGCAATCACATGCGCCAAGCACTGGGAATTGGCTAAAGAGCGGCAACAACATCAACTAGAGGATCTTGAGATCGTGCAGGCGTACGCTGACCTCGAATGCAGGAACGATCTCGACATTAATGAGTAGCTATTATGTACGCATGTTGTTACTGTACTCTTTTCCTTACTCAGGGAACCCCACTCTGGGGCGTAAGGTTTTTAACGAGGCAGTAACATTGTATCTGTAAAATATTAAGAAAAATTCAATTTTCCCTGAAATATTTGCGTGCCCATGTTTTTACCAATTAATTGAATTTTAACTAGTTTTTAATGAGACGAGTACAAGAGGAATGAAGATGGCGGTCACCGCCGCCATCGTCGCTTCCGCCGTCTATAGTTATTTTGGTGGGCTTGTCGGCACAAGACGACCCTCAAAGACGACGCTTTGGGCCATGCAGGCACTGGCGGAGGCGAGGTGGTGAAAGCATCTAGGCCCCTAAAAATGGTTTTGGTAATTAATGATAATATGTGAATATGGGATTAACAAGTTTACTAAGAATGTGCAAGGTTAATTCCATTTGATGAACATGATGAAGCAAGGATGCATGCTAAAGGAAAATGTGAAGATCAACAAGGCTTAAAGTCAAGGTACAAATAGTCTAGGATCCTTTTCTATTTTACCGGTCTAAGGAGAATTGGTTGGTAGACCGGATTATAGGATAAATGCCGTACTATTAAGGGGGATCACGACTAGTAGCTTGATAGCTTATTCTTGTGCCATATGGATCAACTTAGGATCATGCATGCATTTAAAAATTGGACTTGAATTTAAGTTAGAATGAATTCAGTGTTTTAATTCTGGAATCGGATGAACCGAAGGCTTAGCAATGGTTGTGCAAGCAAGCGGTTGTTCCGTGGCATGTGAGCGGTTCAACCGTTAGCCTTTTAAATTGAAAATCAAGCCGATCGTCAGATCTCAATCTAACGGCTCAGATCTTGTGTGCTGACCGGACCACTAGACAGTAGTCCATCGTGGCCTTCCACGTGTCATGATCTCGTGGTGATCTGATTTCGTGGGCTGCGGTTGTACCGATGGCTTGAACGGTACGACCGCATCCCGGTTGTTCCGATGATATTACGGCGGTTGCAAAATAACAGTACGAGTGTAATCTCCTTTGAAAACCTCTTTTGAGAATCGGCTGTACCGCACGTATAATCGGATGAACCGCAATACGGATGTTCCGAAATGTATTTGGCGGTTGTAAAATTCCGCAACGATGCAAAATCTCCGTTTAGAGACCTCAAATCGGACGATCCGGTGTTTGCTGCGGATGAACCGCAACTAAATCCAACGGCTATATCGGTGCATTTAATCGCGTAACATAGCCGTTATCGGCATTGAGCGTAGCGCCGTTGTACCGATGCTAACACGCGGTTGTTCCGATTTGTATTGAACTTTCGAACTTCTTCCCAACGGCTAGAATTGTTTGGTGGAGGCTATAAATACCTCCCCAACTGCACAAGGGAGATGTTACACAGTGCATTGAAGATAACTCAACCCTTGTGAGCATTGTGCATTCAATTCTACTCCCAATTTACTCTTGCATTCATTGAAAGGGAGATCAAGTGCATTCATCTTTAGTTGATTCATTGGCACTTGAGTAAAGTCAGCGAGGATCGTTGATCTATTCTCTTGGGGTGTTGCCGCACTCCTAGACGGCTTAGCGGTGAAGCACGGTGATCTTCTCAAGTGAAGCTTGTGAGAAGACCCGAGCAAGATTGTGAGTGGTTGGTGTTCACCATCTCCGGAGCGGAGGAAGAACAACCCAAGTGATCGAGGAAGGCTTAATTCGTGGAGCCGCTTGGGTGATCAAGCTTCCTCAACGTGGACTAGTGAAGACCGCAAGTCTTCGATACCACGGAAAAACATCATTGTGTCTTGTGGTTATTTCTTGTCTTTACAATTCGCACTTATATTTCTAGCTTGCTTATTGTGATTAAATTGCCTAGCTAGGAGCATAACTTGTTTAGACTAAGTCATTAATTGAATTGGATAAATTGTTAATTTGTTAAAACTTTAAAACCTCCTATTCACCCCCTCTAGTCGGTTATCCTTGATCCTACAAGTGGTATCAGAGCTTGGTCTCTCCATTGTTGGACTTAACCGTCTAGGAGAGCAAGGATGGCTAGTGAGGGAATGGCTTTAGGAAGGGCTCCACTCTTTGATGGCACAAATTATGCTTATTGGAAAATTAGAATGTCAATCTTTTAAAGGCCATGAGTCCAAGCATTTGGAAAATCGTAAATGATGGTTACACTATGCCTCTTAATCCACTTGAACCCACGGATCAAGACACGCGTAACTCTCATTTAGATGCCCAAGCTATGAATGCTCTCTTTGGCGCTTTGAACGCGGATGAGTTCAATAGAGTGAGCAATTTGGAAACCGCTCATGCTATTTGGACAACTCTCGAAATCCATGAGGGTACATCCACGGTCAAAGAAGCCAAATTGCATAGGCTTCGGATTAAATATGAGACATTCATAATGTTGCCTCATGAAAACATCAATGAGATGTATTCAAGACTCAACAACATTGTGAATGAGCTCAAAGGCCTTGGGACTAACCTTTCCGATGTTGATATTGTGCGCAAGATGCTTAGGGCTCTTCCTGACAAATATGAAACTTTGGTGACGCTCTTCATCAACTCTCCCGAATTGCCAAGGATGACACCAACGGGCCTTTTGGGCAATCTCATCACAAATGAGTTGTTCAAGAAGGACAAAGAAGAGCTCGTGGAGACATCCTCCTCAAAGAAGAAAATTACCGCTTTCAAGGCCAAAGCGGAATCAAGTGATGATGAGGATGAAGGAGAAGATTCCGATGAGGAGTATGCACTCCTTGTAAGAAAAATGAAGAAGTTCATGAAGAGACGCCCAATAGAAGCTACAACTTTGACAAATACAAGAAGGGACAATATTCAAGTGACAAGAAGCGTTATAGCAACATTCGATGCTATAATTGTGATGAAAAGGGCACATCTCATCTCGTTGCCCGCAAAGAAGGATGACAAGGACAAGTCATTCAAGAAGAAAGAATATAATGGCAAGAAGAAGCTTTTCAAGAAGCTTCACAAGGATGGCAAGAATGAAGCTCACATTGGAGAGTGGGATTCAAATGATGAATCAAGCGACTCCGACTCAGATGAGGATGAGTCTTCCAAGAAGAAGGGACTAGTTGGCATTGCTATCAAAGAAACTCCTTCACTATTCTCCACTCCTACATGCCTCATGGCAAAAGGAGATAAGGTAAAATCCATTGATAGTGATGAACCAACTTATGAAGAATTATTGAAATGCTTGATGAATTAAATGAATTTAATGGAAAAGAGAAATCAAAATTTAAAGTCTTGAAGAAAGAATATCTCTCTAAAAGACTCTTTTGAGGAGCTAAAGAAAGCTCATGATTCTCTCATCTTAAAGAATATTGAAAAATCTCATTCACATATTGGAATTACTTGTGATTTAATGAATGAGATGTCTAAAGTAGATATTGCTTTAAATGAAAAATCCATGTCTAGCATTTCTACTTCATGTGATGATTTACTTGCCATGCCATGTTGCTCTAGTGATGATTCAATTGCTAGTTTAGCAAATACTTGTGATCCTTTACTTATTGTTGAGAACCATGAATTAAAAGAACAAGTCAATAAACTAAGCAAAAGTTTGGAAAGATGCTTTAAGGGTAAGGCCACCTTAGACAAGCTTTTGAGTGAGCAAAGGTGCTCATTCAACAAGGAAGGTCTCGGTATGTGCCTAAGAAAGGTAAGAAGCCGGCAAATAAACCCACAAGGTATGTGAGGAAAATGGTAAGTATTGCTATAAGTGCTTGGAAATAGGACATGTGCAACAAAATTGTCCTAAAGGTAAAATTGCATCTTTTGGTATATATGATTCATGCTATATGCTTAGAAAGACTAAGGATGGTAAAATACTTGCTCATTTTATTGGCACTTCAATTTTAGGCGCTAAAAGAACGCTATTTGGGTGCCTAAAACCTTGGTCACTAACCTCCAAGGACCCAAACAAATTTGGGTACCTAAAAGAACTTGATTCTTGTTTTGTAGGTGAACTACAAGACCGTGGAAAACATTGGGTGCTTGATAGTGGTTGCACTCAACACATGACCGGTGATAGAAAATGTTCACCACATTCGAGAATGGGAAAGGAATGGACAAAATCACATTTGGTGACAATAGCAAAGGAAAGGTAATTGGATTGGGTAAAATTGCTATCTCAAATGACCTTTCCATTTCAAATGTATCTCTAGTAGAATCACTAAACTTTAACTTGTTATCCGTAGCTCAAATATGTGATCTAGGACTAATTTGTTCCTTCTCTAAAGAAGGTGTTACAATTTCAAATGAAAATGATAACTCTTTAATTTTTAAAGGATTTAGATTTGGAAACCTTTATTTGGTAGATTTCACTTCAAATGATTCTTGCTTAAAAACTTGTTTGATGGCAAAACCTCCTTGGGTTGGCTTTGGCATAGAAGGCTAGCTCATGTAGGAATGATTCAACTCAAAAAGCTTTTCAAACATGATTTAGTTGTTGGCTTGAAAGATGTGAAGTTTGAGAAAAACCGACTTTGTAGTGCATGTCAAGCCGGTAAACAAGTCGCTAATTCTCACCCTTCCAAAAGTATCATGTCAACTTCTAGACCATTGGAACTCTTACATATGGATTTGTTTGGGCCAACAACCTATAAGAGTATCGGGGGAAATAGCTATTGTTTGGTTATTGTGGATGATTACTCTAGATATACATGGGTATTCTTCCTAGATGATAAAAGTGAAACCTCCGGAATTTTCAAAAACTTTACAAAAAGGGCCCAAAATGAATTTGATTTCAAAATAAAGAAAATCCGTAGTGATAATGGTTCCGAGTTCAAAATACTAAAGTTGAAGACTTTTGTGATGAACTTGGAATAAAGCACGAACTTTCCACAACCTACACCCCGGAACAAAATGGAGTTGTAGAAAGGAAAAATCGTACATTAATTGAAATGGCTAGGACAATGCTTGATGAATATAATACTTCCGATAGTTTTTGGGCGGAAGCAATTAACACCGCTTGTCATGCCATAAATCGTCTTTATTTACATCGTCTTTTGAAAAAGACTTCCTATGAGCTTCTTGTAGGAAGAAAACCGAACATCTCCTATTTTCGTGTCTTTGGTTGTAAATACTATATTTTAAAGAAGGGTGTTCGGCTATCAAAATTTGAAAGTAGATGTGATGTTGGTTTCTTGCTAGGTTATTCATCAAATAGTAAAGCTTATCGTGTCTTCAACAAAAACTCCGGTTTAGTTGAAGAAAAACATGATGTTCAATTTGATGAAACTAACGGCTCTCAAGAAGAGCATGAGAATTTGGATGATGTAGGCAATGAAGCTTTGAGAAGGGCAATGGAGCATATGCAAATTGGTGACATAAAGCCCGAAGATGATTCATCATCCTCCACACAAGTTGAACCACCAACATCTTCTACAAACCAAGTTCAATTTGACAATAAGGAAGATGATCAACCATCTAACTTACCACCAAGAATCCACAATGCAATTGCTAAGGATCATCCAATAGACCAAATATTGGGTGATGTAAGTAAGGGTGTTCAAACTCGATCTCGTGTTGCTTCTTTTTGTGAATATTACTCTTTTGTCTCTTGTATTGAGCCAAAGCATGTAGAAGAAGCACTTGAAGATCCGGATTGGGTGAATGCTATGCATGAAGAACTCAACAACTTCACCCGAATGAAGTTTGGACATTGGTGGATCGACCCAAGGAACACAACGTCATTGGTACAAAATGGGTCTTTAGGAACAAGCAAGATGAAAATGGTTTGGTTGTTCAAACAAAGCAAGATTGGTAGCTCAAGGGTATTCACAAGTTGAAGGTTTGGATTTTGGTGAAACTTTTGCTCCGTAGCTAGATTAGAATCAATTCGATATTACTTGCTTTTGCATCATGCTTTGATATTAAATTATTTCAAATGGATGTTAAAAGTGCTTTCTTAAATGGTAAAATTTCCGAACTTGTATTTGTTGAACAACCTCCGGTTTTGAAGATCCTAAAATCCAAATAATGTCTATAAACTCTCTAAAGCGCCTATGGCCTTAAACAAGCTCCTAGAGCATGGTATGAACGACTTAGAGATTTTCTAGTCTCAAAAGGATTCAAAATTGGGAAGATTGATTCAACCTTATTTACTAAAGTTATAGATGATGATTTCTTTGTATGTCAAATTTATGTTGATGATATTATTTTGGGTCTACTAATCAAGATTTTTGCAAAGAGTTTGGTGATATGATGTCTAGGAATTTGAAATATCGATGATTGGAGAATTAAGCTACTTCCTTGGATTCCAAATCAAGCAACTCAAAGATGGGACCTTCGTGAGCCAAACCAAGTATGCAAAAGAATTGATCAAGAAGTTTGGTATGGAGGATGAAACCCATCAAGACTCCCATGGCAACAAATGGTCATCTTGACTTAAATGAGGAGGTAAATCGGTAGATTTAAAGCTTTATAGATCTATGATTGGTAGTTTGCTTTATCTTACCGCATCTAGGCCCGATATCATGTTTAGTGTTTGTATGTGTGCTCGCTTTCAAGCAAATCCAAAAGAATGTCATTTAATGGCTGTTAAAAGAATTCTAAGATATTTAAAGCATTCCTCTAGCATTGGCCTTTGGTTCCCGAAAGGTGCTAAATTTGACTTAATTGGATATTCGGACTCCGATTATGCGGGATGCAAAGTGGATAGAAAAAGCACCTCGGGTAGTTGTCAATTGTTAGGAAGATCTTTAGTATCATGGTCATCCAAGAAACAAAATTCGTAGCCTATCCACCGGCCGAATATGTTTCAGCGGGAAGTTGTTGTGCTCAATTGCTATGGATGAGGCAAACATTGATGGATTATGGAATTAAACCGATAAAATGCCTCTTTGTGTGACAATGATAGTGCTGTGAAAATTGCTAATAATCCTGTTCAACACTCAAGAACCAAGCATATAGATATTCGCCACCATTTCTTGAGAGATCATGTGATCAAGGGAGACATTGAAATTAGCCACATAAGAACCGAAGACCAATTAGCGGATATTTTCACCAAGCCATTAGATGAAGGCCGCTTTTGCAAATTGAGGAATGAATTAAATGTCATAGATTATTCAAACATTGTTTAAATTTTTGTTATTACCAGTGCTTTTTATTTGGTGTTATTTAAATATTTTGTAAAAGAATTTCTCAAATCTCATATTAAATTCACTATAATTATAAAAACTATGTTTATATATAATCTTCAGTATATTATATGCATAATGATCCCTAAATGATGTTTTATTGAGTGTAAATCTAAGGATCATTTGCAAATTATTCAAAATTCCAAAGAAATCCAGAGCTTTATCAAAATCCCGTGACAATCGGTACATCCGAGTTATGCGAACGATGCGTCCATGATCGCGGATCATCCGGCGTTATAATAGCGAACGTCCGCTTTCCTTTTGACCTTATCACCCAAATGCTCGTCCGCTTTCCTTTTCATCTCGGTCGCTCGGGTTCTCTCTCTCTCTCCGATGAGCGTCTCTCAAAACCTCTCTCAAATCGAGCGGTTCTCTCGGTGGATCTCCAAGTCCTCGCGATCCTTGCAATTCCAAAGGCTCTCCTTTCTCAAATCTCAAGGTAAAACATCTATTGATTCGTGTTTTACCGCATTTGGAGCACTCGGGCAATTTTAGGGTTTTGATAATGCCGTTGATAACTAGCAATCTAATTGGGCAAAAGTGCTTCATCGGTGTCCTATGATCCTTGCGCATCCAGTTCTAGCACTCACTCTCTTAGATTCCATCAAAATCTCGAAATTCTTCAACCCTAGTTTTGGTCAGACAATCGGACGTTCGGTTCTTGAGGGCGAACGATCGCGATTCGGACGTTCCGCCACATAACGGCGGATGATCCGATTATCCGACGTAACCGTAAATTGTCATTTCTTTCAATTCAATTCAATTCAAATCTGTTCCTTGACATCTTAATCACTCCAATCTCAGATAGATGCCTAGAATGCGAGGAACATCCAAGAAGTCTCGTGGATCGTCAAGACAAGGGTCTTCGCACCTCAACCTCCACCGCAGGAAAAGGAAAGGGAAAGAGACCACCTAAACCGAATCGTAAAATAGCTCAGAAGTAAATCATTTGAGGAATCTGAATCCGAAGAAGAAGAAGAAGAAGAGGAAGTTCCTCCAAGGACAGCAGAAGATGATGATTTGATTGATCCTCCGGGGACTCCTACTGACCTACATCTTCTGTCAGCAGATGACTATGCCATCAAGCGCCATGTCAATCAATATCTTTCAAGAATGACACATTAAATCCAAAATTCCACACAATCTTTCAAGAGCAAGTGTATGAGCAAATATATAGTAGGCACAAGAAGTTTGCCGATCATAAATGGATTAATTGGTCTAATATTAATACCTTGGACAAATACAGTGGAGTCTATCAGCTTTTCTACAATGTGGGTCTTCATGATCTTGTGGGCATAAAACTGAATTATGATGACAAGATCATTCGACGCTTTATGCCACACCGCATATGTCCCATGACTTGAAGACTTTTAGATGGTCGATGGTGCCGAAATGTGGAAAGCACCAAAGAGGAATTTGAGAGTGTTGAGAATTCATCCAAACTCTTGGGACAAAATCTTTGAGAGTTCACCCTACTTGTTCCTCTTGGGCGTGCATTATGACTCTTCAGCCAAATGCAAGTTAGGGACAATTACTGGATTGAAGCCAGAAGTGAGCATGATTAACAGGATAATTAATCATACTTTCTACCCTAAGAGTGGGAATTTCGATGCAGTACGGGGGCATGTTTGGAACATGATAGATCATATTGTGGAGGGAGTTAAATTTGATGTAGTGGATGTTATTCTTCAAGGCATAGCCTCCTCCAAGAATGACAGAGTTAAAAGGATTTATTATGCTCCTTACATCATGGCATTGATTGTTAGAAAGATCGAGTACCGTGGTGGTTTGGGATCTACTCACAAGCCATATAAACCACGAGATGCCATTCCTCCTCAACAAGTCTCTGAGGATGCCCCTACTGAGGTTAATGCTCCTCCTGCTGCTGCTATGCCTGATACAAGTGCTCTAGCGCAAGTACTTCAAAATCAGCAGTCTATTATCAGCACTTTGCAGGAAATGAAGGCTGAACAAGTTGCCTTTCAGGATGAGACTCGTCATAGGCTTACTAAGATGGCAGCTATCCAAAATGACTTCTTTGATGAGACTCATAACATTATCACTTTGTCCGAGGGCCTAAATGACTTAGAACATTTTCTCAAGACCCTCGGCGTTATGTTCGCACGACCTCCTCACGCCCAAGGGTCCTTCTTCTTGGACAGTGCACCTACCTCGGCTCCTCAGTGCACCCATCGAGTTTCAGCTCCGGCTCCTCCGGCTCCTACCACCTCTCAAGATCTCAGATCCCGCGCCCTCGTGTCGCCTTCTCCGGATCTGCGCACTCAGCCACCCGCCGCTTCTCCCGCTCCTGCTCCACTCAGACCCCCTGTTTGATGCTTTTTGGTACTTTGATGCCAAAGGGGGAGAAATTGTGAAGATGTGAAGACTTAGTTTTAGGGGGAGCTATGGGCTTATGTGATTTATATGTGTTTTGTAAAACTGGTTGATTGTTGATCTATTTTGTGCCTGTAATAGTTGGTAACTTTTGTTGAACTTGTGGAATGTGGTTATGTCTTATTATCTTTTATGCAATGCAATCAATTATTTGACATATCTTATAATTGTATTGCTTCCTCAAGTTCATAAATGCAAAAGAAACTCCGCCAAAATTTTCAATTCTTTACATATGCTTGCAAATTATTTACTATCCATATGCATATGTTTAGGGGGAGTCTTCTTTTAATTGGATTTGACAAGAAAAATAATTCTCAAAATTTACTTATGCTCATTGCAAAGATTATTTTACTCACAAAAGACTTCAAAAGAATATACACTCTTAGTATATTCAAAACAACTTTTCTCACATATTAGTGTGTTGTCATCAATTACCAAAAGGGGAGATTGAAAGCATCTAGGCCCCTAAAAATGGTTTTGGTAATTAATGATAATATGTGAATATGGGATTAACAAGTTTACTAAGAATGTGCAAGGTTAATTCCATTTGATGAACATGATGAAGCAAGGATGCATGCTAAAGGAAAATGTGAAGATCAACAAGGCTTAAAGTCAAGGTACAAATAGTCTAGGATCCTTTTCTATTTTACCGGTCTAAGGAGAATTGGTTGGTAGACCGGATTATAGGATAAATGCCGTACTATTAAGGGGGATCACGACTAGTAGCTTGATAGCTTATTCTTGTGCCATATGGATCAACTTAGGATCATGCATGCATTTAAAATTGGACTTGAATTTAAGTTAGAATGAATTGATGTTTTAATTTCGAATCGGATGAACCGAAGGCTTAGCAGCGGTTGTACCGAAGCGCGGTTGTTCCGGCGGCATGTGAGCGGTTCAACCGTTAGCCTTTTAAATTGAAAATCAAGCCGATCGTCAGATCTCAATCTAACGGCTCAGATCTTGTGTGCTGA
This sequence comes from Hsuehochloa calcarea, assembly GCA_036346395.1. Classification (NCBI taxonomy): domain Eukaryota; kingdom Viridiplantae; phylum Streptophyta; class Magnoliopsida; order Poales; family Poaceae; genus Hsuehochloa; species Hsuehochloa calcarea. Next base: position 29,426,776 of record CM070603.1, on the reverse strand, counting down.
CCGGACCACTAGACAGTAGTCCATCGTGGCCTTCCACGTGTCATGATCTCGTGGTGATCTGATTTCGTGGGCTGCGGTTGTACCGATGGCTTGAACGGTACGACCGCATCCCGGTTGTTCCGATGATATTACGGCGGTTGCAAAATAACAGTACGAGTGTAATCTCCTTTGAAAACCTCTTTTGAGAATCGGCTGTACCGCACGTATAATCGGATGAACCGCAATACGGATGTTCCGAAATGTATTTGGCGGTTGTAAAATTCCAGAACAGATGCAAAATCTCTGGTTTAGAGACCACAAATCGGACGATCCGGTGTTTGCTCGGATGAACCGCAACTAAATCCAACGGCTATATCGGTGCATTTAATCGTGTAACATAGCCGTTATCGCACATTGAGCGTAGCGCGGTTGTACCGATGCTAACACGCGGTTGTTCCGATTTGTCTTGAACTTTCGGAACTTCTTCCCAACGGCTAGAATTGTTTGGTGGAGGCTATAAATACCTCCCCAATCGCACAAGGAGATGTTACACGTTGCATTGAAGATAACTCAACCCTTGTGAGCATTGTGCATTCAATTCTACTCCCAATTTACTCTTGCATTCATTGAAAGGGAGATCAAGTGCATTCATCTTTAGTTGATTCATTGGCACTTGAGTAAAGTCAAGCGAGGATCGTTGATCTATTCTCTTGGGGTGTTGCCGCACTCCTAGACGGCTTGGCGGTGAAGCACGGTGATCTTCTCAAGTGAAGCTTGTGAGAAGACCCGAGCAAGATTGTGAGTGGTTGGTGTTCACCATCTCCGGAGCGGAGGAAGAACAACCCAAGTGATCGAGGGAAGGCTTAATTCGTGGAGCCGGCTTGGGTGATCAAGCTTCCTCAACGTGGACTAGTGAAGACCGGCAAGTCTTCGATACCACGGGAAAAACATCATTGTGTCTTGTGGTTATTTCTTGTCTTTACAATTCCGCACTTATATTTCTAGCTTGCTTATTGTGATTAAATTGCCTAGCTAGGAGCATAACTTGTTTAGACTAAGTCATTAATTGAATTGGATAAATTGTTAATTTGTTAAAAACTTTAAAAACCTCCTATTCACCCCCCTCTAGTCGGTTATCCTTGATCCTACAGGTGGGCCGGCACGGCACGGCACGGCGGGGTGACCGGGCCGAGCCGGCACGACACGACAAGGCCCGAAGCACGGTGGGCCCGGACCGGGCCAGCACGGCCCAGCCCAATGCCCACCTCAAAATATCACCCGATCCCTCGGCTCGGGCACGTAGGCGCGTCATGGATGGTGGCAACGCATCAAGCGTAGGCGTGGCTCTACCCAATCGCGGTTTTTCGGAGATGATCGGACGGTGCGTTTTTTTGGGGTTATGTGACCAGAGCCGGGAGCGGCGGAATTCACCGGAAATCAACATATGTAATGAGAAGGGGATTGAAGCGACGATGTAACGTCGGAATGGGTTCGTTTTGTAGCTTTTACCTTTATTGTAACACGACTTCGAAAAAGAAGGGGGCATGGCCGGATAATTGATTACTTCCATGCAGTCAAGATGGGGTACATACATATGCTAGCTAGTGGGTTTTTTAATAATATACTTTTTAAAAAGAAATACATAAATAAATGGCTATTTAATGAAATTATACAAATTGGCTTCTATCGTCATTTGAATTGGCGAAAAGGCATCCGTCGCCTATTAGACAAGTGACAGGAGCCCTGTCGCTAATCAAACCGGAGTAAATGCTTCTGTCACCATTCCAAATGACGATTGGCACCCAAATTGCCATTTGGAATGGCGATAGGGACCCTGCCATCATAATTGTGCACCCAAATCGTTATCCTGATTATTGATTTGGCCTTACGTTCTACTAACATCATTCCATCTTCCAGCCCATCTCGCAAATATAGGGATGCCTTCGGGACTGGTCGCGCCGACGAGTCTGCAGCAGACAAAGGGAAGGCGTCGAAGGGCTGTCAAGACTGACTTCTTTCCGATCCACTAGTTTTTATTATTCCAAAAGCGCACATGTATCCTACCTACATGTAGATCGGGTTGATGATACGTGCATATTGTCGTTTCTACCGTAAAAGTAGTGGTACAAACAAATGCATGTAAACAAACCATCAACGCCATGTAATTTGCAACTTGATTATGAAGTCTTATTATCGTAATTAAAATCTCATCTTCTAAATTTAACTCCTAAATTGTTCTCCACTTAATATTTCATTCATTTTTTTCTGAAAATAATCGGTTGCGCAGACACTAAGGGTGTGTTTGGATGAGTGAATGAGTTGGCCCCTGCACCGGATGGTTCGGGATATGGTGTTGTTCGCTTGTTTAGTTCGTTGAATTGAACCACTCCATCCAGGGCCGAATGATTTGATGAAAGGGAATATTCAAAGGAGAACCCAAACCATTTCGTTCGACGAAAACGAGCGAACCACGCCGTTCAGCACCAGCTCGTTCTCTCTTGTGCGCTCTCACTCGCGGCCGCGTTGCCGGCCCGGTGAGCTCCAGTTGTGTAGGATAAAAGATAACCGACTAGATGGGGGTTAATAGGAGGTTTTTAAAATACTTCAACTAATGACAAATTTTATCACAATTATGAACTAGAAAAACTAGATACAATTCTAGCTAGATAATTCTACACAAGTAAAATACTAGAATTGTAAATGCAGAAGAGTAAAGACAAAAAATTGAACCACAATAGAGAGAATGAAGCTTTTCCTGTGGTATCGTGGACTTGCCGGTCTTCACTAATCCACATTGAGAAAGCTTGAACAAATCAAGCCGGCTCCACGAATTGAGTCTCACTCTCGATCACTATAGTTGCTCTTTCCCCGCTCCGGAGTTGGTGAGCACCACACCAATCACAACCATTACCAGGTCACTTCACAAGCTTCTTGAAGTGATCGTCGCGTAGCTTCTCTAAGACGTCTAGGTGTCGGCAAGCACCAAGAGTAATAAATCACAACACTTGCTTGAAGACTATCAAGTGCCAAAAGATCAACTAATGAATGTTATACACTTGACTAGCTCTCAACTACCTCAAAAAGAGAGTTGAATACAAATAAGTATAAGAGAGAGAGCAACAAAGCCTCAAGAGTATTCAATATGGCCAAAGGTTCCTTGGTGCAGGTGGGGTGTACTTATAGTCTCCGATCACAAAACTAGCTGTTACGACCGTATTCCTGAAAAAAATCAGTATTTACGGCAGTACCGCTGTTGAAAACCCAGTACTACCGATCTTCGGCTCAACGGTCGGAATAGTAGCATTTCATACTCTAAACTAACCGTTACACATAAAGTTGTGGTACTACCTCCAAATAAAAATCGGTACAACCGCATCCGATCGTACCGCTCGGCTAGAATAGAGCTATCGTTTTCCAGAGCTCAAGAAATGTCAAAAACACCTTTTCTTGAAAACTCATACCGCCAAGTAAATTTCGGTACTACCGTGCTCCGGTAGTACTGCTCAGGGATTTGCGGTCATACCAATCCAAGGGAGATCAAAACTCCTAAAAACACGCTCTTTGTAATATACGTACCACCATGTATTTTTGGTACTACCGACCTGCGGTAGTATCGCAACTAAAATGTTGTTGTTCTTTTTTCAGAGGGTTGCAAACCACTTGAAAATACACTTTCTGGAAAATACGTACCGCCATATAGATATGGGTACTACCAACTTGCGGTAGTACCGCTTATAGACAGCGGTCATACCGATTTTCAAAACATATTTCAGGAAGCTTAAATCAAGACAATGCATGAACCTTGGTTGATCATAATGACACAAAAATAGTTCGTCAAGCTACTAGCCATGATCTCTCTTTATAGTAAGACATTTATCGTATAAATCCGCTCTTTTCTCCAAACATCGAGATCGGTAAAAACTACAAAAGGGTCCTTAAGCTATATAATACATTTTGTCATGATCCATGTTGATCTTTCACCATAGTCATCTTGCCAATGACCTTATCATCAAATAATCATCGTACTTTAACCTATAACACAACTTGGCACACATGTTAGTCTTTTAACATAATATTACCATTAATTACCAAAACCAACTATGAGGGTCTAGATGCTTTCAATCCTCCCTTTTTGGTAATTGATGACAATCCAATCAATATAAGGATATGACAGATTTTAACATATAATTTGCAATAATTTTGAGTTGAGTTCAATGGAGATAAAAATTATTGCATTCAAAGTCAATCAACAAATAAAGAAAGTTCCCCCTAAATATGTGCATCAAGGTTCATGAAGTGAATTTCATACACATTTGGATTATTGAAAATTTTAACGGAGTTTTTTATTTATTGATTATGAGAAACAATGTTTATAAGATCATTCGGGCAATAATCAAATATAATCAATAAAAGAAGCTTAAAATAGCATTTAGCATAAGCATTCAATACATCATAAAACACATTGTTCCAAAATAGTCATAATAGTTAATAAGATACTCAAAAGCCCCTAAAGCACCCTGTAAATCTTTCAACCTAGTCTTCATTTCTTCTCCCCCTTTGGCGTCAAGAACCAAAAGGGATTAGTCTTGAGGAGGACTGTTAAGGCAGCAGCGGCTAAAGCGAGCTGGGGTAGACAAGGACTACTGAAGGGAGTGTACTTGATCGGTCAAAGCGATGATCCTTCTGTTTGTCTCGGTTTGGGCTTCCTTCAACCTTTCTTGATTTTGCTTCTGTCTTTGATGCGACTCTCGAATTTCCATCACAACTAAGAGAAGTGAAGCTTGATCTTCTGAAGCTGCTGCTGGCGGTTGAGGAGGGATAACTGCCGGCATTGCAGCCCCTTCCTTAGGCTTGCAAGCCTTTTGCACTCTAGGCCTTGCTCCTTTAAACTGAGTCACTCTTAAGATGAGTGCCATAATATATGGCACAAAGTATATTCTTTTGACTCTGTCATTCTTGAAGGCATTGATCTCTCTTACGATCACATCAACTACATCAAACTTTATGTCATTCATAATATTATCAATGATATTCCAAGCATACTCTTGAATGGCATTAAAATTTCCACTCTTGGGAAAGAAGGTGTGGTTGATTATCCTGTTGACCAAACTGGGCAAGGGGAGAAGGCCTCCAATCCTTTCAGGCACAAAGTTGACATCTTCATCATAAAACTGTCTGAAAGCTGGAATCCTTAGGGCTTCTTTGTTATACAATTTTTCTTGGGTCCCAATATAAGTTATCATAGCTCTATCAAAATCTGCCTTGGATGTTTGATATCTTTGGGTTCCCGTCATCCATATCAAGAAATCAAAAGAATCTAACACATGTACTGTGGCATAGAATTACCTTACAATTTTCTCATTGTAATCACACTTCAAGGCCACAAAGTCATGCAGACCGATATTCTGAAATATCATATAGGCTCCATCATATTTATCAAGTGAGTTCAAATGATCCCATCCACATACTTGTGATTAGAGCATTGCCGGTGTGGACTGTAGAGATTCGCAAATACTTCTTGTTGAAACCTTGTATGGAATCTCACATCCGTTGAATTGCTAGGCTTCTCATACTGATTGACTTTTCGAAGAAGAGCATATTTCTCACTTCAAATTAACATGAGATCTACTTGAGGCTCTTCAACCTCGCCCATCTCCTCATCACTAGTGGTTTCTTCTTGTGAAGATCCCTCATTGTTGCCATCAGTGTCACTCTTAGATGTTGCGGCTTGCTTTCTTGAAGATGTCGCTTGTTCTCTTTTCCTCATCGCTAAACGAAAAGATTTTGTCTCTGAATCGCTAACATCCCTTGGAGGTCTTCTTGTGGCAGCCTTCCTTACAGTCTCTTTTGGAGAGAAGGTCCAGCACTCGAAACTGGAGAATCATAACGCTCTTGGGGATGTCCATTGGGAGTGGCCCCTTTGCGAGGAGATGTTGTCTTCATCCTTGGCATGATTGCTAAGATAGCAAGAGATGATTAGAATAGGTTTTTATGCAAAAGAGAATGATTAAATAAAAGAATTTCTTCTGGAGCGGTAGCACCGCCATTCACATCACGGTATTACCGTAACTCGGTAGTACCAGCGAACACAGGGTGGTAGTACGGCAGTTCCAGAAAGATTATGGTTCCCTTTCGATTTTGATTTTAACTAATGTTTGACAGGAATGGGTCAATGGAATTGACGTAATAAGTCACCAAACACTAATTACTACCAATTTTTCCAAGAGAATTTGACTTAATCATGCACATTTTGATTCAAACCCTAGAAAAGAGATAGATCCAAAAGTAGATGAGAGGCGAGTGAATCAAGGGAAATACCTCAGGGATCGGAAGAGAATCGATTACAGGAGATGTTTCCAACAAACAGATTCAGGAAATCTCCAAAGAATTGAGAGATTTTGAGGTGGAGTTCTTGGAGGAGAAGCACGGGAGAGAGAATGGACGGAGAGAAGGTTGACCGATTTGGAGGAGAGTGGGATTAAAACCCCGTGTGAGCGCATTTAATGCAATTCACCAACCAACGCGGTAGTACCGCTATTTTATGCTGGTATTACCGAATTTTGGTAGTACCATATTTTAATGCTGGTAGTACCAGTGATCTTCGACCACGTTGGTTTTCGACCGTGTCTTCGACCACGTTTTTCGACCACGATGTTCGACCACGATGTTCGACCACGTTTTCGACCATGAAGTTCGACCACATTTTCGACCACGTTTTCGAGTACGAAGTTCAACCATATTTTCGAGTACGTTTTCGAGTACATCTTTGGGTATGATTTTCGACCACGTTTTTGACTTGGTCTATGATGAATGCTTCACCAACCCTCCTAGAAGAACGGTAGTACCGCTATATACGAGCGGTATTACCGGGCAACGGTAGTGCCGACGTTTAAACGCGGTATTACCGTTTTGCCTAAAAATTTCAGAAACTTACCCAGAATGCAAATGATCCTTTATAATAAACACTCAACAAATAATTTGGAGGATCATTATGCATGAGATAGATAGCAGAACTCATGTGAATATAGTTTTACTCAAATAGAGATTTCAAGAAGGATTTTGAAATTATTTTCACAAATACATCAAAAGAGCTGAATAAAAGTAAGTTTTCATAGAGCATGAGTTTCAAGCAACATTTGAATAATCTATGACACTTAACTCATTCCTCAAAGAGCAAAAACGACTTTCATCTAGTGGCTTGGTGAAGATATTGGCTACTTGGTCTTCGGTCCGGATGTGACTAATGACAATATCTCTCTTGCTCACATGATCTCTCACGAAGTGGTGGCGTATATCTATATGCTTGGTTCTTGAATGTTGAACCGGGTTATTGGCTATCTTCACGGAACTATCATTATTGCACAAAAGAGGCATTTTATTGAATTTGATTCCATAATCTATCAAAGTTTGCCTCATCCACAATAATTGTGCACAACAACTACCCACGGAAACATATTCGGTTTCGATGGTGGAAAGGCCTACGGAGTTTTGTTTCTTGGAAGACCAAGAAACTAAAGACCTTCCTAACAATTGATAACTTCTGGAGGTGCACTTTCTATCCACTTTACAACCCGCATAATCAAAATTCGAATATCCAATTAAAACAAATTTAGCACCTTTAGGATACCACAAACCAATGCTAGAGGAATGCTTTAGATATCTTATAATTCTTTTTACAGACGTCAAATGGCACTGTTTTGAAGATGCTTGAAAACGTGCGCACATGCAAACACTAAACGTGATATCGGGCCTATATGCGGTAAGATAAAGTAAACTACCAATCATGAATCTATAAAGCTTTAAATCTACCAGTTTATCTCCCCCATTAAGATCAAGATGTCTATTTGTCGTCATGGGACTCTTGATGGGTTTTACGTCCTCCATGCCAAACTTCTTGAATAAATCCTTCACATACTTCATTTGGCTTATAAATGTCCTATCTTTGAGTTGCTTGATTTGAAGTCCAAGAAAATAGATTAGTTGTCCGATCATGAACATTTCAAACTCCCAAGACATCATATCACCAAAATCATTGCAAAAGTCTTGGTTAGTAGAACCAAATATGATATCATCAACATAAATTTGATATACAAAAAAATCATCATCAATGATTTTGGTAAACAATGTTGTATCAACCTTCACAATTTTGAATACTTTTGAGAGTGGAAAATCTCGAATGCGTTCATACCGTGCTCTAGGAGCTTGTTTGAAGCCATAGAGTGTCTTGGAAAGTTTATACACATGATTAGAATTTTGAGGATCTTCTAAACCTGGAGATTGTTCAATAAAAACAAGTTCAGTTATTTTTCCATTTAAGAAAACACTTTTAACATCCATTTGAAATAATTTAATACCAAAACTTGATGCAAAGGCAAGTAATATGCGTATAGACTCATGTCTAGCTACAGGTGCAAATGTTTAATCATAATCCAAATCCTCAACTGAGGTGTACCCTTGAGCGACTATGTTTCTTACCAGAACTCTATTTTCATCTTGTTTATCGTGGAAGACTCATTTTGTGTCACTACGTTGTGCTCCTTGGGTCTCTCCACCATTGTCCAAACATCATTCTGTGCGAAGTTGTTTAGCTCTTCATGCATTGCATTCACCCAATTCGGATCATTTAGTGCATCATCTATATGCTTTGGCTCAATAGAAGAAACAAAAGAGTAATGTTCACAATATGAAGATACACATAAGCGAGTTTGAATACCCTTTTTTAAGATATAGCATTTGCAACCAAATACTCTAAAGTAGGAAATGTTTGATTTTCTTCCTATTAGAAGCTCATATGAAGTCTTTTTAAAAGATGATGCAAATAAAGGCGATTTATGGTATAACAAGCGGTGTTAATAGGTTCCGCCCAAAAAATATCGAAAGTATCATATTCATCAAGCATTGTCCAATCCATCTCAATTAATGTTCGATTTTTCTTCTCTACAACTCTATTTTGCTCCGGAGTGTAGGTAGTGAAAAGCTCATGCTTTATTCCAAGTCCATCACAAAAATCTTCAATTTTAGTGTTTTTTAACTCGAAACCACTGTCACTACGGATTTTCTTTATATTGAAATCAAGTTCATTTTGAGCCCTTTTTGCAAAACTTTTGAAAATACCAGAGGCTTTGACCTTGTTATGCAAAAAGAATACATATGTATATCGCGAGTAATCATCTACAATGGCTAAACAATAGCTATTGCCCCCGATGCTCTTATAGGTTGTTAGTCCAAACAAATCCATATGTAACAGCTCTAATGACCTAGAAGTTGACATAATACTTTTGTAAGGATGAGAATTTGCAACTTGCTTCCCGGCTTGGCAAGCGCTATATAATCTATTTTTCTCAAACTTCACATCCTTCAAGCCAACTACTAAGTCAAGTTTGAAAAGCATTTTGAGTTGAATCATGCCCACATGATCTAGCCTTCTATGCCATAACCAACCCAAAGAAGTTTTTGTAATTAAATAAGTTTTTAAACATGAATCACTAGAATATAAATCAACTAAATAAAGATTTACAAATCTAAAACCTTTGAAAACCAATTCATTTTCTTTTCCCTTTGAAATGGTTACTCCATCTCTAGAGAATGAGTAAGTTAATCCAAGATCACATAATTGAGCAACAGATAGCAAATTGAAATTTAATGTTTCTACAAGAGATACATTAGAAATAGAAAAGTCATTTGAGATAGCCATTTTACCCAAACCAAGTGTGGATATCGTGAGGATATGTGCACGATCTCAGGATGATGACTCAATTGGCAACGGCTTTGTTGGTTTGCAAAATCTAGCGTTTTCGGGTTTGTTTCAAGGTCGCTGCACCACGGCGGTCCGACCGGTTGTGTCGGCGGTCGGATCGCTGTGGAGGTCCGACCGGCCGTGGTGGCCGGTCCGACCGATATTTCGAAAAGTGGTTTTTGGAGCTGAGCCAAAAATAGGTTGTGTAGGCAAGTGAGGGGAGTCTCCTGGATATGGTCACATCATTTTTGGAGCTCCCAGTCAAAAGTTCTATTCAGTTGAAATTTCCAGAAGGTTTCGGATTTTCACGCTGAAAATTTGGCTAAGTCCTTTCGGGCGGTCCGACCACCGTTGTGGGATCGGTCCGACCGGCCTGGAATTGGTCGGACCGGCCTTGTGGGGCGGTCAGACCGCCGATGACTTGGAGGTTAGCCAAGTTGGCATTGAGTTGATTTGAATGTGTTTTATGTATGGAGTTCAATGCTTTATTGTTGCATATTGCATTGCGGAACTAACGTGGGTCAAGTTGTGAAGAACTTGTTCCCGGAAACGATTTGTGTGTCTATTGCTGTGCAGGTGGCTTGCAGGTCTACGACGTCAACGGTGAGGTAGATCGAGACTACGCTTGGAGAGCTGAGGTCCAGAACGATCATGGATACCGGGTGAGGTCGTGTGACTCGAGCATGGTGCAGAATGGGCAAGATGGATCGAACGGGTAGTTCGGTACATCTGGTTGGATCAGGCGGTGCGGAAGTCAGTGCGAGTCTCTGGGAGGTTCCGATGGGATTCGGACAAGAGAGGCTTGGCGACGTGATGAGAACCGCTGATCAACCTACACGTGGTGAAGCAGGCGATTGCTTCAATAGTTATGTGTGTGTGGGTCCCATGTGTGAGTGGGTCCCAAAAGTGAAACCCTAGGCCTCTAGTATAAAAGGAAAGGGGGGAGATGTAAAACCCCCAAGCATTCATTTAGCCCCCTTCCTTCATTTTCTAGGGTTTGGAGGAGAGGAGAGGAGGAGCTAGGGTTTAGAGAGATTGTGAGTGTGCTCGTTGTGTGAGCTCTTGTCCTCCTTGTTGGAGAGGCTTTGTAATCATCTAGGGTGGTCAATCAATCTTGTGATGCTTAATTGAAAGATCAATTGTCCCCTTTTGTGTTCCTCTTTCTTTTGGATGATTTTGGTGCTTCCTTGATTCAAGGGTTTTATGCTAGGTCTCTTGACCTATTTTATCTTGCTTTGATGTGTGGGAATACTCCTAGAGTCATCTAGATCATCAATCCCCACAAGCAAGTCTTGAATCAAGATTTTCATATTTCTAGGGTTTGTGCACTTCTTTTGTAAAACCTTGGGAGATCGATTCTGCGAAGTGGATCTGAAGGATCGTCGCTAGAAATAGGTCTCTAATATCATTAGGGAGGTGTGCTCGAAATTTGGTCAAGTTTCATTGGTTGAATCAAAAGTTGGATCAAATTTCGTTTTGGAGTTGGGTTTGATATTCAGTACTGGACTGAACCGGTCTGACCGGTTGTGCAACGGCGGTCCGACCGCCCACTTTTCAGACCGCTAGTACTGCAGGGTCGAACCGATATCCAACGGTCCGACCGCCTGTTAGTTGCCGGTCCGACCGCTGGTTGACCGTCGGTCAGACCGCCCGTGGTAGCCGGTCAGACCGCCAGTACCCAGTTCAGAACAGTGAGTTCTTTCCTCCATTTGTGTCGTGTGGTTGAGGGGTTTATCAAATTCAGCACAAGGCTTCCACTGTGCGCTTACTGATCTTCTTAGCTTTCATAGCTAAAGGAGTAAAGTTCGTGTTGTATTTGATTTAGGCGAGAAAGTTGAGAAAGCGCCTATTCACCCCCCCTAGTCGCCTTTACGGTCCTACACCAAGAATCTTCCCTTTGCTATTGTCTCCAAAGGTGATCTTTTCATTGCTCCCATTTTCAAAGGTGGTGAACATCTTCCGGTCTCTGGTCATATGTTGAGTGCAACCGCTATCAAGCAACCAATGCATTCCACTGGTCTTGTAGTTCACCTACAAAAGAAAACCAAGTTCTTTTAGGTACCCAAATTTGTCTGGGTCATTGGAGGTTAGTAACTAAGGTTTAGGCACCCAAATAGCATTCTTTTTAGCACCTAAAATTAAGGTGCTAACAAATCTAGCAATAACTTTCTCATCCTTAGTTTTCTTAAGCATATAACAAGAATCAAATAAACCTATGGATGAAATCTTACCAATATGATAATTTTGTTGCAAATATTCTATTTCCCGATACTTGTAGCAATATTTATCATTTTGCTTAACAAACCTTACGGTCTTGTTTACCGGTTTCTTACCCTTCTTGGGCACATACCCATGTCATTCTTTGTTGAATGAGCACCTTTGCTAACTCAAAAGCTTGTCATGGGTGGCCTTACCCTTGAAGCATCGTTCCAAGCTTTTGCTTAGCTTGTTTACTTACTCCTTTAGCTCATTGTTTTCACCAACAAGCTTTGCGTCACTAGACTTAATATCTTCATGATTAGAGTCAATGTTAGAGCAACATGACATGGCAAGTAAATCATCACATGAAGTAGATGTACTAGTTTTAGCCATTTCTACACTAGGCATTTTATCAAGAATATCACATGGAATTCCAACACTAGTGCAAGTCTTGCTTGAATTTTCTTGGATAAGCAAGTCATGAGCTTCCTTTAGCTCCTTATAAGAGTCTTTGAGAGAGAGATGCTCTTTCTTTAAGACCTTAAATTTTATCTTTTCTTTCCCAAGATATTCATTTAATTATTCTAACATATCCATAAGCTCATCATATGAAGGATCATTGTCATCAAAGGATTTTACCTTATCTCCTTTTGCCACGAGGCACGTAGGAGACGAGAAGAGTGATTGAGCCTCCTTGATGGTGACGCCGATAAGTCTCTTCTTCTTGGGGGACTCATCCTCATTAGATTCGAAGTTGGTGTACTCCTTATCGGAGTTCCACTCTCCAATATGAGCTTCATTTTTCCATACTTGTGAAGCTTCTTGAAAAACTTATTCTTGTCATTGAATTCCTTCTTCTTGGATGATTTGCCCTTACCATCCTTCTTGTTGGGGGGCAATGAGAGGCAATGTGTCACTTCTCATCGCACTCATAGCAACGGATGTTGCTATAGCGCTTGTTGTCGTTGTAGGAGCGCCCCTTCTTGCCTTTTTAATAACTAGCATTTAGGTATTGATGCCTTTTCATGAATCTCTTCATTCTTCTCACGGGGAGAGCCAATTCCTCCTCGGAGTCATCTTCATCATCTCTGGACTCCTCACTTGATACCGCTTTAGCTTTGAAGGCAGTTACTTTCTTGCCTTTGGAGGAGGATTGCTCCAAAAGTTTCTCTTTGTCCTTCTTGTACAACTCATTGGTTATGAGGTTGCCCAAGAGTTGTGCTGATGTCATCCTTGTCAACTTAGGAGAGTTGAGAAAGAGTGTCACCAAGGTCTCATATTTCGCCGGCAAGTCCTTAAGCATTTTTCTCACAATATCAACATCGGTTAGTGACGTGCCTAGGCCTTTGAGTTCATTTACAATGTTGTTGGGGTGAGAGTACATTTCATTTATATCCTCGTAAGGTAATATTATAAATGTCTCATACTTAATCCGGAGCTTATACAATTTGACCTCTTTGACTGTGGATGTTCCCTCATAGATTTCCAAGAGGGTAATCCAAATATCATGAGCGGTGTCCAAATTGCTCACTCTATTGAACTCATCCGCGTTCAAAGCTCCAAAGAGAGCATTCATTGCTTAAGCATCTAAATGAGCATTACGCCCCTCAAGTTCCATAGGATGTAGTGGATCAAGAGGCATAACGTGACCATCATTTATGATTTTCCATATACTCAGGCTCATGGCCTTTAAATAAATAGACATCCTAATTTTCCAATATGCATAATTTGAGCCATCAAATAGAGGTGTCTTTCCTATAATAATTCTCTCACTAGCCATCCTTTTCTTTCTTAGACGTTTAAGTCCAAATCAATGAGAAACCAAGCTCTGATACCACTTGTAAGATCAAGAATAACCGACTAGAGGGGGTGAATAGGAGGTTTTTAAAATACTTCAACTAATTACAAATTTTATCACAATTATGAACTAGATAAAACTAGATACAATTCTACCTAGGCAATTCTACACAAGTATGATACTAGAATTGTAATTGCGAAAGAGTAAAGACAAGAAATTGAACCACAATGGAGGCAATGAAGTTTTTCCCGTGGTATCGAAGACTTGCCGGTATTCACTATTCCACATTGAGGAAGGTTGAACAAATCAAGCTAGCTCCACGAATTGAGCCTCACCCTCCATCACTATAGTTGCTCTTCCTCCGCTCCGGAGTTGGTGAGCACCACACCAATCACAACCCTTGTCGAGTCACTTCACAAGCTTCTTGAAGTGATCACCGTGCAGCTTCTCCAAGTCGTCTAGGTGTCGGCAAGCACCAAGATTAATAAATCACATCACTTGCTTGAAGACTATCAAGTGCCAAAAGATCAACTAATGAACGCTATGCACTTGACTAACTCTCAACTACCTCAAAGAGTGAATTGAATGCAAATAAGTAGAAGAGGGAGCACCAAAGCCTCAAGAGTATTCAATATAGCCAAAGGTTCCTACCTTGGTGCATGTGGGATGTATTTATAGCCCCCAACCACAAAACTAGCCGTTACGACAACAATTCCGGCCGCCTGGTAAAGCCCTCATCGTTTGGTCCACGTCACTTCGTGTTTCGCAACACCACAGGTATTCCCCCAGCCAATTTCAAGATTCCACCATGAGAGCTCGCGTCACAGTCATCTTCGTTCGCTCCGGCCGAAAACTGCCGTCGCTATCACCGCTTCCACTCCGGTGATTTTCCCTCCGATTTCCTTCACCAGAGTATCCCCTCACCTCCCCAGACCTTCCCCCATCACTCACTTGAGCTCCCGCCCTCTCCAGTGCCACCGCCACAATGTGCTAGCCGCGCCACCTCAAGCTTCCATCGCCAAGCTGCCACAACTCCTCCCCGCCGCCACCATCGGCTCCGATGAGTCCCCAATACCCCCCCTGATGCTCATGCTCCCCCTAGCTCCACACCTCATCCACCCAAACGTTGTCGCCCCTTCTCCTTCCCCAACGTCGACCGTCGGGCTCCACCGCCCACCCGCTCTCATGCTCGCCTGGCCACGGATCCACCACCCGTGTGGTCGCCTTCCACTGAGCAACCCATTTCGACCATCCTCAGCCGCCGCCGCCTCTTTCGCCGGCGTCCAGCCTCGGCACTGGTGCCCGTCCACCTCCCCTGTTTCTTCTCTTCTCTGTCTCAGCCTGCCTCTATTGTGTGTTGTGGCATTCTATGTCAAGTGGACCCCAGATGGAGGTAGGTTCATTGGGAGACAGAGGAGGTTCACCCAACTAAACAAATTCACGTATCGTATCATCAAACCAACCAAATACAAAACTTGTACCATCCTGTCCAGGATCGTTCCATCTATCTTGTATCATCTCATTCCATTCACGTTGGTTCACCCAACCAAACGCGCCCTAAAAGATATTATCAAAAATCTTAGTCAAATCATGTAAAATTTGAAGTTGCATTCTCTACAAATATAAATAAAATTTAATTTTGAATTATTACTTCCAAAAAAACAACTCATGTCGCCATTTGAATTGGCGATAGGAACTTGTCGCTATTTCGAGTGGTGATTTCCTATCTATCATCATTCCAAATGGTTACATAGACATTTAACATTGTTTGGCTAGTGACATCCATCCTATCATCAGTCCAACTGGCGACATAGGATAAGCTCATTTTTATAATTATATTAAACAAGTATTTATTTCTACAATTCTATTTTTAAAATGTATTATTAAAAAAATTGTAGCTAGTGCCCCTACCACAATGTTGTGCAATTGATGGTTTATATTTGGAATGGGTTCGTTTGACCTCCTCAACTGTCACAGTTGTCTAAAGTTCAACCCTCAGGTACGAAACTGGGTAACCGACACCCCTTAATTGTTAAAACTGAGTATATTACCCCTGACACGAAAAACACCCTGGTGGACAAATTTCATTGACATGGCGTCCACGTCTACATCCAATCAAGGACAATGTCACCCTCTTCCTCCAAGGTCCAGGCAAGGTCATTCATTGCTGATTCGCCACGCTGCAGATTCTCTTCTTCATGTGTAGTCGATGCTGATTCGGCGCCGGCGAGACGGCGAGTGTGGATCCTGCAACTATGGCCACGCAAAGCAGCAGCAACTCCTACTCGACCCCCTCTCTCTCTCCCACCCTATCTCCTCAATGTTGTTCGCCTTCAGGGTCGCCTACGTCCATCCAGCCCTCCCGCTGTGACCACCGCCTCAACCTCGCTTCCTCCGCCTAGCTCGTCATCTTCTACCCCAATGTCGATGAGATCTCCCTCCTCACCATCAACGCCACCATCGGGTAGTACATATCCAACGAGAAAAGGGGGAAAAGATAAAACCATGCAATGTAATTGAATCAATCAATTAAGCCCAGCATCTATCCAATGTAACAAAGCAATTAATACAGATTGGCTTCGATCAAGAATAAGACGACATATCAATGGAACCGAATTGGGTTGTCGGGTTGAAACAAGTAAAGACAGGATGGAACTAAACCGAATCGATGCAGGAGAAGAAAGCAACACAACGCTTCGGCTCGTAAGTGATTTCTTCCCCATCTCCCACTCGTGGAGGAGCAAATACACAGGTATTTGCTATGCAATGAGTCTATCTTGGACCGCTGCCCCGCACTCTCTCGCCTGGCAACACTCCATCGCACTCGCCCACTACGTCACTGTGCGGGCGAGCAGCGTGTTGCAAGTGGTGTCGTTGAAACGATTCGAGTGGACATCCTCTCCTCTCTCTCGTCCCAATTGCAGATCCACCTCCTCCCATCTCCGCCTTCCCCTGCCTCCACCCTCCACCACCAAATCCGCCACCGTAATAAATTAGGCACACGAAAATGGATGCAGCGGCAGGGTTAGATTATGCAGTGCTATTTGGAGGTGCAGAGGGTGGCTGCCAATGAGGATGGCCCAGCCTTGCCAGCGGGAGAGGTGGAGAAGAGGAAATGGGGAAAGAGCGGAGGAAATGACTTGGTGGTGGTTGTAGGGAGAAAAGAGAGGTTGGAGGGGGCGAAAGAGAGACGTAGAAGATAGGTATGTGGTGATGTGCAAGTAGATGGTATGGTTGCTGATTTGGGATGCCATGTCAACCGAAAACTAGTAATGCAGCATCTACGCGGCAAAAACCACTACTAAAACCAGTCTTATGGGTGAAATCTGAACGATTTTGACATTTGAGGGGGGTTGGTTATCTTGTTTCGTAGTTGAAGATTGACTTTTAGACAAATATGATATTTCAGGGGTCAAATAGACTTATTCATTTAAATTTAAAAGATCTTTTTACTATATGAAAAAGGCAATGCTGAAATATCATTAGATATACTCACTAGCAATCTCTCTAGCTACCTTAACACATTATGCCAGCATCGATCTCATGACCCCCACAACCATTGATCAAAACTAGGGAACGACTAGCATCCGGACATACGATAGGAGTTTTCCCATCGTACAACCCTCTCCATCGTCAGATCTAACTTGAAAGGTTTGATCTCAGTAATCTGATTGGACGCAACAAAAATTAGTAAGGCACAACAATTTTTTAGTAAGTTTGCAATAAAATATCCATCCGATGCAATAAAAATACAACAAATTCCCAACTCGATGCAACAAGCACGGATTCATTGGTGCAACAAATAGACGTCCATACTGCAACAAATCAAAAACACGATTGCAACAAATATCTCTTGCCGCAACATTTGAGAAGAGACATTATGACAAAAAAAATACTCTTGCGTAACAAATCAACAACACAATTGCAACAAATAGATCTTGTGGCAAGATTTGAGAAACCATGTTTCAACAAAAGTACAACAGTTCATACAACAATCGATAAACAACTCTGCAACAATTCGAGAAAATGTCTGCAACAAAAGTGTATCAGAGGAGGAGGACAGATCGGATGGGGCAAGACCAACCCGGTGCCCTTCCGATTGCTGGCCCAGGTCTGGACGTTGATGAGGTTCCAGGCGAAGCGAGGGCTAGCGGCGCAGCCCATCCGAGTCATCTACCTCGCCAACAGTGAGAGCAGCATGTGCAAGGCTAGGGGTGAAAAAAAACTCGAAACTCGCGAGCCAGCTTGACTCATTAAGGACTTTGCTCAAACTCGGACCATAAACGAGCCGAGCTGCCATTTCTGCTCGTTATCTTAACGAACCGAGTTCGAGCCAGCTTGCGAGCAACTCGTTAAGCTCATTCAGCTCGTTTATATTAGAACCCAACCCAACAAGGCTAGTAGCCGAACTACAACAAGGCCAACCTAAGCCTACCAGCTCAGCCCAGTAAGCCACAACCCTATCCTATCCACATAGAGTCCGGCCTTCGCCTGGCACCCTCTCTTTCCACGTCCGGCCCGACGCCCTCCCACAGCCTCGAGCCAAACAAGTGAACTCGCGAGTTCATAACAAGTCGAGTAGATGTTTTTGCTCTTTTGCTTAACAAGTTGAGCCGAGCCGAACTTGGTTCCTTAACGAGCTCGACCGAGCCGAGCCGGGCCAAGCTGACTCGTTATCCACCCCTACGCGAGGCGACGGGGGCCTGCGGCATGAGGCTCTTCTCGAGGACGCGCCGATAGCACGTGGAGCGGTGCACGAGTCGGCCGCGACAGTGGCCATGCTGACTGCGGGCTGCTGCGACACGACCGCGGCGAGGAGGAAGACCACGAGGTGGTGGTGGAGGAGGAGGAAACATAGGTGTCTCATCTTTCTTTCACGGGATTGAGGAAAGGGGTTGGGAGAGGGTAGATGAGAAGGGGATGTAATGGATAGAATGGGAGAAGAGGAAGATGTGAAGAGCAGAAGAGGAAGATATGAAGAGCAATGGGTGGTGGCGGGCTCGAGAAATTAAAGTGGAAGCAGTGTGAATTTGAAAATGTCCGGACGCATGGACAATAGTATTACCCTCCAAACTAGGAAGGACTTTTTTGATTTTTTTTTATATATAACCAAAACTACGATGGACCTGATCACACGGTTGTAACGTTTGTGTGGACAAGCTTGTGTTGGAACGAAAAAGCATAAGCAAAAGTGTGCGTGGCCGACCACAGTCCACGGGTCCACAACCGCCGGCCACGTCACATAGGTTCGCGGGCGCTGAGGCCCGTGGTACTGCCGTATTGGTGGGTGCGCGCGCGGGCCGACGCCACACGAGACGTAACCGCGCGCGCCCCACGAACGAACCGGCACGGCACGGCCCCTGTACGCGCCGTTTGACGCTGTTCGCTTCGCTCGCAATCCGACGGTACGCGCAGCGCGTTCGTAGCGTCAGTTTCACTCGCCTGATCGAGAAGAATCGCCGCGCGCTCGATCGGTGGCGTGCCCGAGCGCGCGGCGGTGTACGTCGTCCGGGGCGCGTGCCCGTCCGTGTTATCACTGTGGACGATTATTACTTATGAGGGGCCGATGCGGTTAACCAGTGCGCATCGGGATGCATATCCGCACGCCAGCTCCTTGGAAAATCCTCGCGACTCTCGTTTTCGCATTGGGCTCCAAGAAAGCTGACACGATCGATGGAGAGTCTGCATTGCTGGTGCAGTACATTTTCAAACTGGGATATTTTCCGCGCATGCTTCCATCAGCTTGTATATATGGACGCTGTCTCATACGGGAAATATCGATCTGTTTGCAGTATCAAAAGTCCAAAAGACATGTGTGTTTATAGTACACAGACAACTAAGGCAAAGATAGATCCATGCTGTAAAATATGAACTTCCTATACATGCTAGCAGCTCTGCTAGCATGTGTTACAAGTCAATCGATCACCCAGACCCAGAACAACTAAAATCCACATGGCAATCAAGAGCTAGCTAGCAGCTAAGTACATGCTAGTGCAAAGCTAGACCAACATCTTCTTAAACTACTCTCCACTTCCGTACTTGAAATGAAGATACAGCTATGCAACCCTTTCTGTATAGATATTCATTTATCTAAAGTCCGGACCACTAATTTTTGTAAGAGCATGTATACTA
The DNA here is from genome assembly GCA_036346395.1 of Hsuehochloa calcarea. NCBI lineage: Eukaryota > Viridiplantae > Streptophyta > Magnoliopsida > Poales > Poaceae > Hsuehochloa > Hsuehochloa calcarea. The sequence goes on along the minus strand of CM070603.1, from coordinate 29,406,932 downwards.
TGTACTTTGTTTGTATCCCCTTGGTGGCACGCTTGGTGATACTCATCCCGGATGTGGATCCTTTGCAGAGAGACGCTATTACTACAGTATTTTAAGCTTGCTGGTTCAAGGAGTATACTATAGCAATTCTGACTTTACTATGGATGATAAGATTATAGCTATTATTGTACAATTTGTCAACGTAGTACTTGATCTCATCGTAGAATTCCTATCGAACGGTTGAGAGATACTCCTAATGCACTGTTTAGACCTCTAATAATGCAGAGGGCCCACTTTAGCTCATGCCTTCCATTTCGAGCCTTGAATATTGATTTTCTTGGTCACCATCCTTGCAAGTCACCTCCCTCCTCCCACCATATATACCCCCAACCCCAAGTTCCAACCTCCAACAACCCATTCCTCCTCTCCTACACCGCAAGGCTCCAAACAACATCATCTAGAGCTCTAGACTCCAGTACATCTACTGTCTCTCCATCACCTCTTTCTCTGTATATCTCTTTCCATTTCCCTCCCCTCTCCTCCCTCACACTCTCATGTTTCTAGCTCTCCCCTTAATTCTCTCTCCATCTGTCTGCACACTAATGGGGGAGTACCACAGCATGAGCCCATCAACAACACTGCCGACGCACAAGGATTCCTCGCATACGATATCGAAGACGCGGCCCAAGATAAAGATCATCCACATCATTGCACCGGAGATTATCAAGACCGACGTCGCCAACTTCCGGGACCTCGTGCAGCGGCTCACCGGGAAGCCATCCGCCAGCACGGTGGACGTGGCGCGGCGGCGGCGGCGGCCGCCGACGGTAGAGGAGGAACAGAAGGAGGCGATCAAGAAGAGGCCGGCGCCGGCGCCGGCTGCCGAGAGGGGCGATTTCACGGCGCAACAAGAGAATAAGAATAAGAAGATCAAGTGCGAGGTGGAGGCGGAGGAAGGGGGTTTAGGCGATGGCCTTGATCACAACGAGCTGTGGATGGATCTGAATCCGGGAGGTTTCTTGAGCTTCTTGGAGGAGGACGTCTTCCAAGGGATGGCTACTGACTTCTTGCAGCCTCTCGGCTCGGCAAGGATGGATTTGGTTGGTGAAATGTACGCTTCTTAATTGTGTTAAAGTTTTTGTTTGATTTTATTTTTCTTTTGTGTTGTGAGGATTTTTGCTCTTTGGTTGAGAGGATTGGATTCTTTTTTTTTCCTCTCTTCCCTTTGTCTAAACACAATGGTGTTGGAGGTTCTTGCGCCCTTGGTTGGAAATAATGAAGTGCATGTAAGGGTCACTGGTGGGATCATACAAGGAATGATCAGTTTGGGTGCTTAAATTTGTTTTGCTATCTGTTCCAAATGTGAATAATTGTTCTTTGTTCTATTTTGAAAGTAACAAATCACAACAGTGATATTTGCAACCGAATCGTGATCAGTGAATTTTTAATTCTTCTAATTTTCACATTAATTATAGCTGCACTCTTGATCATCATTCTACCCATGTTTTTTAAAAGAAAAATTGTACTCGATCACCAATCACCATCTTGATGACAATTCAAAAGTTTTTTCTATGTTGTACAAGATGGAGCTCCATTATAACATTAATTTGGCCACCACTGTTACACCAAGGAATGTATGTACACCTGTGCTCTCTTTGAGAGAACCAATTTAGTTTCGTGTCCCTTTCAGTAGACCTGCCAAAGGATGCTCTGATTAAGTGTTTGTTTCAGTTTACTAATTGCAAAGGATGTGAACAAACAGGTATCTATGAGTCTATGCACAACTGGAAATTACCTTGATGGGAATAATCTTTTTTTGTAGCACTCTTCTATGTGAAGTCTTTTTTAGTCCGGATGTGTGTTGCCATTAGCAATATGCAGAGGTGTAAGTAAGCTGGCATGCGCAGAAAACGACGCTTACATAGGCTAATGCCCTAGCTCACTTGTTTAATGAGTATTCTATGTTCTGCTATCTTAAACAAGATCCAGTGGTTTTCTTTCAATATATATATCCTCAGTTTGGAAGAATCATACAATAGTACTGATCTAAGATGTACTTCAGAAAGAAAAAAAACAAAACAGATAGATAGCCGTGCTGAAGGGTAACATACAAATTAAGACCAAGTTTTTTTTTTTGAAGAAACAATTCAGACCAAGTTATGGATGAACAAATTTAGTTAACATTTAGTTTCCAGTCAGCTCCTTGTCAAACAATAGCCAAGACTCACAAAAATCTCCACTCTATGATGCATCTTATCCCTAGGAAAAAATCCTAGGATGTTATGTGCAACCTTTGATCTCACTTTCTGCCTTTAATTGCATGGAAGAAATTGCTCCCTGCATTAGCTAAATCGGTGCCCACCTTACCTCTCTGAAAATCTAGCACTCATCACCTTTCTCTGCATAACATGGTACCTCTCATCTACCTGCCATTTTCATGGCTTTAATTCTTGTCTCAGTGAAGTGCTAGATTCATGCATGCATGATGCATCCCCCTCTATCCACACTAAAGAACAGCATATATATATATGGGTCTTTAACTGGTGAAGTACTTTGTATCTACTCCATTATCCATGTCCCTCCAAGATGTTGGATATCCATCTCCATCCAACCTCTCAGAAAGTCCGAATGTCCAATGCAAGTATCAAGTATCAAATATGTGTCCAAAAAAGAACTTTTTGGGTCGTGGTGCTTATTTGTTTCCTTAGTATTGTTGTCTCCACCCAACAACCAAACAAAAAGGTTGGCTTTAGAAAACTGTACAAATGGTTTTTTTTTTTTTTTTGCTGTTTCAGAAGTCAGATACAAAGGGTGCTAAAAAACAGTTATCCCCGTTGACAAAAGTAGAATTTTCCTGATGGTTGCAGAGCATTTTAGGAGTATGGTTTCTTTACAATGGTATGATAGCATATATAGGCCTTGCCACCTTAGTATTCAAAAATTGCATACCAAATGCTCTATTATGTTCTTATCCACATTCTGCCTCTTGTTTTGATGATTCCTTTTTTTTGGCTTTGAGTATTGACGAGGATTAAAATCTCTATTTATTATTTAATAGATAGAGATTATACGTCTTCATGGTCGTAACCCCTAAGGCTAACGACCTCACTGGTCGTAAGGATTACAAAGGTTACACAAAATATAACCTGGTCAGACAAGGTTCCTAACCTAGTCTCCAACCAGTCAAATACTCACAAGGCTTTGAACTGGTATCTGGATCTGAGTCCAGATATATCCTTTACTGTGTGACGAATGGAACATGTGTTGTATATTTCATACCACGCGACGCTACATAACTCTAAGACACTGGAATACGGTTAAATGACTCACTGACATATAACCGCACAGCAGCTTGATACATTGTCAACTAACGTCTCTCTCCGATCAGACGTGTCACTTCTCAACAGGTGTCTCTCCAAAGGATAACTGCCAACGCTTCATCAACTACATAAGGAGGACCGCGGAAGGTGGAGAGGGGGGGACCAAGATAGGATCGATTGGGATTCACTCTCGGAAGACAACCAGTCGATTAGATTACAAAGTCATAGCAAGCATTGCGCTCCAGTGTTATATATTAAGATTATCCTTTAGTCTAGATTACAGACACTCATTGTAATAGCCAGTTCATAGCAATAAAGAGCAGCTCCATTCCTTTCCAGGAGATACGTGTCATTTTTTCTCTGTTTTTTATATATGTATAAGTTCAGTGATTTGATCGTCGACAAGTATGAACTATAAGATTATTTCTCGCAAAAAAACGAACTATAAATTCAAAAAAGTGACCACAGAAATTAATAATTAAATTACTCATTTAGGCAAGATGCAAACTAAAAGAAAAAAAAGAAAAACCTCATGCCCAGTAAACTAACATGATGGCATTTGAAAGATATCTAATTCATTAGTTGGAAACTACTGATTGGAGCACCCCAAGTTTGCTGTCCTTTGAGGTCCTTTGAGGCTGTACCAACGGCCAACCACTGCATGATGTCCTAATCAACTGTGTTATCGAAAGAGATGCGCTAATAAACTATCGTTAGAGCTAATGGCTATGGTTGGATCCAAGCACATCAATGATAATTTTTTATATAAGAACTACAATTATTCAACCCTCGTGCTCTCGAGTTGTGATGTCATGCAGTGGACATCAGCAAGTTAAGTCAATACTTGACATCCATCCAGCGGAGAGTGATTTTTTTGGGTATTCTTATGACTGATTCATTATTTTTCTTTGCTTCGTAACAATGATATGAACTGAACGAATTTTAGAATGAATGCACCACAAAAGAATTGTCAAATGAACTACTAGTAGTTTATTTCCTCACAACAAGGGATATTATAATAAAACAGAAATAATTAGCAGCAAAAAAGAAAAAAGAAAATAAATGGAAACCTAATATTAGCCATGTAGAATAGAATCATACATACATCGATCATACCTTGTGCCTGCTTCATCCCTTGTTCTTATTATAATGTCCTCCACAGAGAAATCAAAGAAGGAAATCACTAGCAATCAAAAGTCAAAACAAGACCAATACCAGACTATTGAACAAACCTGTTTTAATTTCCAAGGGAAGGAAAAGAAACTGACATGCTGAATTGGGTGGATGCCTATATGCCTGACAGCCCTGACCCGATTGTCAACTCCTAATTTTAGATGCAAGTATGAGAAGTACTAAACAAGACGTTGCTGGCACGGCACTAAGACAATGATAGATGCAACCCTCCTGAATTCTGATCCATCATGTTTGGATTCCTCCCAGCCCTCACCGGCAGGTGCAGACCACCGTGCTAAACCACTTTCCACCAGGCTTCCGGCAGCGGGTGGCGGGTGGCGGGCGGCGGCGTCTGTTTCGGAGTCTCGGCCACTCCGGTCCCAATCGGAGAAGCAGAACAACTTGTCCCATTAAAACGAAACAAATCAACCATTGGCGAGTGAATGTTCAGTCACCAGTGTGGTAAGGTGACAGGGCACCTAACATAGGAAGGTCTCCGTAGGCTAGATGCAAGCAATAGTAGGAGTTTTTGGTTTAAATGGAACTGTAGGAATATTTTTTATACGAAAGTAGCCGTTTTCGTGTCGTATTACTAAAAATAGTATCACAGGCGTGCCGACAACCGAAGCATGTCTAAAACCGTGCATCTGGTGCCCGGATTCAACCTTCACCGCTCATCTGCCATCCGGACCGTCCTCCTCACGCCACGTGGCCGCCACCGCTCACCCCTAGTCCGGACAGGCCTTGTCCATTCACCAAGCGCCCGAATGCGCGAAATCCATGCGCCCCTAGGCCAGATTTCATCTCCTCCTAACACGTGGCCTCCACCGATCGCCCCTAGCCCAGAAGTAGCTTGTCCGCACGTCCCCGGCCCAGACATGCCCTGTTCGAACGCCCCTAGCCCAGACTTCACTTGCCCGTACACCTAGCACGCAGACAGCCTGCTCTTCCAGCCCCCCTCACCTGAACGCCCCACGTGGGCGACGCCGCACCACCCTAGCCTGGCAACGCCTCTGGATTTCCTGCCACCGCCTATCTGTTGGAATTAATACGGGCTTGGCCCAATTTTAACTCTAATTAATTCCTGAAAAATCTCAAAGACCCATGTGCACGTGCTAAAACTGTTTAGTCCCACATGGAGTATTAGGGATCGCCATACCACTTTATAAGGTGGATCGTGGTAACCCCTTGTGGAATTGGAGAGAGTCAACACACGCGCGCGCCGCTGCCGCCGCCGCCGAGCCGAGCCGTCGCGGTGCCGCGCGTGTAGCGCCGCGTCGTGCGTCTGCGTGCCTTGCCGCGGCGGTCGCGGTGCGTGTGCTGTGGCGCGAATGCGCGCGCGCTTTTTCTTTATCTATTCGGAAATCGAAACGCACCGACTCGCAGTAATGGAATTAACCAGACGGATTTGGCGGCAAAGAACGGTTCGCCATTACTAGTGGGCTTTATCACCGGGTTGATATCACGATTTCGATCTCTTTGTTTTTGTGGACCATTAAAAGAACAGTGAACTGTTCGTGAGACTCTTCCTCTCCATTCTCTCTTTTTCACTCCACGCGACTGAGACAGGCTCTTCCACTCCACGTTTTGTTGCTGCTTTCTCTGGCGATCTCCATCCTGGCGAGGCTCGTGTACGGTCGAACCGGGAGAGCAGGCCTCCGGAACCCCGTCCTTGAAGGCTTACACGAGCGAGGACGAATAAGGCTTTTGGGAAGCGTTCGCGTGACTACTCGCTGCTTCGTCATCATCCGATCTTCTGCTTCCTCTACATCAACTGCACGACTACGTCCACTACGCCATGGCGAACGACAATCTCGTCAACTCCTCTCCTGCTGCTGCTCCTTCAACTGGTTCTGGGTATATCAATCTAATTCTTGTACTATGTTTATTTTTTATTTATGTTATTGTTTTGAACACTGAGATAGAAATACTAGTTTCTGTTCTGTTAGAAATTGGTATGACTATGGTGTTCATGTTTATCTGTCTTATGCAAAAGGCTAGAATATTGTTCATGATTCATCTAGTATATTTCTGGATTAAAGTAATTCGAAAAATGCTTACATTTTCAACATCATCTTTTTGTCCAATCCATCTTTCTGTCCAATCGCACTGCCCCTGCATGCATGCGACACGCAGAATAACATCACACGGGAGGGAATCTGATTCCCTTTCCGTCGCTGCGCTGTCTGCGGGAACTGCGTTCACGTGGCTATAAATAACGGAGTCGCTCGCGCTCTCATTTGTTCTTAATTTCATTCTCGTTCTCGTGCTCGTCTCTTAGAACACAAAGAATATTAATAAAATTTATTTGCGGATTAAAGAGTATTTAGAGCAGTTTTTAGAACCGTACTAGTATAGAATGGCCCCTGAAGATAATGTATTTTTTCTACACTGCATCCGTCGTAATTACTGTAGTCGTAGTTTGTGGATATCATGTGGATATACTCAAGATCGTAGGATGATGTGACAATTGGCAATGGCGTTAACGGTTTGTCGTTTCACGTGTTTTCGGCAAAGTTACAAAGTCTTTGTCAAGTTAGCGGTCCGACCGCCTAAGCGGCGTCGATCGGTCAAGCGGTCCGACCAGCCATAGCGGCGGTCGGACCGGCCAACTTCAGAAATGGTGTTTTGAGCTGGGCCAAAAATAGAGGTAGCAGGCAACAGAGGGGATTCTATTGCACTTGGTCTCATAATTTTTGGAGTTTTCAGTCAAAAGTTCTATTCGATTGAAAATTCCAGTAGGTTTCAGTTTTCCAGAAAGGAATTTCGGCTAAGTCCCAACTAGTGGTCTGACCGGCCAATAGGTGGCGGTCAGACCGGCCAGGGTGGGCGGTCAAACCGGCCTTGGGGGTGGTCTGACCGATTTTCACTTTGATCGTCGCCCATCGTGGCGGTGATGTTCGGTTGTTAGGTCAAAGTCATGAGTTTCAGGGCATATATGTTGCATTATGCATGTTTTGACTAATATAGGTCAAGTTGTGAAGAACTTATTCCTGGATTCGGTTTACTTGTCTATTGTTACGTAGGTTACTTGGTGGTCAACGACGGTCAACGGCGAGGATGATCGGGACTAGACTTGGAGAACTAAGGTCCAGAACGATCGACGATGCTGGGTGAGGTCAATGAACTCAAGCGTGGTGCAAGATGGACAAAAGTGATCTATTGGCTAATCCGAGGCGCAAGATGGCGCAAGGTGTAGCTAATTAGGTCAAGAGGTGTTAAAGACGGCGTATTAAAATACGTGCGTATGTGTCCCGTTTGTTTTGGGCCTTAACGGGAGCCCAATTGAGTCAAACTTCTAGAAGGTCTAAGCCTCCACTATAAATAGGGGAGGGAGGTGGCTGCACCTTGGCTTCGTCTCTTTTGCTATTTGAAACCCTAATTTGTTTATGGAGAGATTTTGATGTGATTTTCATGCTCTTGGATTGAGCATTGTCCTCCATTGATGGAGTGGTTGTAAGCCCATATCATATCAAATCAATCTAGAGAAAGTTTAATCATGTCTTGTATCTTTGTGTTCTTTCTCTATATTTGATGATTTTCAGTATTTCTTTGATACGCGAGTTTTTGATTAAATTATTCACGTGATCTAGCTTGCTGTGACATGTGGGAACCTATCTATGATCATCTTGATCATCAATCACCCACGAGCAAGATTTTGGATCAAGTTTTCATTTTGACTCGGTTTTGAACCCTTCTCGTCTCAAACGGAAAAGGATCGTTATTCTTCCTAGAATTGTCTCAATATTCGATTGGAATAGGTTCCTCATATCTTAGAGAATGTGTGTTACAAGTTTCATCAAGTTTGGAGTTGTAGATCAAAAGTTTCATCTATTTGCAACTTCGTTAACGGGGCTTTCTGTTCTATTCTTCAGGCCGGCGGTCAGACCGGCCAGGGTCAGCGGTCAAACCGGCATGTAATCGGTCAGAACGCAATTGACCTAGCGGTCAGACCGCAATCGACCCAGCGGTCCGACCGCCAGTGCATTGAATTGCTTTAGTTTTTGCTGAGTTTGTCGTATTGTTTAGGGGTTTAAATTGGATTCAATATTAGTCTTCCGCCGTACTGATATACAGATCTTCATAGCTTCCATAGCTACTAGAGTAAAATATTATTGAATCAATTATTTGTGAAAAGGTGAGCGTGCTCCTATTCAACCCCCCCCCCTCTAGTCGCCTTTTCGGTCCAACATAGCTAATTAATCTTAATCAACAAGTTGTAATTTACTTATTTAGTAGTCATAATTAATTACTAGTAATTAAATAGTCATAAATAATTTAGTCGTAGTTTATTACTTCTTAATATTAAGAGGCCATGAATTAGTCATAATTAATGTGTTGGTAAATAATTAGTGCTAATTAATTAGTCCCCATTATTTAAGTATGAATTAGTTAGTGGTTTAAAATTAGTGATAATTAATTAGTCGTAATAAATTTAGTAGTAATTAGTTAGACATAATTAGTTTAGTTGTAATTAATTAGCGGTAATTAATAAATCGTAACTATATGAGTCGTTGTCAATTAGTGGTAATTACATTAGTGCAAATTAATTAGTCGAATTTACATGGTCATAATTATTTTCTTGTAAGTAATGACTCGTAGTTAATTAGTGGAAATTAAATAACTTAATTAATCATGATTAATTAAGGTTGTGTAGTTAATTAGTCATATTAATGATGTGTAGTTAATTAGTCATAATTAAATAATCATAATTAATTCAATGGGAATTACTTAGATGTAATGAATTACTCATAAGTAATTTATTGATAAGCAACCAATTTGCTGCTAATTAATTAATTATTCGTATTTAATTACTCGCATTTAATTATTTACTTGTATGTAATATGTTGTATTTATTTTTGTCATGGCTAATTAGTGGCAAACACATTACTCGTAATTAATTAGTTGATTTTTTAATAATACTATTTTAAAATAAATTTACATAATAAATAGTCGATTTTTTTACAAAACTATGCTACTGTCGCCATTTGAAATGACAAAAAATTTCTATCGGTATTCCAAATGGTGACAGAGCCTAGAACAGTGCAGAGAGGTCCATGTCGCCAGTTAAAATGGCGACAGGGCCCTATGCCACTCCAACTGGTGACAGGACCCTATCGTCATTTCAACTGGTGACAAGGACCTCTGCCTGTTTTTTATTATCTATTTCCGACCACATATTTTGTGGGCAAATCATAATGATATTACAAAAGATTCAGCAAAACGTTATCAATTTTTTGTCTACAAATCACAATGATATTACAGAACATTCAGCACAATGTCCTCACATATTTTGTAAGCAAATCACACGGATATTACAAAACATTCAGTACAACGTCATCACCTAGTTTTTTGACATATCAAAATGAGATTAAAAAGATTTGAGCACAACATAATTCAACAAAACGAGCCTTTCCTCGTGGCCACGACCTCAACGTCCGCCATGTCGACGCCTCGAGTGGGGCAGTCGGATGAGGTCCTTGCGGCGCTGTTCGAATTGCCGCTGTCTCCTTTATCCTGTGGATTTCTCGTAGAGCATTTCTTGAAGGTGTGCCCAGAGTCCCTACAAATGAAGCACTTCTTCGTACGATGCTCGACTTCTGCTTCATCCATATTGTTCCTGATATGCCATACATGTCGCCAGCTAAACTTTCCTTCAGCCTATCAGTGTCCACGGCCCAGATAAGTTGCTCCTAGTTTGGATGGCCAATGAAATGGTCAACCACGCCGTAACCATACAGCTCTGCACTCAAGGTTTGCATCACCTTCTCCTTGTTGAAATAATTAGAGATGTACTGGCCGGGATGCTGCGCCACTGTCGAAAATAACATGTGAGCAGGGCTTATGTAGAAGAATAGGCTTGTTGCAAGTGCATACGCAACTAGTGCGGTGTAGTGTGCACTCGTGGGTGATACTCTTGCGGTTCATCCCACGGCCCTTTATCCCTACACAATATCTCGAAGCGAAGCTCCCTTGTGTCCATCATGAATGCCCGGTGCACCTCACCCTTCTTGCTTTTCTCCACCATGTACTGTGTGATCAAGGTGGAGTACAGTACTATGTTATTTTCCATAGCGAGTGATGCGTTGTTGCTTCTGTCAATAAATTAATATGTGGTACCGCGGAATAATTGTCTCCATAATACCAACCAAAGGGATGCGCCTGGATCCGCGCATAACCCAATTTTACATCTCGGCTAGATTGGTTGTCATAACACCATATCGAGCACTACCTCTATTATGTAGCAGCAACCACTTCTTCTTATGCTCGTGCTCAATCCAGTCCGAGAAGAATTTCACCTGTGACCCCCTTCCTCATCACATAAGGACTATCTGTGGGTAGTTGTGGCAATAATTCAGGAACCTAGTCAGCGCTTGTAGCGACCTTTTTCACTACCTCCCTTCCGCGCATCTAGGTTTGCTCATCCAGAATCTTTCAAAGTGTGTCAAATTTTCGCTACTGGTTCTGGTTGCACAACCACTTAAACATGTTCATCAAGTCCTTGTTGCAGAACTACTTATAAAAGTTTACACCCAAGTACCTCATGCACTAGGTGCTCTATAGATCCGCCCATGGAAGTGGTTCGTTCTCTCCTTGTTGTAGCTAAGTTAATACACTCAGCAAGCCCGCATGCCGATCATGTATGACACATACGTTAGGACGGCCCTGTACAACAGAAATCCTCAAATTCCTCAGGAACCACAACTATATGTTTGTGTTCTCGCTTTGAACGAATGCGAATGGCACAGGAAGAACTTGATTGCTCCCACCCATCGCTATTGCAGTCAATATCTAGCCCTTGTACTTTTCAGTCAAGAATGTGCTATCCACGCATAAGATTGGACAACAGTGCTGGAAAGCATTGATGCATGGACCAAAGGCAAAGAATGTTTGCTTCAGCACCCTCTTGTTGCCCCACTTCGAATGTGTGGAATCTTGAATGTCGGCATGAGTGTTGGGATTCCTGTCTTGTATGACTCGGAATTAGCCGAAGAGGTTGTGGTAGGAGTCCTCAAATGTACCGAACCTTGATTCAAATGCCTTCTGTTTTGCACCCCACGCCTTGGCATAGCTGATTGTGTACTGGAATCTTTCCACAATCGTACGAATGATGGATCGTGGCTCAAAATCTAGATTATCCATAATCTCACGTACATGATGTCCGCGATGAATTCTGATGACAGGTTCTTATGGGACTACACTGACTCAGCAACGGCATATATGTGAGGGACCACTATAGAGCATTTTCAGTAGTGTCCCACTTAGGCTGAAATGTGTGCACTCGCCAAGGGCACCCATCTATGTCTGTTGGACCGAAAAGGCGACTAGAGGGGGGGTGAATAGGAGCACGCTCACTTTTTTCCAAATAATGAATCCAACACAATTTCACTCCAATAGCTATTAGGGAGCTATGAAGATCGATATACCAGTACAGCGGAAGACTAGTATTGAATCCAATTAAATCCCCTAAGCAAAATAACAAAAACAACTAAGATTACAGAATCTCAAAGCACGGGCGGTCTGACCTCTGGATCCAACCGGTTGGACCGATTGCCAGGCGGTCTGACCGCTGTTGTACTGGCGGTCGGACCGCTCCAAAATCGGTCTTGTCGGTGTATTAGAACCGATCTTACGTAAAGATTATTTGATTCGAGGGGTCTCCTAAAGATGAAATCACGCAGAGTGGTTGACACGGGATGTTTAGACAGGTTCAGGCCTTCTCCAGAGAGAATAATAACCCTAATCCTGTGTGTGTATGGTATTCTTGATGATCAAGTAAGAAGCTAAGACTATTACAGAGAATAGTACTTGTGTTTCTCCTTGACTCGCTCTCTCTTTTCTTCTCTGTCCCCTCCCTCCATCCCTCTGATTGATGCCCTTATATAGTCGTGAAGGAGTAGCCGTTTTGTCCTGCGTAAGATGCGCCTAATTAATCCAGTAACGGGCGCATGATGGCAGTAATTACCAGCGCATTGGCTTCTTCACGCCGTCTGGCAATTATCTTCCAGAGGTAATGGGGTATTTACGCACCATTACTACGCGGAATAATAGTGCGTGTAGACCGTTCGGATTCCTTAATCAATTGGACCCACTTGCCTGTAGGTTTGATTATAAGGTGGTCGTGGTTTACTTGGTCGTAGAAGGACTTACGACTATGTAGTGGTCGTAGAAGGACTTACGACCATGTAGTGGTCGTAGAAAGACTTACGACCATGACATAGTCGTAGTAAGACTTACGACTATGGGGGTGATTGTAGAAGATCTTACAATCACTTGGTAGGCCTCTCCTTATAAATATAAGGGGTACTTCTGGGGACTATGTGACATCATATTCACCTATAATAAGAATTATAGATAAAAGATAAAATAAGGATTATTAGATCCTCATCATCTAGCCCCCCAGCTCCAAGTGAAAGTAACTTACTTGGTGAAGGATTTGTAAATGGACTTACGACTATGAAAATGTCGTAGAACTATGGTCGAAGGAAAAACTCTTCGACATTTGAATGCTATTTTGACCAGGAATTTGCTTGGTCAGAAAGGTTGATTACGACTATCAAAAAGTCGTAAAAACCCCTACGACCGTCTGGTGGTCGTAGTAGGGGAATCGGAGAAAAACCCTTCCGATTGATACTTCCTTCAACCAGAAAGACTTGGTCAAGAAAGTAATTTCGCTTGGGGGTGACAATACGCACCTAATTTTTCTCGAACGGACCATCTGGGGAATTGCAACCGGTTCTTCACAGACTTGTCCGATGAAGCGGTTCCCGAAGCGGTGCAACCAACTCCCACAGACCTATAGACGAGACGGTTTCGGCGGCGTGCGCCGTATGATTATAAAAACTTACCAGAGGTAGACTTGGGTTTTACCTTTTCCTCAAATCACTCCATTGTTCTCGAGCTCTTGCTTTCTCCGTCCTCGACTAGGTTTCATCTTCTCCGCCGCCAACCCAATCAAAAAACTTCTTGCTTCTGAGCGAAATGGCCATGAGAGTTTCTGAATGGGAAGAATCGGAGATGGATGCGGCTAAGATCAAAATCTTGGTCGATGTCGGAAGATTCGAGAGAAGGCTCGTAAAGTGGATTCCGCTATCGGCAAAGATCGCCATCGGGGAAAATGGGCAAATCTCGTCTTTCAAGCGTATTGTGAGTGCGGCCTTTGATCGTGCTCACCCTTTCTTACAGTGGTACTCGAGCACTTTGGGGTGGAATTGGTGAACTTAGGTCCCAATTCCATTACCATGTTAAGTGTGTTCGTGTACCTGTGCGAGGCGTATCTAGGGATTCCGGCGGATCTCGAGCTGTTCCAATATTATTATGGGATGGCTCGACAAACCGGAATCGCCGGAAGCTGCGGTCTGAAGCTCCACGACTCGAAGTCGAAGGAGTATATTCAGAGTTTCACCCGGTCTTCGTGGCCGGGCTGGAGGAAGAGGTGGTTTTATTGGAAGGTCACCTCTGAAGACAGCCTTTCTTTCGCGGGGAAGGCTGCCGAAAAGAAATCTTCATGGGATTCAACTCCTGAAGATATCAATGGATTAGCCCTTATATTCAAGCCATTAAGGACTTGAAGGAAGAAGGGCTGACCGGATGGCATGTGGTGAAGGATTTCATCACACGCCGAATTAGTCCCTTGAAGAAGCGAGCATCTCCTATGTGGAGATACTCGGGGAGAGGAGACCCAACCAGAGACTACGACGAGGGTAAGTAACTGTCGACTTAGCTCTCGGTTTGGTCCTTCTCAACATTGTCTAATATTCTTATCTGTTTATTATTGCATCTTTCACAGGCTGAGGTTGACTCTAGAGTCAGACTCATCTGTGAGAAGTCTCCGCCACTCCGAGTGGCGGTTCCTCAAATTATTGCGGCTTTGTCCGCAGATGAAAGGATAGAGCGCCTAAAGGTAATCAAAAAGTTGATTCTTTCTTTAGGACTTTATAGTCGAGAAGATACTTACGACTAATGGTGATCGTAGAATATCTTACGATCAAGAAAGTGTCGAGAAAAACTTACGACTTGGCAATCGGTCGAGAAAAACTTACGATCGATTAGTGATTCTTCTTTTTCGCTTTGCTTTACGTAAAGTAGGCATGGAAAATCGCCGGGACGACGAAGAAGTCGCATCGATGATTATTGGCGCCGGGTTGTCGAAAGACAAAGGCTCGCTCCTCCTCTAAAAGACGCCGACTTGTAAAATCTGCCGACAAGGGAGGAGCAAGCTCGAGCTCGGTCTTTCGACTGCACCCTCTACAAAGCCTTCGCACTATAGCTATATCCAAGCCGAGGCCGCAGCCTATCGGGCCGAGGAGGTTGAAGCAGCTGAATCTCTTAAGCGCAAACCTCGCAAGGCTAAGGTACCCTTCTATTATGACAAGGAATCTTTCGCAGTTTGTTGCCACTCCTAGTTTTGTTAAGCAACTGGAAAAGGAGAACTGGAAAGATTTTATGTCTTTATGAAGGACGATGTCGCACCAAAGACAACTCGGTGAGGCGCGTTGCTCTTGGAATGGTCGAGACTGATCTCGGCCATCCAGAGAATCAGGAGACCAGAGCTCGTTCCTGTTCAAACTCTACGACCAAACGTGGTCATAGCTGGGCCAATCGTTGAACCTCGACCAGACGTGGTCGTGGAGAAGAAGAGGTCCTCCGTTGGGAGGATTGCTCCAAAATTCCTGGTTAAGACCAGGGTGCAGAGGTATGTGAAATGTACTAAAGTGTAAGAACAACATTTACCTTTTTTCCTTTTCACAACCTGATTTGCTTTTCTTTATTTCATCCACTCCTTCAAATTTCCTGAATGCTTCCGTTGAGAAGCCCATTGCCACCCCTTCAGTTATTGGAGAGGTATCAATGGAGGTGGTCGAAGCATCACCCTTGACCCAGGTGGCCGATGAAGTTGAGACTCCCAGAGTGATTCCTACATCTGCTGAAGTTGTAGCTACGACCCTTGAAGTAGCGGCTGTTACTGTTGAAGTGGCAGCTACGACTCACCGAGGTCGAGAAACAACAGGCATTGTGGAAACCTCCGTCAAGGTGGTGACCACTTGTGCACCGCTCGGGAAGGAAATCGAGGAGGCGTTCCTTCCCTACCCAAAGAGAAGTTACGTAACCGTAAGAAGAATATTTCAACTTCGTGGTGACTTCTTTGGGCCTGCCTCCGTCGTAGGGTCTTCTGCTGTCAGATCTCGTGACCGAGTCCCCCATCCCAAAGATATTCCCAACAGGGAGAATACCTTCGATAATGAGCGCCTCGAGAAGGTGTGGTGGGACAAAGTCGCGAGGATAGATAAGCTGCAGAACCCGGATTTTGTATATTCGATCTTTGCTAGGTCGACTATGAATGTAAGTATTTTTAGAATACTTATATATGTGGCTTTCCTTCACTTCTCACTGTTTTCTTTTTGCAGAAAGCTCTGGAGCAAATTGCCGTTGTCGGTGAGTACCATCGACAACTTTTAGAGCTAAGACAGGAAAAAAGAAATACTGCAAGTCTTGAGGCGAGAGATGGTAAGTCACTATTATTCATAGTTGTTTTCGACTTAACTACTCGTGATAGTGTTTTACGAGAATAGTCATGGAAAAACTCATGACAAAATCTTCGGTCGAAAGAGCTTTTGATTACTTACGACCAGTTGGTGGTCGTAGAAAGACTTACGACCATGACATAGTTGTAGAAAAACTTACGACTAGGTCGGTAGTTGTAGAAGTACTTACAACCAATCGGCTGATGTTTATCTCCGTTTCTGTTCTTTGTAGGTTGAACAGTGACACGAAGACCTTAGCTGACTCACTCGACTATGAAAAAGAGGAGTCGAGAAAGCTAAGGGAGGAAGTAATAGTTCTCTCGGATAGACTTCGAGAGGCTGTCTCTGCATCTAGAAGATTGCAGGAAAAAATAAACAGTAAGTGCTGAACTTAAGACTGCTTTTGAGCTTTAACCTTTACCCAACTCTCATTTCTTCTCCAGATAAAGAAAATGAGATGCGGAAGCTCCGGACCGAAGTTCAAGAAAAAGCTTTGGTTATTCAGGAGTTTTCTCGCATTACCAAGGATAAGGATCAAGAACTCGAGGGTCTGAGAACTCAAGTAACAGGTAAGTAATTCTTTACCTGTTGTCCTTTTCGAGTATTTTCCCTTTTCTAATGCCAATTTCTTGTTCAGAAATTGCTGCCGAATTGAGAAGCCTCGAGGCTGAAATCCAAGAGAAGACCTTTATCTACAATGAGTCTGTCCGCATTGCTAAGATGAATGCAGAGGACATCAGAGTATGGGAGAAAAAGCATGCTGAAACCGTTGCTTCCCATCAAGAAGAGGTCAAGAAATTGGATTCTCAACTAGTAGGTAAGAAATGCTTTTACCTACAATTATCTTTGTGTTATCTTCCTCTAGAAGTTTATTTTGTTTGACCGGTTTTATTCTTTCGTAACAAGTGGTGAAAACAAGAAACAGCGAGGCTTCGACTTGTACCCAACAGGAGATGGAGTCGATGAAGACTAGTCTTCAAGGCAACATCACACTCCTGAACAATGTGCTTAGTGAGCTACATTCTGAGGGAAAACCTCCTCGAGAATATACTGTAGCTGCTCACATAAGTACCATTGGGGAACAAGTCGGAAACTTGCAAGAAATGGTGACCACTCAAGGCTAATCTGTTGAATCAATAAGGGAGGCAATGGAAGCGGAGTAAGTTACGCTTTGGCGAAACTTAAAGCTCAAGACCCCCACCTTAATGTGCAACCAATTGAAGCCGAGTTCGATTGCTCTGAATCAGAGGCAAATCGTCTGATTGAGGACATGCAATCGGTTGGCAAAAAGGTGGCGGAGGAAATGCAGCTAGGCTCTCCCCCTTCAGAGTAATCTTGTAACTACTTTGTAAGGCAGACAATTTCTGTTGATGAGTAATATACGATCCATCTTGTTTCCTGAAAATTATCTTGTCGAGTAGTTAGTAACTCAAAAGATAATAGGCGAATGAAGGACCAAGGATTGAAGTTAAATTAATAACTTTATCCTAGGCCATCTTGTTTCCTGAAAATCATCTTGTCGAGTAGTTAGTAACTCAAAAGATAATAAACGAATGAAAGACTAAGAATTGAAGTCAAATTAATAACTTTATCCTAGCCCCCGACTATTTGCTTAGCTTGTTTAGACAATCTAAGTAAATAGTGTTTGAAATGGGGTTTCTGAAAACAAAGAGAGGTTTATTTAACTTATAGTTTTTGTTACGGTTGTCAAGCACTGGTCGAAAGAGTAGAAATGACTCGACACTAGGAAGTTCCTTCTAGTGGGCAGAACCACGTGCAGAGAGGAAAGGCTTCGACTAGGTGATGTTATCATCTCCGACTGGTTTAATCGAACCAAAAACAGCAACTTGAGTCAAACAAACGTCTTAGAGGACTTTAGTAATTCATTCGCCCTTTTTTGGTGTACTCGATAAGTCTTTTCCAGTAGCAAAAAGTAGGAGACTGGGCGACACTAGGAAGTTCCTTCTAGTGGGCAGGACCACGTGCAGAGAGGAAAGACTTCGACTAGGTGTGTCTCTTCCTTCGACCAGTTAAAACGAATCGAGTACACCAAAGGTGGTCGAATAAACATAAGAAAGTGCACTCTACTTAGTATATTTTTTGAAATTACTGAAAAAATAAACTAAGATTGAGAGAATTGGCTTTGAGAACATTTTGACTGGATAGAACCCGAGCTCTTTGTATTGGCAGCAAAAATGAGTAACGAGTCGATGCTAGGAAATTCCTTCTAGTGGGCGTAACCACATGCAGAGGAGAGGTTTCGATGGATGACGTTACTCGCCGACCGGTGTAAAGAAAAGCGGGTGTTTTAGGATCATAGTCGAAAGATTAAAAAGCACTACTCAAAAATAAGGCAAGAGAGGTAGAAAGAACTCGACTTTTATTGCTCGAGAAATTGGTCACACATAGAATTTGCGAATCGGTCGATGTTCCAAGAGTTTGAGAGAACTCGTCCGTCTTCCATCGCTAGTCGATCGACCTCGCCGAGTTACTTCGACCATCGTAAGGACCTTCCCATTTGGGGAAAGTTTATTCGATTAGACTTGGATTGGCAGAGCCTCAATACCAAGTCACCTACAAGAAGGTCGCGAGGTTGGACCTTACGATCATAGCATTCGCGCAGGCTTGTTGGTAGACCGCGAACGGATTAAGGCTAGGTTTCTCCTTTCTTCGAGTAGGTTAATATCATCCGCCGAAGTTGTTCCCGGTCCGAGTTGTTGAAGGTTTCAACTCGTGTCGACCGCATTTTAGCTCCGAGGAAGCATGGCTTCGCCCAACACTAGAAAAATGGTGTTTCTCCTGTTGCTCGATGGTGGTCGCATTTAACCGCCCATAATACGAAAGGTAATTCTTGTACCCAAGCCCCGAGCGCTAACAAGTCGGGTCAAGACTCGGTTTTAATTCCTCGCATTATTTGGCCGCTTGCACGCTCGACCGCCCGCTGCTTTGGGGATGTGCAATGTAGCATAGCATAACTTGGTACCCAACTCGCCGCAAAATTCCGAAATTTTGTACTTGCGAATTGTTTACCATTGTGCGTAATTATCCGACTTAACTCAAATCGGCTAAGCACGCATCTCATAATGAACCTTTTGTCGCTCCTGTTATCCCGCCATGTGTTCACTTCAATCCATTTTGTGAACGTGTCAATAGCCACAAAAGGAATTCAAACCTCCCGGAGCTTTGGGAAACGGTCCTAGGATATCAAGACCCTGTGTCGCAAAAGGCCAAGAAAGAGGTATTGTCTCGTAATGCTTGATTTGGTTGTGTATCCGCTCTACCATGAAATTGGCACTGGACACACTTTTTAACCACCTCCTTAGCATCGATGTGGTCAGAGGCCAATAAAAACCTTATCGAAAGGCTTTACCAACCAATGTTCAGAGGAAGCATGTGTCCCACAGATGCCACTGTATATCGTGAAGGAGTGTTATTCCTTCGTTTTGCGAATGCATTGCATGAGTATCCCTTGGGTTCCTCGCTTATAGAGGACTCCTTCGACCAAAGTATACATTTTGGCTTTTAGGGATAAACGATCCGCCTCAAGATCATCTTCGCACGGAACCCTTGCGAAGATACTCGTAGATGGGAGTCATCCGTATCCTCGTAGTCTAATGAGGCCATCTCAATAGGAGGTGTCTCGGTTCTTCGACTGAGACGGCTTTTGGAGTTGCTCCAAGAAAACTCCTTTGGTACCGTAGATCGGGAAGAAGCCATCCGAGCAAGTTGGTCTCATGAGGAAATTATCCTTTCGAGGGATGAATTGTACCTCAAACCTAAAAATACTTTTCTAGCTTATGCATCTCGATAAGTACCAAGACATTGTCGAGTTAGAGCACCGGTACTCTTTCCGACTTGATTCACGACTAGTTGAGAGTCTCCTCTCACGAGTAGTCGATTTAATTGAGAGTGCTTTGCACTCGTATGCCGCCTAGAAAACCTTCTATCGCCACATTGTTAGTGGCCCAAAGTTTAATTGTATGGCATACTTTAAGTTTTCTCCGTTAGGAGATACCAGACTACCTCACTTTCGAGCCACTTAAAGTAAGTGACCCGTCAAAGTACATCATCCATCGGGTCGGGAATCGATCGGGATCCTGAACAGTTCAGATTTGTCCATTCGCGACAAAGTCCGCCAAGATCCGATTTTATGGCCGTCGACACGAATGGAGGTCGAACTCCCAAGTTCGATCGACCATTTTGCCATGCGTCCCATTGTTTCCTTATTATGGAGGATTGCTCCTAAAGGAAACTCGACAAGCACACTATTTTGTGCGCTCAAAATAATGCCGCAGCTTCTTCAAGACATGAGGAGGGCATATAGAAGTTTTTGGACCGAGGGTAACGCCCTTAGGCCCGTGTAAAACTGGCCGACGTAGTAAACCGGTCGTGTATCGCCACGCTCTACGACCAAGATCGCGCTTGCCGTGGCGTGGCGTGGCGGCTAGGTAAATTAAGAGCGTCTCTTTGGCTTTGGAGAAACCGAGCAGAGCACTCGAAGGTACCTCTTGACATCCTCAAAGGCGCGCTTGCCTTGTTCGACCACTCAAAACCTTCATGTCTCCCGAGAAGTTTAAAAAAGGTAGTCCTTTTCTCCTAGTCGTGCGATGAAACGACTTAAAGCCGCCATGCATCCAAAGTGAGTTTCGACTTCCTTTTTGTGGTGGAGGACGATCCGAGGATGGCCTTTATTTTTCAGATTTGCTTCGATTCCTCGCTCGGATACTAGGAATCCGAGCAATTTTCCAAGAAATTCCAAACACACACTTCTCTCGATTAAGTTTTAAGCGGTGCTTTCGAGGTTGTCGAATGTTTCTTGTAGGTCGCTGATATGATTAAGTCTCTTAATGCTTTTACGACTAGATCATCAACATAGGCTTCAGATTCGCCTAATTGAGATGAAAAAGTCGATTGCATTAGGCGTTGAAAGAAGCACCGCATTCTTTAGACCAAATGGCATTTTGACATAGCAAAAGGTACCAAATGGAGTAATGAATGCGGTCTTTTCTTCATCGCTTAGACACATATTGATCCGTGGTATCCGAATATGCATCTAAAAACTTAATATCTCACAACCTGCAGTAGAATCAACCAACTGATCGATACGAGGTAAAGGGAAATCATCTTTTGGACAAACTTTATTAAGATCAGTAAAGTCTACGCACATACTCCATTTGCCATTTCACTTTTTGACCATTACAGGGTTAGCCAACCACTCTGGGTGGTTGACTTCTCTTATAAAGCCCGCTTAAGTAGCTTATCCAATTTCGATTTAATAGCATCTCGCCGATCGGGGCAAATCTCGTAATTTTTGTTTTACGGGTACTTTATCAGGCCGTAAAGCTAGCCTGTGCTCGATCACCTCCCTGGAGACTCCGGGCATATCAGATGCTTACCACGCAAAGACATCTGCGTTAGCTCGGAGGAAGGTAATGAAGGCGTCTTCCTATTTGGGGTCGGAAGTCTCCCCGATGCGAACAGTCTTCGAGGGCTCCTCTGCGTCCAGAGGAACCTCTTTGACTTGGTCGCTCGGCTTTGGTGCGACTTTAGGCTTCGACTTGCTAGTCGGTCGACTTTCATCTCGAGTTGGTATTTGACCAACCATCTCGAGGATCGACGGTCGCACTATACGCCATCTTTTGTCACATTGAATTGTGATCACTCCTTTGGGACTCGCATCTTAAGACATTGATACCCATAATGAGTAGCCATTAAGAATTTTGCCAAAGTTGGTCGTCCAAGTATGGCGTTATATGCCGATGTCGAAATCGACCACATCAAAGGAGACTTTCTCTGTCTCCGAAATTACTTGGTGAGCCAAATGTTAAAGGAAGAGAAACTTGGCCAATGGGTTTGGTCAAGACCCTGCATGACGATTCCATGAAAGGAGTATCGCATCGCCTTACCTTTGTCCCGGTACTTGCATCTCGCCCAGGCATTAGTAAATAGTATGTTCAGGAACCGCCACCATCAACCAACACTGATTGACCCAACAGCTTGTTGATGGTGGGTTCGACCACAATCGGATATCGACCTGATCGACTCGTAGTGATCGGGCAGTCATCCTTCTCAAAAGAGATGGTAACTTCCGTCCACTTCGGTAAATTATTGACGAGAGGAGCATGTATGGAATTTACCTCTCGTCCGGCAGCTTTAAGTTATCGTTTGGACTCGTATGCCGATGATCCTCCGTAGATGTGCTCAACGGTATGTTGCGGATCTTGGAACGGCATCTCCTCATCATCTGACGACTTTCGGCCACTCGTATGTCCTACATGCTCGAGAGTATGGAGTGGTGCTTTGCCGTTGTAGTAGTCCTCGAGCTTTCTTTGGAAAACTTCTAGCTATTCGGAGGTCATGTCCTTCCTTTTTATGAAAAGGACACCACCTTGGTTTGTCGTTCCTACGATCAGGGCGCTTACCTTTGCCTTGATCAGGGTACGACTTGGTGGTGGTCGTGTGTTCGATCCCCACGGTCGGCGCCAACTGTCGGTGTATTAGAACCGATCTTACGTAAAGATTATTTGATTCGGGGGGTCTCCTAAAGATGAAATCACGCAGAGTGGTTGACACGGGATGTTTAGACAGGTTCAGGCCTTCTCCAGAGAGAATAATAACCCTAATCCTGTGTGTGTATGGTATTCTTGATGATCAAGTAAGAAGCTAAGACTATTACAGAGAATAGTACTTGTGTTTCTCCTTGACTCGCTCTCTCTTTTCTTCTCTGTCCCCTCCCTCCATCCCTCTGATTGATGCCCTTATATAGTCGTGAAGGAGTAGCCGTTTTGTCCTGCGTAAGATGCGCCTAATTAATCCAGTAACGGGCGCATGATGGCAGTAATTACCAGCGCATTGGCTTCTTCACGCCGTCTGGCAATTATCTTCCAGAGGTAATGGGGTATTTACGCACCATTACTACGCGGAATAATAGTGCGTGTAGACCGTTCGGATTCCTTAATCAATTGGACCCACTTGCCTGTAGGTTTGATTATAAGGTGGTCGTGGTTTACTTGGTCGTAGAAGGACTTACGACTATGTAGTGGTCGTAGAAGGACTTACGACCATGTAGTGGTCGTAGAAAGACTTACGACCATGACATAGTCGTAGTAAAACTTACGACTATGGGGGTGATTGTAGAAGATCTTACAATCACTTGGTAGGCCTCTCCCTTATAAATATAAGGGGTACTTCTGGGGACTATGTGACATCATATTCACCTATAATAAGAATTGTAGATAAAATATAAAATGAGGATTATTAGATCCTCGTCAGGTCTGACCAGTGATGACGGGCGGTCTGACCGGCAAGTTCCAGAACCGATCGGAAACAGTAAAATCAGCCCGTGACGAAGATGCAATTAGGTCAAACTTTTGATTCTCAACTCCAATCTTTACTAAACTTTGCACACACCTTCTCTATGCTATTGAGGACCTATTCCAATCGAATATTATGATAATTCTTGGATAGATCCTGAACAATTGCCAATTGAATAACAGAGGGTCTAAAACCGGGCAAGAACGAAAACTTGATCCTAATGCTTGTTCGTGAGTGATTGATGATCAAGAAGATTCTAGATAGATTCACACATATCACAGCAAGCTAGTTTACGTGAAAGAATCAATCACAAACTCGCGGATCAAAGAAGGCCCTAAAATCACGAAATTGAAAGCAAGAACGAAAAGAGACTTATCTCAAGCAAACCTTGCATAGATTAAGAACGTGATCGTTGCTGGATTACACCCACACCATCATGGATCAGTGGTCAACCCAAGATCACGAAATTCACCTCAAACCATGAAAAGCCCTAGCCTCCACCTCAACTCCCCCTAAGCCAATTAGGGTTTTGCAAGCAACAAAAGAGGTGAAAAACAGCGAGAGAAGGGTGCAGCCCCCACCTCCTCCTATTTATAGTGGAGGCCTATAACTCTCTAGGTTTTGACTCAATTGGGCTCCCGTTAAGGCCCACTAACAAACGGGTCACACACGCACGCTTCGCAAAGCGCCGTCATTAACCTTTTGACCTAAACCGCTTCACCATGCGTCATGGATTTGCCAATAAGTCACCCTTGTCCATCTTGTGTCACGCTTGAGTCGTTGACCTCACCCGCATCGCCGATCGCTCGACCTCAACTCTCCAAATCTAGTCCCGATCTTCCTCGCCGTTGACCGTCGTTGACCACCAAGCAACCTACACAACCATAGACAAGCAAACACGAATTCGGAAACAAGTTCTTCACAACTTGACCCATGTTAGTCAAAACATGCATCATGCAAACCATATGCCACGATACCAATGACTTTGACCTAACAAAACAATATCGCCACGAAGTTGGCGGATGAACAAGTCAAAACCGGTCCGACCGCTCCATGTGAGCGGTCGGACCGCCTCCGCCGGTCGGACCGCCTCGTGAGCGGTCGGACCGCCTAGGGACTTAGCCGAGAAATTCATGCCCCAAATTCAAACCTTCGAAACTAAAATGAATAGAACTTCATCGAGACTCCAAAAATCATGAGACCAAGTGCATTGGGATCCCCTCACTTGCCTACAACACCTATTTTTGGCCCAGCTCGTTTTGACCACTTTTAGGTCACAACCGGTCCGACCGCCGCACAAGGCCGGTCCGACCGATTTGGGACCGGTCGGACCGCCATGCTATGGCCGGTCGGACCACCCCTGTCCAGAATGCGTGAAGCTTTGTCGAAAACTCGTGAAACGACAAACCGTAAACACCATTGCCAATTATCACATCATCCTAAGATCTGGAACATATCCCCATGAAATCCACAATGTCACACTTCACGTTGTAGCATCTTGGATTAGACTTGACGACTATGAATGTATGTCACACTGACAAGGCCTAGAATTTGACCACCTCCTGCATGGCCTCCTTTCATTTGTACATAACTCCTTACCTGACCTCGCTCGTCGTACTCCTACGACACAAAGAGAGCCTTCGTTAATGACGATGTTGTCGAACCGGTATGTGTTCCACTCGGATAGAATCGTCTGTTGTTCCACATCATTCTTGTCATTGGATCCTTCATCTTTTGACAATTCCATGTAGTTCTGGTCTTCGAGATCCATCCTTTGGACTAGTGCTTCCAGCTCCTCGCCCTCGTCAGCAATCCCACTAGCTTGCCTGACTGAAGAAACTCCTTCCGCAGGGTCTTCATCAACAGCATCAACAACTCCCGGACCTTCGGCCATTGTGTGCACCGCGCTGTGGCTGGAGTCCCCGACTTATTCCTTAGCATCACCACTCCTTCTTGTTCAGCCATCGATGTAGGAGTGGGCTTAGCATATGCATGGACGAGAAGGACCAAATCTCACCGTTCTTCCCTCGCCCTGCATACATATGACTGCCATGGTCATGTTCCCTTGAGCTGCACTAATCCCAATATATGCCCAGTGGTGCTCGGTTGGCAAGGTAACTAAATCTCAAATCATACACAACATGGTCCAAATCGAATGTATGGAACGACCACCGCATCATAGTTCCCCATGTACACTGCTCTGGTCTTGTTAGGGTCACGGTCATCGATTGGAAATAATACAAATCAATCCCCTCGGGTCCTCAAGAATAGTCACATGACCGTAGTAAATTTTGAAATTGGTGGCATCCGATATATTTGACGTACTGCATCGTAAACAAGATTTACACGATTAACCACATATCTAAAACTAAACTACCCATTGAAAATGATTATGCACAACATACTACACTACGTAACCGTAAATCTAAAACTATGTAATCCATTCGGTTGAAAAAATACCTGAAAGATGCACGACCAGACGGACAACGATTCGCTAACTTCTCTCCTCCCCTCTACTCTTCTCTGCTCCTCTCCCTTCCCTCCCTCTCTTTTTACTGAGTAAAAGTGACTTATACCAAAATTTTAGGATTCTTGTAGGGTAGATTGTGCTGCCATTTGGAATAGCGATAGGGACTTGCGGGATCCTTATTGCCATCTGAAATGGTGGTTTTCCTAAATTTCAATATAAAAAAATTTAGGGACTTGCTGCTTCCTTGTCACTAGTTCAAATGGTGATAGAGTCTTGTTGCTAGTTGGAGTGGCGATAGAGCTCTATCGTTATTTCAACTGGCGGCAAGTACCTCTCTGTACTGCTCTAGGCTATGTCACCATTTGGAATGGCGACATGAAAATTTTCTCATTTCAAACGACAATAGTGGCCTAGTTTTGTTAAAAAAATCAACTATTTATTTTTGTAAATTTCTTTTAAACTAATATTATTTCAAAAAAAATCTTAATTTCTTTAGTCCTACTTAATTAGTGGTAATTGAAGAAATAATCATATGTAAATAGTCATGTATAGTTAATTAATTAGTGCTAATTACATACCATGTTTTTTATATTGCGTACAGTAAATCGGGTTGTGGCTTTGGGTAATTTCGAACATGCAAGACTTGATAGTGTTTTATGGTCACATCTTGTATGGGTCGGACCGGATGGGTTGGACCTGTTGAGATGCTCTAAGATCGAGGAAGCCGACTAGAGGGGGGTGAATAGGCGGTTTTTAAATCGTTTGGCTAAAACCGAGTTTTATGTAGAATTATAAATCAATTCGGTTTTGCACAATTAAAGCATAAATCAACTAGTCTTTACTAAGTGCACCAACAACATAATGTTATTGATAATGATATCAATCATACAATGACATGTAAGCAATTTAATATAGCGAATGTAAATTGCACACAAGAAGAACAAACCACAAAGACACGATGATGTTTTACCGTGGTGTTCGGAGACTTACCAGTCTCCCCTAATCCACGTTGAGGGAAGCCCAAACTAATTGGATCGGCTCCACGAATTAAGCC
This sequence comes from Hsuehochloa calcarea, assembly GCA_036346395.1. Classification (NCBI taxonomy): domain Eukaryota; kingdom Viridiplantae; phylum Streptophyta; class Magnoliopsida; order Poales; family Poaceae; genus Hsuehochloa; species Hsuehochloa calcarea. The sequence goes on along the minus strand of CM070603.1, from coordinate 29,380,097 downwards.
AAATACATCCGAGGTAAGTCCAACCACTTGGACCGCTCCAACACGAACCAACACCTCGGTCCACTCGGGGTCGCTCTTCCTCCACTCTGGAGGTGGCGAGCACCAAACCACTCACAACCGCCCGGTCTTCTCACAACCTTCTTTGAGAAGATCACCGACGCAACTCCTCTAAACCGTCTAGGTGTCGGCAAACACCAAGAGTAACAAGTCGAAAACGCTCACTTGAACGAATCAAGTGTCTAAGCTCAAGTAGATACACAATCCACTAGCCAATGCAACACATGCACTTAGGGTTTGCTCTCTAAGCTCACTAAGTGCAACACATGCACATAAGAGAGGAGATGGCTTGCTCTTTGCTCAAGGGAATGAATAACACCAGCAACAACACACCCACAACCGGCCAAGGTGGGTATTTATAACCCACACATAAAAACTAGCCGTTGGGGGGAAATATGCTGAAAAAATCAGCACGGGCGGTAGTACCGTCGTTCATCGATCGGTACTACCACACTCCCACTGACAGTACAGTAACGGCTATAATTCGCCTCTGAAATAGCCGTTGAGAATGCAGCGCGGTACTACCGACATTGATCATGCGGTAGTTCCACTCTCCGGCCATACCGAACATAAGGGCAGTACTACCGCTTCCCGTAGAGGTCCAAAACCGGCCCTCTCTGGAAATAACTTACCGTCGTTCACTTTTCGGTCTTACTGGGCTGCGGTAGTTCCACTCAACGAACTCCAGTACTATCGCACTTCCAAGAGAGCAAATAAACTCCCAAAATGCATGTCTTTGGAAAACACGTACCGCAGGGATTGCGATCATACCTCTTTGCGGTAGTTTCACCATAAGAACTCCGGTCCGTACGGTAGTATCGCCAACATAACGTGGTACTACCGACTTTTCTAAGAAAATCAGCTTGTTGGCATTTCGCTTCAACTCAATTTGCAAAACACATTTGCCAAATTGATGAGCGATGAACACAAGAGTTGAAGGCAAGATTCTCAACAAGTTGCAAAACACATTTGCCAACTTTTAGAATCAACGCCACAAGGAATAAGGTACATGGACTTAAACCATTTGCAAAACACATTCGTAAACTAAAGTCACATGCTATAAGGATTATGATGCATGAGCTTTAACTATTTGCGAAACACATTCGCAAACAATAGCACTATGCATAGATGAGCTAGAGCAAGCTCAACGAGCTATCAACACATGACTAATTCAAGCTACTAGTCAAGACCCCTCTTAATAGTACATCAACCTATAATAGCAATCTGGTCTCTAACCAAACACCAAGACCAGTAAAAGACTAGGAACACATCCTTAGCCCTAGCTAGTCATACATTTACCTTAAGCATCTTCTTGAAGCTTGATAACGCACATCTTTACTTCAATTCTAGGTTCTTGACTTTCGATAATCATCAACACATGATGATCTCCTTTACTTCAAGTTCTTGACTTGAATATGCATCAACTCATGATGCATTCTTTCACTTGACCTCCATCAACACATGATGGGTCTTCTCTTGACTTGATGATCAACTCATAATCATCACCTCTTCTTGAACATCATCGACACATTATGATTTCCTTTTCTTCAAGATCTTCATACACATCAACACATGATGCATCTTCTTCTTGAACATTGACTCGGTGACGATCAACTCATGAGTCATCCCACGTCGTCATCATCATGGAACATAACATATTCATCCAACTCATGGAAAATGTTAATTCCATAATATGATTATCATTAATTACCACAACATAACATTAACTCATAATGGTGGGACAAGATACTTCAATATTTTCCTCTTTGGTAATTGATGATAACCACTTCCATTGCAAATAATTGAATGTAGATAAATATGAGTATATATGAACTACACAAGTTTTATATACTCATTGATATGTTTCAAAGTAGAGATCCCCAATATGTGGATAAATAAATATGGATCAATACTAATGAAACCACAAAACATAGAGTGAACTCCCCCTAAATGTGTGCATACACAAATGTGTAATAAGAACATATGCACATATTCAAGTTAGACTTTTGGTGGAGTTCAACCTATATTTTGGATCCAAGGAATGCAACAAAATATAGAAATATGATGTCGAATGCATACCTCTTTGAATTTCACTGTTTTATTCAACTGAGACTAAACAATAGATATAATAACAGAAGTGTTAGTCTCACAAATAGATTTGTCATTAATCATCAAAATACTCCATTAACTCATAATGGTGGGTCTAGATTATTCATATGCCAATACAAGGTGATCCGGGTGGAGGGGTGTAAGATCGAGGTGGCCGACTAGAGGGGGGTGAATAGGCGGTTTTAAAAATCTTTCGCGCTAAACCAATATATAAATGTGGAAGCTAATAGCGAATTGGTGTTGTACAATTAAAACCTAAATCAACTAGGCTCAACTAAGTGCACCAACAATACAAGAGAGCAATCACACAATGATATATAAACAATTAAAGCATGTAATGTAAATCGCTCAAAGTAAAGCACAAGATAAAAACAAGATGGACACAATTATATTTTACCGTGGTGTTTGGAGACTTGCCGGTCTCCCCTAATCCACGTTGAGGTAAGCCCAACCACGTTGTACCGGCTCCACTAATTAAGCCAACACCTCCGAGGTAAGTCCAACCACTTGGACCGGTTCCAAACCGAACCAACACCTCGCTCCACTAGGGTTGCTCTTCCTCCACTCCGGAGATGGCGAGCACCAAACCACTCACAACACGCCGGGCCTTCTCACAAGCTTCTTGAGAAGATCACCGGGCACGACACCTCCACGCTGTCTAGGTGTCAGCAAACACCAAGAGTAACAAATCCAAACTTTCACTTGAACTAATCAAGTGTTAACGCTCACGTGGATACACAATCCACTACCTAAGACAACACATGCACTTAGGGTTTGCTCTCTAATCTCACCAAGTGCAACACATGCACAAAAGAGAATAGAGGCTTGCTCTTAGCTCAAAGAATGAGTATAGCACTTAACAATAGCACCAGCAACCTCTCCCAACTGGCCAAGGTGGCTATATATAGCCCACACACAAAAACTAGCCGTTGGGAGACAAACCCCTGAAAAATCAGAGAAATCGAAAGTTCCGCCATGTATCGACCGGAACTACCACACATGTATCGACCGGAACTACCACACCTTAGAGAAAAGTACAGCAACGGCTATTTCAGACGAGAAACTAGCCGTTTGCATTTTAGTGCGGAACTACCGCCAACCAAGTTGCGGAAGTTCCGATCTTCGGAAGTTCCGCACCACACGTAGCGGAACTACCACACCTCCAAATTTTGGCTAAATCCCAAAATGGTGCTTCTCTGGAAAAAAAACGTTCCGCCGAATTTCAGAAGCTTCCGATAATCGGAACTTCCGCACATACAATGCCGGAACTTCCGATTATCCTGACAGAGCACAGCAACAACTTCAATTTCAAAATACATTTGCTAATTGACAAGCCATGCCAACAAGGATCAAGAACCTGATTCCTAACAAGTTGCAAAACACATTTACAAACTTTTAGAATCATATCACGAGGAATAGGGTGCATGAACTCGCACCATTTGCAAAACACATTTGCAAACTTAAGTCACATGCTACAAGAAATCAAACATGAGTATCAACTATTTGCAAAACACATTCGTAAATAACAGCATCATGCCACAAGGCTAAGGTGCATGGACTTCAACCGTTTACAAAACACATTTGCAAAGTATAGTCCCATGCTACAAAGATTAAATGCATGAGCCTCGGCTATTTGCAAAACACATTCGCAAATAATAGCTCCATGCATAGATGAGCTAGAGCAAACACAATGAGCTATCAACACATGACTAACTCATGCTACTAGTCAAGACCACTCTTAATAGTACGGCAATCCTATACTAGCAATCCGGTCTTCCAACCAAACACCAAGACCGGTAAAAGACTAGGAACACATCCTTGCCCTAACTAGTCATACCTTTGCCTTGCATCTTCTTGAAGCTTGATGACGCACATCAACACTTCAAGTCCAAATCCTTGACTTTGACAATCATCAACATATGATGATCTCTTCACTTCGGGATCTTATCTTGAACATCATCAACACATGATGATTTCTTCACTTCGGGATCTTATCTTGAACATCATTAACACATGATGATTTCTTCATCCCGAGTCTTCACATGCATCAACGCATGATGCATTCCTTCACTTGACCTCCATCAACACATGATGGGTCTTCTCTTGACTTGATGTGCATCAACACATGATGCATCCTTCACTTGAATCTCGACTTGATGATCAACTCATGATCATCTCAAGTCTTCATCCTCCTGGAACATAACCTATATATCCAACTCATGGAAAAAGTTAGTTCCACAATATGATTATCATTAATTACCACACCATACCATTAACACATAATGGTGGGACAAGATACCTCAATCTTTCCCTCTTTGGTAATTGATGATAACCACTTAATTACTCATAAATAGAATGATGACAAATGAGAGAACAAATTGAGTCTATATCAACTACACAAGTTATATATATACTCTAACTTGAGTATACAAGAACTACACAAGTTCTATATACTTATAATCATGAGTATACAAGAACTACGCAAGTTTTGTATGCTCAAACGGATTTGTTTCAAAGTAAAGATCCCAAATGTATGTGGAGAATGGAATATGAATCAATACTAATAAACCCACAAAATATAGAATAAAACTCTCCCTAGATGTGCGCATACATAAATGTGTAATAAGATCATATGCACATATTCAAGTTTAACTTATGGTTGAGTTCAATCCTATATTTTGGATCCGAGGAATGCAACAATATATAAGATTAAGATGTCGATTGCATACCTCATTGAATTTCACCTTTATATCCAAATGAGACTACACAAGATATTACTAGATAAAAGAGTTAGTCTCATATTTGGATTTGTCATTAATCACGAAAATAATCCATTAACTCATAATGGTGGGTCTAGATCTTTCAAGAGGCTTGATGCGATGAATATTCATGAGCTTGGGAGCTGCATCCGGAGGGAATTTGACAAGGAGCCAACGACGAAGAAACTTGTCATCGAGATGATCACCTACACGAGTAGAGGAGGGCAGAGCGTATGGGAGCTAGTCAAGGTGGATGGAAGCGTAGCATGGGGCCAGTACATGCAGATTGCTTCCAGCCCGAGATGGCGATATACAGGAAGCCGATGGTGTACGTGAATTTCGTACGTAGACTGCTAGGAAACCTTGATGATGCTGCTATTTTGGATGAAGTCCACGAGAGAAGACTTGCGTATAATTTTGTGCCAAATGAGGGGGCAAGACTGTGGTGGTTGGCTCGCATTGAATGCCATGAGTATCTACTGGACCAGCTTTTCATGTTGGAGTCCGACGAGGACGCCCACCCAGGCTCGGATGGTAGCAAGGAGGACGCACCCCAGGGTGGTGGTCCAACCGGTGGAATTGTGTCATCGGAGGTGCCTTATGCGGCATCTAGACTTGATGATATCACAGCGCAGTCGCTCGTACTTCCACAAGAAAAAGGGTCCCGGTGGGGGTTTGATGCTAACACTTTCTTAGTTGGATAGCACTTCCCTAGTAAGGCGGTCATGCAGCAAGCTATAGCACGGTACACAAAGTTCTTCGGTTCGGTCTTCACGGCCAAGGTGGTGATCGACCACACTTGCAAGCTTAGTGAGCCGCTACGGCAGTATTGGAATGTGACTTTTGCATATGTGGCAAGCCTCATTAGCCATCTAGTTGCTTCAAGTTTTGTCATCCAGTGCTCATGATGGACAGCACTTTCCTCACAAGGAGGTACAAGGGCACCATTCTCACCGCGGTGGCGGCCGATGCAAATGACCAGTTTCTCCCTGTTACTTTTGCTATCGTAGAGAATGAGAACACATCTAGTTGGTTGTGGTTCCTAGAGAATGTGAAGCGAGACGGTTGTGGGAGACCGGCCCAACGTATGCCTTATCACAGACTGCAATGTTGGGTTGTTGCCACTTTTGAACACCATGAAGAATGGGACGGAACCCCCTTACCAATGGAACGACGTGAAAACCCGGTGGTGCATGAGACATCTTGGATCAAACTTCTTCAAGCGGTTTCACAGTCAGGAACTAATGAAGACGCTCAAGGCATTGTGCATGCAGAACCAGAGGCGGAAGTTTGAGTCCATATGGACAGACCTCGAACATCGAACTACGACGCATACAAGGGAGTCCCCTCCAGAGGCACAGGAGGGGCAGTAGGCCGCGAGCGGGTAATCCAGGAACACCATAAGTTTCATGTAGTGGATTAATCTCCATACTCCTGGGTTTGAGAAATGGTCTCTGCTCTATGCCACAGACGGTGCGAGGTACGTAATTATGATGATCAACATGTCCAAGGTGTACAACAGCGTGCTCAAAGGTGTGTGATGCCGCCATATCACCACAATCGTTGAGGACATATGGACTCACACGGTCGGTTACTTCGTCAATAGAGCCACTGCAGCGAGGCGGTAGCTGGAAGAAGGGAAGCAGTGGTCCGAGAACATGCATAGGTATATGGACCAGAAGATGCAGAAGGCCCAAATGCATGACATTAGCGTGATCGATGGCCTCGGGAGGAAGTATGAGATCATGCTGGGGCAAAAATATGTTAGTTGTCATGCCATGGGGAAAGGAAATACGCATGCACCCTGGGTGATGTGTCTGCTTGCACCTGTGACAAGTCAAGCTCCTACATAAGCCATGCTCGTATGTGTACAAGGCGTGTGCGCAACTAAGGCGGATGTCTACACCGTATATCTCCGAGTACTGTGACATGCAGCATCTTTTCAGTACATGGAGTGCAGAGTTTCACTCGTATGATATGGATGTGAACTATAGGGATCTTTGGCCGAAAAGGGTGAAAGGGGCCCGAACAAGGCATTGAAGTCAACTGGGAAGAGACGACGACAAACACAGCTCTTCCAGAACGACATTGATAGCCGGCGTGGGGGCCTGTGTCACACGATGAAGTGCAAGATATGTAACACCATTGGCCACTCCATGAAGGATTGACCCAACAGACCGAGCTCGTCTAGTTGTCATTCTATGTCGTAATTTATTGTATTATCTACCTGTACGGGGACTGTCATGTCATGTAAATGGGTAGTCTGCTCATATTTGTGCATTTATGTACGTCATTATTTCTTAACGTCGTATCTCGACATTCTATTTGTTCCGAGCTGACACTCGCTTGTTTTGTGCTCAACAGCAAAATATTAGGTCGGCCTTGAATATGTCGGACTTATCGCCGAACTTTCATGCGGAGATACTGCAGAAGCGCAACCCTACCAAGATTTTTCCACGCCTGCAATGTGTGTGCAAACAACCGCGAAGATCATTCAGTCCACACACCCAGCCACCGCCGCCCGGGCGTACTACACGTGCGGGAACATCCTAGTAAGAGAATCTTATGCACACATCGATTTTTCACACCTTATGTTGCATTCCACAATGGGATGTGTTGCAACTTCTTCCAATGGATCGATGACCCAGAGATGTACGATAGGGTATTCATCTAGTAGAAGTACATGTTGAACTACGCGATGCGAGCCGAGACCTTCCAGTGATGGAAATTGTACGTACCAGACCCTATTGAAAAGGCACCGAGGAGCCTAGGACAATAGGGTGGTGGTGGAGGACCCCCCCCCCTCCAACAGGAAGTTGAGTACGACCGGGCACAACACGCGACAGACAAGGGGAAGGATCCTGCTACTAAGACTGGCGGTCGTCATAGCTTTTCCTGTCACCCGGGCTCACTCCATATCAAAGAGGAGAGTTATGTACAATTTGCATCTTGATTATGTATTTGGCATTTTGTTCTACTAAACATCATGCAATCGTCCAGCCCGTCTCGCAAAATATTGATGATTTCGACACTCGTCGCTGATGTGGCAGTCCCGAGACAAGGAGAAGGCTCCGGCTACTGAGACCGGCAGTCGTTGTAGCATTTCCAATCGCCCGGCCGCACTCCATCTCGAAGATGTGAATTATGTACAATTTGCATCCTGATTATGTATTTGGCCTTACGTTCTACTAACATCATGCAATCGTTCGGCCCGTCTCGTAGAACATGGATAACTTCGACGCTCGCCGCCACCATGGGTAGTCATGAGACAATGGGAAGGGGCTGATGCGGCAAGGAGACTAATTTCGATCCGCCTTTTTTTCGATTCCAAAAATACCGCACGTGTATCTTAGGTGTACCAAACCACGCGTCGTATTTAATTCGCAAATTACAAAGTGTATTCCTAAATTTTGTCAAATTTATTTTTCAAATTTTAGATTGCAACTCCACATGAAATGTCAAGACTCACGTGACTCCCTCGGTATAGGGTTTCATGATTTCATGTGAACCTCGATGTTTTCTGATTTCATGTTAATCTGGAACCAATCTACTCCGACGGTGTTTTCTGATTTCATGTTAATCTGGAACCAATCTACTCCGACAATATGCACATAACATACAAAATATGCATACAAATATAACACAATAAAAGTGCATAACATCTATGCAATGCAATTACACACGGGGTACCTCGCTCGTCTGGGCCACTCTCTGCTCGCTGAGTCTACGTGTGCGTGGGCGTCCTAGTTTTGCGTTGAGCATGTCCCGTGGGATATGTTAACCGGTCCGAAGAGCGTGTATCGGTTCGGAGGGCGTATGGAAACCGTTGAGTGGGCGGAGGTGTATCAGCAAGCTGACCCTTGCCTAGACGATCTTGTGCCCTTACCTGCACGTCACTCCCATCATGTGCAAGTGGTTGTACAAGATCAAGACCCGCTCGAATGGTTCTCTTGATCAAGACATGCTCGGATGGTTCTCTTGATCGCTACAAGGCTTGTCTTGTAGCGTACGGTTTTCAACAGGAGTATGGTCATGACTACAATGAGACATTCGCTCCTGTCACCCATATGACTACTATTCACTCTTGTTGTGGCACTGTTCGATAGTGGTCCATCCCTCAACTGGACATCAAGAATACCTTTCTCAATGGCGAGCTGCGTGAGAAAGTCTACATGCGGCCACTCCCTGTGTATTTTGTCCATGCTGGTATGGTTTGTCGCCTTTGTCGTTCTCTCTATGGGCTCAAGCAAGCCCCTCGTGCTTGGTTTGACCGCTTCTCATCTGTTTTAACTATTGTCGGTTTCTCCACCAGTGATCACGACTCTGCCCTCTTTGTACACACCTCTCCCAGGGTCGGACGCTCCTCCTCTATGTGGATGATATGCTAACTATTGGGGACGACCTCAGTACATTGATTTTGTGAAAGAGCATCTCAGTGAGCGGTTCTTGATGTCTGATTTGGGTCTTCTTCTTTACTTCCTTAGGATTTATGTCACTTCTACGCCTGATGGCTACTACCTCTCCTAGGAGTACATTTAGGGTATCCTTGCTCACGCTTGTCTCACTAATCAGTGCACGGTGGACACTCCTATGGAGCTTAGTGTTCACCTTCGGCCCACTGATGGGGAGCCTCTTGAGGATCCTATTCACTACCGTCATCTTGTCTAGAGCCTTGTCTACATTGGGATCACTCGACCTGATATTTCTCACCCATCCACATTCTGAGTCAGTTAGTTTCTGCTCCAACTCAGCTGTATTATAATTACCTTCTTTGTGTTATGCGATATCTTGTGGGGCCATCAGTCGTCGCCTTTTTCTTTCCTCATTCCAGCCCTTTGCAGCTACAGACGACTCTGATATGACTTGGGCTAGCGATCCTTCTGATTGTCGATCTCTTTCTGCCTATTCTATTTTCCTTGACCTCTCTAATTGCTTGGAAGACCAAGAAGCATATTGTTGTTTCTCGTTCGAGTACTGAAGCTGAGTTGCGAACCATAGTAGTGTTGACAGTTGAGATCACTTGGCTTCGGAGGCTACTTAAATATTTCGGTGTTTCAGTTTCTGCACCGACTCTTCTCTTATCAGACAATACTGGTGTGATCAACATTGCTCAAAATCCAATGAAGCATAAACTCACCAAACATATTGGAGTAGATGTTTTGTTCATAAAATCGCGAGTGCATGATCAAATTATTGCTCTTCAATATATGCTTTCAGAACTTCAGTTAGTATATACCTTTACTAAAGCACAGACTAAACCTCAGCATAGCTTTTAACTTTCCAAACTCAATGTTGTTGATCTACTATTTATAGAAGGGTGTTAGATATGACATATAAAGTGTTCTTTGTATATTTTTATATACACGTAGCTTGTATATATTGGCTTTTAACCCATTTGAATAGATGAGAGTTCATTCCAACGCAACCGACCAACCTCATAGCAAAGCCTGAAGAAAACCATCAGCCCTGAGCAGAGAGACTAGTTTGAATGTGGATTTACTGCAGTCCAATGACAAAACTGTAGCTGTGTGTAATGCTTGGCCTATTTGATGCCACCGGCTGAGTTGTGTCAAGACTCAAGACAGATGGCTCATATGCCAACACGACATCAAACAAAACTGGAGTGATCAATACCATTTGTTGTAAAAAAACACTATTGGTTGTCCAAATGGAGCCATGCTTTCCAATTTATGTGACTGAACAAGATGGATTGGACGGCTAGAGTAAACATATCAGAGTGTACAGCAACAGCAGTGCAGAGCTTGTCATAGCTGAATATGATATCGCATTCATTTTTGTTGATCACCATCACGGAGAGAATGAAACAAATGCTTATAAATTTGTAGAGCCTAGTGTCTGACTCTGTATAGCTGATGGCAACAGAACTTTGATTGAAAAGCATCTCTTTACAGAAAGTAATTGTAACAATCGATTACTGCAACTCTCCAACAGTAGCCTCAAGAAACAGGGATATGTGTAGTCCTGATAACCAGTGTACAGTTATGTTTGGTTTCCACAAAACAATGGAACCAAGGCAGATACATCGAGTATACACGACTGATAGGGTGTAGCAGCTAATCAGACACCCCAAGAGCTCAGTTCATCTGTCAAAAAGAATATCTCCGATGCGCTTATGTTCCATCGAGAAAATCGAGTGCTAATGCCTGCTGACTGGAAATGAACTGAAATACATCAAGCAAATGCAGACTATTTGATGTAACATAAGTTTCTCCTCGCTCTATTTGTTTACAATTTCCAACGTATTTTATACCCATGAACTGGCCACAAGCTGTGCATGTTCAACTATAGATAGTCCGTGGAAGCTCAGCAGGACCAACCTTGCAGCAATTTTCAAGAACAGCAGAAACTTGTGTCCGCATCTGAGGTGAAATACAACAGGGTCAGATATTCAGATATCTACTTACATCAACTACAGAAAATTACAAAGTAATTCGTTGAATGTAGTTGCAAATAAAACAGATGAAATAAACAAAAAGTGTTAGATTAAATTAGAGCTCAACACCAAGCAGAAAGCAGATTTCAACCCAGGAAGAAAAAAACCTCAGTTGGTATTATAAATTTACAATCCTTTAACAACTTAATAGTGAGCAACTACTTTTAACTTTATCACAAAAGTAAAATACTTTGGTATTCCTTTTCCAGCTGCATGAAATGACACTTTGCCAAGCAAAGGCAGGATGGCTGAAAAATCAGGTATAGATAGCAAAAAGACTGCGTACCTTCAAGAGTTGAAAAGGTTTCCAGGTAAGATGGATCTATCGCTTCTTCCATGGGTAGCTCGTCTACGCAATGGAGGCGCATAAACAGTTATTGGGAGGGCCCAGTCCCCCTTCTCTCTTTTCTCAACAAGAAGTGGGTGTTCGTACCTGCCAAAGAGAGAAACCAGAATTACTCATTTAGAACTAGCAGAAGCAGACAATAAAAAAAATCACACTTTCCTAGCACCAGATAATGCTTTAAACAAAACCGCTCAACACAAAGAAGTAACATATCTCTCAAGAAACTGATTATGACAGTGGTGATAACACATACAAAGGCATGTTCTTGACTACTTGTGTCCACATGCACTTGTAAGAGCAATGAACAGAAATTCACTCAATTAAATTCTTCACGCAAATAGTAAAAAGGTATCAAATAGTAATCCATCCCAGAACTCTTAAGAGATTTAAAGCACAAGATAATGCTACAGCACATAAAATACTTAATATTGCTACATACCTATATGGGTCCGTTCCTTCAGGAGTTGTGAAGAACTCAAATCGAAGAGACCATTGTACAGAGACCTTTGAGGTAGAAAATGACATTGGTCCGTCAATAGGAATTGAAAACAGAAAGCTTGTCTGATGAAGATCCGCAACAACTTCATGATGTTCGCTATATACCTGCCCAAGAAGTCCAGTAAGGAAAAAGGGTGAATCGCTAAAATCATCTCACAAGCCTAATAGTATAAAAGTTCACAATAAACAAAGCAGTTATTTGAATAAAAGCCTGGCCAGAACACATGATATCTGATGCTACTGAAATTTGATCATAACTTGCCATTAGCAGGTAACGCAGACTGTTCCTATTAGATTGCTTCTTGATGATCATGACATGTCATGTAGAATGTTTGAGGGCATCAGCACATATCCTTTACTTGATCATTAAAAACTCATACAATACTGTATAATGTCATAAATTCATAATCAAACTACATGAACAAGTGGCACCTGATTCATGGACATATTATTGTAGCTAAACCATCAAACATAAGCTTGTTCCAGTATCATGAACTCGGGAAGACTCAAGAGTAGGTCAGGTGGCATTAGTATGCAAATGGTTGAAATTTGAGAAATATAACTACATCATTTGGAAATGAAGTAAATCCCAAGTTGTACGTCAAATACAAATGTTTCCACTGAAGCGTATACAAAATCGATTTTTGTACAAATGTTATGTGAAACCTTTACAGTGGTAAAGGTATTCAGAGTTTCAGACTAAAGAATTGTTCAAACCACACAACACACAAGTAACAATCAACACCGGATATTAGGACAGAAACATCACAATGGTTCTCAACACTAGCTACAGAAAAGATACCTTGGTTATTGTGGGTGAGCCCCTTCTTGAAGGATGTATTACACGAGGATTAATCGTTTCTGATGTTTCCATGGTTATAGATACCTGTGAAGTACCAAAACATTCTAAATTTGAAATTCTACTTCAATACTTATTTACTCAACTGGGTCTTACCTCTAGGCATCTCCGCTTTCCAGATCCATGAAAAAAGGTGAGTGCTCCACCAATCTGCGATTCAAAGAACTGAGATAATCAATTCTAACAATAATTAAGCAGTAACGCATGCAATCAAATTAATTAGAGTACCGTATCACCGAAGTAATAAGTTGAGTCGGAATTATTCGGTGAAAAACGAAGCAAGACTTGGTCATCTATTCTTATATTATATGATCTTCCTCTCATGAAGCCTTCTGCTGCAAAAAATTGTAAAGGCAACTTAGTATGGGAAATCAATTTGGACCACATGGCATGTAAACATACAACAAAGTGAAATAATGAAATATGATAACTCCAGAAATGAAACACGATGGCTTACATCCGGTTGGTTCAACATGTTTTGGTGTGAGAGGGAGTCCACCATCATCTTTTGAGTGATCGGAATCTAGAGAAAACCTTTGCCCATTTGATGGATGATGATCTGACAGCAAACGATTTAGCTTCTGTTGAGGTGACACCACGCCTGCTTGTGTCATTTATTAAATTATTAAACACACGCCGTGAAAGCATAAGGATATTTGATATAAATGCACATTAAGCATTCATTCAACACTTACACATAGCACCTGCACATCAAAATTTTGCTCATACAGAACCCCACTCTTCTGAGGAAGAACCAAATAAAGGTGGCATTCTCATGCAGGGCAAATAAAGAAAACACAAATACATTTGCTTTTAACTTTGTAGTAGTAAGAAGCTAAACCACAAATATGTTCCATTTGCAAAAGGAAAACTCACCAAACGTTAAGATGATAAATCCTAGCACAATAAAAGAAAAGAGAGAGAACTGCTAAGAACATTCAAAAAGTATCACAAGGGTTTAAGAAATAAAATTTAGACTGTTAAACCATCAGGGAGAAATACAAAACCCTATCGAACCAAAAATATGGGATTATTTTGAACTTGATATTTCCTTATGACTTATGAGTATTGTAGTCCTCCACACAACTAAAAACTAACTATAAGGTTTACTCTTTACCTCCACCATGATCATCTGAAATCTCTGATACTGACAATCGAGGAACTGGACTATATGATGGGAAACTGGGGCGTTCTCCCTGAGAGTACAATGGTTCACTTGTGGAGAGACGTGATGACAAGGACTGCATCGACACTGAGTTCCTGAGGGAGAATTCTGTATTTGCTTTGGAAGGGTTGTATGAGGAAACAGATGAAACTTCATCTTTTGAACTATCATATCCTTCTTCTAGATCAGTACTATCATTTGCTTTGGTCTGCAACAACGATATTATATGTCAACATGGATCCAAAGAGGAATAAAGGAAATACATGTGTACTGTTGCATGTTAATTGTTGTGTTACATGATTTAGCTGTGAATTAGTAGAATTACTGTCTACATGTAGATGCAAAATACCATTTGTTGGAAAGTTCAGTTCATACTTCACAATATTTTCATTAGTTGTTGTGGACGCATTTATTAGTAAAACATATCAGCGACAAAAGCGTTCGCAATCCAAGGAGATGTTGGCAGAAGTTGATTCGGCTGGAATTGCCGAAGCCGAGTCACAGGGCACTGCTGGAGTTGAGTCCAACCCGGACTCTGTAGCTTTTCAGGGGAATGCACTTCTGCCGAACTTGTAATAGGTATTAGTCAGTTAGAAATTATTAGTTAGTATCTCCTTCCGAGAAGTATTGGTTAGTATCTCCTTACGAGATTTCTTCAGATATTCAGTTAGACTTTGCATCCAAGTATGCATTAGTTTCCTTTTCGGATACTCTCCTGTCTTGGTTTCAGAAATTACCGAATCCCCTGCCTAGGCTATAAAGGCAGAGTATTGCATCGTTGAAAAGGTTAATCGAGAAAGATATACAAAAAAGTTGCTCTAAAGACTTGGCATCGGAAGTATCAAAGCATCACCGGCAGACCAAACTGCTCAGCTGGGCGAAGGCGATTCTTGCCTAGTCTTGTATCCCATTGTTTGCATTGTTTGTTTCCTCTCACTACCACGTCAAATCAATTTGGTATCAAAGCCATCTCCACCACCCTTCGCCATGGAAACCAAGACGCTCGACGACGTGTGTCAGCAACTCACCATCATGATGTTGGAAATCAGCGGCATCAAAGCACAACAGGCGGCGCATGATCAGGTGATCGCGGACTGGAAGATAGGAGGCGGCATGGCTAGGCTGCCGACAGCATCCGGCGGCGGCAGTGGCGGTTACCACGGCCGGGGTAGACCCCCAGAACACGGGGTTCACGACGACGCACGGTTCCGCGTTTTCACAAGCTTTCTTTTCCAACGTATGATGGCGAAGATGATCCCCTTCCATGGCTCAACATAGCAATTTTTCGGGACAACGTACCATGGAGGAAGAAAGAGTTTGGTTGGCATCCTACCACTGGACTGGAGCAGCTCAACAGTGGTACTACCAACTTGAAAGCGATGAAAGCATTATTTCATGGGCTCATTTCTTGGAGTTTGTCAACATGAGGTTTGGACCCCCCATCCGCAACAATCCACTTGGTGAATTGGCTCAACTTCGTTGGACGACGACAGTTGATGCATACCAAAGGAAGTTTTTGGCTCTCTTATGCCAAGTCGAACCACTCTCCCAACCAAGGATCCAAAAACCGGAACCGGGCAAAACCCCGCCCGCCGCAATTTCTCCATTACCGGCCGGTAACCGGGAATCCCAGAAAAATCCCGACTGGATTTCGTCAAATGGAATTTGAATTCGGGATGAAACCGATGGGATTTTGAATTTGAATTTGAATTTGAAGGATTCCGGACGGGATTTTGGATCTCAGTCCCCACCGGGAAATCCGGTAACCACCGATTATCGGCGGTAACCGGCCCGGTTTTTGATCCATGCTCCCAACTACAAGTGCAACTGTTCACCGCCGGGTTGGGCAAGCCATTGCAAACAAACGTCGAGCTACAACATCTGACGCATCTCCGACCATGAGTTTGGCTAGGGCGTATGAACAGCGTCACGAGGAGACAACAGGGGAGCAAAAGCCAATATTAAAAACCCCTCCGGCGCCATGTTTTTTCCTAGCGATAGTAGCATCTAAACCCACTGGGATGATGACCAACAGCACAAGCTGGCTCGGCCCCGCTAGCATTTCCAGCAAGCTCGGGTGCACCAACATCCCGATTTCGACAACTCTTCGTTGAAGAGATGTCTGGTCGCCGTGCTAAAGGTTTATGCTACAATTGTCCTGAGAAATTCTCTCGAAATCACCGCTGTTCCATGAAGGGTATCTTTCTTCTCGAGCTCGATGGCACAATTGCGAACGACGACGAGGAGCACGTAGAGATTTCATTACATGCTCTTACTGGAATACGTACGGGTCGGACTATGCACCTTCCAGTGGTGATCAAGGGCCATGAGCTCCTTGCATTGGTGGGTTCTGGTTCAACACATACTTTTCTTGCCAACGATGTCGCACGGCGGCTGGACTTGTCGCCTACACCTCAGCCGAACATGGGAGTCACGGTGGCTAATGGTGATTGCGTGACGAGTTCTGGTATTTGTGGCAACACACATTTTGCTATTAATCATGAAGAAGTTTTTTTCATATTATTACATCATCCTTCTCAATGGATTTGATGTTGTTCTTGGCATCCAATGGCTACGGAATCTTGGACCTATTTTCTGGGACTTCATGAAGTTGACTATGTCCTTTTGGCGCGACGACCACCGCGTCATGTGGACCAGCTTGGATGCACCACCAGACAGCAGTCATGTCTGTACTATCACCGACAAGGAATTGATGACCGACTTACTCAATGAATTTTCGGATGTGTTACGAACCCCGGGGTCTCCCTCCCCGCCGACGACATGATCATCATATTCATTTGCTTCCGGATGCGATTCAGGTTGTCGTACGGCCCTACCGATACCCTCGACTATTAAAGAACGAGATTGAGAAACAGTGTGATGATATGCTTGCATAAGGTATTATTCAAGACAGTACATCTGCTTTTTCTTCTCATGTGCTTCTTGTCAAAAAACAGGACAACACATGGCGTTTTTGTGTGGACTATAGCGCTCTCAACGACAAGACCATTAAGGACAAATTTCCAATTCCGGTCGTCGATGAGCTTTTGGATGAGCTCAATGGTGCTCGTTTTTTTCACCAAACTGGATTTACGCAGTGGCTATCACCAAGTTTTGATGCATGGTCCTGATATTGAGAAGACAGCTTTCCGCACTCATCGCAGTCACTTTGAGTTCTTGGTCATGTCGTTTGGTCTTACCAATGCTTCGACAACATTTCAAGCCCTTATGAATGACATTCTCAAGCCCTTTATTCGTCATTTTGTGCTTATCTTCTTTGATGATATATTGGTTTACAGTGCATCTTGGGCCGAACATCTTCAGCAAGTTCGTACAGTCCTTCAACTCATGTGTCATCATCAGCTAGCTCTTAAGAGGTCTAAATGTCTTTTTGGCGAAGCGGTCCGTAGCCTATCTCGGTCACATCATCTCCGCCCAAGGAGTGGCCATGGATTCCGGTAAAGTGGAGGCGCAAGCATGGCCGCGACCACGTTCGCTTCAAGCACTTCGGGAATTTCTCAGCCTTACTGGCTACTACCGCAAGTTTATTAAAGAATATGGTTCTGTGGTGGCGCCTCTCACCAAATTGCTTAAAAAAGGGCATTTTCTTTGACATCTAGGCGGATTGTGAGTTCACGGCATTAAAAATAGCATTGATTCCAGCTCCCGTGCTTCATCTTCCGGATTTTACAAGATCTTTTACTGTGGATTGCAATGTTTCGGACGCGGGCTTTGGTGCAGTTCTTCACCAAGGTGGTGGTCCTATTGCTTTCTTTAGTCGTGCAGTGGCGCCTCATCACGTCAAGTTGGCCGCATACGAACGTGAACTAATTGGTCTTGTCAAGGCGGAACGTCATTGGCGTCCATATCTTTGGGGTCGTGCTTTTTTGGTTCGTACAGACCACTACAGTCTCAAATTTTTGATTGATCAGCAGCTTTCCAAAATTCCTCAGCACACGTGGGTAAGTAAATTATTCGGCTATGATTTTTCCGTCGAGTTCCGGCCCGGTCGTCAAAATACTGCTGCCGATGCTCTAAAACGTCGGGATCGGGGGCAGCAGCAACCAGTGATCAAAATCCTGGCCGGTAACCGGTGGTAACCGGTTTTAACGGTCGGGACCAGGTGAACAGTAACCGGTTGAAAAAATTGAATTTCATTTTTTGACTGCATGATGCCCTTCCTAGGTTGGTTTAGGTCTTTTTTGTGCTAGATTACGTATTGTATGAACTAAATATACTTGAATTATTGTATTAGCAAGTCCTGAGCGGTTTTTTGAACTTGGAAAGCACGTTGAATTATAGCATTCTCACATGAAGGATATCTATTGTGTCAATTGTTAATGTATAAGCAATTAGCCCTTGGCAGGATTCATTTTAATGTTCACTTTAATGATTGTTTGATCAAGGGTTTGTTGGTTCAACAAAAAATTAATGATTTTAATGATTGTTTGATCAAGGGTTTGTTGCTGATCTGAGGGCATACTAAATGTAGTTTGATATTATGAATAACCTATTGATCTCCGCTTTTGACCGCTTTTCCGGTTTTTGGCGGTTTTTGATTCTGCGGCGATACATCGGTTTTCAAAATTTGAAATTCAAAATTTGGTTCATGAACTTCATTTGGTATTTTCCTGTGTTTTCCAAGAATCGACCATCGCACGGCCACGACGGGATTTATGCTTGCATCGGATTTCGATCCTTGGCAGCAACTATGCGCCATCTCTAGTCCGAATTTTACTTTGCTGGCCGCACTCTGAAGGAGGTTTTAGTGCTACCAGAGCTTGTGGCGTTGCGGTATCAAGTTGCAGCTGGGACAGCCGAGCCTGGGTGGGTTTTGGTGGATGGTTTGCTTTTATATCAAGGAAAGATTTTTATTGCCGATACTTCTAATCTTTGGGTTGATGTCTTGGCCGATGTGCATGATATGGGACACAAAGGTATTCAAAAGACTTTACATCGTTTTTGGGCCTCGTTCTTCAATCCTAGTGCTCACCGCAAGGTTCGAAATTATGTCAAAGGATGTGTGGTTTGCCAAAAAAACAAAATAGAACATTTGCATCCTGCAGGACTTCTTTAGCCATTGGTTGTGCCTTCAGTGGTTTGGGAAGATATTTCTATGGATTTTATTGAGGTTTTCCGCAGGTCGGTGGAAAAACAGTGGTGTTAACGGTCGCTAATCGTTTTTCCAAATACAACCACTTTATTCCTCTTGGGCATCCTTACACCGCTAATTCAGTTGTCCAGGCTTTCTTTGATGAGATTGTTCACCTCCATGGGATACCTTGTTCCATTGTTAGTGATCATGATTCGGTGTTCACGAGCAATTTTTGGACTGAGTTATTCCGTCTTTCTGGTGTCAAGCTTCACATGAGTTCCGCTTTTCATCCCCAGACTGATGGCCAATCTGAAGTGGTTAACCACACCATTGCTATGTACTTAAGATGTTTATCGGGTGATCGTCCTAAACAGTGGTTACAATGGCTTCCTTGGGCTAAATTTTGCTATAATACGTCATATCAGACTTCATTGCAAACCACACCTTTTAGGGTGGTCTATGGTTGCGATCCTCCAACTTTGTTGACTTATCAGTTGAATATTTCTTGTGTGGCAATCGATCGTCAAATGTGTGATCGTGATGAGTTTCTTGCTAAAATTCGAGAACATCTTCAAGCTCAAGATTATATGAAGCAGCACCATGATAAGCATCGTCGAACGGCCACCTTTGAGGTTGGCGAGTGGGTGGGGTGTGGCTTCGCCTTCACCATAGATTGGCAGCTGGAATTACTGATCAACGGTCTAAATTGGCTCCTCATTTTTATGGCCCCTTTCTCATCGAGGAACGTATTGGATCTGTGGCTTATCGTCTTCAGCTTCCACCTAAGGCCCGTATTCACAATGTTCTTTAGCTTCAGTTGCCTGACATTGTGCATGGTCGGGCTATTTCTTCTCTGGCATCTATGGTTCACGCTCGGTTAAATCGTGGTACATGGGAGTTGTTAGTTCAATGGGTTGGCTCCTCAGCAGCTGATGCAACTTGGACGTCCTTAGAGTCTTTTCAACAACAATACCCGTTATCCCAGCTCGAGGACGAGCTGTTTTGTGGAGAGGAGGAAATGTTGTGGACACATTTATTGGTAAAACATATAAGCGACGCAAGTGTTCGCAATCCAAGGAGATGTTGGCAGAAGTTGATTCAACTGGAATTGTCGAAGCCGAGTTACGGGGCACTGCTGGAGTTGAGTCAGGCGCTGCTGGAGTTGAGTCCAACTCGAACTCTAGCGTTTCAGGGCAATGCACTTCTGCCGAACTTGTAATAGATATTAGTCAGTTAGAAATTATTAGTTAGTATCTCCTTCCGAGAAGTATTAGTTAGTATCTCCTTCCCAGATTTCTTCAGATATTCAGTTAGACTTTGCATCCAAGTATGCATTAGTTTCCTTTTCAGATACTCTCCTGTCTTGGTTTTGGAAATTACCGAATCCCCTGCCTAGGCTATAAAGGCAGAGTATTGTATGGTTGAAAAGGTTAATCAAGAAAGATATACAGAAAAGTTGCTTTAAAGACTTGGCATCGGAAGCATCAGAGCTTCGCCGGCAGACCAAACTGCTCAGCCAGGCTAAGGCGATTCTTGCCTAGCCTTGTATCCCCATTGTTTGTATTGTTTGTTTCCTCTCACTACCACGCCATATCATTAGTTGACAAAACTATAAACTACTGCTTTGCTGAGTACTGCTCTGTCTTTCATCCAACTGTCTAAGTAATCAAAATAACTATTATCAGCTCATGCAAGAAAATATGTAAGAAAAGGATCAAGGATAATTGAGTGTCATGAAATCTGGGAGGCGATAACAAGCTTAAATAAGGACTCACCCATTCTGAATCTTCATCTTTTTCCCTCCAAAATATGCTCAGTTGTTCCACTGAGAGTGAAAAACTCCCTAGGACAGGCACAACATGGTCAGCTACTTGGGACAACACAAAAATATCCAAATGAACATTCCAAACAAACCCGGAGTGGACTCAGCACCACTAAGAACTAACATAAACATTGTAGGATTAGAAATTCTGTCAGTCAACACACATTCACCAACAACTCCGCAGCATTCCCTTGTTGCATCACCAGGCTAAACAGAATAAGCAGAGGTAGATGCAAAGAGGGTCCTGTGGTGTCACAACTCACAGTACCCACTGGATTTTTCAACAAGAATCTTAAATATGTAATTTCATGAAAATCTGAAAGCTATATGTATTTTCCTAAAGGAGAGGCCCATTGAAATTTGGCCTCTTATAGGGACTGCAGTGATTGGAGGTTGAATTATAGAGTGGTCATATTGAACAAAATTCCTGCATCCACCACTGAGGCTAAGATGTAGTGGTGGCATCCGGTAACCACTGAGGCTCAAAAGGTTTCAAATTTTGGCTGATTTTTAAACAAATTACGAATTTCATGGTGGCCAATAAATGACGAGATTTCATCCTTTGGTGGCCAATATGACATCATTTTTTACACGAGGCACGAAAGGCTGTGCTAAGTGCACAAATATGTGCAATCACAGCAAGAGTTGTGAGTGATTTTAGCAATGAAGACTACATCCTTAATAGCCAAATAGTTTTATCGATGAAATATTCTTGAAATCCAACAGAGGGGTAACAATAATAATGATTAAATTGTGAGCACCTTAAATTAGTAGATTCACATCACTGACCTTCTTCATTTAGTAGGTTGCTGCTTTTCTGGGAAACACATATCTGCAATGGAACTCGAGCTTCCTGAAAAAAAAAACCCAGGTCAATTTTAGTCCTGTTCTGAGATACAGTACTAATACAGTTATATGCTATGCCAGATACTTGAATAAGCACATTACAGATTGGGAACATGATCCTAGAAACAAGAAAAGGAGGTGGCATCAAGTGGCTTCCACTACAGTGGTTAAGCTGTGATTATGCATAAGCACCCATCAGCTCAAGGCTAGCTTAAGAAGCACGGAAAAGTGCCTACCATAAGCAGTGGTTTAACATTAACAAGAAAGCTCTCTTCAAAAGAGCCAAGAAAAGTAACATTAGCCGTGTTTCTTGTGTAATAAAGGAAACAGATGGCCCATATAATGTCAAAGGTACAAGGAAGCCTGCTGTTAAAGAAAGCCAAACACAAGAATGTAAAAATATCATTTCATATTTTGGACGCTAAACACTAGCGGAGCAAGAACTTCATACCTGTCAGATCTAACATACAACTACTACGTATGTATTTTCTGTGGAGTTCTGGGGTCTAGTCTTCTAAAATTATTATGCTAGAATTTCCCCCTTAAATGCAAATACATAATGTTTGTTTTTGCAAACCGCCAAACCCCACAACATATAGCATGGATCTGCCACTTACACTAAACACTCAATTATTGCAGCAAGATGCCCTACAAGTGTTAGCTTTTAATACGCAATACATTTCATAGTTACAAATCATTTGGATATTACCATCTTTTGTCCTATATGATAAAACAATGCAAGGAAACTTAACAGAAACAAGATAAAGATTGAACAGATCTTGGTACAGGCATGTGATTGAAACCAATGTCTTCAGTATAAAAAATACAAAAAGGGTGTTAATTATTTGCAGACTGTAGTTGATGCCAAATACTAATATGTAATGACATTATGTTCTCCATGTCATCGTAACCGCCAAGACATGAGAACGATAATGAGCTGGGTTTTATGCATTTAAGGCCTGAAAAGATAACAACACAAACACCCAACCCCACCATATCCCACCCACAAAAAATGTCCTATATGGACACATATATAAATTTTCACATATCAAGTCAGGGCCACATGCCCCGAATCCTCAAGCACACACATGACTATGACTCATATTTTCAACAATCAAAACTGTTTATTAAGAAAATATCAATCTGTACCAACCAGTCTAAAGAGGGAAAAAAAGTAGATGATTAGAGAGACACAAATGATATTTCAACAGTTTGGCATGATCTATACTTAGTTTGAGACACAAATGATATTTCAACAGTTTGGCATGATCTATACTTAGTTTTCTCAATCTTATCAAATATTTTAAAACACTATGCTTTAGGTATTGTTTCTTCTCTGTCTAGGACATTTAGAATTGTAGATCGACCTTGATGTCCAACAAGCACATCTACCAAGCATGCCATCGACAAATTCTTCAACATGTCATAGACTCGACACTCAAATTGAAGAATGCAAATTGACTATGAAATGATGGATCGCCAGATCAAAACTTCCAAATATTAGGCAGAGATAATGTGAACTAAAGGAGTATAATTTTATGTCTGAATTGGAAGTATATAAACAAGCATACAACTCACCAATTGAACCGCACTATTTACAGAGCCTTTATTTTCTTCTCCATCACCCAATACAATCAATCTTCCAAACAATATACTCCTAACATAATAAATATAGCGAATACTGATGCCCCTATATGATGGTGGTAAAATCTTTGGGAGCTCCACACGTACAATGTCTGCAGAGGATTTTTCAGCTGAGTTAAAATCATAACATTGTACAGATAGTTTTATGCCACATGTTGCGGAAAAAGTCTATAAGAACTGCTTCCCGAACACAGCATACAAGAACACAACAGACACAGACCATAGTCCAATACTAATTGAAGAAATACCTGGTTTAATAAGTAAATGTATCAGGGCCTAAAAAAATTGCTTAGATAAAATTAATAAAATGCTTTAAATCTTCGCTATTAATTATGTTTAGCATGCATATTGACAGCAGCAAATTTCTCCTTCACCACTAAAGATACTAGGTCAAACAGGATTACAGGAAGCAACCAACAGTCATAAAGAGTTTGAGGAACATGCATGTATCATATCCCCAAATCGGCAAATTAGCAGGTGGAACAATCCACAAATAGAGCCAAAACTATATAAGATCAGATGGAGTGATTAGCAGAACTAGTGGTAAAGACAATTCTTAGTGCACCAATATATCATACAAAACTAGGCAAGAATGAAATAGCACATAAAACTAAATGAAAGCCAGTCCATGTTTCAAGCAATTTAGAAGTGTAACAATAAATGGCTACGTGCATTATTAAACTCAATGAATCCTCCAAATCGAGAGATAACTTACATGTTTTGGTTTGCCCCGAAGCAATTATTACTTTAGAGATTAGAGAGGGTGCCGAACAATCAAGAAACAAATGTTCACCTGCATTTTCAATCACAATATAAAAGAGGGTAATCAGAAATAAAACAAAATAGACATGGATCAATTATTTCCATGCCACAATATAAGAAACACGAGCAGCTTAAAGGGATGAATTGAGAATTGCACAAGCATGAAACAAAGTGACCAAAGCTACAAATTAAGTTGTGGAACCCCATATATAATGTTTACTATCCAATGAATAGAATGCAGACAGGAATAATGGCTATAGCAACCGGTATGCTACTAAACCTAGAAAATGCACAATGACAAATGAAAAGATAATCGACAGATATAAAGTACCTATCCTGGATGAGATGATCAATGGTGGTATGGAAATCAAACAAAAAAAATGTTCTAAAAAATTACATGATAGCTAGAGTGTACCTCTCCTTTGCTTAGACCCTGGTAAGGGCTTTGGTACAGAGAACCATTGGCTATCCAACTTCTCAATCCCTTTAATCTCGAATGAGAGCCCATCTACCAAGAGGAAGGGCATCTTCACCCGACACCGTCAGCCCCACATCGTCCTTCAAACTAGTGGGGGTACAGATTTCTATAGTTGCAGTGACCAAATCACCAGGTCTGTACACCTCCTTATCTGCCTGGAGCTTCAATGTTGGGGACAACTGCTGCTTGGCAGCTGAATCGACCTTCCTGTCCTCGAACCACCCAACACTCTTAAAAAAGGAGAGCCCTTGAGGAAGTGGAAGTTTCAGTGACATCTCGTCGGCCCTTTAACTCTCTCCAATTCAACAAATTTCCACAACCACATCTAAAAACAATGATCCACAATGGTGTGTCGTCTTCTAAAGCTGTGATTTATCACCAACAATACAGTTCACCTGGAGAATCATTATCAACTTATCATTATTTTATGATTAATATCATCAAACTATAGCATGAACTTATTGTGGAACTCATAGCACACTGCAAATCGAAAAAAACACCAAACTACTATATCTCTAGCAAGTCAAATAAACTCTGCATTTCATTTATATTGTGCGTTGTCCCGACATGCAAAATGACAGACAATTCCGAAACCAAATCCCCCCACCCACAACCCCAGCCCACAAACTGAGATCTTACACGCGCTAAAGAACAAGAACCCAACCATGTGCTTGGATGGATTACATAGTGCCAGCATATAGTCACCAGGATCGCAGGTCGACGATCCACGACCCCCGGGTCGGCGTCCCAAATCGCGTGTTAACAGCGATCCGGGAGGCCGATCCGGACACCGCGGGGTCACAGATCGAAGGGGAGGAGAACGAGAAGAGAGGAGGGGGAGAGGGAGACCTAACCTTAGGCCCCGCCATTGCTACTTGTTGTTGCTATTGCTGCCACCGTCGCGGTAGCTGCCGCTCGCAGCCCCGTAACCGCTCGCCTGAAGCAATTGAGAGGGAGCGAGAAGGGGGGGCAAGGGGAGGTGGCGCGGCGCGGCGCGGCGAGAGAGAGAGAGAGAGAGAGAGATGAGAGCAGATCTATGGAGATTGAGAGAGAGAGATGGAGAGTGAGAGTGAGAGCAGAGCTATGGAGATTGAGAGAGAGAAAATCAATCAATCAGTCCAAGTGAGGCTTACCAAGAGGAAGAGATCAGTCCGACTGGATCTTGGATCTCCACTCCACGCCAATCAGGTAGAGAGGAAGATGACGACGACGATAGAAGGGTTCGAGGCGGCGGCGTGCTTCCGTGGAGGGAGGCGTGTCCGGCGGCGCCGGCGAAGATTGAGGGCTCGTCGGCTTTGGATGTGTAGAGGGCTCGATCACGAGAAGAACAACGGAGCATAGCGGGAGATGAGATTGAGGGTGAGGGAGGGGCAGTTCGGTAATAGGTCAACAATGGAACGAGGTCGGGTTGAGACTTGAGACTTGAGACTTGAGAGGTAGGTGTGAGGTAGCCATGTTCAAATGCCGGGCTGGGTCGGATCGAGTTCGAGAAGTTTGATTTTAAATCGGTTGTTTCGAGTCTAAAAATTTTAAGTCCGATCTCAAATTAGCAGGCCCGTGTTTAGCCCGATGTGGCACGATAATTGACTTTTTCTATTTAAATATTTTTTAATTTTTAAATAAAAAAATAATATTTAATTCATTTGCAGAATTAAAAATGAATTTTCATTTTTTATTTTATTTTTTGGGCTTTCGGGCCAAAAATCTAGTCCCAAACCCGGCCTAGACGGGCGAGTTCGGGTTGGGCTGGAGGGGCGGGTCGCCCGTAAACAAATCTATGTGCGAGTAGTGGTGGCCAAATAGGTGGTCCTACACTGTCGGCCCGATTAGGTACGGTTTGATAAGACTCGATAGTCAATCGGGTCGTTCCCGGCCCGTGGGTCAGGATGCCGACCCAAGTATAGTTGGTAGTCTGGCACCTCAGGCTAGGTCGGACCGACCGGTCCAATCAGCCCGAGCACGATTAACTCGATAGATCGTGCTCGGTCCGTGTAGCTTGTTTTGGCCCAAAATATTTTTAAAAAATTCTTTTATTCTTTTTTTTCTTTTCTCCTTTCTCTATCTTTCTTTTTTTTTTCTTACCTTGTTCTTTCTTTTCTTCTTTCTTTCTTTTTTCCCCTTGTTCGTTCCTTTCTTCCTCTTCTTTCTCCAGACGGGCCGGTCGGCTCCATCGCTACCGCCGCCCGCCGGTCTCCGAGTCGTCGCCTCTTCGATCGTCGCCTCCGTCGCACCTAGCCCACGCCGCCGCCGTCTCCTCCTTCTCCTCCATGCGCGCCGGCTGTGCCCTGAGTTGCCTCCGCGTCAGAGCCGACCCCCTCCTTCCCTCCACGCTCGAGCCCGACCCCAACCCCGACCCCCTCCTTCCCTCCGCGCCCGTGCCGACCTCCTCCTCCCCGCACCGTGCTGGTCTCCCTGCTATTGCTACCCCGCCGTGCTGGTATACAGACGAAATACAACACGGGCGCTCGGACCGGCCCGACCTGGCTGTCACAGCCCATGTGACCATCTCTTGGTGCCAGACTGCGTTCCTACGCAGACGATGGATCACGAGAACGTTCTAGTGCTACGCCAATTACCCATACGGGTGTTCCAAGCTCCAACGCCCCGGCCCTTTTCTGATGAGGAATAATATGAATTTTTTTTCGTGTGTTTGAAATTTCGTGAGTGCTCTGCACTGTTCATATTGTGCCCGATTTGGTTAATAGTCTTTACTTTGCAAATATCATCACTTTAGTAAGTAATATGTGTTCCTGATCGTCCCATTCCTTGTGATTTACCCGTCCTTGTTGTAATTAGGGGGAAATGTTAAATTGAATTGCTTGTTTCATGTATCTGTATTGGCTTGTAACTTGAGATGTAATGAAGATGTTCTGTGATTCAGAGACGTAACTCCACGTAGCTTCAGTGCTCTTTGGTTTAGAGATATCTTCTGTGTTCCTTGTCATGTTCTCATTTCTATAGATTCTGAAAGTTGAAAGTTTGCTGTGAGTGCCGAGTGCTGATATATGAGAACCCTAAAACTCAAACTAATCTAAACAACGCTAAGCGATAATTAGTAGTAAATTAAACTCGTTTAAACGCGAACATGATATAAGTTCGGACTGACTTTGAACACGTGGAAAATCATCAACACACGCCATTTTATTATCAAAAGTTTACAACAAGATTTATAAAGCAATAATAAAACAGTATTTCAAGCTTTGGAGCAATTACAAGATTTCATTACCCAAAAAAGTAATACAATAATCCATCTCCAAATGTTTCAATATGAATTTAAAGTAATAATACAAGATTGTTACACTCTCAAAATAATTACAATAATTATTTACAACATATCAAAATAGGAAGTTACAACTTTAAGTACATCACAAAAGTAAAAAATAAAATCTTGTATGCATATCCCATAAGCCTTCCTTGCATCCTTGTCAATCCATCGCCAGCCAGTCAAACTCATTACCCGGCCAATCCAAAACTTACCCACGAAGACCAAAAAGACCATTAGAAAACCAAAAGCGATAAACTATAGTTAGAGTAAAGAAAGACTAGCGTCATATTGCATGAAGCTCATCGAGGTTCCCATACTGACCTCGGTCAGTAGGCACTATCTCACTTTGGTGGGTTTCATCACCTAACAGTTTTAAAAATTTGACACTCATATTACACCGACTTACCTTTATTGCATTAGGAAGGATAATATCTTCTAAGTTAGTCTTTATTGCATTAGGAAGGATAATACCTTTCAAGTCAATTTGTATCTCTATGTATATGCAGCATATGCATCAATGAAAATCAGCAAAAGGATTGGGAGTTATCCAATCCCCTTGCGCCATACCCTGCCTGTGCACTGTTCATCATAACTATTCATCCGCGTCGTCCACCACGGCGTCCCGGCGTAATCCTCGTCCTCCTGAGTTGATTCTTTCCTTTCGCCTCCGCTCCTAGTGCTCATCACCTGACAGGATCAGTTAATATTTTTGTTAAGAACAAAGAATAGGTTTTCTTGAGTTGAATATATGTGGACGAAAATCATGTTTCTTGAGTTGAATATATTTTTTTGTTGTATGCACGAACAGTATCAGGTGGCAGTAGTTTGTGGTGGTGGTGGTGGGGGTTATACTTTTCTGGATGGATGCTACTAAACAGTGGTACTTTGCTCTTTTCTGAAACCATACGGGAAGTTAAGAAGGCAAGAAGATAAAAAAAACAGAAATGTAAGAAGAAAAGAAGAGCAACAGTTGCAATTCACTGTAGTGTGTATATATATATATATATATATATATATATATATATATATATATGTGTGTGTGTGTGTGTGTGTGTGTATAATTGTGTTATTCCCCATTGTTATGAGGGGTTATTTGCGTATTTGCATCATGTACTTGTATATATATACTGGCTTATTGGCCCCTTGAGAATAGAAGTTGCTATTCCTAATATGGTATCAAAGCCCATTAGGTATACCTCTCCCGGACGCGCAACTCGTCCTCTCCTCATCTGACCTAGCCACCGCCATCGTTGGCTTGCCGCTTCAGCCGGCCTCCCTCTGAGTCCAAGCCGCTGCCGCCGGCTTTCCTCTCACTGCACGCGACGGGAGGTGTAGAGCCGCCGGCTTCCCTCTTGGATCAGGCCGCCGCCGCCTCAGCTTCCTTGCGACAGCCGCCACGACATCCCCCGTGTGGCGTCGCCTTCACCACCATCCGTCACCCGGTCGCCAACGCTTGAACGGACGCCACTGCGCCGCCTTCACCACCACAGATCCGCGCCGCCAAGGCTTGGTCATCGTTGCTCGGCTTGGTCAGATCCGCGCCGCCAAGGCTTGGTCGTCGTTGCCCGGCTTGGTCATTGTTGCTCGCCTCGGCGCCGCCGCCACCGCGAAACAATCACCCCGCCAAGACGCAGACTCCGCCGCCACCGCCGACGCTGAGCGGCCGCCACTGCTTGGTCCCACCCGGACCCGCCGCCAAGAACCAAGAAGGCGCGCTCGCTCGAGAGCAGGCGCAAGCTCGGGAAGAAGCGCGAGGGAGGCAGGCCTGTCGACGCCGCCGCCACCGCATCCGCCGACGCCGCCACCCATCGCTGGTAGGTGGAACCCTAGTTCGTTCCCCTCTCCTCCCGTGCGCGACCGCGCGTTAGTTGGGCCGAGGAAGCAGGCCCAGCCGGCTTTAATCTGAGTGGAGCGAGTGAGGAAAAAAAATGTTGTTCTAACCGCCGCGCCGTCCAGCGCCGCCTGTTAGACTTCGTTGTCTTGGTCGCCGCGCCATCCAGCACCGCCTACCAATGGGCACCGTTTCTCTCCCTCGCTGCCCGGTGATCTTCGACGGTGTTAATTACACCAACTTCGTGTCTCACATGCACATCCACATGCATGGTCTTCGTCTCCGGGGCGTCCTCTATAGCGATGTCACCTACCCGCCTTGCCCTACTCCTCCGACGGAGCCTACGTCTGTTGCGCTATCCTCGACGGCCGACAAGGCTGCTGTTGAGGCTGTTGGCCTTGCTGATGAGAAGACTGTCTTTGTCTACCAAGAGGCTCTGGATTCCTACATTGATCGATTTACCGCCTACACTCAGTGGTGCGACGACAACGCTCGGGCTGCTGTTGTCTTCATCGCCAGTGTCCAGCCTCAGTTCTCTTCTGAGATTGTGGGACTCCCTTCAGCTGCCCAGATGTGGACTCACCTTCATCAGCGCTACGAACCCTCTGGAGATGCCCTCTACATGTCCGTGGTTCGCCAGGAGCACTCTCTTCAGCAGAGTGATGCTACTATTGACGCCTTCTACGCCGAGTTCGCCGTTCGCATCACCGACTCTCTTCGTGACCGCCTTGGTTGTCGCCTTGTTCGGCCGCCGGTCAGACGCGGTCGACTTGGAGTTTCAGCGTGTCTACGAGTTCCTTACTCGCCTTCGCCCTGAGTTCGAGCAGAGGCGTGCCCAGCTTCTTGCACGCCACCCTCGTGTCACTCTTTTGGAGGCTCTTACCGAGATACGCGCAAAGGAGACTCATCTGAGTGGTACTGGCCCACTCCCCTCTGTGCTCACTGCTCGACCACCTGCTACACCGACTGCTCCACGTTTCAGTACACTGCCTCCTTCAGCGGCTACCACAGGTGGTGGTGGCCACCCTCCATCTGGCGGTGGCCGTCCTCGCTGCTCCTACTATGACAAGGTCGGCACGTTGAGTCCTAGTGCTATAATAAGCAGCGGCATCTTTTACGTCGTTCTTATCCTAGCACTGGCACCGGTGCTTCTACTTCGACGTCTGCATCGACTCCTTCAGCAGTTTCTCTCACTGAGCAGGAGATAGCCAGACTTCGACGCCTGCTTGCCGCTTTCGGTTCTCCCTCGACAGGTTCTGCTACTGACTCTCCGGGCAATGAGAAACCACCTCCTACACAGTCAGGTACCTCCCTATGGATTCTTGATTCAGGAGCATCATTTTACATGACTTCCGATTCTTTCACTTTGTCTTTCATTACACCTCTTGATTCCTATGTTAGTGTTCTTACTGCTGATGGTACCACTCTTTTTGTCTCTGGTCGAGAACCTCTTAGCAACTCATTCTTTCATGTTCCTTCTGTTACTCATGTTCCTCGCCTAACCATGCAGCTTCTTTCTGGTGGACAGATTACTGACCTTGGTTGTCGGGTCATTCTTGACTCTGACTCTTGTTGTGGTCAGGACTCACAGCGTCTCTTGGAGCTTAACTGGCTTCACCTTCCTTTCGCTGCCACCGTCGCCGCCAGTCTCTCCGCTTCTGCCACTTCGTCTACCAGCTCTTTCCAGCAGTGGCATCACCGTCTTGGTCATCTGTGTGGATCTCGTTTGTCATCTTTAGTCTGTCGTGGTCTTCTAGGGTCTGTCTCAGGAGACGTGTCTTTAGATTATCAAGGCTGTAAGTTAGGAAAATAGATTCAGCTTCCCTATTCCCATAGTGAGTCTGTATCTCAGCGACCATTTGATCTTATTCATTCAGATGTTTGGGGTCCAGCCCTCTTCCTTTCGAAAGGGCCATCGATACTATATCATTTTTATAGATGATTTCTCTCGCCACACTTGGATATATTTTATGTCTTCTCGTAGTAAGGCCTTGTCTATCTATAAACGATTTGCTACTATGATTCGCACACAGTTTTCCACTCATATTCGTGTCTTTCGTGGCCGACTCCGGCAAATAACTTTCTCGCTACTCACGCAGCTTTCTTGTCGAGTAGGGCACCTCGCCGATTCTCTTGTCCCGGTGCTCATGCTCGAATGGTGTCGCCGAGCGCAAGCATCGCCACCTCCTTGAGACCGCTCGCACTCGATGATTGCCGCTCTATTCCACCTCACTTTTGGGTCGAGGCCGCTTTACCGCCACCTATCTCGCCAATATTCACTCTCTTTCGCTCTCCGGTGAGATCCCGGCTGAGCGCCTCTCGTGATCTTTCTCCGCACTACTCGCCCTTCGCCTGCTTTGTCGCATTTGCTATGTTCTCCTTGCACCTCGAGAACGCACCAAACCGACTGCTCAGTCTGTTGAGTGTGTTTTTCTGGGATACAGTGCCGAGCATAAGGGCTATCGGTGCTGGGACCCTATTGGTCGATGGATACGGATTTCTCGAGATGTGACTTTGGACGAGTCTCGTCCCTTCTACCCACGTCCTGCCTCTCCTTCGGTTTCCTCTGTGGAGTCCCTGTCTTTTTTTACTTTTCCGATACACCCATCTCTGTCTTGCCCACGTCCACCCGTCCCACTGAGTCTCCACATATACCTCCTAAGACCTCTCCGCCGTTGTCGCCACCTGCTTCGTCGCCTGCGGTTCCTCAGGCTCCTCCCACTCTCTTTTACACTCGTCGACCTCGTATTGAGGCTCTTCCAGATGAGCCATCTTCCCCTGATGTCTCATCTTCTCCTGTTGCTCCATCTTCCCCTGATGGGCCATCATCTCCTTGCTACGGTCTCCGTGATCGTCAGTCGATTCGGCCTCCTACCCATTTTGGTTTTGCTAGTGCAGCTACCCATGAGTCTGTCTCCTACCGGGATGTTGTTACTCACCCTGAGTGGCAGTATACCGTGGCCGAGGAGATTGCTGCTCTCGAGCGTACTAGTACTTGGGATCTTGTTCCTTTTCCATCTCACTCTCGTCCCATCACGTGTAAGTGGGTCTATAAGATTAAGACCCGCTCGGATGGCTCTCTTGAGCGCTATAAGGCGCGGCTTGTTGCTCGTGGCTTCCAGTAAGAGCATGGTCGTGATACGACGAGACTTTTGCTCCTGTAGCCCACATGACCACTGTTCGCACTCTTCTTTCAGTGGCATCTGTTCGCCATTGGTCCGTTTCTCAGCTTGATGTCAAGAATGTTTTTCTTAATGGCGAGTTACGTGAGGAGGTCTACATGCATCCGCCACTTGGATATTCCATTCCTGAGGGCATGGTCTGTTGTCTTCGTCGCTTTCTCTATGGCCTTAAACATGCCCCTCGTGCTTGGTTTGAGCGCTTTTCCTCTTTGGTCACTGCTGCTGGCTTCTCAGCTAGTGATCATGATCTTGTTCTTTTTTTCCACACTTCGTCTCGCGGTCGGACTCTTCTTCTTATATATGTTGATGCTATGATCATCACCGGAGATGATTCTGAGTACATTACCTTTGTCAAGGCTCGTCTGAGTGAGCAGTTTCTTATATCGGATCTTGGTCCTCTTCGTTACTTCCTTGGGGTTGAGGTTACTTCCACTCCAGATGAGTTCGTTATGTCCCAAGAGAAGTATATTCAGGATCTTCTTGATCGCGCTTCTCTCACTGATCAGTGTACTGTTGAGACTCCCATGGAACTCAACGTTCATCTCCGGCCCTCTAATGGCGAGCCTCTTTCTGATCCGACTCGCTATCGTCATCTTGTTGGGAGTCTTATCTATCTTGCTGTTACTCGTCCAGTCCACATTCTGAGTCAGTTCGTCTCTACTCCCACTCAGGTCCACTACATTCATCTTCTTCGAGTTCTGCGATACTTTCGTGGGACTATCTCTCGCTGTCTCTTCTTTCCACACTCCAGCTCATTACAGCTTCAGGCTTATTCGGATGCTACTTGAGCCAGCGATCCCTCTGATCGTCGGTCTATCTCTGTTTACTGTGTTTTTCTTGGTGGTTCTCTCATTGCCTAGAAGATGAAGAAACAGACTGCAGTATCCCATTCGAGTGCAGAGACTGAGCTACGAGCTATGGCTCTCTTGACAGCAGAGATTACATGGCTACGGTGGTTACTTGAGGATTTTGGTGTTTCTGTCACTACACCCACTCCTATCTTGTCAGACAGTACAGGTGCTATCAGTATTGCTCGTGACCCTGTGAAGCATGAGCTCACCAAGCATTTTGGTGTTGATGCTTTTTTCATGAGGTCTTGTGTGCATGATCAGGTGATTGCTCTTCAGTATGTGCCTTCCGAATTTCAGATAGCGGATTTCTTCACGAATGCTCAAACTCGAGCTCAACACGGTTTCTACCTCTCCAAACTCAGTGTTGTTGATCCACTATGAGTTTGAGGGGGAGTGTTAGATATATATATATATATATATATATATATATATATATATATTATATTATTCCCCATTGTTATGAGGGGTTATTTGCATATTTACCTCATGTACTTGTATATATATACTGGCTCATTGGTCCCCTGAGAATACAAATTGATATTCCTAACATAGTGTAGTGATAGCTAGCAAGGAATAAGATTACATTATTCTCAATCCCCCTCTTTTTTGGATCATGGGAATCAGACGGTTGTACATTCTCTCGATCATCTTGTAATGATAGTTCATCAACAGGTTGTAACATAACACCAACACACGGAGTAAAATTAAACGAGCTCAAGAATTCGAGTACTTGTTCGATCTCAAAGTAGTGACAAGTGACAACTTAAAAATATATCATCACCATGAAGCATCACTAGACAGATTTAAATCCACTCTTCCAGTATGCCTAAAAAGAGATGTTCCAGTACAATGTGCTCCAACAGTTATGTTGTTGTGGACAGAATGCATTAATAGTGCCATATTACTGCTACAAGGTCGATTCTTCAAGGCTTGTATCAGACGGTAGTAAGCATGAGCACTTTTCCAATGACCTTTTGCACAAGTATGCTACTGGGTATTTTGCAACGGCCTTAAAATCTAAGGTCGTTAAAACTCTTTACAACTGTTTAAGATGTGTAGTTAGAAGTAAGCAATATCTCAAGCAAGCTTTCGTTTACAACAAAACCAATCTTTTATTACATAAGATTAAGATTTAACAACCAGTTTTGACGCAGACATAGGCTTCCAAGACCAAATCTAATATAATACAAGACAAAATAAAAACACACCACAGGCACGCTTGAGCACGATTGAGACATAAAAACAGTAGTCACTGCCTTTTGGGGACCCACCAAAATCCGGCTCATTAGGGTTCTCATCACTTTCCTAATCTTCTTCTGTGGAGGGGTTGCAAATTTTTGCAAGAATGAGTACTACTACCATACTCAACAAGCCACATGGACAAGCTAAATAATTACATGCAAAAAGTTCAATGGATGATTAGGGTTTACCTTAACAGGCATCTATGGATGCATTTTGCAGTTTAAAGCAGTTTAACATTAAAACAGTAAAACAATAATAAATAATAACAACAGGGGTTTCTCAACAAACGCACAAACCAGATTCACATCTCAAAAACTCTACTTATGCCTCATGTATTGGAATCACCCATGAACACAGCTTCATTAACCTAAGCACTACAGATTCGAATACCATTTGATACACTCGCAGAGTTACTCGGCTTTACCCACAAGATACATCATGCTCGATCGTTGCTATATACACGCAACAAGTTAGCGTATGATCGAAATGAGATAACAAAGCTTTTTCACTGCTCAACCTTTCTAGTCTCTTCCCGGTAGGTTTTATCCCATACAGCCCTCAGGAGACTCCATCGGCCGCAGCTATGGATCTTTCACCCCGATGTTGACGGGCACATACCGTTGTTTAGACTACCGAGTGCCCCTACAGGCCCACTCATGTCCAACCCCAGTTCCGCGCTGCTCTACCACATAAGAGCACACGCCTTTCCATGTAGATATTTGATTGAAAGAGCAAAGTACTAAGCTAGGGAGTAATGACCACACCTGTGGTTGAGCGGTTTTCTGTGTCTGTTACTTAGGCACAAGGGTCTTGTCCTTACTAGTCTCACAGTGAAGCGATAGACCAACACCAACCCGTGGATGTCTATCCTCCGAGCCTCACCTGCGACTCATATTTTCCAACACAAATCTATTGGGATGCCGACACAACCCTCAACTTCAAACCAAAACCATTGGCGAACCGCCAATACACTCTTTTGATTGATAACCACAATTTTGGTGACAAAGCTATTTGCATAGATAATATTTTATGTTGACTTGTCAAGGTGAATATGGTTTACAAGAAATCTTAACCTTGTCAAGGTGAATATGGCCTACAAGTGTTAGGTGGGTTTGTATGTGGAGTAATTGGAATTATCTACACATCATGGCATTCTAAAGTATTATTTCAATATTTGAAGTAATTGGCATAAATAATAATGAAAGTAATATTAAATATATGAACTGTAGGTTCAAAATGATCAAAGAATGTGGCTTGCCTTCCTGCACAAAGTCCTCAGATCCCGGTCTTGTCTCGACGCCTTCGCACTGGTCTTCAATATCGTGACTTAATGAGAAGCAAAACAATAAAACAACCAAGTAAAATCCGGCTCGACAAGGAATGAGCTGGGAACAACATGCAAGGAAAAACAAATGAAAAAGAAACATAAAGAAGGTGGTGTGGGAGGGTGAAAATTTATCTGGGGTTTAATTGGACTGAACGGAGTGGAGAAATGGGTTTCTGGGCTCAAAACGGACAAAATGAATATAATATGCTGAATTAGGGTTTTGCAGATAAATAGTATCGGATGATGAATAGTAATATTTTACTATTCATGGATGGAAATATGGTGATGAATAGTATTGAGATTACTGTTCATGCTAATGAACAGTAAAAAACCAATCTTCGGGTGATGAACAGTAAATGGAGTTATTGTACCGTGAACAGTAAAATTTTAAAGAAATGAACAGTAAAAGGCCCGGCCTTTTATCAGGCGCCCAAGCCTAATTTGGCAGCCGAACCGCCCGCTCGGCCGAGCCTTGCCCTGCGCGCTTGAGCTGCGGGCCGAAGGCTCGCGCCACCCTCGGGCAGAGGCGGTGGAGCGCCGCGCTCGGCGACAATGGAGGAAGAGCACGGGAGCACCACCGAAGCAAGGTGGTTCCATTTTGGGGTTTTGCGGGGGCGAAGGGGGTGCAGGAATGGGGTGGCGACGGCAACCGAGAGGTGGCGGCGGAGGCTGTCTGCCAAGAGCTCCGCGAGGGAGAAGGTGGGGCGAGTGGGAAAAGACCTGGCGCGGCGGGGTGCTATCACGGAGGTGGGAGGAAGGGATGAAGGAGGGCGCGGATTTTACCAAAGGTTGCTTCAGAGGAGAAGAGAGGCGGCGGCGTTTCTTCGATTCCGCTGGCGCTGGGGAAGGAAGGGGCTAGGGGAGAAGCTGGGAGTGAAAGTGAGGAGAAGAGCCGTCTCTGGAGCAGCTTTTATAGGCTGGGGAGGCGGTGGGAGCAGTAGGGCAACGGGAGCAGTCGCGGCGAGGTGGCGGCGGGGGATTTCTTCGGGCTACACAGAGAGGGAGAGGTGGCGGTCGGGGCGGGGCCAGGTGGAGGCGGTGAAGGCGGGGGAAGGTTCGGGCGACGTGAGGTGGCGCGGGAGGTGGCAGCTGACAGCAGCGGCGGGGCGGTGATGACGAACGGCGCTAACGCGGGGGAGAGAAGAGAGGGGGAGGAAGAAGAAAGCGGCTGGAGGTGGAAGTGCCCGGGAGAAAAGACGTCTTCGACTGGGAGAAGCGGGTTTCCAGAAAGGGAAAGCGGCTTTCGGCGGAAGTTTTCAAAAAACGGAAAGATTTCAAATTTGAACCAAAAGGTTCAAAAGTTTTCAAATCTTCAAAAATTTCGGACTGTTTCAGTATTCATTTCAGCAATCAGCTTTAATTATTACACCGCAAGAAACATTACAACTAGCTGCTGATGCCATTGAAAATACATGACTAGAAGGCCAATACTACTTTATGGCATAATAGGAGATGAAAAAGGTATTTGCTACTGCTAGCTGACATTCTACTACTAGAACATTCCAGTACACAATATTGTCAGCAAAAGTCATCCAGTACATGATAAGCTTTCAGCACATCAAATTTCTACCACAATGGCAGTCTACATTAATACATAATCAACACTTCCAATTCTCACCAATTATGTTTTACTAGCTGCTGGTGGACTCGGGCTGGTTCTTCAAGATTATGCTTTACATGATTCCAACATCCCAGATGCAAAACAATGAGTATAGTAGAACTGCACCAATTAAACCAAAAAAGCATGAGTTATTTTGACTAGAACTACAGAAAATTCTGCAGGGCGGAACAAAAGATTTCTAGTACAAAAATTAATAATACATTATGAACACAGAAGGTGCTAGTCCAACTCTCTAGCTGCTTGTGACTTGTGACCTTCTTGGTGCTACTTGATCTGCAAAGACACAAACACATTACACATTCAAGAACAAAGACAATAATACATGTGAGAGAGGCGTCTTATTGCTACCTCTTTTTCCTTTCACCAGTGTACAGAACTGCTCGAAGCAAAATAAATAAACGTATATCACAATTAATCATGCAATTAATTAGTACACACAGTGCAGAGACACTGTATAGACAACCTCATCTTGCTACCAAATATGCCATCTCCTATCCCCTAAAGCAGCACCAAGGAAACTGCTATGAATATTGTGTGTATGTATTCAAGAGGTCCAATAGGTAATATATATAATATATGCTATAAAGGGGATATGTCATATATAGATAAAACAATACAAAAGGTAGATAAGTAAATACAAAAGGATTCATATTCTAACACTCCTCTCAAATGCAAAGTGTATGTAATAACAATGCATTTAGAAAGGGTTGACCCTAAAATATGAAAAATCAAAACTCTGAGTCTTAATAATGTCGTCGAAGCGTGCAGCTCTTGAAAAATATGTAGAGTATCAAACGATCTCTTCCCATTCGGGGTTATGCGACAACCCATAAAGCACAACGTGCAGGGGCTGAGAAAGTAGAGGTAGGCAGGAGCAAAGTTGGCCGCGGCAACACGACAACGAAGATAATGAAACCGATAAAAAATGGAGAAAACTGTCAAATCAAGCCGAAGAGGAATAGATAAAAACATGACAGCACAGATCGAAGCCCAAGACGGCGGTGGCGTAGTGCACAAGAAGCGCAATGTAGAAGAAGCGCGGCAACCTTAGAAGCTCGGGGCGGCGGCTAAGAGAGACGTGACGGTATCATAACGATTTCTACAATCTACAGCGGCTCGGAAAGAAGAGCGGCGACGACCATGCAAAAGGAATTCCTATGCTTCTATGTCTGACAATAAATTTGTAGACTCGCATAACTTAGACGAACTCAAAGATAAAGTAGTACGGACTTGGATGAACGCAACAGAAGAAACGACACAAAGAAAGGAATGACTCAAAGGATAGCTAGCAGTAGCTAACAATAGATACTAGCAACACTAGCTTTCTCTGCTGAATCACCGACTCTCCCTCTGTTTTCTCGATCTCTTTTCTCGAGCACCAAGCACCAGCGGTTCCAAGTGCAAAAAACCGAATCTTCAAGAAGGCCAGCGAGCTCAACATGTTCTACAGTGCCCCAACTCCCCCTTAGCGTCTCCAAGAAGGCGATGGATCTATCGTGCACAAAGGGGGGCGGAGCAGGTGTGCCGGGTGTCGATGACGGCTCGGGGAGTCATGCCTGGATCCGACGGGATCCAAGGATGGTGGCGACGAGATGCGCCAGATCTAGCGACAGTGGCGACGGGATGCCCAAATTCGGTGAGGAAGAGCTCGATGACGAGATTGAGCCAGGGGAGGGGAGCTGGCGATGGGGGCGACGCATGGGGGCGAGCTCCGCCCAAGAGAGGGGCGGCGTCAGCGACAGGGATCTAGGATCCAGGCCGGGGAGGAGCATCGGCGACAGGATCCCCTCTGGGCACTAGATCTGACCTCACCTCATCTCCCCTTCGGATCTGGCTATTGCATCTGAAGGAGTCTACACAGGCGAACCTGATCTCGTCGAACTCGTCGCCCACCTTCGTCATGCCATAGATCTTCTCCGGCGTGAAGAGACCGGCTCAAACAGGGAAAGACCCGATCCAGAGCAGATCTGGACAGGCGGCGGCCGAGAAGAAGCGCGGAGGCTCGTCTCGGGCATGAGATCTAGGCACCGGTCTGCAACGAAGATGAGATTGTTGCTTGCTGATTGACGACAAGGTAGTACGAGGCCGCCCCCGGAGCGGAGATTGCTCCTCCCACGGGCAACGGGCAGCGGAAACGATGAAGGCTAGGTTGTTATGAATATTGTGTGTATGTATTCAAGAAGCCCAATGTGCAATATATATATGGTACAAAGAGGGATATACCATATACGGATAAGAAAATACAAAAAGAATTCATATTCTAACACCCCTATTCTAACAGAAACCATCTCATTTTAGGT
This sequence comes from Hsuehochloa calcarea, assembly GCA_036346395.1. Classification (NCBI taxonomy): domain Eukaryota; kingdom Viridiplantae; phylum Streptophyta; class Magnoliopsida; order Poales; family Poaceae; genus Hsuehochloa; species Hsuehochloa calcarea. The sequence goes on along the minus strand of CM070603.1, from coordinate 29,339,584 downwards.
AGAATTACAAGAAGCAAATTCAGAGAGAGAGAGAGAGAGAGATAACATGAATTGGGCATCAAGCACAAATTTGCCTATCACACATTCACAAAGAGGAAGGACCAAAGAAACTTGCATTTGATGGGGACATGCATGGTACACTACTTGCATATAGATGGGGGGATTCCAAGAACAAGTTGGAAAAACAAATCTGCCCAAATTGCATTAGAAAACTAGAGAAAGAAAAAACCAGAAAAAAATATGCAATCTGGAACATATTTTCAGAAGAAAAAAGGTGCAATGTGGAACAAGTTGGAAAAACAAATATGCCCAAATTGCATTAGAAAACTAGAGAAAGAAAAAACCAGAAAAAAATATGCAATCTGGAACATATTTTCAGAAGAAAAAAGGTGCAATGTCCACTAAAATTGCAACTGCGTCTCAAATCGAACACAATTTACACACCACAGATTATGTACCAAATCGCTCTCGGAAGTAACTGCTTTTGTGTGAGGACCTGAAGAAGGCTAAATACTTGGATTCCTCCAAATTGGAACAACACATTCAAAGGGAGGAAGAAGCCCGGAGGGGACCAGGGGGAGGAGAGCCGGGCTGATGGGTCAGAGCCATGCCGTGTCTAGGCCGGGTTAACAATCTCGTGCAGTGGGTCGACCCAGCAGACATGATTATTTATACACCTCTAGATGACTGACACACTTTGGTTCTATATTCTCAAAATTTTACAGGTGTGTTTTGCAAATGTGAGGGTTTTTTGTTAGACTATTGAATATGAACGGTTGGTATTCTCGAGAGGATACGAACAGCTATGAACGCTTGGTATTCTCGAGAGGATACGAGCGATTATGAACGCTTGGTATCCTCGAGAGGATACGAACGGTTGGTATCCTCGCTATATATTTGTACTCTGCATCACTCTTATCAATCAATCATTCTCACGCTTATATGGTATCGAGCATCGGTTCCAACCGCTGCTTCTTCCGCAATTCCTCGACCGCGCCGTCTCAACAAACGCACAAACCAGATTCACATCTCAAAAACTCTACTTATGCCTCATGTATTGGAATCACCCATGAACACAGCTTCATTAACCGGAAGCACGGCGTATTCGAATACCATTTGATACACTCTGCAGAGTTACTCAGCTTTACCCACAAGATACATCATGCTCGTACTGTCAAGCTATATACACGCAACAAGTTAGCGTGCGACTGAGCTGAGATAACAAAGCTTTTTCACTGCTCAACCTTTCTAGTCTCTTCCCGGTAGGTTTTATCCCATACAGCCCTCAGGAGACTCCATCGGCTGCAGCTATGGATCTTTCACCCCGATGTTGACGGGCACATACCGTTGTTTAGACTACCGAGTGCCCCTACAGGCCCACTCATGTCCAACCCCAGTTCCGCGCTGCTCTACCACATAAGAGCACACGCCTTTCCATGTAGATATTTGATTGAAAGAGCAGTGTACTAAGCTAGGGAGTAATGACCACACCTGTGGTTGAGCGGTTTTCTGTGTCTGTTACTTAGGCACAAGGGTCTTGTCCTTACTAGTCTCACAGTGAAGCGATAGACCAACACCAACCCGTGGATGTCTATCCTCCGAGCCTCACCTGCGACTCATATTTTCCAACACAAGTCTATTGGGATGCCGACACAACTCTCAACTTCAAACTAAAACCATTGGCGAACCGCCAATACACTCTTTTGATTGATAACCACAATTTTGGTGACAAAGCTATTTGCATAGATAATATTTTATGTTGACTTGTCAAGGTGAATATGGTTTACAAGAAATCTTAACCTTGTCAAGGTGAATATGGCCTACAAGTGTTAGGTGGGTTTGTATGTGGAGTAATTGGAATTATCTACACATCATGGCATTCTAAAGTATTATATCAATATTTGAAGTAATTGGCACAAATAATAATGAAAGTAATATTAAATATATGAACTGTAGGTTCAAAATGATCAAAGAATGTGGCTTGCCTTCCTGCACAAAGTCCTGTAGATCCTGGTCTTGTCTGACGTCTTCTGCAGCCTGGTCTTCAATATCGTGACTTAATGAGAAGCAAAATAATAAAACAACCAAGTAAAATCCGGCTCGACAAGGAATGAGCTGGGAACAACATGCAAGGAAAAACAAATGAAAAAGAAACATAAATAAGGTGGTGTGGGAGGGTGAAAATTTATCTGGGGTTTAATTGGACTGAACGGAGTGGAGAAATGGGTTTCTGGGCTCAAAACGGACAAAATGAATATAATATGCTGAATTAGGGTTTTGCAGATAAATAGTATCGGATGATGAATAGTAATATTTTACTATTCATGGATGGAAATATGGTGATGAATAGTATTGAGATTACTGTTCATGCTAATGAACAGTAGAAAACCAATCTTCGGGTGATGAACAGTAAATGGAGTTATTGTACCGTGAACAGTAAAATTTTTAAAGAAATGAACAGTAAAAGGCCCGGCTTTTTACTGTGCGGCCCGAAGCCTAATTTGGCCAGGCTGAACCGGCCCACTCGGCCAGGCCTTGCCCCAAGCGGCTTGAGCCGCGCGGCCGAAAGGCCCACGCGCTCGCCCCTGGGCAGAGGCGGTGGAGCGGCCGGCGCTCCGGCGACGGCGAGGAAGAGCACTGGGAGCACCACCGAAGCGAGGTGGTTCCATTTTGGGGTTTTGCGGGGGCGAAGGGGGTGCAGGAATGGGGTGGCGACGGCAACCGAGAGGTGGCGGCGGAGGAGCTCGGTGCCGGAAGAGCTCCGGCGAGGGAGAAGGTGGGGCGAGGTGGGGAAAAGACTGGCGGCGGTGCGGGGGTGCTACTGCCGGAGGTGGGAGGGAAGGGGATGAAGGAGGGCGGCGGATTTTACCAAAGGTTGCTTCAGGAGGAGAAGAGAGGCGGCGGCGTTTCTTCGATTCCGCTGGCGCTGGGGAAGGAAGGGGCTAGGGGAGAAGCTGGGAGTGAAGGTGAGGAGAAGAGCCGTCTCTGGAGCAACTTTTATAGGCTGGGAGGCGGTGGGAGCGAGAGGGCAGGAGGCATCGGCAAGAGGTGGCGGCGGGGATTTCTTCTGCCACAGAGAGGGAGAGGTGGCGGTCGGGGCGGGGCCAGGTGGAGGCGGTGAAGGCGGGGGAAGGTTCAGGCGACGTGAGGTGGCGCGGGAGGTGGCGGTGACAAGCATGGGCGGTGATGATGACGGCAGTGACGCTGGGAGAGAAGAGAGGGGGAGGAAGAAGAAAGCGGCTGGAGGTGGAAGTGCCCGGGAGAAAAGACGTCTTCGACTGGGAGAAGCGGGTTTCCAGAAAGGGAAAGCGGCTTTCGGCGGAAGTTTTCAAAAAACGAAAAGATTTCAAATTTGAACCAAAAGGTTCAAAAGTTTTCAAATCTTCAAAAATTTCGGACTGTTTCAGTATTCATTTCAGCAATCAGCTTTAATTATAACACCGCAAGAAACATTACAACTAGCTGCTGATGCCATTGAAAATACATGACTAGAAGACCAATACTACTTTATGGCATAATAGGAGATGAAAAAGGTATTTGCTACTGCTAGCTGACATTCTACTACTAGAACATTCCAGTACACAATATTGTCAGCAAAAGTCATCCAGTACATGATAAGCTTTCAGCACATCAAGTTTCTACCACAATGGCAGTCTACATTAATAACATAATCAACACTTCCAATTCTCACCAATTATGTTTTACTAGCTGCTGGTGGACTCGGGCTGGTTCTTCAAGATTATCCTTTACATGATTCCAACATCCCAGATGCAAAACAATGAGTATAGTAGAACTGCACCAATTAAACCAAAAAAGCATGAGTTATTTTGACTAGAACTACAGAAAATCTCGCAGGGGCGGAACAAAAGATTTCTAGTACAAAAATTAATAATACATTATGAACACAGAAGGTGCTAGTCCAACTCTCTAGCTGCTTGTGACTTGTGACCTTCTTGGTGCTACTTGATCTGCAAAGACACAAACACATTACACATTCAAGAACAAAGACAATAATACATGTGAGAGAGGCGTCTTATTGCTACCTCTTTTTCCTTTCACCAGTGTACAGAACTGCTCGAAGCAAAATAAATAAACGTATATCACAATTAATCATGCAATTAATTAGTACACACAGTGCAGAGACACTGTATAGACAACCTCATCTTGCTACCAAATATGCCATCTCCTATCCCCTAAAGCAGCACCAAGGAAACTGCTATGGATATTGTGTGTATGTATTCAAGAGGTCCAATAGGTAATACATATAGTATATGCTATAAAGGGGATATACCATATACAGATAAGACAATACAAAAGGTAGATAAGTAAATACAAAAGGATTCATATTCTAACACTCCTCTCAAATGCAAAGTGTATGTAATAACAATGCATTTAGAAATGGTTGACCCTAAAATATGATAAATCAAAACTCCGAGTCTTAATAATGTCGTCGAAGCGTGCAGCTCTTGAAAAATATGTCGAGTATCAAACGATCTCTTCCCATTCGGGGTCATACGACAACCCATAAAGCACAACGTGCAGGGGCTGAGAAAGTAGAGGTAGGTAGGAGCAAAGTTGGCCGCGGCAACACGACAACGAAGATAATGAAATCGACAAAAAAATGGAGAAAACTGTCAAATCAAGCCGAAGAGGAATAGATAAAAATATGACAGCACGGATCGAAGCCCAAGAAGGCGGCGACGTAATGCACAAGAAGCGCAATGCAGAAGAAGCGCTGCAACCTTAGAAGCTCGGGGCGGCGGCTAAGAGAGAAGTGACGGTATCATAACGATTTCTACAATCTACAGCGGCTCAGAAAGAAGAGCGGCGACGACCATGCAAAAGGAATTCCTATGCTTCTATGTCTGACAATAAATTTGTAGACTCGCATAGCTTAGACGAACTCAAAGATAAAGTAATACGGACTTGGATGAACGCAACAGAAGAAACGACACAAAGAAAGGAATGACTCAAAGGATAGCTAGCAGTAGCTAACAATAGATACTAGCAACACTAGCTTTCTCCGCTGAATCACCGACTCTCCCTCTGTTTTCTCGAGCACCAAGCACCAGCGGTTCCAAGTGCAAAAAATCGAATCTTCAAGAAGGCCAGCGAGCTCAACATGTTCTACAGTGCCCCAACTCCCCCTCAGCGTCTCCAAGAAGGCGATGGATCTGTCGTGCACAAAGGGGGGCAGAGCAGGTGTGCCGGGTGTCGGTGACGGCTCGGGGAGTCATGCCCGGATCCGACGGGATCCAAGGATGGTGGCGACGAGATGCGCTAGATCTAGCGACAGTGGCGACGGGATGCCCAAATTCGGTGAGGAAGAGCTCGATGACGAGATTGAGCCAGGGGAGGGGAGCTGGCGATGGGGGCGACGCATGGGGGCGAGCTTTTCCCAAGAGAGGGGCGACGCTTGGGGGCGGCGTCGGCGACAGGGATCCAGGATCCAGGCCGGGGAGGAGCATCGGCGACAGGATCCCCTCTGGCCACTAGATCTGACCTCACCGCATCTCCCCTTCGGATCTGGCTATTGCATCTGAAGGAGTCTACACAGGCAAACCTGATCTCGTCGAACTCGTCGCCCACCTTCGTCATGACATAGATCTTCTCCGGCGTGAAGAGACCGGCTCAAACAGGGAAAGACCAGATCCAGAGCAGATCTGGGCAGGCGGCGGCCGAGAAGAAGCGCGGAGGCGCGTCTCGGGCATGAGATCTAGGCACCGGTCTGCAACGAAGATGAGATTGTTGCTTGCTGCTTGACGACAAGGTAGTACGAGGCCGCCCCCGGAGCGGAGATTGCTCCTCCCACGGGCAACGGGTAGCGGAAACAATGAAGGCTAGGTTGTTATGAATATTGGGTGTATGTATTCAAGAAGCCCAATGTGCAATATATATATGGTACAAAGAGAGATATACCATATACGGATAAGAAAATACAAAAAGAATTCATATTCTAACACCCTATTCTAACAGAAAAGAAAATACAAAAAGAATTCATATTCTAACACCCTATTCTAACAGAAACCATCTAATTTAGGTAGAATTACAAGAAGCAAATTCAGAGAGAGAGAGAGAGATAACATGAATTGGGCATCAAGCACAAATTTGCCTATCACACATTCACAAAGAGGAAGGACCAAAGAAACTTGCATTTGATGGGGACATGCATGGTACATTACTTGCATATAGATGGGGGGGTTCCGAGAACAAGTTGGAAAAACAAATCTGCCCAAATTGCATTAGAAAACTAGAGAAAGAAAAAAACCAGAAAAAAAAATCTGCAATCTGGAACATATTTTCAGAAGAAAAAAGGTGCAATGTGGAACAAGTTGGAAAAACAAATCTGCCCAAATTGCATTAGAATACTAGAGAAAGAAAAAACCAGAAAAAAAAATCTGCAATCTGGAACATATTTTCAGAAGAAAAAAGGTGCAATGTCCACTAAAATTGCAACTGCGTCTCAAATCGAACACAATTTACACACCACGGATTATGTACCAAATCGCTCTCGGAAGTAACTGCTTTTGTGTGAGGACCTGAAGAAGGCTAAATACTTGGATTCCTCCAAATTGGAACAGCACATTCAAAGGGTGGAAGAAGGCTGATGGGCCAGGGCCATGCCGTATCTAGGCCGGGTTAACAATCTCGTGCAGTGGGTCGACCCAGCAGACATGATTATTTAGACACCTCTAGATGACTGACACACTTTGGTTCTATATTCTCAAAATTTTACAGGTGTGTTTTGCAAATGTGAGGGTTTTTACGTGCCTCACATGAGATGATCTTGTCCCTTCTTTTTGATCCAACACTTGATGTGCGACGGGATTATTGAAACATTCAGAATATCGCAGCACTAGAAACGATCCATCTCCTCCTAAAAGGCTAAAACTGGTTAAAAATCCCGGATCTCAGCCGGTACATGCTTTTCTAACGAGTGGTATTGAGCCATCTGGTGATGATGTAGCATTGGATCCAACATGTCCTTGTTCGGCCAATTAGTGGTATGGGGCCATCTAGGTTGAAAGATTCTTGTCCTCTGTTCATGAATATATAAGTTTTGCCAAATTTGATGAAGTAGAGGTCGACATGATAATATGTTGTAGCTTTTGTTTACATTATTCCTCTGATTGTGATTGTACCGTCCATGTGTACAATCATCATCCGCAGAATGTATGAAAGACGATAGCATACTATACATAGCTACCAAGGTCATCTTTGTTGCGGGTATTGATCTACTTTGTTGATCTACTTTGTTAATCAACTTTGTTTCAGTTTGTACACAATTAGACCAAAGCAACCACATGATATCTCATTCCAATACCTTGCTGAATAAATATTTAGTCAGGAATTTTTATTGTTGAACCTTCTTCGTAGTGTCAGCTACAAACATTTTGCTTAGTGAGCCCAAAATCTCGGACGCATGTTTTTTTAGATTTGAAGAGCTTATAGTGTCCGACAATCTAAACGAAAATGGTCAAGTAATCGGGCATTCAGCTAGTACATTGAAAAAAAAAACTTAAAATTGTAAATGGATCTACATCTCAAAAGAAGGGAAATATTTTGCTTAGTAAGTTGGGTTTGACAAAACCACCAGTATGTGATCAATCCTGTGTACATGGCACGGATAATATCAATAATTAATATGTCCCGTGATCACAAATTCACAATGTCTGTAGCAGTAGGTGGAAATAGACATCGAATCATACTCTTACAGTTACACATCCGACGTTCATACAGATGATCCGGATCTTACAATATGAAATTACAGTTATCATATGCCTCAAATGGGGCACTTCTCATTCTCAGAAGCAAAAATGAAGCACTTTTTATGTTCACAAAATGACCATAACACGCCAGAAGCACATGACCGATGTTACGTCTCCTCTACTTCTGAAGAAAGGGTGTGGACTCCTGTGTGCCGCTAGCTGATGTTATTCTGCAAAAAGACATGAATAATAATCAGTTCAAATACAGCTGAATAAATTATATTGGCGTGAATGCTCAGGATGTAGTGAAAAAGGCTATCACTGGAAATTTGGGATGAGTCGCAGCAGGAAGTATTTGCTGAAATAGAAAGAGGGACAATATGTAACAACCTTGTTGAGAACTTTTGAGTGTCAGTCTGGGAACAACGACAGTCGAAAATCATAGTATTAGGATGCTTTCGTTTCGTGAGCAGTTTGACATATCACAAATTTTAGAAGTGTGTTGTTGCTCTTGTAGGTGCTTAGTTGAACTCTTTCGTTTTTTTTAAAAAAAAATTATTAAGGAGGTATTTTGTTATTACAAAGCCTTTGGCTTCTTTACCCCACCTCTTACTGCTGAGTATGCTGCATCTATAATCTTTATTCAGCTGATAATTTAATTATCTGGTACTTGACAACATAAATCAATTCTCATAGGTTGGACAACCAATACACTTTGTACACAACAATCCATTTTTTTATCTCAAACAACTTCAATTCTGTATTTTTGTTTGCATAATGTATTGGCTTTTTTAAATCTCAAACAACTTTTCAGTTGTGTTCTTTTGGTTGCATAATGTGCTGGCTAAATACAGTATTGGTGATTAAAATGCAGTAGGAGAGGTGCATCCTCTCCAACAGTTCAACCTCCCATAGGCTAATCAAGCACCATGACTGAAAAGCTATGCATCTTTCTAGTTTTATGCACCTAGGCATGATTTGTTTTTCATCATGGAAGGGCTTCTTATCTTTTCTTTCCTTTTTTAAGGGGTGTGGTTGGTTATCATAGTCGTCATTAAAGCTTAACAGCCGAGAGGTCAAGGGATTAAATCAAGGAAAACTACACAAATAAACCCACCTAAGTTGTAGTTAGTGGGACTCAAACCATGGCGATTAGCCACAATAGATGGGTACCATATCGGTTGGACTAGCCACAAGTTGGTAGGGCTTATGTAATTTGACTCTTGTTACATCCATGGTTCTTGTCTTGTCAACAGATGGATGCATGAAATCCACTTTCTACTTTATTACCATCCGTCCACGCCATAGTTATTAAAGCGATAAAGCGAGGCAAGACGATTCACCACATTTTTACCGCCAAAGCACTTAAGGCGCGGGGCAAAGCGACGCCATACAAACATCCTAACCCATCCCCTTGCAAGTTCCAACATGTAGCCACACACACACACACAACCACACACAGCACAACACACAACCACAGCCCCACAAACACATGTGGAGGCGGGAACGTCTCCCTCTCGCCCTTGCCCCCTCTTTCTCCTAGCTCTTAAAAGTGTTGGTTGTGTATTCTCTCCCTCTCTCCCTATGTGGTCCATGTAGCCCATGAGCCCATGCACTCTTCTTTATATATATTTTTCTATTAATCAATAAACTGCACATTTGTGAATAGCCAAACCCTAACCTTATCTTTTCTAACATGGTATCAGAGCTCTCTCCAACTCTACCCATGTTTGCATAGTCGCCGCCATCATTGTATTTCTGTTTCCTCCGCCATGGGCTGGTGGGCCCGAGCCACTACTCGCCGCTCGGCCCGATCCTCTGCTTCTTCACCCCGACCAGCCAGACGGTGCTCGGTGCTCGAAGCTCGCCCATCGGTGCACAATGAAGATCCGGTTGTTGCGTCACTCGGCCCGATCCTCTGCTTTTTCACCCGACCAGCTAGACGGCACTCGGTGCTTAAAGCTCGCCCATCGGCACACGACGAAGATCCGGTTGTTGTGCACGGGGAAGATTCTTGCCCTATCCACGCCACCGACGAAGATCCGGCCTTCCCCGACGTCGCCGTCCACTACGACAAAGATCCCGAGCAGCTCACTAGAAGATCCAGCCTTCCCCTATCCACATCGTCGGATCCACGCTCGATGTCACCGTGTCGACGTCCACGCCGGATTTGCTACGACGTTTCGTCCACATCGGATCTGCTCCAGCGATTTGTCCTCTGCCTACACCACTTCATCCTTTGCTCCAACGATTTGTACTCTGCATCGACGACAACATCTCTACACTATGGTATTGACTGCATCTCTGCACTGAAGGCTTCTTGTTATGACTGCATCTCTGCACTGAAGGTTGTTGCTCTCTCTGCTCAGTACTCTCTGTTCTCTGTATTGATACTGTGCTGATTGCGTGGTGATTGGTGGTTGTGGTCCATCAAGATGGCAAAATCTAACTCGATGTTTGGGGGTAGTTCATCTCTCGTGTTCACGGACATCAAACTAGATGGGTTGAATTACCAAGCATGGGCCTTCTCAGTCAAGACTACTCTTAGAGGTTATGATTTTGCCTCTCATTTAACTAATGATCCTCCTGATCTGAAGAAGGTTGATGTTGAGGTAGTTAAGGCTTGGCAGAAAGAGGATGATCGTGTCATGACTAGTCTTGTTCTGAGTGTTGATGTTTCTTTGAGGATTAGTCGAGAGATCATACTTCAACCAAGCAGTTGTGGACATACTTTGAGAAGAGATATATTCAATCCAGTGGTGCTCTTCACTTCACATTGCTCAAGAACCTTCATAGTATTCAGCAGCAGCAGGATCAATCAGTGGAGGAGTGTTGTAGTGCTTTCACTCATATCATTGGCCCTCTAGAGTCTATGACATCGAAGGCTGTTGCTGCTTGCCAGTGTTGTGTTGCCAAATATGAGTATGCTCAGCATACGCTCATGTATCAGTTTGTGATGGGGCTTCGATCAGAGTTTGAGCCTGTTCGTACTCAATTATTCAACTATCACACTCCACCGACTTTGATTGAGGTGCTCTCTAGTTTGATTGCAGAGGAGACTCATCTTCATTCACTTATGCTTACCTCAGGATCCTCACCACATGATGTCTTAGGTATCTCACAGCGGTCTGGATCTATCAGAGCGACACCACAGGAGTGTTGGTATGTTCTCATTGCAAGATGACTGGTCATCTTGTTGACAAGTGCTTCAAGTTACATCCAGATCAACTTATTGATTATCGTGCCAGACACCCATCTGATCGTCGTCGTGGAGCACCTACTGGGCCTCCGAGAGCACTTCTCGGAGCGCCATCGCTACCACACCCACACCCATCAGAACCTCGGATCGATGTTCGCTATAACTACCTCAGTTGCACCTTCTGCTCCTAGCGCTGCTCATCCTTGGGTTCTGGACTCGGGTACTTCTTTTCATGTCACATCTGACAGCTCTCAGCTTGTTGCTCTTAGGCCCGTGACCGATGCTACATATGTTCACACTGCTGATGGTACATCTTGCTTTGTTACCCATCAGGACATTCTTTCTACATCTCGCTTCTCTGTTCCTGATGTGTCTTTTGTTCCTTAGCTATCTATGAACCTTCTTTATGTTGGTCAACTCATTGATATGAATTGTTTCATTAGATTTGATGATTCTTCTTGTTTCATTCAGGATCGTCAGAGCAAAAGAGTGATTGGTTCTGGCCATTGTCGTAGAGGCTCTCCAAGTCTCTATGTCTTGGACACCTTACATCTTCCTTCCTCCAATACATCAAAGGCCTTAGTGTCTTCTACTATGTCATCACCACAATCTCCCGTTGGTTCTTCCTTCAGCAAGTGGCATCATAGACTTGGTCATCTTTGTGGAGCTCACCTCACCACTCTAGTTCATCAGGGTTCCTTAGGTCATGTCACTGTTGAGTCTAGTTTTTATTGTACTGGTTGTAAGCTAAGGAAACAGCTACAACTTTCATATTCCAGTAGTACCTCTCGGTCTTCTGGTCCTTTTAATTTGGTGCGTTCAGGTGTATGGGTCCATCTCCTTTTGATTCGAAGAGTGGTCATAGTTATTATGTCATATTTGTTGATGATATATACTTGGATCTACTTTATGAAACATCGCTCTCAGTTGATTTTCATTTATCAGTCTTTTACTAAGATGGTTCATACACAATTTTCTTCTTCCATTTGTGTTTCCCATTATGACTCTAGGGGAGAATATCTTTCATCAGTCTTTCGGTTCCTTTCTTCTGAGGGTACTCTTCCTCAGCTCTCATGTCTTGGTTCTCATGCTCATAATGGTGTTGCTGAGCGTAAGCATCGTCATATCATTGAGATTGCTCGTACTCTTCTCATCTCCAACTTTGTTCCCTCTCACATCTGGGGGAAGCAATCTCTATGACAGTCTATCTCATCAACCGTCAGCCTTCTTCCAAGCTTCAGGGCAAATATCCTGGTGAGGTCCTGTATAGAGCACCTTCTCACTATGCTCATCTTCGTGTCTTTGGTTGTGTCTGTTATGTCCTTCTAGCACCTCGTGAGCTCACCAAGCTGAGTGCTCAGTCAGTTGAGTGTGTCTTTCTGGGTTATAGTCCTGAGCATAAGGGCTATCGTTGCTATGATCCCTCAGCACGTCGCATTCGCATCTCTCGTGATGTGAACTTTGACAAGGGTCAACCTATCTTTTATCATCCTTCTACACATCACACTCCTTCCACAGATTCCACCTCCTTTTTGTGTCTACCTCCCATACTTTCACCAAACTTGTCTTCTCCAGATACATCTTCTCCAACAGTTTCACCTTCTAGTGTGTCTCCTCCACCAGTTCCACCATTTCTGACACTTCCACTTTCCCCTATCACTATAGTCGTCGAAAGAGAGTTCCTTCTGATCCTCAGTCGTCCTCTCCTACACTTGACCCTCTGGCCAGTACCACCGACTCCGACGATCGTTCTATTACATCACGATATGCCTTACGTGATCGTTCTTCTATTCAGGCACCAGAAACATGTGGTTTTTCTCGTGCAGGTGCTGTAGTTGAGCCGAGTACTTATTAGAAGGCTGCCAATATACCTAAGTGACAGTTGGCTATGACAGAGGAGCTCATAGCATTAGAGTGTACAAGCACTTGGGATCTTGTTCCGCTGCCATCTGGTGTTATTCTTATCACTTGCAAGTAAGTGTACTAAGTAAAGAACAAGTCAGATGAGTCAGTAGAGCGATACAAGACTCGTCTTGTTGCAAGAGGTTTTCAGCAAGTTTATGGTCGAGATTATGATGAGACTTTTACTCCAGTTGCTCATATGACCACATTCCATACTCTTATTGCAATTGCAACAATACGCACATGGACTATATCTCATATGAATGTCAAGAATGTTTTTCTTCATGGTGATCTACATGAAGAGGTCTATATGACCACCCCCGTGTGGAGGCTCCTACAGGCTATATTTGTCACCTTAAACGTGCTCTATATGGTCTTAAGCATGCTCCTCGTGCTTGGTTCAAGCGTTTCAGTTCTGTGATTCGAGCTACTGGTCTTACTCCGAGTGAGCATGACTCTGCTTGTTTATTCACACTTCTTAGCGGGGTCGTACTTTGCTTCTGTTGTATGTATATGATATGCTGATCACAGGAGATGACATGGACTAAGTGGTTTTTGTCAAGAAGAAATTGAGCGGACAATTTATGATATCCGATTTGGGATCATGAGTTGTTTTCTGGGGATTAAAGTTCATTCTGATAATGATGGTTACTATCTCTCTCAGCATCGCTACGTTCAGGATCTACTTGCTCTGACTCCACTTGGGCGAGTGATCTTACTGATCGCTGATCAATCACTGGCTACTGTATCTCTCTTGGTACTTCGCTTATTGCCCGGAAGTCCAAAAAGTAGACTGCGGTGTCACGCTCTAGTGCAGAGGCTGAGCTTCGAGCTCTTGCCGCTACCACCTCAGAGATCATTTGGCTTCGATGACTCTTGATTGATCTAGGTGTCCATTGTGATAATCCTACACCTATCTATTGTGACAATACAAGTGTCATTCAGATTGCCAGTGATCCAGTCAAGCATGAGCTGACAAAGCACATTGGTGTTGATGCATCCTTTACACGATCTCATTATCAGCAGTCGACCATCGCCCTCAAGTATGCTCCCTCGGAGCTTCAAGTTGCAGATTTCTTCACTAAAGCTCAGACTCGAGAGCATCATCGACTTCATCTACTCAAACTCAGTGCATCAGATCCTCCTGATCCACCTTGAGTTTGAAGGGGTGTTAAGAGTGTTGGTTGTGTATTCTCCCCCTCTCTCTTAGTCCATGTGGCCCATGTAGCCCATGAGGCCTATGTACTCTTCTCTATATATACTCTTCCATTTATCAATAAACTGCACAATTGTGAATAGCCAAACCCTAGCCTTATCTTTTCTAACACTGGCCTCCCCTCCCGGCCTCCCCGGCCTCTGTTCTGCTCGCGCCCAGCGCCTCCACCTCCCTCCTGGTCAGACCAGCCAGGGCTTTGGCCGGCCGGGAGGGGCATACCTGGATCTGGATCTAGAGCACAGCGGAGAGGGCGACGCCGCGACGGGGATGGAGGCAGGACTATGGCGTAGCAGCAGATGGCCGCAGCATCGGGGATGGAGGCGACGTTAGGGTTTACGGCTTCACATGGCAAGTTCTCCTCGACTCCTCTTCAATTTTCCCCACTGGCCCCCTCTCCTCCCATCTCCTTATCTCCTGCTCGAGGCAGCCTCAACCGTCCTCGACGCCAAACACCACCTAAGCAACACCATGGGGACGCCATAGCCATGCTTGGCAAGGTGACACCAAGCGACGCTTAAATAACCTCGGTCCACGCCCACTCCTGCCAATGAACTGCTGGCATACATGAAAGCATATCTAATACTATGTCTTACAGGAAATGATCTGTTCCTGAATGGGTGTGTTGCAACAAAGTATAGTTGCAATTAATTTTATAGGTGTTCCAGATATCCAAATGGGATGTTGTAACAAAGCACTTTTAGGCACAAATTTGTGTATCTTTATATCATATATGATGCTCGAAATATGTTTGCATTTTGAGTTGCATGCTATGATGCAACACGAGAAAATGATATTGTGAGGATGCCGAACAGCTTGAGTAAACCTTAGTTCGGCGACCCCAACACGATTGCCATTACCATTCATTCAATGGTTATGGTCAATTCCCGGAGACTTTTTTTTTACAATTTCAACAATATCAATTGTACCATACAAGCTAAACATCTTAACTTGAACCATTCATTAGTTCCCCTTACTTTGACCAAAAATGTGATAACACTCCAGCTTTATCATGCCTAGTGAAATGTTACACCCTTCGCAATATGTCCTGAAAAATCTGCTGTTTCAGTAATCCCAAGGCCACAACAGCAGTACCAGGTATAACAAAATTTGTTGATTTGCTCCATGCCAATCCTCCATTATGGTAATGGCAATGGCAATGCCAACACTACTAGATTAAGCCAAACCTATTGACTAGCCTCAATAACTCGTTCTACATTCATACTTGAATCCAAAATAACCGAAGCAGGTAACTACAGGGACGTCGAAAATACTAAAGCTTAAATTTGAACAATCTAAGATACTAAAAAAGCAACCAAAACGGCTGAAATCTAAGATATCAAACTCCAAGATTCACCTGATACCATAGAACTGCCTGGGAGACAAGCTAGCTAGCAGTAGTACTCACCTAACAACTGAAGAAGGCGAGCTACCGCGAGGAGGAGATCACGAGTCCGGCAGGAGTTGGGCCTGGTCCTTGCGCTGCTCCTCGTCCTGCAGGTGCTGCGCCTCCTTCGCCTTGGCGAGCATGTGCGCCTCGTACCTGCGCAGCCTCTCCTCCATCCTCGCCTGCGCAGCACACAAGCAGAAGAGCAGCGAGTTGAGACGACCAAGGCTTTACAAGTTGCAGTAGAGAGGTGGGGCAGGAGAGGGAGGAAGAAGCGGGGGAGTCGGGGCAGGAGAGGGAATGGCGGGATTCAACATGCCTTGTAGGAGGTCTCGACGCGGTGCATGACGAAGAAGCCGAGGACGCCGCCGAGGATGGTTCCGGCCATGATCCGCACGTACGCCCACCGGCGCGACCCGGGCGGCGCCATCACTCACCAACCTCCCGCAGCCACCGCCGCCTTCTTCTGTAGGTGGAGAGGAGGGGAGATCGGAAAGACGGCGAGGGGGAGGCGGCGGAACCGTGAAAGTGGAGGCAGAGATGGCCGATTGGCCGGGCCGCGTGTGCTCTTAGGTTGACTTGTTGGGCCTAGCTTGATTTCGTTGATCCAAGTGTTTTTTGGGCTATATAATTGATGCTTCCAATGGAGTAACTAGAACCAATTTGTTACTTGTTCCATCAAACATGAGTCGTGTTGAGAATGGGATGTGTTCCCAGCGGTCGGAGTGGCCAGCTTCGTAGCTCCTGGCTAAGTTTGATCAGATGCGTCATGCGTGACAGTAAAGGCCTTCCGCTGCCATGCTTCCTATCAGTTCCTACAACTAAGGGTGCAGCCAGGGTTAGCTATAGAGAATCTTATTAGTCTTAAAATTTATATAAAAAAATTAGAAAAATTATTAAATATTCAAGTACAACTCAAAAACAGCTAGCCCAACTCGAGACTTGAGCTGTGGCCGGCTCCGCCAAGCCAACTAATCTGGACGGCTCTGTCTATCTCATCATCCAGATGGCTCCTTGTCTTCTCTGGAAAGAAAAATTGCAGCAGTACATGGTGATATATACTACCACTAGGTATATGTTTATGCGTTGTCACGGAGAAAACATATTACCTTAACATGTTGAGCTGTTGTTATCCGTTGTTGAGTTTACTTTACGTCAGTCCATCTACTCTCGTCAGGGTGTCACGGTGAGGCTTATCCTAGCCTACTTCGCTCTTCCGCTATCGTATTTGGTACTTATGATCAAACTCCGATGCGGCCAGCGTAGCACCTCTGTCGATGTGCTTGCGCTGACCTTCGACTCTACCGCCATGCGCTACGCTCGCTCCATCGCACTGTAGTGAACACATCAGACCCGCGGCCCAACGACGTGGCCAATGCCTCCTAGCCACGTCGTCGATGTCCAAATCACCAGTCTCGCCCTTTCAACGGACAATGAAACACATGATGATGATAGTATAGCTGTATGACCGCATGTCATCGTGATGCAATCAAATGTATATGTAAATGGAAGCCAAGAGGGATCGAGGAGGTGGAATTGATCGAGTAGCCAATGCACATATGTTGGCGATTAGAGCGAGTAGTGGAACAATTGAAGGGACAAGAGAGGGAACGAAGAACGCATCATTCACTATAACTATATTTTTTAAGTAGTAAAGATAGATATTTATTTGTTGAGATCGAAGTGATTTACGCTAAAGCGGTGCTGGATGACTTATCGATACGAAAGCGTTTTTGTAACCGGAAGCCAAGGGGATCAGAGAAAGAGAAGCGAAATCAATCGAATAGTGAATGCTCATGTGTTAGTGATTGAAGCGAGTGGTGGAACGATCAAGCAAGAACAAAGAATGCATCAATCACGACTGCCATATTCTTTCAAAGTAGTAAAAGATTCATAAATCTGCGTTGTAATTGTGCTGCAGGTGCCAGAAGCAGCTTCTTGATCTGACCGCTCGCGGTTTTCTATGGACGGTTTCGGTGGAAATAGAAGCTTCGTTCGTGTGAGCTGTGATGCGTGCCGTATAGTGGCACGAGAATATTTATGCACTTGTCAGTGTCACTGATGACTCACTGCACAGCGTGAAGCCAGTCAAGTCCACCATCAATAGACATATCGGATTTGTTTGGACATTGGAATCAGCCGAACGTGCCTGCCACGTCGCAGCCGACGACCAGACTAAACCCGCTAATCGCAGTGCTTATCCATCACAAGCGCACAGGAGCGAACAAATCAAACCACGTGAAACTTGGAAGTTTGTTCCCCTCTGCAACCCTCACTCGCTCCTCCAGCTCCGGCGGCGACATGCTCCTTGTCGATGGCGAGCCCGTCTCCCCCTCCTCCTCCGGCTCCGCGCCCTCGGTGCGTATATACTCAGGCGAGGCCGTGCGCCTGTAGGGGCTTGCGTGTACGTGGTACGTGGGTGCGGTGCGTGCGCTCTCTGATATTCTCAACGCCCGGTTCTTGCAGGGGAGCGGCGGGAGGGAGCTCGTGGCGGCGCTCATGGGGAGCCCCGGGCTCCGCGCCGCGTCCGACCGGCTCAGGGCCGAGCCGGAGAGGCGGGTCTCGGCGGGGCCCAAGCACGTCTACGTGTTCCAGAGGGAGTACGCCACGGTGGATCCGGCGCGCGTCGAGGTACGTGGGCCGTGGGGGCTGTCTTGTCGGCTCAGGTGATCAGATCTTGCTGGCTGATCGGGTTTTGATGGGGGGTTCGTGGTTTGGTCCGGTGGTGTGAATCAATTTCGGCGTTTTGGGGATGAAGTTCTTGGCTAACTGTTGTGTAGTTCCGTACTTTCATTTGGTGCTGCCGTAAAGGTGGATTTTATTTTATTCGAGGAAATCATGCGTGTTGCTTTCGAGATAAATGCCGGGGATTTTGACGCGGAGGAGGCGGAGTTTTTGGTAGTTTCGCATGATTTGGCTTTCGGGCAAAGCTGATACCTTTTGGGGGCGTAGGATAAAGTTGGGAATCCTCTTATGTTGGGAGCTCTGGGGACATTGTAGGCAGTAACTGTTGCTTCTTGGTAAAGTTGGTATTTGGCAGGCACTTGAGGAAGTTCATTTTGGCGGTTTTGATGTGTGTTTTGATCAATTTAGCCAAGTTATACTATCATTTGGGTTGGTTTATTATCATGAAATGACTATTGGATGGTAGCCATGGCATCTTGAGCTGTCAATGTATTTTGAGTAAAGGATATGAGCTGTCCTAGATTATAAATGCCGACAGATTATAAATGCCAACTTGTGGGAATTCCAATCTTACCCTGCAGATGCATTTGGTGTGGAGCTTGTCCATGCACAGTTGCTATAGCTAAGTTCACACCCTGTTAGAACTTGTTATGGTTTTTGGCCATATCTCACTTGGGTCTTATTTATAGTGTGGTTAAAGTTCCATTTATGCATAGTCAATTCAAAATTCAACAATTTGTGAGTTAATCTGTTCTTTTGCATCAATAGTTAGTGGGCACAGATGAGGCGACTACATGCGTGGGTGTTGTAATTCGCAACAAGAAGACTGGAATGTAAGTGAAAAAAGTGAGCATTTTATCTAAATCCTGTAAGACTTCGGTTTCTTGTGAAATTCAAAACTCTTCTCTCTTTTTCACAACTGACAAAAAAATAAGGCAAAAAATAAAGACATTTGATAATGCTTATGATATTATGTTAATTAATTTCAGAACCTCCATTAGCCATATGGACTTTCCAAGAATTGTGGAGGGGGGGCTCAAACAGATGTTAGAATTACTTGGTGATGACAATGCACCATTTGATGTTTGTATCTGTGCCTGTTTTCCCACCTGAAATATACAGTAAGCACCTTTGGGGACATTCTTACTAGCTACTATATAACTGCAGGTTCACCTGATCGGTGGCTTCGATGATACTTCTACAAAGGTTAAATTCAGAACATACTGAGTTGTTAATTTCCTTGGGATTTTTCTATTTTAGCGAGATGAATATGGGAAATCATGTAATTTGCATTATTCACTACACAGGTTGTCCATTCTTCTGGAAGGAAGCACAGCATACAGGAAGGGTATTCCTATCCACTATGTTGCAAAATAGTTGAAGCACTGCATATGTCCCAGAAACAATTCCATCTTCGGTCGTTTTGTGTCCTTGAGAACAACACGATAACCGATTCATATGGGAATGCACGGCCAATAATCGGTGGATTTGTGGTTAGTGTTTTCCTTGCATGTGCATCTATTGTAACATTGGTCAGTAGTTTTTGGTAACAATTAACACCAGTCACACAAGTCTAAAACCATAATAAATTCATCCTTGTGACACAAGGAATCTTTGAAGGTTAATCCAAAGTTATGTGGTTTTGAATCATTATTTGTATAATCCTTGAACAGTAGAACTCTGAAGTAAGGTATTGAGAAGATTTCATGAACTGCCAACTGGCATTTGTATCTTCTCTACCTACGATTGCCCCCATTTGGGACACCTAACAGTACTTTTAAACCATTGATACGAAAATACTCCACTTGAGAGGAATTTTCTCACATATAAACCCACCTGCTGTCTTCAGGTGCAAACCTCATCTGGGATTGTTACTCCAGCAAGCTTTGACATGACTTCAAGGTGTCCAGACGAAGTAGTCAGGAGAATTCGTGTGAGTGTCTCTTCTTACGATCCAAGTTGGCAAGGAAGGTTACTGGAGACTTACGATACTCACACTGATTCTTTTCGAATTGCACCTGCCTGCTGGTGCGTATCTTTAATCTTTCCATCAATTTCATTATATTTGTAAAGAAACTTTATTTAGCTACAAGATTCAGGCTCTCTATATATTAGTGTTAAGATTTAGTGTCCGTGAACGTTAAGCTATTGTTTTAGTAGTGTTACGTGGTTGCTTTCGGTCCAATTTAATCTTCAAAGTTCCCTAGATGAGTTAGTTTTGAGTACTAATCGAAAAGAAGCTATTTTTTATTAATGCGATTGGACATTTCTAAATGCTTATCTGAATAATGGTAATCATATGCCATATATGTTTAATGCCCCCTTTACATGAAAAGTTCTACAGTGGTTCTGTCAAGATCTGTTGTTCGCTTGTGCAGGGCTACAAGAAAATATCTTCCTTTGGCTATATTAAGTGGTACTTCTTGTTCTCAAGCATATAAATTACAACTAAAAAAGATTGCGGGAATAACCTATTATTAAGAGCATGCGTTGTTATAATCAGAAATACTTGCACCTCTATACCTTATTGGTTAATTAATTATTCCATATCACATATCAGTCTATTGTTCTGCTCATATAGGATGCCAGATTGGGCAGAAATAGCATCATCACTTAGCCAACTTTCAGACTCCGAAGTCCTGTTGCAGTTCTCCACCTCTCCAGCCGCAGAGCCACCTCATTTTGTGGAAAATGAGAGAAGGTTTGTGTTCCCCCTCGTTATGCAAATTAGACTTTCCCTCTTCTTTGGGGATCATAAATCCGATACTTCTAAGTTGAAACTGTGTTGCATGAACCATGTTTCTACCATAGTACCATGTGCAGAAATTACACCTATTATAACCCTGCTGTTTAACTAGTTACGACTTATGATTAGCTAAGATCTTCATAGCGTGCTAATCCATGCAATCTTTTCAGAAAAAAAGATTGATATATGGTTAATGGTTTTTGGTAGATGGTCTGTGGCCTTACAATTCCCCTTATATTTTCTTGATGTAGGATATGGAAATACTTGATCGACAATCCAGATTGGGAAGAAACGTTTCCGAAATACAAGCCCCGGGTCTTCGAAAGGACCAGTGATGGGAGGTGGTCAAGGCACTCGTAGCATCATTCTGTTACAGTTGGTGGTCGACAAATCCAAATCTCTCCTTTGTTAGGAACAGCGACAGATTATGGTCACACAAGGGCTTTCTTCACACCAGCACCGCATTCAGCGATCCCATACTGCGTCAATTTCACCATTTCTTCACACCTGTCTCCTTTGGTTTTGTCCCATGATTGAAAGAATTTTTTGGATTCTCCAGAGATGCATGGAATAAAATACGGTCTGAACTTGATGTGTTGAGCATGGTTGATTGGTATGAATGATGGCGCTGTGTCATGGATCATGTTGATTTCTAATATGACCTTTGGAATTAGTCTTAGCAAACAACAGCAATAACATTAGTTGTACATTGTGTGCTGATGAATTTGCACGGAAGCTGCCGCCTGGCCCTTGTCCACGTGTCGTGTCCCGGGCCAGCAAACGGCGCCTAGGGAGGTGGCCGGTGATGAGCTAGGCGCATCCGTCGGCGCACGCGGCTCGTCTGAGCAGATGGCATAGGGCGCGGACCCGTGGGCGTTTTCGCCCTGTAGTTTTCGATCAGAGCATCGTTTGAAACGGCTGGAGTATCAAATTGATGGTGAGAGCATAACTGTTAGGAAAATTACCCACCTCACCTCACCAACTTCCAAACTCACCTGAACTCACCTGTTCTCTCCTTTCCGCCATGGCCGCTCCTTTCACCTCCACCGAGCCTCTCGGCGGCAACCACCACATCCGATGCGATAATAGATATTCTGATCTTTCGATAAGAAGGATAATTCAATTTGGTGAAGACGACTCCTACGATTCAACTACTAATAGTACACGACCAATATGTCGGCAATCACTGAACTAACTCCGTGATTGTTATTGACCTTGTTAGAAACACGATCGACCTAACCACGAAGGTCTATTCTTGCATGCAATCGAAGAGCAAGTAAGAACAAGATAATAAGTAATCTGAAATTACGAATAATAAATAGTTTTGTATTGATAAGTGGGGTTCCGAAAAATAATATCGCTGTTGTACTCGTCGAACAAGAGAACAATGTATAAAGTAGCAAAATTAAACTTCAATCTAACAAAACCTATCAAAACCTAAAGGTGGAGACCACCATGTAAAGGAGGAAGAGGAGAAAGGAGGGGGCGGTGACATTGTACATGCATGAACAGTACCACGTGAACTTAATAGGCCTAGGGTTAACACCCATGTGTTTCGAACTCAGAAACAGCGTCAGACTGTTTTGGCGATTGCGGAGCTCTCAGAAGGAATTTTGAGGTGGAACTAGATCCATTGAAAAGAGAACGAGATAAGTTTTCCATCAAGTACTTGTGCACCTCAAACGGAGTCCGTATGCAAATTCTATACACGTTTGAAGTCGGTGGTGTCTCCGCAGGCCGAATTAGATTTCAGAACATGTCAAATTTGAACACTTGCTTGTCTTGGACAAAAAGTGACGTGGGAACCTTCCTTGTACCATGATGTGGAGTAGCGGTCGTATCCGGAGAGTTGATGTCCTCATCATCCACCCCTTCTTGCATTTGAGTCGTCTTTGACTCACGCTCATCATCTAGTTCCAAGAAAAACTTAAATACTTGTAGCAACGCATGCTCATCTTTCTGTAAAATGTTAGCAACAGCAGGTGGCAAAGAAATAGAGAAAACTTTGCAAATGAAAGGTGATTGTGCATGCATTAAATCAGCTAAGGTACATTTTCTCATAGCATTCAGTTTGTAACTCTAGCTTACAAGTATAAATGAAGTATGTAATAGAGTTATTCATCGCCTTGTTATGAAGAAAAGTTGTCCTCAACGTTTGTAAGTTAATGGGCAGCACAACAGTTGATTTTAAAGTGCGTAAGTCATTCATATAATTAGATCTCAATCGGGCAAGAGCAAATTCATCTAGCAGTAGTGAAAAGATTTGTAAGTTCTTCCATACTTCAACTTCATTATTCAGATTGTCAATACTTGATGGTACAATAAGAGATGAACACATATGTATTGGATGAGCACTAAATTTTATTTTCTCTCATAATGAATAAGATTCAGCACACAAGAATTATTGTTTAAAACAACAAGCTTCAATTCATCCATGTGATCACAAGTTATGCGTATTTAATATACAAGAAATTGATTATCTACACCATAGTATTCAATCAAATTAAACCTATACTAAGGGCTATAG
This sequence comes from Hsuehochloa calcarea, assembly GCA_036346395.1. NCBI lineage: Eukaryota > Viridiplantae > Streptophyta > Magnoliopsida > Poales > Poaceae > Hsuehochloa > Hsuehochloa calcarea. Next base: position 29,316,216 of record CM070603.1, on the reverse strand, counting down.
GCACTAAACAAGGAATTCAAACATGCGATTTCAAAAACTTTCTTCATAGCATGTGACAATTTCATAAGTGAATCCAACATAATGTAATATAAAGAATCAGCAGGAGAAATTCTAGTCAAGACTTCTTTATATCTAACCAATTCCACATGATCATTATATGTGATTAGCTCATCACATTAAAAAATTAAAACAGCAGGTGATTCAATTATTTTATCACATGGTGCACTCAAGTCAGTAGGTAAATCAATAATTTTATCAAATGGTGTACTCAATTCAGCAGACAAATCAATCAAATTATCTCATGATTCTTGCAAATTCTTAATAATAATAGATTATGTAGCTAGGATATTAGTATATGTCTTCTCAGCACTATGTTCTTTCACTTCATGTGTTGCATTGGTTTCTACTACAATCTGATTTTTCCTTTGTTCAATGATACTAGGCATGAAATCATGGGTATTGATCTCAAGTTGAGTGTTCAAATCAGGACCTCTGGTATTACCTTGCAGGCTTGACTCAGATGATATCGGTACTGGAGGCGGTGAGTTGTCACAAGCTTTCTATTCCTCTTGTTCCAGCTCAATTGCCCATAAGCGAGCCAATGAAGCAAGGGTGGCAATCATAGTAGGTGCAGCAGCAGAAGAAGCAACTGAAGATGATCTTGATGCGGAGGTGTATACCATACACTTGTTATCACGATCATGTACCTCCCATGGTGGAGAATGTTGTCTCAAGCTTGCACCTTTCTCGCGTACTTTCTTGCACTCCCGTTCAATGGATCAAACAAGATGTGGATCTATCTTGTAATCATACCGTGGTGGAGAATGTTGTCTGAAGTGTGCATCTTCCTCGTAGACTTTCTTACCCTCCCGTTCAATGGATCGAAGAGGACGTGGATCTATCTTGTAATCATCCCGTGAACCTATCATAGTTAGTAGAAAACAAGAAAACAAATCACAAGCATATGTTTCTATCAACTACTAGAATCGGAGGCTCAAAGTAACTCACACTCAAGCTAATACCAAGTTCTTACCAATTCTTACCAAGCAAACAGGCGGTGACTGGCAACTAGTGTCGGTGTCAAACGCTCTCTGATGATTGACAAAGTGATTGCAAGCAATTGATACATGTACAATAGTAGAAGGTGGAGCTAGGATAGGCTTCAATATGGTAGCAAGGATTAGCAACAATCAAATCAGTAATGCAAGTTGAAAAATTATTCAAAGTACTAGTTAAAGTTGCTGATCCTAGTCTAATCAAAACTAGCTAATCAAAGCCTACTAAGAGAAGTGTAAGAACGCACACACAAAGATCAATATGACTTGATGTAAGCAAAGAAAATTCTCACACCAAGTGCTAGAAGAGACGTTAGCCAACTACTCAAACTTCTGTCTATGGCACAAGATTATTCACATGATGTAGTACTAAAAAAATAGTATAACGTGCAATGTAAATAACCTTCTAGTTTAAGCAGTAAACAACAACTAGTCTCAAAAGATAAATAGCAAAGTTTCAACCCTCTAGTTTAAGAAGTAAACAACAGCTGGTTTCAAAAGATGAAATAACAAAATTTTATATGACTTATATATATACTTAAGTGAAAGATTTCGACGAGATCTGCAACTTTGCAGTTGAGGCGAACCCCAAATTCCAAAAGGAAGGCAGAGAGAAATGACAAAAACTAAAACTAAAAACTTACGATGCAAATTCGGGGTTGAAGATGAATGATTTTGGGGAACCTGGAGGGCGACTAAGATAAGCTAGTCAATTGTTTTATGTGCCTCATCGTTAGCTTCCTAACGAGTACAAGAACATCAAAAACGGACAACATATGCAAAAGTTATATTTGTTTTAGTGAAGGTGTCTCAGAAACAGAATTATACTCGGACTCGAAATCATCTCGGGTTCAAATTTGCAACTGCTATATCTTTCAAACCCGTGGGCCAAACTTGCTAAATTTTTTATGGATACTTGTGGCTATATGTAGAAGGACTTCACCAATTTTCACTGATTTTGGCAAACATTTGATGTGCTTTTCAATTTTTTCGGAAAAGTGAACACCTTTTTTTGTCCTTCTATTTTCCTTCTGTTTTTTCCTTCTCTTTTTTCTACCTAAGAAAACACAAGCAAAATAACCCTATTATTTGTGGTCAGGATCGCTGGATAGCGGCGCGGCAGGGGATGATGACCTACGACAGGAAACAAAACACAACAGATGCGAAATAGACAAAATAATGTACTATTTTGGGTGCTATCAAAGGAATCAATCATCAATTTTCTAGGGTTTATGCGGATGCAAAGATAAAGCTTCGCAAATGACACAAGCAACCAAATAATAACTAGAACTAGAAATCAGTAACTTGGCCGGACGATGCAACAAAGAATTCAACGATGCAAATTACCAAACTTTTTTTTGCAAAGGCTCAAACGGGGCTCGGACAAGGATGATAATGGTGTAATGATTTTTTTGTGGGATATTTTCTGGACTCTAGGTAAGAAACGAATCTACTACTAGAAAACTAGAAATTCTCACCGAACAACTGTAGTTCTGATACCACCTGATGCGACAATGGGTGTCCCGATCTTTCGATGAGAATGATAACTCAATTTGATGGAGACGACTCTTACTATTCGTCTATCAATCGAACACGACTAATATGCCGGTAATCACTGAACCAACTCCGTGATTATTACCGACCTTTCTAGAAGCACGATCGACATGACTACGAAGGTCTATTCCTGCATGCAATCGAAGAACAAATAAAAATAAGATAATAAGCAATCTGAAATTACAAATAGAAAATAGTTTTGTATTGATAAGTGGGGTTCCAAAGAACAATGTCACTGTTGTACTCGTCGAATAAGAGGATAATGCATAAAGTAGCAAAACTAAACTTCAATCTATCAAAACCCATCAAACCCTAAGGGTGGCGGCCACTATGTAAAGGAGGAAGAGGAGAAGAGAGGGGCGGCGGGCGTGAACAATACAAGCCTAGGGTTACAAGGCCCATGGGTCCAAGTGGAGGTGGCGCAACACCCTTCTGTCTTGGACTCAGAAATATCGTCATACTATTTTGGTGATTGCGCGCGCTCAGAAGGAATTTTGAGGTGGGGTTGGATCCATTGGAAAGAGGGTGGGATAAGCTTTCCATCAAGTACTCATGCACCTCAAACGGAGTACGTATGCGAATTCCATGCACATTTGAAGTCGGTGTTATCTTCAGAGGCCTAATTAGATTCCAGAACGTGTTCAATTTGAACTCTTGCTTGGTTTGGACAAAAAGTGACGTGAGAACCTTCCTTGTACCATGACGTGGAGTAGCGGTTGTATCCGGTGGGTTGATGTCCCCATCAAGATCTCCCCAATCCTGACGATGGTGGTGAGTAGAAGCCGTGGCGGAACTAGGATTTTTAGAGATCTGGGGCAAACTTTGAATGTAAGTAAAGAGTGTACGACTTGATCCAACAAAAAACATAGCTAATCATAGAAAACATGTTCAAGTACTTAACTAATACAATTACTAAGTTTGTATTGGCTCCATTCTTCTTATGATGTTTCAAAAACATCAAAATTAAAATGATGCCGATGTACGAGTGGAAGGGAATTTCTCCAAACGACCCAGGGCAGCTTCCCCGACTCGCCCCTAGGGTGGTTTCGCAGCTGAGCAGAAGGGCAGTGGCCACTACCAGATCCAGGGCGGCGGCGAGTAGATGGGCGGCGGCGAGCGGCGCGTGCAGAGTGGCAGTCTTACAGGCTTCTAGGAGACCGCGTGTGTGAGCCGAGAGGTGGCTTTACAGGGAAGCACGTGCAGAGGGGCGTGTGAGCGTGAGCTGTAGGTAGCATTAGCGATGCATGTCCATGTGCTTCGCCGATGCAGAGAGCAGCCCGTGCCTGGAGACCTCGTGTCGCTAGGCCGCGAGCTCCACGTCTCCTCATCGCTGCAAGGCATGACTATTGTAGTTTTCTTTTCCTCCCAAGTGCTTGCTCAAACATGAGGAGGAAAATCTACGAGGCATGTTAATTTGTTTTGAGGATTATTGATTCCTAGGGTTTAATTTGTTTTGAGGATTATTGATTCCCTTTTGTCAGGACTTGATTTTGTGAATATGTTTTGAGGAGCACTGCGATGGGAACGGTGCTATTTTGCAGCAGACTCGACCTTTACAAGGTTACTAGTCGAATGACCGCGTATGGCTACAGATAAAAAAAATATATCATATAACATATTTCAAAGATCCCACATATTTTGCATTTCAACCCCCAAATCATAAACTCTTGCTTTCACAACCCTTGAGACATAAAAATTATTACAGCCACACTTCCCAGCTCGGGGTCTCCACGCCTAGCCGAGCTCCACGTAGCTACATGTTTAAAAGGTATCACTACTAGGAATAGGATACCTTTCGCTGGGGACCCTCCTCACTGAGTTTTCCCGCTGGATGCACGAGTCCATTACTTTTCTTCGCCTCTATTTCACCGAGGTCGACTCGCTTCACTGGGCCTGTTTCTCACTACTTCTACATATATCAACTTCTTTTGTTGCTTATCAGCTTCAGTCCTGTATCACTTGCTCTCTCTTTTTTAATGTTTATCCCCCTCTTGGTTCCACGACGCTAACTCCGCAATGCAATAGCCGCATGGTCTCGCTGTTGTTTTGTGTTTGAATGTTTACCAGGTTCTACCTTCCTTGCCCTTCTGACCTCCCATCCGGTTCGCCGCCCGCGTTCTGATCGTCTTCCTCACTGTCCTACGCTTGTGCCGACTGTCACATCTGTGGAACAGCCCATGGACGCACAGGTAGATCTAAAGACTTTGCATAAAACAAACAGATCTTGATACATAGTGCACCTAGCGACATTTTTCTTCTTCTCTAGATTCACACACAATTCCTATGATTGATGATGCTCGTGCTCAAATAGAACATCTTTTTACGTAAATACGTCCCTAATTTTTTTTCGCTGCACCTTTATGGTGTCTTATAACACTGCCGCTTCTGTGCTACCGTTCCTCAGCTTACAATCCAACTTACAGCTTTACAATACCCTGCCAATAGCTAGATTTAGTGCGTAACAAGAGTCCGAACAAATAGATCCTCCAACAAATGAAAAGATTATGTACCAGCCATATATATATCTGTTCCAGCTTTGCTACCGTTATAAATTTTTATACATCATCTTACGTATACAGATTGATAATACTTTTTTTTTTTGCCTCCCTAGCAACAACTCTTAACAACTCTCTTCTCCAAAATAGCGAATTCAGGAGGCGCACCCTGAAGGCTCTGTCACACCAGCTGACAGGTTCCACAGACACTTGCATCTGAAAGGTGTATTGTCCTAGCCAATTATATGACGCATTCCATCGATTAATTCAGATTTCATGCAGAATAACAGTGCACATTCATTTAGTACACACACCTGCATCGCCGACTTGCAATTCTACGCTTGATGCACCAGCTAAAAAGTGGTCACCTACAGCATCAACGAAATGATATAAGCAATCCATACAAAATGGCATGATCTAAGGTATAGGTACTAACCGTTCGTCCTTCTAGAGTATCGTTCCAAGACTCAAAACTGTATATAGTCCACGGGGGGAAAAAAAACCTCGCTGATTTAGGACACGATGATAACCAGCAAACACATCTAAAAAAATCCTTTCAAATTATGTACGCACGTCTCCCGCGCCAACTGGCACGGGTTAGCTTCTAGTTAGTATTAAGACTGAATCACTGAAGAAGTTTCCTCGTGTTATCTCACTTCAGAAATTTTACGATTTCCTGATAGCAATGTACACTTGAAATATTGTGGCAGACAGTTGATGACAAGGTAAAGTGATATAATTAATCCCGCTAAAATTTGGAGCAACGGCAACACAGAAATTAAGAAGAAAAATTATATGCAACGACAGTATTGGTTCTAACATTACCTCGATGACGACACCATCCTCTGCTAAACTCCTCTGTTAACACCAACTGGGGAGCCACGTGGCTTGGGCTCTAACATTAGAGGCGGTCGGCTGCTCCTACGACGACGATGGTGTTGTATGCAAGGGTCATTTGGTAATTTCTTAATTAGAGAAAAGAAAAATTAGAAATTAAAAAAATAGTGGGACCCACCAGTCATTGGGAGAGGAAAGGAGATAAGGCTTGAGACTTGGTCTCTAGCCGGTGCGCACATGGGAAGGGGATCGATCCCCTCCATGGCGGCGACGTAGGTGCTAGCGTGGGCAGCTCGGAGCTTTTCTTGCACGGGAGTTGGCTGCATCGTTGCGCTCCTCTTATTAAGGCAGGCTCCCCCTTCTTCCCCACATGGTACATCGAGTTCCCCCTTTTTGGTTCTTCATCCCCTCTCTCCCGATTTGGTTTCAGGCTCAAACCGTGTGAGCTGCTGCGCCGCCGTGGTTGAACACGGCACCGTCGGCGGTGATGTTTGGCATCCTCCTTGCGCACTCCCTATCCGTCTCCTTGTGCAATCTCCTTGTTGAGGTAGCTGAGGAAGACAGGGCGACGCGCAGTTGAGAATTGGGTTGACCAACTCTGTTCTTGGGTGAGAAGAAAGACTTTGGTGCGGAGGATTTACTCCTTAGTGCATTCGGAGATTTTTATTCCCATTGAAGCAAATGGGGAAAGTAAAAACTTTAAGTTATGCCCGTGGTAGATTTTTATAGCCACTGATGTGAATTAAAGATCGTGTGAACTCAACAGTTGCCACCCCTTCGGGAACCGCTCCAATGGACAGATCTGTGAGAGTCGGTTGTTATTCTTTAATCTGTCCATTCGGGAAAAGCGGTTGTCTTTTCAACTCAAGTAAAATTACCTTATTGACCTAGTCAATTTCTAGTCAAATGAAATACCAGTCAGAAAGACTTTACTTCCGACCACTATTCTACGACCTCCTTTCCAAGTAAGTTATTTTTACTTGAAGTGGGGGAGCTAGATGACGAGGATCTAATAATGCTTAACTAATTAAGTTGTTTACATGTAATTGTTATTATAGATAGCAATATCCTCATGTTATTTTATAAGTATACCCCTTATCGTTCATGAGGAAAAAGCTTAATTGAGTGATCATAAACCATTCTACAACCACCCTATATGGTAGTAGGATCTCCTACAACCACATCATGATCGTAAGGCTTACTACGACCACCCTATAGTGAACAAAACCTACAAACATGCAGACCCAATCAACTAGAGGCTCTTATACGCTGTGTTTGATACACACGATAGTTAATATGTGTTGTTATTCTATGGGATAACTACACATCTTAAGCATCTGTCTCTTAACATAACTGCAAAACGACGTGTGTATTTCATCAAGCGTTGATGCGTCTATCAGATGGAACAACTGTCACCCCTTCGTGCGCTATTTAAGGGCTAAAGTTAGTGGACACCAGGACAGAGCAATCAGAGACAACAAACAGAAGTCATTAAGCCCTTGTTCTAATGATTTCTTTCCGGTTGTAAAAGTATAGTCAATATAGCAATACATGAGCATGGCTATTATTCTCTAAGGAGAATGCCTGAACTTGTCTAAATCCTTGTGTATTTTTCTGTGTGAATCTAACTCAAGGAAAGTTTCCAACATTCATTCGTAAGATCGATACTAAATCATCGACAAGTGACATCCACTCACTGAGTTTGCATTTTTATTTCGTTTCTGTTACTGTGCAGAAGTGTGTCAAGTGTGTCGTGCTAGTATATTTCAGATTATATTATCTTTGATTCATCTCTAGCACAGGGTGAGTTTGCATGGTAATATTGTGGGATTGTGAATTGCTCGATGAGGATTTGAAGTCACTTTGATATTGAATACAACAATTTGGATATAAATTTGGTCTTGAGCTTGTAGATTGCTTACTTTTTATTATTGTGTCATATATTGATGCTTATCTGGTCACTATGAGTCATCTCTTTAAGGCACTGTTATACATCATTGTCGATTGGTATCTTGTTACCTTATGTAGTTGGCTCTTTTACCTGCTGTCCAATGAACTTTGAATTGATAGCTTGCTTTATGTGACTGGTTAGAATATCAAGATTTTATTTGAGCTCAATGTCTAATTTATTTTAGAGAGATTTTCATATTTAATTTGTGATTGAATCTTGACCTAAGTGGCGAGGAGGCCAAGAAATAATCCTTGAGCAACTCGACATCTAAGAGCAATAAATGACAATTTAAAATATGACTAATATGCTGATTTTACTTGTTCACATGTTATATTTATTGAGCATATTATCATGTTTAATTGACATGAAAAGAGTACATGTTTCTGTCTTTTTATGCTGTTGGAAATATGTCTTAATGTTCATAATTATTGCTGGAATATTTTGTTGAATATGTACTGAAAGCCCTAATTTTACAATAGGCGGTGGGTAACCGCGGATCCGGCAACACAATGCGCATTGAGGCAGTTGAGTGCATAGGAATATGGCACCACCGTCGATGTTTGGCGACTGGATAGCGATGGACTTGGGTAGCGATGTGGTTGCCCCGTATCTTCTCCTTGTTCCTCTCTATTACTCCAACAAAGAAGATAAGGGAGATAAGGAGGGGACATGGGAGGTGGAACGGAGCAGCGGTGGCAGCGGTTGCTGAGAATAATGGAAAAGACAAGCAGTGGTAGTCATGTGCGAGGATCGAGCGTGAAAGGGAGGATTGGCGTTACAAGGAGAAACCGGCATGACGAGTGGCAGCGTGGGAGGAGGGTGGCGAGGAGGAGAAGATGCAAGGCGCACGGATGGCTAGGGTTTTGTTTTGGGTTGTGGAGAGGAGAAACAGAAACAGTGAAAAATGGAAGGGGAGGGGATCGAAGTGAAGAATTGGTTTGAAGCCAGAAAAGTCAGAACACAAATTTGTGACAAGAATTTTTACTGAATTTTTAGTACTGGTCCCACCTGGCAGCAATCAAGTAGAAGGTGGTGGGGTGGTAGACTCACTGCCACTACTAAGTGGCTCTTTTAAGTAGTAGAGATAATGTAATCAAGACCGAATGGGATGTTATCCACCTAAATACTCACCTTTGCAATGCTATTGGACAATTTATCCCTTATTATTCTTAGGTTTAGTTTGCGGTTGTTGTGTTGCGCTGTGATTATTTTAAAAGCTACTGTAAAAAAAGTTGTTAAATGCATATTATTATGTTTAATCAATCAGATTAAAGTTAGATGACTTTTGTTGTCCAATATGGTCTCACTTTTCATCTCATATGTTCTAGAACACAATAATATATCAATTTGCATCTTATTAAGAAGAAGAAAAACACCTAACCAAATATCTAAAAGCGGCTTAACGAAACAATACTATCATAATCCATTGCAATACTAAACATGGACCCTTAAATCTGTCCAACTTAATATACCAGGACACAACCAAACTTGTCGACATGTGTTCTTTCTATTACGTTAATCGCACGGTTGAAAGTGGGGCTTCTACTGTAAAACTTTCCAAAATGATATACACTTGTACTAGCAGACCAAACTAGCTAGGGAGCCGACTGCCGTCGACTCCACCCATGTATGTGTCTGAACTGTCGACAACTACAGCTCGTGTATCGCCGCCGGCATCCTGGGGGAGGTGAAGTTAACCCTAATTTGAGTTTTTGTGGATATCATGGGGATATGCTCCAGATCTTAGGATGATGTGACAATTGGCAATGGCGTTAACGGTTTGTCGTTTCACGGGTTTTCGACAAAGTTTCAGATCTGTTCAGCATTACGGCGGGGCGGTCCGACCGCCATAGCATGGCGGTCCGACCGTCCCAAATCGATCGGGCCGGCCATGTGCGGTGGTCGACCTACCGTGCGTGACAAAATGGTCGAATGGTGGGCCAAAAATAGGTGTTGTAGACAAGTGAGGGGATCCTAATACACTTGGTCTCATAATTTTTGGAGTTCCCAAGCAAAAGTTCTATTGGTTTAAAGTTTCCAGTAGGTTTCGGATTTTCAGGGGTTGAAAATTGGCTAAGTCCTGAGGCAAGTCCGACCGCCTTGTGGTGGCGGCCGGCCGGTTGGCTACGACCGCCCCGAGGGGCGATCGACCGCTTCGACTTGTTCATCGGCCAACCGTGGCGATGATGTTTTGTTAGGTCAAAGTCATGGGTTTGGTGCATATGTGTTGCATGATGCATGTTTTGACTAACGTGGGTCAAGTTGTGAAGAACTTGTTCCGGATTCAATTTGCTTGTTTATTGTTGTGCAAAGTTGCTTGGTGGTCAACGACGGTCAGCGGCGAGGATGATCGGGACTAGGCTTGGAGAGCTGAGGTCCGAACGATCGACGATGCCGGGTGAGGTCAATGAACTCAAGTGTGGTGCGAGAATAGACAAGGATGACCGAGCAGGCGATTCGGTGCGGCGGAGTTGGATCAAGCGGCGCGGGGTCGGTGCAAGTGCCATGGTGGTTCGGTGGGAGCGGATGGGAGAGACTTGCCGACATGTTGAGAGCCGTTGATCAACCTACACGTGGCGAAGCATGGGAGGTGCTTCACAAAGATGGGACTCGGTCTTTGCAAAAGATCGAGAAGGGTATTTTGGTAATTATACCAAATACCGCCTTGGTGACTTTTGACGACTCATGGCGCAAGATGGCGTGGAGAAGCGGAGTAGGTCAAGAGGAGATGAAGACAGCGCTCGAGAGGCGTGCGTGTGTGATCCGCTTGTTTTGGGCCTTAACTAAGCCCATTAGGGTGACTCTTCTAGAAGGTTTAAGTCTCCACTATAAATAGAGGAGGGAGGTGGCTGCACCCCTTCAACCCTTTCATGCTTGAAACCCTAGTTTTGGCTTAAGTGCTTAGGGAAGGTTTAGTGGAGATTAGGGTTCTAGAGAGAGAGAGAGATGTTTTGATCTTGTGTCCATGCGTATCCGTATGAGTGGTCAGAATCGATACATTATCAAATCAATCCAAAGAAGAGTTCTCTTCAAGATGAGTTCATTTGCCCTTCTCTCTCTATTTGGTGATTTTGAGTCTTTCTTTGATTCGCATGTTTTTGATTGATTTCTTTGCATGATCTAGCTTGTCGTGACATGTGGGAACACATCTAAGATCATCTTGATCATCAATCACCCACGAGCAAGTTTTTCGATATAGTTTTCGCTTTGACTCGGTTTCAAACCTTCCACCTCTCAAACTGAAAAAGGTCTGAACTTTTCCAAAGATCTTCACGATCTTGATTGGAATAGGTTCGACATCCTAGAGAAGGTGTGTACCAAGTTTCATCAAGTTTGGAGTTGTAGATCAAAAGTTACATCTATTTGCAACTTCGCTTTTCGGCCGATTTCACTGTTCATCGGTGGAGGTCGGACCGCCTCTCTGAGGTCGGACCGCCCATAGGACCGGTCGGACCGCCCTTGAATAGAGGTCAGACCGCCCCACACTTAAGAAATTAAGTTTCGGTTGTTTTTAGTTGTTTTGCTTCGGGGTTTTGATTGGATTCAATCCTAGTCTTTCGCTGTACTAGTATATCGATCTTCATAGCTTCTATAGCTATTGGAGTGAAATTTGTGTTGAATCTAATCGTGGTTGAAAAAGTGAGCGTGCTCCTATTCACCCCCCCTCTAGTCGCCTTTTCGGTCCAACAGTTTTTTTTATAAAAAAAAACTCAAATCGAGTAGGATTTCTTGAACCCAATTTTGAATATTTGGATTTGAGTTGAATTTTCCTGATTTGAAATTCCCCAAGTTAAATTTTCCCGATTTGAAATTCCCTGTTTTTTTCTTCCTGATTTTTGAAGGTTTCGACTGGGGATGGAGTGCGGGGGAAGCTTGTGCTTTGCTTGCGGGGAGGGGGGTTGATGCCACGTGTCAACACCACATTGCGCACGTGAAGAAGGATCCATGAGGTCAACCGCAAATTAGAACTCCCTATATCTCTTTATCACCGTGTCCCTCATAGCCACTGGAGAATTCAGTTGATAAATCTCGCTAGGGTAGCAAGGAAAAAGCAATATTTTATCAAAATTTTAAAAGGTTTCCTTTTTTCTATTGTAGAATATCTTTGAATAAAGAACTCACGGTGTGACAAAAATGTTCATTTCCTGCCATCTAGAGAGTGGAAACAAAACAAAATTTGTTAGCAATTACCATTTGTAGAGTTACAGGAACCCAGGCTGACTTGAACTCGAATCTCGAGGTGAATCTCAAGCCGCCAACAAGTCCGCAGCCGCCACGGCCTCATGCACGTTGCACGGGCACAAGCAAAAAACCAACCCGATTTTGATTTTCTAAATAATACATTTTTATTAGAAATTACAAAATTATACCTGAGATTTTTTTAACAAAATTATACCTCTGTTGCTAAACTGTTAGGCGACTGGATCCAATCACCCAACGGTCAAGCGGCATTAATGCAGTCGGCCAACCGTTGGACAACATTAATGCAGTCGGTCAACCGTTCGACAATAGGTGCTATCGTTGAACGGTTATGTGACAGAAGCCTCCAGTCGCCGAACGATTAGGCGACTAAATGACTTATATAAAGGGCGTGCAACTCGGCCTCCGGCCGAGCGACAGGCGGAAGAAGAAAGAAAGAGAGGGGAGGAGAGGAAAAAGGGCAAGAGGGAGAAGAAGAAGAGGAGAGGGAGGAAGATGGAGAAGGGTAGGAAAGATTCGTCCGTGAAGTATTTTTTTTACCTTGTAGTGTATTTTTTGTAGTAATTAAATAGTTTATAGTGTGTTAAAATAGTAATATAAATAGCACTGGTAGGAAATTTTAGTTAGAGAAAAAAAGTAGAAAATCAGAATGTTCTTAATTTATATGTAAGTAGCACTGGTAGAAAACTTTAGTTACAAAAAAAAGTAGTCCGTGAGGGAGAAGTAGTGTTATTTGTGAGAAGTATTGTAGTTGTGTCGGTACATGTGTGACCGACTATTATTCGGTGAATAATTAGAAAGTTGGTAAGTAGTAGTGGGTACTCTGGCCAAGTGCATGAGGAGGATGCATTATTTGTATGGACTAATTAGTACATGTTAATTAGTATAGATTAATTGACTTAGGTAATTGGTATAGCTATGTAGAAGATTGGAACGTCACTTGTAGCATTTCAGATTGTAAGTTAGCGTTAGAATCGAATAATGTCTGGTATGGAACAACTCGATTTTGGGTTGAATTAAAATAGTGTACTGCACGTTCATTGTGGCCTTTGCCTTAGGAAGTGAATGACGCCTTGATCATGTTGTAGTGTAGTTGTTCACAGTAGGCGAAGGGTCGTACAAATGTAAATTACAGTGTAACAGTACTTGCATATCGTGTGTTTCGATCTGACTAGTTGCAATATTGGAAATATTTGCAGGCAGACATCAGTCATGCATGTATCCACTACATTGAAAGTGCATTACGGTGATGGCACCGTTTGTGATGGTCTGTACGGTGTTGACTTGAGCAGTTTTTCGCAAGCCACTCTGGTACACCGGACGATCAAAATGCACGAATCACACATGTGATGTATTGGCTCACCGACAACTTCTCCTTAGACCCTGAGGTGTGCAGCTAGGGATGGCAATCGGACGTGGTGGGTACGGGTAGTGCTCTCCCATACCCATACCCATACCGCGACCTCGAATTCCCCCCACGGGCATACCCGCGAAGGACGATGGGCGAAAAACCTCGCCCATACCCGTCGCCCTCGGGCATACCCGTTTACCCACGAATAATGCATCGCCGCCTGTGGGTACCCATCGACCGCGGACATGCTCGTTACCCGCGAGCAATGCATACAACAAGCTCATCATAATTAACACATAATGGTGCATCACACATTCAACAACTAATAAAGTTCATCATAATTCACACATCATGTTCGACAAGACAACCAATCAAGTTCAACAAATAAAATACAAATACAAACTGACATAGTTCCTTACACATATAGGTATATTACGGGTAATCGGACGAAGCGGATACGAGTAGAGCTTACCCATGCCCATACCTGTTTACCCGATGGGCAAGGAATTGTGTCCGTTTTCATGCATATGGGCAAAGAAAGACGCCCATACCCGCCTCTATTAGGGTATTCGCCTGCGGGCACGCTGGTAACCGGGCACAATTGCCATCCCTATGTGCAACGTTGTCATGCAAGGGCTTTGGAGACGGTTTCCCACGGATATTAGATGGGAGTTGAGAAGACTGATGCACACGGCTGTCTGGAAGGGTTTTATAGAAGGCTGTCAGCGTCGTGGATACGAGTGTGTGCTGCTTGTGCAAGCATGCCCAAAAGAAGCTGTACAGGGCCCTGCCGATGGATATCATCCGTGTAGTGGGAGCAGCTTGGGCGCCTAACATGTTGGTGAAGAAGAGAACCCAGAGGCCGGTGTTACGAAGGGTTCAGAAGATGTTGCTCGTGACAAGGCCGACGCTGTAGATGCAAGAGAGGAAGATCGGTCACTGCATGGTGAGCCTACAGGACAGGCTGATGAAGGAGAGCATATGGAGTACATAGTGTGTCAAATGAAGAGCGATGACTGGATGGCCTTGGCTGAAGAGGAAGCTGTACAGGAGGACGATGAGAATTGTTCCGATGAGGACGGAGCTCCCATCCCCCAGGAATGGAATAGGTTTCACGCTGAGGGTGTAACTACGCATGACAAGCACGAATCACTATGGGAGTACCATGCCACGGAGGTTCGGTTGCACTCAATGTTTGCTGATAAGACATCCTTGCAGGATGCCATTAAGCTGTGGGCTATGTCCATGCAGCGGACGTTTCGGGTCGTCAAGTGAGGCAGTACGGTAGGACACGGAGCTAGAGTGGGATGTGGCGACGCGGGAGGGGATGTTGGGGGGCCTAGTAGGGGGCGTCCCCTTGCGCTGGTTGTACTTTTGTTCGTTATGTGATACTTAAATTTTGCACTTAATGTATGATGCCTGTAATACTTTTGCATTTGTACAATGCATGTTTGTTCAATGCATATCAACGCCTATTGCTTAATGCACGTTATGATACTATACGACGGGGAGGCTAATAAAATGGGTAATGTGTTAGCTTGCAGATGACAAGACTAGACGGGGTGGGCAGCTTTGCACAGTGACAAGACCAAATGAGACAGCCTTACGCACGTGACAAGACCAGACGGGGCAGCTTTTCATAGTGACAAGACCAAACAGGCTGGCTTTGCGCAGTGACAAGACCTAACATGACAGCTTTTTTCAGCGAGAAGACCAAAGGACAACACTTCACATCGCCAATTTTTCAGATCGACTTGACAACACTGACCTCGGCTTTTCAGACTAAAAATAAATGACTATGCAAAGCAGGAAGTGACAAACTCTGCAAACTAAAACATCACAACACTCTACCTCGCCAGCTTTTGAGATCTCCATGACAACACTATATCTCATCAACTTTTCAGACCGAAAAGACAAGACACTGCAAAGTAGAACATGACAACTCTCTGCAATATAAGACGTGACAACACTCTGCCTCACCAGCAACTTTTCATAATGACAAGGCAACACTCTGCCTCGCAAGCTACTCACATGAGATTAACCACACCATGCCAACCATTTGTCTTATAAAAGGAGGTGGAAGGGATCTGGGAGAGAACACTACACAACTAAACCCAACACTACACGAGAGTTTGCTTCACCATGCCGGGATGGATAGCATGAAAAGGCAATGAGACGAGATCCGCGAACTAACAAGGGCTGCTGGGGCCCGGGAAGAGGAGCTTGACAGGGTGACAGCTCTCCGCAATGATGCCCCCCGTAGCAGCAACCCCTATCAGAATGTTCCAACCGAGTGTTCCGCAACACTCGCTAGAGGGAGAGACGTCGCCCCCTCTGTTGGTGCAGGGACTTATGCAAGTTCTTCAAATCTAAGCAGCGGCTGAGTCTGGGTATGCGTTACTGGGGTTGCGCGAACTACTCCAGTGACCATCCCGACAGAAGTTGGGACACGAGCAGCTATCGCCAGTCGGTAAGGACCAGTTACAATGTGTTCCTCTACTATCTCTTTTTCAAAGTACACATTAACAACCTCTTCCGTCTACCCGTAGTCGCCAGATCCGCTATGTAGCTACTGCAAGTGGATCGACCAAAAGATCCACCCACATGACTAGTAGACTCTCAACTATGAGGAGTGATATGTCAAAAGGGTCTGCGAGATTCAGGAGGAGAAGCGTCGCAACGACGAGCAAAACGAGCGCATTCGTCGAAAGACGAAACCTCATCTCGAGGTGTGCAGGCGCAGGGAGCACGAGGCTCGCGAGAGGGAGTATGAGAAAAAGAGGGAAATGATGGCCAATGCCAAGAGACCGACGATGAGTTCAACGCTGAGCTAGCAAGGAAGGAAAAATGACACTGGTCCACGCAGTAGGTCGGACCATTCTGTACTAGTCCCCCGTCGAAGGTCGAATCTATTTTCATTCCAAAAAGACGCATATGTATCGTAGGAGTACTTCGGTTTGTTGCATTGCGCACGATATTATTTCTTATGCACGTAATAAAACCCCATGCACCGTGTTATTACCAGGTTCATTATAAAGTCTATTTTAATTCGTAACATCATATCTCCTCGTCTTTTCACATTCAATTCTTTCGTGTTATTACTAGCTTCATTATAAAGTCTATTTTAATTCGTAACATCATATCTCCTCGTCTTTTCGCATTCAATTCTTTCATGTTATTCCCAACCTCATTATAAAGGCATCCAACAACATGTATCACTTTTGAGGTAAGGCCTGAAAATATTGTGCAGTTGTTTGTGAAGGATATATACGCTGAAGTGTCAAAGGTTATCAACCCACAAAAAATATTTTCAGTCCATATATGTATTTACGCTCAATTAAAATGATGATATTATATGTGGTTTACAGATAGATTATCTACTTTTAAGTTATGGATAGTTCGAGAGGGATTAACTTTCAAATATATTTTTTAAAATGTTTAAATAAAAAAACCAGCCTCCAGCCTACTGTTGCCGAACCGTTGGACGATAGGGATGCAATCGTCTACTGGTTTTGTGACAGAACTTGTCGTCCCACGATTGACCCATTTTGTATCTGTCGTCTAGCCGTTCAGCGACTGTATTATTTTCGCTTAGGCGTTGGGATCCAGAATTTATTTTGTAATTTTAAATAAAAAATAAATTAATTTTAAAAAACAATTCTCCGATTTTAGCCCCAGCCGTGCCGAACCCTACTCCCGTCACGTGCCAATCATCTCATCTGCGCCCGCGCCTACGTGCGCTGCGCCAGCCTTGACTTACCCCTCTCGCTCCTCCGCCCGCCCCGCCTCCCCCCACTAGACCGAAACCCTACCTAGGGTTTTACCCCCGCCGACGTCGATCCAGCCCCGCTCGCCATGGACGCCGGCCGCAAGCGGGCCGCGCCGGAGGGCGCCAACGGCGCCGGAGCCGGAGCCGGAGCCGGAGGAGGCGCCAAGCGCGCGAGAGGTGAGCAGCTTCGTGGCCTCTCTTGTTTGCTTGCTTCCCTCTGGAAGGGCCTCGTTAGGGCTCTTGATTGTTGTTCGGATCTGGTGGAGCCCTCGTTCGTGAGGTGCTGGCGGCTTGGTGGGAGCCGTGGTTTTGGTTGGCGAAGACAGGAGGACGAAGATTTGAATGTGTTAGGAGCTTTTAGTGGGCTAAAATTTCCATAGCTTTTAGCATCATCTTTAATTTACCGGTTTGGTGCAAAGGGATGTGGCGACATGGGTGTCGTTTAGGTTTTTACAGGGTTTTTTTTTTCTTTAAAAGATTTGGAGCTGCGATTCGTGAGTCGTGACATAGTGTACTTGTGAGATTCTTCGCAGGATCTGGCTGCTTTTATTTTCTGTTTAAATAATAGCCTTGCTTTTTTCGATTTTAATGGTTTCTTGTGCTAATTAGAAACCCTGCTAGTGTCCAGTGCCTTAATTTTGTCAGTAATATAAGTCGTTAAGGGGCGTAGCTTGTGTATTGGACCTAAATTGCATCATTAATGTTTTTTTACCATTTGAGAAGGTAATGCCATGTGTTTCTGACATGAATAATGTATCCATGTTGTTTTTACAAGTGCCATGCACCAAATAAACTTGGTATTAACTGGCGCAAGTAATAAATTTGGTGTAACAGAATCGGAGTCATTTCAAATGGGTGTAGGAAGCAAATCGAAGCCATGCACCAAATTTTTCAGGTTCTAATCTAACTTAAAATGAACTCCCACCTGGTAACATCTATTACTATGCAATTTGATGTATTTTCATTAAAAGTTTGCTATGTTGCTAAAAGTTGTGATTGTGGCTAACAAATGAGTTAATCAAGATTGTGTTACAGGTTCTTGTCTAATCCAAGCTTAAGAATATTCAATGGAGTAAAATTGGAACCCTCTGTTGTGTCTTTCACTGAAACTTTGAATGATGCAAGTATGCAACAACAGTTATAAGGATAAGTAACTTCTTTTGAGATGAACAACCAGTCGGTAACACCATGGCGCAGGATTACCTGCAGAAATCAAGATAAGAAGATTGAACATGTCATATGGAGACTGCAATTGAATGCCTATTGTGAAATTATGTCACTTATGTCCTTGATAACATCCAATATTTCTAATCAATGTGATGCATGCAGGATCTATTTTGACTAACAAGTACCAATACCATATGTTAAGCTTAAAGTTCCACTTGCAAAGATTTTTTTTCCATATCTTTTATAACAGCCAGTAGATAATGGTGTTTAATTATGACAAAGTGATATAAGCTACTTTAAAGTTTTTTTTATATGTTACAAGAATTTGTTTATTATCTTGTGGTGTTGCTGAATCACATATTAAACTTGGAATATGTTGTGCTGTTGTCATGTTCATGGAAGTAGAATAGCTCAAGACAGTGTTTGAAGATAAGCCAATAAGAAACAGCTTCTTTGACAAACTACACTACGATTCTAAAATGTTCTTAGTTGGTGCTGTTATGTGGTAAATCTACTATTCTGTGATTATCATTCTAAGAAATTCATTTAATTGATGCCTTCTGTTATTCACCCATATGCTCTTGTTGTGATACTTTGTCTTTTATGCTTAGGTTCAATGCATCATCATGCAGTACCTCCTCAGTTTTTATATATGCGCCATCAAACTTTAATCACTAATATATGAGGAAGTAATCATTAATATATGAGGAAGTGTCTAGATTGGTCCCATACAAATGATACTACATATTCCCGTCAAAAGTAGTTTCTACTGATAGATATCGTATTCATATGGCCAATCGAGATGCCTTTGTAGATTAATAATTAATGTTTGCGACATTTATATTAAAGATCATTTGCAAAGGAATGGAGGTAGGTAGTATCATTTAGTTTTGTCATTCACTCGAGATCTCTGTCAGCAGTTATCTAATAATGTTGTATTCTTCTATTAATATATCATAATCTCTTTCATCAATATTGGCTGCATTTGTGAATCATTAGTCATGTGATAGTTTTGAGATTGTTGTGTTAGTTTACTTGCTTATATGATACTCGTTGCGCAGCACTGCTGGTTGTCCCTTTGGTGCGAGCTGCCATTTTCTCCATAACTTTCCCGGCGGCTACCAGGCTGTTGCAAAGATGACCAACTTGGGTGGCCCGGCTGTTGCAGCTCCTCCAGCAAGAATGCCTATGGGACCTAGTGTTACTGATGGGCCACCTACACCAACCGTGAAGACTCGCATGTGTAACAAGTACAACACTGCAGAAGGATGTAAATGGGGGAACAAGTGTCACTTTGCTCATGGAGAGAGGGAGTTTGGAAAGCCCGTGCTATTGAACAACTCAATGGTACCTCCAATGGGACCAAGGCCCAACGGTTACTTTGAGCCCCTGCCAATGCCTGGTCCAGACATGGTTCCTCCCTCAACCTTTGGTGCTTCAGCCACAGCTAAGATCAGTGTTGATGCATCCCTTGCTGGGGCCATCATTGGGAAGGGTGGAGCCAACACAAAGCATATATCCCGAATGACTGGGGCCAAGCTAGCCATCCGGGATAATGAGGCTGACCCCAACCTTAAAAATATTGAGCTTGAGGGAACATTTGATCAGATCAAGCATGCTAGTACAATGGTCAAGGAGCTAATTGTCCGCATTGGTGGTAACGCCAAGAACCCAGCAAGGGGGTCTCACGCTCCGGGGCCTGGAAGCAACTTCAAGACCAAGCTGTGTGAGAACTTCAATAAAGGGTCCTGCACATTTGGAGACAGGTGCCACTTCGCCCATGCTGAAAGTGAGCTGCGCAAACCTGCTGCTGCTTGAGATGCATGCTGTGGGCTATGTTGATTACTCTTCCTGTGCAAATCTGAACGCCATATCTGAGGTCAATTGGCCATGGTGAAATGAGCGGTGCAAGCCTGCTGCTGCTTGAGAGATACTTTTCGTGGCCGGTAGCGATCAGACTGCTGTAACTCTGAAATAGAGATCCGAGAACGCCTGAGCTTTAGAGATTTATAGGCGTAACATAGAGGTGTTTCTTTGTCTGCTTTTCATCCAATTTTTGTACCGTTTCTGATGAACTTTTAGTTGGCAGGTTATAGTGATTCTATTGCCTTGTGATGCTCTTTGATACCATCAGTTTGAGAACTCTTAATAGATCATTTGAAATGTTTGTGAATTCTTGAAAGCTCATTCAAAGTGTATGGCTGGTTAAACCAAAATTTGAGTGGCATTGATGATTGATTTGATGCTGTGGTCATGAGATCGACCATCGTTTGTTCCCATACGTACATACTCAGTTCTTAGGAAATTATGTATTTGTTGCAGGCCTGTGGCTGTACCAATGTAAATATGACGTGTTTTGGAGAGTGTCTGATGGTAGTGTTAAAAAAAGAGAAAATTGCACTGCAACCCTTCAAATTTGTGAGGTTGTACCATTTAGTCTATTGAACTCGTATTTTACTTTATCAAGCTCACCATTGGGTCATTTGACCGTTTGTTAACAGAAAAAGTTAAGTTAGTCCTATTTTACTTTATCAAGCTCCGAACTTATCTTCGTTTGCACCATTGGGTCATTTGACCGTTTGTTAACAGAAAAGGTTTAAGTTGGTCCATCACATTGCATAATACTTTACTTCTCTTTCTCATAGCCGATTCAGAGGGAATAAGGGCGAGGGTGGCGGCAAACTGCGACGGTGGATCTTCGATGAAGACACGAGCACAACGCGTTCCTAGTCCTGAAGAATCCGTTTTTGTCAATGTGAGATGATGAGAACGATGAATACGACTGGAATGGGGGCGACAACGAGTCCACCGGACTCGGAGAAGACAAAATCATCGTCATTGCATTTGACGAACTTTGTTTGTGGAAGCGAAACATGAGCTCCTCAGCATGGCGAAGCTAGGGGTGTGGGCTGTTGGTGGCAAGGGTGGTGGAGAAGAGCTGGCAATGGCGTTGGCCATGGTGGCGAGGAGGAACATGGCGATGGCGCTCTACGACGAGAGAAGTGACCGAAGGAGATGGGTTTCGACTTCAACGCGATGACGCGCACCTCGTGACGCAGACGGTCTGGCAAGAGGATGGTAGAGACGACGATACCCTATGAGCCAAGAGGGGAGAAGCGATGCGGCTCAACACCGATGGCCCATCCGACGAGCTTCGGCAGTGGGAGTGGCACTACTAGGATGACAAGGAAGTTAGGAATGTAGTGACATGGTCAAATTTGAGACAAGAACCGAATTAATTGCGAATTTGGGAGGGTTACCGTAGTGGTTTGGAGTGGTGGCAGCGACTCATCGGATTGGCATGGCGGTGATCCTCGTCGGCAACCGTCATCGACCTCATTGAAGTCATCCCCATGGAGCCTCCTTGATCCACTCCTTCCGCACTCCCTCGTGTACACCAGTGGCCACCTCCTCTAGATTCGCCTCGTCGACACAAGGATTGGAAGGTGGCAATGTCATGGTTGGGTGGGGTGTAGGGGTTTGGTGGGGGCGGAGCTAGGAGGTGGGGATAGATCTGCATAACTCTGGTGGCAAACAGCTTGCGCTGAGCTTTATTCAGGCGAAGGAAAGAGAGAGCTGAGTTTTTTATTTAATGACTCAATCGCCCAACTCTCTTCCATCTCATAAGCCTGCATTACCACACCAACCACGTAGGACGCTAGCTCTCTGACTTTCATTAGCAAAAAGATGAATGAACTTACGGTGCAAATAGAGACAACTTCAAGAGGCCGAGAAAGTAAAATACAAAGTTAGAGAGCTAAGTGACACAATCTTTTATGTTTAAAGGGCTACAGTGCAAATTTCTCATAAAAAAGGTCCAAGTGGTTGTACCACTCAACATCTAAGCTACCAAGTAGCAAGGTGCGCTACGATACGCCCGTATAGACAGTGGTGGTATGAAATGAAGAATTTATTTCCCTATTTTACTTCTCGGCCAACATGATATATCCATGTAGTCTTGAAGGTGGTAAGATTATTTAAGGCAGTAAATAAGCTGTAAATACAGGAGGACTGGTTCACAAGGGTGGGGATACGCACACTGATTGTAGAATATGAACATAGATTGTTGTATATTTGTAACTAAATAAAACAATAGAAAAAGATGGGTGAATGTCGAGATCCAAAAATGCAATTCTGGATCCTTTATGTATAATACACTAATCTAGGATCAAGCTAGTGCACACAGTGTCAACATAGATGAACATCATTCCACACAAGACAAATATAACAATAAACGACTAACTTGAATACTAAATAGCAGTTTTGACCTTATGGTCGAGTTTACCATTATTAAGTCACGCGGGTCTGACACTAAAAAAAGAAACAACAACGGAACGAAAGCAACTCCATTGGATACACATCGACTCGCCACAGGCAACCGACTAGGATAGAGACCAAACGACCACTATCCTCGTAAAACTCCTCTTCGAAGGCAGACGACGATTCCTCTACTTCAGCTGAATGAATGCAGCAAGAATGAGTGCTCTGAGTATTCAACAAGTTATACCACAGAACACAATTATACATGATAGCTTATTCCAAAGGAAATGGCTTCTGTGGCTATTTTGTAATAAAACAACATTTACAATTGAATACAAATAATAGATTGAAAGCGTAATTCAAAACAAATTTACCAATTGTTTTCACAAAGACATTAAGCCTAATTAGTTTCTTTCACACAGTTATATAAGTTATCCCACGCGGAGTTTGTTTCGGAGACGATGACGAAAACAGAGTCACGTGGTAAAAAGAGGGATAAAGGCTGGGTTAGTTGAGGAATATAAAGGGAAAAGATGGGCTGGGGTTAGTTGAGGAAGATAAAGGGAAAAGATTGGCGGAGAGAGCGAGGGAAAATCGGGTTGTTCTACCCATTTTTAGAAAAAAGCTTCAAGCGAACAACAATGGCGTTGTCGGGTGCTGGCAGGAAGAAAGTAGGGAGGAGAGACTGATCGGTGGGACCCGGTGGTGTGTGTGTGAGAGAGAGAGGAGTGGAGGGAGCGGCTAGACTGGGCGCGCTGTTGGGCCACGAAGGTGGGTCGCGCGCAGGAAGAAAAGGGCCAAAAGAATAGGGTTTGGGCCTAAAGGTAAATCTGAGATTTTAATTAAGTTTTTTATTTTAAAAATACCAGTAATTCCAAATAACAAACTAAAATTAGCAGATGAACTAGGAAAAAATCTAAAAAATATTTCCAAACACAAAGAACTCAAATAAAATAGTTTTATAATTAATTGATGTTCAGATTAATCACATTAAATTATTTGGAATTTGAAAGTCCAAATTAAACTTGAATAAATTCAAATAAAAATTTGCCAAATTTTTTCGAAGGACTAAGCAACTCAAAAGGGTTTTGAAACTAAAAAAATTGGGATGTTAAACTAAATATGTGAAAACAATAGAAATGTCTAATGACACATAAGTTGTCAAACGCGGAGATGTGCGGTAACAAACAAAGGGAAAGATTTTTTAAAAAGAAAATTACAAACATAAATAGTCGACCTAAAAAATAACAAAAATGGGTTCCTGTCGCAAATTGAATTGGCGACAGGTACCCTGTTGTCGTTAGTTTGACTTCCCGTCGCTAGGAACTTCCACCCCAATAAAAACTCGATGAAACCCTAAAATTTGACACATGATTCATTTGTGTTCGGAAAAAACAGGAGAAGGGAAGGGAGAGGAGTAGAGGGGAGGAGAGAAACTAGTGAAACACGGTCCGTCCGATTATCCACCTGTGATGTAATTTTTTGAACCAAATGGATTGAATAGTTTTGGATGTACGATTGCGTAGTGCAGTATGTTGTACACAATTCATTTCGGTGGGTAGTCTTGTTTTATATATGTGCTTAATCGTAAAAATATTCTTCATGGTGAAGTGCGTCAATTATGTCGGACGTCACTAATTTTAAAATTTACTACAGTCCGGGGACTATTCTGGAGGGTCCTGAGGGGGATTGAGCTACGTTATTTTGAATCAGCGTCCGTGCCCCTACCAAGAGCAGAGGGGCATACATGGGGAGCTATGATGCGGTGGTTATTTCACACATTCCAAGCGGATTGTGGTGTGTATGTTCCTGGGACCAGCGGCATGCGTTGCACAGTGCGCGGTACATCACACACAGCACAGCCGAACCCCAGACATAGGGCTGGATCTCCTCCACTGGCCAGTCTGTGATCTCACGTGCGTAGCGGATGTAGTGCTTATCGACGCTATCATCGTGGGACCCCAGGAACATGACCCACCCAAATAGCACAGTAGGTAGGCCTCGAAGTGCCTCCTCACCGTCTCGTCGGTGCGTCCTCCGCCATACACTCAGGTTGCAAGAAGACATATACACGTCAGCAAGGTTCACAAATGAATTGATGCGAGAGTACAATAGTTACAAAGACTTACGTAGAACTGACAGATCCACCACAACGTCGACCCGTGCGGGCTGCTGAATTCGTGGTAATCACCGACCGGCGGCAGCACATCCTGGAACCTCGCCATGGGGAAGCTTGCGCAGGGCAACCCGGTCAAGAAGCTCACGTCCTGTAGCGTCGGCGTTATCTCCCCGCACGGAAGGTGAAACGTGTCTTCGGCCTCCAGCGGTTGACCAACGCCGTCAGTAGGGCCTAGTTGTATGGAAAACGCCTGGACGTACGACCAAGACCGCGGTTCTAGTCCTCCTCCCACGTCGTATCCACCATCCGTGCCAACGGAAGGAGGCTTGCCGCTCTTAACCTGCGTTGAGTCAGGTTACGAACGAACGTTAGTCCACACGTAGTCAGGCCATAAATGAGTACATGAAGATCACAATGGCACGTACCTCGGCACCCAGCTGGGGTGCAACCTCCAGGCCCTGATGGGCGTGCACAGCCGCAACGTGCCAAGCTCAATCGTCGCCTCGCCCTCCTGAGAGAGGATGGTATTGAGGCGGCTGCGGTGATGTAGGTCAATCACTAGGTCAAGCAACTCTTACGACCACTCGGTAGCGTGGTCTGGATCCGCCATACCTGAAAATTTAGTGCATAAATTGTAAAGATTACGGAATATGTAAAAAGATAATACGAAGCGACATTACCAAACTAATTACCAACCACAAATAGAAACCAAATTTATGCGACAAGTCATAAAGCTGCAATTACGCTCTACCTAACCTACAGAGCTCTAATTAGCTGGGATTTTTTTTCGATTAGGCTCTACCTACCCTAATTAGCTGCTCTGGATTTTCTTTGTAATTTTAAAATGTCTTGCTATTTTTCTGGTTATAAATTAATTCCCAATGTTAACAATATAATTACCGCGCACAAATAGAGAGCTAAATAAAGCTATGATTAATTTGATTAAGCTCTACCTACTCTAATTAATTGCTATGGATTTTTCTTTCAATTTTAAAACGTGTCATGCTACTTTTCTACTTAAAAATAATTTCTGGTATTAACAATATAATTACTGCGCACAAATGGAAAGCTAAATAAAATTGGTATTATTTACATTACCTTTTACCTACCTCATACACAGCTCAAGACATGTACTACATAATTGGACTACAGTTATCTAATTTACTAAATTCTGTGTCCCTATTTTTATTTGCTAACCGACAATGTTTTGACATAATGTATAAAGTTTCAAAAAAAATATACCTGAAAGATGGCTGATCAGATCCGATGCTCCGTCTATCTCTCCTCTGCGATGAACTGGCAGAGTTTCACTACCATTCTTCTCTCCCTCTCCTCTTCTTTTTGATTTTTTTCCTGGATTTAAAATGAGTTTGTGTAGGACCAGAAACCCGACTAGAGGGGGGGGGGGTGAATAGACGCTTTCCCGATTTTCACCTCAATTAGATTCAACACGAACTTTTCTCCAATAAATAGAAAGCTAAGAAGATCAGTAAATGCACAGAGGAAGCCTTTTGCTGAATCCTATTAACCCCTGAAGCAAAAGACCAAAATATGGAGATCAAACTCACTGGAGCGGTCAGACCGATGGCAAACTGGCGGTCTGACTACCCGGCGGTCTGACCGGCGTTATGGAATCGGTCCGACCGCCCCGACCAAAGCAAGTCGCATGTACCAAACCAAAACGAAAATCGGTCTAACTTTTGATCTACTCGATGAAACTTGACCAACTTTGGCACGCACCTTCCAAAGGATATTTGGAACCTATTCCAAGCAACGATCGTCCAGATCTACGTCAAAGTTTTGACATTTTTCTGTTTTACCGAAGGAGGGTTCAAAACCGAGCAAAATGAAAAACTTGCTCGTGGGAGATTGATGATCTATATGATCTTAGAAGTATTCTCACATGTCATAGCAAGGTAAATGAGGTCAAGAAACCAACCAAAAACCACATGATCAAGGAAACACTAAAAATCATCAAAAGAGAAGGAAGAACACAAGAAACCTCATCTTTGAATAATCATCCATAGATTGATTCAAGATGTTTGCTGGTTACAGCCACTCCCTCAAGGAGGACAAGAGCTCAATCCACGAGCATACACCCAACACATCTCTCTAGGACCTAAGCCTCTTCTCTCCTCTCTAATCCCTAAGACAAACTAGGGTTTTCCAAATGAAGTGCTTAGAGGTTGTTTGACAGCAACTCCCCCTATTTATAGTGGGGCCTAGCTTCTAGAAGAGTTCACCTAATGGGCTCCCGTTAAGGCCCAATACAAACGGGACACATACGCACGCATTCTGAAGCGCCGTCTTCATCTTCGATTGACCTAGACCGCTTCTCCAAGCGCCGACCCGCGCAGCGGTTTAGTCAAGAGTCACAAAGGAGGTATTTGGTGAAATTACCAAAATACCCCTTCTCGATCCTTCTCCATGGACCGAGTCTAGTACAGTCGAAGCAATCGCCTGCTTCGCCACGTGTAGGTTGATTAACGGCTCTCATCATGTCGGCAAGTCTCTCCCGTCTGAATCCCATCGGAACCTTCAAGGAACTTGCACCGACCCCCGCGCCGCTTGATTCAACTAGCTGCATCAAACTGCCCGTTCGATCCACCTTGTCCATCCTGTGCCATGCTTGAGTCACTCGACCTCACCCGGCATCCATGATCGTTCTGGACTCAGCTCTCCAAGTTTAGTCCCGATCCTCCTCGCCGTTGATCGTCGTTGACCTGCAAGCCACCTGCACAGCAACAGACCAATAAATCATCTCCGGGAACAAGTTCTTCACAACTTGACCCACATTAGCTCAAAACATGCAATATGCAATATTAAAATATTGAACTGAATGAACTTGACTTAACCAACACACAACGCCGCTAAGATGGCCGACGAATAAGTGGAACTACCGATCGCCATACATGGCTACCCGACCGCCTCAAACTGGTCGGACCGATTTGTCTTAGCCGGTCAGACCGCCAGAAAAGACTTAACAAAAATTTCACCCTGGAAATCTGAGTGCTCACTGGAAATTTCAAACGAATATAACTTTTTATTGGAAGCTTCAAAAATTATGAGACCTAGTGCAGGAGACTTCCCTCTCTTGCCTACACACTCTATTTTTGGCCTAGCTCCAAACTCAACCAAAAGTTCTGGCCGGTCGGACCGCCGCGTAGAGCCGGCTCGATCACGGCTCTCGGCCTTACGATCGACCGCCCGGTGCTTGGCGGTCGATCGCATCACGGCCCGATCGCCGCTGGGCGGCCTCGACCACCGAGGCCCGACAAAGATTGAAACTCTCCCGAAAATACAAGATTCGGCAAACCAACAAAGCCATTGCTAATTGTATCGTCATCCTAAGATTATGCACATATCCCCATGATATCCATAGTTTGGGCTGATTTTTTAGGTTTTTTATACCTAGATTTGTCACCAGTTGAACTGGCGACAGATGACTGTTCATTTTATGTCGCCAGTTGAACTGGCGACAGGAAGTCGGACTGACGACAGAACGGGGCAAGTGTACATGTCGCATGTTCAACCGGTGACAGGAACTCATTTTTGCTCTTTTTTAGCCGGCTATTTATTTTTGTAATTTTCTCTTTAAAAATATTATTTTAAAAAAAAATCCAGAGGGAAACTCATCACATGATGGTCTGATTTCTATCACCTTTATCTATACCTATTTTTTATCTAACCATGATTAATCATAGTGAAGACAATGAGCATTAAGCATAGGAAAAGTAGCTCTACTGATCCGATAATACATCTAGATGGAGCATACATGCTCATTTTCGCTTTCTTTATGACTGAGTAGAGCCAGAGGAATAGCATGTCGTTTTAGCAGTACCGAATCAAAAAGAATAGAACCACATGCCAATGATCGTTGTACCCAAGGCACAGAACTATAGGTCCGGCCCAGGCACGACACGACTCACATTGTTCATCGATCGTGTCAACCCAGCACGACAGACCGTGTTGTGTTACACCGCTACCCTAGAACGATGGGTTGGCCCGACACAACACGAACAGTGTTAGGCACGTCACGAGCCAGACATGGCCCAACTGGCCCGAGTGCAGAGAGCCAGAGAGGGAGGGGGAGGCCACACCAGCTTGCAGGTCTGAGACCGAGAGGAACCAACGTGGCAAAATCGAATCATCCTCCATTCCTCCCCAATTCTCAGGTCCGAGGGGAACCGAATCATCCATTCATCATCCAGAATTGGTAATAGACGCATCCAATCGATAGAGCTAAAAAACGGATATTAAGGAAAGAGATTGATTTGTGAGACCTGGAAGCTCAGACAGTTTTAGTTTGTCTTCCAGACTTCAACTACCAAAAAAGTAGGAGTATCAAACTATCAGTCATCACCACTCCAATCCCTAATCAACAGTTGCAAACAAAAACAAATTGTCAAACACTAATCTATTCGAAACAAGAACAGAATGAACAATGAGTTTTGGAAACTTAGACAACTAAGAGTTTGGTCTTCAAATACTGTGAAGTAGTATCAGAAACTCTACTCCAACAAAAATTGCTCATCAGTCATCACCGCTCCAACCTCTAATCAACAATCGCAACAAAAAATGCTAAAAATTGCTCATCAGTCATCACCACTCCAACCTCTAATGAATAATCGCAACAAATCAACCACTACAGATGATCTGTGGGCGTGGGGGCTAGGAGCCGACGGCGAGGGAGGGAGCCAGCGTGGAGGAGGGCACAGCGGGGCGACGCTGGCACGGAGGAAGGAGATGGCGGTGAGGCCATCTAGGGATGGGAGGGCGAGGGCAGACCAGAGCGAGCAGCTCGAGAAGGGAGGAGGAGGGCAGCACGGCCCGCTCGGAAAGGGACGAGGCGAGGAGGGAAGATGCCAGAGCTGGGGAAAAGGGGGAAGAGAAGGTGGCAGGAGGCAGAGCAAATGCGGAGCTTCCAGAACGCGGCAGTGCAGGCAGCCGTGCGCCCGGCAGTGGCAGTGCCACTGCGCTGTGTGCTTGTGCCGCACTATGGCCTGGGCAAGTGGGCTCATGGGTCGTGCTTGGCACAACACGACCCGACTAAAAACCGGACGTTGGCGTTTTGTACCGTTCTTGACTGTTTGAGTATTTAAAAATAGCAAAAAAATCACCATTTTTTTTTAATAAATAGCCACCATACCCCCTCATCCAACACCCCTCCATTCCCCAATCTCTCTTTGAAATTCTGTTGTGCAAATTCAAACTCGTTGTGAGATAATTTGGCAAAAATCAAACAAACTTTGCCAAATTTTGGAAAATTTGATTTTCAACGGCAAGTCAGCAAAAGAGGTACAATTCTATTTTTGCATACTTTTATTATTAGTACTTATTATGCTAAGATTAAAGTAATAGTAGTGTTAGTTTTGACTTTGCAGTTTTCGTTATGGACAGTTACGACAGCTTGCTCTTAGTGATGACGAACTTTCACCAGAGGAAATTGCATCTATGGGTGCGGCTGAGGCTGCCTCAAGACAACCGAAAGGGCAAGGCGGGGTTCCATCATTAGGCTCCATGGCAGCATCAGGCTCCACACCAATTGAACCAAAGAGGTCGAGGTCGTCTACATCGGAAGTGTGGGAGAATTTCAACCGAACAACCAAGCAAGACGCATAGGGAAATGAGGTACCATATGCTATTTACAAAATTTATTGCAATGAATTATCTGCAAAGTCTACAGGTGGAACCGGGCACTTGCTTAGACATGCTACAAGATATAAGGCCAAGCAAGGATTGGTGATGAGGCAGACGCAGCTGCAGTAGAATCTCGATGGTACGTTACATAGCTAGGACTACGATCCTGAGGTAACCCATCAATCTCTCTGTCGTTTAATTACTTATGAGGATTTACCGCTAGTCTTTGGGGAGTCTGCTACTTTCCAAAATTACATTAGGAATGCGCATAATATTATATTTTCTTTCATTTCTAGTCAGATGTCAACTAAGGATCAAGTAAAATACTACAATGAACGATATAATAAAATAAAGGAACTATTTAGTACGTGCACAATTTCGATGGCCCTGACCTCGAACATATGGAGTGGTCGGGCTAGGGAGGATTATCTTAATCTAGTTGCTCATTATGTTAATTACGATTGGGTAATGGAGGAAGAATTATTTGTTTGAAATTAATTGATGTAGTACACACGTGTGAGAAAATTGCGGGCGGACTGTATTATCAAAGTAATGAAAAACTTTTATCTTACAGACAAAATATTCTCAATTACTTTAGACAATGCCACTTTGAACTCTAGGGATATGGATATTCTTACTCCAATTTTGAGTACATACGCCGATTCCTTCTTGCTACATCAACGATGTGCTTGTCATATTATTAACTTTATAGTCAAACGTGGCTTGAAAAGGTTGAGTCCGTATATTAAATCTTTCCGCGATGCGATTTATTTCTTGAATAATTCTAACGTAAGAATAGCATAATATAAGAATTTCTGTGGGGTGATGGGTGTACGTCCAAGAAAGTTCGGGTTGGATATGCCGGTAAGGTGGAACTCTACTTACCTGATGCTTAAGAGTCTTTTACCATACAAGAGCACGTTTTTAGAAGAAGAAAATATATTATAAGGCCACTGTTGCTTTGTCCGCTGTGTACTATCCAATATTTTCAATCATTGTGCATAATATTTTACAGATTGCTACTCAATTGAAAAATTATAAAAATAATTTAATTTTACGCGATGTTATTGTTACCATGAAAAATAAATACCTTAAATATTGAATAGAAATCCCTTGCATGAACATAATATAGAAACGGGTTTGTTCTAAGCTAGGAATTGGATAACAGAAACATAAGAGATATGGGATGGGCGGCTGATGATAATCGCAGAAAGAAGATGACATGCCTTGGATTTAGTGACGCGATAGACAAAGCATGCCTATGCAGATAATGGGAGATCCATCTTGCATCCAGAACAAATCAACAGTGGAGATACACGTTCCCTAATGAGATAGAATAACAAAATAGAAACCAACAAATTTTCTCTCTCAGTGCAACATGGGGTGGACATCTCTGTCTAGATCCTAAGTATAAGTATTAGACACCTAAAGAGTTTGTGGCACGGCATTATTATGACTAACATTATTAAAAAAAAAAGTTGCGTAATGTAAAAACAATTCGTGGTACTGTTACAACACCCACTTGAAGCGAAAATTAAGCACCTACCTCAAGTCAAAATTAAGCCATATAACTAATGAGCAGATCAGCGACACAAGAGCTACTTACATGATTTGTTGTCTTTTGAAGGCCCATCAGAAAATCCCCTGGCACAGCATCTTGAAGCAAGGGCTTTGAACTGAACGAACAACTTCACGTAGAGCTGAGTTCTTAAGCTACCGGCGATGCTTCGGGCCATGCTGCTGCTTTGGCTGAGGACGCCATGGCTCATCATGCAGCCTGCGCTCTCCATCATCGTCGAATCTGAGCCGCCTCCGCTGAGGAACTGGCACCAGGACATCGGGGAGCCCGAAGAATCGTCAGGCCAGGGTGTAAACGGAGCGGATGAGGACGGATACCGTCTATCTCATATCTTTTTTCATATTTTTTTTCAGATTCTAAATCAGTGCCGGATACGAACGAATGCGGATAATCTCGATCACAAATACGAACCGAATACAAATTGTGTCGGTATGGTTTATTGGTCTGTCAAACAATTTACAGAGTAAACGCATACCAAATCACTGTTTTGTGCTACTTTATGTCCACGCACGCTCGTAAAGGCAGGATCACCACAGGACTGGTATATGTAGTTATGGAACAGCAGCGAACGATAACTACAGCAGATCACATCTTGTGGGCTGTAGCTACAAACCGTTGATTCGAAACAAGAGCACATAGACACTAGTAAACTCTAAATTAACACAGAATTATACTAAGGATCATCTTTCTAACTCGACAGACCCATAAAGCATCCAAACCATACATCTTGACTTGTCCACGTGCCCTATCCCCTATGTATACCAAAAACCTAACCTCCAAATTCAGTGACAAGCCCAAGGATTCCAAAAACTGACACGGACCGTGCCATGCCACCTGACTCTTCACAAAAGACCTCTCGAAGCTAAGCTAGGTAAGCTGGACGACATCTCTACCTACAATAAACCCCAAAAGGCTAACGACGCATATAGCATATTAACACCGCCGATCATCGATAACGACGACCAGGCCACTAGTCGTCATTCTGGAAGAGGCGCCTGCGCTTGTACATCAGGTTTAATTCTTGCCTGACATCGACCATATCCTCCATGACTTGTGTGCCCGTGGCGACCATCTCATCTTGCATGACCAGACCCCGGTTCCTGCATAGTTTCCTGATCGGTGTGCTGTGTGGAGGCATCTCAGGATGGTTGTTTCGTCCAGTGCCGAACGTACCCTGAGAAGACCTGTGTTGCATGAGCTCTTCCCCGTCCGCAACAACCTCTTTCATGAGCTAGAAGCAAATGCAAAACAGAGAGATCAGATCAAATTACATTGCGAGTTATACATTAGCCATGTAGTTGAACCTACTTATTCCCTTTACCCAAGTAACTAAGAATACTTCCCTAGAGAAAGACCAAACTAATATTCATGGATTCTGACCTTGCCCCAAAGGGAAAGGGACCATTTTTTAGCAGTGTCGCTTTGTTACGAATTTTGCACGTAGTACCAGTTTTGGTGTGTTTGTCACAACACTTGTACTGAATCTATAGCCTGTGTTAGTACTAGATTCCGTACGATCTTGGAAATGCTCACTAAAAGAGAATATCAACAGTCCATGTTTGAGTATGCAAGGATTTATTCAAAAATGACAATTCAATGATCGAGATGGTACCTTACCTTCCAATCTTTGAAATCAAAACTGAATACAAAATAGTTGTACAAGACTTCTCCCGAGGCAATGGCACTAGCAGTAGGTGCATTTCTTGGATCTGATCCAGTTAACAGATTGATATTAGATACACTACAGAGAATATACATGATATTACAACAAAAGAGTGACCAAGTAGCGAAGTCCTTACAAACAATATGATGCCCCTCATCATTCACATTGATTTCCACTCTGCCATCTTTCACTAGGAATGACAAGGCAAAGATATTCTCCACTGTTTGAGCGAAGGACATTCTGTTTAAAACAAGGTTTTCCAGCCTTGCATTTTTCTTTGTCCTCAGAACATCAAATATAACAGACATGTTCCGATCAGTATCAGTCTTTGCTGTCTCTGATGGATCAGCGAGCTGCATATTACGGGGGGTCAGATCAATATATTGTATTATTGTTACAAGTTGACAAATTAGTGGCCTCCAGATGTAGCTATAACATAGAACAAATAACGGTAAATTTCACTTTGGACCATATAATCTTACCATAGTTTCGCTTTGCATCATCTCTGCTTACCATGTGTTGCACTTTGCACCAAAGTAAGGATTTTGCTATCTTCTTTGGTGCTCGCCTACGGTGAACGGCGGCGTGGGAGCAGCGGCGAGGCATGAGATGGAGAAAGGAGAGGTAGATAGAGCAAGGAAATAGATTGAAAGCGGAGAAGAATAGCCAAAGCATCGCCGGCGGCGGCGGCGGCGGCCATAGCAACGGCAGCGACGCCAAAACGGCTCTCTCTCTATTTTTTTTGGGTTGCCGCAACCTCACTGGCCATGCCTCGCTGCCGGCAAGCTCCCTACATGCCTCCTATGTTTCCCTCACACCGATATGACACTCCCTTGGTGCAAAGTGAAACAAAAAAGTAAAAAGATATGGTGCAAAGTGAAACAAAAAGTAAGAATATGTGATGTAAAGTAAAAAGATTTGCTAAGAGTGGTGCAAAGTGAAATCATAATAAGATTGTATGGTCTAAAGTGAAGTTTACTCAACAAATAAATTATTCATGTGGCAAGAAGGCTAACTGCTAGCCAAAAACTGAACTTGGAATAACAAAATACAAAAAAAAAAAAAAATGAAAGGTGAAAAATGCAGAATGCACAAAAAAGAAGATAGAATTTGACTTTTAACCGAAGTTTTGTCCAACGGGGACCTTCCTAGACAAACCTACAAAAACAAACAGTGTTCTCCAACTTTAAACATCCATTGTACAAATGAAGAGCCGAAATTTTGTGATAATGATAGGCAATATACTACTGATGCTAACACATTAAACAAATGATGAGCCAAAATTTTGTGATAATGATAGGCAATTTACTACTGATGCTAACACATTAAACAAACCCTTACTGTGAAATAGTGCTGCTGTGATAAAAAAGAATTGTTTTTTATTTAGTCCCTTTTTAAACAATATTTTAAAGATAACCATTCCCTAACTTTATTTTTAATTCTAACCCCTTTGGCCACACCAGAACGTGCGATGTGGCAAAAGCACTCTGTCAAGCCACGAGCCTTAGCGTGGCCAAAGCCGCCACACAAGCAGTCGTGTCCCACGATATGCCAACGTGGACGGCTTGCGTGGCCCAGTCCAGCCACGACGAGAATTATGGCGTAGCAGGACTCCTTTACCATGCTGTCTGTACTGGCATGACTAAACTGTGCCACCATGCCTGTTTCTCACGCACTCAAGAGGCCAAGACCTACCATGCCGCGTCCGTTGGCGTCGCAGGACCAGAGATAAAAAAACCAGCCGGTTACCAGCAGCAACCGGTCTTACCGGTGGGGACCAAGAACAAAAAAAACAGTCGGTTTTTCAAGGTTTAGCGAATTCAAATTCTAATTTTCGAATTTCAACTGGTTTTTAAGCAACTTCAAAAGAATTTCATCCGGATTTTTTCCCAGAATCCAAGAATCGAAGCCCAGAACCGCTTCCACTAGCAACCGAAAGTGCCCTGGCCCGGTTTTTAACCCAGGCAAGATCGCTTTGTCACGCCATAAGCCATGGTGTGGCAAAGCGCGGTAAAAGTCTTCGAAGCTAGCCCCACCCAAATCCTAACTCATTCACTCTTTCTCTCTTCCCTTCCTCCGACGACTCTCTCCTCCCCCCAACCCTACCTCTCCAAATCAACCTTTCGGTAGCCGATTTGAAGCCCATTTTGGCTTTGGAAACATCTAGGAAGGTATGCTCTCCCAATCCCTCTCATTTTTACCTACTCATTTCGTTAATTTTGGGGGTGGTATGATGTTGCATGTTTTGAAATTGTTGGTTGAATCGGTTTGTAATAGTATGCGTCCATAAGATCGGTGTGATTGCCAGATACTGGCGAAGATCGGCTTTTCCATTGTGTGGCCCACAAACGGTAGGAAGGCCTACGTGTGCGGCCAGGAAAGAAAAGCATGTTGGTTTTTTCAGTGGAAAAAAATGGGCGCTACACCCTCGCTGAAGTATTAGCCCCAAAAATGGGCACTGCACCCTCGCTGAAGTATGCGTCCATAATTCGTGCCTCAAGTCCGCGGGTGAAGTCCGAACTCCTATTTAGCACAACACCATCTCGTGCTACACAGACTCAACACACATCATGGCGGACGGCTCAGGAAACTCAAGAGGAGTGAGGACTTTCCACACACATCTTGGCGTGGCAGAGCATGCTCAACACGTCACACAGAAGGCAAGGCACAACATAAATATAAAGGTCCAAAACACATACTTCATAACTAGTTCATCACAAATACATACACAAGTAGCTATACATAAGAGCTTCAAGTGCCGCCATGCTAACATAGGTCCATACAAACCACAAATTAAATGGACACTACTAAGATGCATACAATGCGAAATGTCCATACCGGTTCAACGACAAGCACAAAATAAATTTAGAACGCATGGCACACATACATGATGTGGCGTGATAGGACTTGGCCCCTAGCCGCTCCCATGAGCTTGCAACACCTCTGGAGTGCACCAAAGACCAGTATTCCCCTAGGCACCCACCTAGGCGGCGATTAGGCGCTAAGCGCTGGTCTCAGTGTTCACCTAGGTGCTAGGCGGGCGGTGGGTGCCTAGGCGGCCGAACAGAATTGCAAGCATAATTGCCTCCAGCATTAGTCCAAGCAAGCGGGATGAACACAGAATAGCAAGCATCAATCAAAGCTTATGTATATGTTACATGTATGTATGTATATGTGTAATTATGTAAGAAGAGATGTTACATGTATGTATGTATGTATATGTGTAATTATGTAAGAAGAGATGTTACATGTATGTATATATATGTGTAATTATGTAAGAAGAGATGTTACCTTGGTGGCTTGGTGTGATGCAAATATATTTGAAGACTTGATGAATAAGAACAATTGTTACAAACTTACAATCATAATGCTACAATGCTACTTGCTAATTGCCTAATTGAGTAATTGACTAATGAGTAATGACTAACTACTAATTACTAAACAAGTAAACAGTACACACTAATCAGTAATCACACTACCACTGCCACCACAGTACTACTACTAAATTTGTAAATGAGTAAATCGCACTTCCAAGTGCCACTGCAATGGCAACTAGCCAACTACTACTAAATCGCACTCGACTACTGTTGTGTGCTGTCTACTAGTACCAACTACCAAGTACTACTAAATTGAACTGGGTGGGCTACTACTAGTACTACTGCGTAGTGCCCACAAGACCAGAGCAGAGAGGAGGCGAGGGCGCGAGGCGCAGAAAGGTCCAAAGGGAGGCTGAGTGGCGAGGGCCAGAGCAGAGGAGGTGGCTGACTTGGGGGCGACCAGCGACTGGATGAGGTGGGCGATGGGGAGGGTCAAAGGCGCGATGGCGATAGGGAGCCAGGGAGGAGCTGCGCGACGACGACAGGGACCCGGGAGGAGGAGCCGCGCGACGGGGAGCAGGAAGCAGCTGCGCGACAGGGAACCGCGAAGAAGAATCGTCGAGGCAGGGAGACAGAGGAGCAGCGACGCACGACGGGGAACCAAAGGAAGCGGCGGCGCGCGACGGGAGGTCGGGAGCAGAGCAAGAGAAATCGGGTAGGGTTTGTGAGCCTCACTTACCTTTTGTTCACTTTTCTCCCCATGCGCCCGACTCGACGCTCGAACGCCATGATCTTGGCTCGGCCGCCAAAGATCGCTCCGAACGCCCGAGCCTCCGCGAGCGAGCCCGCCGCGCGCTGAACCGCCTTGTCACTCAGCCCACCTAGGACGCCAACTGGCACCAAGTCACAGTGGGAGGCCTTTGCCTAGCGCCTAGGCGGCCTAGGCGCCCGCCTAGGGGAACACTGGTTGGTCTGCCGCCCAACTAACGCCTAGCGTCTAGGGGAACACTGCTAAAGACTGGCGTGGCGACACGGTTTAGTCACGCCAGTACAAACTGAGTGGCAAAGGAGTCCTGCCACGCTACAATTCTCGGCATGGCTGGACTGGGCCACACAAGCCATCCACACTGGCACGCCATGGGACACGACAGCTTGTGTGGTAACTTTGGCCACGCCGAGGTCCATGGCGTGACAAAGTGTTTTTGCCACGGTACGCGTTCTGACGTGGCCAAAGAGATAAGAATTGAAAATAAAGTTAGAGAAGATTATCTTTAAAATATTATTATAAAAATGATTAAATAAAAAAAATCACCGACCTACGATTTTTTTTCAAAAATGAAAATTGACAAAGCTCCACTATTTCCTAAGGCTACCTCTCATTAAAATTACACAAGGCAAGTAAAAAAAACAGAAATTAGAAGAAAAGCATGTCCAAATTCATATTACTTCTATGTCAATCTGAATATATAGGAACATACAATGTAAACACCATGTGAAAACTCATTCTGACAAAGTACACTTCTACAGCTAAAACCACCAAGCAAATATACTAAGGGGGCAGTCATTCAGTCTCTACTGACTACTATCCAGTATAAATCTGATGTTTCAAGCACCAAACAGTAAACACGACTCTGTTCATTAGAGTATCTAGACGATATGGGCACCTGTTCAGGGCAAGCACTTCCATGCGGTCTCGCAGCCCTCTTCCTAATGGTATGAACCCTTCGTGGCTTCACTTCTGTATTCATGGGACCAACCCTGTCAGAGTAGGAGTCATACGTTGTTAGTCCTTTAACAGTGCAATTTGTAAACCAAACATCGAATGAAAAGCTTATAAATACAGAGGATATCCATACATGGTGCAGCATCCAGGTGCAGCCATGAAGACATGAGAGGTGGCAAACCCAACATTACCCCAGCTCAGTGAGGCAAACTGATCAGCGGTTCCTTGCTTTCCAAACTTCTTCAGCAGTCCAGCAACAAAATCGAAAGGCGTGATTCCTAGAGCTGACTGGGATTTTACTGATGTTACCAAACTGGTGGCGATGTCTAGCAACGCTTCTGCATCAGCTATCTGCTCCCTGGGTCTCTGAACTGCAGTAGAAAGACAGCACTGATCAGTTGTGCTGTTGCCAATAGCAGCATACTGGCTGATGTCAAAGCCAAGGAAAGTGCACCAGAAAAGTAATTCAACATGTGGTCATGAAATAACAAGTTCCTCTATACCATCTGTTTATTCCTCCAAATTTCAACTACGTGTTTCTTAGAAAGAAAATATAGCCATGTTATTACTATAGTAATTTTATGAACAGTAAAGTACACCAACAAATTGCCATGGGGATGTGACAAACAGCATTAACCAAGCAGCACACATAAGATTCCATTTTTGTAATTATAGATCCCACACACGACTAAAAAAGCATAAGCTTGAACTTAACCACATTAAGCCTCGCCCAATTACGGGAAATTCGCCAACCAAAAATTGGAAATTGCGCTTCCGCGCCTGAGCGCTCATCCATACCAAGCTGGTGCAGGTTCTCCACCTGAGTGAAGATGGACCGGAACTTGACCGAATCCGCGCTCGCCATGTCCTCCTTCTCATCTGCACACACACACACACAAAACCAAAGTCAAATGGCATTATTCCTACCAAGACCCTCGAAACCCGATACACCAAGAAAAACCAATGCGGTCGCAGACGCGGGGACCCCTACCGTTGATGAGGATCTTCACGGCGAGGTACCGCGACCGCAGCAGCCGCCGGTCCTTCACCGGCTGGTTCCCGTCCGGCGCCGGCGTCGCCGGCTCCCCGCCTCGCGCCTCCACCGCCTCTGCCATCGCGATCCAAACCCTAACCCCCTCGAACCCTGGGGTTTCGAACCGAGAGGGGAATCGAAGCGAATGGGGGAAGCAGCTGTGGGAGTTGGAGAATTTGGGAATTGGGAGTGGTGTGGAAGGGAAGGAATAGGACGAAGAGGAGGGGGTGGGTATTTGAAGCTGAACCACCGCTCCGCCGCGTTACGGGCGGAAATATTCAGTGGATGCCACGTATTTACTGACATGTCGGTCCCAGAAGGGGTCATATTAGCGGGCCCACATGTCAGTGAGGTGCTTGAACGATTCCGTGCGACGTTTTCCCATGCGAAAAGGCTTTATCCCGGGTTTTGAAAAGGTAGGGGCTATTTAAGTTTTTTTAGCTTCAACTTCAGCTTTACTTTTGAATCTACTTCTATGAGAAATTAGAGCAGTCTGAGAAGATGTTTGGTTAAAAAATTAACTCCAACTCCAGAAATAAGAATGAGCTTTATAAAAAACCGCACTACCCTTGATTTGTACTTGTAATCTTTTTTTCATATTACTTAACTTATAGAAGTTTAATAAATTGATTTCAGTTATCATGTGCTTGTATATTTATTTATTTATTTTGTCATATTGAGCCAAGTTGTGCCATCCTTTCACCCACGTTCGAAATTTTTACTTCAAACAAATTAACTCCAATTAGGAGATTACAAGATGAATAAGAACTCCAAAACCTTTTATAGTACGAAATGAATTGTCCTACGTTTCAGTGCCCTACTAATCACTGCTAACAATTGCAAAAGCAAACAAAAGTGGCAAGCATATTTTTTTCATTGCTGATAAATAGGGGCAATCTCCATAACACTTCGCCCTCTCGTCGACGTGATTTGCTCAGGTCGACGTAAGGCTCTGAATTGCAGAAGCTAACTGAATAATTTCTTTATTGATTTCCAAAGCAGTCTCCAAAACCCTTTATATTAGGATCCCTTCCTAACAAGACTTCTAAAGATATAAACTATCTATAACTTGATTACAATTGCCAAAACAATTCAATCTATCTATAGAATAACTGCTAGTAATATAACTGAACTTAATGAACCATAATACATAACACCATCTTCCCTAAGGCGCGGATCTGTGAAACTGATACAAGATGTAAACAGTAGCAGTACAGCACTGTTCTGTTCTATGAAACTAAAATACATAACACCATCTTCCCTAAAAGATTCCAGCTGAAATAACAATAATATGCAGGGAATCTCCCATATGACAGAATTGATCTGCACATGTTAATATGGACTATACTTGTGACAAATGGACAAGGCATCAATAACAGTTTTCATTTCACAAATCAGTGCATATTGTGTTCATTGTTGTGTGATACTAGCCACTAAACCTAGACCTCAGTCATTACCACACTGTTTAGGGCTCTTGCAACACGTTAATATGGATTATACTTGCAACAAATTGACAATACATCAATAAGAGCATGCCATTTCACTTGTTTTTTTGTTTCAGCAAACAGAATTTGGCTTACAGTCTTAGCAAACATTCTCTTACTCTCTCCTTGCTAGAGCAAGTTTTCTTGCAAGCAACTAGTGCTGCTAATCACACACATATTCTCTTTTGGCTTAAAAAGGTAAGGTTAATTGTGTTATAATTACACTGATTGCACAAACTTCCAAAAGAACTGGGCATACCGCGAGAGGCATGGAGGAGGGCAGCGGCGTCACTGGAAGGCTGGTCGGAACCTAGTCGGAGCGGAGGAGAAGGAATTAGGGCATAGCACGCGATGAAGAGGAAGGCGCGGATCTCCAACAGCGCGCAGCTTGGCGGCGGAGGAGACGACCTCCGGGTTCCGGGAACGGAGGCATCGGGGAGGGAGGCGAAGGCGTCGGGGAGGGAGGCGGAGGGGGGGGCGGAGGCGTCGAGAAGGGAGGGACTGAGGGCCGAGGAGGAGGCGCCGAGGAGGAAGGAAGGGTTGGAGGCGGAGGGGTGGGGGGCGGAGGCGTCGGGGAGGGAGGCGACAGGAGGGGGACTAGGTGACATGGTGGCGGGGCGGAGGTGTCGGGAAGGGAAGGGATGGATGGGGGGCGGAGGTGCCGAGAAGGGGAGGCGCCGAGGAGGGAAGTGGAGGGCGGGGGCGGAGGGGGACGAGGCGAACGTGGGGGCAGAGGCGTCGGGAAGGGTTTGGACGGATGGGGCGGAGGCGCCGAGAAGGGGAAACGCCGAGGAGGGAGGGAAGGGAAGGGGGAGGGAGGCGGAGGCGCCGAGGAGGGGAGGCAAGCGGGGGCGAATGGGGGGAGGATCAGGATGGATGGCGCGAAGGGGTTTTGTTTGATGGCATTTGGTGGGTAATTTTATCTTAACTTTAGGGGTATTTTCGTAACCGGATGACTGCTCCATGCGGGGAGCAACCTTCTCGCAACTCTGAGAAAATACACTACAGCCTGCTCCAGATTCTCAAACTCCATATTCGATTTTTTGTTGGAGCTGTACCATTTGGCATGGCTCCACCTACTTCAACTATGAAGCTGGGAGTTGAAACCATACCAAACACGGGACTTCTTGGCTCCAAGTATGATCTCGACATCTGCCCAAGTCAACTAATTCTGGCCATGCTGGGCCAACTCTTCGAACTACCAGTTCATAATACCAGTCATCTGCATATTCAAGCAAAGAGTTCATAATAATACTGCTGGTAATTTGCATAAAATAGTTGCAAAGATTCTCATAATGTTCTCGAATTTTTTTGTGCATTTCTATGATTTACTGCTACTTTTAGTGATTAAAAGCAATACAAACAATCACAGATAATCAAAACAGTAAATACAATACATAAATTACATAGAAATAATAATAACAAAGTTAAACATGCTTCAAATGCTAAAATAGATTCAAAATTTGAATTCTTGAGGCCTTTTTTTTCCAGGAATATGAATTTTCGACGAATTATACAATTTTTAAGGGCTAAACCGCTAATTTCCTGTTTTAAGAAAAAAAAATTGCACAATTTTTAAAATTTTCGAGGGCCTTTTTGTAAAAAAAATATGCTTTTCCTTTTTTTTCTTTTTTCTCCTGTCAGGCCGATTTTCACAACCCATTCGGCCTTTTTCCCGAACCCATAACCGCCGCCCGGCCTTCTTGGGCCCAGCACGGCCACAGCAAAAGGGATGCACCCCCGTAGGGTTCCCTCCTCCTGTTTCTCTGAAGCGGCTGCGCGTGGTGCAGCACGGAGGGTGATAGGAGGGCTAAATCATCCTCGGGCAGTTTCTCAAGTTGCTCATCGCTCAAAGAATGCAAAGCAGATAAAGAAAAACTAGATGAGCTACAATCCAAAGAATCAGAAGAACTACCCTTGGATTTGTCGACTACTAGCGCCGTCGACTCTGTCTTGGGGAGACGCGAGATAAAATCAATCTCATGCGTCTTCAACCTCGAGTATAGCTTATCCATGGTAAGCTCACTCATGACAGTGTTGTCATTGATGGAAGTGATCTTCATTCCCCATACCTTCACATCAAGAGCACCCAAAAGCTAGCGTGCATTTTCTGACTCGGAAAAGACCAGGTCAACAGCGCGGAGATCATGAAGAATCTCAGAAAATCTTCCCCACAGCTCGTCTAAAGACTCACCAGGCTTTTGCTCGATCTTAGAGTATACTTTCTTCAGCTGGTTCTGTCTCACTTCCTTGATCGCAGTGGACCCCTCGTGATAATCACAAAGAGTCCGCCAGATCTCATGAGCAGACCGCAAATGAGCAACACGCTCAAACTCAGATCGACTAAGGCCTTGGATCAAAAAATTCCGAGCCTTACTGTTGGCCTCCACATCTGGAGTGATCATATCGTCATCGGCTGGCACGACATAAGGGTTTTTTACCTTAAGCCAAATAGTGTGCCCTTGAACCTCGATATAAGCCTGCATTCGGGCCTTCCAATATGCAAAATCAACTCCATCAAAAATATGTGGCTTGGTTGAATATTTGTCAGTCGCCATGGCTCCAAAGACCGGTTAAGATCTATGAGAAGAGCTAACCGGCTCTGATACCACTTGTAGGACCGTAAAGGCGACTAGAGGGGGGTGAATAAGAGCTTTCTCAATTTTTTGCCTTAATCAAATTCAATACGTACTTTTCTCCTCTAGCTATGAAAGCTAAGAAGATCAGTAAACGCACAGAGGAAACCTTGTGCTGAATTCAATTACCCCCTTTAACCACAATACACAAATATGGAGAAATGATCTCACTGGACCGGTCGGACCGCTGTAGAGCTGGCGGTCGATCGCTGTGATCGGACCGGCAAGCAATTGGCGGTCGGTATCAATGATCGGACCGGCGTTAGAAAATCGGTCGGACTGATTTAGTCCAGAGGCAATGGACAAGGCCCAAATTCAAAACGAAAACTGGTCCAACTTTTGATTCAACCAATGAAACTTAACCAAATTTGGAGCACACCTCCCTAAGGATATCTAAGACCTATTTCTAGCGACGATCGTCCAGATCCACTTCAAAGAATCGATCTCTTAAGGTTTTACCAAAGAAGTGTTCCAAAACCTAGAAATATGAAAATCTTGATCCAATACTTGCTTGTGGGGGATTGATGATCTAGATGATTCTAGGAGTATTCTCACACATCAAAGCAAGATAAAATCGGTCATGAGACCAAGCATAAACACTTGGATCAAGGAAGCACCAAAATCATCAAAAGAGATATGAACACAAAAGAGACTTCACCCTTAAGCAAACATCAATAGATTGATTGATTCAACATGTTGCTTACAAAGCCACTCCCTCAAGGAGGACAAGAGCTCAATCCAAGAGCACACACAATCTTCCTCTCCTCTCCTCTCCTCTCCAAACCCTAACCCTAACAAGGGATTTTGCAA
Organism: Hsuehochloa calcarea; assembly: GCA_036346395.1. NCBI lineage: Eukaryota > Viridiplantae > Streptophyta > Magnoliopsida > Poales > Poaceae > Hsuehochloa > Hsuehochloa calcarea. The sequence continues at coordinate 29,271,573 of CM070603.1, read as the reverse complement.
ATGAGGGCTTGAGTGCTTGGGGAGTTTTTCCATCTCCCCCCTTTCTATTTATAGGAGAGGCCTAGGGTTTCACTCATGGGCTCCCATGAAGGCCCACACACACATGGGACCCACTCACACACATCTGTTGAAGTAATCGCATGCTTCACCACGTGTAGGTTGATCAGCGGCTCTCATCATGTCGGCAAGTCTCTCCCGTCCGAATCCCATCGGAACCTCCAAGGGACTTGCACCGACTTCCGCACCGCCTGATCCAACCAGCTGGAACGAACTACCCATTCGATCCATCTTGCCCATTCTGCACCATGCTTGAGTCACACGACCTCACCCGGCATCCATGATCGTTCTGGACCTCAGCTCTCCAAGCTTAGTCCCGATCCACCTCACCGTTGATGTCATTGATCTGCAAGCCACCTGCACAGCAATAGACAAAGAAATCATCTCTGGGAACAAGTTCTTCACAACTTGACCCACGTTAGTTCAACAATGCAATATGCAACAATAAGGCATTGAAATTCATACATAAAACACATCAATGCCAAAAAGGCTAACCTCCAAGTGATCGGCGGTCTGACCGCCCCATACGGCCGGTCCGACCGATTTCAGGCCGGTCCGACCGATTCCATAACGGCGGTCGGACCGCCCGAAAGGACTTAGCCAAAATTCCAACTTGAAAATCCGAAACCTTCTGGAATTTTCAAATGAATAGAACTTTCGACTGAGAACTCCAAAAATTATGTGACCACATCCAGGAGACTCCCCTCACTTGCCTACACAACCTATTTTTGGCTCAGCTTCAAAAACCAATTTGAACCATAGTCGGTCGGACCGGCAAGCACTACCGGCCAAGCACTCCACGTCGGACCGCTCCACGGCGATCGACCGCCAATGCCATCGTCGGACCGTCGCCCGACGTAATCAAGCAAACTCGAAACGCGAGATTTTGCAAACCAATAATGCCATTGCCAATTGACTCATCATCCTAAGATCATGCATATATCCCCACGATATCCACAATATCACATGAAGGTTCATCCGCTATTCTATGTGCATTAGGGAATCGTTATGTGCTAGGTACCGCTAACGATTGGTGGTTGGAAAGGAGTTTCTGAGTTATAACCAATTGCATATGAACCTGTAGGGTCGCACACTTAAAGGCTAGGATCTATTTTTGGATGGTGATCTGAATTCGTGTAGGCCTCAGGTTCCTAATGGGCCTCAAGATCGAGACCCATCATGGATGCCTATATAAAGAGGGGCGGTGGCATGGGGTGGGACAGGGAATGATCTTTGGAGGAACTCCCAAAACCCTAATAGCCACGCCTTCTCAACCATGCTGCCGGTGCTAGCACTCCAACGCGTGGTAATCCTGCCCTGTACGTGTGGATACCTCGGAGGTGTTGTTGCGAAGCATCAGCACTAGGAGGAGCAGTTGCGTGGTGAGTACGACCAGTCGGAGGAGCAGACGCGTGGCGAGTACGACCACTCGAAGGAGAAGACGCGTCGTGAGTACAACTATGACTGCATCAACTCACGACGATAACTCTACTTCCGCTACGAGTCGGCGCATCTAGCGGTAATCTCGTGATCTATTACTAGCAGTGTTCCTTGGTTGCGCAGTGAATTTTTGTTTGTGCTATCGTAGTCTTGCCCGTAACCCAACATGGTGGTAGGCCTACGGCATCAACGCGGCAACGGGCGCGAGGAGCTGTGCGGCCAGTGCGTCAGCGTTCTATGGGCACAGGCGGCTAGAGAGACATGGCGCGGCACCGCCTTTGTAGAGGCGGTGGCCGGGTGGCGTTGCGAAGTCGGTGGCCGTGCGGGGCCCGGGGGTGTGGTGCGGGCAGCCAGCTTCGAGCCGGCGACGACACGGTGCAAACATCCGTGACGGGCTGCGGTGCGGCTCAGTGTCGGGCGTGGCGCCGGCGGTGTGTGGTCGTGTGAGGCTCGTCGCCGAGGCGGGTGAGGCCGGTGGCGGCGTAGCGTGCCGCGCGGCGTTGGCGCTACCCTTCCCTTTTTCTTTCTTTGCCGGGTGGAGCCATGGCGTCTGCGGTTCCAGGCGGCGACGCGGTGCCATGGTCGACGCGGCTCTGGGCTGGCGTGGTGGTGTGGCCGTGTTGGCTTCATGGCCGGTGGACGGCTCCATGCCGGCATGGGTGGCTAGCGGCGGAGGCACAACTCCATGGCCGGTGGCGGCCCGAGCGGGAGGGGCTGTCGCGATGGCTGACCGGCCGCCGTGGTGGACCGACGGCGGTGCGCCGATAAATTTTTTGCATCACTGTTCATGCAATGTGATGTACAGTACAATTCACATCATCTCTTTCATGCGATCTACCGATCAGCTAGGCTGACGACTTCAAGTCGGCTCCCGGTAGAAAAAATTAGATTTGCAATCTACGATCCACGGTGCCGTCGACATATGCTCTTTCATGCAATCCACCGATCGGCATTGTGCCGGTGACTTCAAGTCGGCTCGCGGTAGATTAGAGCGGATTTGCACCGTAGGATAAAACAATCTAGAAAGAAACAATTGCAGAACTAAAAGCGATCTAGAAAATGATTCGATCTAAGAGCGTCGTTCTTGACGATTACCTTTTCAATCTATGCAGACCGGAGAGTGTAGTCATGTTGACAATGTGTTGAGAAACCATCGTTGGCGAGTCCAGTCCGAGCGATTACCTCGTCGACAAACTTAGAATCGTAAGTGTGGATATCATGTGGATATGCTCCAGATCTTATGATGATGTGACAATTGGCAATGGCATTAATGGTTTATCGTTTCACGTATTTTTGGCAAAGTTCAATGCTGTCAGGCCATAACCGCTCTGACCGGCCAGGTGCGGCGGTCAGACCGGTTCATGCGGCGGTCTGACCGGCCCTGGTGGCAGTCAGACCGGCAATTTCAGAAGGTGAGGGATTGAGCTGGGCAAAAAATAGAGGTAGCAGACAACAAAGGGGATTCTATTGCACTTGGTCTCATAATTTTTAGAGTCTCCAGTCAAAAGTTCTATTGATTTGAAATTTCCAGTAGGTTTCGATTTTCAGAGGTTGAAAATCGGCTAAGTCATTACTAGCGGTCTGACCGGCGAATAACTGGCGGTCATACTGGCTAGGGTGGGCGGTCAGACCGGCCCTAGGGGCGGTCTGACCGGTTTTCACTTGGTTCGTCGGACGTCGCGGCGGCGATATTCGGTTGTTAGGTCAAAGTCATGAGTTTAAGGGCATATATGTTGCATGATGCATGTTTTGACTAACATGAATCAAGTTGTGAAGAACTTATTCCCAATTTTGGTTTACTTGTCTATTGTTGTTCAGGTTGCTTGGTTGTCAACGACGGTCAACAGCGAGATGGACAAGGGTGACCTATTGGCTAATCCGAGGCGCAAGATGGCGCAAGGTGTAGCTAGTTAGGTCAAGGGGTGTTAAAGACGGCAGATTAAAATACGTGCGTATATGTCTCATTTGTTTTGGGCCTTAACGGGAGTCCAATAGAGTCAAACTTCTAGAAGGTCTAAGCCTCCACTATAAATAGGAGAGGGAGGTGACTGCACCTCCGCTTCGTCTCTTTTGCTATTTTTGTAAACTCTAATTTTCTTAGGGAGAGCTTTTGTGGAGGCTAGAGGTCTTGATAGTTTGATGTGATTTTCGTGCTCTTGGATTGAGCATTGTCCTCCATTGATGGAGAGGCTGTAAGCCCATATCATATCAATCAATCAAAAGAAATGTTGATCAATGTTTTATCTCATTGCGTTCTTTCTCTATATTTGATGATTTTGAGTCTTTCTTTGATCCGCGAATTTTTGATTGAATTCTTCACGTGATCTAGCTTGCCGTGACGTGTGGGAACCTATCTAGGATCATCTTGATCATCAATCACCCACGAGCAAGATCTTGGATCAAGTTTTCGTTTTGACCCGGTTTGAACCCTTCTTTGATCAAACAAAAAATGATCTTTATTCTTCCAAGAATTATCACAATCTTTGATTGGAATAGCTTTCTGATATCATAGAGAAGGTGTGTTCCAAGTTTTATCAAGTTTGGAGTTGTAGATCAAAAGTTTCATATATTTACAACTTTGTCATCGGCCGTTTGATCTGCTCGAGTCCGGTGGTCGGACCACCAAAGATCACCGATCGAGCCGCAGAAATCATCCGACCGCCAATTAGACAGCGGTCCGGCCAGTAGTGTATTGATTCGCTGTAATCTTTGCTATTTTTGTCGTATTGCTTAGGAGTTTATATTGGATTTAGTATTAGTCTTTCGCTGTACTAATATACTGATCTTCATAGCTTCTATAGCTACTGGAGTGAAATTGTTGAATCCATTATTTGTGAAAAAGTGAGTGTGCTCCTATTCACCTCCCTCTAGTCGCCTTTTCGGTCCAACAGTAAGAATAATACAAGAACATAATAGTAGATTGAATGCAGAGATATAAGAGGACTTTTGGCTTCTCTTTATTGCTCTTTTGTAAACTTGTAGTACAATGGTTGGCGGTCCCCCTTATATAGTCTACTGGAAGGATGAGGAGTCCACCAAAGGCCAGGCCTGCCTAGCCTGGGTCCGGTTTCTTAACAGATGGAAGGAGAAGATCTAGAGGCGGCGGGTTTGGCGACGCGGGCAGGGGGAACCGATTGCCAAGTCAATTTTGGAGAAACAAGGAACCGTTATAAGATGAGATGGGGATTCAGTACAAGTTTAATTCAATCATTCCTATGGCTTGAACAGGAACCTAGCACAACCAATTTCGAGATGAACCACCAAACACCACTAATTTCCCCCAACATGCAGTGAACCCTAACCTCCCCAACATTTCACCCAAGAACGATATACCATACGGTCTACCTACCTTGCCAATGGGGTGCTTGAGACGCTAGCCTCCACCACGCTACGACGAGCTCCAGCCCTGGTCTTCGACACCATGGCTTCCTCCTCTGAGCAACTCTACTTGCTCTAGGGTTTCTCTAGATGTGTGGTGTTGGTGCGGGAGATGAAGCTAGCGCGACATAGGAGTATAGGACCGAGGCGCGAGGGGGTGGCCAGTGATGGCCAAATGGGCCGTGCCGATCGGGCTAGCCCGAGGCACGACACTGTTGGCTCGGCCCAAGCAAGGCATGACCCACATTGTTCATAGGTCGTGTCGGCACGGCACGAAGGTTTGTGTCGTGCTTGGGCTGCATCCCTGAGGAGGAGAGGAGGAGGGCGGGACGATGCTGACATAGAGGAAGGAGAAGGGGTGGCAATGGGTGCACGGGTGTGACGATGAGGAGAGGAAGAGGAGGGCTGGGTGCATTGGCAGGCGGCGTGGAGGGAGGAGAAGGCGGCGGGGTGCACGGGCAAAGGGAGGAGAAGGCGAGGCGGTGGGCTCAGGATGGGAGGGAGCCGGGAGGATAAGAGGGTAGGGGTAGGGGGAGAGGAAGGAGCTAAGTGGGCTATAAATAGCCCGTCAGGCAAAACCAGCTCGGGCCGGCACGACACGACACAAGTGGCATTCGGGTTATACTTGGGCCGCCACCTAGGTTTGTGGGCCACCACGACACAACCTGTTTCGTTCGTGTGCCGAAATAGCTCGTACTTGGTTGTACCCGTGCCCGTACAGTAAGGCCGGACCGCTCATTTGGCGATGGCCTGGTTCACGCCTTGCTCTGCCCCTTCCACAGTATCCACATACCAAATCAAGTCGTTAGCGCATTTTGCACATGTCAGCAGCTTAACCGCCGACCTTACGTACCACTAGGAGGATAATGTGCGCGATGCCGCGCCGTTGAGGTTAAAAAAAAATGGTTTCTTAAATGCGCAAAATAAATCTGTTTGACTTACAGTGGGCAAGTTTTGATGGGAATGTTAAGTTGGGATATAGTGTTTTTAGTTCTACATGATATGTTAGCAGTTTATAGGTTGGTAACAACACTGGTAGTAATAGAGAAATGAGTAACATAGTTTACTTTGCACGGTCGTAGATGACTGGAGGCCAATTCCTTAAAGAATATTGGTAGTGTTGTATATACGCCGCTTGTAAACTTGCATCATAGGAAAATATGTGAATGTGTACCAAGTGGAAGAGAAGAAGTGTCAGATGAAATAGTAAGTCTATAACCTCTAGTGTTTTTGCAGTTTTATTCCAATCTAGAATGCCATCCTGAGTCTGTTTGGGCAAGTTTTTTTTTCGTTGGAAGTCCCGAACATGGATCATAAAGATAGATATAAGTAGCCGCAAGCAGCAACATGGAAAAGGCAATGTAAGACGCAACCAAACACTAAAAGCACCATAGTTTGCTAGATCTGAAATATATGAATGTTGAATTGTAACATCTCATCCTAAGCCAAAATCATAATAGCTATAGACAGAGAGTGCTATCATCACCTAGTGAAATGTCATAGCGGCAACTGCCAGCTGGAGCTGGTGGATTGAGTGCTGAACCTGTACATATGAAGATATGCATGCTTAATCTTTTATTGCAGGAAAACATATGTTAAAGAAGAGTTCAGAGAAAACACATAGGAAGTAGTTTACTTAACAACATTCAGAGAAAGTGCCTAGGAAGAAGTTGGCCTAACAACATTTGTTGTAGGTTTCCGAGGCCCAACTTTAGTGTTCTTATTCTTCGACTTAGAAGCCTTAACAACTTTTCCAGAGCCTGGAGTGAGCAGTGGAATGCCAATAAATCCAGGTCCGGTAATCATACACAAGTACATACTCTCCCTTCCCCCCCCCCCAAAGATCGCGCCAGTGACTTTGAATGCAATAAAACAAGCGTAGGGCAGTGGGAGGGAGTAGGGGACGCGAGACGATGGACGGCACAGAAGTGCAGGGAACCAGGATGCGAGGTCGCATAGCAAGCCTGCCCGACCACCTCCCTCACAAGGTGATCCGGCCGGTACGGGTGCGGGTGAGGGAGGACGTGGACGGCCACCGCACGGCCGAACGTGACCAATCCTGCGTGGCCACACCGGGAAGTGGGCAGACGCGGCTGAGGCTGAAACCCTAGCCTCCACCGAGCCGCCTGTAAGCCCGCGCATCACCCTGTCACTCTCTCGCGTATATCTTAGACCCACCGCCTCCCATCCTTTCCTCTTGCGATGGATGTCGGCCTTTCCTCTTGCGATGGATGTCGGCCAGATTCATCATCATGTGGCACTTCGCAACGAAGGGATGGTACGGTGGGCACTGCGGCGTTGTCATCGGCTGAGCGCAGCCGAGATGGCGGCGGCCGCGGCTCATCGTGTGGGAGGGCATAGGGATTGTAGGCAGTGGCGGCGCGGGGAGAGGAAGAGGTGGAACGGACGTGAACGCGAGGGTGGGGAGGAGGTAGGGGATGGTAGGCGAAGGCAGCAGAGCGGAGGACACGAGGACGCGGGGAAAAGCTGGCTGCGAGGGGTGGCCACGAGGTGCGCGCGGCGCGATCCAACGGCGCACGTATCCCGGGCGACGTGGAGCTCTCGCGGCCGCGGCTTCCCAGCAGGCGCATCGCCTCGGATCGAGCGGCGCGGAGGCGAGGGCGGCGTGATCGGACGGCTAGTGTATTCCTGTCGACGTGGACGCGCTCGTTGAGCAGCAATTCTAGGCGCTTTAATATATGTAAGATTCCGCGCGTCATGCGCAGCGCCGAGGTAATTACGTACGCCAGCCAACTTACCAACCTCGGAGAGGAGCTAGTCAACTAGCCAGTCCCGCACAGGGCGGTGGCTCCAAACTTTGAATCGGCGAAAAGATCGAAGCACGTGTGAAGTTTCCTTTGTCGAGCAGTAGGAAGTAAAGAAAAAAACCATCCGCATCGTATCCCCGAAGATTTGCCCGGCCCGCAGCCGTGGAACAAGCTGATAGCTATTGATACACAACTCGTGACTACACCCCTGACCCTGAGGTTGGTTGAGATCAAACTCTTTGCTTGTGTTTGCGTAGTAGATACACGTTTTAATCGTCGTGGCGCGCATCAAATTAAGTTCATGGTGTAACAAGTGATTATTAGGAAACACGGTATTATTTAGGCTGATATTGATTTGTGGTCTTTGTCGTCTCTGTAAGCACCGGTGCACTCGACAAATGATACAGATACACTAGTACCACGTGATGAGTGGTCTAAACAAAAAAAAAAATACCACATGTTGATTTAACTTTGTGATAATGCAGCCATCATGCAAAATATTTCTTTTGGGAGGAGTCAAGGAGTCAAAAAGGATCCTTTGCTTCGATTTGGTCGCGCTCGGTTCGGTTCGGTTCGGTTTGGTTCTTTTCCCTCGGCACGTGCGATAGTGGCAGCGGTGGCGTTTCAAGGTGTCTCACCCAGCTGCTCAAAATGTACCAAGGTTGTTTTGTACGGGAGCTACCGTGATTGGCACTTGGGCGCCTCACATGGCGTTTCAAGGTTTTGTAGGTGGACGCGGTGGACCGCAGGCGTTGGCTGCACAATAAAAACAACAACATCATCGTGTGGACGTCAAAGAATGGAGTAATGCAAGTCCAGATGAAGACTTGTCTAGCTATTCAGACCCGTATATCCTAATTAATGGTTCAGACTCAAGACCTTTAAACAAGATTACATGACCAGATTGAATGGTTCGACCAAACTTGACGCAAGTCCAAGTCTTGGATGGCTCAAGGTACACTGCCTTGATCTTCTTGGGCTGCCACGCAAGGATCAGGTGCAGTCTTGGACTTCCCCAAGCAAGGACCAGGTGCATGCGACACATGCAGCACGTTTCTGCAGCACCTTCATGCACTCCTTTATTTCTTTTCCACGCACGCGCTGTCTTCTTTTAGCGTCTCCGTTCTCTCGCACTTTCTGCTAGACATGTACTCCTAGACAACATATAATCTTCTCGGGTCTTAAAGTCTCCTCACACACAAATCCGAGAACAATTAAAATACTAGCATTAGATAGTAACAAGTTCTCATGTAAATTAAAACCAAAATCAACTAGGGGCGAGTTTACCTGTTGATTAATCTTTTTGGCTCGTGCTCGTGCAATAGGTCCAATCGGGATATCCTCATTAGAACCTGATTGTATTTCCTCCGAAAATCTATAAAAAGGAGAAAAATCGAAAAGTCATATCAGTTGATACGACACAAAATAATCTCGTGTTGATTTCGTTTTGTGTCCAATATCTAATTCTGAACTGAATTTGACTAGCAACCACGACTTTAATTTGGCCTTTTAATTATTTTCTCTTATGGAGTAATTCTTATAATAAGATTATGTCATCTTGAATTTTATAGTTGCAAGGCCATGTACAAGACGTTCAAGGAGCGACACGTGGCGCTGGAGCGGGAGGAGGCGATGAAGTGGCAGGATAATGAGCGCTACCTCGCCGTCGTCAACCATCCGACTGGCGCCGACAACCCGGATGCCTGCTTCATCGTCGGCCTCGCGCTTGTGTTCGCCCCCAAGACATGCAGCACGATCTCGTGTTCCTTGAACGGGCGGTCGTCCCCGGCTACAAGGGCGCGACCTACGTGCCCGGCCTCCTCCTTTATATGGCCGACGAGATATATGACGTTAGGAAGCACTACATTAGCCAAGTCGAGAATGAGCCAGCCGGCGGCGAGTGTGAGACGACCAAGAGGACTAGCCCGGAGTACAGGCGGTGCCGGAGGCTCGCTGCGGACATGGTCCAGGAGGCGGTGTGGAAGAAGATGGCTGAGCCGCTGGGCCAGGTGTGAGCGCTGTCGGAGGACGGCCACCCGTGCATAAGCACCGACTGTGGCGTGATGGAAGGTGTGGGCGCTGTCATCACAGACGATTTCATCTACAAAACGTCTGTGATGCATCATCTATCATAGATGATTTCATCTACAAACCGTCTGTGATAATCAACTATCACATACGGTTCTGAATTAATAACCGTCTGTGATAGTCTGCATCACAGACGGTTTGAAAACCATCTATGATGATCTCATGTCATTACTGACCCATAAACTCAGCGGCTCGAAACTGTCTGTGATGACGTTTTTGAACCGTATGTGAAGACTTTTTCTATATGAATGAAATAAAAGAAATGAATTTTTGGCCTAAATGATACTATTTGAAACGACATTAGCATAAATAGCACTATTTGAAATAGCATTAGCAAAAATAGTACCTTCGTAGCCACAATTGCAAAAATAACCTCTTGTCCATCCAACTACGGAACAAACAAGCCTCAGGGCGACACATGGTGCCTCGTCCGTCTTGGCCCGAGCTGACACGTGGCGTCTCGTCCGCACAGCCACGTTAATCAAGCAAAATTTTGGTAACTCTAATGAAATTTGGCTATCGTTTGGTTTGTTATCAATAATTGATAATGCTAACAAAATTTTGGTAGCATCAACGAAATCCATTGTCACACGCGAACAATAGGAAGGTGAGGAAATCGTTCACCAAAATTTTAGTAATGTCAAAATATAATCTGACCGCAATCCAAACAACATTCATTTTACAAAATTTGATTTTACCCAAAATTTAACTTGGTTTGTTAGAGTCGTAAAACAAACAACCCCTCGTCCTGCTTGCTTGGCATCCTAAGCTTCTCATCACATTGCTCACGCCCTACGTCCGCAGCTCGTCGAAAGTTTAGTGCGCTTTGCCTAACACTCCCTGAGGTCATGTGCATTTGCATATTGTAGCTCTTATGAAATCTGAAGTTTTCATAGAAGAAGATTGCTGTTAGCCTCCTCTGAAGTCTTGTACTCCATGCCGACCACGTCAAGTTTTCATAGAAATGAACATCCAGTGACAATAGGATCACCATAAAAAAAACTGACAGCTCACCTTTTTAAAAAAATTTAGTATAATCTTTGGATAAAATTGCCTATAAAATCATTACATTTCCGAAAAGGTAAAAAACATAGTTGAAATTGATACATCCTTCTAGACTAGACTAGTTCAATGCTTATACTTTGCTACAGATTAATTTTTTTATATCGGTATGTCTAATTGTCAATCGTTATCGTGCTCAGCGACACCACTTGGACTATTAGTACCCACTCGTCGTATAACGAACGTCGAAGAGAGTTGAATGGACGACCACCAACTTTAATTATGAAGCAATAGAGATACGCTACTCAGATTTGCTGCAAATCATCCTTTGAGTCGCCGTAAGTCTTGAATTGTGACAACTCAACCTAGATTTTATGCACATGATCAATATCCCCTGGGCCCTCCCTTGCATTCCCAAAAGAAGTGTACTAGTTTGATTTTCTGTACGCTAGGTGTTAAGCATCAACAATCCTAATTTTTAAGGAGTCTGCCTTTATTGTGTTCCGAAAGCCTAACTTTAGCAACGTTAACTCTATACTAAAAATTAGAAATGGACATCCAATGACCATAGGATTAACATAAAAAAGTTGGCAACGCACAATTTTAATTTAGGATTTTTTTTGGAAAAAGATCGACAAAGTTAACTATAAAAAGCCATTATTGAAATGCATACTTCTAGATTAGATGCATCAGAATTATTATGTAATAATCCTTTGACCCTTTGAGTAGGTAAGTCTTGAATTGGACATGGCTATGAAAAGGATAGAATCACTCTTCTAGATAGACTAACCCCTGATTAGCGGAAACAAAATCAAAAGCGCCGGCCACCTAACATAAAACCGCAGAAAGGCAATAGGAAGCCGCCCATAAAAGCAGGAGAACGCCAAAACAGACGCCACCCCGCCGAGCCGAGGGCCCGAACTCCGAGAAGAAGACGCTCGCGCGCTCTCTCTCTCTCTCTCTCTATCTAGCCCCACCTCCCTTCCATTCCCAAAACCCTAGCCGCGCCCCTCCTCCTCCCATGGCGGCAGCGGCCACGGAGGCGGCGGTGGGGGGGACCCCGCTCCTCTCCCGCCGCCGCAGCCTCTCATCGTCGGCGTTCCGCGCCGGCGCCTCCCGCTTCCGCTCGCCGGTGAGCGTTTTTCTTCCTCTCGTTGGCGCGCGGGGGTTTGCAACGCTGATTGCGGGGTGGTGAGGTGGGGTTTGTTTTTTCGGTTTTGGTGTGCGCAGAGGTGCGTGCTCGGGAGCGAGCAGCTGCGGGTGGTGGAGGGGAAGCGGATGGGCGGGGCCGAGACGAGGGCCGCGGTGTGGACGCCCAGGGCGCCCGCGCAGGAGGCCAGGCTCGCCGTGCTGCCGCAGGAGGCTGGGGACTCCAGGATGAAGATCTTCTCCGGCACCGCCAACCGCCCGCTCGCACTTGTGGGTTTGCCTGCTCTGCTGCCCCCCGTTACCGAATTTTTTTTAAATAGAGTTTTTATGCGATTTCTAGTTGCATGGTGGTTTGATTCGTATCTGGTTGGATATGAAAATATGATATTTCATTATTGCATTTGAATTTGGCGCTTTAGATGAAAGGGATTTACGCCCCTTTCAGTTACAATGCAGTCAATGTGAAGAATATGCGCTGCAGCGTTTATCAGATGTCTACACTGTTTCTTTTCTGGATTGCCTGTATGTTTCACCATCCACTGTGGTGGTGAATGCGACCTTTTTGACCGTAGTTCTAAAAAAGATATCACCTTTTCTGTATTTGCTTTCAGGAAATTGCTTCTTACCTGGGCGTAGACCTCGGCAAGATCCTCATCAAGCGCTTTGCCGATGGAGAAATTTACGTGCAACTGCAAGAGAGTGTGAGGGGCTGCGATGTGTTCTTGGTGCAACCCACGTGCTCTCCCGTCAATGAGAACCTCATGGAGCTCTTCATCATGACCGATGCATGTCGGCGGGCATCGGCACGGTCTATTACTGTTGTCATTCCATACTTTGGGTATGCCAGAGCAGACAGAAAGGTATGGCTAAATGATTAAGTGATGTATTGTTTCTGAAACAAGTGAGTGATATGTTGTTGCAGCCTAGTTCATTTAACTGGATTTTTCTTCCTTCTCTTGTTACCTATTTTACCTTTTCAACTTGATTCCTGTCTCAATGCTAGTTTACGTAAGATCAGCAAAATGTGCTTCAACACTTGAGGTTTCCTTGTCAAAGATTGTTATTGGTGTGGTATTTTTTACTTTGCACACTGCTGGTGCTGATTTTCACGTTCTTTTTGTGAGACCCTTAATTTGGTATATGCTACAGGAGCCAATAGGCACATCGGAAGTGCACATTAGTGGTTGGTGGTAAAGGTGTTGGTCATGTTTTAGAAATTCCAACATGCCAAACACAACTAAAGCAACCACAGTTTTGGACATGTCTTCTACGTTCTACCACTGTCTGTTTCCTTTACTACCAGCACCTGTTCTCTGCCATTTGCCATTGCTCTGCTTTAGTGACTTGTTTGGTGGACCAGCTTTCTTGTGGATTTTTCCTTCCAAACGCAAGTTCTTCCTTTTACCTCCTTATGTGACTGTCTGTTAAATCCATCCGATATGTGCAACCTTTTGTCATTGTCTCTCCCTAGTTTTTGTTCATACCTAATACCGCTGTACCAGTTAGGCCTCCAGATATTAAATGGGAGGGTTGAAGGTGCATAGCCTCAATTGGGGAATATGTTGCTGCTCCCTTTGCGCTAATGTGTGAATATCTACTTTCCTTTTCTTTTGATAAACTGAGTAATTTCTTTGGTAATGCAGGCTCAAGGACGTGAGGCCATTACTGCCAAACTTGCTGCAAATTTACTTACAGAAGCTGGTAGTGACCGTGTCATTTTGTGTGATATTCATTCTACACAAGCATTGGGATACTTCGATATTCCTGTGGATAATATATATGGACAGGTACTCTTAACAGAACTGGAAGTGCTTGCTTGACAATGTTTAAATACTGAAGTTGTTTCTTAGCTGGGCTTGAGTTGATAACCAATTAATGAGCAAATCTTTGTTATCTGTAGCCTGTGATTCTGGATTACCTTGCCAGCAAGACAATATCGAAGGATCTTGTGGTTGTTTCTCCTGATGTGGGTGGCGTTGTTAGAGCACGTGCATTTGCTAAGAAATTATCTGACGCCCCTTTAGCTATTGTTGATAAAAGAAGACAGGGTCACAATATGTCAGAGGTAAGAACTGATTTCTTTCAATTAAAATTAAGAGAAAATTAACTTGGTACAATCGCAAAGATGTACAAATTGGAAAATACCATCGCATGTGAGGCTGATAATGGGCCCCTGGGACCACGTTTCAGTGGCACATCGATTGTATTTTTCAACTCAAATGATCTTTGTGATGGCACGAAGCAATTCACCCCTTTAATTAAACTAATTCTAATTTTGCAGTTCCGTTTACACATGTGAGTTAAAATGTTGTATGGTTTAGTTTTGGTTGCACTCTCTACTGCATAGAAATATCCATGTGTCCTAGAGCAAACTACAAATTATATATAACTCTGCTAATTACTTGATGATTCACAAATTGCACTTATGAGACTGGTAGATTATAATTTTGAGTTTCCTATTCTGACCACCTGCAGGTCATGCATTTACTTGGTGACGTGAAGGGGAAGATTGCTATCATGGTTGATGACATGATTGACACAGCAGGTTAGCATTCTTTTAATCATTCATTCATTCGTGCCGAACGGCAAGTTACACATATTTGCTAGTGTGCCTTTTCCAATAATAGTCTCACCTTTTTCTTTTAATGAAACTCAGGGACAATTACTAGTGCAGCAGCTTTGTTAAAACAGGAGGGAGCAGAGGCTGTCTATGCTTGTAGCACACATGCTGTCTTCAGGTTTGGTAGTTGCTTTACTGCATCTTCCTTAATATTGATGTTACTGGCTTATGCAAAGAACACACAGTATGATGCCCTATTGTTGAGCCCCCCCCCAAACTGAGAAATGACTGGTGAAATCCTGGCATTTGTGCTCGATTCCGTTAAATAGAGATTCTACTTGTGGGCACACCGGCACAAGCAACTAGTCAGAAGCATCATTTGCCTAACTAATTGCCTTTGATCACAAAGTTTCTAGTTGAGTGGATCTGGCTTTCAGTGGGTTCATCGGTTTGTTAATAGTTGAATCTGAGTCATGCTTATGTTATCCTGGGTATTTTGACGAAGGGAGGGACCTAAGGGGAAATCTTGATTTTTATCTGCATCAGCATGCTTGACTAAAGTTGACCATTATTGATAATCCAATGCACATGTCTGATGTCTGATAACATGTAACGTACACAGTAGCTTGATATCAAAAGGTAGCAGGATGCTGCCGGTTATCTCATTTGCAATAATTGCTGTCTTTGTATTCTTTCATGATTCATGCACTAACATAGCAACAAAAGTTGAGTACTATACTATCCTCGCCCTTTTCCATTAACCCCGTTGTCTTTGCAGTCCTCCCGCAATTGAAAGGCTTTCTGGAGGCATCTTTGAGGAAGTTATAGTGACAAACTCCATTCTGCTGCCAGAGCACAAATGCTTCCCTCAGCTGACGGTGCTCTCAATGGCAAACCTTGTTGCAGAAACAATCTGGCATGTTCATCGTGACGGCTCCGTGAGCAGCATCTTTCAATAGCAGTGACGCCACAGCGAGACGCCTAGCCTCTTCTTACATTCGTGCGGTATAGAGAAGGCACCTGATGCTTGTGCCATTGGCGTAGGAATCAATTTTGGTGACAGGACTAAATAAGGTTATACTGCCGTGTAGGCATCATACATACTTGGTGAACCGGGTGATCAATTTTGTTTCGTGACACCTTCTAAGGGGTGTTTAGCTATTAACCTGCGTCTCGACGCATATGTTCTATTGGAGTATAAAAATACGACTCATGTCGCTCGCGCTTACTCTTAAGCAACTGAGTGTTATTGTCAGAAATGTCCCATCAAGAAGGCAACAGCAGATTGGTTAGCTCCAACGAACCATGCTTTGTGTTTATCGTTTTATTTTGAGCGACTCTTGCACAAAGAGTCTGGGGGTAATTCTCTCTTGTTTAGCATTTTTTTCGTCTGGCCACTGCTCTCATTTTGCAAGAAGGAAAAAAGGAGAAATAATTGGCAGGATCATGTACAGAGCGCTCTAAATCGGTTATCTTGAGCCTCAAGGGATTTTCTTGAACTAGTGTCACTCCAAAAATCAGTGTATTGAAGAACCGCACTTCGATGCCGAAATTCTAGCATACGATGGATGAATGTTGGCTTGCTCTATAGCATACTCATAGAGATAACATGTTATTTATCGTTGAGGCTACGGCGAGATACCTACCATTTTGTCATTGAGATGATAATGCGGAGGTGTACTAGATGTCTAGATCATAACTCACAACATAAGTAATTCACCAACCATTTGTAGGTTGTGGGTGTAAAGTCGCTAGTAGTACTTCCTACTACCGTGCGCAAGTGCATCTTTGTTACTGGGTTCGGAGGACTGCACGTGGATCATGGATGTCTTTGAACTTCTAAGTAACGTGCGGAACTATTGATGCACTCAGCAGACAGCTTGCTCAACATAGGGTCTCACAGAAAGTGCAGATTAATTAGTACATTAACCTTGAATGGGTAAATAATTCAAGTCTGAATCTTCAGATGATGTGACACAACTGCCTTAACACAGCCATTATGATAGAAACAACTGAATCATATCCTCGTCTTCTCTTCCATAAATATTATTCCTCGTCTTCTCTTCCATAAAAATGGACCTGACCGTAGTGGTGGCTGACCGCTCGGTGGTTGGGTGCATGGGCGCAAGTCCGGCTAACTGGACTCGCCTTACCCCCTGAAGAACAACATTGGTATCACCTACTGCGGACGCCGCGGATGAAGGATTTGTTGGTAACTCTGCCGAGCACTGATAAAGTTCTTAAGGCTGAATGACCGCTTGAACTTGAATTCCTAATGCCTCCATTTCCTATTGGACTTAGCCATTTGGATAGTGATTGCTTGCATGCCAAACCCCCTCCTTAGTTTGCACGTCAATGTGCACACCATTGACAACATGTATGGATGAGGAAGTGTGTGCTATTTATCAGTATACGTCAGTCACCAACAATTTAAAGGCTCCGAAGCATTGAGTGAACACGCATCCTTCCGGGTAAAAGGAGGCCGAAAGGGGTCAGGCCAGGGTGGCCACATCGTTTTTTTTTCCTCCTTCGTCTATCCGATCGTGTTGCTCTTCTCCCCGCCGTCCGATCGGGTTTGCTGCTAGGTTCTCAGATGCTCCTTCCTTCTCTCCACTTGTGCCCGTCTCGCTCAAGGAGAGGCGCGGGTGGGTTCGCTGGCGTTCCCAAGCACTCATTCTGTTGCCCGTCTCTCGTCTTCATCGCCTCCTCCATTTCTTCCTCCTCGCTCATGTCGCTCGTGCTTGTCACACACGTGTCCCGCTTGCCCAGCTGTTGCTGCCAACGACGGAGCTGGCACACGCCGCCTCCTCACGCTTCCTGAAGCGTCGGCTGCATCGTCTTGGTAGCTGGTCGCCCGCCTCTTCCTCCTCGATTTCCACCAGCAACTTGCCAGGTACAGCGAAGACAACAAATCGGGTGAAGCCAGGTGTTGTTCCTGTCCTTTTAGCTTTTTGCGGTCCTCACAGCTGCCGAATCCAACAATAGGCACCACCACCACCACTGCCGTGTCTAGGTGTGAGATTTTTCTCCATTCCCAAAATCTCTTTTGCTCAACAAAATTAGAGAAATCAAGATCTATATTGCTCTTTATTTTTTCTTCTTTGTAGAACTGGCACACCCCGCCTCCTCATGCGTCCTGAAGCGTTGACTGCATTGTCTTCGCAGCCGGTCGCCCACCTCTTCCTCCTCGATTTCCACCAGTGGTTGTGCCAGGTACAGTGAAGACAATGGATCGGGGAAGCCAGGTGCTTTTCTTAGATTTTATGGCGGTCCCGCAGCTCTTACCTTGCCGAATCCAACACCACCACCATTACCGTGTCTAGGTGTGAGGTTTTTCTCCATTCCCCAAATCTATTTCGCTCATGTATTGTTAGATACTAGTTCAATGCATGTGTTTTGCTATGAATTAAAAAAAAATCATATCTCATCAACCGTCGTCATGCTCAGCCTACAATGCAAGTGATCTGCCGGTAACTCGTTCTTCGAAAGATCGATGGAATCTTTGAGCTTTTGCGCACTAGATTGAGTAGTTGTGGTGTGGGGAGAGCGGAGATGAGGTTATCGGTGGCCAACCGTACGCACAAGAGAAACTGGAAAAATGAGATCCAACGGCTCACATCTCACAAAGAAAAATAGATCTAACGGTTCAAATCGTATGAGGGAGGACAGATCGCCACCAATTCCTTCTTTTAAGTACTAGATAAAATAGGGATAAAAGGAGACATAAATTTTTACGTGAAAAACCCTTGCGGGAAAACCCACAGGCGCTAACCGGCAATGATCACTATAGGAGGAGTGTTTACAAATAGTTGGGGATTACAATGAGGCGTCACCTCTCTCCGTGTGGCTTACAAGAGGTATATAAAGGGGTAACATAACTTGGAGTCCAAGTAAGAAACCTAATCCGCTAATATGACAAGTTTGAATTCGACCACATTAGAAATTCGGATCACATATCTCAACAATCTTCACCTTGAGACGAATTTTCACTTGTAGCAAAATGAAGAATCATCAATCTTCAAAATGACTCCACGATAATAAAAAAACACAGTGCGCTAATTAGTCTTTAGGACTAAACTATAATACCAACTAAGCTTGAGTAAAACTCAAACTTAGTAATAAGAACTATTTTTGTCATCATATCAGCTAGATTATCATGATTATTTATCTTGCACACCTTGACATCACCTCGAGCAATAACACATCAAATAAAGTGATATCTCACATCAATGTGCTTTGTTCTATCATGGAACATCTGATCCTTTGTAAGGTATATAAGACTCTCACTATCATAAAATATAGTAGTGCAAGAATTATCTCCACAAAGCCCAGTGTACAAACCTCTTAACCAAATAGATTCTTTACAAGCTTCAGAAATAACCATATATTCTGCTTCAGTGGTAGATAAAGCTGTAGTAGCTTGCAAATTTGCCTTCCAGCTAACAGTACAACTACCAATAATGAAAACATAACATATGAGAGACTTCCTCTTGCCTAAATCACCAGCATAATCAAAGTTAATATAACCAATAAGTTCATCCCTAGAATTTGCAAACTGCAAACGAGCATTAGAAGTGCCACGTAAATATTTAAAAATCCACTGAAATGCTTTCCAATGCTCTTTTCCAGGATTAGCCATGTATCTACTAACAACACTCAGTGAATGAGATAAATCAGAACGAGAACAAACCATGACTTACATAAGAGAACCAACTGCATTGGAATATGGAACTCTAGATATGTACTCAATATCATAATCTGACTCACGACATAAAGCTGAAGATAATATGAAATGCGAAGCTAATGGAGTACTCACTGGTTTTGCATCATGCATATTAAAACAACGAAGGACCTTCTCAATATAACCTTGTTGACTAAGGTATAACTTGCCAGATCGCCCCTCTCTAATAATCTCCATGCCAAGAATTTTCTTTGCTACACCTAGGTCTTTCATCTCAAATTCATTACTCAATTGTGCTTTCAGTTTTGCTATTTCTGACTTATCTTTTACATCAATCAACATATCATCAATATAGAGAAGCAAATAAATAGTTGAACTATTAATAGCCTTTAAATAAACACAACTATAATAATCAGACCGCTTAAAATCATGAGAGAAAGTATAAAAGAGTCAAATCTCTTGTACCATTGCCTAGGATATTGCTTCAAACCATAAATAGATTTCTTTAATCTACAAACAAGGTGTTCTTTTTCAGGAATAACAAAACCCTCAGGTTGGTCCATGTAAATGTCTTCTTCCAACTCCCCATGTAGAAATACAGTTTTAATATCTAATTGCTCAAGTTCATAATCACGCATAGCAACAATACTGAGTAAAGTGTGAATAGAACTATGCTCCACAACTGGGGAAAAGATATCATTAAAATCAATACCTGGAATCTGACTATAACCTTTAGCAACAAACTTTGCTTTATACCTTGCTGGTTCAGTAGGAGAAATGCATTCCTTTGTTTTGAAAATCCACTTGCAATGAACATACTTCTTCTCATTTGACAATTTCACTAGTTTTCAAGTGCTATTCTTTTCAAGTGACTCTATCTCATCATGCATAACAGTTATCCACTTATTACAATCAGTGGATTCAATAGCCTCAGAGTATGATGAAGATTCTGCATCATCTTTAATTTTTTCTGCTACACGCAAAGCATAAGCAACAATATTAACTTCTTCAATCAACCTCTTGGGTGGATTAATCTCCCTCCTAGGTCTATTAACTGCAATGGACCGTTGTGGTGGCTGCTCAACAATAGGTGCATCATGAACAACAATATTTTTCTTATCTGATGTGTTATTTGAACCAACAAAATGATCCACCTGAACACTTGAATTCTGCACACTCTCAACAGGAACATTAGTTGGCAGCTTATCATGAAGCATAGCAGATTCATTAAAGATAATATTTCTGCTAATCACAACCTTATTTGTTTCAGGATTCCACAACTTGTATCCTTTAATACCAGATTTATAACCAAGAAAGATGCACTTAACAGCTCTAGGCTCTAATTTTCTATTATCAACATGAGCATAAGCAGTGTAACAATTTTTTTTTAATTCTGAATAATTTGCTGAAGAACCAGACCATACCTCAATTGAAGTCTTCTTTTCAATTGCAATAGGGGGTGATCGATTAATAAGATTGCAAGTAGTGGAAGCGACTTCATCCCAAAAACGCCTATGCAAACCTGCATTAGACAATATGCAATGGGCCTAGGAAATGATGGCCCTGTTCATATGCTCAGCTACACCATTTTGTTGAGGAGTATGGGGAACGATGTAGTGCCTGACAATGCCTTCAGTCTTGCAATATGATTCAGATTCATTAGAACATAATTCTATCCCATTACCAGTGTGAAGTTTCTTTACCTTCCTTTGAGTTTGCCTTTCAACTATAGTCTTCCACTCTTCAAATGCTAAAAATGCTTCTGATTTATGCTTCAAGAAATAAGGCCACACTTTTCTGGAGTAATCATCAATAATTGTTAACATATAGCTAACACCTCCTAGCGATGTCTTACGAGATGGTCCCTATAAATCAGAATGCACATAATCCAAAATACCTTATATAGTATGAACTGAAGTATTGAATCTCACACTCTTGTGTTTGCCAAACACACAATACTCACAAAATTTCAGCTTGCCGATGCTATGTCTATCAAGAAACCCTCTCTTGCTCAATTTTACCAAACCAATTTCACTCATATACCCAAGACGCATATGTCAAAGATTAGTAGCATCAGAATCAGATAATGAACTTGAAATTACAACAACATTACCTAATATTGTAGTACCTAACAGATGGTACAGATTGACAAATTTAATATTAGCTTTCATCACAACAAGAGAGCGTTTTGATACCTTCAAAACTCCACCTTCACTAGAATACTTGTACCCTTTAGCATCAAGAGTACTAAAAGATATTATGTTTCTTTTTAAATCTGGAATGTGCCTCACATCTGTCAAAGTTCTGACAATGCCATCAAACATCTTGATCTGAACTGAACCAATTCCTGCAACCTTACAAGATGAGTTATCACTCATCAACACAGTACCACCTTCAACAGTTTCATAGATGATAAAACAATCCCTATTAGGACACATATAAAATGTATAGGTGGAATCAAGAATTCATTCATCATTGGTCTTAGCACATCCAGCAAAGGCAACAAGGATTCCTCCATCAGAACTATCATCAGCAACAAAGGAGGCTTTACCTTCATCATCTGGTTTACCTTTTGACTTATAATAGTCAGTTATCTTTTCTTTATTCTACAACTTCCAATATTCAGAGATGTCGTGCCCACTTTTCTTACAATATTTGCACAACTTGTACTTATCTCTTGATTTCGATCGGTTCTTGTAGCTGTTCGAACTTTTGTCTCGAGATCCGTTGTTTGTGTTCTTCTCCTGTTGCCTGCCATGAATAAACAAGCCTTCTCCTTGCGAGCTTGAATTTTCAGAAGGTACCATCTGTTCCATCTTCTCCTTAGCATGAAAAGCTTCATAAACTTCATTAAGAGTGAGAGTATCTCTACTATATAATATGATATCTCTGGAATTTGAAAAATATCTTGGCAGGGAACACAAAAGAATAAGACCCAAATCCCCATCATCATATTTTACCTTCATCGACTCTAGGTCGGCAATGATCTTCTTAAACATCAAAAGATGATCAAGCATGGATCCTCCTTGCAATTTGTGAGAGTACAACTTCTGCTCGAGATGCATCTTGCTAGTGAGATCATTTGTCATGCAAATTTATTCCAACTTCAGCCATAATGCAATAGATGTCTTCTACTTCAAAATGTCCTGCAAAATATAATTTGATAAATAAAGATGAATTTGAGATAAAGTCTTACAGTCTTTGCGCTTCTCATCTGCGGTCCATGCAGTAGGTTGTTTTCAAAACCTTCCAATGCATCATCCAAATCCATGTGTGCTAAAACAACCCTCATCTTCACTTACCATAGCGAAAATCTTGTGTCTCGACCAAGGAGTGGAAGATCATACTTCAAAGTCGCTATGAGGAATAAAACCTTAAATTTGATGGTACTGGTATGTGTAAACCAAGCAAAAATCACGACCTCTTTGATACACCTTCTATGTACGCGAATCAAAGATCTTCAAATCTCTGGTATGCTTCTCGTGTGTACTTAGCAAAGATCTCCAAAACTACCAAAGGCAGGAGCCTTCACGTGAAATCAATAGGAAAGCTTCTGATGATTGATGCTTTTGGTGATATATTAAAGAAAAGAAAATTCCTTAGGACCTGTGTCGGCTTGGGCATGCAGCTTGGATTGCTTTTGATGTTCCTTCTGCTGCTTTGATTGCTTGTGCTGTGGTCACGTGGTGCTGCTGGCTTTTGCTTGGCTGAAGATCTCAGGCGTTTCCCTTTTTTTTCTTGCCATCTTTGTTCGGCTGATGGCTCTTAATCAAGACAAAAAGGTAAAGCAAGGTTGGCAATTAATGAAAGGAAAGGTACCGAGGAATTTAGGTTGACGACAGACGCGCTGTTTTTGACCGATACGAGGAAGGAAGACGTGCGCAGAGCGCCGATCGCCGATCGCCACGGATGATAGACTCGACGGACGCCGGCCGAAGGGACGATTGGATCTGTTATTTTTTTCATATCTTTCTCAAAAATCTAGTCTCTAGTGCTCTGATACCGCTTGTTAGATAAAATAGGGACAAAAGGAGACACTATTTTTTACGTGGAAAACCCTTGCGGTAAAAAATCATAGGCGCCAACAGGCGATGATCATTACACGAGGAGTGCTTACACATCGTAGGGGATTACAATGAGGCGTCACATCTCCCTGTGCGGCTTACAAGAGGTATGTAAAGGGGTAACATGACTTGGAGTCCAAGTAAGAAACCTAATATGCTAATATGACAAGTTTGAATTCGACCACATTATAAATTCGGATCACATATCTCAACATATTTAGAACAATTCCCAAATCACGACCGATTCCCTTATCAAAGCTTTGATTGAGTATGCTATTTTTCGCCTTTACCGCGAGCCACTCCCTAGGTGGATTTCTCCTTTTGCTCCTCAGCCTACAGGGTATGAGCAAAGTGAGTATGTGGATGTCTTACAAGGGGCAATGCAATAAATTTTTAGATTGATGGCCTAGACAAGGCTGAAGTATGATTTATCTCCTCTATATTTAAGGTATACCTAAAAAACTAATGAAGCTTGATGTGAAGAGGACTCAAGTTAGCTTAAGGTGTGATTATCTTCCCTGCCACAAAAGCATACACAGATAGAAGGGGGCCTTTTGTTTTCTAGAATTATATTAAGTTTCCTTATGGATAGGTAACATTTCGTTTTGCTCATAGATGGCTTTTACTAGCTATTAATATGAATATTGGCATAACATTAATGGTTGTTCTTCATCGAATTAGCGTCTTATTGTTGGTTCCTATCACAATCAACCACTAAATAGGCTTGGATTGTCTAGGTTTGGTGCATAGTGTTGGTTCCTATCATCCACTAAATACAGTGGCAGATCTTGAATTTGATCACGTCTTGGTCTAAATTCTAATAGGATAACATTTTAAAACTAATGCTAATTTCTATCCACACTAGGACATAACAAAAAATAAGCCACAAATGCTTTATTGACATGAAACTTTAGCAAAAATGCTTCAACATAAAATATAATAAGAAAAACATGGTAAAACATAAAATAATATATCATCTTAGATATACAAATTGAGTACCTAAATACTGAAGATTTCATCTGTAACCTAGCCCACCATTTCTTCATCAATAGCTGGACAAGTACTAGAATCTACAATGACAACATAAAAAAATAAATCAAACATATGTATGATTAAATACAAAGAACAGAGCATAGTAGCACACAATTCGTTCAAGTCATGTTGTCAAATGTCAGTAGGACAATAACTTTGGTTCTTGCTGTTTTGAAGATCATGTTGTTTAACAAATTTGAAAACAAATCAAGAATGCAAACATGCACCAAATATGCCAATAGTCCACTCCGCCAAAATCACCCAACTTTGTTAGAACGAGGTGAGAAATTCCCAAAATACATAAAACTCCTAATTTTACAATGTGCTCTTGCGGGAAGTAATAATAAGCTAATAGGCTATCTATTCTAGAGTAACAATCTTGGAGCGAACATACAATTTATCGTCAAAAGATCCAATCCAACCACCCAACATTGAAAACCGGCAACCAGCCGTGGGACAACGCAATAAGATCCCTCTAGGCGCCGCAAAAGAACAATCAAGAAATGCCACCTTGCTCTTTCCTCCTCTTTTTCCCCTGCTCCGGTTTTTCTTTTGTTCTCCAGATCGAAGGACCAATTTACAAGTGTTCTGACAGAGTTGCTGCTGGATCTGAATGCATCCTTCAGACCCGCTAAAAATTGGTGCTCACGATCGTCATGAGCCAGCTTTAACTCCTGTGGTATTTGTTCACCGGATTATCTTTCATATTTTTTTACAGGTTCTTCACAAATATTCGCCAATCTTATGTACATGTTAATGTTGTCATGGCTTTCCATCTGCTCTGTTCTTTATGATGGGTCAGCTCTTACCTTGCTGAATCTAACAACAAGCACCACCATCACTGCCGTGTCCAGGTGCAAGATTTTTCTCCATTCCCAAAATCTCTTTTGCTCAACAAAATTAGAGAAATCAAGATCTATATTGCTCTTTAGTTCCCCTTTTTCCTAGAATGTAGTATGCTGTTCCAAATGAGTGAATTCTTTTCTCTCTAATACTTCTCAATATGTTGCTGCTTCAGATGTTTATTGGCCAGGGAATTGCTCAACAGAAAAAAAATAGTAGAACAACTATAAATAAGAAAATCTTAGCACAAAGGGTTCATGTATAGAACAACTCCCAAATCACGACCGATTCCTTTTTCAAAGCTTTGGCTGGGTATGCTATTTTTCTACCTTAACCGTGTGCCCTCCCTGGGTGGATTTCTCCTTTTGCTCCTCAGCCTACGGGGTATTAGCAAAGTGAGTATGTGGATGTCTTACAAGGAGCGATGCGATAAATTTTAAGATTGAGCCTAGGAAAGGCTGAAGTATGATTTTTCTCCTCTATATTTAAGGTCTACCTCAAAAACTAAAGCTCGATATTTAGAGGACTCAAGTTAGCTTAAGGTATGATTATCTTCCCTGCCACAAAAGCATACATAGACATAATAGGCCTTTTGTTTTCTAGAATTATATTAAGCTTCCTTATGGATAGGTAACATTTCGTTTCGCTCATAGATGGCTTTTACTAGCTATTAATCCCAATACTGTCATAGCATTAATGGTTGTTCTTCATTGAATTAACGTTTTAGTGTTGGTTCCTATCACTACCAGCCGCTAAATAGGCTTGATTGTCTAGGTTTGATGCATAGTATTGGTTCCTATCAACCACTAAACACAGTGGTGGATCTAGGATTTGATCACATCTCGAGCTAAATTCTAACATGCCATCAATCACGTCTCGGGCTTTGACTTGTAAATGCATAATGGTCCCTTGAAATGTGTTTAGATTGAAATTACCAAGCTATGTTCTCCTAGGGAAGATGGAACAAATGGATCTTTATTCCTCTTAATTTTTTCACCTAGCAATATAATGAGGCAGAGAAACTTGGAGTTCTAAATATTACACAGGATACTTTTGCAAGTGCCTACTTCCGCAAGTGGGAGAGGGAGGGAGTGGGTAACAGATTTAATCCTTAAGCACCTTCTGGAAGTCTTTATGCAAATTTGAAGCCAATGCATAATAAAACAACTCAAAATATGTGTCATGAGTGAGTGAGAGAGAGAGAGAGATACCTCAATTTGCAATGGAATAGTTGCAGTTGAGTATCTGTTGATGACTTTCTAGTTGTTATCAACAAGAAAATTGGTGATCGTAGGACCAAGTCCCTTGTCTGATTATTGAGATTCTCAATAATTGACTCGACCACTAGAGCGTCCTGGTCTTTCATCGTCTTCGCCTCCTCTCGACCACCTCAGTGGTCGTGGCTCTCTCGGCGGTAATAAACTCCTCCATCGCCACATTAGGGATAGTGGTTGAATCTTCGACCACCTCCGCTACTGTCTCTACGATCGTAGGAGAAACCAATACTCCCATGGCTGTAGACAAAACGACAGTGAATCTCTCAACAGAAGCATTCCCATGGGCATGACTAAAACAACAATAAAAGGGGAAGACATGTCAAACTATGGAATTAAAAGGTAAATGCAATTTCTAAGATTTTAATTTTACATACCTTGGCTTCCTGGATACGATCTTGAATCAAGAAAAACCTTCCCCAAGGAAGACTTCTTCTTCTTCTCTCCTTCGACCGCACTAATTTTTGTGACACCTTCAGCCCCTGGAAGGCTTCCAGTGTCACGAGCTTGAGAGGCCATGACTTCTTCTACCACATCTGGTCGAATGTCTTGATGAAGAGTTGGGACCTCTATGACCATGTCTGGTCGTAGGTCTTGAGCGAGAGCTAGAGCTCCCTGAGCTACTTGCCCCTCTTGATGGTTAGCAACCGGCTTCGACCACCTGAGGGACAGTGCTCACCGCGACCACAAGCTCTGCTATGCAAAGGTAGCCTTCACAAAAGATATAAAACTTTTTAGTGCTCCTTTTCTATTTGCTTGACAAAGCCGTGAGAAGTAGAAATCGAAAATATTTTATTATCATAGTAGAAGGGTACCTTGGTCTTGCGGGCTTTATGCTTAAATTCTTTGACCACACTCCTTTTCTCTACAGTGATCACGTATGCAAAGAAATTATCTGATAGGGGTGGTCGAAGGAAGGGTGGAACTCGAGCTTCCATCCTCCTCCTTCTCAGTAGCCTTCACAAGGCGAAACCTTTTGGTAAGAGGAACTCTATCTTTGTTTGACTCATCTTTGATAGCCTTTAATTTGACCTCTTGGTCGTCTCGAGGTCTGCCATGCCTACTTTCTGCAAAAGTCAAAAATGAATATTGTCAAATGGTCAAATTTTATGCCTACTGAACTCTGAAGATGAAATCAACTTTTGATTACCTTTAGGCGTTCTTTTCTTTCTTCTTTGGTTACGACCGCCAGGATTCAAGGAGCTCCTGTCGTGGTTGTAGGAGCCTTCTCACAAATGAATTTGACTCGAGCGTCAATTTGTTTTTGTAAAAGATCCACGATTACAAAGATATAATCAACAATAATGCTCAAAAAAGAGCTAGGTTGATTATTAATTTACCTCCATAATATCTGGTTGGGTTAGTAGTCCCTGAGAACTTCCACATGGGGTGTACTCGATCCTTGAGGAACTAATGCGACGCGTGATGAAGTCTCTCACCATGTGTCATCCAGTCAGCCTTTTTCCCTCAAATTCTTGATGGCTTGGATGTAGGGGGTGATCCGATCGAGGTCGCTGAGCTGAGTCCCAAGATGAACTCTTCTTTACGTGTTTCCCTATGAAGAAAAAGCTATCGTCCTTGGACAAGGTCCAATAGAACTACCTCTTCTTCCACCCTGGCCACGATGACCCGGTGAACATCTGAATGTACTCGTTCAACTTCCCGCTGTTGAGCTTCAGACCATAGTTGCTTACGATTCCGCTGTGCTTACCCATCCCGTAGTAATACATGAAGAGATCCAAATATGAAAGAATTCCCATATAGGCTTCGCACAGGTAAACAAATATACTCAGCATTGTGATGGAATTGGGAACCAAGTTCACGAATTCCACCCTAAAATGTTGGAATACCACCATCAGAAAAGGGTGAACGAGCAGTCGAAAACTGTATTCACAGTACTCGGAATACTGGAATGGTGTCTATCTCATCCGAGGGCCAATGCTAATCCTCAGCGTTGGTCATCTTCTTTGCTACGACCAAAGCAGTCATCTTCTCCACATCCATCTCGGATTTATCCCACTTGGAAATGGTCCCAGCCATTTCTTCTGAGTGAGTTTGGTTTGGATTTGGAAGAATTTGGGGGAAGGATTGCAGACTTAGTTGGCGGTGGAGAGAATGAGAGCTCAAGATCAGTTGAAGCAAATAGGAAAAGTAAAAACCCTACGTCATGCCTTTGGTAGATTTTTAAAACCGTGGGTTTGAGTTAAAGATCGTGAGAACTCAACAGTTACCGCCCCTTCGGGAACCGCTCCCGATGGACAGATCTGTGAGAGTCGGTTTGCATTCTTTAATCTATCCGTTTGGGAAAAGCAGTTCTGTCTTTTCAACTCAAGTAAAATTAACTTATCGACCAAGTCAATTTCTGGTTAAATAAAATACTAGTCTGAAAGACTCTGCTTCTGGTCACTATTATACGACCTCTTTTCCAAGTAAGATACTTTCACTTGAAGTTGGGGAGCTAGATGTCGAGGATATAATACTCCTGGATTAATTAATTGTTTATCTATAATTGTTATTATAGATAACAATATCTTCATGTTATTCGTAAGGATGCCCCTTGTCATTAATAAGGGATAAGCTTAGCCGAGTGGTTGTAAACCATTTTACGACCACCCTATATGGTTGTAAGTGCTTCTACAACCACCTAGTGGCTGTAAAATTTCTACGACCACTCTACATGGTCGTAAGTACTTCTACGACTACCTAGTGGTCGTAAGATTTCTTACGACATTTCATGATCGTAAGACTTACTACGATCACTTCATGGTCATAAGTTTTACTATGACCAGGTCCACTACGACCATCCTATAGTCAACAAAATCTACAGACATGTGGGCCCAATCGACTAGTGACACTTATGTGCTGTGTTTAATACACATAATAGTTAATATGTGCTGTTATTCTCCAAGATAACTGCACATATTAAGCCTCTATCTCTAACATAACTGCAAGGCGGCGTGGGAAGATCAGTCTCTGACAATAACCGCCACAGAACGTGCGCATTTCATCAAACGGTGAGACGCCTCTTGATATGGGACAACTTCCACCCCTTGATGCGTTATATAAGGAGTAAAGCCGATAGACAAGAAAAAGAAAGAGAGGAACAACGACAACGATCAATAGACAGAAGTCATTAAGTTCTAACTCTAGTGATTTCTTCCCTGTTGTAAAGCATAGTCAATATAACAACACAGGAGTAGGGCTATTATTCTCTCAGAAGAAGGCCCGAACATGTATAAAATCCTTATGTCTTTTTCTGTGTAGTTTAACTCAAGAAAAGTCTCCAACATTTATTTGTAAGATCGTTATTAAACCATCGACACAACTCAAGAAAAACAACAACCTCCCTAAAGAAACTCATTCCCATCCTCTATACAAGTTACCTGAGGAAAACTTTTCACTCATCCCGTACCACGAGCGGTGATACAACCTGACCATGCTCATTGCCACAACCACGATCTCTACCTGTCAGCATCGACTAACATCACACATAACAATAACACAAACAATAAGCTCAAAATATCAACTCATATCATATATCATTAACACGACAAAGTAAAAACATAAATGGAATGCTTGACCCATTCCCATCCTATTGTGCATCAGTGTGTCAAATTCTTAAGTTAATTAACCATGAGTAAATTTTAGTTAAATTTTACTAATCCTAGAGAAAATTTTAACAAATTAAGTTTACCTATATTGTCAATCTATTCACCACGGAACTAAAGTCCGCTCTGATACAAACTATAGCACCTGGCCCAATACTGAGCCCGAAATGCCACTAAGCAACACTAACTATTACTTCTAACAATATTTTACAATAAATTCCAGCAATTAGTTTGATAATAAAACTCATCCACTAGTCACAATTAAAACATTAAACACCACTTTATAAGCATAGGTATCAACATACTAGATGGCATCAACGAATAATGAACCAATAAATGATTAACAATCCATAGCAAGGCTAATGAGTTGAAAATTCAAGTCCCAAACCATTCAGCCAAAACTTATCAAGTCTATCGAATTCTAAAGGGAAAATCATCACTATATTGAAAGTTTCCATGGCAATATGAATCAAACGATAGTGATGGTTGCAAGTGAGCCACATGCACTACTCCCTCCCGTGCGAGATGTCGTCAACGTCCACCTAAAGCAACAATAGAGCAAGGGTGACTCCACGACTCAGCAAATACAAGATACAATATTAAGTTCATATTCCTCATTCTCGAATCTTCTCAATATCTTTATCATGAATGCAAATGCCATGATGCACCTTTTTAGCTGATACTGGTATAGCGAAGTGTTTACCAGTCAGTGACACACTTTTCTCCCCCACCTTCGTTAGGGTATGGTCCCTACCTCTGTATGATTTTAACATGGAGCACGCCGGAATAGCCATAAACATGACATTACTCACCGCCCTAGCCCTTATGCAAGTGAATCATGCAATTATTCATTTATCATTAACAACCTTACCATATCATCTCCATGGTAATTGCATCAACATATCATAATCTCATTTAAGCGTCAATACTATCATGGCAAGTAAATAAGCTTAACTTAAGCGTAATTAAATCACATGATGATATAATAGCAAGACAACGACAACCAGCAGTGGATCCAGAATGAAAGTGGCATGGGGTCCCTGAGGTAAGATGAGCCACGTTCGGCTGGGCTGTGGCTTGGGGTGTCCTCTCATGTTGGGCTAGGGGTGTCCACATTACATATATATAGTTATATCCAATGGAAAATGGTTTTTGGACCCGGTGTCCTGTGCACCCTGGTGTGCTACAGTAGATCCACTAGTGACAGCTGCCACCCGTTGTTCATCGTTCTACTATGCACTTGCTTTTTTATCCTATCGAAGTCGGATAGCGAGATGGTGGTAAAGCACTAGATGCCACACTCCCAAGAAAAAAACAAAATATATTAAAAAAATACATCACCAAAATATTACACTAATCACCCTCGCATGTCTACGCAAAAATGACACATTTAGCTTGATTCTACTGGACGCACTCCCCGCTGTCCAAGTAGTTAAAAGACTCTAACTCTCTCCTCTGAACTCCAAAATTAACGAAACATATACTTTCTAGAGTCTCCACAATATTATCTACAACTTCCTAGTTATGATTAACTTCTGAATCTACCGTTTACTTCCTCGTTTTCATCCCCGAAGACTGCCCCATAATCTGTGAGGATAGACCACTTCAAAATTTCATATATTTTTATATATAACTTGAAAAGTAATGAACGATATAAGTTATGGAATCTAATCAAAATTCTCTAGCTTATTCAAGTTATCACAAAAAAAAATTAAATTACTTTATTTACTAGGCGTAAACAACCCATCTTCACGACAGCTGCCAACAACTTTCGTTTTCTGGACAACGACTTTCCGGGCCGTAACTTTTCGCTCACAACTCCAAATCTAGTGTTATAGACCTTCATGAAATCTAACAAAATTATCTATATCTTTTCTAACAAAATTATCTATATCTTTTCTAAATCGATGAAACTCTTAATCCGAACTTGCACACACCTAATTGCTCCCGCAAGGTTTTGCATCGCAACTTGACGAACTAGAGCCTACAGAAAACCAGACTTCCTATGGACCAATCGATCTACAAATTGAACAACGATTAATTTATGATAAATCTAGTGATTATCAAACGATTACCCACTCAAACCCATGAACTTTCCTCTCCTTTCTCCCCTTCTCCTTCACCTTTCCTCCTCTTCCTTGCTTTCTCTTCCTCGGCAGCACTCATGGCCAGCAGCATAGTAGCCCACAGCTAGCAGTCCATGCGCTTGCAAAATTAGTGCAAATCAAGGAGCAGCATGCACACATGAACTTGCAGTGGTAGGCAGGCTTCATGCATGCCGTGCTAGGGCCGGTAGTAGGTGCAGCGCACAGGGCAGGGCTGGCGGCTGGGAGGATAGGCGGCTAGGGTTTGGGTGCCGGTCTCTCCCCTCTTGCCTTTTTATGGACAACCGACCCCTCTCTTGGGCCATAGGCCGAAGGGCCACCTCTATTTCCCTCATTTTTGACTAATTTCTGAATTTCTAATTCCTATTTTCTTAATTACTTCTATGGTTGTACATGATATTATTGTCATTAACTCTACAAAAATAGGATCAAGACATAGTGAATGCCATTGATTGTGTGAAATCAATCAAAAGCCATTTGGACGAGCTTAGGAGGCATGGATGGGAATCTGTGAGAAGCATGATATTTTCAAATTGGAAATAGGAGAAGCACACGTGAACCCAAAGAAGCCACACCAAAAAACTGGAATTACCAACAAGCATCGTTATGATGTGGATTATTTTAATGGTGTTGTCAATTGGTTACTTCAAGAACTTGATGGTCACTTCAACGAGAAAAACTCTAAATTGCTTGTTTGCTCGGCCACTTTGAGTCCAAGAGAATCCTTTCGTGAATTCAATTTGGAGCATTTGATGAGCCTAGCTAAACTTTATCCCAATGATTTTGATGATGGAGAATTGAGGGACCATAAACACCATCTTCGCCTCTACATTGCCGATGTGTGTACGGATGATAGATTGTCTAACATAGAGACTATTACCGACCTTTCTAAAAAAATGGTGGAGACAAGGAAACATATTTGCTATCATTTGTTTATCGACTTTTGAAGCTAGCACTAGTTTTGCCTGTTACCACTGCTACAGTTGAGAGATGCTTTTCAGCCCTAAAAATTGTGAAAACATATTTGCACAATCGCATTAGCGATGACTTCTTGAGAGATAATCTTATTTGCTATGTGAAGAAATGTGAAATGGGAAGAGTTACCAATTATGATGTAATTCATCGCCTCCAAAACTCAAGGGAGCCTAGAAAGAAACTATAAAATGTAATATACTTATCTTTGTTTCGATAATTTCATGATTCTTTTACTTAAAATTTTACTAAGTGATTTCTTCTCTTTTTTGTAGGCTATCGATGTCGGATGTTGTATTTTGCCGATACCGACAATCTTTTGTCCACGGTTTGGACCTTTATCAATCATTTATTCACTTTGCTATAGTTAACCAGTACTATTAGTAGGACTCTTTATTTTGGTAAGCATTTTGATGGCTACTTTATCCGTGATGTTGATAATTAGATTTGTGATATGCATGGAACATCCAGTCATTTTAGTTCTAGATCCGCCCATTTAATATCTTAAAGTTTATATTTTCTAAGTTGTCTCTGGTTGTGCATGCTGCGGTTACAAGGAGCCGAGTCGTGCTTGTCTCCATGGGTACGTCACCGACGGACGTGAAGGGAGCTCCACGACCGCTAATGGGCGACGGTGTGAGCGCTGAGCAGCTTGCGGAAATGCGCCCGACCGTTTTCTCCGCCGGATGTGTCCTGAACGCTAGATAAGTGGCTACACCGGCCCCTTCTGTAGTTCTGCGCTGCAACTTGAAATGCTTCAACTCCAGGCTTCACCGTAAAGATTTGAGCAGTGATAACTGGTTCTTGAGGCGTTTTGTCCTATTTTCTAACGAGTTAAGCAGCACTCGAGCGCTTTACCATCTGCTCAGCTCGACCTTGAGTTCCTGTTGCCTCCTTTTCCTACTGGACCTCACTATCATGCACTCAAAAGTCTAGTAGAACATAGGCACTTGTGAGTTGTGACTGCCATCATCCATGATTTTCGCTCTTCTAGAATTCTACTATTGAAGAAATCGAGCATGGTTCCTGAACTTGGGCATAGCATGCTTTGGTATTTATCATTGGGGGTAGCAAATGGGCAGGTGAACCGGATCATAACTTCTTTTATATAAAAAAAAATATACCAACCAATGAAAGACTCTGGAGCTCAAAGTGAAGTCTTTATTGATACCTACCTGGTTGTTGGCATGCAAAATATTATTCATTGGCCTGGAGGTTGGCATATTGATTTCTAATGTGCAAACTAAGCTGTGAATGGGCATTTAATAGGTAGAATCATCAATGAAGACACCTTTCAGTCAAGCTCCGCAATGTTGCTACTTGCTAGAAAGATTGGGTGCACCAGAAGAGAAGGCAAGAACTAACACGGCAGCCTTAGGAATCGGTAGATCTGACCTTCCTGATGGTCCGACTGAGAAGTTCCGTACACTCTTTACAGAGCGTGCCATCAAGCGCGTAAGTCTAAAACGGATAGCGCCTCGGAAGTTGAGTTGGGACAACGTGCATCGTAGCCCTGCTAAAAGAATATTATTGTTGTAAAACCCTAATTTAAGGGTTGATGGATGTAATATCGAAACTATTATCGGTGAGTTTTAGTCTTTAAATAGGATCTCATTGTACTCAGAAAGATATCAATCGATTAATAAAGAGGTTCTCCACATCGTGTCTCTATCTATTTCGTCTCTTTGTCGATTCTCTACTGTGTGGTGATTGGTTGATTATTTTCTACTACAACTATGTTCTTCAACACGGATTGCCGTATATGACCGAATCGGTATGTCATCGGAATTCCCTCCTTCAATCTCTAATTTTGCTATGAATTAATTTAGTGGATTATGTATCTGTTTAGATCTGCTCATTAGCCACGGTATTAATTAGTGTTCTAAATCGAGATTAGTCCTGTCGGATGGATTATTGTTTATTACTGTTCATCGATCAGAACAAGGAAAAAATCCGGTCTACGTCGGTCCACCGCCACCAAGATCGCCACCCGCCGCATTGCCGCCGGCCGTGCGAAGACGAGGCGCCGTTGCGCCGCTTTGTCGTGAAGCGCATTGTTGCCGCCCATGCACGCCAACGGCGGCTTACACCGCTCGGGCACCGCCGACGAAGTCATCCGGCTATGCGCGCGCGCGCGCAGCCAAGGCCGAGCCCGCCGTGTGCCACAAGATCGCCGCCACAAGACGCGTTCGAACTCCATTGTCGTCGCCCCGCCAATCGCGCGCTGTGCACCGGTCGCCTCGCCGTAGCACCGCACGCGTCGCACCGAGCGCCTCCTCCTCGTGCGCGGCACCACCGCCGTGCCACGCTAGACACGCCCGCACCCACGCTAGCTGCCGACGCCACTAGCACAGGGTCAGGGGAAACCCTAGCGCCCATGTGTGGAGCGGCTCGGCCATGGTTGGCCAAGACAAAAAGGGCACGACCCAAAACTAGAAAAAGGGGGGGGGGGAATGGGGAAAATGGAGGAATAAAAAAAAATGAAAATCCTAAAAATTTACAAATAAACCCTTGGAGTTATGAAAATTATGAGGAAACATTCGCGGATAAGGAAAATTTGCGAAACCCCCCGTGGAGTTTGGGAAATTTACGGTGAATTTAGGATTATATATATATTCTTGCAGAATTATCCCTCAGGAATCAGATTTCTACAATACATTAATATGTTTCATAGTTATTACATAATTTAGACCCTTAGTTTATGGTTATTTGCTTTAATATTATTTATTTTTATGCAATAACCTTAAATAATCCTAGAAATATGGTTTTAGGCATATGAGCTTCCATAATTTTGTGACACTTAGCACACCCTAGAAGCTTCATATCAACGGGTTTTTATTTTCCCTAGCTTTATTTGTTGATTTTTTTTCGTCATATTGATAATTCTAAAAATTATCCATAGACCTCATTAATTAGCAAATATTCATAATAATTGCTAGGACAACTCTGTAAAATTCATATAAATATATGCTTAATAGATGTTAAACCAATCTTTACTAATTTTCCAATATTCATGCTTTAGATTATATTTTACCTATAGTAAAACTGAATAATTGCATGAACCTAATGTAGGTGATGTCAGACATCGTAAAGAAACACTTCACTCAGCTTGCCCTGAATGGCAACAACTACCTCACCTGGTGGATGGACGCAATGATTAGTCTAAAGTCTCGATCTCTTGGAGCTGCCATCACCGAGCCAGAAGCTAGCACCCCTACCATCCAAGAGGCTGGTAGGTATGTGGCTCTGCACTTCCTGAGGCACCATCTCCATTAAGACCTAAAGTCTGATTATTTAATAGAAGAGGTTCCATTGGCATTGTGGAATTCCCTGAAGGAATGCTACAACCAGCAGAGATATGTCCTTCTCCCAGAAGCACAATGAGAATGAACTAACTTGCGCTTTCAGGATTTCAACACCGTGGCAGCATATAACTCTACCATGCACAAACTTATCTCCAAATTGAGGTCTTGTAACCAGGCAGTTACAGAAGCCGATATGATAGAGAAGACCTTGTGCACCTTCCACTCCAATATGTGGATACTGCAGCAACAGTACCACAATACGAAGTACTTGAAGTACTCTAAGCTGATGTACACTCTGCTGGAAGCAGAGAAACATACAGAACTTCCGATGGAAAACCATCAGATACGTCCCTCTGGGATGACGGTTGTGCCTGAAGCACACGCAAATGCTCAGTAGGCTAGCAAAAGCAGGACCGCGAAAAAGGTTCAAAATAGAATGGGGGCAAATGGAAGAAGGTTGGGGTGCATAGAGGCAAGGGTAAACCCTATGGTAGAGGACCAGGCAAAGAGAGGCTTAGAAGCAAGAATTAGGCAGCAAGACTGCGCATCCTCCCTAGACGTGTTTCAGATGCGGTTGCACCGGCCATTGGTTGCGCACTTGCCGCACCCCGCAACATTTGGTGAATCTCTAGCCAAGACTAGACCGTCTCCTAGCCAAGACATCGAGAAAAGATACTGAATTATTTCCTCTTTAAACGCGTATTGAGCAGCCCACCATGCAAGACGTACAAAAGGGCAATCAATAAAAAGATACTGAATTGTTTCCTCTTTAAATACAAAAATAACACTTTTTGCTTCCCCTCTAATTTATTTTAAACAAGTTATCCTTAGTTAATACCACCCCTCTTTTGAGATACCAAAGGAATATTTTTACTTTTAATAGAATTTTAATGAACCAGAAAAATCCCTAATGGGAGCGTGATTAGTTCCAATTAGTGCCATATAGAAAGATGGTACCGAGAAAAGTCCAGACTTATTCAGATTCCATCGGAAAACATCTTTTTGAGAGCTTAATGTTAAATTAGCAATTCTCAAAATTAACTCATTCCCAGTATGTAACTTAGGTCTAAAATAGGTCTTCGAATCGAAATATGTAAAGGACCCGACTTCAACATATTTGCCAATGTATTATCCTTTCTCCCCACCACATTATAAAGAATTGGATATTGATTTTTCAGAGGAGTGTCTCCTAACCATATATCTTCCCAAAACCTGGTTTGCATTCAATTTTTAACATGGAATGAACCAAATCAAATAAATTAGGTTTTAATTTTCATAAGACTCGACCAAAACTAGGAATTCTTAGGTTTATTAACCACCTGCGAGAGACTCTTATTATCCAAATATTTTCTTGTTAGCAAAGATTGAGATACCCCTTCTTCATTAAGCAACTTAAATAACTATTTTCTCAGTAAACTTTTGTTTTTGGTGTCTAAGTTCTAAATGCCTAAACCGCATTGCTCTTTGGGTGTACATATTAAAATCCATTTAGCAAGCCTATATTTTCGTTTATGACTATCACTTTGCCAGAAAAAACTAGATCGATAGAAATCAAGTCTTTTAAGAACCTCTCTGGGAACTTCAAAAAAAAAGAAAGCATAAACATTGGCAGGCTGCTGAGTACCAAGTTAATAAGTACTAATCGTTCTCCAACATACAATTTTTTTTCTTTCCACCGCTAAGTTTCTTTTCAACTCTATCCTCAACCCCCTTCCAATCACAATTCCTTAATTTCTTGAAGTGAATTGGAATACCTAATTACCTGAAAGGAAAAGTACCCACTTCACACCCAAATAACCGAGTATATTGCGATTCAACTTCTTTGGCCTTACCAAAATGGAAAATCTCACTCTTGTGAAAATTAATCTTTAAACCAGATAATTGTTCAAAGACAAAGAATAAGTTTGAGATTTTTTGTCTATTTTAAATCATTATTCAAGAAGAGGATAGTGTCATCAGCATATTGTAATATTGATAACCCATCATCAATCAAATGAGGAACTGCTCCCGATAACAGACCTTCATCTTTAGCTCTTGAAATAAAGATGGCAAGCATGCCTGCAACAAGATTAAAAAGAATTAGGGACATCAGATCACCTTGCCTAAGATCTTTTTGAGTTTTTTTTAAAAAGACACAAGATCATCATTTTTGAGTTAGTGTATTTTTTTTTCTGATCAGTGTATACATGCGTTTATCATTAACTGATAAAAAAAATGATAATAAGCATTCCGTTTCCAGCGTCGAGCTGAACATCTATATGGCTAATACAGCAGCCCCACAGAGTGTGTACAAGCGCTGAAGCGCACTAGCTTCACACATGGGAAAATGTGATTAAAAAAAAATATCTTTTGCCACATTTCATCTCAGTCAACATATCTCTTGAGACTGAACTGCTCTACATGGTCTCTCAATTTATCTAACTTATTAAGCCGTGCTAGCTGATGATTCGGGAGGAACGCTCAATGCAGCTGACGGAATGAACAACTACGCGAGAGGACGCCCGCTACTCGCTCGGCTGTCGAATTTGTCGGTGAGAGCATCCGCTGTTTCCTCCGTGGGAGGTGCGTGAATCATTAGCACCCGTCGAGGGCGAGAACGCTGGGCATGTGGCCTTCTCCACGGGTGCTGCATGTATATAGTGATGCTTGTTACTATTTATCACTGGGGTAGCATTGGGTGGGTGCACCAGATCATAACTCATAAATAAAGTAAATAACTAATTAACGATTAAATTTAGAATTTGGAGCTGAAAGTAAGGTCTTTAATGTCATTGCTGATACTGATAGTTGACGTGCAAATCGTTATTCATTGGCCTGGAGGTTGGCAATTTGGCATAAGGATTACCAATTCAAACGTGCAAAACTTGCCAACGCTGTTTCGAAGGCATTTTGGTAATTTCTCAATTAGAGGAAAGAAGAAAATAAAAAGAAAAGAGATGGGCCCACCTGTCGTGTGTTAGGGAGAGGGATAAGGCGTCTCCAACCATACCCGAGCGACGTGTGGCTTGCGGCAGGGGCGCACAGCTCGGGCTCTGGCGCGAGACGCATCGGCCGGTGGAGCGACTACCCAGGGCTTTCTCCTTCGCCTCTCA
This sequence comes from Hsuehochloa calcarea, assembly GCA_036346395.1. Classification (NCBI taxonomy): domain Eukaryota; kingdom Viridiplantae; phylum Streptophyta; class Magnoliopsida; order Poales; family Poaceae; genus Hsuehochloa; species Hsuehochloa calcarea. The sequence goes on along the minus strand of CM070603.1, from coordinate 29,232,155 downwards.
TGCTTGAAGTAGTGGTCTCTCTCCTCTTCAGATGTTCTAACCCTGAAATATTGAGTGAGTCTTTCCCCAAATCCGGGTTCTTCTTCTCTCCGATTTTGGCTTCAGCTTTGGAGGGATTTGGAGCTTGTGCGCTGTCGTAGTTGATCCTACGTCATCTGTAGTGAGCTCTTGATCTCCTGGTGTGCCCATCCAGCCGGTTTCCCTTTGCGCCCTATTCTCTATGGTTGTTTCGGTGGGAATTATGGTACTTGTGGAGTTGAAGCTAGTGGTGGTTGGTTCTAGCTTGATCCTGAGGAGGAGGAAGGCTTCGGTTCCTTCGGTTTTGGTGCTCTGTTGGTGGTTTCGGCCAGAGCATCTCGTTAGTAGTCTTGTGTGGTATATCTCCTGTACCTCAACTTCACATTTGGTGTGTCCTAAATTGTGAAGATCAACATTGTATCTCCGACGACTACATTTGTTCATTCACGACATGATAGTGCGATTAGTTTTCTAAGACAACGCGATTCGCATGCCTTGCCGTGTTATTCTCAATGGTTTTGATTGCTATCGGCTCTGTTAGTATCACTGTATTCCATTTTACGCATCACTTTGCATATAGGTGTTGTACTAGTCAAAATCTGAAATAGGTTTGATGCTAGTACTAGGAGATATTGCCAGTGATTCTTTGAGTTCGGTTTAATAGGTCGATGATGATTATTGTCATTTATGAAATTGGATTGACTTTGTTAAATCAGACTTGGGCTTGATGTGTGCTGATGTTGGAGCATCTCATTTGCCATAGTTCTGTTACTAGTCTATGGGTCAGCTGCTTTGCTGTTTACCGAATTTGATTAGTAATAATCACCTTTTGCACTGAGTTATACTTGTTACTTGTTGGCTGAAATTAGTAAGCACTGATTTGTGGTTTCAGTTTATGTACTATGATATCTTGCTCCTATGTTGGCTGAAGCTGTGAAAGCTGATTTTGTTGTGATCTCAGTTTGCTCTGTGATATCCGTGCTACTTCTGTTGGCCAAAAGAAATTAGTGTTGTTGTGGCTTATGAGATTGTTCTTTCTTAATATAACATTAAGGTATTCATATTTTAGCTCCAAGTCTGATTTATCATGTCTATCTAATTAGTGAATATCTTTGACATAAGTGTTGTGAAGGTCAAGATTATGTATCGATATACGAGAGCAATAAATAAACAATTAAATCTGAGCATTATGTTGATTTTAATTGTCTACATATTCTATGTTTTAAGTATATTGTCCTATTTAAACGATATGGAAGATTTACATGTTTATATGTTAATTTCGCCGTTTAAATGTTGCTAGAAGTATGCTTTAATTATGATTAATATTGCTGGAATCAATTCTGAATATTTACTAAAACCGCTAATTTTACAACATGTATGTAATAGAGAATTCAACTGATCAATCTCCCTTGTGGTCGACGCACTATTTCACGACTGTAAATTTAAGAGTACCTCCTACGGCCATGAGTCACTGATTGGGAAGAAAACCCAAGATAATCCTTTCCACGGTCAGCAAGAGCTGCACACCTTCTACCCGTCGAAACGGAGGCAAAGCAAGTTGGTCTCTTGGCAGAATCCTGACCCCGCGACATGGCGCTTGCAGCAGTCGTGGTCATTCGTCGGCACGGCCACGGCCGTCGCCATGCTAGCGAAGACAACGAGCTTGCAGGCGGTGGCGATTGGAGACGTGCTGGCCTCACCGCAAACGCCAATGCTAACCAAGGCGCCGCTTTCTGCCGCCACCGAGCGGTGCCGACGGAGCCGTTGTGACATAGGAAGCATACATAGTCTTGCTTGATTTCACGGGATATACGCAAGCGTATTGCATCTTTGACCAGCGTCACCTGTGCATGCATTCCTGGTACCTCCCATCCCTACTAGAATTTAGCATCTAAATTGCCCATGGCACTTGCATTCTCCTATCTTCATCCATTTTTTCTCTCTCTCCCACGGGTCCTTTTAAAATGAATTAGAAGACATGGAGATGCCAGTTTCTTTTCATCGAGGCGCTAGTTTGTTCAGGTACCTTGGATCATAACTCACAGCGTACATAATTCACCAACCATCCGAATGTTTTGGACTTCAGAGTAAAAATCGATACTGAGTAAGGCCAGATTGCGACAAAATTGTTCATGAGCCCGGGGAGCGGTAGATGACGGTTAGAAATATGTGGATATCAAGACTCAAGGATCGTGATGACAATGTACAGGTGCAACATACCACCTGCTAAAAGAATATTATCGATGTGCATGTATATCCAACTGCAGTAATCACTGCTTTTCACTGGAAAATACAGTTCTTCAGTTATAATGTAGAAGTTCGCAGTGCCTTCGCAAAATCAAGTACAATGCATCATCGCACATTCGTACTATTGTTATATTAGAGTTTAGACATCAGAAAAGACTAAAGCTTCAGCCCCATGTCTTGCTGCTGACAGGGAAGACACAGGATCATCACCGGCAGCTAAGGAGGAGTGACTTATGGGTCAATTGGGCCGTGTAAGTAGTTGGGCTCCAGCGGCATTCATTGCGTCGGTTGTGCTACAGCTGTGTCTGTCGGGCTATAGCTCCCAGGGGGTTTAGGACTCTGTCGACACCGAGTCTGGCATCGCAATACATATGAGATTTATAAATCCTCTCCTATCTTGTTCTTCCTCGCCTCGTTCCTTCCTCTCAATCACAGGGCAATCGTCTCGAATCCTCTAGCGCGACGCCAGGATCGTGACAGATTGGTATCATAGCCATCAGATCCGAGGCAATCGTGGCGAAGGAGGCAGCACAGCCCACGCTCACCACCAGGATGACGGTGGTGGAAGAAAAGGTCTCCACCCTCGACAACAATGTGAAGGCGATCCTATCGATGCTCACAGCGATGGATAAGTGCATGAAAAATGCGGAAGCATGGAGGCCGACCGTCGACTACACTATGATGGGACTACGGTAGATGATGGAGAATCGGGTGTGCGGATTTCCTCATTGGAGGGAGTGCTGCCCAATCTGCCCTACCCAGCGACGCCTTGGCTCAACGGACACCACTATGAGAAGTACCACCAAGGTGACGCTCAAAGGGTATTCACCACCCCGGGGCAAGCCCTGGTCAAGGGTGAGTTTCCATACCAAAATTCTCCCACAGTTTATGAATCTGAAGCTGGTAGTAGTAAGGGATTGTTTGGATCGCATGGTAACTACAACTGCTCTACGAGGGAATTCCGCATGCCTAAGGCCGAGTTTCCTAAGTTCGAGGAGGGACATCCTAGAGTGTGGAAGTCTAAGTGTGAGAAATATTTTCATATGTTCAATGTTCCTGCACAATTCTGGGCTCAACACTACTACAAAAAGGCTAATACTAGACGCCTCATCATAGACGGTTGACCAAAACCGTCTGTATTTAATGCAATCACAGACGATTTTGGTTTAGCGACCATCTATGTTACTGACTGCGCTAAAAATCATATGTGAATAAGTAATATCACAGACGGTTCGTGTTGAAAACTGTCTGTGAAGTATCATGGACGGTTCTGAACAAGAATCATCTGTGATACTACTAAATTCATATACGGTTATTTATTAGAACCGTCTATAATTAGAAACAACTGATTAGCCGATTCTGACCACTCCTGATAGGGCCAGATTGATCTTTTAAAGTGGTCGAATTGAAGCTGATTTCCCCACCAGAAGAAAGCAAAGGATATGTAATCTGGTAGGCACCTTGTTCTGTATCATGTGTAACTTCACTGTCTTAATATGGAACTTTCAATCAACGGAAAAATACAGAAGTACTTCACGTGATTGATCGATCGGAAGATACACATCATAGACAGTAAAGTGCTCACCTGATTGTAGAGATATGATCTTTTACTAATGTCTTGAAGACTTCAAATCCATAAACCAAATTGACTTTCCGACCACCTAAATTTAAGTAGTCGATCGATCATCCATGGATTTTGTTCTTTCCATGCACGGTGGTCAAAAAGTTATTTTGTTTCATGAATTTTATCTTACTAGCTAGCTAGAAGGATAGGGACCGAGATGAGAACTTTAAGAAGAAATGGAAGTAAGAAAAGATGTGAAGTTTGTGAGTGGTTTTTTCTTAGTTTTGTATGCCCTTATGATAGTTATTTATAGGATTAACAACTTGTGGCAAGATTAAATTAACGAATAAAGACGAAAGTACAGCAGATAGGATTTATTACAATATGCTCCTAATAAATCATTGGTAATGAAAGCATCACCATCTTTTGGGAATTATTTTTATAAATACGGTTGACGCTTCTTTTCCTATGTTTACAACTGAAGCTGGAGGGCTCATCACAGACGGATCTTATTTATGTGATTACATACTTCAAATACGGTTTTTAACTATAATGATCTGTGATAATTCAATCTTTCGGCTCCCGCGCGATGCGTCTCTTCATCTCAGGTGTCGATGTTACGATGTGTCTCTTCGATATTTTAGAAGAATGATCATCATGCGCCTTGGTGAGAATGTCTGGTATTGGTGAACACGTAGAGCATGATGGCGAGGACCAAGGTGAGGAGGTCGGTGATCACCGACGCTTTTCCTCACGATGTCGTCATCCACATCATCGGCCTCATGGCCACGAGCTCTCCTCGGCCCATTGCTGACCTCTGCAGCCTACGAGCCACATACGTATTCTGTTCTTTTGTTTTTGGTAGGTCTGAAGGAGCCAGCATTCTGTTCGGCTTTTATTCAGAGTCAGTTTCTGAAGATGGCTGTAGCATAGCATATCATACCTAATTGTCGGAAAGCTTCAGGTGTTCATTTCGGTTCAGGTTCCGATAGATAATCTGATTGTAATTCCTCTGAAAATCTATAAAAAAGAGAACAATCGAAAAGTCGTATCAGCTAATGCGGAGCAAAATAATCTCGTGTTGATTTCGTTTTGTGTCCAATATCCAGTTCTGAACTGAATTTTACTAGCAACAATGACCTTAATTTGGCATAGCTTTTAATTTTCTCTTATGGAGTAATTCTTGTATTAAGATTTTGTTGTCTTGAATTTTATAGTTGCAAGGCCATGTAGTGGTGCGGGAGGCGCGTGGCGCTGGAGCGGGAGGAGGCGATAAAGTGGCAGGACAACGAGCGCTACCTCACCGTCGTCGACTACCTGGCCGGCATCGGCAATCCGGAGGCCTGCTTTATCGTTGGCCTCACGCTTGTCTTCACGCTCCAAGGCATGCAGCGTGACCTTGTGTTCCTTGAACGAGGTGCCATCGCCGGCCACAAGGCCACGGCCTACGTGCTCGGCCTCCTCCTTTACACGGCCGACGAGACAAGCGTCGTTGGGAAGCACTACATTAGCCAGGTCGAGGGCGAGCCAGCCAGCGATGAGTGTGAGATGGCCAAGAGGACCAACCGGGAGTGCAGACGGTGCCGGAGGCTCACTGCAAACATGGTCCAGGAGGCGGCGTGAGAGAAGATGGCCGAGCCGCTGGGTCGGGTGTGGGCGCTGTCGAAGGACGGCCACCCGTGCACGAGCACCGGCTGCGGCGTGATGGAAGGGTGGGACGACTATGTCCTTTTCTGCAGCGACGACTGCAGGATTAGGCATAAGTATGCTAAGTTCTTTGTAGAGGTGTTGAACTACTTGTCGTAAAATTATAAGTTTTAGCATAGTTTTAGTAAATATTCATATATAATTCTTTACCAATATGTGAATGTGTCATATGTACTTCTGAATTTGCATTTACGTATGAATATTATAACAGACAGTTCTATTATGGAATCGTCTGTGATATGAGACCATATCATAAACGATTCTATTATAGAGCTGTCTGTGATGTGAGGCTGTATCACTGACGGTTCCATAATAGAACCGTTTGTGATGTGAGACCATATCACTAACGGTTCTATAATAGAACCGTCTGTGGTATCCATTTATTAATAGGAGCCTGCTAGGGTTTGCGCCCTAACTCGTCACTCCCCGGCGCCCTTACTCTCGCCTATTCCCCACCCCGCCCGAGTGCCCCTAACCTTGACGCCGCCGCCCGAAGCCCCCTTCCCGACGGCAGCCCCCAAGTCACGCCTTCTCCCGACGCAGCCCTTCTTCCCGTCACCGCCGGTTGTGACACCATAGTTCACTGCATAAGACACTCTTATCGTAAGAGTCTTGTGCAGTGTCACCGTCGTAACACAACTACGGTGATGATGTTGGTCCAATCGACCTACTGTCGGCCAAATCCACCTCTTCGCTGCCAGATTTGCCTTCCCCTCTTCGACCTCTCCACCGACCTCCCCGACTACCTCTCCATTCTCTATTACTTTAGTTTTTGGGTTTGAGTTTGACTTGTTTACTGATGTGGGTTGTTGTTGTTTATGCATACATACAGGAGATGGATGTGATGAGCTACTGGTGGTGGTCAATTTGCCAGTTGCACTAGGGTAACTACTCTTGTTTACTCTCTATATATCTCTTTCCCTCCCCTTGCTCTATGATATGGGTGATGAATGATGTGGGTTATGGTGGGTGTTCTGTGATGGTTGAATGATATGAGTGGGTTCTCTGTGTATGATGTTGGTTCATGAGATGTGGTTCGGATGGGGTAAAACATCAGTCTTTACACATACAAAATTTTCCATTATCTGTTGCTTAAGTTTTTGAGTTTGACTTGTTTACTGATGTGGGTTGTTGTTGCTTATTCATACATGCAGGAGATGGATGTGGTAAGCTACTACCGGTGGTCGATTTGTCGGTTGCACTGGGATAACTACTCCCCTTTACTCTCTATCCCTTTCCTCCCTTGCTCTGTGATGTGGGTGATGAATGATGTGGGCTATGGTGAGTGTTTTGAGATGGTTAGATGATATAGGTAGATTCTTTATAAAGTCTCCCAAGCAGTGTATGCTTGTGCCTTTAAAATCGGATATATATAGAGAGAGAGGAAGCCTTTTTCCTACTCCTAGAGTAGTTACTCCATATTCTGTATCTCACAACGTAGGGAGTACCTTGCGCAACCGAGAGTATGTATGTGTAGTATACGAATATATAAAACCATCTAAGTAGTATTCACACCTTTTTAGGGGTGGTATGTATAATTTTTTAGATATACTCATTTTTAGTGTGAATATTAAGGTCTTTACAAAATATGCTAAAAACTGTGGACTATCTTACAAATTTTTCATGTGGTTCGCATTAGAGTATCTTATAATTAGTATATGAGTATACCCAAAGTAATAAAGGAGTATGTCAAGTTCTTTTAGGTGATATATCAAAGGTGGGAGTAACTACACCCGGGAGTAGAAAGTATTACACACACACACACGTGAAACCATAATTGTACTTCTAGATAGTGGATTTCCTATGTCTAAAACGGGGTATTTGTCATGTATTCATATATCCTGGCAGTAATTAAAAGAAAGCAGTGCAAGTTTTGTTTGTCATGATTGGAGGGACTTTACGCATAAGAGACGATCATCTTATAATGTCAATACATTATCGTAGACGTGTGACTAAGGAACACATCACAAGGCATTTCCAATGAATCCCCCTAACATTCACTTGCTCGTAGGGTTGCACCCTTTGTTCCTAACGAGTAACCCTCGTTCAATCGGAAATTATCCCTCATGCCCCTCCGCCATGTGGAGTCTCTTCCTCCACACTTCCCCAAGCGGATCAACACTTGCCTCAATTTACCCGCCCATAGGGTTATACCATTCATCAGGAGGAACCCTCGTTGACTCGGAAATTATCCCTTATACCCCTAAGGAACAACGACACCCCTCCACACTCCCCCATGTGGATCAAACCCCACTTACCTCACCATGTGGCATAAATGCTCTTATTTGCCAAAGTAACCAACCAGGCTGACACCATGATAGACTTGTGGTTGAGTACCCGAGAGGTTGTCACAAGATTCGATCCTTAATTGACTCAGACAGAATTACCCCATTACAAATTCTTGTGCTCCATCCGTACCCATCTGACCTACCATCCGCCCAAGTCTAAAACAGTTTTTGAGTTTTTGTTTTGAAAATCTTTTCTAAGTTTAACATACCAACCATCTCCATCCAAAGGCTTCCAAATCAAGTTTTGATGTTTGAATGATGTTGGGGCAAATTAATGTCCACATATCAATGTATCTAAGCATGACACTTAGATACGGACTTAATGACTAACTAAGTTTACCATTATTCCTAGTGCAACAAAGGATAGTGTCCAAGATCAAGGAATGTAATTTAATAGCTCACTTAACATTAAGGCTTTAACTACGAGGTAATGACAACATAATAGTAATCAAAGTATAGCATGCAATTTTATAATTTAAAACAACGTAATTGCATTGAATCGTAGGTTAAATATGATCAAAGTGATGACTTGTCTTGCTCAATGTTTCAACAATCTTGGTCTTGTTTTGCTCTTGCTCGAATTGTTATTCCTTTACGATTTCAAATTCTAATTATGCAAAAAAACAATTGAATTCAAGAATGCCTTGATACAACCAAATGAAACCAAATAAATTCAAAGGCAATCAAGTAGTTCGAGAGGATTCAAACCAACTCAATAAATCCCAGCATTCATACATTTGGTATAAAGGTGTAGATTTGGATTTATGATGAATTTAGGGTCTGGGATTATTAGATTCGGAGTTAGGATGAGAGAGGTCGGGCTCTCAAAATGTTCGTCGGTGGAGTAAATACGGAAAAATATAGAGTAATATCAGAATACTCCTCTTAGGTCATTTAGATAGGAGAGATTACACTAACAGGTAGAATCTGCTGATCTTTATTTATTTTACAAATTGTTCTTCTATTGGAAGCAAATAACGATGGCTGATAGATGGGATTAACTTGACTTTGATTTGTTTTTGAATTACTATTGTTTTATTGAGAACACCTCATCACGACTCACATGTGAGGTTTAGTTCATTTAACGATTTCCTTTATTTTAATTTCTATTTATTAAGGAAATTCCAAGAGCGACAGGCGGACCTAAGGGTAGTAGTGAGCGTCCACATGACGAACCAAAGAAAGCACCCCAGGAGTGTAGCAAAAGTGCGCACGCGCACCAAGCCAGCAAAGAAAGCAAAAGCGGTAGCAATGCTATGGACTCACGAGCAAAAGAAAAAACATACAACGAGCCCCTTATATAGGGTAACGGCGCTGAGCAGGTACATCGGAAGTCAATGTGCCCCACCACAGCACACAAACCGGTGCAACCATGCCCACTACCGTCTATAGCACACAGGACAAGGAGCACAATAATGTCCTTTCAAAATTCGTAAAGACAAGCGTGAAAACGGTCATGCCTCTTCAATTTCTAAAAACCGCTACACCAAAACCCACATGAAAACAACCTTCACCTACTGGATTTAGGGGACTTCGTCAGGCTAAAGGGGACAGGGTGGCTAGACCTTCGAGATCGAAAAGAGCGCGATTTCGATCAAGGCGAAGCAAGCCCTCGACCGCAACGAGCTCTTGTTGTAGAGGGGCAGCCCACCGCGCCCAATGACCCGACGAAGAGTTAAAGGAATTAGCTCTTTCATTATACGCGAAGAGGAAGGACGCCATCTCAATTCCTTGACCAATCGGTCCACCACCTCAGCCTTCACCCAAAGGGATCCCGGTCCGAAAAGGGTCTTCGGGCGAAGGACAAAGAACAGTCGAGACCCCACAATCGATCAAAGAAGGTGACATAGTGGGCACCACCCACAAGAGTCCATTGTGCACCAAGCTATCAACGATTGAGAAAAAGATCACGAGACCCTATAGTTGTAAAACCTTTATAGGAACGATGTTGTAATTTCGTACCTTCTAACTTATAATGTTATAAATAGGCTCTTGCGTTTAGGATGAACTTAATACAAATAAAGATATCATTTCGTAGCGGGTAGTGGCCCCGAGACAATCCATTTTCTACAGTTTGGTTTATAGCCACGACAACAAGAGACAACTTTATAGCCACGACAACAAGTGACAATGTGTACCAAAAGATCATACCACAATTCACAAGTGAAGGTAGGTACGCTGAGAAACGCACCACATGGTAGCAAAGGCAAACACATCTGTGCATTCCTGGGTTTTCTTGGCTGCAACATTTCCCTGCACACCGATCTGATCATAACGAGAACGCAGATACAGTATAGATAGAAATGGCCCCAACTGACGAGCAAAAATGTACATTTTCGCAAAAGAATTTGAGTAACCTCTATTCATCGTCGTATATCTTATGAAGGATATAAATATGAAACCACCAAAACCCAAGATGGAGTCCTTGCACCAACCACAATCAACAAAAGGAGGGAACTGATAAAAATTAATTGGCCAAAATAAACAGTCCAGTTTTCTTTTACATTTTTCTCTCGACAAACAATACAGGCTGGAAGACCAGGTGGAATCAGCTCAGTCGACGTGAAGTCAGCTTGGATGATGCGGTTGGATGCACGGAGTTGAACTGTTGAAGGGATTGCGCGAGGATACACAATCTTGCTGGTTCACATAAGCACTTTCGGGTGAAGATCACCGTGTGCTTATTCGCCTTGCAAACAGTAGAGCTGGCGGATATTTCCTGAAGCTGGAAATGAGATTTAGAACTGTTAATAGTTACTCGATCATTTACAGTGAAAGATTCTGATGGTGGAAATTGATAAGGATAAGAACCAGCTAAAGTTGTCACTTGTAGAAATCATTTGGTTGGGTTTACTACTTCAGTGGCAGGTGTACAAATCATTTGGTTAAGTATACCAATTTTGAAGTACTCAATGAAAATCGTATAACAAACTGGATAAAATAACGCACCAACGAGCATGTATGAATCACTGCATTCAACATTTTAATGTATGATTCAGGGACGATGAACGGAGCAATCAAGCCTCTAACCATGGTAAGCATCAAGCACTACACTATCCAGATCTTGACCAAGTTTCAAAAATTCGGAACTTGAAAAATCTTGAATCCTAAGAGGGATCCAGTGCCATTTTTGGATGGTTACCATTTAGTCATTTACCAGTGACAGCCATACTTGTTATTTCAAAAGTAGTCAAGATCAATTGAATAGTAACTGAATAATGAAGATGACTACATTCTGAACAGTTCTGAACCCATACTATGTAAGCAATCAACAGTGATAACCACTGCACAGGAAGTGGCACATTTTCTAGCTTGGAGTCATAATTGGCCCACCATAATATATGATCACTGCTCAAAGACCTCAGGGATTACCATGAGATGGCCAATGATAGTGTCATGGACTAAATAAAGAAACAGCCAAACCTCAAAAAGACAAGATGCGGAGCCTAAAACTGGTAGGACACAAATAAGTATAAAAGAAATTAAACATGCAAACATTCTCTATCATCACAGTAACATCAATAGACAAATAAATTACCGTATAGCCAATCCTTGAATTGAGCATGAAGGGCACATGCCAATTCCTTTTTCCGGTTATAATCGAGCTCCAGTTCCCGGATATTCTTTTGAATATCTTCTAGAGAAGCATGCTGAAAATGTACAATAAGGAAGCCAAACTTCAGAAATATATGCAAATAAATATGGTTATGTGGCATATTCAGTAACATGTTAGTATGTTACTAAAGAGCACCAGACAGTAACATAGAGAGAACTATGTTGTTCAGTGGCTCACTGCATCCAACCCAGCACCACATAACCTTAGTTGTTCCCCCTCTACCAGGAAATACATATTCATTTCAAGTTTTCAACTCGTCCTGCTACTTGAATCAGCACAATTCAAATAAGTGTGATATTTAAGGAAAAGCAAATGGTTTGGAATATTTTTATCTGCACTCTTGTAGTAAATTAATCTTACATTCAATAACTTGGATCCTTCCTGCTCCGGCTATACTCACCTTAGAACACCACCACATTTTCATTCTATGAATATTGTTAAATATAATAAACAACATATGCTTGTTTTAATCGAATCCCTCAATTGTGCATAGTTACATCAAAGGTAATCGTCCTAAATTGTAGTGAGTAAATTATTATAATATCTCATAAGTCCCCTCCCCAAAACAAGCCCTTTCTGACTAACCAACTGCCGTTAGAAAAACATGACAAATTGCTATGGATTGATTAGATTGCATATTACCTTTTTCCTTTGGGATGCCCAATAAACGTCAGGCAATGTAAATGGATTGTATTTGGTAGGCCCTTGTGACTCAAACCAACTAGGAATCTGCAGGGAAAAAAACAGCTGCACTGTCATATTTTGGTTATAGAGAAATCAATGCATGGATTTAAAATACATCAAATGCTGGGTTCTACATCACTGCAACACAACCTACAAAAATCCATATTTGGCTGGTTCGAAGCCATGGAAAGGGAAACGTTGTCAGACTTCAGTAATATATCAGGTTTCAGCATTAGGGCGACTCCCCATTGCCAACTAACTAGTTACAACTGAGAAGTATGGAATAATGGCTTCTCTGTTCTTACTACAGTTGCTATGGACAAGATGGAGAATGCAAGAACAATGGAAGATAAGGTCAACACGGACGCATCATATACAATAAGTTGCCATACACCAACAGATTAAAGCTCACATCTGCTCAGTATAAGAAACAATAGTTTCATTGAATTCGTAGGAATTTTTTAATTGACCTGCAATAATCTAGGAAACTAAGGGATTTCTTTAATTGACCTGCAATAATCTAGGAAACTAACATACAGTCTCCATACCAAAAAGTTTGTGAATAGATCAGGAACGAGACAAGTGGCAGACTCGGCTTGGACATCAGAAACCCCGGCAGGATGAGATAATGAATCATGTGGATCAACAACTCCCAGTACAAATGGTTGGTCCCACTTGTTGACGTTAGGATCCACACCAACTTGCGCCAAATGCTCCCCCAGTTGTGGATAATAAGTATTAAATGGAGCAACCTGTTAAAATAAGAGGTAAACATTTTTTAAAGTTGTTGAAATGTAAAGTACATCTATGTTGAATCAAATTTAGTACAAATGTCAATTTCTTAAGCAGAGAATTTTTTGAACTCAATAGAATCAAATTGTACAGGTTCATTACCAACCTTTGTTGTTACTTTTAGCATGCTAAATGCTATAGTCTTCTTCATTTGATGGGATGGTTTTTATTGGTTCATGAAGGAGTACTTCAAAGGATAAGGAAGGATTAAGGACAAGTTTTAAACTTATAGATCTGAGAATAAATTTTCATGTCCGTATATCTCCATGCTTTCCATGCTTCCCAATTTTTCCTTACAACTGTCCATGAAGTTTTTTATCCTTTCATAACAACAGGATGTGGATATACAGTACCATACACTTCATCAAATGACAAAAATATACTTACTTGTAATTTATGGTTGTCCCCCACAATAAGTGGTTGGTGATTTACTCCCAAGTAGAAGATACATTCGCGACAATTGGCAATACAAATTCTTTTAGAAGCCACAATGATTTGCAATCGTTCACAATGCTCCACTTTTACCACCTGAGCATGGAACTTTTTTAGGCTTGCAACTAGATAAGTGACGCATACTCATTTCTAGCATGTGGATAATATAGAATAAAACTATACTGAAAAAGTATGCATTGAATGTAGAAAGAATCTTAGGAACCTGATGTGATGTGTTCAATTTGAAATAGAAATATAATATGGATTGTAAAATTGTGCATACATACCTTACCAATAGCACCAAGAACAATAGTAGCATCAGAACATCCATAGATGGTAGCATATTTAAGAGGGGCCAGTATGTAGATAACAGAATCATGGCAGTTCAAAACCTACAAAAGCAGTTTATGTTGTGAATAGTAGGCTGACAAAATCTCAGCTTTGAAACACCACTGTGGAACAGACAATTGCTGTTACTTGAAACTACAACGTGGGGATATGAATGACGATGCAAAACAAACTTCAGTCCCTCTCACTATCCTTTGTCCACTACTATAAACTAATGCAGGCATACCTTTATTGAATGCCCTTTGATATCAGATGCTTGTTTGACAACAGAAGTTTTGGAGAAACCCTCCACAAAAGTTGTATTTTGGTAGTATCCAGGATTGTTTGGCACAGAAGTACCAGTTGGTGAGCTGCTCTGAATTCTTGTATTTGTGACAGCATCAGACATTGTCACATCAGGATCAGATACACCCTGTTGGCTGTTTTCCTTTGCTGTAGATTTTTCGGATGTATATTCCAACGAAGAAGCTATATTCCGCAGAATCCAATCATGAACCTGAGCAGCGGGAACAGGAGCAGCAGGCATGTCTGGATCGGAATTCGCAAAAAAGGTAGCTGCTTCGCTTAAAGGAGTTCCTTCGGAGAATTGCAATAAAAACCCAAGGTGCTCAAAAGTCTCCATTGTCAATACCTGCATATAAAGCAATGCAAATGACAGTTAGGGTCAGGGGAATTTTCAGAGTAAGTATCACAAAGCAATGTATCCGAGGTTTTTTTCATCAGATAAGTAGTCCAACATGGCAATGGCAGTAATGTGGATTCTTCTGTTCAGCAACAGTACACAACCATGGATCATGTGTATCAAGATCTTTGTTTGGTTTTTGTATGTTGCAGAGAAGACGAACTAGCTCTGATGTACAACCTAAGATCCTAATTATCGAAAAAGCACTTCATTTCACAAAGTAGTCTACAAATCTATTTTATTCTCTGTGCTTCCTAAAACCACCAATGTCAAGCTACCCTATTCTCGACAGCACATAGGAATATCTTGTCTTATTCATCCTTATTTGTGTTGATCACACAACGGTGAACCCTGCCATTCCTTTATTTGTTTGATGAGGTTTTGATGTACCGCGCGGCCAAGGCAGGATTGCTGCCCGCGATAGAGAGAGAGAAAGGTGGGTTTTCTAATTTTCTTACATGATTGCAAAAGAGAGTACATAGCATCTTTATATAGTCGATGCAGGACCTGTCTATGCTAATACAAACTCTAACACCTTCCCGAATATGAATTATCTTCCTGAATTGCTAAGTGTCCTGAAGGGACTTTTCTAGGAACCTACCATATCCTGAAGGGATATCTTATCTCTTCTAACTAATTATAGAATTAATCCTCATGTATCCAAAATAGCCGGAAGTGCTTACCGTCAGGTCGTCCGAACCACTGGTTGGACCGGTTTCCCTCTTGCGCCGTGAATAGGTTAGGCCCCACATGACATCTCTCCTTCTTGAGCAGCAACTCATCCTCGAGTTGGAAAACAAGAAATAATTGCAGAAACATCTCCAAATCTTCCCAAGAAGCATTTGCAGCTGAAGCACCCTCCCATTGAACTAGAAGTTGGATTTGACCACGAGCAACACGTGACTTGATAACGGTGGCCGGTTGTGGACACACTCGTCTGTTCAGCAACGGCGACAAAGCTGGAGGGCTGTTAGGAGCAACACCCACAAATGGCTTCAACAGGCTAACGTGGAATACATGAATTTTGGCACGCGCCGACAATTCCAAACGATAAGCAACCATGCCAACACATTGAAGCACTTTGTATGGTCCAAAATAGCGAGGACCCAATTTCCCACGGTTGGGTAGAGACAATGATGCTGTTGCACGATGATGA
Organism: Hsuehochloa calcarea; assembly: GCA_036346395.1. Classification (NCBI taxonomy): domain Eukaryota; kingdom Viridiplantae; phylum Streptophyta; class Magnoliopsida; order Poales; family Poaceae; genus Hsuehochloa; species Hsuehochloa calcarea. The sequence continues at coordinate 29,216,621 of CM070603.1, read as the reverse complement.
AGACAGAGCCAAACCCATTGACCGACAGTAACTGCAATTCACGATGTCCTTTGTCATACTGATGTTTATACAAGCTTTGGGCCTGAACTAGCCGATCATGGACCTCCAACAAAAATTCATCACGATCGCGAACTAATTGCTCAACGGCGGGAAGACGTGTGCTACCCGACTCATAGGAGCGCAAAGATGGTGATGTCCGGCCATACACCACGTGGAACGGCGAAGTTCGAAAACCAACAAAGCCATTGCTTTGGCCTATCCCCGGTGATGCATCGTAGGTACATGACAATGATCTTCTTAACGACCTCGGACTGATCATCTGATTGGGGATAAAAAGTTGTACTGAGATGCAGCTTAACACCCGCCAAATGAAATAATTCGGTTCAAAACGTGCTTGTGAAGACTGGATCGCGATCACTGACAATGGAGGAGGGGACCCCATGAAGCCGAATAATATCACTGAAGAATACCTGGGTGACCGAATGTGCTGTGTAGGGGTGCGCCAAAGGAACGAAGTGCGCATACTTTGAAAATTGTCCACCGCCGTGAGTATAACTGTTTTCCCATGTACGTGCAGAAGACCTTCAATAAAATCCATAGCGATGTCGGCCCATATCATGGAGGGAACGTCCAACGGATGTAGAAGGTTGGCTGGATGTAATTGTTCAACTTTATTCCGTTGATATGTATCACATGTACGCATGAAATGCTGAACCACGGAGCGAGCATTTGGCATGTGAAAATCCGCACGCAAACAATGGAGCGTTTTCTGGACTCCTTCATGTCCACTGCCACGAGCCGCCTGGAGGGGGCAATGTAGGAGAGCGGTAGTTGGTGGAACGAATACCCGCCGGTTGAAAGTCACCAAACCATCGATGATAGCCCACGGTCCGCGCTGAGTCCCGACCGTGATAGACGTATGGAGCTGCTGCACGGTCGAATCGTGAGCCAACTCGATGCGAAGGCCATCGAATACAGCAAATTGAGGAGATGAAAGTGCCATAGCCGCCATGTTGCTCTCAGTGTCACGTCGGGTTAGTGCATCGACGACCACATTGGTGCTACCCGGTTTATATTCCACGCCAAAATCATAGCCCAAGAGCTTGCTAACCCATTGATGTTGTGGAATTGTAGACAGTCGTTGATCAAGTAGAAACTTTAAACTGTAATGGTTAGTGCATACCAAAAACGTGCAGCCCTATAAGTAAGGTCTCCAATGGCGAACTGCCTGAACAAAACAGATGAGCTCTCTTTCATAGGCAGCCAAGCTCACATGGCAAGGGGCAATCAGCCGGCTAAAGAAAGCAATAGCGCTCGTGCCTTGGTGAAGGACAACACCAAAGCCATGGCCCGACGCATCACATTCAACGATGAATTCCGCAGAGAAATCCGGCAACTGCAATACCGGAGCCCAAGTGAGAGCCATCTGGAGTTGTTCAAAGGTGGTTTGGGCTGTGTCGGTCCAGTGAAAAGCTTCACGCTTGAGCAATTGAGTGAGAGGTACCGTGATGGAACCGAAATCCTGAATGAATTTGAGGTAATACTCGGCAAGGCCGAGGAATCCACGAACTGCTCATACCAACTTTGGAACCGACCAGGACGTTACTGCACTGATCTTTGCTTGGTCGACGGCGACGCCGGCTGCGGATACCATGTGGCCCAAGTACGCAACTATCTCCTCCCAAAAAAAACATTTGGAGCGTGTTAGGAAGAAACGATGGCACTGTAGTGTGCGGAACGGGACGAACATGTCGAAGATGTTCGGACCACGATGGACTATAGATGAGGATGTCATCGAAGAAGACCAACACAAAACGGCGGAGGAAATTATGGAGGACAAAGTTCATCAATGCTTGGAATGTGGCCGACGCGTTGGTGAGGCCGAATGGCATAACGATGAACTGAAATAGCCCTTGGTGAGTGTGAAATGTTGTCTTCTCCACATCTGCCGGATGCATAAGTACTTGATGATAGCCAGAGCGCAAATTGAGTTTAGCAAAATATTTGGCGCCATGGAGTTCATCAAGCAATTCCTCCACAACTGGAGTCAGAAATTTGTCCTTGATGGTGTGGTCATTGAGAGCATGGTAGTCGACACAAAAGCACCAAGATCCATCAGTCTTTTTGACGAATAACACTAGGAAGAGAAAGCCGATGTACTGTGGCGAATAGTCCCTTGCTGAAGCATCTCCGCACACTGTTTTTCGAGCTCGTTTTTCGCAATTGAACGTGGCGGTAGGGCCGAACAGCAATGGCATCAGTCCCGCGCTTCAGGTAGATGCGATGATAGTGGTCCCTGGTTGGCGGCAGACCATGTGGCTTGGCAAAGAGGTTGTTGAATTCCTCGAGTAGATCATCCATTAAGATGGTACCGATACAAGCAAGCAAACGGGTCGACCAAGGCTCTATTGGAAGGCCATGCCAAATCACCTTGCGTCCACCACGAGCAAAGGCCATGGTCATGCGGGAGAAGTCCCAAGTGATCGATCCGAGCGTACCGAGCCACGGAACTCCCAAGACTACATCAAATCCTTCCAAAGGCATGGCATAGCAATCCAACGTGAAACCTTCCTGTCCGATGCGGATGGGCAAGGCACTGCAAAGGCCAAGGTCGGTGACACGATCACCGTTGGCGACGGTAACACTGAGAACCGATTGAGCTGCATGTGCACGCTGGCGACATGCACCACATGGTCAGCGATGAAGTTATGCGTGGAGATGGAGTCGAAGAGGCCGACCAATGTAGCGGTGTCGATTACCACCAACAAGCCCATAGCCGGCCGAAGCGAGGTTGAATGCCGGTGAGGGTGGCCAAGGGAGTCTTGGCTCATTATTGGTGGCCGAGGGATCTTCCTGGTCGTCGTCGCCAAATTCCGGATGAATCTCGATGACAAAAAGGCGCTTACAGCGATGGCCCAAGAAATACTTCTCATCACACTGATAGCAAAGACCTTGTGCACAGCAACGTTCCGTCTCGGCCGGCGTCAGCGAACGGCACGGCACAATTGCTTGGGCAGAGCCCCGGGCATGGAAGGTGTCCTCGGGCGGTTTGACCAGAGAAGCCCCGCCAGACGAACCAGCTACAGTGGCACCCGAGCCAAGCGGTCCGACCGGATGGACCCGCCAGTCGACCCGCTTACGCCATGGTCGTCCTGGGGGAACGACTGGGGTAGCCACTTGCGTAGGACACTCATATGCATGCGCCAAGCTCATCGCGGACTCCAATGACTAAGGCGCTTGCAATTCAACATCAGTTTGAAGAGGTTGCCCGAGACCGGCTGTGAATAATTGAATCTGTTGATGCTTGGTTAACGGGTCGGTACGACACGAGAGCGAGAAATTGGTCGGAGAACTCCCGAACCATACCCTTTTTGTGCCGTGCAATAAGCTCGCCCAACGGATTGCTACGCAAAGGTGGTCCAAAGCGGGTGTCGATCAGCTCGATGAAGTGGCGCCATGAAGGCATGCCCATGTCACGTTCCAAGAGATGGTACCAAAGCTGGGCCGAACCCGTCATGTGAAAGGTTGCTAGCCAAACCTTGTCTTCCTCCATAGTGTGCTATCCCCGAAAAAATTGCTCACAGCGATTGAGCCAGGGAAACGAATCTTGCTGACCGTCGAATGTCGGAAAGTTCAGCTTGTGGAAGCGAGGGACATTGCACAGTTGGTGGTGCACCCTTCCCTCATTGGGCGATGTGCCGGGGGCATCTCCACATCGCGTTGTGGTACACCCCTACCGCGGGAGTCTGAAGACCATGTGCAGCCTAGCGAGGACTAGGGAGCAGGCCCTCTGTCGCTCGTAGGCCGACGTTGATGATGGAGTCGCGGTCGAAGTCGGGGGCCTGCTGTTGGTGACCTTGCTCCAGGCATGTGATGGCGAGATGATGGGCGCGTTGTTAGTTGTCGATGTCGCGAATGGAGCAGGCCAGCATGTCGATCTTGTCGTAGAGCTTGAGCCGATCGATCTCCATCTACTGCAACATAGCATCCAGCTTCTTGTTGACCGCATCCGAACTATCTCCTTCTGACATGGTCGGCGAAGCAACGGATGTCTCTGATACCAAGTTGTCATGAACCGGATTGTTGGAGAGGGGGTTGGATCGAAGGGGATAGTTGTGAGCAGTAACGAGACGTGGTCCTGGACCTCGACAACGTGGCAAGGGGGCCGTGGTGGCTGCTGCCACACGGCCAAGGTAGGATTGTCGCCCGCGATGGAGAGAGAGAAAGGTGGGTTTTCTGATTTTCTTACTTGATTGCAAAAGAGAGTACATAGCATCTTTATATAGTGGATGCAGGACCTATCTAAGCTAATATGAACTCTAACCCAATCCTTCCCGAATACGAATCTTCCTAAATTGCTAAGTGTCCTGAAGGGACTTTTCTAGGAACCTACCATATCCTAAAGGGATATCTTAACTTATCTCTTCTAACTAATTATAGAATTAATCCTTGTGTATCCGAAATAGCCGAAAGTGCTTGCCGTGTCGGTTTCGGTCGCTACCCGTCTATGCTAACCGGTTCGACCGGGAGGCACCGGTCAAACCGTCCGAACCACCGGTTGGACCGGTTGACCCACCAGTTGGACCGGTTTCCCTCTTGCGCCGTGAATAGGTCAGGCCCCAGTCCCACATAACACTCTATGCATACAGCATTGACTTTACATAATGAATTTCATGCAGGGGAATGAACCAGGGTGCATTGATATTATTGAAAGCGAACAAAAGTAATCAACTTTCACACAAACAACTATATTGGCTTAGAAAAAACAAACATTGATAGAACAATAGATATACTAAGTACTAACCATAGACTCATCACCCTCTCCATCAACAGAATCTGCCAAAAGAGATAGAATGTTGGCCATATGCTTTTGTAAATAAGATAATTGATGAGCTTCTTCATCTGTTTGTGAAGGCATAAACCGTCGACTATTACTGCGTACAAGCTGCAAGCATAAACAATAAATATCTGCTTAACAAGTAACAAAAATGGAAATTGTGGATCACTCTGCCTTGGCAGGAGAAACACAACTTGCAACTTGGAAGTAACTAGCAGAATAGCCCATGCAATTGTGCGGCTAGTCTGACTATGCCACAAATTAGCTGTTAGAGTTTGTTTTCTGCATAATTTTCTCCCCAGCCAACTGACAGAAACATCTTACGGCTTTTAGTTGTCATCCTACAAATCATATTGATATTAAGATATGGATCGTATGATTAACAACTACGATAGTTGTACTCTGGTCATCCACATTATGAATGGAAAAGAATTTTTTTACAAAACAGACAAATGAAGGATCCTCACTTTTACAATCATGTTGTGCCACATTATGAACGTGTAAGATTTTCTAATTTCTTTGTGTCCTGGCTATTTTTTTACAATCCTTCGTCAAGCCAAACTATATGGTAGCCTAATGTATAGATTTGTTAACTTTTTCTTATTCTGTCTGGTGTTACTTGATGAGGCAGTACAAGAAAATCCTAACTAATCTCGTTGGTTGGATTGAAACAACTGGATGGTCCAAAAAACATTAGAATGTATTGCAAAAGGGCTTGCAAATAAAAAAGAGGTATTGTAGCAATTGTTAAAAAGAGCACAGCTTGCATAACTCACTGTCATGAAAAAGAGTAATTGGATAAATCGATTGGAGGATACAATGACACATGTAAACAGCATTTGGAAGGAAAATATCAGCAATAGGCAAAATGTCCTTTCTAAAGGCAGACATGACTACAGACTAGATACTGTAATCTATTAGAAATAGAAAAGGGATGCACTAAGGGTCAGGCGTCTGAAATTTAGGAATCAGACATTGCTACATCAATCCATTTGTTCCGTTAGTTTGTATTGTAAACAGGTTGGAGTGCATTTTATGGTGCAGTATTTTCTCAACTATTACAATATTATTCAATCAACTACTGCACGAAGCATCAACATTTGGTTTCACTACCTATCTAATGTTACAGGCTTACAGCAGTCCATTTGAAACACTGCGGTGGTGGTAAAGTTGCAGGAAAGAGCACATTTTGAAGTACAACATTACCAATCAGCTACTGCAACATTGTGATTTAACTACTGAGAAAAGATTCCATATTCAGCAAGGTGTATCCCACCTCCAATGGAGTGTTCTAACTACCAATTGGCCTGATCATTGATCAAATCATCAAATACCCCATTTCCCACTAACCCCCAGCAGTAACAAACTGTGATTGGTGGTAATATGACCAATATTACAATATAATGCGCAAAAAATGCAACTCCCTATACGTATTGATAAGAAAATAATACTAAGGAGACCAAAAAAAATCAAAGCTTTCTCGTGCTCTTATGAAGTAGCAATCACATTAGAAATTTTTCACATTTATTGGTCGCTTCAAATGCATTTAATACGAAACCGAATTTACATTAGACTATCAGGCGTCGTTTTAGACAAAGGGTTTGGGCCCAGCTTTTAAATAAGCATCATTTCAACAATGGATATATCGGTATATCACAACATTATCATTTCTTAATCTTATATGGAAATCACATTCATGTCCAGACTCATAGTCTAGATTCGCAGAAGCATAAAATTTCCAACCAAAATCTATTGGAGCGAATCAACGAATCACTCGGTCGCTCCCCAATCCAACACACACTAATGATAACCGGACGCCACAAACCATAGCGCCAGGCGGAGAGCGATCGGAACCTGACCTGGATCGGGGAGAGCGCGGAGAGGTATCCGTCGAACGCGGAGGTGGAGGGCCATACGTCGGCGACGGCGGGCGAGTCCTTGTGCGCGCGCGAAACGAGGCGCTTGTAGGACTGGATGTAGAGGAAGAGGAGCACGTCGCGGAGGTCGGCGCCCCCCGCGGCTTCGTTGCCGCCGTCGGAGGAGCACCGCGGAGAGCGTCCCGAGCGCCAGCGCCGCCTGCTCGGCGGGTATCTGCAGCGCCTCCGCGAGCGCTGCAGCGCCCACGCGGCGGCCGCCCCCCGGCGCCGCCGCGAGCCTCTCCTTGAGCTGGGCAAGGGTCTGCGTCAGCGTGCCCTCCGGGAAGATCAGCTTGGGGATCGGCAGGAGCCCGTACTCGAACGCCACCCGCCGCGGCCGGATGACCTGGGAGGCGGTCGGCGCAGCTGCTGCGCCCGCACCCGCTATGGCGGCGGAGGTCGCCGCCGGCGACGCGTCCAGGGGCTCGTCGGCCATTGCAGCGCTACTGCGCGTGAAAGAAGGCAGAGAGAGGAGAGATCTAAGGGAAGGGTGGAGACGGTGAAAGGAATGGTGTGCTCGTGTAATATTTTCCTCTCTTTTTAAAAGTTTTTTTCTTCTTTCTGTGACGAGTGTTCCACAGACAGGTGGGGTAGGGATTCAGGGTCCACACGTCATGCTCAGCATTGGTTTCGGCTGAGTTTGTACCTGGTAGGGCGGGATTCAGGGGCAGCGTGGGGGGTGATTGGTTTGATGTCACGCGTGGGAGCGTGGGCGCACGAGCTAGATCACATTCTGTTATTCAACGGCCCGGATTAACGCAGGTGAGGTTAGATCATGGCGAACTTTCTTGTCTCGTCGGCCTCGGCAGTACGAGATTCATGTGTCCCAAACGGATGACGGAACATTTGCAAAGCAACAAGGACGGCGGTGGCTAGCGAGTTCACTATCCACGTCAATGAGAGAGGTCTCTTTCTTCCTCCCCGACCTAGATCAACAAGCCAAGCACGGGGCCTAAGTTGGAAGTTGCCGTTTGGCCGGGCTTCGAAGCCGCTTTTTCTAGACAAACGGCTGGGCTCCAGAGATGTCGGGAGAACCTCGAGCCCAAAATCAACGTAGGGAGAAAAGCATGGGATGGGACTGGGAGGCTCTGACGGCTCCGGAAGAAAACGAGAGGGCGAAATACAACCTTACCCTTGTCACCGTCTTGCACGCGGAGCCGCACTATCCTCCGCGCGCCGCCGCACGATGCGTCATATCGCTGTTCGATTCGCTTTGTCGCCGACTGTTAGCTCGCCGCCCGCTTGATCTGTTGCGCTGCCGCCAAAGGGAAGAGGAAGAGGAGGGGTGGAGTTGCTGGCGGCGATAGTTGCAGGAGAAGAAATCGGGACTAATTGGATTTGGGATTGATGAGGAAGGAGGATAATTTATCTACTATCTACTACTTACAAATTAGAGCAGTTGGGTATCTATTCTCCTTCATATGACGTGGACCGTTAGATCCGTTCTCCTTGACGCGAGTCATACTAATTGCTCAACGGCGGAAGACGGTGCTACCCGACTCATAGGAGCGCAAAGATGGTGATGTCCGGCCATACACCACGTGGAACGGCGAAGTTCGAAGTGATGTCTGAAAAGATGTGTTATAACAATATTCCGCCCAAGGCAACCAACAAAGCTATTGCTTTGGCCTATCCCCGGTGATGCATCGTAGGTACATGACAATGATCTTCTTAACGACCTCGGACTGACCATCTGATTGGGGATAAAAAGTTGTACTGAGATGCAGCTTAACACCCGCCAAACGAAATAATTCGGTTCAAAACGTGCTTGTGAAGACTGGATCGCGATCACTAACAATGGAGGAGGGGACCCCATGAAGCCGAATAATCTCACTGAAGAATACCTGGGTGACCGAATGTGTTGTGTAGGGGTGCGCCAAAGGAACGAAGTGCGCATACTTTGAAAACTGTCCACCGCCGTGAGTATAACTGTTTTCCCATGTACGCGCAGAAGACCTTCAATAAAATCCATAGCGATGTCGGCCCATATCGTGGAGGGAACGTCCAACGGATGTAGAAGGCTGGCTGGATGTAATTGTTCAACTTTATTCCGTTGATATGTATCACATGCACGCATGAAATGCTGAACCACGGAGCGAGCATTTGGCATGTGAAAATCCGCACGCAAACAATGGAGCGTTTTCTGGACTCCTTCATGTCCACTGCCATGAGCCGCCTGGAGGGGGCAATGTAGGAGAGCGGTAGTTGGTGGAACAAATACCCGCCGGTTGAAAGTCACCAAACCATCGATGATAGCCCACAGTCCGCGCTGAGTCCCGACCGTGATAGACGTATGGAGCTGCTGCACGGTCGAATCGTGAGCCAACTCGATGCGAAGGCCATCGAATACAGCAAATTGAGGAGATGAAAGTGTCATAGCCGCCATGTTGCTCTCAGTGTCACGTCGGGTTAGTACATCGACGACCACATTGCTGCTACCCGGTTTATATTCCACGCCAAAATCATAGCCCAAGAGCTTGCTAACCCATTGATGTTGTGGAATTGTAGACAGTTGTTGATCAAGTAGAAACTTTAAACTGTAATGGTTAGTGCATACCAAAAACGTGCAGCCCTATAAGTAAGGTCTCCAATGGCGAACTGCCTGAACAAGACCGATGAGCTCGCTTTCATAGGCAGCCAAGCTCACATGGCAAGGGGCAATCGGCCGGCTAAAGAAAGCAATAGCGCTCGTGCCTTGGTGAAGGACAACACCAAAGCCATGGCCCGACACATCACATTCAACGATGAATTCCGCAGAGAAATCCGGCAACTGCAATACCGGAGCCCAAGTGAGAGCCATCTGGAGTTGTTCAAAGGTGGTTTGGGCTGTGTCGGTCCAGTGAAAAGCTTCACGCTTGAGCAATTGAGTGAGAGGTACCGTGATGGAACCGAAATCCTGAATGAATTTGAGGTAATACTCGGCAAGGCCGAGGAATCCACGAACTGCTCGTACCAACTTTGGAACCGACCAGGACGTTACTGCACTGATCTTTGCTTGGTCGACGGCGACGCCGGCTGCGGATACCATGTGGCCCAAGTACGCAACTATCTCCTCCCAAAAAAAACATTTGGAGCGTGTTAGGAAGAAACGATGGCACTGTAGTGTGCGGAACGGGACGAACATGTCGAAGATGTTCGGACCACGATGGATCATAGATGAGGATGTCATCAAGAAGACCAACACAAACGGCGGAGGAAATTATGGAGGACAAAGTTCATCAATGCTTGGAATGTGGCCGACGCGTTGGTGAGCCGAATGGCATAACGATGAACCGAAATAGCCCTTGGTGAGTGTGAAATGTTGTCTTCTCCACATCTGCCGGATGCATAAGTACTTGATGATAGCCAGAGCGCAAATTGAGTTTAGCAAAATATTTGGCGCCATGGAGTTCATCAAGCAATTCCTCCACAACTGGAGTCAGAAATTTGTCCTTGATGGTGTGGTCATTGAGAGCATGGTAGTCGACACAAAAGCACCAAGATCCATCAGTCTTTTTGACGAATAACACTAGGGAAGAGAAAGCCGATGTACTGTGGCGAATAGTCCCTTGCTGAAGCATCTCCGCACACTGTTTTTCGAGCTCGTTTTTCGCAATTGAACGTGGCGGTAGGGCCGAACAGCAATGGCATCACCCGCGCCGTCGTAGATGCGATGATAGTGGTCCCTGGTTGGCGGCAGACCATGTGGCTTGGCAAAGAGGTTGTTGAATTCCTCGAGTAGATCATCCATTAAGATGGTACCGATACAAGCAAGCAAACGGGTCGACCAAGGCTCTATTGGAAGGCCATGCCAAATCACCTTGCGTCCACCACGAGCAAAGGCCATGGTCATGCGGGAGAAGTCCCAAGTGATCGATCCGAGCGTACCGAGCCACGGAACTCCCAAGACTACATCAAATCCTTCCAAAGGCATGGCATAGCAGTCCAACGTGAAATCTTCCTGTCCGATGCGGATGGGCAAGGCACTGCAAAGGCCAAGGTCGGTGACACGATCACCGTTGGCGATGGTAACACTGAGAACCGATTGAGCTGCAAGTGCACGCTGGCGACATGCACCACATGGTCAGCGATGAAGTTATGCGTGGAGATGGAGTCGAAGAGGCCGACCAATGTAGCGGTGTCGATTACCACCAACAAGCCCATAGCCTGGCCGAAGCGAGGTTGAATGCCGGTGAGGGTGGCCAAGGGAGTCTTGGCTCATTATTGGTGGCCGAGGGATCTTCCTGGTCGTCGTCGCCAAATTCCGGATGAATCTCGATGACAAAAAGGCGCTTACAGCGATGGCCCAAGAAATACTTCTCATCACACTGATAGCAAAGACCTTGTGCACAAGAACGTTCGCCTCTACGGCTTCGTCGTCCAAGACGCAGACAATTGCTTGGGCAGAGCCCCGGGCATGGAAGGTGTCCTCGGGCGGTTTGACCAGAGAAGCCCCGCCAGTCGAACCAGCTACAGTGGCACCCGAGCCGAGCGGTCCGACCGGATGGACCCTTGATCGACCACAGACGCCATGGTCGTCCCTGGGAACGATCGGGTAGCTACGTGGGACACTCATATGCATGCGCCCGTGCTCATCGCGACTCCAATGACTAAGGCGCTTGCAATTCAACATCGGCTTGAAGAGGTTGCCCGAGACCTACCGTGAATAATTGAATCATTGATGCTTGGTTAACGGTGACGACACGAGAGCGAAATTGGTCTGAGAACTCCGAACCATACCCTTTTTGTGCGCGTGCAATAAGCTCGCCCAACGGATTGCTACGCAAAGGTGGTCCAAAGCGGTGTCGATCACCGATGAAGTGGCGCCATGAAGGCATGCCCATGTCACGTTCCAAGGGATGGTACCAAAGTCGGGCGAACCCGTCATGTGAAAGGTTGCTAGCCAAACCTTGTCTTCCTCCATAGTGTGCTATCCCGAAAAAATTGCTCACAAAGAATTGAGCTGTGGAAGCGAATCTTCTTGACCGTCGAATGTCGGAAAGTTCAGCTTGTGGAAGCGAGGGACATTGCACAGTTGGTGGTGCACCCTTCCCTCATTGGGCGATGTGCCGGGGGCACCTCCACATCGGCGTTGTGGTACACCCCTACCGCGGGAGTCTGAAGACCATGCGACCTAGCGAGGACTAGGAGGCAGCCCTCCGTCGCTCGTGGCCGACGCTGATGATGGAGTCGCGGTCGAAGTCGGGGCCCTTGCTGGTGACCTTGCTCCAGGCATGTGATGGCGAGATGATGGGCGCGTTGTTAGTTGTCGATGTCGCGAATGGAGCAGGCCAGCATGTCGATCTTGTCGTAGAGCTTGAGCCGATCGATCTCCATCTACTGCAACATAGCATCCAGCTTCTTGTTGACCGCATCCGAACTATCTCCTTCTGACATGGTGGCAGCGCGGATGTCTCGATACCAAGTTGTCATGAACCGTATTGTTGGAGAGGGGGTTAGATCGAAGGGGATAGTTGTGAGCAGTAACGAGACGTGGTCCTGGACCTCGACAGCGTGGCAAGGGGGCCGTGGTGGCTGCTACCACACGGCCAAGGTAGGAATGTCACCCGCGATGGAGAGAGAGAAAGGTGGGTTTTCTGATTTTCTTACTTGATTGCAAAAGAGAGTACATAGCATCTTTATATAGTGGATGTAGGACATGTCTAAGCTAATATGAACTCTAACCCAATCCTTCCCGAATACGAATCATCTTCCTAAATTGCTAAGTGTCCTGAAGGGACTTTTCTAGGAACCTACCAATCTACCATATCCTAAAGGGATATCTTAACTTATCTCTTCTAACTAATTATAGAATTAATCCTTGTGTATCCGAAATAGCCGAAAGTGATTGCCGTATCGGTTTCGGTCGTTGCCCGTCTATGCTAACCGGTTCGACCGGGAGGCACCGGTCAAACCGTCCGAACCACCGGTTGGACCGGTTTCCCTCTTGCGCCGTGAATAGGTCAGGCCCCACATCACACTCTATGCATACAGCATTGACTTTACATAATGAATTTCATGCAGGGGAATGAACCAGGGTGCATAGATATTATTGAAAGCGAACAAAAGTAATCAACTTTCACACAAACTATATTGGCTTAGAAAAAACAAACATTGATTGAACAATAGATATACTAACCATAGACTCATCACCCTCTCCATCAACAGAATCTGCCAAAAGAGATAGAATGTTGGCCATATGCTTTTGTAAATAAGATAATTGATGAGCTTCTTCATCTGTTTGTGAAGGCATAAACCGTCGACTATTACTGCGTACAAGCTGCAAGCATAAACAATAAATATCTGCTTAACAAGTAACAAAAATAGAAATTGTGGATCACTCTGCCTTGGCAGGAGAAACACAACTTGCAACTTGGAAGTAACTAGCAGAATAGCCCATGCAATTGTGCGGCTAGTCTGACTATGCCACAAATTAGCTGTTAGAGTTTGTTTTCTGCATAATTTTCTCCCCAGCCAACTGACAGAAACATCTTACGGCTTTTAGTTGTCATCCTACAAATCATATTGATATTAAGATATGGATCGTATGATTAACAACTACGATAGTTGTACTCTGGTCATCCACATTATGAATGGAAAAGAATTTTTTTACAAAACAGACAAACGAAGGATCCTCACTTTTACAATCATGTTGTGCCACATTATGAACGTGTAAGATTTTCTAATTTCTTTGTGTCCTGGCTATTTTTTTACAATCCTTCGTCAAGCCAAACTATATGGTAGCCTAATGTATAGATTTGTTAACTTTTTCTTATTCTGTCTGGTGTTACTTGATGAGGCAGTACAAGAAAATCCTAACTAATCTGGTTGGTTGGGTTGAAACAACTGGATGGTCCAAAAAACATTAGAATGTATTGCAAAAGGGCTTGCAAATAAAAAAGAGATATTGTAGCAATTGTTAAAAAGAGCACAGCTTGCATAACTCACTGTCATGAAAAAGAGTAATTGGATAAATCGATTGGAGGATACAATGACACATGTAAACAGCATTTGGAAGGAGAATATCAGCAATAGGCAAAATGTCCTTTCTAAAGGCAGACATGACTACAGACTAGATACTATAATCTATTAGAAATAGAAAAGGGATGCACTAAGGGTCAGGCGTCTGAAATTTAGGAATCAGACATTGCTACATCAATCCATTTGTTCCGTTAGTTTGTATTGTAAACAGGTTGGAGTGCATTTTATGGTGCAGTATTTTCTCAACTATTACAATATTATTCAATCAACTACTGCACGAAGCATCAACATTTGGTTTCACTACCTATCTAATGTTACAGGCTTACAGCAGTCCATTTGAAACACTGCGGTGGTGGTAAAGTTGCAGGAAAGAGCACATTTTGAAGTACAACATTACCAATCAGCTACTGCAACATTGTGATTTAACTACTGAGAAAAGATTCCATATTCAACAAGGTGTATCCCACCTCCAATGGAGTGTTCTAACTACCAATTGGCCTGATCATTGATCAAATCATTAAATACCCCATTTCCCACTAACCCCCAGCAGTAACAAACTGTGATTGGTGGTAATATGACCAATATTACAATATAATGCGCAAAAAATGCAACTCCCTATACGTATTGATAAGAAAATAATACTAAGGAGACCAAAAAAAAAAAATCAAAGCTTTCTCGTGCTCTTATGAAGTAGCAATCACATTAGAAATTTTTCACATTTATTGGTCGCTTCAAATGCAGTTAATACGAAACCGAATTTACATTAGACTATCAGGCGTCGCTTTAGACAAAGGGTTTGGGCCCAGCTTTTAAATAAGCATCATTTCAACAATGGATATATCGGTATATCACAACATTATCATTTCTTAATCTTATATGGAAATCACATTCATGTCCAGACTCATAGTCTAGATTCGCAGAAGCATAAAATTTCCAACCAAAATCTATTGGAGCGAATCAACAAATCACTCGGTCGCTCCCCAATCCAACACACACTAATGATAACCGGACGCCACAAACCATAGCGCCAGGCGGAAAGCGATCGGAACCTGACCTGGATCGGGGAGAGCGCGGAGAGGTATCCGTCGAACGCGGAGGTGGAGGGCCATACGTCGGCGACGGCGGGCGAGTCCTTGTGCGCGCGCGAAACGAGGCGCTTGTAGGACTGGATGTAGAGGAAGAGGAGCACGTCGCGGAGGTCGGCGCCCCCCGCGCCTTCGTTGCCGCCGTCGGAGGGGAGCACCGCGGAGAGCGTCCCGAGCGCCAGCGCCGCCTGCTCGGCGGGTATCTGCAGCGCCTCCGCGAGCGCTGCAGCGCCCACGCGGCGGCCGCCCCCCGGCGCCGCCGCGAGCCTCTCCTTGAGCTGGGCAAGGGTCTGCGTCAGCGTGCCCTCCGGGAAGATCAGCTTGGGGATCGGCAGGAGCCCGTACTCGAACGCCACCCGCCGCGGCCGGATGACCTGGGAGGCGGTCGGCGCAGCTGCTGCGCCCGCACCCGCTATGGCGGCGGAGGTCGCCGCCGGCGACGCGTCCAGGGGCTCGTCGGCCATTGCAGCGCTACTGCGCGTGAAAGAAGGCAGAGAGAGGAGAGATCTAAGGGAAGGGTGGAGACGGTGAAAGGAATGGTGTGCTCGTGTAATATTTTCCTCTCTTTTTAAAAAAAAATTTCTTCTTTCTGTGACGAGTGTTCCACAGACAGGTGGGGTAGGGATTCAGGGTCCACACGTCATGCTCAGCATTGGTTTCGGCTGTGTTTGTACCTGGTAGGGCGGGATTCAGGGGCAGCGTGGGGGGTGATTGGTTTGATGTCACGCGTGGGAGCGTGGGCGCACGAGCTAGATCACATTCTGTTATTCAACGGCCCGGATTAACGCAGGTGAGGTTAGATCATGGCGAACTTTCTTGTCTCGTCGGCCTCGGCAGTACGAGATTCATGTGTCCCAAACGGATGACGGAACATTTGCAAAGCAACAAGGACGGCGGTGGCTAGCGAGTTCACTATCCACGTCAATGAGAGAGGTCTCTTTCTTCCTCCCCGACCTAGATCAACAAGCCAAGCACGGGGCCTAAGTTGGAAGTTGCCGTTTGGCCGGGCTTCGAAGCCGCTTTTTCTAGACAAACGGCTGGGCTCCAGAGATGTCGGGAGAACCTCGAGCCCAAAATCAACGTAGGGAGAAAAGCATGGGATGGGACTGGGAGGCTCTGACGGCTTCGGAAGAAAACGAGAGGGCGAAATACAACCTTACCCTTGTCACCGTCTTGCACGCGGAGCCGCACTATCCTCCGCGCGCCGCCGCACGATGCGTCATATCGCTGTTCGATTCGCTTTGTCGCCGACTGTTAGCTCGCCGCCCGCTTGATCTGTTGCGCTGCCGTCGCCAAAGGGGAAGAGGAAGAGGAGGGGTGGAGTTGCTGGCGGCGATAGTTGCAGGAGAAGAAATCGGGACTAATTGGATTTGGGATTGATGAGGAAGGAGGATAATTTATCTACTATCTACTACTTACAAATTAGAGCAGTTGGGTATCTATTCTCCTTCATATGACGTGGACCGTTAGATCCGTTCTCCTTGACGCGAGTCATTTGATCTTCGAATCTTTCGTGTGTGCGTGGTTCGTCACTCCCGATCTCCCATCACACTCCCGGCCCATCACCGACGAAACCGTCACCCCACCTCTCTCTCTCTCTCTCTCTCTCTCTCTCTCTCGTGCACAACTCTCAACCCCCCGCCGCCCTCTCCCTCGACGATGTACGTCGCAACCTCCACAAGCTGGACCCTGCGGCCGACCACCTCCCTGGCGCCAATCGGATCGACTGGCTTCCACCGCCTTTGGGGGTTCGCCGCTGCCGCCCCTGTCTCGCGGGTCACCAACATCAGGTTTCCCCTGCTCATGTCGTCATCGCTGTCCTCCCCTTGGCTGGATTTGATCCTCTTTGCCCGTCACGTCGCCGCCCTGGGCTATCTCTCAGGCCGCCATCGCTACCTCGGGTCTTCTTCTTCCCCGAGACGTCATCGCCTCTCCTCATCGTCCCACACGCGCAGCGCACTCCTTCCGTCCTAGCGTTGTAGCGCGCAGCGCAGTAGCCCCCCTCGTTCGCATGCGCACTCCCCACTTCTTCCCCAAATCCAAGCCCTAGCTAATTGTGCACCGCGTTGTTGTCCAACCTCACCGCCTTTATGGCTCCTCTTGCCGATCTCTACATCCCCGATGATCGGTTGACGCCCCTACCCCTGCGCCACTCGGTGGCCTCCCCTCCGACCCACAATCGTTGTCGTCCTCCCACCCGCCCATGGATCCCGCCATTAGGTCCTGCTCGCTTCTCCGGAGCAGGATGCTGATTGATCCTGCATTCCTCTTCAAAATTGGGACTGAAGTAGGTTGAGTTCTTTAGTAGTATTGTATTGCATAGTGGTAAGCGCTTATTGGTAGGGTTGTTGATTGATTGTTTGCTGGAATGTGTTGCAGATAGTTATTGACACATGTTGCATGACATTCGCGGAGGTTCAGAAGAGAGGTGAGGAGTTGTCACATCCTGTTTTTGAAAGAGTTTCAAAAATCAAAATTTGAGTTCAAAATCAAAACTTGATTTCAATTTCAAATTTCAAAATCAAAAAAAAATCTAAAACTCTAACCCTAGCCTAACCCTAGCCCCTTACCTGGGCCGGCCGTCTGTTCCTCGGGGCCTCTGTCGCTCCGTGTCTCCATGCCTCCCCGCCACACGCCTCGGGTGCCGCCCCCGCCAAGCCGCCGCCCCGCCTCGCGGTGCGCCGCCGGACCCCCTCTCCTCCCTCCTCGCGCTTTCGCGGCTCTCTCCGCCTCCGTCCCCGCCGCCCGGCTTTTCCCTCTCCTCGCTACTCCTCGCCTCGGCTATAAAAGCCGACGCCTCCCTTTTTCCCCTTCCTCCCTCCACCTCCCGCTCCAGTGCCCCAGACTCGCCGCCTGATTTTCTTCTTCGGCTCGGCCGGTTCCTCCGCCTGGCCCAGAAGCTCTCCGCTTCCATCTCTCGGCTCGGCCCTGCCGCCTCGGCCTCTCGCCTCTCGCGCGACGCCTCTTCCCTGGCCCCGGCCTCTCCCTCCTCTCCGCCGCCGTGCATCCGCGCTCCTCTCTCTTCGCTGCCGCGCCTCGCCTCTCCTGGACGCGGAGACGAGGCGACGCTGCTCGGGAGAACGCGTCGCCAGTTAAACCTCGCCAGACAAGCAAGGTGGGCCCATTGCCGGGTTGTTACATGTCGCCATGGCAAGCTGGGCCCACTTGCTGGGCCATGCATGCTCGTTCAGCAAGCGCTAGCAGTGGACCCGGCCCACGCTGCGGCCGTGGACCGGAGGCCACGTGTCACCTCGGGTTTTTCCGATTTTCGGGTTTTCGATTAATTGTTAAATCGGTTAAAACTTCCAAAATTCATATCTTTTTTCAGATAACTCCAAAAATTGTGAAACCAATTTCTAAAATTTTCTAAAATCAAGATCTTGTTATTGGTACTGGTCTTGTTCATTTTGGAGTTTATTATTTATTGAGTTGGTATTTATTTGCTCTCTTTGCCGTTGTGTCTTTTTAGGTACTTTTCGACCGATTAGGATTCGACGACGCGGAGACCTCCACGCCGACCAAGCTCAAGAGTACTAGACCCTCCGCTTTAACCAAGGCGAGTCAATACTTTGATCATTAGAACCTACATTTTATGCAAACTATGTTTATTTAAAATAGCAAAGTTGCATGCTTTAATTTTGTAAACAATGATATGTTAAAGCTTAAGGTAGTTAAATACCCATTTGTTGATTAATTACTTATTAAGCCATCCTTTGATAATTGAATCCAAGATTCCTTGTCACCCTAGTAATTATATGGTAAATACTAGTATAGGTTGTACTTGAGCGACATGCTAGTCTTGTTAAATACCGAACAATAAATGTTAGATCATCATCCTTAAACATGAAAAATGGTTTTGGGCGGTCATTGGATGTAGATGACGATGATGTTGCGTTAATTGGTTTTCCTTCCCAAAACCCTAAACAACTTGCTAGTACCACATCTGGACGGATGGAAAGAATGGTGGGTGCGGACGTAGTACGAGAATGGTTGGTATGTGGTATGAACCGTCCAGATGAATTAAGGACTTAATCTTGTCATGACCTCCTGTGTAAAACAAGTACAACCGCAAGTCTGCAAAGTGCAACTTGGCCTAGTAAAACTATTGAACCCTGAATGTCATCCCACAACCGGTGTTAGAAGAGTGCAAGCGGCAGGACGTATGCTGGCTTGAATGGGACACCGAAAAAGGTGAAGTTATCAGCTATGCTAGTCACTGTGGTCGGGGCCAGCTTTGCTAGTCATTGTGGTAAGCATCCCGCACAACTTATGGAATTGGCCATAGGGGTGAGATGACGGAAGGGGCAAGGTAGTTTGAAACGTTACTGTGACGATCGCTCAACTACATGACTAAGGAATCATGTGGAGTAACGAGTATGATTATCTCTTATGGGTACGAGTGTACAACCTCTGCGAGTCTAAACTGCTTTTAAATGTACCGCGCTTTCGGTCAAAGGCGGCATATGGGAACTTAACCTGAGTTAGTTCTATTTCAAAAATCTTTGTGGGTGGAATGGAAATGTGTTGGGCTCATCCAGCCCTTGTTTTGGATTTTCCTGGGTAGCCTTATCCAGTGCTGATAATCGGTGGACGTAACCGTTATCAAAATTAAGCATAAGGTGGAGGTAACCTTCGCTGTTATTTAATATTGCACTTAATCTCTTTAAATAAAAATGAAATCTATTTAAAATGCTAAGTCATAGGACTTTGTAATTATGATAATTTAAAATGATGCTTTAGCAAATAAAAGAACATGAGCCATCCTTGTTAAGCCTTGCATGTATACTACTGCATTCTGTGTGTTGGCTCGCGAGCACGGTAGTTGTGCTCATTCTCGCTCTTTCCCCCAAACCCTCAGAAGCAGGAAATATTGGAGATTACGACTACTACGATGAACCAGATGCCTGAAGACCCTGGAGTTCTTGAAGCGTAGCTTAGTTCTTAGTTGTTCTAGTCTTTGAGCCTAGCCGACTCATTGGTACCTAGGTGCGTCCTATATTATCTGAGTTTTCGGGTAATATCGGATGTACACAGGTTTCCCCAGTCACTTGCCTGTGGAGAGATGTGTCCTCACCCTTTTTGCTTCCGTTGTCGCTTCCGCTACTTTGTGATGTAATCATTTGGCCTGTTTGGCCCTTATTGTAAAACTTGACCCGATGCGGTCTATGTAAACTCTGATGTGTTAAATTAATGAATGGTATGGTTTTACGCCATTGTATGAAATGATTGATGATGTATCTGTGAGTGCTATCTCTTGATCCGTGAATATACGCTTATTCGCAGAGGATTCGGGATTAGAAAATCCGGGTCCGACAGAGCTGGTATCAGAGCATATGACTGTAGGATCTTTAGTTAGACTGGTCGAGCCTAAGGACTTGAGTCATATTTTTAAAATTTATGAAAAGCTTTAGCAAAATATAATGTATCTATTGCTCTTACTCATCTATCTTAGTTCCTTACTTCCCCTGATTTCACTTGAGTTTGTACTCAGTCTGATTCTCTCGTCTGTTTCAAAAATTTGTAGATGGCAACCCCGTCGTCCGATGCCCCATGGGACTTTTGCTCTCATGGAGAAGGTGGAGTTGAATTCGTGAATATTCTCCACCAATTCATGCATCACTGGATTACCTCGCAAGCCTATCTTTGAGGCCGAAAGACTCAAACCTCGGACCAAGAGTCATGGACCATGGAGGTTTTCCTCTAAGCCGAGAGGGTGAGTTCATCGCTCACACCTTCGCACCGAGACCTCCAAGAGATTGTTTGAAGCGCCCAAGACGCAAAGACGCAACCGCCTTCAACCGCCGGAGCGGATGCACCTAGATCTTCGCGAGAAGCGCCCTTCTACTACTACCGCCTCTCCAGAAGGAGAGACCGATCCCAAGTCTTCGCTGCGTCATGTGGGAGTAGTTAGCTTAGTTTAGCTAGCGATTGCTTTGTATGTGATCTTTTGGTTGCAAGCACTCTTTGTTTCCTTCTTTTGTACGATGTGTGTGTATCTTGTGTCGTGACTTAGCATAGCCTATATGCTGTGTTTTCTGGAGTCATGTAACACCTAACCCCTTAATATAATGCAGCCATTCTAGGCTTTGTATTGTATTTGATCGTTTGTCCTCATTTGATTTGAGTTTCTTTTGGTTGTGCTCTAGAGGCTAGTACCCTCATATACCCGTGTTCTTAGCTTGATTGTTCTTGAGATGCCTCCAAGAAGAGCCCGCCTTCATCAGTGGAGCCTTTGCAACCGGCCGAGACAAGGTCGTGGCACCGCCCCGTCGTGGCTGGGGACAAGATCTGCCGCCACCACCGCCAGCCAACCCCTCCATGGCTCAAGTGATGTTTCAGCAGACGCAGATTCTCCAGCCTCGCCGCCGCCGCCAGACTGGGACAAGAGCCACACTTCCAAGTGGGGACTTCCTCGACGAGGCCTCTCACGCTTGCCTTCGCAAATGAGCCTTTGGAAGCGTAAGATTGGCTCGGGGACACGGAAAAGAAGCTTCGACTTGCTCGATGCTCGATGGGGACAAGGTGGACTTCGCCGCCCACCGCTTAAAAGGAGCCGCTTGGTGGGAAAACTACCTCACGCTCGAGGTGGTGATGGCTCGATGGAAGAAGAAGGAGAAGAAGCGCGACCTCTGTGAATCCAGTAACCAACCCGACCAGCGCCTCGATGAAGAAATGGTGAGTTACCTCAAGAAGAAGTCAACCCGCGGCGGACCATTCCTTGGGCGTAATTCAAGACCGCCTTGAGCCAACGTCGCATCAAAGAGTACTATGAGGTTGAAGAAAAATGAGTTTGAGCTCTCAAGCGGGGCGGATGTCGCTGAACGAGTACTTGACCGATTCAACCAACTTGCTCCGCTATGCCCCAATGACATAGCAATGGAGGAAGAGAAGATTGATCGCTTTGTGGAAGGCATGCGAGAAGAGATGAGAGGTCAGCTCATCCTTCATGACTTCCCCAGCTTCCATCACTTGGTCAACAAGGCCATAGTGCTGAAAAATGAGAAAAAGACTGCGGAAGTCAGCCACAAAAGGAAGATGGCATTTCAAGGGCCACCAAGCAACTTTCCGCAAAGATCAGTTTTTCAGGGCAGCTCATCTTTTAGGCAGTTGGCCGCCCCATCATCAAGAGTTCCATTTCAAACTTCGGCGCCATTTCAAACTTCGCGCCACAACGCAACCAGCGTCCCCGTGAGAGTGTTTCCGCGCTTCACTCCGTTGGACGACTGCGTGATCAATCCGATAGCTCATCTTCGTTGTTTCAACTGTGGAGAAAAGGGGCATTTCGCCAATAGATGCCCTCAGCCAGTCACCCCGGTGAGGTTCAACTTCAAAGCCACAACAACTCAAGGCCAGACTTCAGTTGCAAGTAAGAGTCGTCAAACCTCACAAGCATCAATAGCTGTTTCCACGCCAAGCCAAAACCAGGGTCATGTCAACCATGTCACCGTCGAAGAAGTCCCAGCAATTTCAGAAGTAATGAGAGGTACGCTCCTTGCCTCGTTTGGGTAGCCGAATCTCGGGGTCGAGATTCCGTTTAAGGAGGGTAGGTTTGTCACATCCTGTTTTTGAAAGAGTTTCAAAAATCAAAATTTGAGTTCAAAATCAAAACTTGATTTCAATTTCAAAATTTCAAATTTCAAAATCAAAAAAAAAATCTAAAACCCTAACCCTAGCCTAACCCTAGCCCCTTACCTCGTTGGGCTGGCCAGTCCAGTTCTCCGCGCCTCCGCGCTCCGTGTCTCCGCGTCTCCGCCTTGACGCCTCGGTGCTGCCCCACGCCCATGCTACGACGCCGCACGCCTCACAGGCAGCGCGCCTCGGACTTCTTTCTCCCTCCTTCCCGCCTGCACTTGGCAGCTTTCTCCCCTCCCGTCCCCGCCGCCTGGCTTTTCCTCTCCTCTGCCGCTCCTCGCCTCGGCTATAAAAGCCGAGACGCCTCCCTTTTCCCCTTCCTCCTCTCCACCTCCCGCTCCAGCGCCCGAGCTCCATGCCCCAGTTTTCTTCTTGGCTCGGCCAGGTTCCTCGCCGCCTCGCTAAAGCCTCCGCCGCTTCCATCTCCTCGGCTCGGCCCGGCCTCGCCTCGGCCTCTCGCCCGTCGCTCACGCTTCTCGATCTTGCTATTAGTAACTTGGTCTTGTTCATTTTGGAGTTTATTATTTATTGAGTTAGGTATTTATGATGCTCTCCCAAGCAGGTGAGTTGTGAACAATAATAGTTCTGAGAGAGTGCAGTGTCCATAACATTATTTTGTGTCATACTCCCTATGTTCCAAATGCATGCCATTCTTGCCTTCTTCTCACTCACGGTCTTTGAATGGATTTAGTTTTGCTACATTTTAATAAAGGACTTTTCTAGTTGGGAAAAAATAGGGTTATAACGCTTGAAAAAACAAATAAGTTCAAATGCAACAACTACCGAGACGAGAATAAAATGAAATAAACGAATTTGTAAAAAAATTGCAAAGAGAGGCGGTGTAGTTGGTTGGGACTAATTGGGTGGCATAAATATTGTAAACGAAAATAACAAAAATAAATATTTGCAATCTGCACAAAACATGATCGAAGAATGCAACATGTCTTCTCGTTCACGGTCTTTAAATGGATTTAGTTATGCCATGTTCTGATAAACATCTGTTGTAGTTAATTGGGTGGTAACATTGAACAAAATGAAATAAATAAGTCCAGACTGAATAATTAGCGAGATGGGAGTAAAATAAAATAAAGAAATTTGGAAGAAAAAACTATAGAGAGAGGTGGTGTGGGTGGTCGGGATTAATTGGGTGGCATAAATACCGTAAATAAAAATAACAATAAAAAATATATGAAATTTGTGCTAAACATGATCGAAGAATGCTACATGTCTTCTCACTTTTTTAATGGATTTAGTTCAGTGGTGTTTTGATAAATTTCTTCTGTAGTGTGATAAATAAATTCGGGTCATAACGTTGAACAAAACTAAATAAGTAAACATTGGATTGGTTTCTGTTAATAGTAATGTATCTAACAAATTGTGTTGTGTACAGTAACGGGGAGAAACGTTGCACAACAGTGGGTCTGGCAGGCCAGAGACTCTTTTGAGCTGGCTTTGGCACCCCGGTTCGGTGGCCCAGCAAGGTACGCAGCCCAGCGTTGTCTCACCCCGAGTTGGAGCTAGCTCGATGGCAGCCGATCAAGGAAAAAGACGACAACAGCGATCTAGCGGGCGGCGAGGGTCCACGCCGACATAGTGTGATGCCGGGAGAAACACTGGAGTATGTGGGTTTCATTTTTGTGCTTTTGCGTGCCTAGGGTTTGCTCGGGATGGGCTGACGGCGGCGGTGGCGCACGACCGAAACATAACAACAGCGTGGCGGGCTTCCGGCTAAGCTTCGGGCAAATTGACCAGCTTGGGAGCACCAGTGTGGCGAGGGGATCCCAATGGTGGCGACGATTGAGCTCGGGGAGGTCTAGCCCGAGCTGGCGACGATGAACGTTCGACAAAGCCATGTCGCACGACGATGCCAAGCTAAGGGCTACGGAGCTAGGGCTGAAGCTAGGGGATGGGTTCGTGTGCTCGAGGCAAAGCTAATGGTGCGTTTGATGGGACAAGAATGTGGACGGAGGCAGCAAATCAAGGAAGGGCCCTACCAGGGCCTTGTTGGGTGCGGTGGCGATTGGGGCGGCATTGCTGGAGCTGGAGAGGATGGAGAGGTGTGTGAGTATGTGGTGAGGCTAAAGGAGAGGATAGTATGGTCGGGTCCAGCTCTAAATGTGCGGGGAAGTAGTGGCGACACGTCCGAAGGGGAGGAGGCGGGGGCGGAGCGGAGGAAGGGTCTTCGCGGGCACAGGGGAGGAGCAGCGGCGCTGGGAAGAGCAGTGGCGACGGGGACGGAGTGGACGGAGGGAAAGTAAGGGGAAAAGACAGGAGGAGTCGAGAAGGCTGCACACAAGACTTTGATTACTTCCACAACCTTTCTTCTGCAACCTTATAGCTTTACATTCCTCCTACTTACAATGCACAAGTTGAGAAGATATGTCCAAGTTTGCACAGTTAAGAAAGTGCATAAGCACACCCATACCACACTGAATTGACGGAAATATCAGAATCCATGAATCTAAGAGAAATTAGGGACTATAGAATCAAGAAAAATATTACGAAATCAAGAGAAATTAGTGATTTGGAAGTCTTACTTGCCATCAGGATAGATTGTGTCAAAGAATACGAAGAGCCCTTGCTCAATTGCCCATGTTTCTGTGCCGCTGCCGCCGGCTAGCTACGATTCCGATTTGCTTCTCTGCTACACCACCACAGCCACTACGCCCCCTCTGCCAGACTGTCGCGACCACCAAGCCTCCACTCGCCGCTTTGGTGATATAACTTAGATAGAAGCCCTAAGGCAAATGAAATTAAGAGAAATCAGGATTGGGGAATCAAAAAGAA
Organism: Hsuehochloa calcarea; assembly: GCA_036346395.1. Lineage (NCBI taxonomy): Eukaryota > Viridiplantae > Streptophyta > Magnoliopsida > Poales > Poaceae > Hsuehochloa > Hsuehochloa calcarea. The sequence goes on along the minus strand of CM070603.1, from coordinate 29,191,404 downwards.
ATTAGGGATTTGGGAGTAACATTGATTGTTAGTTCATTGAAGGTAGTGCAGCGGCTTGAATAAGATCAAATCGGTGGTGGCATCGAGAACGACAGAACAACAAGATCGATCTAGTGGAGGAGGAAACAAGAGGTGCTTGGCAGCAGGATATGGATGAGATGGGTGTACCTCTTGTAGTGCTTGGATGTTGTGTGTGTTGCGGTTGAGTGGTAGGGGTGCGGAAGCAATGGTGCCGACGCAGGTGGTCGGACGCAACGACGCCGAGAGTGGGAGAGGGCCGGAGAAGAGTAAAAAATCGGTTATTCTGCAGAACTGATTTTCCCAACCGATTCGGTAGAGAAAAAAAACTATTAAATCTTTTAAATTCAAATTTGAATTTTTGACTACATAATGTCTTTCCCCAGTTAGTTTAGGTATTGTTATGCTATATTATGTATTGAAACATTAGTTTTTAGTATATTTAGCACTATTAAAACATAAAGGAGTCTTGGGTGCTCCAAACAGTCCACGAGGGGCAGCATTATCCTGTCTTGGACAGTAGCACATGGAGCTTGTCTCCCTCTTGCTCTCCTCCCTCTTGCTCCCTCTCCCTCGAAAGGAAAGAAGCAAGCACGACCAAGAAGCAAGCAGCAGCCGATGCAAGAGAAACAAAGACTAGCGTACAAAGCAAAGCAATAGTAGTGGCAAAGAATAGAGTTCGAGATGCAAAGCGATGGCAAGAACAAGCAAGGAAGGAAGGACAAGAGCATCAACAGCTAGACGTCGGTGAGTTTCTCTCCATGAGCTAGAGTGTTATTTCCAACTATGAGTAGTGAACTAGTGATAGACATCCTAGGTAGATGAGTTGGTATATTGTTAAGATGTATCCCTAACAAGGTCCAACTATGAACAAGCATGTCTCTGAAACATATATTCAGAATGTGGTATCTTATATAAATCAATCTTGACCTAACCAAGCACAATGTGGTATGGATTATTGTAGGTGATGGCTTCTAAATCTGTCAATGTTTGAGAGTATGGAGAGAGACTAGGAGGTGCTGGTTGGAGGTGCAGATATTGTAACCTTACGAAATCAGACGGAGGTGTCACCCGCCGAAAAGAACATCTTGCTGGGAAACACGGAAATGTTATTGCTTCAGTGGGGTTCCGGTGGAAGTCCAAGGCTCATGCTGGTAAGTTTTTGAATAAACGAAGGTAAGAAAGAAATCTATTAAAGATGAATGATTGCGAATGGAGCAAGCCTCAAGAGAGCCTGTAGCTCGTGGTCCGTCATCTCAAGATGTCTTCGTTGATGACGATGAAATGCAAATGGAATGGGCTCGCCGAGAGTCGTTAGAGGTACACCAGCTCCAACAAAGGGCAAAAGCCAGAGGGTGCGACATTTGAACATGTTTGTAGTAGTGGAAGTGGTACGACAAGTGGAAGTGGTAGGGAAATTGGAAGTGGCAGAGGAAGTGGTACAGGAAGCAGTTTCATTTCTAGGATGTTTGGCAGGTCACAGTCCATAAGAGTTGATTATGATATTTTACGCAGTCGGGCACCCATCCAACCCCGCATTGATACAACACTTCGTAGAGAAGCAAAGTCAAAACTTGAAAAATTTTGGTCTAAGTGGTTCCGTAGTAATGAAATTGATGGAGTTAAGACACAGTATCTTTATTTTTGTGCTGCCATCATAGAGATACAAGAACTTGGTAGAGACGTTCGTCACCAAGAGGGCATGAAATCGATAGGACATATCTTGATGCTAACGAACAAGAGGTAAAGGAGTATGTGGCACAGTTCAAAGATGACTGGGATATATATGGAGTCTCTATCATGTGTGACTTATGGACATGACCTACACAAATGAGTATCATTAACTTCATGTTGTACTGCAATGGAAGAATGTTTTTCCATAAGTCAGTGAATGCAACTGGTGACATATAAAATGCTAACTTTTGTATCGTGAAATTCGTAAAGTTGTGGAAGAAGTTGGAGTTAAACATGTTATGTAGATTGTGACTGACAATGGTGCGAACTACAAGAAAATATGTCAACTGGTAATTGAAGAGTATCCAACTTTAGTATGGCAGCCATGTGCAGCGCACACCGTCAACCTCATGTTGAAGGATATTGGCCAGTTTGAGGAGGTTGATGAAGTTGTCAAGGCTACTAAGAGGATTTGTCGGTTCCTATACAACTATAGTCGCCTCCATAATGAAATGAGCCAACAAATTAGAGGAGAGATAGTTCGTCCAAACGCCACAAGGTTTGGATCGACATTTATTTTCTTGAAAAGTTTTTGGGATAGAAAAGCAAAGTTCATGAAGTGGATGGTATCAAATGTGTAGAGCTCCAGCCATTTGAGCACGACAGAGGAAGGAGAATACATGTATTCCTATATCACAAGTAGACAATGGTGGTCTAGTATGGATTGAGTCATTAAATTGGTAGAACCGATTTATCGACAACTAAGATATGTAGACTAGCAAAAACCCACAACAGTGGCAGGAATGGTTGGAAAAATATATGATCTCAATTTAGAACTTCAAGATATATTGAAAGAAGATACCTATGATTGTGTTATAAAGCTTATTAATAGAAGAATTGCAATGATAAAGGACTGCACATATATAGTTTCAGAAAAGTAGATAGTTTCCTAAATCCAAACACATAATATATGTTTGTTGTATTTTTTTTCTAACATTCTAAGTGTGTTTGGTTGGACAACATCGTTGCTAAACCCATAGAGCCACAACTTATATAGTTTGGGGGAAGAATTCAGCCCTCGTCGTTTCTCTAACAATGTTAATTCAAAGAATAGCCGATACACCCGATGAGGCAATGCAAGCTCTAGGCGAGCTAGAATTATATCGTAATTGACGAGATTTATTTGCTTCAAATGAGGCTTACATTAGTGCTAATCATCATACTGCAGGTATGTTGTTATGAACTTATATATACATAGAAAATAAACTATCACTATGAGTTTAATATAATTTTCATGTTACTTGTAGCTACATAGTGAATGACGTTTGGAGCGTAGACACCAACACTAACAAAATATACCTTGCGGATTATCTCACAATGTATTTCCTCCAGTGGATGTGAACATAATTGGAGCACTTTTGTATTGATACATACACAATTGAGTAACCGTCTTGGGTATAAAAAACTGCATAAGCTCGTATACGTCCACTACAATATAAGGCTACGATTGCAAGAACATGAGACTAGGAATGAAGATAGAGATGTAGATCCTTTTGACGATCTAATTAATGCCACTATGTACGATAGAGAGAACACAATCTATGAGTGGCTTGATAGCTCCATGATACAATCGGAGCCCCTACTAGACGAGGAAGGTGAGCCCCCCATGCCATCTACAATTGTAGTTGATGTCATCCATCAGAAGGAATTGGATAAAGCACTAGATGATGAAGCGTTGAAGCAATGGACAAAAAAAATATTGGCAAGAGTCATCTTGAGAAAAGGAAATATTGTAGTCAACCAAGTGAAAAATTGGCTTTGGACTTTGCCACGCTTACACAAACAAGGAAACAAGTGCCTGATAAGAAGAAGAAAAAGACCATCGAGGAGGATATTGTGGGAAAGGATGAAGAAATAAAAAGTCAGCCATCTGATGAAGTCCAGTACCAAGAGTATGGTGATAGTAGCTCTCCGTCTTCCGATGATGGTGCTGATGGTGGGACAGCTTATGATGCAGGATAAGACCAACTATTGGAATTCACATGTGAGAAAAACTTTATGCATGCTACCTAGGATGAAAACCATAGTTGTTATGCTTCAAGAATAATTCATAAGATCTACACGAGGGCTAAGGGTCACCAAAAAGATCAATCTCGGCCACATGACTCTTCTTCCTATGAATCACATGCTAGCTTAAGGTCTACTCGGACTTATGGACGTCAAGATGTCAATCTATTACTTTCTGGTGATGATTCTCATTTGTCAGACATCTCTTCTGATCCTACTAGCCATTACGGTCTTGTATCCTTCAAAAACAATGCTAGAATGGTTTACCAGTGGGTGGAACCCGAATATTACCAATAAATTTATAATCATTGGCTACAATATGCCCATGAAACACACACTTGGGAACAATACAAAGCTCACTTAGCTCAATTTGAAGGACTTGTACTCTATGATAACAATGACTGCATTGCACAATTTTTGCGTTTCTCGACAATGTATTGATATGAATTACTACTCTATTACTGTTTTTAGTATTCTAGTAAAGTTATCATTTATTACCATTAACTTATATTTTTATTATTTTACATACTTTAGAATACTTGGAGGAGAGGACCTAGAGATTGAAACTAGTAAGGAGGACTTTTTATGTACAACTTCAAACACTTTCTAATTAATATTTGCATCGTTTCAAATTTTAAATTGCCAATTACTATTTTTCTCTATTATTTGGTTTTTCAACCGTTTTTCCGGTTCCCAGCCGGTAATCAGTCCGGTTACCGGTTTCAGAAAAATCGCAGTTCAAAATTTAGTTATCAAAATTTGATCAGGTTTTCCAATAACCGGTACCGGCCGTCGATTAGGATTTCCATCGGATTCGGTTTTTGGATCAAGCGGCGCAAGAGCCAAGCCAATCCGAGGGAGTTTGGGGCAGCACTGACGTCTCCTCATCTGGTGTCCAGAGGGAATGACCGAATGACGATTTCAGCTTGGCTGAGAGTGGGCCGTGCAGGAGATGGCACTACGACGGGCTTGCGGCTAAGGCCTGCTGAGGCGTTGGGAGCCACTGTTGCACGTGCCTGGCCAGGCTGAAACTCCTCTCCAGGTAACCAAACGAACGTCCAGCTGCGTCACATGGGCCTGGCCTGACGGATACAGTCTACCAGTCACGCCTACCATCGCTTTTGGAACTTTGCTGCTCATTCATTTCCCCTTTTGTTTTCCCCCCGATGAACCTCGGGAAGACGACAATGTAGATAGAGCTGGCACGAACCCCAATGCAACCAACACTAATCCCGTCTTTGTAAATTCGACAGAACCCGGGGTTCTCCTCCTCGCGAGAGCACCAACAGAAGAGAAGAGGCTTTTGCGCTCCGCTAAACGCCTAAACCCCACCACCCACTGCGTTTCCTTCGAGCACTCCACTCCGCTCCAGTCTGTGACCCGTCCTCTCTCTCTCTCTCTCTCTCTCTCTCTCTGCCTTTGTTTTTGCTCGCAGGAAAAGCCAACCCTACGGATATTGCTCTCTTCTCCACCGCCGAAACTTCGAGGTCCTCCTCCAGTCCTCTCCATGAAAGATCGGCCCACCATGGTAAGCATTCCAAAGATCTCCGTTGTTTTATCCGTTCCCTGTTGTTTCAATCGACGCGTCTCTCTTTCTTGGCCGTTTGGTGTGAACAAATGGGTAATGCCGGTGGCAGCCGTCCCTGCTGTTTCTTGATCTGTTCTTGTTTTCTCGATAGTTGCAGGATGTGCTCTTGCTTTGACGGTGAGGATGGGGTTAAGCTGTTAAGCCATTGATTTCTTATGTTCTCGAGTTCTTTAGGTTGGCAGTGGCATGAGATCTGAGGCTGCATTTTTGATGGACTTGCTCCCGTGTAATCTGTTTGCTTTTGTGTCTATCATTGAGATGAGGCCATGAGTTGGGAAATTTTTGAAAAAGTGAAGTGGTTTAGAAAAGCGGTGTGGATAAAGTGATGTAATTATTGGTGCCCATATGTAGCTGTTGGTTTCTCGCAATGCTGGGGGTTTTGCTGCATGTCAGTTCTCATGGTTTTAGATCTGCTGTTTTACTCTCTTGTTTTCTGTGTTCCTTCTGCTCCCCTTCTTTTGCACAGCAACAAGTATGGTTAATTTTTCTTTTTCTTTTTATCTTTTGGTTTCTCTTTCTAGTTGTTGTGTAGATCTAATTTATTTAGTGTTTAGATGTATTAAATGCACTGTTTTAGTTCTTTCTGGATTGGTAGATGCTTGGAAGCATTAAAGACTGTTCATTTTCTTCATGTTCGAAAAACTAACACGCCGTCCTTTTCTTACTACTTAGCTTAGTCGTTCTTCATGTTCCAAAAACTAACATGCGGTTGCAACGTTTTCTGAAGTAAAGTAGCTGCAGTGTTTAGGCCAGGATTAAATTAAGTGAAATGTAGTTCCATTTTACTGCATGGTTGGTCTTATGGATTTATGTTATAATGTCCTCAACCCAGTTGCCATACCTGCTGCAGATGATTTTCCAAGGTTGGTGATGTAGAGTTAATTCTCTTCTGAACTCAGCAGCTTTACCCCACAAGGCAAGATGAAGAGAAATCACAAAATGCTCTGTCGAAAGCAATCTTACCTTACTTGTTAATTGCAAAGGTGCCAGTTTCCTCTTCATTTGATATCATTCAGTAGTTTTGCTCCTTGTAACAACTATTTAAAGCTTGTGCTTACTTTTGATGTTGTGGCTATTCTAGGGTACCAATTGCTGTTGGCTGTATCTCTTTTCAGTCAGTGAGTAAAATTTGCTCGGTTGAAGATTTTCATTCAAGATGATGCAGAGGCCATTCCGTCCGGAGGAGTACTCCTTGAAGGAGACTTCTCCTCACCTTGGTGGTGCAGCTGCTGGTGACAAGCTCACCACCACCTACGACTTGGTTGAGCAGATGCAATACCTATATGTCCGAGTTGTAAAAGCAAAGGACCTTCCAAGCAAGGACATCACTGGAAGCTGCGACCCGTATGTCGAGGTGAAGCTTGGGAATTATAAGGGCACAACTCGACATTTCGAGAAGAAGACCAATCCTGAGTGGAACCAGGTCTTTGCCTTTTCAAAGGAGCGCATTCAGGCATCAGTGGTGGAGATCATCGTCAAGGACAAGGACTTTGGTAAGGATGACTTCATTGGGCGGGTTTTATTTGACCTGAATGAGGTCCCAAAGCGAGTGCCACCTGACAGCCCGTTGGCTCCACAGTGGTATCGGTTGGAAGAACGGCATGGGCACAAGGTGAAGGGAGAGTTGATGTTAGCTGTTTGGATGGGTACTCAAGCAGATGAAGCATTCCCTGAAGCTTGGCACTCTGATGCAGCATCGATCCCTGGCGATGGCCTTGCAAGCATTAGATCAAAAGTATATCTTACTCCGAAGCTTTGGTACTTGCGAGTCAATGTCATTGAAGCGCAGGATCTTATACCTAACGATAAGACCAGGTTCCCTGAGGTTTACGTCAAAGCCATGCTGGGCAACCAAGCTCTTAGAACTCGGGTATCACCAAGCCGGACTCTGAATCCAATGTGGAATGAGGACTTGATGTTTGTTGCAGCTGAGCCATTTGAGGAGCACCTGATTTTGAGCGTAGAAGACAGGATTGCCCCAGGGAAGGATGATGTAATTGGAAGGACAGTCATTTCACTGCAGCATGTAGCCCGGAGGCTGGATCATAGGTTGCTGAACAGCCAATGGTACAATCTTGAGAAGCATGTGATTGTGGATGGTGAGCAGAGGAAGGAGGCCAAATTTTCAAGCCGGATTCACTTGAGAATTTGTCTTGAAGGTGGATATCATGTCTTGGATGAGTCAACTCATTACAGTAGTGATTTAAGGCCAACTGCAAAACAGCTGTGGAAGCATAGCATCGGCATTCTTGAGCTGGGTATCTTGACAGCACAAGGCCTGTTGCCAATGAAGACGAAGGATGGGCGTGGCACAACTGATGCTTACTGTGTTGCTAAGTATGGGCAGAAATGGGTGCGGACAAGGACTATTATCGATAGTTTCACTCCCAAGTGGAATGAACAGTACACATGGGACGTGTATGATCCATGCACTGTGATCACTATTGGTGTATTTGACAATTGCCATTTGAATGGTGGGGAAAAGGCTAATGGTGCCCGGGATACCAGAATTGGGAAGGTCCGCATCCGCCTCTCAACACTAGAAACTGATCGAGTGTATACCCACTCATACCCTCTTATTGTTTTGACACCTGCTGGTGTTAAGAAAATGGGCGAGGTACAGCTTGCTGTCCGGTTCACATGCTCATCACTGCTCAACATGATGCATCTGTATTCACAGCCCTTGCTGCCCAAGATGCACTATGTACACCCGTTGTCCGTGATGCAGGTAGACAACCTAAGGCGCCAAGCCACCAGCATTGTCTCAACCAGGCTGAGCCGTGCAGAACCGCCGCTGCGAAAAGAAATTGTGGAGTACATGCTGGATGTGGACTCTCACATGTGGAGCATGCGAAAGAGCAAGGCAAACTTTTTCCGTATCATGAGTGTCTTGAGCCCTCTGATTGCAGTGGCTAGGTGGTTCGATCAGATCTGTCATTGGAGGAACCCGCTGACCACTATACTGATCCACATCCTTTTTGTGATATTGGTCTTATATCCTGAGCTGATACTGCCTACAATCTTTCTCTACTTGTTCCTGATTGGAGTGTGGTACTACCGGTGGCGGCCAAGGCAGCCCCCACACATGGACACCCGCCTCTCACACGCGGAGAGTGCCCATCCTGACGAGCTTGATGAAGAGTTTGACACCTTCCCTACTTCTCGTCCGCCCGACACTGTTAGGATGCGGTATGACAGGCTGCGGAGTGTTGCTGGGAAGATACAGACTGTTGTTGGTGATCTTGCAACACAAGGAGAAAGGCTGCAATCTCTGCTGAGCTGGAGAGACCCGAGAGCCACTGCACTGTTTGTGACCTTTTGTTTCGTTGCTGCCATCGTTCTGTATGTCACACCGTTCCGTGTTGTAGTCTTCCTTGCAGGCCTGTACACCTTGAGACACCCGAGGTTCCGCCACAAGATGCCGTCCGTTCCACTGAACTTCTTCAGGAGGCTGCCAGCAAGAACTGATAGCATGCTGTAAGCGCAACCACCTCTTCCTCTGCAGTCCGGTGCTTTCCTCCTTTCGGTGGTTGTATGCTCGTCGTATACTAATTGCAGCTCAGATGATGCGCTCGAAGCGCATCCGAAAAATGAACTGTTATCTATGTCGGTTTTTGTAGTTTCTCAGTTGCATGGTTGTATGTCTTCAGATGGTTTTGAACCTTTCTTGTAACAACTGAACGCATGATGTGTGACTAGGTATTATGGTGCGTGAAGAAACTTTGTTCTCAGTTATTATTTTTCATCTGAGCTTCTTTTGTGCCCTTCGTATCATTTTCGTTACATTTACAGTTAACGATCTTCATGAAATGATTTAATGTGTCCACTCGAAGACGTGGGCTAGTTGTGTTAAAAGTATGGCTGCTGCTTAATTACTGTGTTCAGCACATATGAGTTGTAAGCAGCAATTTGGCTAATGTACTGCCGAATTGAAAGTATTATCCTCTAACCAATCTTTTTCGTCGTACTAAGTGATCTGTAACAGTTTTTACCTGGGAGATACTGTAATGATCTCTGCTGAGAAGTTACAACGCGAGCAATTCTTTGCTCCTTTTTGAAGTCGACAATGAATTGATACGATACGAGGCTACTGGATCAACGGGATCCTTTGCTTCCTCTTCGGCATTTTCCTTTAGCAGCAATCCCTTGGCAATTCTTTTGCTCTTTTTGGAATCAATCCCTTGGCAATTCTTTTGCTCTTTTTGGAAGTGGGAATAGATTGGAGGAACCGAGAACATTCTGTTAGACAATGCCCACTCTCGCTTGCAGGCAAACTACCACAGGCGCATGCCGCGCATGCATCCGGATCATCAGCCGCATGCATCGTTGGGCGACGCACGTTCTCCGGCTAGATCAGCAGACGGTATTATAAACTGCATAATAAATATCAAGTTTATTTCACACATATATAAAAGAAACATTAACTCCGTATATTGCATCACCTGCTGCTACTACTACTACCTGAAAATCAAAATTTTGAACTCATAGATTGTTTACCTTTGGAAGTTCAAGTTGATGCCTACTTCTATCCCTGAAGCACTGTCCATTTTCAACCATTGCCGACCCGCAAGGAAGAGGGCGTGTCCCTCCGGCCGGCGACCTTCTCCCGTAGCACCATGAACTTGTCCATTGAGGTGCTGAACACCCCCTCCCGCTCCACTGCATAATTTTATGATGACCCTTTTGAGGAGTATCATGAATCTGTAAGTAAAATTTTACATGTGTTATAATTGTAGTTATAATAGTAATTAGTTAATGTAAGATCACACCTCCCTAATTTCACCAAAGTCACCAAATATCTTATGGAGATCATCATTTGTGATAGATGGGTCAACATTAAGCACCACAAGAGTTTCCTGGTTTATATCCTTCTCCGAAGGATTGTCCTATGGAAAAAAAAAGTGGTAATTAGTATGTGAATTTATGCTCAACTTTTGCACATATGCATGATAAGCCCTGCAGTTTAAGAACCTGAGTAACAAAACAGAAAATTGCTAGCACCATATTTATTAACATTCTAGGTGTTAAGGTTAAAATCAAGCCAGGCTAAAAATCATGTGGTCAAGTGCCCGTACATTGCGACGGAAACACAAACTATAGAAACAAGTGAAATGAATTATTTTGATAACACAAATGAAGGGGAAAGAACATAACTAAATAAGATTGATTTGGAGTCATTTACATCCTGATGAAAATTCAACAAACAGTCTATCACCGAATATAGTCCAAACCATACATAACAAAATGTTGCATTCATTAATTGAGTCCTTGAAATAAGCAACGATACAACAAACTTAAGAGATACTTTGCTTCAACGCGATATTGAAACAGTAACAAATCAAATACATATCATTAATTCTTTGATTTTAATATTCAAGGAAATGATACATGAAAAACTATGAAGACAAAAGATCAAGATGAAAGTTGATTGATAAATTAACTTAATAAGTCTGAAGCTGGTTCGACTAATGAAATATAGAAACATAATCTTACGAGGGAACACCGAGAAACCTGATACCACCTATCAAGAAGATATAAAAGTAATAATTTTAATGGGAATGGAAGAAGGATATTAGCTGGATGGTTCAAGGATTCATTAGATGTGGTAGCTACCTGTGAATTTGAATATTTGATATGCTTTTCAATATTTGCATTTGAAATGCCCACAGGGACTGTTAATAGAGAAACATCGCCCAACTATGGTAATGCATCTAGTGCATTTGAGTCTAACAGAATTCAGTCCAAGGGTATCTATAACAAATACAAGTGCAGTTCATTGGTAAATCGTTCTGAGATAGAATGTCATAGTACAAGATTAACCTACTTACTGATTTTAGCATTTGCTTTGCCTTGGTGTATTTCATGCCCATAAGGAAACCCGACAACTAAAAGTAACAACCTAATTTGCAAGGATGGGCACCATTTCTGAAGATCCCTAATACGAATGAAATAACAAACCTATTGGGAAAGGTCCAGTTTGCCTGCACGCAACCAAAATGCTGACACAACAAATTTACTATGTAACAATTTTTTGTAGAGAAGTGATTAGGAGCTACATGATATTCGCACCAGTGGACTCGAAGTGTGGGAGGAGCCAGCCCTCAATTCTCTGTCCTCTGTCGTCGGTAGGCGGCGGCGACGCGGACGCGGAGTAGGCGGCCGTGGGCCTCTAACAGCCGTTCGATCGAAAATCCTACGGTCCCGATTTAGTGTAGAAATTAAGTGTACGGGAGAATACTTCGTGGGGGTCCCGGCTGGCCTGCGATCCTGATTCCTGTATCAGAATCTGGCCCAACTGGACGCACTGTGGGATGGTTTGCATGGGCCTAATTAGGACATGGATCACATTACTTAACAAGTTGATGTGTGAACATTCTTCTTTTTTTTCTCTCTTTCCAAACGGGTAAAACCGGATTCGATTACCAAAGGAGAAGTCATACCATCAGCGTTTGAAAGTATCTTCTTATTACACCTCATTGTTTACGCAGTCAAAAGGGTCTATCTGAATACAACGAGTCATCTAAAGAATGACAAGAAACTCAAGAGTCAAAACCCAGCCAAAATATATATATATGAAAACATCACGAACTCAATTTAATTTTACCATGAGCAAACTCTGCCTTTGCTTCATAAGATGGGAAAAAACAACGGTCGGGGAAATACCATGACATGATGATATTCGCTAGCCTCTACCTTTAACCTTTTACATAGTAAAGCTTTCCCCCCTAGGTGTGGCATCAGTCTTGTGCTGGATAAGATATTAAACTCCATAATAGAGCGGCCTAAGATAGATCTCTAGCCTTTACAAATTAACAAAAACTCGTCATTAACAAACTGCTGTTTTAATGCCCTTTTGTTGTCACAGACCCAGTGTGAGAGAGAGAGAGAGAGAGAGAGAGAGAGAGAGAGAATTATTGTGGGCAACTGCCCGTCTGCAATGTCAAATTCACCTACTGAAAGATCGACGATTGAATTTTTTAAAGATCATATGGACCAGTTGTACTTGACGGGTGGTGCCTAGATTTGAAATTGGCTTTCACTCGTAGTCGTAAGAGGATTTTTTTTTTCTTTCACATGCACTCGCTCGTAAAAAATAAATAAATCCATCCAATCTGATAGGATGTTTTTCTAAGGAGTTGAGCCTAGTGCAGTTGGTGGGATGTATAGGTCTACAACCCACCGTATGCAGGAACGATTTCTCTTCTTTTTAATGAGAAGATATCTAGTTTCTTCTAGGTATTCTTTTTTTTTCTTTTCTAATTGGATATTTTACTCACGTGAAATTCCTGTGGAATCTGAAACCGTGTTTTTTTTTCCTCCGAGACTAATCCTTCGATCGTACAGTAGTTAGGACGTATTATATCGGTCGTGCTTCGAGTTTTTAAGTCATGCTACGTTTGAACATAACAATATTATGCATTTTAAACATATCTGAATTAATAATTGTGTTTTTTTCTCTCGTCAAGATGATACATATATACGTAGAACATGTATTTTCTACTTCAATCAATTGTTCAGTAAAAAAATGCATAATGTCTCTGTACACACAGAGAGAGAGAGAGAGAGAGAGAGAGAGAGAGAGAGTAATTAATGACATGGTCTTTTCGTTTACTTGACAAGTCCAGTTAATTAATCATGTAAACACGAATCATGGGTAGCGTGAAATGGATCTATCTGCTCGAGGATGACATGGCACCTAACCTAAATCAGCCAAAATGATAGGTCGAACAAAAGGAACCCGGCCATGTTTTAAGCTAACCAGTCCAATTGGCTTGCGTAATTCCGTGGTTTGGTGTAGTACAGTACAACTTTATATAATTTTAAATTTTAAAAGTTATATTTTGTAATCTAAATTTGAATTTAGGATACTTGATTTCATATTTAATTAAAAAATTTATGTGAAGAGGTAATAACGAACCGTCTATAATAATTGTAAACTTCTTGGCTACCAGAGATGTCAGCCAAACATGGAACAAAGAATGATTTTATTCTGCTGTTTCGAAGGAGAGTAGGATTACTTACATTCAAAATGCGCCACCAAGAAAGGTGAGTGGTCCTCAAAAAGTTTACCTTCTTGGCGATGTCACCAAACATGGAACGACAAGGAGATCAAGCTCTCCGATGATGAGAAGAGTGTGGTCCAAGTGATCAACAACTTGGTAAGGAGAGGTCTAACTAGACGAAAAGTCATCCATGACTTCCTCAAGAACAAGATCTTTCCTTTCCAAAAGAGAGAAATATTATCTTGTGATTATAACATCCCATAGAATGGTAATAATCCATTTACCTTTTTACTCGAACTAAATTTTCATAGTTGGAGTAAAGTAATTTTTCATTATATTGCAGCTTTTTCAGATGACGAGGTCCTTGCTAGAGCCTCAGTCCTGTTAAAGGATTGGGTTCTAGACAAGGAACCGATCGATTTATAAGCGCAACCCCCAAGCTTGATTGGGGCAGCCTTGTCATTTAGAAAAGATCGCAAAGTGGTAAGTATTTACAAGAATTGCCAGACATAAGAAGTGATTTTTACTTTATGTCTAACTTATGTTTTATGAACAGACGACATCAAAGAAGCGTCCCATATCGGATATTGGTGCAAGCTCTACCCCTCCTTCGGCAAAGAACGCAAGGATAAGTTCCAAGCCTCGTAGTGCACCAAAGAAGACGAAACCTGCACCTGCTTCAATCTCAATTCCGCAAGAGCCTCCCACCTTAACTCCAACTCCAATTCTTTCGGAACCTCCTACCTATGAGGTATTAAAAACCAAAGTTAAAAATTTCAATATCTCGATATGCTTCTAGCCCCCAGCCCATACCTGCTACATCAATTTTTCGTGGTTGAGGTGGTACAGGGCAAATGATCATCAGAGGAGTCCAAAGAGAAAATTCCACTTCAGCGGGCTCCAAGGCCAAGGACCTCCTTAGCCTTGATTCCTTCTTTGTTAGAGCCAGTAGAACAACCCACTTCCACCGTTAATGAGGACTTCATGGCGCTCTTTAATGAAAGTGGCTTCGAGATCGAGTAAGTTCTTCGAGAATAACTGTATAATTTTTGGCTCATAATGACCAATCATCTCTTTTTTTTAGTCTTTCTTTGCCGTCGGACCTGAGAAGGGGACAACTAACAGCTCAAGAACAAACAACACCATCCATCGCATCGGCAAATGGAAGAATCTCTGACAGAAGAGATTCTGCAAAAATAAATACCTCCTAGGACCACTGAGGAAGTGATCCAAGATGTCCTAACTACAACTACTAGGACATCCAGGGAGATGCCACAGGGCACGGAGGTCCAAACAGAAAGGACTTCCCAAGAGGATCAAGCGGAAGAGGTGGTCAGTGGGTCCACTTTAACAGGAGTAGACCACGAGACCACACGGTCAGAGGAGGTGGTCCATGAGACCACTGTAACTCAAGATGAAGATGATAATATCTTGGTAAACTTTTTATCTTTGTAATTTTATTTTGAATATACCAGTATAGACCTAACTTGTAGAATGCCTTAGGAGTCGCAAGATACTGAATCTGACCCAGCTAGAGGAGTTTTTCATTTGGTTCAATTGAATCAATCCGAAAATGAAGTTCCTCTTAAGAGTTCTCCTTCCAAAACCGAAAAGGACCTCTAAGACTTCATAACGTCTGTCAAAAGGTGTTGGAAAGTTAATGTTGACATGATTGGGGAGATCAAAACTTTCACAGAGGAGAAAGAGAAGTACATAAGGTCATTATTCAATCATAAAATTACCATTAAATAATTAACTTATTCAATCATAAGATTACCATTAAATAATTAACTTACGATTTTATTTGCACTATAGGGAATGTTTACTGGCAAAAGCCAAAAAAGAAAATACTGAGTCTGTACTTCACGCTCTTAGATTAAAATTGTCTGAGGCGGAGAAAAGATTTGAGAGGAGCGCGGTAGCCATGGCAGAAAAAACCGAAGAGATCCTCCTCTTAACTCAGAAAAATAAAAATTACAAGAGATCCTGGGCAAGCAATCAGAAGAGAGCCACAACCTCTTTGAACAAAACAAGGTGCTCCTTAAGGAGAAAAAGGTAAAGAACCTCTTTTTTCTTTTCACAGAGCATTTTTTCCTTGTTATTACTTGTAATACGTGAATTCTATTCTCTTTTTTCGTTCTTTCTTAGAACTAGAAAATGTAAAAGATGATCTTCAGAAGTCCTCCTCTAACAAAGATTTTCAAATTCAAGACTTGAAAGAAGTTGAACCACGAAATCACATTGTCGTGCATGATCTTGAGAAGAAAGTGGAGAACTTAATGAAGGCCAGCAAGGAAATCACTGTGGTTACAGGAAATCGTTTTTCTCGAATTTTAGCTTCTCTACGAGACATTGCAGAGAATCTAAAAGCTCCGGTAACTCCTCTTGCAACCAAAATGACCTTGGATGACCTCAGGAATGACATCTATACTCAAATCACATATATTCAAAAACACATACCTGCTATGAAAAATACCCTATATCAATCTTTAACGAGAGCAATGAGTCAAGCCTTGAATCGAGTCTTGTTGAAGATTGATCTCCTTTTATGGGGGACTCTATTGATCTTCAGAAGCTTGTCCCTGCGCCTAAGTTCATGACAAGATAATCAAGTATTGCAGCTCAAGCCAAGATTACACCAGTGGTGGCAGAGATTATCAAAAAATATTGAAGCTAGTGCTCCTGCCACTCCTTCAAGCGCTCCTAGCTCAAGTGTTCAAAAATGACATTGTAATGATACACTTTTTTTTAATTGTATGGGATAATGAAAGTATTTGGTGTATGGTAATGTTAATTGCTTGTCGGAAATTGACTCGCTTTTGCAATTTAAAACATTTTGCAAGTTGAATTCCTTATTTATTTTGCTATATGTAGCCCCCCACCTGGAACACTTTGTTCGGCAATGGGAGGAGCGTTTCGGGCGAACAAATGTGTTGGGACTAGGATATCATTCACAAAATCAATGATCCGAACCAGTGTGTATTCAAGAAGATGAAGTCAAACTGTTGGGTTCTTATGCAATGAGAATTGGCTTATAGAAGAGATCCCAGACAGTTCTCATTTCCCGAATGTATACCGATGGCTATTTAATAAGTAAAGACTCTATGTCCCAGTAGGAAAATTGATCATCCATAAGCACTCAAATAAATAAAGAAAAAATGGTGATCATGTATGCAAAATGATACGAAAAAATTTATGCCAAAAAATTAATATGATACTGATAATTAAAAGACAATTGAATTGTGTATTTATTTAATATAAGAAAAAAGATACTTATACATAGAATTTTGAAAGATGTTCTATGTTCTATGTGTCAGATAGAACACGACCATCCTCCATGGCCAATCTAACTGATCCGGCCTAGTAACACGACCATCCCTCCCATCTATAGGACAACCTGTTCAAGTTGCCGTGTTCAGGATTCGTCTAAGGACCAGATCACCCACATGAAGTGTTTTTGGATAAACTCTTCGATTGTAGAAGCGTCTCAACCCTTGCAGATAGGTAGCCAATTTTTATAGTGCTTGATCATGTCTTTCTTCTATCATATTGACGTCATCTTCACGCAATTCTCTCTGATTTATTTGACCTAAGAGGTCTGTACATGTTGAACCTATCTGAATCTCACTAGGTAGCACTGCTTCTGCACCGTAGACTAGTGAGAATGGTGTTTCACCAGTTGCTCTACTGGTAGTAGTGCCTAATGGCCATAGGACAGAGAAGAGCTCATCCATCCAATTCTTTGAGCATGTCTTAAGGCGATCAAAGACTCTTTTTTATACCTTACATAATTTTACCATTGGCCCTTTCTACTGCTCGATTGCTCTGTGGATGTGCCACAGAAGTAAAGCAGATCTTAGTGCCAATTTCATCACAATAATCTTGAAATATGTCACTAATAAATTGGCTTATGTTGTTTGTGATAGGACAACTGGGTACTCCAAATCTTGTAACAACGCTTCGTATGAAGAATTTATTTGCTGCCGCAGTCGTTATACGAACGACTGGTTCAACTTCTATCCACTTAGTGAATGTATCAATGGTCACGAACAAGAATTTATACCCATTGGATGCTTGCGGTAGTGGTCCAACTATGTCAATACTCAAGTCGAAAAAGACCATGACAAGGGAATGGTCTGTAATTGATAAGATCGCTGGTGCACTTGTCTAGCATGGAATTGACATTGCCCACATGTCTTAACAAGGTGCATGCCATCTTGTAGAGCGGTGGGCCAGTAGTATCCTTGCCTAAAAGCTTTGCCAACCAGAGTTCTATAGGATACATGTGTTCCACACAAGCCCCCATGAATCTCTTTTAGTAATTTTATCCTGGAGTCTTGGGATATGCAACACATAAGAACGCCATGTGCCCCCTTTCTATACAATGTTCCTTCGACCAGCTTGTACATGTGTGCTCTTCGAATTAACCTATCATTCTATTGAGGATCATCAGTGTAACATCCCAATTTTCAGAGCTTTAAAAATCTTTTAAATATTGGTAGCAAGAAAATTCATCATTTGGATTTATTTGAATATTAATTTAAAAAGCTTAAAATGGACTTTAAGGACAAATTGATTTAATATGCTTAATCCCAACATCAACAATTGTCAAAACTATTTTATTTAGATTCTATATGCTTGGATATATTTTATAGAATTTTCTAGGATTTTTCCAAAGTCATTTGCTATTTTCTAATTACTATTTGTATTTTCTGGAATTATTTAAAAGAAAAATCCATTTTTAATCCCTCGGAACAGTGCTGGGCCGAAGCCCAACACTATTCGCGTTTCCCAGACCCAGTTCCGCCTTGCGCCCTTGGATCACCGCCGCGTGTCCCCTTGTGTGATCGCCTTCGCGCTGGCTGCGCGCTCGCCTCGCTTGCTCTCACCGCGGGATCTCCATCGCCCGGTTGCCGCCGCTTCGCGGCCAAGGCCTGTCTCTTTGCCGGTGGGACCGCCCTCGCGTCCTCGTCTTCGTCCCGATCTCTCGCGCCCGACTCAGCCTCACGCTTGCTGCGCCGCTCGTCTCGCGTCGGACTCTCCTCCCGAGCCTATAAGCACCCCTAGCCCCGCCGATCCCTCGCTCTCTCCTCTCCAAAACCCCAAGCGCCGACACCTCTCTCGGTCTCCTCGCAAAGATTGCGAAGTCCGGTCGGCCAGCTTAATCGCAGCGCTCGCCGTCATCGAGCTCCTTCTACCGCAGCGAATCGCCACATTTGGGATCGCATTAGCCCAGCGTTGCTCGTGCTGCTCACCGTCGTCCCTCGGTGTCTTCCTCCGTTGCCGACTCGTCCGACAACACCTTAAATCACCGCCGCCATTGTAAATGTCGGCTGCCGGTGAGTTTCGCCTCGACCTCCGCCACCACCTCATCACCGCGCCCTCGGGCGACGCATTTTGTGCTCGCCGCCACCGCCACACGCGTTAGCGTCGCGCGCCACGGCAAATCTCGGCCGAACTCTCTGTGTCTCCCGTGCAGTCGGTGCCGGAAGCGCGCCGCGCACCGCCACCTCCTCAACTTCACCGCGTGGCGGCCTCATCACGCTGCGTGTTTGCGTGGCGTTGTCCATCCCACTCACCCTCGGCTCGGTGGATTTGGTCCACTGTGAGTTGAGAGGTCGACAGTGGGCCCACCTGTCGAGACGGTTTTAAATTTATTTCTTTTTCCAAAAATTCTCGGCTGACGCAAGCATTGCGCAATAATTCGATTTTCCTTTATAAAAATAATTCAGGAAATTCAAGAAAATCCAAATTAGGGTTTAATTGATTTTCAAATCTTCCAAAGCCCATATCTTTTGCATCCGAACTCCGATTGAGCCCATTCAAATTTGTAAATTTATATAAAATTAAGATCTATTTAATGGTGAATTTTATTTGATTTTTGGAGTTTGTTTTGCCTCTGTTATTTATTTGTTTTTGTTTCTTTTGTCTCGTTTGCGAGTAGACATCGATACTTCGGGGAATTTTCCAGAAGAAGGAGCACCTCAAGACCAAGACCAATATCTAGACCTATTCCAAGGCAAGTTATACCTTTGATCATTTAAACCCAGTTTTCAAAATACTTTGTTTCAATGTATTGCATTCTATTTCAAGTAATTATTTAAATGCTTTTGGGTGTAGTTATTAATCCAAATTGTTTTGCCACATTGTCTATTGTATGCCATGATCTTTTGTCACCCTAGGTTGGTTAATTATTAGTTGGTATTATCGTAGCACCAACGTGGGTTGGTTAGATACGATTAGACTGCTTAGCCATGCCACGAGTCATCATTTCATGTGAGAGTTGCAATTATAAACTTGCTTAAGTGATTATGGGCGTGTGATGAAGCTGTGTATCTTTGTGTCTTGTTACTCGTTGATGGCATGTGTTGCACTTAATCAACAAGGGTGGGAAAAGATTTAGACTGAGGCAAGTGGTGGATCTGTGTGAATGGTGGAACTGTGTGAATTAAACTTTGTGATTTGGGTAAACCAGAATTCTTGCCTTAGTCAAGTAAGGACTTAACTTTGTGCGCCATTGAACTGGGCCTTCTGCATGCGACCACATGCCTAGTATGGGTTTGGGCGACTTAGTAAGTTATGGAGTCTTGACATTGACAACTCAGGTTGTATTTAAGCGGTGTGATGAAATTTGGAGGTGTGTACCGCTATGTTTGGGTCACATCGCGGGGACGGTTATTTGCATCCTCATCCAACGGTGTGTCGTTCCAAGGGCTATGTGAACAAATTGGACGGCGGTAAAGCACATCGGGAGTGTCATTGTTTGAGATGAAGTCTCTGAAAGGTTTTGTTGTGATCAACTCTGATCCGGTTGGTTTCATCGTGTGGGTAAAGTGTATAAACTCTGCAGAGTGTTTAATCAATCTATTCGAATAGCCGCGTCCTCGGTTATGGACATGCTCGGGAATTTCACACGAGGGGTAGTTTTTCATAAAACAATTGGGAAGGGTCAGCTGTGTGAGGTAACTTGTTCAGCTGTGTGAAAGAACTTGATTAGACTGTGTGTCCTTTGTGAAATCAATTGTTAACTTATTATTGTCTATTTGTTTTGAATTACGCTTTCAATCTATTATTTGTATTAAATTGCAAATGTTGCATTTCCGCAAAATAACCACAGAAGCCATTCCTTTGGAATAAGCCATCATCTATAAATTGCATTCTGTGGTATGACTTGCGAGTACGGTGTGTACTCACTCTTGCTAAACAAATCAACAGAAGTGGAGGAGTCATCGCCTGCTTTTGAAGAAGAGTTCTACGAAGGTTGATCGTTAGGGTCTTGATCCCAGTCAGTTGCCCGTGGTAAATTGATGGGAGCCACCGGAGTTTAGTTCGTTTCCGCTGCAGTTTATTTCTCTTATTGTCAGCCTTGCATGGCTTAATAAATGTAAAACTCGACCGTAAGGTCCCAACAGTTATTTGTTATTCAAAGTACTCGTTTATTCCTATATTCGTTGTATGGATGTGATATTTCATCGATGTTGACACTGTGTGCACTAGCGTGATCCTAGACTAGTGCAGAATACACAGAGGGTCCAGATTTGCATATTTGGGTCCCGACAATCAGGCAATGTCCCTGATGCGAGATAAGTGGTCAATAGTTTTATCCACTCCGCATCTTGCTCAATGACTCCGACCTCCAAGGTGGTCGAATCCGTTTCTATTGAAGGCTTTGTAAGGTATTCGAGAAAAACACGACAATCGAGGCAATGTCCACGATCACGAGATAAGTGGTCAATAGTTTTATCCACTCCGCATCTTGCTCAATGACTCCGACCTCCAAGGTGGTCGAATCCGTTTCTATTGAAGGCTTTGTAAGGTATTCGAGAAAAACACTTATTGGAACATGTGTTCGTGAGGAACCCAATTTCGATAACTGGTTCGCTATGGAGTTTTCCTTGCGCGGTATATGTTGGGCTTCGAGGTCTCTAAAGTATTTTTCAACTTCCTTACTTCACCCAGGTATTGAGCTATTATCTCATCAGAACATTGATATTCCTTTGCTACCTGGTTTATGAATAATTGCGTATCTCCCTTCGCTAAAAGCCAACAGACTCCGAGGGATTTGGCTTTTCGAAGCCTGGCTAGAAGTCCTTCATACTCTACCATATTGTTAGTGGTAGGGAACAAAAACTGTATGACATACTGAAGTTGATCACCTTGTGGTATTATCAATAAAATCCCAGCCCCTGAGCCTTTAAGCTAGCGGGAGCCATCAAAATACAGTGTCCAATGGTCATCTGGCCCTGGACTTACTTGAGGTTGATTCTTAGTGTTCGTCCACTCAGCCACAAAGTCAGCCAGGACTTGGCTTTTTATGGCTATTCGGGCAGTAAAATGAATATCAAAGTCTCTAAGCTCTACTGCCCATTTGGCCATGCGACCTGTTACTTCTTGGTTATGAAGTATATTTTCGAGGGGAAAAGATGAAGGCACTGTGATCTTATGAGATTGAAAATAATGTCTCAGTTTTCTGGGAGTCATTAGAAGAGCATAAATTAGTTTTTAAACCTCAGGATATCTTTCCTTTAGTCCGTGTAAGACCTCACATACATAGTAGACGGGTCATTGAGACCCTTTCCTTTTGCAATAAGTACTGCACTGACCACATTTGGTGTTGCTGCCAAGTAAACTAGAAGATTTGAAAGATAAGCTTTTAAGCCTTCAAAGGCTTTGTCAACTTCTTCGGACCATTGGAACATTTTGTTACTCTTGCGAATTACCTTAAAGAAAAGTAAACCATGTTCTCCTGACCGAGAAATGAAATGACTAAGAGCCACCATTCGACCAGTTAAGGCTTGGACCTCCTTTACAATGGAAGGTGGTCGTAGTTGTTCAATGGAACGAATTTTCTCTGGATTAACTTCAATCCCACGAGAACAAATAAGGAAACCAAGCAACTTGCCAGAATTAATCCCAAAAGAAAACTTTTTAAGATTAAGTTTTATTCTATAGTTGTTTACATTTTCGAAGGTCTCTGTGAGATCCTTCAAATGGTCGTATTTAGTACTACTTTTTATAACAAGGTCATCTACATAGGCCTCTAAATTACACCCCGGCTGATTGCTGAAGGTTTTCTGCATCAAATACTGGTACGTGGCTCCATCATTCTTTAACTCGAACGACATCTTTACATAGCTGTAGACGCCGAAGGGTGTGATGAAGGCAGTCTTCTCTTGATCTTCTTTTGCCATACTGATCTGCTGGTATCTGGAATAAGCATTGAGGAAACTCATCTATTGGCAACCCGCAGTAGAATCAACTAACTGATCAATACGAGGTAAAAGGAAGTCATCCTTTGGGCAAGTAATATTTAAACTGGTAAAATCGACGCACATGCACCACTTACCATTAGATTTATTGACCAGGACCAGATTCACGAGCCATTTAGGGTGATCTACCTCTCGAATAAAGCCAGCTTCAAGGCGATTATCGAGCTCTACTCTGATGTCCTCTTAACGATCCAGGGCGAAGCATCTCAGTCTTTGTTTGACTGGTTTTTTCTTAGGCTGAATGGCTAGCCTGTGCTCAATCACCTCCCTTGGAACTCCGAATATATCAGATGGCTTCCATGCGAAGACATCCGAGATGGCCCGAAGGAAGGTGAGGAGCCCGTCTTCCTATTTCTCACTTAATCCTGCGCCAATTGGACTGTCTTGGATTGGTATTCGGGGCTGAGTGGTACTATCTTTACCTGCTCATTGGGCTGAGGAGTAGCCTTGACTTCCGTGACCTTCCCTGTTTTAAAGTAAGATCTTTCAGAGGTAATTAATCGACAAGTTCTAGCGACTTACGATCACATGAAAGTACAACAGCCTGGTCACCTTGCACCACAATTATGCCCTTTGGGCCAGGGATCTTGGTCTTCTGGTAGGCGTGGTGTGTAGTTGCCATGAACTTTGTTAGAGATGATCTTCCCAAAATTGCATTATAAGCAGACTCAAAATCAACAACTTCGAAAGTAATCAATTCAGTTAGAAAATTAGTAGTCGTACCAAAGGTTACTGGTGACACTACTTGCCCTATTGGTGTAACAGACATACCTGGCACTATCTCATAGAAGGGACTTGTCATTGGTTTAATCTTAGAGTGAGGAATTTGCATCTCATCTAAGGTGTTAACAAATAACAAGTCTAAAGAACTATTGTTATCTATTAATATTCTCCCTACTCTGCAATTACTTATGGTAGGAGAAACTACTAATAGTAATTTACGAAAAGTAGACATACCTTTAGGGATGTCCACCTTAGTGAAGGTCAGGGAGGTCTCTCACCACTTGGGGTATTCTGGATGACTAGGTGGGATCTCAACGTTATTAACGTCCCTCCATGCCACTTTGTACTGCCGCTTGGAGGTGTAAGCGGTCGAACCCCTGTAAATGACATTGACGTAGTGATTCGTCCTTTGAAACGGTATCTCTATGTTTTTGTCATTGTTTTGGACCAATGGTGGTCCGTTGTATTATGGTGGGACAGGTATTGGGTCTTTCCCATCAGAATATTTCTCCATTTGCTTCTGCCAGCTACGACAGTTGCGGAGGTCATTGATCCTAGATGTATTTGCAAATTGTGGGACAGTACGGTCGTTTGAACAACCTCCTTGCCACCTTTTGGTCCAAGGACCTTTGTTTTTGTTGTAGGGTGGTCGCTGGTCAACGGCTACGCCTCCCTGGTGGACTGCTTGGACCTCCCCTTCTCCTTCTTCTTGGGTTTTCCCTTGCTGCTCGTGGAGCCTTCAGACCTCTTGGATTTCTTTTCTTTGACATCCCCGAGGCCTGGCTGAGGAGGGGTGGTCCCCTTGTCCACCATTCGGTTCCACTCCACTACCTCATTGACATGGGAGTACAGATCAGTCATGTTGAAGAGTTCTGACATAGACCTAAGTGGGTTGATGTTAAGGTCCTCTGTAAACCTTCGATATCTCACCTCCTATTTAAAAGCTCGAATCACAGAATCATGAGAAATATTTGGGATAGTATTATAGACTTCTATGAAACGCTATACAAACCGTAAATTTTCGTTGGGGGTTTGGCAAAGCCGATGTAGATCATCCTCCTTCCCGGTTTTGCATAACAACTTTTAGAATTACTTTGCAATGTATTACAATGCATCTCCCAATTATGAATGGATCCCTCAGGCTGGCTGAACAACTAGGTCCTAGCGGAACCCTTTAGGATTGTAGGCAAATAATTAAACATTACCTTATCATCGCCTCCAGCAGCCTGAATAGCGGTAGTGTAGACATGGAGGAACTCTAACGGGTTTTGTGCTCCATCAAAATTTTCTATACTTCCTGCCTTGAACTTCTCCGGCCAGGTAACATCTCTTAGGCTGAGAGAGAAAGACTTGCAACCTTCATAAGGTCCAACACATTGTCGTACATTGCGATGATTATTTTGACTAGCAGGCGATCTGGGACGTCTATCACGTCCTGAAAAATGGGTGTCGTGCTCACATTGGCCTAGAACGTAATAGCCAGAAGCACCATAATTTGGCTTTACCTTCGGCGTCCAATCGAAGACCCTTCTAAGTGTGAGTCCGTTTGGGAAAGCACTGTTGGAAATATGCCCTAGAGGCAATCATAAAGATGATTGTATTTTCTTATGTTCATGATATTGGATAATATGTTATCTTGTTCCTTGAATGAATCATCAGTTATAGATCAATGAGTATGTGACTTGTTGGTGAAACTCATTAACTTATATGACATCATTCTAAATGTATCCCTGGTCGAATGTCACTGGTCGGAACAACCGTGACTCTACGACCAGCACATGTATTGATTGATGGCCATGTTTCACCGGTCATAGATATAGAGATATCGAATCAGTAATGTGAGCACATGTTAGAGAACATGGAGCTGGATAGATCCATCATTGAGATACTATTGAGATTGTTATGAATCTATATGTCATTAGTTGGTCTCAAGTAATGATGATGTATAATCCTTAGACCTGAGAACAATATGATTCCCTACATGTGTAATAGCACTCTTAGGGGTTACCAAATGCTACTCCGTAACTGGGTAGTTATAAAGGTAGCTTTCGGGTATGCTATGAAACATGCGGAGGGATGTGACTGGTCGAGATGGGATTTACCCCTCCTTGCATAACAGGAGTGATGTCTCTGGGCCCCTCGTGGTGATCGGATAAAGAAAGTGCATGGCCATGCCACTAGTAGTCGAACTGTCGACCACATGAAGTTATCCGACACTCTATCGAGAAAGTATTGAACAGTCCATGGATGACACCATATCTCACCTGGAGTTCAACTAGACAACGTGAGGCAAAGGGAGAATGCATGAGTAGGTCACTTAGTTCGATCGATTCTGGATGGTCGTCGTATGGAGATCTGATCACGGTCATAGATCGGTCGAACGTAATCATGATCGTCGTATAGAGATCTGAATCGATCGTAAGTGATGAGGACGATCATAGATCATATTACGTTAAGGTTCGTCCGATATATTCTTTGTGTACTTGGGAATCGCTACGTGCTGCTAGGTGCCGCTGACGACTAGTGGTCGGAAAAGAGTTTTCGAATCACAACCAATCGCACAAGATACTGTAGGGTCGCACACTTAAGAAATTTGAGGATTTGATTTGGATGGTGATCCGAATTCGGTATAGGATATAAGTTCCTAATGGGCCTCGAGTAAGAGACCCATCATGGATGCCTATATAAAGAGAGGCGGTGGCATAGGGTGAAGCACGGTTTTTGAAGAATTCCCAAAACCCTAATAGCCACGCCATCCTCAACCACGTTGCCGGTGCTAGCACACAAGGACGCGGTGTTCCGACCCTGTATGTGTGGATACCTCGGAGGTGCTGTTGCGAAGCATCAGCACTAGGACGATCCACAACTCGTGACGATCACCGGAGCAGGAGGAGAAGTTGCAAGGTGAGTTCGACTACTCAGAGGAAGCGAGCGAAGCGAAGCACGACTACTCGGAGGAGCAGTCGCGTGGCGAGTACGACTACAACCGCATCTATTCGCTACATCGACTCTACTTCCGCTTCGAGTCGGCGCGTCTAGCGGTAATCTCGTGATATATTACTTGCGGAGGTTCCTTGGTTGCGCGGTAAATTTTTTGTTTTGTGCTGTCGTAGCGCTTACCTGTAACCTTTCAAGCACAGTGGGCGATCAGGTGGAAATATTCTCCACCGCATCCTGTAGCTCTTGTGCGATAGCACGCATCACTTGCACTCCTTGCTCCAGAGTTAATCCTTCCAGAGGGCGTGCGATGGCGCTAGCTAAGTAGCTGAAGAATCTAGACCCGCCATTATGAGTTAATGGAGTGTTTTGGTGATTAATGACAAATCTAATTGTGAGACTAACAATTCTATTGCTATATCTAGTGTGTAGTCTCATTTGGATATAAAGTTGAAATTCAACGAGGTATGCATTTTACCTACACTCTTATATATTGTTGCTTTCCTCGGATCCAAAATATAGTTTGAACTCCACCGTAAGTTAAACTTGAATATGTGCATATGTCTTCTTTACACATTTGTGTATGCACACATTTAGGGGGAGCTTATTCTATATTTTGTGGTTTCATTAATATTAATCCATATTCCGTTTTCCACATATATTTGGGATCTTTACTTTGAAACATATCCGTTTGAGTATATAGAACTTGTGCAGTTTTTGTGGATTTCATGGGAATATGTTACAGATCTTAGGATGATGTGACAATTGGCAATGGCGTTTACGGTTTGTAGTTTCACGTGTTTTCGACAAAGCTACAGGTATTCTGGACAGGGGCGGTCCGACCGGTCCTTGCATCAATGATCCGCCGGTCCCAAATCGGTCGGACCGGCCATGTGAAGCGATCGGACCGCGGTGACCTAAAAGTGTTCAAAACGAGTGGGCCAAAAATAGGTGTTGTAGGCAAGTGAGGGGATCCCAATGCACTTGGTCTCATAATTTTTGGAGTCTCCAGTAAGAAGTTCTATTCGTTTTTAATTTCCAGAAGGTTTCGGAATTTGGGAGTATGAATTTCGGCTAAGTCCCAAGGGGCGGTCCGACCGGCTCACAGGGAGCGGTCCGGCCGCCAAGCGATCCGACCGGCTCACTGGGGCGGTCGGACCGGTTTCTACTTGAACGTCGACCAACTTCGTGGCGATGTTGATTTGTTAGGTCAAAGTCATTGGTTTCATGGCATATGATTTGCATGATGCATGTTTTGACTAACATGGGTCAAGTTGTGAAGAACTTGTTCCCGAATCGTGTTTTCTTATGCGTGGTTGTGCAGTTGCTTGGTGGTCAACGACGGTCAACGGCGAGGAGAATCGGGACTAGACTTGAAGAGTTGAGGTCGAGCGATCGGCGATGCGGGTGAGGTCAACGATTCAAGCGTGACACAAGATGGACAATGGTGACCTATTGGCATATCCATGACGCATGGTGAAACGGTTTAGGTCAAAAGGTTAAAGACGACGCTTTGCGAAGCGTGCGTGTGTGACCCGTTTGTTAGTGGGCCTTAACGGGAGCTCAAGAGAGTCAAACCCTAAGAGTTTTAGGCCTCCACTATAAATAGGAGGAGATGGTGGCTGCACCTCTCTCTCTCTCTCTCGCCTTTTTATGTTTCAAAACCCTAATTGTCTTTAGGGGAGTTGAGGTGGAGGCTAGGGCTCTTGATGGTTTGTGGTGAATTTCGTGATCCTTGATTGTCCACTGATCCATGATGGTGTGGATGTAATCCAGCATCAATCACGAAATCAATCTATGCAAGGTTTGCTTGAGATAAGTGTCTTTTCGTTCTTGCTTTCAATTTCGTGTTTTTAGGGCTTTCTTTGATCCGCGAGTTTGTGGTTGATTCTTTCACGTGAATTAGCTTGCTGTGATATGTGTGAATCTATCTAGCATCATCTTGATCATCAATCCTCACGAACAAGCTTTAGGATCAAGTTTTCGTTCTTGCGGTTTTAGACCTTACATTAATCAATTGGCAATTGCTCAAGATCGTTCCAAGAATTATCATAATATTCGATTGGAATAGGTCCTCAATAGCATATAGAAGGTGTGTGCAAAGTTTCATAAAGATTAGAGATGAGAATCAAAAGTTTCACCTAATTGCAACCGTCATCGGGTGATTTTCTTTATTGCGGATCGGTTACGAGTCGGCCGGTCGGACCGCCCGTCATCACCGGTCGGACCGATTTTGGGCGGTCCGACCCCTTGACTAACGCCGGTCGACCGCCCGGCAATCGGTCCGACCGATTGGGTCAATGATCGACCGCGCGTCTTTGTGAGTCTTTGCAATCTTAGTTGATTTTTGTAGCATTGCTTAGGGGTTTAATTGGATTCAATACTAGTCTTCCATTTGTCTTGGTATATTGATCTTCATAGCTTTCTAATAGCTCTTGGAGTGAAATTGTATTGAGTTCATAATTTGTGAATCCAACGGTAGTTTTGTATACTCATGTTTTGAGTATATAGAACTTGTGTAGTTCTTACATACTCATGTCGTGAGTATATGTAACTTGTATAGTTCATATATACTCACGTTGTGTTACATTTATCTTCATTCAATTTATGTGTAATTGAAGTGGTTATCATTAATTACCAATGAAGGAAAGATTGAAGTATCTTGTCCCACCATTATGTGATAATGGTTTGTTGTGGTAACTAATGGTAATCACATTGTGGAACTAACATTTTCCATGAGTTGGATGAATATGTTATGTTCCAGGGTGATGAGGACTTTGGATGTCATCATGTGTCAATGACATTAAAGTCAAGAGCTTGGATTAAAGGATGCGTCATAAGTTGATGCTTATCAAGATGAAGAGATAATCATGAGTTGCGATAATCATGAGTTGATTGTCAAGACAAGAGAAGACCCATCATGTGTTGATGGAGGTCAAGCAAAGGATCATCATGTGTTGATGATTATCAAGCTAATGACCCGGACTTGAAGTGATGATGTGCGTCATCAAGCTTCAAG
This sequence comes from Hsuehochloa calcarea, assembly GCA_036346395.1. Lineage (NCBI taxonomy): Eukaryota > Viridiplantae > Streptophyta > Magnoliopsida > Poales > Poaceae > Hsuehochloa > Hsuehochloa calcarea. The sequence goes on along the minus strand of CM070603.1, from coordinate 29,162,106 downwards.
AAGATGCAAGGCAAATGTATGACTAGCTAGGGCTAAGGATGTGTTCCTAGTCTTTTACCGGTCTTGGTGTTTGGTTGGAAGACCAGATTGCTAGTATAGGTTACCGTACTATTAAGAGGGGTCTTAAGTAGTAGTTTGAGTTAGTCATGTGTTGATAGCTCATTGTGGTTGCTCTAGCTCATCTAGGTATGATGCTATTTATTTGTGAATGTGTTTTGCAAATAGTCGAGACTCATGCGTAACCCTTGTAGCATGTGACTTAAGTTTGCAAATGCGTTTTGCAAATGACGTAAGTCCATGTACCTTATTCCTTGTGATGAGTATTCTAAAGGTTGGCAAATGTGTTTTATAACCTACCGAAAATATCATTTTTGAAACCTTATTGGAATTGCACACGAATGAGCGAATGTGTTTTGCCATTTGATGTGAAGCCAATGTGTTTGGCTCTCGTGATGCAGCGGTTAGACCTTGATGGTCTGATCGGACCGGTGGCATATCGGTCCGACCGCTGTGCTGTTGGCGGTCCGACCGATATCCTTTGAATTGGATTCTCTGTGCGGTAGTTCCGTCGTTGTGAAAACGGAACTACCGGTGTGCGGAAGTTCCAGGGTTTGTGCGGAATGTTTTTTTTTTCAGAGAAGCACCCTTTTGGGACTTAGCCGTTTTTCCTCGGGCGGTCGGACCGGCCAACCTTGGCGGTTTGACCGATTTGGCGACGGTCAGACCGGCCATTAGTTGGCTGTCCGACCAGCCGAAGGCCCAACGACTAGTTTTATAGCCGTTGGAGCATGGGCGGTCCGACCGACCATTAGTTGGCAGTCAGACCGGCTCTGCACTGCTTCAAGGGAATCTTTCCCCCAATGGCTATTTTTTGTGTGTGGGCTATAAATAGTCACTTTGGCCGGTTGGAGATGGTTGTTGCTGCCATTGTAAAGTGTTCTAGTGTTGTTAGACACTCTCTTGAGCTAAGAGCAAGCCTCTCCTCTCTTTTGTGCATGTGTTGCAATTAGTGAGATTTGAGAGCAAACCCTAAGTGCATGTGTTGCCTTAGGTAGTGGATTGTGTATCCACTTGAGCGTTGACACTTGATTAGTTCAAGTGAAAGTTGAGTCTTGTTACTCTTGGTGTTTCCCGACCCTAGACAGCGTTGAGGTGTCGTGCCCGGTGATATTATCAAGAAGCTTGTGAGAAGGCCCGGTGTGTTGTGAGTGGTTTGGTGCTCGCCATCTCCGGAGTGGAGGAAGAGCAACCTTAGTGGAGCGAGGTGTTGGTTCGTGTTGGAACCGGTCCAAGTGGTTGGACTTACCTCGGAGGTGTTGGCTTAATTAGTGGAGCCGGTCCAACGTGGTTGAGCTTACCTCAACGTGGATTAGCGGAGACTGGCAAGTCTTCGAACACATCGGTAAAACTTAATCGTGTCATCTTTATTTGTCTTATGCTTTACTTTGAGCAATTTACATTACTTGCTTCAATTGTTTATATATCTTTGTATGATTACTCTCCTTCAATTGTATTCATATTGTTGGTGCACTTAGTTGAGCCTAGTTGATTTAGGTTTTAATTGTGCAAAACCAATTTGTTATTAGCTTCCACATTATTAATTGGTTTTAGCCCGAAAGATTTTTGAGAGACCATGTGAGTAGGGTCCCCTTTCGAGTGATGAGTATTTGTGTATTTGTTGAATAGTTTGTGATTGGATTCATCGCGTTTTGCGCTGCTTTCTTTGGTATGTTTCATCTTCGTGCGGAACTTAGGTTTTGGAATGCGGAAGTTACGATAATCGAACTTCGCTCTGGTAAGCGAGAACTTCCGATTATCACGGCGTTTGTGTTCTGGTGTGTCGATAATCGGAACTTCCGCTCCTGGGAACGCGGAACTTCCGATAAACCTGACAAGTGTCTTCTGCTGTGACGAAAATCGAATTTCCAATGCGGGAGCGCGGACGTTAGATGTCGGAACTTCCGCAATGGTAAAATCTTGAACTTAGATTGTGGCGAAGTCGCGCGAAAGGCATAGTTTTGATTTTGAGTTGTGAATTGATTTGAGTTAAATGCAAATGATGATTCTATTATCTTGAGCAATGCTATGTGATGTGTTTCTTGTTTGTCTTGGTTGCGGGGCATCGAGGCGGAGTCATGGCGAGGCAGCGTGGAGGCCGGACTAGGCGGCGGCGTTGAGGTCGAGCAGTAAAGACACTGTCGAAGGCGGCATGCACTCGAGGCGGTTGCGAGTCGTGAACAACAAGGAATGCGGGAGCTTCGAGGAAGGTGTCGAGGCGAAAGGGTAATTTCGCAAGCGGCACAAGTGGAAGCGGGCTCCGTTAGGGTTTAGCCGGCATAACGGGTTAGAGACCCGTTAGCCAAGGGCTATAAATAGAGGTGAACCCCTGGTTGTTTGGTTAGACTTTTGGTGAGAGAAAATTAGGGTTAGCTTTAGCTAAAGAGCCTTTGGAGAGGTTGTTTTGCTTTTTGGAGAGGTTGTTGAGTTGGAGAGAGAGGATGAACTGAAATTCATGTAATCATTCCTCTGTGTTTGCCTCTGTAATCTTTTGATTCCTATCAATGAAATTCTGAGGTTTTGGTTCTTTGTTTATGCCTCTTTCTTCTCTCTGTTCCTACGTTGAATATCTAGGGTTTTGGTGAAACTTTTGATTCGTCTTATGAGATGGCATGAAACTTGATATCTAGAGTCTTATTGATATTGCTAATATATCCTCAAAGTTTTATGAGCCAAGAATCTAAGAATCTTGCTAATTGTGGTTTTTGGTCTTTCTTGCCAAATACTCAAGAAATCCGATTTTGCTTTGATTAATGGATCTTTGTCTGCGATTCTTCTCCATGAGGTCAAGATGTTGTTTAGGATGATGTCCTGTGAGACTTGACCGGAGAAGAGCATTCACGAGTTAGTATTTCGGATTTTTGGGCAAAACCCCGAGCGTACTGTTCTTCGGTCAGGACAATCGGAACTTCCGATTTGTACAAGGCGGAACTGCATGAGTGGAACTTCGCATTGGAAGAAGCGGAACTCTGTGATGCGGAACTACCGCAAGGTAGAATCGGAACTTCTGATATCTGACAGAACAACCCAGTTTTGTTTAAACCTTTTGGATTTGATTCACTTCACATCTTTTGTTTATCAGAAGTTTTTGGATTGCTGTGTGAACACTTGAGAGGGGAGGATCTTAATTTTTAAAGGCACCATTCACCCCCCCTCTGTTGCCATTTCGGTCCTTCAATTTTTTTAAAACCGCCTATTCACCCCCTCTAGTCGGCCACCTCGATCTTACAGTAGCGAATGCGCTCTGCAGGAGAATCCTCCTGCATGGGGGCTGGCAAGGTATTTGGATCTCTTACCATCGTTGCCCACAGTGATGGCGTATGCCTCGCCTGTTGCGCTGCCCTTGCTGAGGAGCTAGGGGTGTCTCGGTAGTAGTGGTCGCGAACCTGCAAAATGTGCGCTTGTGTGGCGGCACATATCTCGTCTTATCAGGCCTCTTCCTCTCGTTAGCAAGTTTTGATTCATGAACAAAGCACGAGACACATTACCAGAACTGAGTCGACGAAGATGATGACGTCGATCCCCACGGTCGGCGCCAGCTATCGACGTCTGGAACTCTCGTCACAGAACAGACAAACAAAATTATAAAAAGGAAATAAAGGTTGCTATCTATTCGCAAAAGGACTCAAAGCCGTGATGTATATTGCAAAGGGGTATGCTCTGATTACAGGGAAAATGATTGTGAATACACGTAGATTAGGGCTTGGATCGAGATCTATCTTTATAATAGCACATAGGCGGACTTTTATAGTTCTACAAGCGTCAGCGGTTAATTGCAGTGGCACCTCTTCACGTCAATGGTCGCGTCTTTAAGCCAACCATCACGTCCCTTCATGGTGACCGCTGTGTCTCCAGATGTAACGGCCAATACCTTCTCCACGTGGGCAACCACCTTTGAGGACCTTCTCTGTTGGGGAGAGGTCATGGAGTGGTCCGAAGGGACCTCTAGGGGAGATGTTCTGGAATGGTCTGAATGGAAGGTTCTTGGGCCCACCTTCTGACAGCGTAATTAATCCTAGGCCCATTAGAGGATCCAGATTATTCTCGAATAAAGGTATATTCAGATAATTTAACTAGTCAACAATCTTCGTCAATTGGCATGAAGTAAATCACACACTCCACTGTGTTAGGTTCGATGAAGTAGGTTGTGGTTTCTCCGGCACATTTAGGATGAACGCCCAAGGAGCGAGCTAGCTAGCTGAATTCAGGCCTCGGGTTAGCTAACAAGGAACTACGAACTATATATATAAAGCCGATTTTAAAGGCACAAGCAGTCACTGCTTGGAGACTTTATAGAGAAATATCATCACAGACCGTTTTATCTATAAACCGTATGTGATAATATACATCACAAACGGTTCACAAACAAACCGTTTGTGATGACCTTATGTCATTACTGGCCTATAAACTCAGATGGCTCATGAAACTATCTGTGATGACGTTTTAAAACCGTATGTGAAGACCTTTTCTATAGTAGTGTGAATCTAAACCTTTAAAATTAAGATCCACCAAACTAATTGTTAGATGTTTGTAGATATTTTTCAAATTAATATATCTCTAAGACAGCTATTGAATATGAGCCTTTAAAATTAGGGTCCACCAATTTAATTGTACGATTTTTTTTGTTGAGAATTTCTAGTATAGTTCTCTTTTTTTCCCTTAGCAGCGGTAAAAGATCAACCATCGACTTTTAATATATAATAGATCCCACCCGAAGAAATTGGATATATGTGTTTAGGTAATTTACATAGGGAAAATAATTTCCTGATTATGCACCTAAATCCACACCAAGGTATTTAAGGAACAACAAACCTGCTTGAAAATTTTGAGTTTTTCGCTCATTTGGCATCTTTTTGAAATGGAATAGCAAATCTAGCCCCCTTGCAAATGAAATAACAAAAATAGCACCCCTACTGTGAGAAAACGCCTCAGCAGGCCATCTTCCATGCTCATCGTGCACGACAACCCATAAAAGGGGCATCGGTCAAGCAGTGGGTGAAACGATGGTGACAGTAGCAATAGTACAAGTACTATTCAAAATAGTTATGGAAGCCATGCCTGATACTATAGCAGCAGCCCACGTGGTTGATTTTCAGCCTGCCGTGCAAAGGAGCACGGTAGGTCCCTGCTGCACACGAGAGGAATGGAAGGTGGCCTACCGCGACGTTTTCACGGGGTAGTGGTGCCTTTTTTGCAATTTCGTTTGTGTATTTGGTTATTTTTGCTATTTCGATTTAAAAATGTTATTTTAGTATAAACTCAAAAACTTTGGCTATTTTTCAACAGACACATAGAAATTCAGCGTCAAAAAGGTGCATTTTTTTTTCTAGATCATGTATATCATTGGAATTTTGGAATAGCTCAATTTATATTTCTACCCATGAAATTATTCAAGTAGATCCAAGAATATAGTGGATCTGGACCGATCCTTGGGCTAGATTTAACAAATCCACTTCCAGAAATATGTGAAAAGAAATGAAACAACAAGTGTAAAACCACTAGAGAACTACCAGATTCTCATAGACTTGATCACATCTCTTATTCTTTTTAAAGTCCAATGATATGTAGCTTTTCCAAATTTTCTATAACCACTGGCTCCCTCCCTTCATTCTATTTCTTGCGCAACTACTACTCCTCAAGCCAGAAATCATCCTTTACCTTCTGGTGTCAGAAGAAGGGCCACAGCTCACAAGGGATTTTTAGCAACTCAGCTGGCAAGAAAAGGGAAAAAGGGAAGAAAGGCGAGGGCTATCGATCATTTATTGTTCATCTCCATTCATCGATTGATCATATATAGCAGCCCAGATGGGAATAAGCAGCAGTTGGCTTTTGGATTAGTAGGTTGTCGCAATTCATTTCAAGATGGGTCAATTATGTGTGAAGTGATCAAGAAGCAAGTTCAATTCTAAGCTCAGTTGGTGTAAGGAAGCATTTGCATGGCTTATCCTTCCACCTTCGGCATGATCCAAGCTTCCTCCTCCCTCCATGGCGGCATCATGTACACCCAATCACTAAGCTCTCCACATCTTTTTTCTTGGTTCTCTCTTTTATCTAAACATAAACCTACCGCATGAGTTCGTGTGTTCCGAGAATTTATTTCGCTTTGACAATCTTGCTGGTCATCATAATACCATGATGCGCTAACTATAATTGATTGTTTTTCCTTAGTTTCTCGTCACCATCTTTGTTTGCTCATGTGATGATTTTGTCAAACTAAGAGATGCTGTAGGTAAACGATTGGTACTGCATATCCTAAGATGCATGTGTCGATCACTTAAGACGTTTTACCTGACCCCCTCATGTTTTTGCTTCTTTAATTTTTAGTTCTTCCTATTGGAGAGGGGATCCTTTTTTTTGCTTGAAGAGAGGGATCAATTAATTGATGAAGCTAGCTAGTGATATTTCTAGAGGGAATAACTGATGAAGTGATTGTTTTCTTATTCCCTTCTTGGCAAACAAATCTACTAATAAAAAAGGGATTAGTTCAACTTCTGAAAGCTTATTCCAACACTAATTTGTTTCTTACTTTTTATATCCCCTCTCTTCCAAGTGAAGCTTCTTATCTAATTCAAGTTCTGAACTTGTTGGACTACTAAACAGAAATTAGGAGAGTTTTGATGTTCTATTGCATTTGTGAAAGTGCAGGAGAAGGGATCCTGAAGGATATGACATGCCATCTGATTTGGATCAAGTCCTCCTCGACTACTTTGATGGCCAGCAAGATAAGCCATCAACTCAAGAACCGCATAAGCCACTTAAATTTGTCAAAGGTTCGTTCTTTTAACAAGTATTTTGTCACGGTCCATTATAATTAAGCACACCTTGAAGAAAAAGCACAGGGAATATATCATGCATAAGCTTCCTTTAATTACAAGTTCATGTCTGGAAAACTTCTCCATATAAGTATGTTGTGATTCGACTGGTTTTAGCTTATAGCCAGATTTGCAAGAGTGGTGTTCCATCTTCTCGTTCCTTCTTCCTTTTTGCCGTTTGGATCATTGCGTTTTTCTCAATTGATCCCAACTACCCTACTTTTCTATCTGTCATTTTAATTTCTAAGAATTTTTTCAGCTAGTAGCTAGTTGGAGAAGAGTGACACGTAACAAACACTAACTAATATAGCAGCAAGATTTTATGCTAAAAGAAGGCAATAGAAACCGTTTTTCCCCACACTTTTCCCATTTCTCACCCCGGTTACCAGTTACCCGGGCGTGTGAAAATGAGAATTGCACATTTGAAGATCTTGTGCACACGCATTTGGAAAATTAACACTACTATCTTGGAAATATATTACATATAACTGTGCTTTGTGTGTACAAAGTCATAATGCTTGCAGAGCGACTTCTTCTTATTCTTCCGTGCATGCAGAGACTCTTAACATCTTCCCCTCCCAGCCAATGCATGTAGAACCATCTCCAAAGGTATGTGCATATACATCTCTAGCCACCTAGCTAGCTCAATATCTTGATTTCTCTTACATGTTCGCAAGCTGTTACGTACTTACGTCTTGACTTGGACCGGCATATATATGCATATGTACATGTGATTTGATGATGCAAGTATATGTGATCTTTTTCTTCCTAGCTTCAGGGTTCCATGACTCCATCGGCACCGCATGTCGCCGGCTCTTCCAGGGGATCGCCGCCGTCGAAGGCGGCAGGCGGCTGCCGCTTGCCATAGGCAAGGGCTCCAAGGCAGAATTCAAGGTACGTACGTAATTCGATCTCGATCTCTTCTCTTGGGTGGTCGCACGTGTGCACGTTTGTGTGTATATGCAACATGTCCTCATATATGCATGTGCTGTGACCACAAGCAGAGAGAAGGTAGTAGTACTGGCAAGCGCAGCAGCACAGCTGCAGCAGCAGCGTCGAGTTCAGAGCTGGAGGGGCCCAAGACGCCGGACCCCAAGACTCTGAGAAGGCTTGCGCAGAACAGGGAGGCTGCAAGAAAGAGCAGGCTGAGGAAGAAGGTGATTGATTAATTAGTTAATTAACCAGCTCAATTAATTTTTGCTAAAAAACTCAGGTCAATACATTAGTAACAAATGAAAGAAGTCAAACCTGAAAAACGTACATAAGAAGGAAAAGTCTTGCAAGCAAGAACAAGAAAGAGATGGGGGTACAGTACATTTATTTTAAAGCTGTGATAGCTAACCTACTACCTAAGAAAAGTTGTGTGATAAGACTCCACATTTGATTGCTCTCGATCTGAAAGTAACATTTCTTTTGCTTCATGGAAGATATGTTAATTGCATGATGTGCTGGCTTTTCTTTTTTGTTTGTGTGTGTGATGTGTGCACCTGCCAACTGCAGGCTTATATTCAGCAGCTAGAGTCAGGCAGGATGAGGCTGGTTCAGCTAGAACAGGAGATACAAATGACAAGAGCTCAGGTAATTAAAAGAAAAACAAAAAAACTGAATCATTTCACAAAGGATTTGGATTGAGAAATGTTACGCTCCCGATCGAATCGCTGTCGAATGTATGAGATCTCTATGGAAATTTCAGTCTATAATTCAAGAAAATTATATGCGGGCTGAAACAAATCACTAACAAAGTTTTCTGTATCTTCGTGTGCAGGGTGCACTCTGGGGTACTGGAGCTTTAAGCCCAGGTTAATTTGCCATGCACCACCATTAACTCATCAACAAATTAATTCTTGTTTATCTGATGCATGCATGCTGCAAATAACTCGCATCCCCAATCCTAGCTAAATTCTAATTAAATCTCTGTGCGTGCATGTGATCTTGCATGTACGTGCACGAGATGGCATGCAGATGCTGCATTGTTCAACTTGGAGTACGAGCGGTGGCGGGAGGCGCACCACAAGATGATCGGCCGGCTCCGGGCCGCCGCGGAGGAGCACCATCGGCCGGACGGCGAACTGCAGCCCTACGTCGACGATGCCGCCTCCCACTACGGCGTGCTGATGGACCACAAGGCCAAGCTCGCAGGCGCCGACCCCCTCCACCTCCTCTCCGGGTTGTGGAAGGGCGCCGCCGAGCGGTGCTTCCTCTGGATAGGCGGCTTCCGCCCCTCGGAGCTCATCAAGGTATGTATATTTAGTTATGTACGTACCCTTCTTGTCTCGCTCACTCAAAATTATTACACTTGCTTTAGAGTCTATTATAAGTGGTTTTCCTTTCACTGGACTAGTGTAATAATAGCTGACAATACACTTGATCGATCTTAGCCATAATGCCGAGCAAGTTATAGCGCTAAGGTATAAATTTTATGTAGTTAGCTATATTTTGCTGTGGAAAATAATTAATTTTAGGACATTTCTATAAGCTAAGGATGCAAGTACTATATATTAACGGATTTGATAATTTTCAATTACTTGAAATTTTCCTATCCATCAATCACTTACAGTTGCACAGTACTAAGTCTAAAATTACAGTACCAAGTGATGTGTAATTTTAGCACAACTCTACTCTAACTTTTAGTTATATTTGTTTTCTTTTCTTTTCTTTGTATTTGTAGAGTTCATCTAGATTTACTTTTGTGTAGTTTATAAATTTTTATATATTTTTTTGTAATTTTTTTTGTGTCGTTAGATAAAAATTTAAAGGTGAGAATGAATGACTAAATAATAATAATTTTTTTTGACAACTTATACCTTGACAATCTAATATATTAATCGATCCCTCGCAAAAAAAAACACTATATATTGGTCAGTAGCTAGACAAGTACTGTAATAGTGTAATGGATCAGCTAGGCGAGTAAGGAGTAGGTAGGAGGTCACAGTAGCTGATGGAACAGTTAAGCATTGGAAGTCTTTGGCTAAGCTACACGCGTGTATATATGGGTGTCAAGTTTCTACATGCGTGGCACGGGCAGGGAGTAGGTGGAGATCAGCGTTCAGCAGCCGCGGAGGTGTTAGATGCTGGATGGAGATGTTTGCGTTGCCCAGTAACGCAGATCGACTACGGTGACTTGTATCCTAACTAGTTAGCACGACTTGAAGACGTGTTCTACGAGAATTTCAATCCTAATTTTGTTAGGATTATTATTCCTATCTCATTTTGTATGAGAACTAGGAGTACTACGTAAAGACATGAGTGGTGATCACAGAGAATATGAGCAATAAATCAACTCATCTAAAACAAAAGGTGCACGAAAGTATTAGATGCTAGTTTATTCTTTAGTACTAGATTTCTATATAGAGTAAGAATCTGATGGTCCTAAAAGATTCTAGAGTATTGTAAGATAATGACTCTTGTACTCTTTTGAGGTTATGCATAAGAAATTTGAGATCGGCTTCGCCAAATATTTCTCTCTCGTCGTGATTATTTCGTCAATGTTATTTGGTTATCTCTACGGGATTCATCTACTTCGTTCTTGATATCGTGCACGCTCGTGTCGTATATAGCAATTTTGATCCGATCTAGAGACTGTTGCGCATAAGAAAATGTAGCATAGTATAACAAGTGGTATCAGAGCTATGACCGGATTAATTAGATTTACGAGAAGGTCGACAAAGTGTCAGGTGGCACAAAATCAAGATCGATGTTGACAATGTGGAATCAAGTGAAGAAATTTGAAGGGAGAGGAAATTTCAGTGTGTGGCGATTTGTGGTGACGAATGTCATTGTCCAACAAGGGTTAATCGATGCTTTGGAAGGGGCTAATTAAACCAGAAAAGACGTCCGATGAAGACTAAAAGGTGATGGAGTGGAAGGCGGTAAGTACAATCCATCTATGTATCTCCGATGAGGTAAAGTACTCGGTAATTAAGGAGAATTCATTGAAGAAATTATAGAATAACTTGGAAGAATTATATATGGTAAAGTCGTTGACAAATTGGTGAGTGATAAAGTAACAACCGTTCAGGTTACGCATGGAGGAAGGCACACGGTTCGTTGAGCATTTCAATGTCTTCAACAAGCTTATCACACTTTTGACTAGTGTGGATGAGAAAATTGAAGAGAACGACAAAATCATCATATTGGCGTAATCTCAACCACCATTATGGGAGCAATTGGTGATGAATATTCTCATCAAGAAAAATTCTTTTAACTTCAATGAGGTAGTGGCATATCTATTTGAGAGTCCTTGAAGAAGCTATCGGATTCTTCATGCTCGGTTGATCAAGTATTAGCTGTTATAAGTGTTGCAGACAAAAGCAAAAGTCATAGGAAGAAGAAGGGCATGAGTGAGGGCACACGCGTATGCTATCTATATGACGATGAAGGTCATATGATAAAGGGTTGTCTATGTTTGAACCAAATAAGGAGTGCATGCTCAGTAGCGGTAGAGAAAGATGATTCAGGCATACTAGTCGTCAGTCAACCAGTTACTTCTGATGGATGGATATTAGATTTATGTTGTTGTTTCCATATATGTTTGGCGTAGGAGATGTTTGACGAAGAATCTGTACACTCAGCGCATGGAACTGTTCACTTAGCGGATTGTAAGGAGTATACAATTGCTGAGGTGGGAACAGTTACATTGGAGATAGATAATGGAGCACACTGCACATTAACGGGAGTTCGGTATGTTCCTGACTTAAAGAAGAATCTAATATCTGTGAGGTCGCCTGAACTCAAAGGTTGTGTAGTATCACTTCGAGGAGGAGTCATGTAAGTTACTTGCAAAAGATAGGTAATCATGATAAGTATCTGGAACAATGGAGGATACGATTGATAGGTAATCATCAGGGAAGAGCAACTAATGGGATGTATGATAAAAATCATGGTCAAGAGAAGGAAACTGTGTCATCAATGGTAGGTACTCAAATCTCATATGCATTTATGTGCGGAACCGCAAAGACGGTTGCAAAATCTAGCAGGCGCAAAGGTGAACGTACGAGCATTGGAAGAAGGAAGACGTGGTGGCACCAACCACGCAGTATCGACGAGCAGTTGGAGCTAGGAGGTGGTACAAATCTGTGACATGGAGGGTTGTAAGAACAAGAGGTGTGGTTAACTAAACCACACAATGAAAGAACTCTTTGAGCCCCTATGGTCGGGAAACTCCAAAAGGTGGGAGGAAAAGGCAAAAAAAAAGTGGAGCCGGCTTGGATCGAATTCTTGGAGACGCATAATGATTTCAACAGATAGGAGTCAAGGTGAAGATTGTTGAGTATGAGTGACTCATATTCTAACTTGATAGGACTTGGAGGTATGTTCTACAAGGAATGTGATTATGATTCATATTTTTTTTGGAGGAGAACTAGGGGCACTATATAAAAGCCATGAGGGTGGTCATGGAGAACACAAACTACAAACCAACTCATCCAAAATAAGAGATGCACGAGAGGATTAAAGACTAAGTTATTCTTTAGCACTAGATTATTGTATAGGGTAAGGATCCGAGGGTTCGAGAGGGTTGTGAGAGAGCGACTGATGCGGGGTGTCCGATCTTCTCGACGTAGAACCTCTTGATAACTTGTGTACCCTGACAAACCACCAGTTGATCCCCCGCGCCAATGCACGGACTTACAACTCTATGGAAAATTCGCCCAAACACACACTTGATTGGATCCTCGCGACCTGGCGAAGATCGTCGAACCCTCAATTCCCAGCGGAAAAGCAAGAACGACCCCTTGTTCTCAATGCCCAATTCCCTCTGTTTTGGCTATAAGCACAACAGGAGAATCAAGCAAAAGCTTTGAATATATATTAAACGTGGTCTGAGGTTACAATGGGGGTCTACCCCTCTATATATAGTGCCCCTACTCCTCCTCATGGCTGGCCAAGAGGCCCTACTCTTATTCTAATTCGGATTTGGAGTCCTACTCCAATTCCGACACATTCCAAAAGAGAAAAGGAAACTCTGATTTTACAACTATCATATTGTTTCGATCATATCTTTTTCCACGGGACGAATTTTGGAGTGAGGGAGGATCCGTTGGATCGGGCTTGAAGTTAGCTTTCCAACAAGCCTAAGAACACTTGAATCGGACTCCGTTTGTGAAAGTTATGGCTGTTTTAATCCGGACTGTCCTGCTGATTCCGAATCCGAATTTGAGGCTGATTCCGATTCCGAATTGAATTATGAGTTGATTCCGAATTTGAATTTGGTTGGGCTTGTGTAAGTTTCAAATTTGACTTGGATTCTTGTGCTTCTCCTCCCTTGTTTGTCTCCCACGAGCTTCTCCTCCATTGTGATGGCCTTTCTTCAAGAACAACCTCATATCCTTCATCTCCGTTTATTATTGAATCTTCCAATCTGAGCACAAGCAAAACACTAGTTTTAGGTAGTATGAAATTCTCATCTAATTTAAAAGGAAATTCGGTGAGCAGATTCACTGTTGGATAATCTTATCTTGTTTTCAACTCTCTTAGTAAGCTCATGTTGTTACGAGGTATTTAATGAATTGAAAATATTATATGAAACAACATAGCTAAGGATATCCGCATCATCCTCCCTTTCTTCAAAAAAGCCATCCTCGGCTTTTGATAGCCTGAAAATGTGCTAGACGAAGAAAACAACGTATATGCATGGTATATGTATTTATCATCCAAACAAGTTCCGTGTAGCGCATGATGATTTGCCGAACATGTATTAAACAAAGAGAACAACGTATATACGTGATATATGTATGAATCAGTTGTTGTGTTATTCACGTTGTTTTGTACAATCGATAGCTCGGAATCACATTTCAAATTGCACAACTGACTCATATGATAAAATTTCACCTCCCCAATACCAAAGTCAAGTAAAGTGGGTGAAAACCAATTGATACCATTCCATACTTCAACTGCGCTACTCTGATTAGTTATACATTTAAGAGATAAACAAGTAGACATCATGTTGCATTCTAAACAATAGACACTTGTATTTAAACCCATCTTAAAGAGACCGTGACATTGCTCAATAGATGGTTTGCGCAAAACATGTAATTTTAAATTAACAAGATTATCAATAATAATGCATATTCCATAAACTTGAAACATGTTGTTGTCTACACCAAAATCTCCGATCAAATTGAATTTATATGTGTGTACGTAGCTATTTACTAGTGATTTTAAATGTGAAATTTCAAGAACTTTCTTAATAACACTAACTACCTCTTTTGGTTTATCGAATATGATATGACACAAAGAATCATTAAGGGATATTCTAGTAATAACTTCTGTATGAGTAATCAATTCCATATTATGCAAATTAAGCATATCAAATTTAGAACTTGGAATCATCAAAGGAATAATGGAGTTCTCAGTTTTACGCACCTTGTCTTGATAATATATCGATTTAGTACCAATAGTGTTACCTTTGTCGTTCTCCTCAGTTGATGTAGGTGCCGCAGGTATCATAATGTCATCATGTAACGACAGGGTATCATGTGTTCCCTCTCCAACCATGGTTATATCTTCATCTTTCTCTTCCAATGGTGAGGGCTCTTGAATGTCCAACTCCTTATTTGCTTGGTACACCTGCACAATGTGTGATACAACACTAGAAATAGAGGGTAAGTTGTTAGGTTAAAAAATAATCTTACTTGTCCTATCATCTATCTCTTCCTTTTCTTTTGGTGTATCTCTCGCACTCTCAATTGGGATGCTCTCAACCTCGCATATAGTGGACTCACACAGCTCACTCTTTTATCACTCTCACTCAATTTGGCTATGTGGCTCTCATTCTCACATGGGTTTTGATACATCTCATCCTTGTAAGACCGTGGGCCAGCAAGGGCACAACTACCACCAACCACGATCTCCTCACGTGTTGCGGGTTGTGACGGGGCAGCACTACTCATCACCTCGATCGAAGAAAAATTCTCATGCTCGATCTTCTTCTCAAGTGACACACCAGTGGATAAATTAGAACTAAAGAGCCGGCGCAGATTTAATTGATGTGCTTGAATGTGTTTAAGTCTCTTTTCTGCCTTCATAACAAATTTTACAAGATCTTGCAGACTACGAAAATATTCATCTTGAAGTGCAGCAACGATATGATAATTCAAGCCTGCTTTGAAATATGCCTTTTCTTGATATGCACTAGTGATATTGGCACGGCACATTGCATGGTTCAACTCAATATAGTAATCTTTGATAACTTTGCATCCTTGTTTAATGCTCTCCACGTGTCGTAGTAGTTCCCGCTCATAATAGGATGGAACAAATTCTCTTCTCATGATGCTTTTTAAACAGACCCAAGATGTAATGAATCGTTTTCCACCTAGTTGTTGCCACCAACTAGAGGCATAGTCCGTAAAAAACAAAGTGGCCACTCTCACTTCCTTGGCTTCTAATTCGAACTTATGGGATTCAAGCTCGAACTCCATGTCTTGTACCCACTCAAGATACTCCTCTGGATCATTACTACCATAGAAGGGAAGATACGTATACTCGCGATCTGCCATTGTTAGCAGCAAAGCAAAGAATATGTATGTAGGTGTATGTGTATATGTAGAGGTCACTCAACTCACAAGCCTAACAAGGTGAAGTTTCTTTACCGTTCCGAAAGGAATTAAGATCAACAATACTTACACTTGAGTGGCGGGAACCAAAAGGTGATGTGTGAGCGAATTTCAAGAGCAAGTCAAAGCACGACAACGAGTGTTTTGTGGAGCTTGGTATGGATACCTACTTAATTTGAAAATTCTAGGTATTGTAAGGCTAAGTAAATATCCAAACTAGAATTCAATGCCTAGTTGCCGATCACAAAGATATAAGTGAAAATCAAAGCAACTCACACGCAAAGATATTGGAACTTAGTGCAATCAAGGAATGAGCTACGTAAGATATAAGTGAAGAACAAAATAGCTCGTATTGCACAAGTTATAGAAAGACGCTAGCTAGTTGCAAATAATGAAATTAGGGCACAAGATTGCATAAAATATTGATATTCTAACAATTGAATAAGAATGAGTAGGGATTTTCGCTCAAGTTTATGATTCGGCTATGCGTTTTCTTTTTCCTTTTATATTTTCTCTTTTCCTTTTCTCTTCCTTTTTTTTATTTTCTTTTTCCTTCCTTCTTTTTTTGAACTATTGCCAAAATTCTTGTTCTACCAAAAATGAGCAAAAATTCTTTCCCACCTTTTGATCTTTGAACAATTGCAAGAACACAAATATTAATATGCAGCCATAAGCAACGATTTAGCTAGTCTTAAATAGGTTCAAAGTATTCGCAAAAGATTGAAAGTTTCACAAAGGATAAATTGATGTCTCACTTCTTTTTTTGTTTTTTTATAGACACGACTAAAAAAATCAAACTAGGCTCAAATAAAAAGCAACGCAAAAGAATTCAAGATCAGCAAACTAAACTTGATTCTAATGGACAAAAACTTAACAAAACTCACTAGAATAACAAATGAAATACTACGGATGAATTTTTTTGTATGGCTTTTTCGTGTATGGGAGAAAAAAAGATAACTGGATAAAGATCCTACCGAGTCAACGGAGCTCTGATACCACCTGATGCGGGGTGCCCGATCTTCTCGACGTAGAACCTCTTGATAACTTGTGTACCCTGACGAACCACCAGTTGATCCCCCGAGCCAATGCACGGACTTGCAACTCTATAGAAAATTCGCCCAAACACACACTTGATTGGATCCTCGCTGACCACAAGCGAAGATCGTCGAACCCTCAATTCCCAGCGGAAAAGCAAGAACGACCTCTTGTTCTCAATGCCCAATTCCTCTGTTTTGGCTATAAGCACAGGAGAATCAAGCAAAAGCTTTGAATATATATTAAGCGTGGTGCGAGGTTACAATGGGGTCTACCCTCTATATATAGTGCCCCTACTCCTCCTCATGGCTGGCCAAGAGGCCCTACTCCTATTCTAATTCGGATTTGGAGTCCTACTCCAATTCCGACACATTCCAAAACAGAAAAGGAAACTCTGATTTTACAACTATCATATTGTTTCGATCATATCTTTTGCTACGGGATGAATTTTGGAGTGAGGGAGGATCCGTTGGATCGGGCTTGAAGTTAGCTTTCCAACAAGCCTAAGAACACTCGAATCGGACTCCGTTTGTGAAAGTTATGGCCGTTTTAATCCGGACTGTCCTGCTGATTCCGAATCCGAATTTGAGGCTGATTCCGATTCCGAATTGAATTATGAGTTGATTCCAAATTTGAATTTGGTTGGGCTTGTGGAAGTTTCGAATTTGACTTGGATTCTTGTGCTTCTCCTCCCTTGCTTGTCTCCCACGATCTTCTCCTCCATTGTGATGGCCTTTCTTCAAGAACAACCTCATATCCTTCATCTCCATTTATTATTGAATCTTCCAATCTGAGCACAAGCAAAACACTAGTTTTAGGTAGTATGAAATTCTCATCTAATTTAAAAGGAAATTCAGTGAACAGATTCACCTGTTGGATAAGTTTCTCTTGTTTTTCAACTCTCTTAGTAAGCTCATGTTGTTCTGAGGTATTTAATGAATTGAAAATATTATATGAAACAACATAGATATGGATGTCCGCATCAGCGACAATCAATTGTACTCTTTTGAAGTTATGCTTAAACAATTTGTAGTCGATTTCACCAAATTATTCTACCTCATCGTGATTATTTCTTCGTTCTCTGAGCTAGAGACCTCTGCGTGTAAGAAAGGACCTCAGATTATAACATGAAGACCGAAAGTCAGAAACAACAACGTTGTACCCTTGATGTGTCGTCAGTTAAATTGTACGTGTAGAACCATTTTCACAGTTAATTACTGCATGATGTCATCATAGATATATCGCTAATAATTAAACAGATCGATACGTAAATTGTGCGTGTAGCTAGAATCGTTTTCACAGTTAATTACTTCGCGATCTCATCTAAGATATATAGCTAATAAGCGATCTCATCTAAGATATATAGCTAATAATAAACGGTTTTGCTCAACAACATTCGACTGCTTTCAAAATAGTCGAATTTTATCCGTTCGATATGCTTTGAGATTTACACTTCTTCTTATATGATGAATCAAGTCCAAATTTATTATAATTTTTTCTTCAGGATATAACAGATTCACTATATTACCGTATTTTGTTGGTATAGAATTTTATTTTTTATCTTTATTTTTACTCATTCTCTCAAAGTTTATGATTAGATTTCGAATCATACGATGGAAATACGAGTTATTAATATTTTTAGAATAATTAGTGACCAAGAATAAAAAACACATAAATAAGTTATTGTAATTTATGTATAATGATGTTGCAAATGAACTAAAATTTAACTGTTTTAGGAAAACGGCCGATATAAACACCCAATAATTAACAAGACCGATGAACACTAATTCTGTTTGATTCGTTTAATTCTGTCGCGTGCAAGATTGTTCTTCGGCACGTCGAGCCCCTGACGGAGCAGCAGCTGGTGGGCGTGTGCGGCGTGCAGCAATCGGCGAAGCGGGAGGAGGACGCGCTGGACGGCGAGCTGGAGGCGCTGCTCCGGTCGCTCTCCGAGGTCGTCTCCTCCTCCGACGCGCTGCAGCCGCCGATGATCTACTACCACCCGGCCGACATGGCCGGCTACATGGGGCACTACGTGTCCCTCGCCATGGACAAGCTGGCCTCCCTCGAGACCTTCTTAAGACAAGTAATCAACCAATTAAGACTAACTTTCACCCTAGCTTGCTTTTGCTCCTCTGAATATATTCACCATGTGGAGCAAATTTGAACTGCGCATGCATGCATGGTGCAGGCAGATGAGCTGAGGCTGCAGACGCTGCATGCGCTCCGGCAGATACTGATGGTCAGGCAGTCCGCCCGCTGCTTCGTCGCCGTCGACGACTACTTCGGCCGCGTCCGCGCCCTCAGCACGCTTTGGACCACCAGCCGGCCGCCGGCCGTGGCAAGAGGCCCCACCGGTTAGAAATCGACGCGCTACATCTACATGTACTCAGCTAGCTAGTTTTTAGCTATATACGACGTAGAAGACGCTGCATGCGTGCATGCGTACAAAGGCAGGAAGGAACTCAGGTGGTCATCAGGTGACTGATGTCAGTGCCAATTATATAGCTGGTACAGTGGTAGTTTCAGATGGATACAGAGATCCATTTCTTGACTCCTTAATTTACAAGCTAGAAGAACTTGAGTGGTAGTCTGTGCGCTCATATTAATCGAGGATCATAAGCTGTAGCTAGGTATGGTACAGAATAAGAAAAACGAAGAACAAGAGAGAAAAACACTGAGGTGTACGTGCATCACTGCACCCTTTCTTCTTTGTATAATATCTAGATACTAGCATCGATCGATACATTTTCTTGGTTTGCCTTCACCTTAACTCTATGTCTTTACTTTTTTTTCATCGTAGGAAGACTCGAAGAACAGCATAAGATGATCAACAGTTTCACACAAAGACATGCATGAAAATCACGTCCTGTATCTGCACGATTTTCGCCCTTCAGAGTTGACGACATTGCCTGAGAGAGAGAGAGAGAGACTATGTTTACCGGATGAATGTACAAATCGGTCAATCCTGTTAGTTGAAAACAGGCAAGAAACTCTAACTCTGAAACAGTATCCTGGGCTCGGCCTGTGATTCTGTGAATATACAAATGGCTAGCTTTGCTACTGTGGCAACTTTAGGCCTGGAAACTAAACTGGACCTTTTTTTTGTGTTGGGCCAGATGCATGGTCGCATACTCTGCATCTGTCTATACTGTTTGCCTGAACAGAGGATCATGTTCAGGCAAAAATTTACTAGAGATTTGAGAAGGATGATGCAACCATGAAGTAATCATGCGCAAGGTTGTGTGTGTGTGTGTGTGTGTGTGTGTGTGAGAGAGAGAGAGAGAGAGAGAGAGAGAGCTACAAAGACATCGCCTCGGATTATATGCGATTCAGAGCCCAGAACCATGTTTTCCCACGGCTTCAAACTTACAAGTGGGGGTGAGATGGGAATATATTCTCTGATAGCTTTTTTGACACCACACACATTTGCTAGTTGCTACCACCCCGGCATGGAATAAAGGCAACTTCCGTCCGCTTCCTTGTTAAGCTTATACAATACAAGCATGCTATGCGCTGAACCATGCATTTTGTTTCCTCTCTGCATATACGGTGCATGCCATAATTCTCCATCAACAATTTCATTTGGAAACTAGAACAAGTTTCTCTGAAATTTAGTAAATTTTAATTGCCAATGTGTATATGTGCAAGCTCAATAGCAACATAAATTTCGGCGAAAATGAATGGAAAGATGCGTCACTTTCTCAACACTTTTTTTTCTTCTTCTTCCTGTCGTTGTTTATGAATGCACGAGACACAGCACCACTAAGCCGGAAATTACCTTGGCAAAGGGTCACCGATTGATCCACTTTACAAGGTTCCTTGCCCCGAATCAAAGCGTTGTAAAGATGGATGAAGCGAAACCAAGGGCATCAACAAAGCCCACTCCACAAACCAAAGAATCTATTCCTCCCGTGGATATCTTTATTTACCAGTCGCTCATCTTTTAATCACCTCTCGACACATGATCGATGGATCGGTCTTTTGATCGCCATGTTTTCCTCTGATCACTCTCTGTTTAATTTCCCATGGCTGTCGGCTCAACTTAAAAGAACTCCAGAAAGGGGGTAGTGGTAGTAGACTAGTACACACGCAGCTTCTCTCTGAAAGTTCAGAAGTGGTGAGCTGAACCCCATATCCCTTGCTCTCTCACAAAGGCAAAACAAGCTATCCCTGTACACACACAGGTCACAGCAAAAGGTTTTAGCTAGCCGGTTAGAGCAGATCGGCCGTCGATCCTCCCGTCTCTTGTATACATACCTTCCTTCTCGCCTGGGTCTCCGCCGACGCGACGGTGACCCCCGCTTTGCTTGCCGGCGAGGCTTTCCGGATCCCCCCAGGCCGCGCAGAATGATCACACATTTGCCCGAACAAAAGGTGCTCTGCTAGCTAGCTAGCTCGCGCATGACAAAGCGCTTCTGCATGCGTGCACGTACTCGCGAGGCAAAAGAGCCATTCCAACGCAAGCTTCTTGTTCTTTTCTAGGACTAGCTAGTTGCATATGCCTAGCCATGTACACCAATTTTCTAGATATAAATGCCTCGCGCCATTGTTACTGACTCGTTCTGACCAGAGTACTTGTTGCAAACCAGCCTGCGAAGTTACTACGTACACTTCTGAAAACAGAAAGGTAAAAAGATTATCAATAGTGTTTTATAGTAGTTAAAACAGCTAGCTTTTGTTTCATGGAGTTTTGTGATATGTGTGTGATGCTGTATGTACATGCCCTTCCTTGTCTTTGTTGCTGTAATCGAGATAGGTTTGGAGCAGTACATATATACGTAGTTCAAAGCTCAGACATCAGCTTGAGGTGATCGATCGACGATGAGCGGTCACCACGGGGACCCTCACCACGGGGACTTCCAGCTCAAGGACACGAACCCGCTGCTCGGGGAGCAATGGCCCAAGGGCGCGGCGGGGCCGGCGCGCCCTGCTGTCGGCGGCGGCGGTATCGCCGGGTGGCTGGGCATGGACAAGCCGTCGAGCACGTACGACCTCGTGGAGCAGATGTTCTTCCTGTACGTGCGCGTCGTCAAGGCCAAGGACCTCCCGCTCAACCCCATCACCGGCTCGCCCATGGACCCGTACGTCGAGGTGAAGCTCGGCAACTACAAGGGCACCACCAAACACTACGACCGCCGCGCCAACCCGGAGTGGGACCAGGTGTTCGCCTTCTCCAAGTCCCGCGTCCAGTCCAACGTCCTCGAGGTGTTCCTCAAGGACAAGGAAATGCTCGGCCGCGACGACTACGTCGGCAAGGTGGTGTTCGACCTCGCCGAGGTGCCCACGCGGGTGCCGCCCGACAGCCCGCTCGCGCCGCAGTGGTACCGCCTCGAGGAGCGGCGCGGGGACGGCGGCAAGGTGCGCGGGGAGCTCATGCTCGCCGTGTGGATCGGCACGCAGGCTGACGAGGCGTTCCCGGAGGCTTGGCACTCCGACGCCGCCACCGTGCGCGGCGAGGGCGTCGCCAGCGTGCGCTCCAAGGCGTACGTCTCGCCCAAGCTGTGGTACCTCCGCGTCAACCTCATCGAGGCGCAGGACGTGCAGCCGCAGGCCCGCGGCCGCCCGCCGGAGGTGTTCGTCAAGGCGCAGGTGGGCAACCAGATCCTCAAGACGTCGGTGGTGGCCGCGGCCACGCTCAACCCGCGGTGGAACGAGGACCTGGTGTTCGTCGTCGCCGAGCCGTTCGAGGAGCAGCTTGTGCTCACGGTGGAGGACCGGGTGACCCCGCGCAAGGACGACCTCCTCGGCCGGGTTGCGCTGCCGCTCACGCTCTTCGAGAAGCGGCTCGACCACCGGCCGTTCGTCCAGTCGCGGTGGTTCGACCTCGAGAAATTCGGCATCGGCGGCGCCATCGAGGGCGAGACGCGGCGGGAACTCCGCTTCGCCAGCCGCGTGCACGTCCGCGCCTGCCTCGAGGGCGCCTACCACGTCATGGACGAGTCCACCATGTACATCAGCGACACCCGCCCTACGGCGCGGCAGCTCTGGAAGCCGCCGGTCGGCGTGCTCGAGGTCGGCGTGCTCGGCGCCGCCGGCCTGCAGCCCATGAAGAACCGCGACGGCCGCAGCACCACCGACGCCTATTGCGTGGCCAAGTACGGCCAGAAGTGGGTGCGCACGCGCACCATGCTCGGCACCTTCAGCCCCACCTGGAACGAGCAGCACACGTGGGAGGTGTTCGACCCGTGCACGGTCATCACCATCGGCGTCTTCGACAACTGCCACCTCGGCAACGGCAACGGCAACAACGGCAACGGCGGCGGCGGGGGCGGCGGCGGCGGCGGTGGAGGCGGCGGCGGCGGTCCCCAGGTGAGGGACGCCCGCATCGGCAAGATCCGTATTCGCCTCTCGACGCTGGAAACCGACCGCGTGTACACGCACGCGTACCCGCTGATCGTGTTGCAGTCGTCGGGGGTCAAGAAGATGGGCGAGCTCCGGCTTGCCGTGCGGTTCACCTGTCTGTCGCTGATGAACATGGTGCACCTCTACACGCAGCCGCTGCTCCCCAAGATGCACTACCTGCACCCGTTCACGGTGACGCAGCTGGATGCGCTCCGGTACCAGGCGATGGGCATCGTGGCGGCGCGGCTGGGGCGCGCGGAGCCCCCGCTGCGGCGGGAGGTGGTGGAGTACATGCTCGACGTGGAGTCCCACATGTGGAGCATGCGGCGGAGCAAGGCCAACTTCTTCCGTGCCGTGTCGCTCTTCTCGGGCGCGGCCGCCGCGGCGCGGTGGTTCGCCGACGTGTGCCACTGGAAGAACGTGGCGACCACGGCGCTGGTGCACGTCCTCCTTCTCATCCTCGTCTGGTACCCGGAGCTCATCCTCCCCACGGTTTTCCTCTACATGTTCATGATCGGGCTGTGGAACTACCGGCGCCGGCCGCGCCACCCGCCGCACATGGACACCAAGATGTCGTGGGCCGAGGCGGTGCACCCGGACGAGCTCGACGAGGAGTTCGACACGTTCCCGACGTCGCGGCAGCAAGACGTCGTGTACATGCGGTACGACCGGCTGAGGAGCGTGGCGGGCAGGATACAGACGGTGGTCGGCGACATGGCCACGCAGGGGGAGAGGCTGCAGTCGCTGCTCAGCTGGCGCGACCCGAGGGCGACGTGCCTGTTCGTCATCTTCTGCCTCATCGCAGCCGTGGTGCTCTACGTTACGCCGTTCCGGGTGGTGGCGCTCGTCGCCGGGCTGTACCTGCTCCGGCACCCGCGGTTCCGCAGCAGGCTGCCGGCCGTGCCCAGCAACTTCTTCCGGCGGCTACCGTCGCGGGCAGACAGCATGCTCTGAATAAGATCGATATAAGGCTTCGCGTGTTCGCCACCTTCAGATTTTCCGATTTTTCAGTCAAAATGTGATTTCGTTTTTAGAAAGAGCGTTAATTAACCTTTAATCTTGAACACTTGGGATACTAGAACGTCCCCCCTGTAACTATGTTTGTCTCAAGAATAATAATAAGCGCATGGTTGGAAGCTTACGAGGAATTTCCCGCGAATTTTGCATGGAAAAATATGGCCACTCCAAGGGCTTGTTTAGCAAACAAGTTCAAATTCTCAGTCCATCTACAAAGATGAATCGAGAATTTAGGTTTCTGGAACAAGACCCGAAACTTTACAAAATCTCTTCATTTCAAGTAGGGTCTAACGATAATGATAGCTCAAGGATCAGGATAAAATATATTTAGCAATGGCGTTCAGCTCATAGACAATGGCCATGCAATCAAAATTTCAAGCCTATGTGGTGCCCAAGACTTGAACAGAATTTGGTCTGGAACAGTTTCTGTTTTATAGGGCTCAGTTGCGCCGTATCAGCCTAAATCAGACCAGTTGCCCAACCTCCCAACACAACAAAACAGGCTAAGCTAGCAATAGGTAATGAGAGGTGGAGGTGCGGACCGTATAGTGAGGTGCCGCCATCCGCAGGAGGCAGCGGACGACGGAGGCACCAGTGCTAGAAGTTGCAGGGGAGGAAGGCCGATGGGATAGGGGTGACGTAGAGTTGGAGTCAACAAAGAGTAGAGGACAAGGCACGAGTGGTAGACTTCTCAAATACAGGGGGTTGCCTCATGACACCTCCTTTAGAAAATACTATGAATTTTAAAGTAAAATAGTTAATATTATGTGATGGCAAATTTATACTAATCTAAAAAAATAAATTGAAGATTAGGAATAGATACTTAAATATCAGGTACGGACACGTCTTTTATTTGATTTAATTTTTAGGTTATACATATTTGCCTCTATTTAATTAATATAAACTACTTTGCTTTAATATTTGTAAGTCATTTTTTTAGAAAGAGAAAATTATACTGTAGGTCCCTAAACCTTAGAGGTTGTGTCACTTATCTCCCTGAACTTGTATTTTACTTTCTCAGCCTCTGAACTTGCGAGGTTATACCACTTAGCTCCCTGAACTTGCATTTTACTTTATCAGCTCCTTGAACTTGCGAAGTTATGCCACTTAGCTCACTGAGCTTGCATTTACTTTCTCAGCTCCTAAGCTTGCGAGATTATACCACTTAGCTCCCTGAACTTGCATTTTACTTTCTCAACACCCCCTTGAGCTTGCGAGGTTTTGCCACTTAACTCCCTGAACTTGCGTTGAAGCGAAGTTCATCGAATGAGATGCCGGCGACTTCGTCCCCTCCAAGTCTAGTGGACTCGTCGCCGCCCCGTTCCGGTCGTGTTCATCATTCCCGTCACCTCACGCCAACAAAAACAGATTCTTCGGGCCCAGGTACGCATCGTGCTCGCGTCTTCACCGAGTTCCACTATTGTAGCTTGCTGCCGCTCTCGCCCTTTCCTCCTCTTAGTTAGCCGTGAGAGAGAGAGAGAAGCGCATTCCTAGTGCTAGAGCAGAAGCTACTCACCCTGAACGAAATCCATTTGGTCGTTTGATAACAATAAAGGCTGAGCTAGCGAATCATCGTATTGTGCCCCTGCTATGGCAATGGAAATGTACTTCTCTCTCTCACGACCAACTCAAAGGAGGCTAGGACGAGGGTAGCGGCAAGCTACGACAGTGGAGCTCCGGCGAAGACGCGAGCACTGTGCGTTCCCGGGTCTGAAGAAACTATTTTTGTCAGTGTGAGGTGATAGGGATGATAAACACGGTCGGACTCAGAGGGGACGAAGTTGCTGGCATCACATCTGATAAACTTCGCTTCAATGCAAGTTCAGGGAGCTAAGTGGCAAACCCTCGTAATTTCAGAGGGTTGAGAAAGTAAAATGTAAGTTCAGGAAGCTAAGTGACACAATATCGCAAGTTCAGGGGGATGAGAAAGTAAAATGCAAGTTTAAGAAGCTAAGTGGCATAACCTTACAAGTTCAGAGATCTATATTGCAATTTTCTCTTTAAAAAAGTATATCTTCAACTCTTGATCTCTGCCTAGCCTCTCACTCTCTTCCTCTTCCCCCATCTTCCCTTCTTCTTCTTCGAGCTTCCTGCCCCCTCCCCTATGTATTCCCAAGCATAGGATCAAATATAACTTTGATACGAGATGTACGATATTCTCGACGTAGGATGAAAGATAACTCGCGTGACCGAACGATCTATAGTTGCTCGCTGTCGACGATCAAATCGCCGATCTTATGAACATATAAATGAAAAGAGGAAAAATGTGCGTGACTTCAGGGAGTGGATCTGACTTGCTCTTTATTGCTATGATCTCACGATTACCAACACAGAGAGTATCTAAAAACACAACACTTTGCTAAGTCTTGCTTGATGTCTTCTGTATATCTCGTTGTCCCCTGTGTCTTGTGTCGTTGTTCCGTATATCCCCTCCGGCCTTCTATGGTCCTCCTTAAGTACTTGATGAAGTGGTGGCAGTTATCTCATGAAGAGACACCCGTTGGGGAGCGATCGTCAGTCGGAAGAGGTGGCGGTTGACCATTTCACCAACCGCAAGGGCGGTTGGTGAAGGTGTCAACCGCTATGCGGTTAATGATTTAGGAGACATTAAATCATCAACCGTGATAGTGTTGTATTATGCGGAATATGAAACACGTGGTTCATTCATCACATAGTGGCGGCGTGGTGGGGACTCGACCTGCACGCTGTTCATAACTTTTACGAGCACTTACAGTCGTGGACTAGGTTTGGAACTTTGTCGACCGTGGTATTCATTAGATAACCACGTAATACCTACGACCAGTTAGGTCGGTGGTCTTAGAAGTTACGACCACGAAGACGTATGGTCTTTATCATATATTAAGATAATATATGAATATTTTAATCCTCAACAGCTAGCCCCCGAACTTTTAAATGAATGTTAGTCGTGCGGACACGTTCTTCGATGCAATCATATCGAACAGACCTCTCATTAAATGCCGTGAGACTCGAGGCGGTCTGTGTTCATTTTAAAGTTGAGAAACTGCTTTGGAAAAAGGAAAAAGCCTTTCTGTCCGTCAGGCGAAAAGGTATTTGCCCGTTGGACTTCTCGAAGAGTCGGTTACAGTGAAAATGTCTATAAAACGACCCCGGCTGAGTGCTTTAAACCTTTACGCTTCTATCTCCAAGAAAATCTTCCTTGAGTTCTTCACCCAAAAAGGAAAGCATCATGTCGGACCATCGCCATGGCCGGGTCGATCTCCGATCCGAGCGAGAGAAGATTGGAGAGTTTGGAGAGAGTTTGGTTGCTACCGACAGAGTTTGATCCCTTGAGATCGCTTTTGGAAACCTCGCCCAAGTGGCGAGGAGGAGAAATCCGGTATTCTCTCGCACGTTGAGTGCGGGCTCAAGCTTCCAGCACATTCTTTTCTTTCTCAAGTGTTGGAGTTCTACGAGATTGAATTGATCAACCTCGCTCCCAACGCCATTGCGAACTTAAGTATCTTCGTCTACCTCTGCGAAGCATACTTGGGGATTCCACCGATGATGGAACTCTTCAAGTATTACTACCGGATGGCGAACACGAAGAAAACGACCAGCACCCCTGGGGAATGTACCCTAAGGCTTCATGACGGCAAGGCTGATGAGTACATTCGTATGTACTCGAAGTCTTCTTGGTCATCATGGAAGAAAAGCCGGTTCTACATGAAGGTTACGAGAAGGCGGCTGTAGACAATGTAAGAAGGCGGTCCGAACTCGCGCATGCGTTCCTCCTCAAAGAAGGAGGGGGAAGTTGGGAGATGGGTTGAGGCTATCCATCTCTTGAGTGTCAGGGGTTTAACCTCCTGGCACGTTGTAAGGGACTTTTCCTTTAGTAGGATTAGTCCTTTAAAGACCAGGGCACGTTCGATGCTCTGGTTTATTGGTGGCGATGACGCTACCAGGGATTCTGATCCAGGTAATTTTTAGAAAATACCGACCAGTTTATTTTGCGAGTTGATTATTTTCGCAAAAAACTAAGACCTTTCGTTTGCATTTGCAGTCTTGTCTTCTGAGGACGTCAGAAACAGAATCAAAATGATCTGTCTTTGCCGCTAAACGATGACAAGGCCAGTTTTCCTTTAATCCTAGCACTTGTTAGTGCGAGGAGAGGACCGAAAGACTTAGGGTAAGTGTATTAACTTCTTTTCACCTTTGCAATTATTTTCGATCAGTTTTAATCCTCTTTATGTGTAGTTGGTCGGACTTAAAATCAATGAGGCTACGGAGACGTGTGAGCCTATTGATTACCCAACCAGCCTTGTGATCGCTGAGGGCAGCGGTCACACTGAGGTAAGCAACTGAAAGAAATAACTTCTGTAAGATGAAGCATATTCTTCACCTGATTAACTTTGTTTGTTAATACCGGCGGCAATCACTGAGTCTCGTATAGTTGTCCATGAGGCAATTTGTTCACGAGACCGGTGAAACTACACTTCTCGATCCAGAGTCGAGGATCGTGTTCTCGACCGGATAGCGAAAACATCGCTTCGATCTCTCGATCGGAGTGTGGAGAATACAATTGAACCTATCAGTGCGGAACTGGTGGGAACAATTGAAAAGAAGAGAAAAACAGGCGCAACGGAGTTTAAGCCAGCGCGCTATAAGATCAAGACTAAGAAAACAACCAGGTATGTACAACTTTATACGAAAAACATACCTCGTATATCCCAAGTAGAATTGAACTTTGTGTTTCTCTTGTGCAGATCTGCTGGAGTTCACGGTTGTTTCCAACGGTCGAACCCAAAGAGACAAAGTGGTCGAGGTAGTTCAGACCAAGGCTTTCCTCGTGGAAATAACCCGGAGGAGGAAATGGTCGGAAAGCCCCGAGCCAACGATGATCTGGAACTGAGCTAGATCTTTTGATGGTAGATATGCCATCAGCAGAGGTAGAAACTTCTGCAGAACTTCCACAAGTTCCTGAAGGTACCTCCTCCCAGTATAACAAGTTCCCTTTCTTTCCTCGATTGACCGTGAGCAAGGAGCTTGAGAATTACTGGGAGAGAATATCGGATCGCCTAACACAGGCGGAGCCCGATAAAATATTTACCGATTACAATGATGCCGTAATTCGGGTAAGTGTCTTCAATCTTCTCCATAATTTTCCTTTCTCAAAGTTACTCAAGAAGGTTTATGGAAGAAATGCTACTTATGCAGCATATGATCGAAAACCTCGCTACGGTCGGAGGACTAACCGAGCGAGTTAGGATGTTAGAAGAAAAACACTCTGAGATAGAAAGTAAGAGTTCTTCTTCTTTTTTCCTTATTAAGACTTTCCTTTTATTCATTCTCCCTTATCAGAGATTCTTTTGATAGGTTTAGAGAAAATAAAAGAAGATGCTTTGGCTGAAAAGGCCAGAAGAATAAAGCTTGAAGAAGATCTTCAGGCAAAAAACCGGTCGATCGAAGTCTTGACGACCAGTAATAAAAAGCTTCTGGATGACTCCAGGAAGAGAGAGGAAGGTAACTGGTCGTAGCCATGACTCAGTATATCTTCCGATCTTTTTACTTAATACTTGCTTTGTCTATGCAGAACAAAAACAAGCATTGACCAGAGCGAAGAAAGCTCTGGAATTTGAGCAAGACAAGGGGGCGGCTCTCGTGCTTAGCTTGGACGAGAAAATCACCTCGCTAAACAAAATGCTCTTTGACATGGGTGCGGGATCAAGCTTTCCCTCCTTGAGTGACCCAATAGAGAAGGTCAATTTTCTTGGCTCTTTGCTGGAAGAGCTCAAGGTTTTGCTCAAGACCACTAGGGAGAACTATGCCCACTCCGTTAAGGAGTCTATTGCTTGTGGAGTCAGTCTTGCTTTGGCAAAGCTGAAAGTTTCCGACCCATCAACTAACCTTCAAGCCATCGAAGAGGATTTCAACTGCTTACCCGCAGAGGCAAATTAGATCCTCGCAGAGATGAAACCTCTAGGCGAAAAGGTCGCAGAAGAGATGGAAGTCGGATCTCCATCTAGCAGTAGTTAGTTTAGGCATTCTCTAGTAGTTTAGCTGCAAGAAAAAAACAATGCATACAATGTAAAGACTTACCTTTCTCTTATCAAAATGGAAAAAGTTCTTTTATTCATCCAGTCGACTTGTGAATTTATGTCTTACCTAGCCCCCGACTGTTATATAGTAGAAGATCTTTACTATATAATATTACTACCTGAGGCCAAGAATACAAATCCAAATCTCAACCATTACTTGTAAGCATGTACTGATCGGTAAAAAACTGATCGTGGTAATACTAGGAAACCTTTATGGTCGGAACCGTGTAGGTTTCGGCTAGTTGTAAATCTGTTTTTAATGATCGAAGTACTTTACTAAGACAACATATGGTCGGAAAAATAAATAATTCTCCTTGATAAGAGGAAAAAACATGAAGAACATATGTTAAAAAGGAGACATGTGGTTTTACTTCTATGCGATGCTCAATACTGGTCGGAATGAACCTAGCTAGGAAATAAAGGTATAAAATACATTTCGCAAGACGTGCTCATGCTCTTAGTCCGACGGGTGAGGATCGTAGGAAAAGACCGTCGCTAGAAGCTCCTTCCATGGGCGGAACCACGTGCTAAAAGGAGAGACTTCGACTAGGAGGTTCTCCGTGTCCCACCGAGAGCCAAACAAGAGTAGAAATGAATTTTGAAACATAAACTATACACTTTATAATCCAGAGCATACGAACCGCAGTCGACCAGGATTAGGCAACGTCATATAAATAACATCACTCGTTTCTCCAAAATCAATTATCATGTTTAAAAGAATTTAAACGAAATGAAACGAAATGAAATGAAAGAAAATAAAGAAAATATTAAACAAAGAACTTACGCAATTGGTCAATGTTCCATGAATTTGACAAAACCCCGCCGTCGACATGGCTAATCGTCTCGAGCACGGTGGGTAACTTCGACCACGTGTAAGGACCTTCCCATTTAGGGAGAGTTTATTGCTACCGCTTGGCTCAATTTTCCGAGAACCGATCACCTACGAGATAGGTTGCGAGGTTGCACCTTACGATTGTAGTACCTTCGCATGGCTTGTTGGTAGATTGCCGAGCTAATCAAGGCTTGGTTCCGTCGTTCTTCAAGGAAATTGATATCGTCAGTCGATGTTCTTCCGATTGCTTAAGTTAAAACAATCGGTCTGAGCGAGCCAATTTTCATTCGGAGGAAGCATAGCTTCGCCCCATAAACCAAAAGAAAGGTGTTTCACCGGCCGCACGACGGTCGTGGTAGTCGGACGACCCATAAAATGTAAGGAAGTTCTTGAACCCAAGCCCCGACCGCTTTATTAATCGGTCGAATACTCGGCGTTTATCCCCGTATTAGGATACCATTGGCACGCCGATCGCTCCATTGCTCGTGGATGAGCCACGGTTTAAATAGATTTTGATTCCTAGTTCTTCGCGAATTCTTGAAATTGCCGCTTGAGAATCGGTATCGTTATCGATGATGATACATTCGGGTACACCAAATCGTAATCACATTTTGTTATGAACCTCTTAGCGGCTTGGTTGTAACTTTTACAATCGGCTCGGCTTCGATCCATTTTGTAAACGTGTCAATCATGACGGACAGAATTAAGCCCCGGTGCTCTTGGGAATGGTCCGTAATGTCCATCCCAGGTTGCAAAAGGCCAAGAAAGAGGGATTGTTTGCAAAGCTTGTGCCGTTGATGTACTTATCGGCTATGAAAGCGACATTACGCGCTTCGTCCACGAGCTCTTTTGCATCATGAAGTGCGATTGGCCAAGAGTATCCTTGCTCAAGGTCTTACCGACTGTGGTTACAGAGGAATGTGTGCTCCACAAACTCCTTCATGAATTTGGTTATCAACTTAATGCCACCGATTGAGATATGCATCTCATCAACACTCCATGAGATCCTCGTTTATACAAGGTACGCTCGATTAGAGTGTATGATTTGGCCTTCGTGCTATACGATCGACCTCGCATCATCTTCAGGAATTAGGTCATGCTGAAGATAATTGTAGATCGACGTCATCCAGTCTCTACCTTGATCGTCACCGATCTGTGGAGCATCTAAGTTATCAGAGTCAATAGGATTGACCTGATGTAAACTATCGATGTTCTCGGAATGCTCGACCACCGAGGGTGAATCGAGTTGCTCGAGAAAAACTCCCTGGGACGGCTGACCTAGTAGAGGCCATCCCGTTAACCGATCCGCTAGAAAGTTCTCCTTTCTAGGAATATGTTGGATCTGGAAACCAAGAAGTGCTTTTCAATTTCCGTATTTCCACGGATAGGAAGACATCTTGGTACTCGAGCATTGGTACTCTTTCCCTACTTGATTCGCTACTAGTTGAGAATCACCTTCACTAGCAATTTGCGAATCCCGAGCGAACGAGCCGCTCAAGTCCCGCCAAACAAACCTTCGATGATCGCCACATTGTTTGTAGCTGGAAAGTTAAACTGGACGGCATACTTGATGTGTTCGCCGGTAGGGGATATCAAGACGACTCCAGCCCCCGATCCTTTAAGCATTAAGGAACCGTCAAAGTACATTGTCCACTCGTCGTGGCGCTCGTACTCGTGTCCCTCGCTAGATTCCGGTTTGTCCACTCGGCAATGAATTTCGCTATTGCTCGAGACTTTATAGTCGTCGTGAGATGAAATGGAGGTCGAACGTCCCTAGTTCCACCGCCCATTTTGCTATTCGTCCTGATGATTCCCTATTTCCAAGGACTTGACCTAAGGGATATCCAGTAGGTACGACCACTTTGTGGGCCTGAAAGTAATGCCTTAGTTTCCTTGAAGCCATAAGGAGACTATAAAGCAACTTTTGTACCTGTGGATATTTTTCCTTTGGCCCATGTAAGACTTCGCTACGTAATATCTTTGGTCGTTGGGCGTTTTCACGGTCACGACCGAGACACCACGATGACTTGTGGCGTTATACCACGTAAATCAACAAGATTTCCGGTCTTGAGAGACTAGGACCGGCACTCGTGAAGGTACTCTTTGAGTTTTTCAAAGGCATTGTTCGCATCGCCGCCCACTGAACTTCCATGTTTCAAGAAGTTTAAAGAAAGGTAGTCCCTTTTCCCTAACTCCGCTATGAAACGACTTAGCGCCGCCATACATCCGCTAGCTTCGACTTCCTTCTTCGTGGTCGGGGCGATCCGATGGATGGCCGATATCTTTGCGGGTTTGCCTCGATACCTCTAATGAAACTAGGAAACCGAGCAACTTTCCAGTGAAACCCGAACACACACTTCTCGGATTCAACTTGAGGTTATGTCTTCTCAAGTTATTGAAAGTCTCTTTAAGGTCAAGCATATGATCGCGGAGTTGACACTTTTACTACCAAGTCATCAACGAGGCTTCCAAATTTCGACCTATTTGTGGGTGAAGGTTTTCGCATTAATCTTTGAAAAGTGGCACCAGATTTTTGAGACCAAAGGGCATCTTTACATAAAAGAAGTGCCAAATGGAGTGATGAAGAAAGTTTTCTTCATCTTCTTTACTCATACTAATCTGGTGGTACCTCGAGTAGGCATCTAAAAACTTAATAACTCACACCCGAGGTAGAGTCTACAAGTTGATCAATGCGAGGAAGGGAAAATCGTCCTTCGGACAAGCTTTATTAAGATCTGTGAAGTCTATACACATCCTCCATTTCCCATTATTCTTCCTAACCATTACAGATTAGCGAGCCAACGAGGGTGATGTACTTCACGAATAAATCCACCTTTAAGAGCTTGTCAATCTCGGATCGATGGCGCCCTTTCTGGTCGGTGTAAACGCCCGAGCTTCGCTAACCGGATTTTTGTCAGCCGAGCGCTAGCCGTGCTCGATCACCTCCACGGGACTCCGCATGTCGATGCTTGCCATGCGAACACATCCTTGTTTGCTCGGAGGAAGGAGACGAGCGACTCTTCCTATTTAGGATTGAGTCCTCGCTCCGATCAAGACTTTGGTGAGGATCCATCAAGATTGCTTGACATGGCGTTTCTGAAGGAGCGCCTTCGCCGAGTGGAACCTCTTGGTCCGGCTCTGACGGTTTGGGCGTTATCTTGGGTCCGGAGTGCTTGACCCGCATGTGATGATGAGTCGAAACTTCGCCCAGAACTCATCGACCAGTTCTAAAGACCTTCGATCACATGCGATGCCATTTTGCGATCTCCACGAACCATGATCACCTTTTGGTCCCGGCATTTTCAAACTTTGATACCCGTGAGTGCGTGGCTATCAAGAATTTCGCTAATGCCGGACGACCAAGAATTCCATTATATGCGGTTTCAAATCAACCACGCAAATGAAATTTTTCCGCTCGGAAGTTATCGTGGCTTCGAACGTAACCTAAGGACACTTGTCCTATCGGTTTGGGGTAGAACCAGAACTATGCCATGAAAGGCGATTTCACCGGCTTTTACCTTTGATCTAGGAACCTCGCATATCTTCTAAAGCTCCTAAAATAAGATATTTAAAGAGCTACCACCGCCTATCAAAACTCGATTGACTTTGCAATTATTAATAGTAGGCTCTACAATAATAGGGAACCTACCGGTCGAGTTGATGAGACGAGGCAATCTTCTTTCTTTGAAGGAGATCACGAGATCCACCACCTTGATGGTTTGGTGATGATCGAAGGTTACGATAGGTTGACCTCTCGCCCATGGCTTCGGATGATGCGTGAGTCGTACGAAGAAGATCCTCCAAAGATCATATTTACCGTATACCGAGGCTCCCGGTACTCCATCTCTTCGTCGCCATCCTTGTCCTTTTGAAACTTGTTTCCAACTCCGGATTGCGGAAGTGGGCCTTTACCGCATAGAAATCCTCCAGCTTCTTTTGCCAAACACGACAAAGCGCAAGTCATGCCTCGCCTCTGGTGAAGTGAACACACTTCTTACCTTTATTATGGCTATCGGTCGGAACTTTGGCTTTGCCCCGACCGGTATAATCCTTCTTACCCTTGAACGGTTTATCTAGAACCGCTAGGACTTCCTTGGTGCCCATTTTATGTGCTTCTTCTTCTTGGAAACCTTCTTGGGATTTTTTTCGACTTCTCAATGCCAGTTGTGGATTTTATCTTTTCGATCAATGGCTTCATTCCATTCAACCGCCTCACTAGCGGCGCAGATACTTATCACCATGTCAAAGAGTTCGGCGGTTGTTCGTGGAGGATTCATAGTAATATCCTCTCAGAAACCGCCGATTCCTTAAACACGCCTTGAATGCCCGAATCACGTAAGATTCGCAATCTCCGAATAGAATTTCAACATGGTCGAACCTCTTGATGTATCGACGGAGAGTTTCCTTTGGTTCTTGCCGAGTCCGATGGAGATCATCCTCTTTCCGTATGCATCGTGACGCACTCGAAATTCACAATCAAAAGATCACGAGTTGTTCCCAAGTATAAATAGATCCGACCGGTTGGTTAAGCAACCAAGACCGGCAGATCCTTCCGTAACCGTGGGCAAATAATTAGCCATCACGTTTTGATCACCACCCGCTCTCGATGGCGGTGGTATATATCTCGAGAAACTCTAATGGATTTTGAGATCCATCGAATTTATCCATGTTGGCGGTCGGAACCCATTAGGCCAACGCATGCCTTGGAGCTCGCAGTAAAAGGCTCGACAACTCAGAATCGATTCATAGCGCCTTCTTGGAAAAGGTGCCGATTATGATCGAGGGAGATCGGTTTCTTCTATTTGAACGCCGAGGCTCCGTCGTCTCCGATCCGGCCGCAGACGTTATCATGACGCCCTTGACCATTAGCATGGTTCGATGATGGCGGAGATCATCCGCCAAGCATGTGCTCTCCTTGGCTGGGGAAGAGGTCGTTGTTCAAACAACCTTCTTCCTTCATGAACCATCGGTCGGAATCGCGAAAGGTGTCTAGGTACCGGTGGTGACTATGCGCCTTCTCGAGGAGGAGCGCCGAGATGAAGTCACCGTTAGACTTTGTGACATCCTTGCCCTCGTGACACTTCCGCGCCGCGATTCGTTGAAGAATTTCCGATACCGCTTCCACCAATTGGGTAAAGCCCGGAGCTTCAGCCAGGACAGGGTCAATATTATTAAGAATATCTTGAATACGACACAAGTTCCGAATCATATCAAGGTCTCAGAGGATTCATTGAAGATGTTGGTGTTCGGAGACTCGAAGTTCCTTCGACCTTGGCCTAACTCCGCCATGCCTGTCATCCTTGGTGGGCCGCACCACGCGTATTAGCCGGTGGATGTCCATCGGCTCCGCTGCCTCGGTAGGTGGTGCTTGATTGCCGCGCCATCTCCATTAGCGGTGGTGGCGAGGCGGTGTGCGGGATCGTGAGTGGCATCACGATCAGCATGATCGTGTTGACCTCATGCTTCCAGCAACGATCTTCCGAGGAGCTTCCATCGTGACTAGCGGAGAACTTCTCGGTGCTTCTTCCGAGACTTCCACGATGGAGACCGGTCGGAGATGAGAACCTCCGAGGTCTTCGTGGCGGGCTCACCGATTCGCGGATTGCCGATCGGACATCGAAGTCTTATCGCCCTCACTCGGTCCATTACCGTGAGGTTCTCGTCGACACCGTTACCAGATGCCGGTTGGTCCCTGGAATTTCCAGAGGCCGTTGGTGAATACCTGTCAGCCATGACTATGTCAAGGGTATATTGACCCTCGGGTTGTGGGTCGAGGTGTTGTCACCTTTGTCGCCGGCCGGAGAAACCGGCTTGGAAAACATTCTGACGCCCCGATCCGCCTGAACGATCCGATCCTCGAAAGCGCCTCTTGGCGCACGGTGTATCTTCATCCATCCGCTCAAGTTCGCCGTCGTCGACCCACGAACCATCGGAGGAGGACGAAGATTCCCATGTTGCATAGCTTGATGCGCCTTCCATGTCAAGGTTGGAGTAGTCATCCAAGTCGAACCAGTTTTCCTCATCCCATGTTCCTGCCATACTTGTGATTACGAATATGAAGAAAACGGATGAGTTGAGCGAGGAACCTCTTCAGAAATTTTTGCACTATCTTCCCCACGGACGGTGCCAGCTGTCGACGATCAAATCGCCGATCTTATGAATATATAAATGAAAAGAGGAAAAATATGCGTGACTTCTGGGAGTGGATCTAACTTGCTCTTTATTCACTACACCATGGCATAGTATTAAGGGCAATTATCTGCCAGAAAAAAATTGAATTAGTGGCAAAACATGTGCCGGCAATACACAAGATATTAAGGGTCGATATTCCGCCGTAAATAATTGTTTTCTATAACAATTTATCTGCCGGCAATATTTTAACATTAGCTACAATTTATTTGCCCTAAAAATATCAACTAAGTCATTCTATCTGCCGAGAATACTTACACAGATCGCTTTTGGCGCCAAATTGAAAAAACAGCGCCAATCTCTCCCCACACCGCGCCCCGCCGACCGCCAACCCCTTCGTCCTCCTCCCGATGCCCTAACCCCTTCCTCCTCCGTGGCACCAATCTCTCCCGGCCCCGACTCACCCCACGCTCCGCCGGCCAGACACCCTTCATCCTCCTCCCGACCGCCTAATCCCTTCCTCCTCCCGCCGAGCCTCCTCAGCTCCCTTGGCTCCCAACGCCGACTCACCCTCCTCCCGACCGCCTCCTCCGTTCCTTCAGCCTCCGGCCGCCCACCCTCCTCCCGACCGCCTCCGCCCCTTCAACTCCAGGCCGCCTCACCCTC
The DNA here is from genome assembly GCA_036346395.1 of Hsuehochloa calcarea. NCBI lineage: Eukaryota > Viridiplantae > Streptophyta > Magnoliopsida > Poales > Poaceae > Hsuehochloa > Hsuehochloa calcarea. The sequence goes on along the minus strand of CM070603.1, from coordinate 29,124,605 downwards.
CAATCGACCGCCTCCTCCTTTCCCATTCGGCCCAGCGCCGCCTCACCCTCCTCCCGACCGCCTCCTCCGTCCCCTTCAACTCGGCCGCCTCACCCTCCAATCGACCGCCTCCTCCGTTCCTTTGGCTCCGGCGCCGCCTCACCCTCCTCCCGACCGCCTCCTCCGTCCCTTCAACTCCGGGCCGCCACCCTACAATCGACCGCCCACCTCCAATAGACCGCCCACCACCCAAGGCCGCCCACCTCCACTGGCCGCCTCCTTTCCCTTCCGCCCAGGGCCAGCCTCCTCCCCGCGCCGCTGGGCCACCTCCCGGCCGCCCCACCACCCACCGCCGCCTCGTCCTCGGTCGCCTCACCTCCCAAAGAACGCCCCACCAACCAACGCTGCCCTCCTCTCCTAGCCGCATCACCACCTTCCTCCCAGCGCCGCCCCACCTCCCTTGCCATGCCTTCCTGAGAGACCATGTGAGAGGTCCTCCACTCTGAGTGATGAGTATTTGACAAGTGTGTTGATTAGATTGAGAGTTGAGGTTTTTGGTTTGGACTATTTCTCGGTCAGGTGGAAATCGGAACTACCACGTGTATGGAGCGGAAGTTCATTAATCGAACTACCGGTGTTGGAAAAAGGAACTTCCGATTTACCTAGGTTTTGGTTTCGGCTGAAGAGAATCGGAACTTCCGCACAAGGGGTAGCGGAGTGTCCGATAATACTGACATTAAGTGTTCTCTCGAGATAGAAAATCGGAATAGAATTTTTGGCGCATGGATGTTCAAGATCGGAAGTTCCGCAGATGGTAAGCACGGAACTTCCGATAATTCGACAAGTGCGGATGTTCGGAAATCGGAACTTCATTGTGGTAAGTGCGAACTTCCGATTGTGTTCGTAATCGTGCGAGAGAAGGTTGAATTGTGATTTTGATTTTGTATGAGTTTGAGTCTTATACAAATATTGATGCTATGATATTGTGCAATGCTATGTGATGTGTTTTTGTGCGTGTTGATCGCAGGCATCAAGATGGAGTCGTGGCGAGACACGTGGACCGGACTAGGCGCAGGAGGCGTTGAGGTCGAACGTCGGGATGTGTCAAGACGGCGTGAATCTTGAAGCGGTTGCTAAGTAGTCGTGCACAACAAGGTGTACGGAGGCTTCTGAAGGTGCGCAAAGGCGAAGGGTCTTTTCGCAAAGCGGCAAAAGTGGAGGCGTTTCCGTTCGGGTGTAGCGGGCTTAATGGGTTGGAGGCCCATTAGCCAAGGCTATAAATAGGGAGAACCCCAGGGTTAGGGTTAGACTTTTGAGAGAAAATTAGGTTAGCTCTAGAAAAAGATTTGTTTTGCTTTTTGAGAGCTTGTTGAGAGGGAGAGAATGATCCAAATCTTATGTAATCTTTCCTCTGTGTTTCCATCTGTAAACATTTGATATCTATCAATGAAACTCGAGTTTTGATTACTTGTTTATGTCCTCTTCTTTCTCTCTGCTCTCATGTTAAATATCTAGGGTTTTGGCATATCTTTTGATTCGCCTTATGAAATAGCATGAAACTTGATATCTAGATTCGCTTTGATATTGCTAATGTATCCTCAAAGTTTCATGAACTAGGAATCGTAGAATCGTGTCTATTTCGGTTTTGGTCTTTCTTGCCCCTTCTTCAAGAAACCGATTTTGGGTTGTTTGTTAAATCTTTGTTTGCGATTCTTTCCATGAGGTCAAGATGTTGCTTAGATGATGTCCTCGTGAAACTTGACCAGAGAAAAGCATTCAAGATTGAGCACTTTGGATTTTTGGGAAAACCCGAGCGATCTGCTTCTTGGTCCAGACAATCGAACTTCCGATTGTCCACGGCGAATTATCGCAGCGGAACTTCCGCATGCAGATCCCGGAACTACCAGAGTGGAACTATCACGGGTAGAATCTGACCTTCCGATTTCGGCGATGCAATCAAGTTTATTTTGATTCTCCGATTTTGCTTCACTCTTCTTAAGAGATCCAGAGGGCTTTGTAGATTTGCTTTAAATACAAGAAAGGGAGTTCTTAATTTTATTGCACCATTCACCCCCTCTGCTGCCATTTTCGGTCCTTCACTTCCTCCCGCCGCCCCCTCCTCCTGGCCGCCTCACCATGCCACACCGACCCACCTCCTCCTGTGGTTCAAGAAGTCGTTGCCCTCCTCTCCCTAGTTGCATCACCACCTTCCTCCCGGCCGCCCCACCTCCCTTGCCGTGCCTTCCTCCCGGCCGCCCCACCTCCTGGCCGCCTCACCATGCCACACCGACCCACCTCCTCCCGTGGTTCAAGAAGTTTGCCGAGGCTGCGACGAGGCGCCGCTTAGGCGTTCGGCGAGGGAAGCCGCGACTTCGTCCAAGGCAAATGAGCTCGCCTCGCCACAGACGACTCGCCGCCTCTTGAATCAATTGTGGTTTGTGAATTGATTTGTTGATATGTCGTGAGCCCGTGATGTGATTTGGTGTCAGGCCGCAATTGTCATGGTGTTTGTGCTGCAATGTGTGATATGCATATTTCTATATATGTCATACTCATGGTGCTGAGCTGCAATGTGTGATATGCATATGTGTATATATGTAATACTCATGGTGCTATGCTGCTGTTATGAAGGCGAGGATAAGAAAATGATGTGTTCAGGGTGCTCACCAGCTACTATTGTCGCGAGTGCTAAGATCAATTAGTTACCACCAAGTTAAGATCATCAATAATCGATTGGATGACTGGAGATATGATAGTATCTATATAGTGGGACATTGCTTTCTTTTAAAAGATCATTGTTAACTTAACATATGAATTAATCTACCCACATGTTAGCCTGGATAGTTTGGTTAGCTAATCTTGAATGCAACTTATATGATTGATGATACTTGCATGTTGGCTAACCTTAGCCAATTTCAATTGTTTCTGTTTATCATGATTGTTCTTTCTTGAGGTCATTGCTTGCAAATGTCAATGATTCTTGCTTGAATGTCTCTTACTTATGATATTTTGTATATACTTTCATTCATTCATCAATCATTGCGCACGCTCGCTTATGTTATATGCAAGATTGCTATTATATAGAGGTTGAGAAGATATAGTGTGTATTTGTTTGGAAATATATGCTTTCTTTAAAATCGTGCATACAACATTCTGATATATCTTATTTTTGACATTTGTGATCATTTTCGAATCATTTATAAAAGAGGCCAAATAAGTCTACTTATAAAAGAGGCAACATTTAGAAGTACAAAGTATTTGTCGATCGATACTGTAGTGGTATGAATTTGGCAAAAAGAGCGGTGTACATCTTAGGTAAGTTTCAATATCCGAGTTATGATTGTATACCAGATTATTGTTTTTTTGCACATGTGAGTGTAGGTCGCTTATAATATAACCTAAATTTGGGGTATACATGTGTATGTAACATAGTTGTTCCATGATGTATGCTTGTTGCTTGTCGATAAGTTGCGCTTTATAAGCTTAATACTTACATAATGTGAGGTCTTGTTTCAAAGACGCTCGATCTCCATGATGTATGCTTGTTGCTTGTCGATACATACAAAGGCGCATGAGAAGTAGAATTAGCAATTGTAGCCTTCACCTTTCCTACATATGCATGCATGATATATGCGTATTGCTTGTTGGATGGATCTCCATGATGGAACGAGTTTTTTCCTTCCATTCTGCTTGGTAAAATATTTGCTTCGTAATAGAGGACATTTGCTTCGTAATAGAGAATAGAACCCTTTTTCACTTGTATGCTTCGCTTGGTCATATATTTGCTATGGTTACGATCCTGTGGTTTTTCTTTTGTTCGATTCCTTAAGAAATGCAGAGGAGCTCTTCCTAGAAGACAAGTCCCCTATGTTTCGTGAGTACTATTTTGCTCTGCATCTTTGATTGTAGCTGGTTACTTAGCCATTTTTTTCCTTTCGTGGATGATAATATGATGTGGTTTGATGGCTACTTAGGTCTCAGATAGAGTCAGGTCGCTTACATGCAAATGGTACATCGGGACAATTAAGGACGCTAATAGGCTCGTAGGCTTCATTCTCTCGCTTAAGACATTATGATCTGTCAGAAGATTCCATTAAGCAAGTTGTTTCTTTAGGCACTTCACTAATAATTGTATTGGGGAAATCTTTTTCAGAGATGTTTTGTACATTTGATAGTACATAGCGTGTATGGATAAGAGATGGATGGATCTACCTAGGTACAACATAAGCTTACAATATAAATTTATTTTCTAGTACTTTCACGTCCATTCTTATAACAAGTAATTAATTGTAGGCACACGCTCGAATATGTACAAGGGTCAAGAATTTAGACAAGATGCTTTTGCCCGATCGGCAAAAGCAAATACAATATTATGCCCTTGCGTGAAATGTGTGAATAGTTGTGGAAAGAAGCTAGCGTTGTCCGTGGTGCATTTAATATGTGATGGGTTTTAGAAGGGTACAATAGATGGATTTTTCATGGAGAGGCATCATCTTGTTACGCACAACAAAATGTGTATGCTGAGGTTCAAGTAGAGGACAATTTTGAGGAAGGTGATGAGATGTTTGATATGCTTCGCGATGTAGCGCATGGGGTAGATGGGATGGGGGATTTAGGTGAAAATAAGGATAGTCTTGAGGACGATCCATGTGAAGGTGTCAAGATTTTACCATTTAGTAGGTGATGCCAATCAAGAGCTTTATCCTCGGTGTAAAGCTTCTCAAAGCTACGCTTTGTTGTCAAATTGCTCCACATCAAATTCCTTGGAGGTTGGAGCGATAGAAGTTTTGACATGCTACTAAAACTTCTTACAGAAGCTTTTCAGAAGGGCTCAACGATACCTACAAACTTTAATGAAGCTAAGAAAATAGTTAGATGCTTTGGACTCGGATATGTCAAGATTCATGCATGCAAGAACGATCGCGCACTATTTTGGAAGCAAGATGAAAAGGCGATTCGTCCGAAATGTCAGACTTCTCGTTGGAAAACAGAGAAGATGAATCTTGATGGGAAACGTGTGCACAAAGTTCCCAAAAAGGTTCTTCGCTATTTTCCAATAAAGAAGAGACTTCAAAAATTGTACATGTCTCCAAAGGCAGCAAGTGATGCATGGTGGCACATTGAAGGGCGTACGAAGGATGGATTATTAAGGCATCCAGCAGATTCTCCAGTTTGGAAAGATTTTGATTGCAAACATCCAGAATTTGGTGCAGAGAGTCGCAATATCGTGCTCGCTTTAGCTACCGATGGCTTTAATCCATTTAGAACAATGAATCGTAGCTATAGCATTTGGCCTGTTTATTCTTATTCCATTGAATCTACCACCTTGGATGTGTATGAAGCAATCAAATTTCATACTGTCCTTGTTAATTCCCGGTCGAAATTCACCTGGGAAGGACATGGATGTTTATTTAGAACCACTAGTGGATGATTTGATATCAATGTTTGAGGATGGTATTAGAACATACGATGCTTCCAGGGATGAGTACTTCCAATTGCGTGCCGCCATCTTGTCAACCATTACTGATTTCTGTGCTTAGGATATGTGTTTGCATGTGTTACTTCAGCAAACTAGCTTGTCCTCACCGCAACTCACATACTTGTTCTCTACATTTGAAGAATGGCGCAAGTCTTGTTACATGGGTCATCGAGGTTCTTAGATGCAAATCATAAATTTAGGTTAGATGTGACATCATTTGATGGTGCTATAGAGTTGAGGACAAAGACCAAAGCCGCTTAACTGGAGAAGAGGTTTTGGAACAAACACAATATCTTCCTATAGATTTTGGGAAAGACCCAAACAAGAAAAAATCAAAGAGAAATCGTAAGGGTATGGGCAAAGCGAAAGAAATAATTTGGAATAGGAGATCTATTTGGTTTAAATTGTCATATTGGAAAGACTTGTTGCTTCCACATAATTTTGATGTGATGCACATTGAGAAGAATGTGTGTGACAACATAATTAATACACTTTTGGGTACCGATGGGAAATCGAAGATAATTTGAATGCTCGATTAGATCTCCAACTTCTAGATATATGAAGAGATCTTCATCCAATTGAAGTAGGAGATTCATTTTATTTGCCTCCTGCGGCTTACTCAATGAGTTCTGAAGAGAAGAGATTGTTTTGTGAAGTTTTGAAACAAGTTAGATTTCCAGCTGGTTATGCATCTGATATACGTCACCACATACATGTTAAGGATAAAAGGATAATTGGACTAAAGAGCCATGACAACCACATCCTCTTGCAGCACTTACTTCCACTATCAGTACGAAAGACATTGCCGGATAGAGTAAGTGCAGCATTGATTCGGGTGAGCAACTTCTTCAAGCAAATTTATTCTCCTGTTATTCGTGTTAGTGATATGGAAAAGTTAGAGGCAGAAATTGCTGAGACATTAAGCCTTCTTGAGACTATATTTCTACCATCCTTTTTTGATATTATGGTTCATCTAATGGTACATCTTCCTGCCCAAGCGAGGCTTGCTGGCCCAGTACATTACCGCAACATGTATCCAATAGAAAGGTGATCTTCAAAATCAAAATACTACTGTCATATTATATTTAATCTATTTGTAATCTGATTTAGCTAGTCTCAATTCTATGTAGGTTTTTAATGAGGCTAAAGGGATATGTACGCACCAAGAGTCATCCTGAGGGGTCAATCGCAGAGAGCTATGTGTTTGACGAGAGTCTTACATTTTGCTCTCGTTATTTAGAAGGCTGTGAAAGTAGATTTAATCGAAAAGGTCGAAATGATGAAGCCAATCCTCAAGCTATATCTAGCACCATCCCATTCTTTTGCAACTTGGGTCGAGATTTGGCTGGCAAGTGTATTGTTACCTTAGATTACAAAACATGGCTCCAAGCACATAGATATATTTTATTTAATTATGACCATATAGAGACGCATTTGAGGTAAGTTATGCTAATCGATTTATTACTATATGTTTTTTTGTCAATTCACACATCGAAAATTAAAGTTTAACCATTGCGAGAAAACATGTGGACTACCTATCCTCACTTGGTCACAAAATGGAAGAGAAATCACAGATTCATCATGAGAAGTTCCATGAATGGTTTAGGTTGCATGTGGCACATTATTACAAAATGGTGAAAATGTTTCTGAAGAGATTGAAACATTAGCTAATGAGCCTTTGATGGTTGCAACAAAGTACAATAGTTATACCATAAATGGACACAATTTTCACACAAAGTCCTATGATGAGGGTAGGTCTGTCCAATGCAGTGGAGTGGCTCTAGTTGCACAAACCTCATCATTCTCAAGTGGAAATAATAATCCAATGGTAGGAAATAAGAATTATTATGGCGTTATTACTGAAATCCTTGAATTGGACTATAGGCATAAAGGAAGTATTGTGCTATTCAAATGTGACTGGGTAGACAATCGTGCACAAGATAAGTGGGTTAAGGTTGATAAATTTGGCATCACAGATGTGAACTTGAAGCATTTATTCAATACAGGTGCAAAGCTAAATGATGAACCTTTTATTTTGGCATCTCAAGCAACCCAAGTATACTATGTTGAAGATCCTATTGACAATGATTGGTGTGCTGTTATTCAGTCAAAGTCACGAGACTTCTATGATATGGATGAAATACAAAATGGAAATTTAGAGTGTGAAAATGAACATGTAGTGACATACCCTGATATAGATGGTAACATAACCATTATTGTTGATGCTGGAGAAGTGCCTCGCATTAGGCCAGATATAGATGGAATAATTGTTGATGCAAATGATCAGCAGAAGTATGCCATCTTACCTTTTCATGTGCTATCAGATTGTCATTTGAATTTACACAATTGCAATTCTTCCTTTTTTTAATAGTGCTAGTACTTTGCAATATATAATAAATTTGCTAATGGAAATATCCTTTTTCAGCAGGGTGAAAAATGCCAAGCGTGGGAGGAAACGATAGTGACCACAATGACTATGAAGAAGAAAGGATGGCAAGGGTTATGAGAAACAATAAATTTTTGCAAGCTATCATCGATAAAAAAAAAGAAATTGCAGCTATCTGTCCCAACCACGAGTGCTAATGGAGTGGAGGGCCACCTTCGAGCTAGCTCTTCACAAAGAACCTACAAGAAAAAGAAAGGTTATGCATTTCTTACTTGTGATTAAAATATGTGCATGGTAGTTTTTAATATTTCATATTCTATGTACCAGAGACAATGTGTTTTCAAACGGTGAGCCAATAGAAGCGTAAACAGATGTCCAAACCGCGGTCTAGGTCACAAGAGTTGGTGGAACAGTGACCTAGGAACACAAGGTGAAAATGTGGAGGAGGATGACGATAGAAATGATGACAACATGCATGATGAATGCATGCCTAATGACCAGACAGGAGAGGATGCTCACTTACAAGAGAATGAAGGTACATATAATAATAGTTAGCTTCATGCTTGACATGTTCATATTAATACTTTGTGCTTATTCACGCAATTTATTTATAATATAGATAATAATTTAAATGATGGGCAAGCAAAGAAAAGAAATGGTAGAAATGCACTAAAAAGCACAACATTTGGTCTAGGGGAGATACACCTCCAATCCAATTAGAGCTCAATGAGTATGGACAACCTATTGGCGAAAATGCTAAAGAATTAGCTAACTTCATAGCTACAATTGTGAAATCTAAGGATATATCACTTGCACATAAGGATTGGAGGTTGGTTGACCCAACACAGAAGTTGAAGTTGTGGAAAGACTTAAAGGTAATATCTGAATCCAATTAACATGCTTCATTTCTACAATTTTTGTTTGGGTTTAATTGTGCATCTCTTTTGCAACTAGTTATTCTACGAGTTAGATGAAAGTGTCCGGATTGGGTTATGGGGACAAAGAACAAAGATATGGAGGGATTTCAAGGCGGATTTGAAGGCAAGACATTTTGATGAGACAAAGACTGATAAGGAACTTCTTGCTGCCTGTGATAATAGAGTTAATCAAAATGACTGGAAATGGCTAATCAAACATTGGAGAAGTCCCTTGGCCAAAGTAAGCCAAACATAAAAAAACAATACTTGTTATATTGGCATTTCTCTTTATTTATCGCTTCCATTGTTATAGGCTCGAGTGACATAGGAAAAGCTAATCGTGCAAAGATGTCCTGATCGCATACAAGCTAGCAAGAAGAGTCATGCTCGTGTTGGACATGAAATGGTATATAAATGCCTTTCTAATATAATATCTCAAATATAACTTATGTTGTACACTATTTTTATTGATGTTCTATTTTCTATCTTTTCCATGCAAAGACATGGATAATGGTGTCGTGCCTCGTAGAGATGAGTTGTTTATTAAAACACACACTCATAAAAATGGCCTTCCTTCACAAGAAGCAACACATAAAATTGTAAGTATATTAAATCATTACATTTGATGTCTAAGGGCTTGATGTGTCGTGGATTATGATAGTCTCATTTGGTTGGTTCATATTCCATATTTGCAGAAAGCACTTGAGGACGCAGTCACAGATCATCCAGAGTGGACAGAGAAATCCATAAAGCAAGGTGACCTCCTATCACGCGTTTTAGGTCCTGATAGGAATGGGTATGTGCGTTCTATAGGTAAGGGACCAACTCCAGGAGATTTGGAGATGCCTGGAAAGTTTAAGTATAGATCAACCAAGCTCCAAATGGTCATTGAAGGGCGCCGAAGTCGAATTAGACAAAGAATTCCTACTAGGGTGCATTGAAACAATGCAAGTAGAAAGTGATAGAAAAATTGACGCCCTCAGTCAGCAAATGGCGGAGATGAGGGAATTGCTACTTACTAATTCTCATGTGGGACGACATGTACAGATCAGTCCACGATATGCATCAAATTCACCTATACATGAGGTAACGTATAATACAATTTTTTGTAATTAATTAGTTGGTATAGAAGAATGAAGTTTGTTTCACTTTTATTTTTATTGGCCTATAGGATCGGCATGCCCAAAGTGATAATGTTGACGTGAGTCTAATGCCATAGAAAACATGTTGTATGACGAGGTACATACGCTCATAACAAAATAGATTCTTCACCATTGTCATATCAGTAGTTCATATCTAATGTAATGATTTCTCCTTTTGCACTTGTAGACATTGAATAGGCGTGGAGTTTCTTCACAAAATGGAAATGGAGTAAGATTTCATATCTCACTATTTGTTGATTTGCTCCTTACCATTTTGCAATTTATTTGACTAGACTTGAATCGACATATTCAATGATGACATGTTTCACCGAAAAGAAGTTATCTTGTACTGTTATTGGGCCACATGATATCCCCGTGGCAAAGGCTACTGTTATATCAACGGACCGGAGGATGAGTGGGTGGTACTCTATTGGGTGTTGAATATTGTGAAGTTGTCGTTAATCATGTGCTAAAAGGGTCGCTCAACCGCCTCGTCCTTATGGGGATATGAGCGTCATGGTCGATGCTTGTGGGAGATCTATTGCATGGCCACATCAAGATGTAAGCATCGATCTATTGTATCCACCTACAATTTATTTTCTCAATTAATGTACTTGCATCTATTGTATTCTGCAGATAAAAGAAGATCAGAAGTCAGTAGGGCCATCACAACAAGCTGGGCGAACACGAGGTATAAACATGTTCGCATAATCACATCCTCACATGTATTCAGAAAAAAATTGCGCTTACAGTGAATTTGAAAAGTGCAAAAACTTTAGTGAAGTGAAAATGTCTCAAGATCTTGAGTAATGGAATAAGAAAAAGGTTGTATGGATGGATGTACTCTTCAAGATTCGCGCCGATCGGCAACCGATTTTTTATTGCCAGGATTGTTTATTGTGTAAGCATTTGATCACATGTATTCTTGTTTATGTGCATTCTTTAATTTACATCACCTTTGACTTTAGTTGACTGATATGATGCAAAGGGATTAATATACTATTCTTTAGCAATTCAGATCACACGTAGCAGTGTCAATGTTTTAGTTGAGCTAGGCAATTTGCATGGAGAGATTAAAGAGTAATGTTGGGATGCGGTCCCAAGTTTTGAGTACTTTGGTTGATCTTTGATTATGAGAGATGTTTTAGTCAATTCTCTTGAACTGAGATACGACTTTGTTGGGATGTATGGTGTTTAATATAGTTAATGTGGCTTATGAATTCCTAAAAGTTCAGACCTTACAATGAGCTTGAAGTATGAAAGGTGCTAGTCTTGATAGGCTTGAAGGACTTTAACCCTCCTTGTGCTAATGCATCACAAGTCGCCAAATTATTGGCAAAGGCCTCACTAGTTGACATGTTCTATATGATGACAAATTGCCCATTTAATGTTTGATAATTTCCCTAGTGGGTGGGGATGGGGGTTGCCCTTTTAAACGTGTGTAATAGATGTTAGTGATTCTACTGAATGTCTATTGTGTAACCGTGATAGTTTAGCATGATATATTTTTCTTATGTTGCTTGCCAAATATTGTTTGCTAAATATTATTTTTTAAATGTAAGACATAATCATGCTGCATTTGCAAGTTAGATTTGAGGAAATGCCACTATTTGATGCTCATATCATGTTTGACTTTATATATGGTTTGTAGTTATTGACTTATCGAATTTCTTTTCGTGTACAAAACATAAGGGTTGTTGAAGTTGTTGTTTGTCGATGGAGTGATCGTCCTTATTTTGCAAATGATGATAGCGTGGTGATTTCATTATGTGGACATCTTCATTGTCGACTTCTTTTGCGTAGATGTTTTGTATATGCTAAGGATAGACTAGTACTGTGGTACAAGGGGTTATAGTATTTACATGTGTTAAGGATGGACTAGTATTGTCAACTTCTTTTGTATAGATGTTTTGTAAATGCCAAGAAGACTATGCCTATATTAGAATGCTCAGAATTCTGAAATTGCATGTGTATGGTGGCAGATGTACTGTTGTGCTTATCAGTAATTTCAAATTTTAGGTTTATATATTTTGCATCATTTGAATTTCATCTATGTGATGTACTTTTATTAGATTGTTCATATGACATTTTCTAAGTGGTACAATTGACAAAATTGTATGTTTTCTATTTTCTAAATTCGGATTGAATGGTGCAAATTGTTGGGAAAATAGACAACCGAGGGCAGGTAATTGCCGGCGAAACACTAACTGCCGGGAAAACTTCAATTGCCGGGGAAAACCAGCTTATCTAGGGCGCATAACTGTTCGGGAAAATAGACAATTAAGGGCGGGTTAACTGCCGGCAATAAGTATAACTGCCGGAGAAACTCCAACTGCCGGGGAAAACCAGCTTATCTAGGGCACATAACTGTTCGGGAAAACATACAATTAAGGGCGGGTTAATCGCCGCAATAAGTATAATCACGAGAAACTCCAATCGCGGGAAAACCAGGCTTTTCTAGGCGCACAACTGTTCGGGAAAACAGACAATTAAGGGCTTGTTAACTGCCGGCAATAAGTATAACTGCCGGAGAAACTCCAACTGCCGGGGAAAACCTAACTGCCGGGAATACAAATATCTGCCGGCAAAAATAATTTTTCTAGGCGTTAATCTGCCGAATACAAATATCCGCCGAAATGTTTTCCGCAAAGATTTTACTGTGCAGCACCAAGTGCCGGGAAAAGGTATTGCCGGCAGATAAGTTGCCGCACACAGCACTTTTTTGCTGCAGTTTCATTGCCCTTAATAATATGCCATGGTGTAGTGATTGCTATGAACTCACAATTACAAACACTGGGAGTATCTAAAAACACAACACTTTGCTATATCTTGCTTGATGTCTTCTGCTTGTGCTGTCTATGCTGTACCCCGTGTCCTCTGTCTCCTTCCATCCTTCCATGACCCTCTTTAAATAGTTGATGAAGCGGTGGCAGTTATCCCAAGAAGAGACATCCGTTGGGGAGCGACGCGCTGGTCGGGAAGAGATTTGGGAAAAAACCCGGGTGTTGACGGGGGTCCCTTAAGATTTAAGGGGTTTTTCCCATTTGTTTTCCTTTTAGGGTTTCCCTTTAAAACCCCTTTTTAAAAAAGGGAGAAGGCCCGTCCTTTTTTTGGGGGTTATCTTTTCTTTTTTGGAGAGGGGAGGAAATTTAAAGGGTTGAAATTTGGGGGTTTTTTGGGGGTTTGGGGACCTTTTCCCGTTTGGGGGTTTTAGCTTAAGATCTTTACCCTTTTTGTTTGGGTTTAAAAATTGGGTTTTTTCTTTTCGGGGGGTTTGTTTGGGAAAATTTAAGGCTTGTTTACCTATTTTCTTGTTTGTTTTTTTCTTTTTATTAGTGAATTTAAACAGCGTTTGATAATTTTTTTATAAAATTTGTGCTTTTTTGGAAAATTGGTTTTTTTTAAGGTCGGCAGGTTTAGGCCTTTTTTTGGGGCTCAAAAATTTTCAGTTATTTTTGGGAATTTGGACCTTTCCTTTTATTTTTTTTTTTCTTCTTGGTTTAAATTTTGGAACCCCTTTTTTAGCCAAAGGGAATTAACCCCTTTTTGGTGCCTTTTTGGGGAAATGCCCTTTTCGGTTTGGGTTCCCCGGGGTTTTATGGGCCGCCCCGGTAGTCCAATTTCCTTTGTTGTGGGTTTTGGGTTTTGGGGAAACAAGGTCTTGTGGTCTGTTTTTGGGTTTCAAGGGTGGGGTAAACCCGTGAATTGACCGGGGGGTTTTACCCAAAAGGGTGGGGTTTCGGTTTCCCACAAATTTTTGGGCTAAAATTTTTTTGAAATCCCTTTTGGTTTTTGGGAATGGGCCTTTTGGGCCTTTTTGGAATTAAATTTTTCTTTGGAAAATTTGGGGAAACTTTATTTTTTCAATTTTTTGGGGTTTTGAAACCTTTTAATGGGCCATTTTAAACTGAGGGTCCCAATTTGAATTTTAAACATTTTTTGTTTTTGGGTTGGGAAAATCTCCTAGGGGATTTGTTGGGAAATTTGGTTTTGGACGGGTTCTTTTCCCGGGGGGTTGGGGAGGGGGTTTTGGGGTTTTATCCACGCGGAGGGGAAAAGGGAAAGGGGTTCACCGGGTTGCCCATGGTAGGGTGATTTGGGGACCCTTTGGGGAGGGATTTCCCCCTTTTAAAAGGGGAACCCCTTTCCTTTTTTGGCCCACCCTGTTAAAGAGGGGTTTTGGGGGTTTAGGTTTTTGAAAACCCGGGGTTTTTAAATTTGGGAAAAAACCCAAAATTTTTTTTAAAAAAATTTTTTTTTTTGGGAAAAAATTTTTTGGGAAAATTTGTTGGTCTTTGGGAAAGTTTCTTATTTTTTTAAACTTTGAACATCTGGGAAAAACTTTTGATTTTTGTTTTAAAATTTTTTTGAGGTTCTTTCCAAAAGGAAATTTTGGGTCCCTTTGTTTTAAAAAATTGGTTTTGGAAATTTTTTTTGGGCTTGGTTGGGTAAATTTAGTCTTATTAAAAGGGTTTAAAAAGGGATTTTTAAACCCTGGGTTCACCTTTGGAACCTTTTAAATGGGTTTTAAAGGGGGAACCCCTTTTTGGTTCTTATTTTGGGGGATTTAAATTTTAAAAGTTCTTGGATTTAAACTTTTTTTTTTTGTTTGAAAGAAAGGGTTTAAAAAGGTTTACCCCCCTTCCGGCCAAAGGGGTTTTGGCAAGTTCCCCCACCCACCCGTTTTGGGCCAATTTAATTTAAAGGCTGAAAGGGGGGGAAATGGTCCTCTCATTTTGGGGTTTTAAATTTTTAAAAAATTTGGATTTAACCTTTTTGGGGTTCAAAGCGATTTTGGTTTTTTTTCAAAAAATTTTTTGGGAATTTTTTAGCCCCCTCTTTCGTTTTTTGGTTTAAAAGGGGTTAAATTTTAATGAAATCTTATTTTTTCCCCAATTTTCTTTTTTCTCTTTGGTTTTAAGCATTATTCCTTTTCCTTCAAAATTTGAGAGTTGGACTGGGCTCCCCTTTTTTTTTCATTTACCTTTTTCCCTTGAATTTAAGTTTTTCCCTTTGGGTAACCATCAAATTTTAAAATTAAAAACGGACCTTTTGGGAAATGATTGAATTGGGAAAAATTTTTTAAAAATTTGTTTTGGGGAAGGGATTTCTAATTTTTGAGGGTTAAGGGGGGAATTTTTTCCAAAAAGGGTTTATTTTTTTGCAGGGAAAGGGTTTTGCTTTCCTGTTTTAAAGGTTTTTTTTTTAAAAAGTTTCTTTGAAAAATTTTAAAACAAAATTTCCCAAATTTTTAAACTTTTGGGAATTTTAAATTTTAAAACTTGTAGAAAGGTTTTAAAATTTTAACCATTTTTCAAAGGGTTTGGTTTTAAATTGTTTAAATTTTTTCTTTTGTTTATTTAAATTTTTTAAATTTTTTTCTAAAATTTTTGGGTTAAAATTTATTTTGGGGAATCCTTTGGTTTTCTTCTTTTTAATTTTAAAAAAACAAAAAGAAATAAAAGGGTTTTGGAAGAAACCCAAAAAATTTCAAAACAAAAAAATGGGTTTTTAGGGTGGGAAAAAGCAATCTCTCCCCAAATTTCCAAACAGTTTGCACGTGAATGGGGGTTTTGGATCCCCCCCTTCTTTATTTCTTTTTTTTTGGGGATTTTTGGGTTTCGGGTATGGGAAAAAACCCATTTTCTTTTTTTGGCTTTTTTTTTTGAAACATTAGGGTTGTTAAAAAGGGAATTTTTCACCTTTTTTTAAAATTTTTGTAAATCACCTTTGGAACAAATTTTTTTTTATTTTCTCTTTTGAAAATGTTATTTTACCCCTCCTTTGGTTTTAAATAAACCTTAAACCTTTTTGAAATTTTTTAAAATTTTGGAGGGGGGTTTTTTACAAACCAAAATTTTTTTTCTAGGGGTTTGTTTTTTTTCTTTTTGGGGGGTTTTTTTTTCCCTTTTAGGGTTTTTTAAATTAAAACTAATGTTTAAAATTTTGTTTTTTTTGAAAATTTTTTAAAACCCAATGTTTGGAAAAATGCCCTTTCTTTTATGCCTTTTTTTTTTAGCTTTTGGGTTTTATTGTTTAAAAAAATTGAAAAATTTTTTTAGCTTTTTTGGATTTTAAAATTTAAATTTTTTAAAGAAAATTTTTTATAAAAGTTAAATTTTAATCCAAATGAAATTTTTTTGGTAAAATTTTGTTTTATTTCATTTCTAAAGTTTTCCTGAATGGTCGAAGGGCTTTCAATAATTAAGAAAAAAATGTTTGGTTAAGCGGGGGATTTAAACCCTTTTTACAAGTAAAATCCATTTTTCAAATGCCAAATGTTTTAAAAATTTTTAAAAAAAACTTCAAATTTTCAAATTTAAATTTTTGGGTTTTGGTTCGGGGTTTCCATTTTTGGAAGAATCTTAATTTTTTGGGTTTTCAAAACCCGTTTTTAAACCCTTAAGCTTTTTTACCGGGCATGGTTTAATTTGTTTTTTAAAAGGGGGGAAATTTAAATTTTGGGGTTAAACTTATCCCTTTGGGTTTTTAAAAAAAAAAATAAAAGGGAACCCAAATTTTCTCTTTTTTCCCACCTTGAGTTCATTTCAAAGGGAAAAAGGTAAAAAATTTTTTTCATTTAAGGGGAAAATTTTTAAAATTTTCATGTTGGGGGCCTAATTATTCTTTTCACCTTTTTGATTTTAGCAAAGGAACCCGATTAAAAAAGTTTTCTTTATTAAAATTGGTTTTTTTTTTGGGTTTTTTTGTTTTTATTTAAACCTTATTCATTTGAAATTGGTTTTTGGTTTTTGCTTATGGTTTTTTTAAAAAGACTTTTTAAAAAACAATTTTCGGGATTGCTTTGATGGGGGGGGTTTGGGGGAAATGGGTAGTGAATTTAAGGGTTTTGAATCATTTTGGAAGGCGTTGGGGCCAAAGGCAAGGGGTCCAAAACCCGGCCCGGGGGGGCAGGTTGGCCCCGCGGTTAAGTGCGGAAAAGATGGACAAAAAGGAATTTGGGTTTTTATTTTGGGGAAAGGTTTAAAACTGGGAAATTTGGAATTTTTGGTAAAAAAATTGGTTGGATTTGAAAACCCCTTGAAAGGGGTTAATTTTCCCAAAAGTTCCCATTTGGGAACCGGGGGTTTGAGGTTTTCAATTTTAAAACCTTTGGGGGTTTTTAAAAGGGTTTTTTTTTTTTCAGGGTTTTTGAAACGGTTAAAGGGTTTGGGAAGTTGAACATCCGGGTTTTGGGTTTGGAAAGGGAGGGGAGTCTGCTTTGGTAGGTCCGAAAACCCTGAATCAAATTGGGATCCGGTGGAAGGCCGGGGGTTTTCTTTTTGGATTTTGGGGCCCTTGCCGGGGGGAAAGGGCTTACCCTTTTAAATTTTTGGGGATTGGTTGGAAAATAAAGGGGTATTTTGGAATTTCCAAAAATTTTTTTTCAAACCCGGCTTTTGGAAAGGGTTGTCGGTTTGGGTTTTTGGTCGGCAAATTTGGGCCCTTTAGGTCCTTCTTAATAGGTTGAACCCGAAGGGTTTTCAAATTTTAAAAAGTTTTAAAATTTAAAAATTTACCCTTTTGTTTTGGGAAAGGGAGGGCCCCGGGGGTTTAGGGGCCCTTTCATAAGTTTTTTGGGAGGGGTTTTTTTCCCTCGAATTTTCTTTTGGGTTTTTTTTTTTTTTTTCCCTTTTGTTTTTGGGGTTTTTGGATTTTAAAAATTTTTTTATCATTTTTTTTTGCTTTTAAACCCTTTTAAAAAAAAAAATTTTTGGGAAAATTTTTTGGGGGGAAAAAACAAAAAGGTCAAATTTTCCCCAGTTTCCCTTTAAAGTTTTATTTTTTAAATTTGGGGGGTTTTTGAAAGGGTGCCCAAATGGGGAAAAAGGGTTTAAATTTAAAAATTTTTTCTTTAAATTAAAAAAATTTTAAACAAAATTTTCCTTTGTTTTTAAATTTCCAAATTTTTTTAAAAAATTTTAGAGTTTTTTAAAATTTTTAAAAAATTTTTTCCCCCTCTTTCCCTTTCCAGATTTTTTCCTGTGGGTTTGAAAGTAATGGGGATGGCTAACTTGACTGGGTGCCCACCTTTTTTTTTTGGGGGACTTCAGGAAAAATACCTGCTAAGACGAGATAGATCCTTGAGGCATATCTAATACACATTCACTAGCAAAAACAGGAGCTTATAACTTTTGTTGAAAGATTATAGAATGCATTTGTTGGATCTTACTCCTTTTATTTGTTTATTCAATCATTATTGTCATCATCGCCACTATTTCGGGTGGTAAGGGGCCATAGATGTGTTCGTCTGGTGGATCTGTTTTCTCTGGCACCAGCGGACCCAACCGGTTGGTGTAGCTGGGGCCGAATCAATAAATGCATGTCTAGAAACCACATCCCTCCCGTCTTTCCGTTTGGGCTTGGCTGCATAAGGCCTATAGATGCAGATCTGGTCCCTTTGGCCCTTCCGATCACTCGTACAACTGTGAAGGACCCACTTTTCTGTAACTTGTCCACTACCTGTCTAGGGATACCATTTCATGTAATGGTGGTAGCCAGCTACAAGTGTCACTATCTGTAGCATAGGGCTGTGATTGCTTTGCTTCTATTGTAAACGTCTAATGTTTTGAAGGAAAGACAGTTGGGAAGTGTAAACATCAAATTAAGCATGTTCATAAGCTGACCTATTGGTTAGATTTTGACGTCTAGCTGAGAACCCACCTGCCACCTGGCCAAAATTCCTGTCAATTTTGGCTAGTCAAATAGGCTGAAGTTACATTTTGAATTGCCATTAAACTGTCCTTGTATCTAAAGATGTAAATGTAGCACTGGATACTGACATCTTATGTGGAATCAATTGCTTTATTGGAGCACATAGGGCCAGTGTAGAGGTCAATTCTATAGCTTGTAAAAGAGTGCAGTTCGTATCACGAAAGCCAAGCGAGTGAGCTCCATTGTTTAGAACTTTAGATAGCAATTATGTTCCAGCATTTTCATCCACTGTACTGCTTTTGCTTTGCTAATGAGAGAAAGGAGGAAAAGGCGTTAACAGCCTTAGCGATGTGCCGTTTAGATCTGGGCAATGGATCTGCAGCTCTGGATCGAAGCAGAGCGCATTTTGGAGAGACAAGTGCTACTGGGGGTACAGGCCCAATCATGCAAAGCGTTCAAGAATCATTAATACCCTTAGGGTCCCTTCTGACTACATGACATCTGTACTGCATTACGGCTGGCAGAATCTGTTTTTGCCAGAAATTATTGCAGCTTCTTCATGTACTGGTGTCTGCTCAAAGCTGAGTGGCATACAGCAAGCTCTGTCCAGTCCAGCTATTACCTTTATCACGCGGCCCGCCCTCGCAGCTCTGGACAGATCTCTCGTCCATGGCCTCACATTGAATGGCCCTAATTTGGTGTAACTATTCTCTGTAATTTGATTCATTCACTTTGCATTTCTCCTAACAGCCACGAGACAACGATAACAACCGGGCCTCGTTGACTTCCCTGCTGTTGGCACTGTTATTCTATGCATGCTTTTGTTTTTTGTTTTTTTGATTGTTATTTGGTGTCCTAGTTACTATCCATCCCTCCAGGTGATGGTAATATACTGGTACATGATATCGAAAAATTTCGAACCCTACCACTGACTTGGATTTTTACCTTCATCTCTTTCTACAGGAGCTCAGCAACCCCAGACAAGCGAGCTAAAGACGGAGCTGTGAGCGACAGTGGTAGGTAGCAGCAAGCCAGGGGAGTGAGCTAAACATGAGCTGTGGGCGACAGAAGGCGGTGGAATGTCAAGGGGAGCAAGCTAAACATATGCTGCGGACGACGGCTGTGGCTTGCGATGGCCAAGTCAGGTGCGGTGCAGGGACTCATTTTATCGGCAGCATTTTGAGGTGATGTACGTATAGATATAGAGAGATACTGCTGGTGTTGTGGAGCTGGAGGGGATGGGTGGATACCAGCTTTCGTGCTGCTTTATTTGCAGAGATGGGCGAGCGATACTCTGGTTTCTTGCTGATGTATTCTTGCTGTATGTCTTCTGACTATAATGGCCTAATCTCAAGGTTATATGAGCAGCATTGCGTGGTGAACAATACCTTGGCTTGTACCGAGTTTTTTTTTTTTTTTTGCTCATTTGCCACCGTGAATAAAAAATGCAAAAATGGTGACACGTGCCGCTGCCGCGCCCTGTCGTCTGGATCCGGATTGCCGCGCGCGGCAACGAAACCGGCATAGCGCAGTGAACAGTGCCCGCAGCGAAATCGGATGACGTCGCGAACAGTATCCACTACAGTGCACAAACTGTTTGGAATAAGTCGATATTACCAGGGTGGCCTAGGCGTCGCTGATTTTGAAAAGTTCGGACAGCCACTTGTGAGTGGCTACGGCTCTCACAGGAATAGATAATGCCACTAATTGATGTGGATGAAAAAAATAAAAAGAATAAATATATTATCTACAATTCTGTAGTCGACTGTATCACTAGAATAAAGAAGAAATATCTTAAATCCATAAAAATATTAAAAGATTGTACTACCTATAAAGACAAGTAAAAAAATAAATCATAGTATAAACTATCTATAGTACTGTATATACGTAATATAAAGAGTTGCTATAGACAACAATTGTCTGTATTATTGTACATATCCTAAGTGTGCCTGTTTGACCAGGATCCCCCTAGAAGTTGGATTTGACGGGCCAAAAGCTCCAAGCTCCACCAAAATTTTGAATCTGGATGTGTATTTGTACAGTGATAATTTGAGCAGCTTTACTGGCTCCTAGATTTTACTAAAGCGAGTTTCGTCCTAGAGCCCAGAATCTGTAGATGTGGATATCATGGTGATATGTGCATGATCTTAGGATGATGATACAATTGGCAATGGTTTTGTTGATTTGCCGAATCTCGTGTTTTCGAGAGAGTTCCAATGTTGTCCAGCCTCAGTGGTCGACCGCCCAACGGCGGATCGGGCCGTACTGTGGCGATCGATCAAGAGATCGCCGGCCGACGGGCTCAGGTTACGTGCGGTGATCGACCGCAAGAACTTTTGGTTGAGTTTGGAGCTCGGCCAAAAATAGAGTGTGTAGGCAAGAGAGGGGAGTCTCCTGCACTTGGTATCACATTTTTTGGAGCTTCCAGTCAAAAGTTATATTCGGTTGAAATTTCTAGAGAGTTCTCGGATTTCCAGGGTGAAATTTTGGTTAAGTCTTTTCTGGCGGTCTGACCGGCTAAGACAAATCGGTCCGACCGGTTTGAGATCGGTCTGACCGGCTAAGACAAATCGGTCCGACCGGTTCCCACTTATATGTCGGTCATCTTGGCGGCGTTGTGTGTTGGTTAAGTAAAGTTCATTCAGTTCAATGTTTTAATATTGCATATTGCATGTTTTGAGCTAACGTGGGTCAAGTTGTGAAGAACTTGTTCCCGGAGACGATTTCTTGGTCTGTTGCTGTGCAGGTGGCTTGCAGGTCAACGACGGTCAACAGCGAGGAGGATCGGGACTAAGCTTGGAGAGCTGAGGTCCAGAATGATCATGAATGCCGGGTGAGATCGAGTGACTCAAGCATAGCGCAGAATGGACAAGGTGGATCGAATGGGCAGTTTGATGCAGCTGGTTGGATCAAGCGGCGCGGAGGTCGGTGCAAGTGCCTTGGAGGTTCTGATGGGATTCGGATGGGAGAGACTTGCCGACATGATGAGAGCCGTTGATCAACATACACGTGTCGAAGCAGGCGATTGCTTCGACTGGACTGGACTCGGTCCATGGAGAAGGATCGAGAAGGGGTATTTTGGTAATTTCATCAAATATCGCCTTTGTGACTCTTGACTAAACCGCGGCGCTTGGAGAAGCGATCTAGGTCAATCGAAGATGAAGACAACACATTAGAATGCATGCATATGTGTCCAGTTTGTATTGGTCCTTAACGGGAGCCCATTAGGTGAACTCTTCTAGAAGCTAGGCCTCACTATAAATAGGGGGAGTTGCTGTCAACAACTCTGAAGCACTTCATTTGAAAAACCCTAGTTTGTTTTAGGGTTTAGAGAGGAGAGGTGAGGCTTAGGTCCTAGAGAGATGTGTTGGGTGTGTACTCATAGATTGAGCTCTTGTCCTCTTGAGGGAGTGGCTGTAACCAGCAAACATCATGAATCAATCTATGGATGATTATTCAAGGATGAGGTTTCTTGTGTTCTTCCTTCTCTTTTGATGATTTTTTGTGCTTCCTTGATCCTGTGGTTTTTGGTTAGTTTCTTGACCTCATTTACCTTGCTATGACGTGTGAGAATACTTCTAGGATCATATAGATCATTAATGTCCCACGAGCAAGTTTTGGATCAAGTTTTTCATTTTGCTCGGTTTTGAACCCTCCTTCGGTAAAACAAAAAAGGTCAAAACTTTGACGTAGATCTGGACGATCGTTGCTTGGAATAGGTTCCAGATATCCTAAGGAAGGTGTGTTCCAAATTTGGTCAAGTTTCATCCAATAGATCAAAAGTTAGACTGATTTTCATTTTGGTTTCGTGTTGTTTGCACTGTTTCTGGTCAGGGCCGGTCAGACCGCCAGTTTGCCATCGGTCTGACCGCTCTAGTGAGTTTGATCCCCATATTTTGGTATTTTGCTTTAGGGGTTAATAGGATTCAGCACAACGCTTCCTCTGTGCATTTACTGATCTTCTTAGCTTTCTAGCTATTGGAGAAAAGTTCGTGTTGAATCTAATTAAGGTGAAAATCGAGAAAGCGTCTATTCACCCCCCCCTCTAGTCGCCTTTCCGGTCCTACAAGTGGTATCAGAGCCCGGTTAACTCTTCTAATAGATCTTAACCGGTCTTTGGAGCCATAACAACTGACAAGTATTCGACCAAACAACATATTTTTGATGGAGTTGATTTTGCTTACTGGAAGCTACGCATGCAGGTCTATATCGAAGCTCAAGGGCACACAATTTGGCTTAAAGTCAAAAATCCTTATGTCATGCCAGCCGATGACGATGTGATCACTCCAGATATTGAGGCAAATAGCAAGGCTCAAAACTTTCTGATCCAAGGCTTTAGCCGATCTGAGTTTGAACGTGTTGCTCATTTGAGGTCTGCTCATGAGATCTGGAGGACTCTCTGTGATTACCACGAGGGCTCCACTGCGATTAAGGAAGTGAGACAGAACCAGCTCAAAAAAATATACTCAAAGATTGAGCAAAGGCTTTGTGAGTCTTTAGATGAGCTGTGGGGAAGGTTTTCTAAGATTTTTTATGATCTTCGCGCTGCTGACCTTATTTTCACTGAGTCTGAGAACGCACGTCAGCTTTTGGGTGCTCTTGATGTGAGGGTCTGGGGAATGAAGATCACGTCCATCAATGATAACACTGTCATGAGTGAGCTTACCATGGATAAGCTCTACTCGAGGTTGAAGACGCATGAGATTGATTTTATCTCGCATCTCCCCAAGACAGAGTCGGTGGCTTTAATGGTTGACCCATCTAAGGGTAGCTCGTCTGATTCTTTGGACTTTGGCTCATCTGGTTTTTCTTTATCAGCTTTGCATTCTTTGAGCGATGAGCAGCTAGAGAAGCTACGTGAGGATAATTTAGCCCTCCTATCCACCAAATTCTCGAGAGTTTACAACAAGGTGAGGAACAGAAGGAGAGGTGGCCCTGTCACGTGCTTTGAGTGTGGTGAGCCAAACCACATTCGCTCCAGGTGCCCCCAAGCTGAAAGGCAAAGAGGAGAAGGACTCTCGGACGCGTCCTCAAGCTAGGGATGCGAAACCCAAGAAGACCAACTATCGCAAGTTCGTCAGCCGGGTCTTTGCCGCTTTTGAGAATGTTAACATGAGCGATGTGGATTAGGAGACGGAGGACGACGAAGATGACTCCCATGACAAGAAGAAGGCTCAGGACTTCACCGGCATATGCTTCATGGCCAGGGACAGCCACGACATCGATTCCTCCAACGACGACGATCCTTTCAGCGATCCCGATGAGATATGTCCTTCACCTGCTGATATGAAACGTGCCTTGATCCTTGCTGAACAAAAACTGAATAAGCAAGCTAAATTGATTAAGAAACAGGACACTATGATTGATAACTCGAACCTAGAAGTTGTTGGGCTCAAATCCATTAATCCTGATGATATTTGTGACTCATGCACTAGCTTGCTTAATGAATTGACAAGTCTAAGATCTGCTCATTCCTCTGTTGTGAATTAATTAAAAGATGCTCTTGAAGAACTACAATCTCTCAAGTCTAATCCTGCTTGCATAAATGTCATTGCTCTTGATGTGACTGCTGTAGATGCTATCCCTTTACATTGCTCAAATTGTGCTTTGCTTGAATTAAAATTAGATAGCACTATGAAAGAATTGCAGAAATTTGATGCTAGTCGCACTTGCTCTCATTGTGAGAATAATAGTATTAAAATGAAAGAGATGACAGAAATGGTTCTTTACTCTAAATCTGCATCTTGTGAAAATTGTCCTAAGCTCATAATTTAAAATGAAACTCTAAACAAGACACTAGAAGAAAAAGCTAAAATTGGAAAATCTATGACTATTACTGCATCCAAGAAAGTTATTGACTCTACTTGTGTCTTGTGTACTAAAGTTGGGACAATTGTAGATAAGATACAAGAGGCTTTTAAAGACAAATTTAAGGAGCAGCTGAATAGGATTAGGGATTCCTATTGTGTGTCTTGTGAGGCATTAAAAGTTGAAGTAGCCCTTCTTAAGAGTAAGTATGATGAGGTAATCAAGTCAAGAGACTGTGCTATATGTGAGAATCTAGCCAAAGAGAACGATTACCTCAAAGTGACTCTTGAGAGATTTGCTAGTGGGAAGAAGAATCTCAACATGATTCTTGACCAATCTAAAGTGAGTGAAGAATAGTGGCCTAGGTTTTAATTCCCTAGAGCATTCCAAGAACTATTCATCTAAGATTGTGAAAGTTGTTGAGAGTGGCCTGTTTGAGGTAGAACCCCATGAGCCATCTAAGGTTGTCTTTAGATCTGCAGGTTTTTTCCAAACTCTGTCCAGCAAGACAGGTGCTTCTGCTTCATCAGGTCAGACCCCTCAAAAGGTCAAGTATCATTGCACCTTCTACAAGAAAGATGGCCACATTGTTGAGTTCTGCTTCCGTAGAGCCAAGACTGAGAGAAAGGAGAGGATGAGTGTCTTGAGAACCATTAGAGGAGTTCCTTCACCTGCTATAGTCTCTAGAGCCAGGCAGCCTGTCTTTCCTGCTAGACATAGGCCTAGGTTCGTAGAGGACTTCTTTGACTCTTTTGGTGGATCTAGGTAGCGTTCTGGTTTAGAATACCGTGAGGAAAAACCATGGGTAGCATCTAGACAGGGGGAGTACCGATCTTTTGGTAGATCGATTCAGAGAGGTCTAGGTAGTTCTCGTGTGCATTCTTATGATTTTGTTCCTAACCATTTTACTGCTACTTCTTCTGTTGTTCCCAAGCATCGCGTGACTCAAGATCGATTCCTGTGTCTCTTATCACTAACCCCGAGATCGAGGCACGATGTTTCTGCTCGTGCTTTTAGGTCCGTCGTGCGAGGAAGGAGGGCATATGGCTTGTTGACTCCGGGTGTTCTCGACACATGACTGGAGATTCTAGATGGTTCTCCTCCCTCACACGTGCATCCGGCAATGAATTGATCACATTTGGGGATGCTTCTATTGGGACCGTGACAGCTAAGGGCACCGTGCGCATCAACAACAAGTTCATGCTTAAGGACGTCGCTTTGGTAAGTAAGCTGAGGTATAATCTGCTATCTGTTTCTCAGCTGCTTGATGAGGGTCTAGAAGTAAGGTTTAAAAGTGGCGAGTGTAGAGTTCTAGATTCCGCGGGTGAGCTTGTCTTTGAGATCTCCAGGTTTGAGAAGATCTTTTGTGCTGATTTCAGTGTTTCTTCTGCTTCAATCCTAGATGTCTTGTAGCTTCTGATTCTCATGATCTAGTTTTGTGGCATTGTAGACTTGGGAATATAGGCTTTGACCACTTGACTAGAGTCAGCTGCAAGGATTTGATTAGAGGTTTGCCTAGGCTGAAGGCTGTTAGAGACCTAGTATGCTCATCCTGTAGACATGATAAGATGGTTTCTGCTTCTCATCCTCCTCTTACCTTAGTGATGACTGATGGACCAGGACAGCTTTTGCACTTAGACACTGTTGGTCCTTCTAGCGTTCAGTCAGCCGGTGAAAAATGGTATGTGCTTGTGATTGTGGATGATTTCTCCTGGTATTCATGGGTTTATTTTCTGGTTTCTAAGGACGAGGCTTCTGGCTATTTTAGAGAATTGGTCCTTAGACTTGCTGTTGATCTTCTTGGAGCCTTGAGAGCCATTAGGAGTGACAATACAACAGAATTCAAGAACTCTTCCTTTGCTACCTTCTGCACTGATAGGGGAATTGAGCACCAGTTTTCTTCTCCTAGAGTTCCCCAGCAGAACGGTGTTGTAGAAAGGAAGAACATGACCCTTGTAGAGATGGCTAGGACCATTCTAGATGAGCATTCCACACCTAAGAGGTTTTGGGCTGAGGCGATCTCTTCTGCTTGTTATGTCTCTAATAGCGTTTTCTTGAGATCTGTGATTGGCAAGTGTGGATATCGTGAGGATATGTGCACGATCTTAGAATGATGAGTCAATTGGCAATGGCTTTGTTGGTTTGCAAAATCTCGCGTTTTCGATTTTGCTTTGTTGTCGTTGGACCACAGCGGTCGACCGGTGGCTCGGGTGGTCAGAACGCCCGTGGAAGAGGTCCGACCGGCCGTGGTGGCCGGTCCGACCGATATTGCTAAAAGTGGTTTTTGAAGCTGATCCAAAAATAGGTTGTGTAGGCAAGTGAGGGGAGTCTCCTGGATGTGGTCACATAATTTTTGGAGCTCCCAGTCAAAAGTTCTATTCATTTGAAAATTCCAGAAGGTTTCGGATTTTCGAGTTGGAATTTTGGCTAAGTCTTTTCGGGCGGTCCGACCGCTGTTATGGAATCGGTCCGACCGGCCTGAAATCGGTCGGACCGGCCATGTGGGGTGGTCAGACCGCCGATCACTTGAAGGTTAGCCATTTTGGCATTGATGTGATTTGGTAGTGTTTATTGTATGAACTTCAATGCCTTAGTGTTGCATATTGCATTGCGGAACTAACGCGGGTCAAGTTGTGAAGAACTTGTTCCCGGAGACGATTTGTTTGTCTATTGCTGTGCAGGTGGATTGCAGGTCAATGACGTCAACGGTGAGGTAGATCGGGACTATGCTTGGAGAGCTGAGGTCCAGAACGATCATGGATGCCGGGTGAGGTCGTGTGACTCAAGCATGGTGCATAATGGGCAAGATGGATCGAACGGGTAGTTCGGTGTAGCTGGTTGGATCAGGCGGTGCGGTAGTCGGTGCAAGTCTCTAGGAGGTTCCGATGGGATTCGGACTGGAGGGACTTGACGACGTGATGAGAGCTGCTGATCAACCTACATGTGGTGAAGCAGGCGAATGCTTCAACAGTTATGTGTGAGTGGGTCCCATGTGTGTGTGGGCCTTCATGGGTGCCCATTAGTGGAAACCCTAGGCCTCTCCTATAAATAGAAAGGGGGAGAGGAAAAACCCCCTAAGCACTCTAACTATTCATTTGGCCCCCTTCATCCTTTTTCTAGGGTTTGGAGAAGAGGAGAGGAGAAGTTAGGGTTTGGAGAGATTGTGTATGTGCTCTTTGTTGAGCTCTTATCCTCCTTGTTGGAGTGGCTTTGTAAGCATCTTGTGAGATCAATCAATCTTGTGATGCTTGCTTGAAAGATCAATTGTCTCCTTTGAGTTCTTCTCTCTTTTGGATGATTTTGGTGCTTCCTTGATTCAAGAGTTTATGCTTGGTCTCTTGACCTACTTTGTCTTGCTTTGATGTGTGGTAATACTCCTAGAATCATCTAGATGATCATCCCCCACAAGCAAGTCTTGAATCAAAGATTTTCATATTTCTAGGGTTTGTGCACTTCTTTGGTAAAACCTTGAGAGATCGATTCTACGAAGTGGATCTGAAGGATCGTCGCTAGAAATAGGTCTCTAATATCCTTAGGGAGGAGTGCTCCAAATTTGGTCAAGTTTCATTGGTCGAATCAAAAGTTGGACCAAATTTCGTTTTGGATTTGGGTTGTGTTTTTGGTACTGGACTAAATCGGCCTGACCGGTTTAGTAACGGCGGTCCGACCGCCCGTCTTTCAGACCGCCCGGTAGTGGTAGGTCGAACCGATATCCAACGGTCCGACCGCCAGTTGGTAGCCGGTCCGACCGCTCGTCAACCGTCGGTCCAACCGCGAGCCTCAAATGGTCGACCGCCGGTGCCTGCACCGACCGATGAGATCCATTCTCCACATTTGTGTCGTGTGGTTAACGGGGTTATCGAATTCAGCACAAGGCTTCCTCTGTGCACTTACTGATCTTCTTAGCTTTCATAGCTAAAGGAGTAAAGTTCGTGTTGAATTTGATTAAGGCGAGAAATTTGAGAAAGCGCCTATTCACCCCCCTAGTCGCCTTTATGGTCCTACAGCAAGACTTCTTTTGAGCTTAGATTTGGTCATAAGCCCAAAGTCTCTCATTTCAAGATTTTTGGTTGCAAGTGCTTCATTCTTAAAATGGCAACCTTGATAAATTTGAATCTAGAAGTTCTGATGGCATATTTCTTGGATATCCTGCTCATTCTCGTGGCTATCGTGTATTTAATTTTAATACTAACAAAATTGTTGAGACTTGTGAAGTCACTTTTGATGAGGCTAGTCCTGGTATTAGACTCGATACTGCAGGTACACATGTTCCTGATATTCGAGAAAGCATCTTCGTCGACGATGACTCCGAGGATGAGGACCCAATCCATCCTCCAGTCACTTCTGAGATGGTTGAAGAGCCTGCCACTACTACTCCAGCTTCAACTGAGCAGCCTCCTCCTATCTTCACCGACGACTTGAGTGACTCTGCTCCTACCTCCACAGCCCATGAGGTAGAGGCCACTTCTGCACCAGGAGCTCCTCTTCACATTCAGTGACGGCATCCAGCTGAGCAGATGATTGGGGATCTTCGTGAGCGAGTCACTCGCTCCAGGTTTATTTCTCCTGATTCTCATGCACATTCTGCTTTTGTCGCTTCTTTTGAACCCCGAGATATCACCCATGCCTTATCTGATGCCTCTTGGGTCAATGCCATGCATGAAGAGCTTGAAAATTTTGAAAGAATCAAAGTCTGGATCTTAGTTGAACCTCCATCTGATCATAATGTAATTGGAACAAAATAGATTTTTAAAAATAAGCAAAGTGAGGATGGATTGGTAGTTCGCAATAAGGCTAGACTTGTAGCTCAAGGATATTCCCAGGTAGAAGGCTTAGACTTTGAAGAGACCTTTGCTCCTGTAGCAAGATTAGAAGCCATCCGTATTTTACTAGCATTTGCAACATCTAAGGGTTTTAAGCTTTATCAAATGGATGTTAAAAGTGCTTTCTTAAATGGTTTCATAAAAGAAGAGGTCTTTGTCAAGCAACCACCTGGTTTTAAAAATCATAAGTTCCCAAACCATGTTTTTAAACTCTCTAAAGGCTTGTATGGATTGAAGCAAGCTCCTAGAGCTTGGTATGATAGGTTTAAGAGTTTCTTACTTAACAATGATTTCAAAATGGGAATGGTTGATTAAACCTTGTTCACTCTCAGGCATGACAATGATTTTTTATTGGTTCAAATTTATGTGGATGATATCATATTCGGTGGTTCTTCTCATGCTTTGGTGTCCAGATTTTCAGATTCTATGAGCAGAGAATTCAAGATGAGCATGATGCAACTGAAAGAAGGCACCTTCATTCACAAAAGTAAGTATACAAAGGGCCTTCTTCGGCGCTTCGACATGGGAAGCAGTAGGCCAATGTCTACTCCCATTGCCACAACCACCGTGCAGGACCCTGATGAGGATGGAGAGCCGTGGACCAGAAGGAGTACCGCAGCATGATCGGCTCCCTCCTCTACCTCACTGCGTCGAGGCCGGACATACAATTTGTTGTATGTCTGTGCGCTCGATTTCACCTTTCCTCGTGCCTCTCATCGTCAAGCAGTACGTCGCATTTTCAGGTACCTCCAAGATACTCTTGATTTTGGACTCTGGTATTCTTCTTTTTCTGCTCTCTATTCGGGCTTTTTCTGATGCTGATTTTGCGGGGTGTAGAGTAGATAGGAAGAGTACTTCTGGCACTTGTCATTTCTTAGGCACATCTCTTATCTCTTGGTTTTCTAGAAAACAGTCCTCTGTTGCACAGTCCACTGCCGAGGCTGAGTATGTAGCTGCAGCCAGTAGTTGCTCTCATGTTCTTTGGATCTTATCTACTCTTTGAGACTATGGGTTATTTTTAGGTAGTGTTTCTCTTTTCTGTGACAACACTTCTGCCATAAATATTGCCAAAAACCCCGTGCAACATTCTAGGACTAAGCACATTGACATTCGATACCATTTCCTTAGAGACCATGTTGAGAAGGGTGATGTTGTGCTACACTTTGTAGAGTCTGAGCAGCAGGTTGCAGATATTTTCACTAAAGCGCTTGATTATTCTCGTTTTGCTACTTTGCGGGGAGAGTTAGGGGTTATTAGTCCTCTTGGCCTGTTTTGAGGGGGAGTTTGCTCATTTTGCATTCATTGTATCATAATGCATTTTTAAAATTCAAACAACTAGCATTGTAATATAAACTTGTGGAACCTTGATTATTATCCTTGTATGACTTGTTTTCATACTTTATACCATGTCATGTCTTGTGCTAGTATGCTAGAATTCTTTTATGCCTCTTCTTGTTTAGCTTAGCTTTTGTCATGCTAGCTTTATTATCTGTGAGCAAATTGAATCAAAACATGACTTGTTGGATCTTGTGACTAGTCTTGCTTTAGTGATCCTTTCATGATTCACGTCATGTCATATAGGTTAAATTGAGTATTGAACTTATTTTGAGCTGTAAATTGAGCTATATTATTTCTTAAGTCAAGCAAATGCAAAATGTGTTTTTTCTGTGCGAAAAAACTGATCTCGCCAATTATTTCTCATGAGACTACTTGCCATTGCACTAGGCATGAACTCAGGGGGAGTTTTGGATAACCTAGACCATTCTTTTAAGCTTCCTGCTTGAGATGGTCGCAGTAAGGCTTGAGATCTAGCATAATGCTAAGAAAACAAAAATGTCAATTGGTTGAAGCTTAGGAGGCAGTTGTGGATAACTCCTAGTATAGGACTTGCTTTACTAAGATAAAATCAATCATTTTTAGCAAAGTGCTCAAAGTGCTAACTGTTTGAACAAATTGCTTCATAATTGAACTCATAATGCTCAAAATTGACTTAGTTTCTAGTTTCTGGGCTCCATTTGGCTTATAGACATGGCTTAACTCATTTTTGAATACCTCTAGTGAAACTATGATCTTGAGCAACTTATCATGCTATTAATTCATTCAATCTCAGATTATTGCTATTTTGGTCTTAGCTTTGTTGTACATGGTTTGTCATGGTTGATCATAGCTTCTTCACATAATATGGCTTGGTGTAATACTTATACCATCTTCATGGATAATCTTCATGGCTCCTTTTTGCACCAATTTAAAAACAAAAAATTGATGAAAAACTGCAGCCAGTCCATTCCCTTCATGCTCTATCTTCTTCCATGCACCTTGATGAATTCATTGTCAAAGGGGGAGAAAGATTGGTAAAAATATTGTTTTAGAGCTTTTTGGAGTCATAGGGAGAAAATGAATTTTCTGAAAATTGGTGATCATAGTGAGTGGGAGCATCTCAATTGCATTCTTTTGGTCCTATTGCCTTTTCTGATTTTGATTTGCATTTCTAGAAGACTCACAATGATCAAAGGTCAAATAGAACAATTGTTCTTTCATATGAACCTAAGTGAGATTTTTGGCTATTCTTTGGAAATTAAAGCTTTTTGTGCTCTTTGTATCTTATCACACTTACCTATACTATTCTGAAGCCAGCTTGGTCATTTCCTAGGCTTTCTCTTGCTTATGGACCAAGTTGTGCCTTTGCGCGAAAACTGCAAGTACTTTACTTTTCAAACCACAAACTTACATTTTCTGGGAGATTGCTAATGTGTTCATCAAGGGGGGATTGTGGATATCATGGGGATATGTGCATGATCTTAGGATGACAATACAATTGGCAATGGCTTTGTTGGTTTGCCAAATCTCATGTTTTCGGGAGAGTTCCAATGTCGTCAGCCTCGGCGGTCGACCGCCCAAACGGCGGTCGACCGATCGATGGCGATCGGACCGCAAGATCACGGTCGACCGGTCAGCCGAAGAGGTCGGGTGGTCGACTGGTTACGTGTGGCGGTCTGACCGGCAAGATCTTTTGGTTGAGTTTGGAGCTAGGCCAAAAATAGAGTGTGTAAGCAAGAGAGGGGAGTCTCCTGCACTTGGTCTCACATTTTTTAGAGCTTCCAATCAAAAGTTATATTCTGTTGAAATTCTAGAGAGTTCTCAAATTTCTAGGGTGAAATTTTGGTTAAGTCTTTTCTGGCGGTCTGACCGGCTAAGATAAATCGGTCCGACCGATTTGAGATCGGTCAGACCGGCCATGTATGGCAGTCAGACCGGTTCCCACTTATATGTTGGCCATCTTGGCGGCGTTGTGTGTTGGTGAAGTAAAGTTCATTCAGTTCAATGTTTTAATATTGCATATTGCATGTTTTGAGCTAACGTGTGTCAAGTTGTGAAGAACTTGTTCCCAGAGACGATTTCTTGGTCTGTTGCTGTGCAGGTGGCTTGCAGGTCAATGACGGTCAACAGCGAGGAGGATCGGGACTAAGCTTGGAGAGCTGAGGTCCAGAATGATCATGAATGCCGAGTGAGGTCGAGTGACTCAAGCATAGCGCAGAATGGACAAGATGGATCGAACGGGCAGTTTGATGCAGCTGGTTGGATCAAGCGGCGCGGAGGTCGGTGCAAGTGCCTTGGAGGTTCTGATGGGATTCGGATGGGAGAGACTTGCCGACATGATGAGAGCCGTTGATCAACATACACGTGTCGAAGCAGGCGATTGCTTCGACTGGACTGGACTTGGTCCATGGAGAAGGATCGAGAAGGGGTATTTTGGTAATTTCATCAAATATCGCCTTTGTGACTCTTGACTAAACCGCGGCGCTTGGAGAAGCGGTCTAGGTCAATCGAAGATGAAGACAACGCATTAGAATGCATGCATATGTGTCCCGTTTGTATTGGTCCTTAACGTGAGCCCATTAGGTGAACTCTTCTAGAAGCTAGTCCTCACTATAAATAGGGGGAGTTGCTGTCAACAACTCTGAAGCACTTCATTTGAAAAACCCTAGTTTGTTTTAGGGTTTAGAGAGGAGAGGTGAGGCTTAGTCCTAGAGAGATGTGTTAGGTGTGTACTCATAGATGGAGCTCTTGTCCTCCTTGAGGGAGTGGCTGTAACCAGCAAACATCATGAATCAATATATGGATGATTATTCAAGGATGAGGTTTCTTGTGTTCTTCCTTCTCTTTTGATGATTTTTTGTGCTTCCTTGATCCTGTGGTTATTGGTTAGTTTCTTGACCTCATTTACCTTGCTATGACGTGTGGGAATACTTCTAGGATCATATAGATCATCAATCTCCCACGAGCAAGTTTTGGATCAAGTTTTTCGTTTTGCTCGGTTTTGAACCCTCCTTCGGTAAAACAAAAAAGTCAAAACTTTGACGTAGATCTGGACGATCGTTGCTTGGAATAGGTTCCAGATATCCTAAGGAAGGTGTGTTCCAAATTTGGTCAAGTTTCATCCAATAGATCAAAAGTTAGACTGATTTTCATTTTGATTTGGGCCATTCGTGACTGTTACAGTCGTCGTACGGCCGACGGTTCCATAACGCCAGACTGCCGGGCAGTCAGACCGCCAGTTTAACATCGGTCTGACCGCTCCAGTGAGTTTGATCTCTATATTTTGGTCTTTTGCTTTAGGGGTTAATAGGATTCAGCACAAGACTTTCTTTATGCATTTACTGATCTTCTTAGCTTTCTAGTTATTGGAGAAAAGTTCATGTTGAATCTAATGAAGGTGAAAATCGAGAAAGCGTCTATTCACCCCCCTCTAGTCGCCTTTCCATGTATTTTTTTTAACTCTTCCCCACCCGTTCGCATCCACACCGGTGCCCAACATGGAAAAAAAAAACCCAACTGATTACCCGGTAACCGAACTTATGAGTGGAAACCGGAATTACAAATACCGATTAAAAAACTTCAAATTCAAATTCAAAATTCCATCGATTACATCCCAAATTTAAAAAAAAATTCACAAATTTCAGCCGAGATTTTCTTTCCCAGGTTTTACGGAACCGTTACTGTCCGTCTTTCCCTCTATCAGGAATCTTCATGTCAACGCGACATTGCCAAAACCACCATTGAGGTTTAAAATGTACTTCTTTTTTTTTTTGAAAACACGAGATTAAACAATTTTAACTGGGTACGAAGAAGTATGTAAGGAGAGGAAACTGGGATAGGGAAAATGATATAAGCACGTGGTTGTACGGGACGAGGGACCAAAGACCGTAAGCACGTATAAGATAGAGCGGAAGACGCATCAATCAACCAGATAAAAATTGAATAACTCTTTTTCTGGGGTCAAATTATCTGGTTTCATACATCCTGTTCTTGGCCGATCTGAATTAAAACTGCCCTGAAAAGGATAAGGATCGATCTGGAACTCAATATCTGGATCAAATGGACAAATGCAAAGGACAAGGCCAAATCTGAAGCAAATCTACCTGGAAAAATTGGATTATTCAAGGGATTTTTCATCAGAACACAGGATGACTCAAGACAAACTGAAGCTTAGCGCTTTGACAGCCTTTTGATACTAGTAGCACTATTAAAACCAAAACAAGATTTGCATTTGCACCGATTCCAGTCAAACTCACAAACACCAATTTTCGAATCTCGAAACCCTGAAATTTCTGACTGATCCAATAACGGGCAAATAGAGCTTTAGTTTGCTGCATACTCTAAATTAAGCAGCGCAGAAGCGCCAGACTGTTCCTACTGCATATACTGAAGTAATTGTAAACAGCAGAAAGAACAGATCATGGATGAATGTAGAAGCAATGGTACAAGGATCATCGTTCCCAAATTGCTGTAAAATTGTTTTTCAGGGACAACAAAGTTGATTCATTACTGATGATTGTTTTCATTTTTCTGAAAGAAAGGAGAGCTACTTTCTGTATTCAAAGGCAACTGTTCAGCTTTCTGTATTTATATAAAATCAAACAAATGAACAGTACATTTGATGCTCAACAAATTGACACTGTATCCTACCACCAACCTTAATGATATGGTGTGCATTTCCCCAACATGAGCAACATGATATTTGTTGCTGACATCATTAACAATATCTAGGGGTATCTGAAACCTATGTTATGACAAGACATTGTACTCACCAATGAAGATCGCCTCCTATTTCATGTGCTACATTTCTGATTCAAATCCAATGTTCCAAAACCCTTCGGGCGTCATAGGTGGGGCATACCTGTATCGATGTCTGGACACGCCATCATGATGCTCGCACCTCATGCTTGTAGAGTCCACGCCATCACCATTTACACGGCCACCAGGAAGAACAGCATCATAGAACTTCTTGCACTGCTTGCATTCGATACCTTTCAAATTCTCCCGGTCAGCTTTCTTTCTTACAGGTTCTGTGTATTTGAAACCTTTGTTTGATGGCTGGATTGAAATCTTGCTTTGCTGCTTGGGAACTGGCATGTTGTTGAGGCCCTGAGTCACAATATTGAAATCTTGAGTCTCATCATCTGAGTTATTGAAGTCCATATCTTGAGGAGGAGAGGCAGCAAGAGCTTGTGCTTCTTCTGGAGTTGTAGGGTTCCTGATGGTATTTTTGACAACCTCCAGAGGTGTATCAAGAAAATCATCATGCGGATCTACAACATCTGGTTCTTTGCGCGCACGAGTCTCCCTCCAGTGTAGACTTGGGTGGGTGACACTAGATGATGCCTCTGTCTTTGAATTGCTAGCAGCATTCTCTGGCAAGAGGTTAGTTGGACGAGATGGTAGAGAAACACGTGAGTTATTGAATGGAGTCCTGACCGAGCTAGCTTGTTTAGTAGCTTGGGCCTTCGCACATGAAGTAGGTCCATTCTTCTGGTCTCCGGTCTTAGAAACTACCTGAATGCTCTCCTTTCTTGTGTCCTCCAAATCTGAAAATCAAGCAAGTAAAAGGGAATGTAAAGGGAGATGTCCAATCAGTAATTTCCTACATATTTAGGACACACGCTCTAGAGTTTAGGTAATAACGTTGGTAGGACAATGATAGCAAATTAACAATGATGCCCAATTGCCCATTATGACTTTCATGTGAGGGCAAGGATCAGAGTATCATGCATTATAGATCATATTTGCGTGGGGGAAATGCAAATCCTCAGATGAATCTTCCTGGTAGCAGTAACTAAAAAAGGTGATGATTAACAAAACTTATTAGCTCTAAGGAATTGAGGGAATCAGAGGGCGATACCTTTGAGCTTTCTCTTGCTTGGAGGACTTTCAGAGGTCTTTCGATCTATCAGGGTGTCTACAGGAGACTTTAAGCCTTTGTTCTGGTCAATCTTCCCAATAAGAAAGGTATACTGGGACTTCAAATGCTTGTAGTTTGTCTTCAGTTGACTGTAATACTCAATCAAGTCCTTCCGTTTATTCTGCTCGAGAAGCAGATCTTTATCCTTCAACTCCATCTGCTGCAGGAGCCGCTGATGCGCCTCTTTCTCCCTGGACACATCAGCAGCCTTCTCTCCAATCTCCCTCTCGAGCGGACAAATCACCTCATTTTTCCTCATTTCCTCCTCCAACCTCCCCAGAAGCTGCTTCTTCTCAACCTCATTCCTCGCAACCAACCGCTTGGCATCTGCAAGCTTCCCCTTCATCTCCTCAAGAGAGCTGCCCAACTGCAGCAGCCTCTCCTCCGCGCACCGCTTTCCGCTGCTCAGCTCCTCCAACTGGCTCACCAAGCCAGCCTCCCTCTTTCTCCACTCATCCTCGGCCGCCTTCACGGCATCCGCCAGCCGCACCTGATGGAGCTTCGACTTGGCCTGGAAGTGCGGGAACAACTGGCTGCAGAAGATGAACTCCATCTGCGAGACCCGGTCATTCACCTCCTGGATGGTGGCCACAAGAATGGTGCTCAGCCCGGAGATGTACTTGAGATCATCCGCCGCGTCGCCGCCGCAATCGGCGCTCGAAACGCCCAACACCTTCCCCTCCATCTCTACAGAATCGAACCGATTCAGAAAGTCGGAATATAAAATTCACCAAATTGCAGTATCCAGCGAGGGTTTTCGAGACCTAACCCTAGAAATCGCCCAATCTCGCGGTATTTCCGCGGAAGCCAGAGAAATGTGGGGTCTACAGGGGATTAGGGGATGAAGCTCACCTCAAATATTCGATTCGGCGGCGGGGGAAACCCTAGCAGTCGCCTTCCTCACCAGCCGTCGCTCGCGCTCGCTTCGCTCTGAAATGTGAAGAGGCTTTCAAATGTTTCCCTCCTGCTTGCTGCTAACTTTTCGGCCGGAGCCCGGAGGGGGTTATTCGCATCAAAACTCCTGCGCACATAGGTATTTGTCACATATACCCCTAACTTTTGTAAGTTTTCTCCAGTCAGTCCTTTAACCCAAACGTGATCTGATACGTTCACAGTTGATCGGACGGTGGACAGCGCCAGGGCCAGAGCGGCAACACGCGCACCACCTCGACGGCGGCGCGCGCGAGGTGCTCGGGGAATTAGGAAATGCCCGCGCGAGCCCGGTGCTCTTGTAGGCGGGACCATGCTCGTCGCGCGCGGGTTCCGGCTTGTCTCTGCGGCCTGCCTCGCGTGGCGCGGCATCAACGCCGCGCCGCGCCGCGCTGCGTCGGGGATGGCGGTCCCGGGGGCGTGGGCCAGGTTCCACGACTACGACGCCTCCATAACGGCGTGCGTCGAGAGGCGGGCGCTCCGGGAGGGGCGGCAGGTGCACGCGCACATGGTCAAGGCCAGGTACCGCCCCCCTGTGTACCTGGCGACGCGGCTGGTCATCATGTACGTGAGGTGCGGCGCGCTGGAGGACGCGCGCAACGTGCTCGACGGGATGACGGAGCGGAATGTGGTGTCGTGGACGGCCATGATCTCGGGATATTCTCAGAGCGGCCGGCACGCCGAAGCCTTGGATCTGTTCATCCGGATGCTAAGAGCTGGTAAATCATCTCAACTATTTGCTCTTAGACTTAGTTGTTGGACTGTGCCATTCGAGTAACAAATTGCCATATATGATAAGCATCTCTCACTTATCATCCATGTGGTACAAATGTAGCCCCAATATCTTTAAAGATAGATGATACTAGTATTAGCATCATAGTTACCAGAAACGTGGTTCGTCCGAGTCGTGTTACGGGATTCGGGTTTGTAGCTCGCCACTTTTTCTTTCAATTTCCACTACGAGCACGAACCACGTACCCTAAAAACGAATCCGGTTCGCGATTCGCAGGGTTCTATAGTGAACCCGGTAACTATGATTAGCACACAACTCATTCATAATCCTTTGTACAACTGGACCACCTGCTAGATCATAGTTGTTATCTTCATTAAGATGTATTCTGCACTGTTATCCTCCAACAATTCTACCTGACAATCTGTTATTTCTCCCATCTCCCTATTTTTCCTATTCAAGATGGCATCCGTCACTTCCAGTTTGGAAATGTGTTGATTGTTCTAGCATTGCAGGCACCCTCCTCCTGTAGGGGTGATGTGATTACATGAATATCCTGAACCATCTGGATGTGTGTTTGATTTCCTTCAAGGATCAAACTACATGCGATACTAATTATGTCAAATGTGTAATCCATTTTACTTCTCACTGGCAGGATGCAAGCCTAATGAATTCACTTTGGCAACTGTTGTTACATCCTGTTCTGGTCCTCAAAGCATATGCCAGGTCAAACAAGTTCATTCTCTTGTTGTCAAGATAAACTTTGAGTTGCACATGTTTGTTGGGAGTTCCCTTCTTGACATGTACGCCAAGACAGAGAATATCCGAGAAGCTCGGAGGGTGTTCGATATGCTTCCAGAAAGGGATGTTGTTTCTTGTACCGCCATTATATCTGGCTATGCCCAGCTGGGCCTTGATGAGGAAGCCTTGGACTTGTTCAGGCAGTTGTACAGCGAGGGGATGCAATGCAATTATGTCACTTTCACGGCCCTTCTCACAGCATTGTCTGGGCTGGCTTCCCTGGATTATGGCAAGCAAGTTCATGGGCTGATACTTCGTAAAGAGTTGCCATTTTTCATTGTTCTACAGAATTCTTTGATTGATATGTACTCCAAATGTGGCAAGCTGTTATACTCAAGAAGGGTATTTGACAACATGCCTGAGAGATCAGTCATCAGTTGGAATGCGATGCTTATGGGATATGGAAGGCATGGCTTAGGGCATGAAGTTGTTCGTCTCTTTAGATCTATGTGTGAAAGGGTGAAGCCTGACAGTGTTACTCTGTTGGCTGTTTTGTCAGGTTGTAGTCATGGTGGGCTGATTGATGAAGGCCTTGATATGTTCGATCTTATAGTCAAAGAACAAAGTGCAGGTCTCAACATTGGACATTACGGGTGTGTTATTGATCTCCTTGGACGTTCTGGACAATTGCAGAGGGCTTTAAATTTGATACAAGATATGCCATTTGAGCCAACTCCAGCAATTTGGGGTTCATTGCTTGGTGCTTGCAGAGTTCATATTAATGTTCATGTTGGTGAGCTTGTTGCTCAGAAGCTTCTGGACATGGAGCCAGAGAATGCTGGCAATTATGTGATCCTTTCCAACATTTATGCTGCTGCTGGGATGTGGAAAGATGTTTTCAGAGTGAGGAAGTTAATGTTGGAGAAGACAGTAACCAAGGAACAAGGGCAGAGCTGGATAATTCTTGACAAGGTTATCCACACCTTCCATTCAAGTGAGCGATTCCATCCCAGTAAGAAAGATATAGATGCTAAGATAAAAGAGGTATATGTCGATATTAAAGCAGCTGGCTTTGTTCCCGACCTGAGCTGTGTACTGCATGATGTTGATGATGAGCAGAAAGAACGCATGCTTCTTGGCCACAGTGAGAAGCTAGCGATAACTTTTGGATTGATGAACACTCCTCCAGGTTTGACTATCCGGGTTATGAAGAATCTTCGCATTTGTGTTGACTGCCACAATTTTGCCAAGTTTGTTTCAAAAGTTTACAGAAGGGAGATATCCATCAGGGACAAAAATCGGTTTCATCTACTTGCAGAAGGAACTTGCACCTGTGGAGATTACTGGTGAAAGATATGATGCTATATTGTTCATGTTGCTTTGTGTTCTTGCTGCCGTCAGCCAGCAGGAGGGAGAGGGAGTAGAGAAGGAGGTAGGAGAGGAGAGTTCTTAATTTCTTTCTTGATTTCTAAGCAAAGCTCACCTCTCTTTAAATAGAGGTGTTACAGATAAAGATGGAGATCGAAAAGATCTCTTACAGATAAGGAGATCGAAAGGATCTCTTGCTAAACTAAATGCAATATTAATGATCGACTTTCAAAAGAACTGAAATTATTTAAAGGAAGTCACGGGGACGTATCTCATGCGGACGCGTCAGGTGGACCCACCGCCTGAGGTCGCCGCCGCCGGATGTAGTACTAGCCCCACATAACATCTCTCCCCTCCTCGTGAAGCAGCTCGTCTATGAGCTGAAAATCTGGATATTGTGTGTTGAACTCATGTAATGGAACCCATGAAGCGTCTGTTGCAGACGTACACTACCACTGAACAAGGACATGACGAATGCTGCATCATAAACTAGTCTTGAGAATGACCGAGGGAGTAGGAACCACACAACCATGCTACACATCAGGAAGAGCGGCGGAACAGAAGGTGGTATGTCGTGGTATTTCTTCAAGAGGCCGACATGAAAGACGTCGTGGAGACGGGCACTGGAGGCAAAGCAACTCGATATGCGACGGAGCCGATTTTCTCCACTATTTTGTAAGGACCGTAATAACGCGGAGCAAGCTTTACTTTGGTGGAGCTACCGAGGGATGAAGCATGGTGATGGAGAAGGCGCAACCAAACCCAAGAGTCGATATCAAAAACCACCTCATGATGATTTAGGTCATAGTATTGCTTGGCATGCTGCTAGGTCTGTAAAAGCCGTTCCCGAATGTCGCGAAGAAGCTCATCATGGTTGAGAAGAGTCATGTCCATAGCCTGGACATGGGCGTCGTGGAGGGACGGAGGATCTCGGCCATACACCACTTGGAACGGTGTCGTCTTGAGAGGGGAGTGGAAGGCGGTGTTGTAGCTATATTCTGCCCAGGGAAGCCAATCAAGCCACTGGCGGGGACGATTTCCTGTGAGGCACTGTAAATACATAGCAATAACCTTATCGACTGCCTCGGTTTTCCCATCAGACTAAGGATGGTAAGAGGAGCTCATTTTGAGGCGAACGGCTGCCAAACGAAACATCTCTTGCCAAAAGTCTAGTAAAAATAGTATCCTGATCACTGACGATGGAGGTTGGGATACCATGTAGCTTCACAATATTGTCGAAGAAAGCTCGAGCCTCGAGCTAGCTGTGTACGGATGCGCCAAGGGAACGAAATGCACATATTTGGAGAAGTGATCAATGAAGGGAGAATGACTAATTTCCCATGTACCTTGGGCAAACCCTCGATAAAATCCATGACAATGTCTGACCAAGACTGGAATAGAACGTCCAGGGGTTGGAGGAGGCCGACCGGATGAAGATGCTTAGTCTTGTTCTTCTGAAAATAAGACAGGTACACACAAAGTCTTGGACAACGGTACGGGCCCCCGACACATGGAAGTCGCGGCGTAGGCGATGAAGTGTCTTTTGCACGCCTTCGTGAGATAGGCTGTGAGCAGCTTCCAAGATGGCCGACAGGTGTGGTGAGGACGGTGTGACGTAGACCCGACCACCAAATGTGATGAGACCATAAAGCAGGCCCCATGGTGCACCAAGCGAGCCGTCTGCGATTTTGGCGACGATGGCGGTGAGCTCGGCGTCGGCGGTCATCTCATGACGAAGGTCAGCGAAGATGTCGAAGCTGGCGGCCGAAAGGGCGAGGAGCTCACCGGTCATACTGTCACGCCTAGATAGTGCGTCAGCCACTGTGTTGAAGCACACCAGCCGAAATTCCACTGAAAAATCGAAACCAAACAGTTTGCTAACTCAATGGTGTTGTGGAATTGTGGACAACCTTTGATCGAGTAAGTACTTGAGGCTGTAGTGATCCATGTGAACCCCAAAAGGACGGCCCCAAAGATATGGTCGCCAATGCAGTCCAATCAATTCGCATTCATAGGCGGCCAACTTGGCATGGCGTGGAGCGATGGGTTTGCTAAAGAAGGCAATGGGTCCGTCGCCTTGGTGCAGCACGACGCCGAAGCCAGAGCTCGAGGCGTCATATTCCACGAGGAATGCCTTGGAGAAGTTCAACATATGTAATATCGAAGCCGTTGACAAGGCCACCTTAAGTGCCTGAAAAGCCATTTCCGCTTCTGGTGACCAACCGAAAGCCTCCTTGAGTATCTTAGTGAGGGGTGCCGCAATCGTGCCGAAGTCGCGGATAAACTTGCGGTGGTACCCTGCAAGGCCCAATAATTCGCGGAGCGCCTTGGTCATATGCAACGCTGGCCACTCGGTGACTACTTGTACCTTGGCCGGATCCATGGCCACGCAATCCATGGAGATTACGTGTCCTAAGTAAGTCACGGAAGAAGCACCAAAGATGCATTTGGACTTCTTCAAGAAGAGATGATGCTACCAAGGAAGAAACAACACCGCACGAACGTGGCGAAGATGATCTAACCAGGATGAACTGTAAATCAAGATGTCGTCGAAGAACACAAGGACGAATCGGTGTAGGAACGGTCGGAGAATCTCATTCATCAAGGCTTGGAACGTGGCCTGTGCATTCTTCAATCCGAATGGCATGACGAGGAACTCGAAAAGTCTTTCGTGGCTGCGGAATGCCGTCTTGGTGATGTCATCCGGGTGCATGAGCACCTGATGGTACCCGGAGTGGAGGTCTAGTTTGATGAAGAAGCGGACGTCGTTCAACTCGTCCAACAGCTTGTCAACCATGAGAATTGGGAATTTATCCTTAACGGTGAGCGTATTGAGTGCATCATGCTTCTTGACGAGAAGTACTGGTGAAGAGTAGGAGGATGTACTGCGCTTGATGATGCCTTGGTCCAACATGGTGGTACACCGCGCCCACTCGCCCTGAGATTGCGCGGTAGCGGTATGGTCAATCGAGATCGGTGTCGCTCACCGCGGTGAATGTCGTGGTCCCGAGAGCGCATCGGCGAGAGATCGCGTGGCTCAGTGAATAGGTCGGTGAAGTCATCTAGCAGATCACCGAGGAGATCCTGGCCGACGCAAGCCAACGTGCACGAGCGGTGAGGGGCTGGGACACCGTGCCACGTGACGCGGTGATCGTCGTGCCAGAAAGACATGGTTAGCTCAGCAAATTGAAATTCCGGAGAATGGGACCCAAAGTGCGCAACCATTGGACGCCCAAGACGACATCAAACCCATCCAACGTGATGGCATAACCGTCGATGCGAAAGGCTTCATTGTCCACATGAAGCAGGAGGACGAGGCAGACGCCGACGCATGGGAGGCGTTCGCCGTTGGCCACAGTGATGATAAGGTGTTGTCGGGGAGACAGGGTCATCCCCGCGGTCTGAACCGTAGCTGTGCTGAAAAAATTGTGGGTAGATCCGGAGTCGACAAGGGCGGTGAACTCGTGAGTGCCCAGCTGGACTCGCAATTGCATGGTGTCGCCTACTTGCCTGATTGGATCCTCGTAAGGGCATTGAGCGAGATGTTGGGATCCTGATCAATGTCGTTGTCTAGAACCACCGGTTCGGTGCCCATGTCGATGTACATGATGAACAGTTGCTTGCAGCGGTGGTCGACAACAAATTTGTCATCGCAATTGTAGCCCAGTCCTTTAGCGTGTCGATCGGCGAGCTTGGTCGAGTGAGGTGTCGAAACGACCGGGAGGCCACTGTCGTGCGGCGGGACCTATGGTACTGGTCATGCCGTTGGGCGGTCGTGGGTCGGTAGGGAGCGGGATGGACGGCCGGTTCGGAGGACGCCACGACGGTCGGCCCGGTGTGGACAGCCTGGAGGTGATGTCGGCTGTGAGCTGCGTGTGCTTTTCGTAAGCATGGGCAGCAAGACTCATGGCGACTTGGAGGTTCGCCGGTTGTTGGAGCTCGACGTCCGTGCGGAGAAGGTCGTTGAGGCCGGATGTGAAGAGCCGGACCTGTTGACAAGTGTTGAGAGCATCGACACGGCAAAGAAGAGCCAGTAATTTTTCCCGAAATTCTTTGATCAACCCTCATGTCGTAGTCGGGCTAATTCGCCAGGGGTTGCTTCGGATGGGAGGCCCAAAGCGGAGGTGACAAAACTCTATGAATTGCGGCCAGGATGGCGTTCCTTCATCACGCTCCAATTGATAGTACCACTGTTGAGCGGTATTGATGAGATGGTATGAAGCGAGCCATACTTTGTTAGCCTCATGAGTACGTTGGCCACGGAAAAACTGTTAGCATCTGTTCAACCATGCCAATGGGTCGTCTTCGCCATCGTAGGTTGGGAACTCCAGTTTATGGTAGCGGGGAACATCGGATGCAGAGGTGTTTGATTGGGTTGTGGCGGTTGGCAGTGGTGGTGGTGCGGCATA
The DNA here is from genome assembly GCA_036346395.1 of Hsuehochloa calcarea. Lineage (NCBI taxonomy): Eukaryota > Viridiplantae > Streptophyta > Magnoliopsida > Poales > Poaceae > Hsuehochloa > Hsuehochloa calcarea. The sequence goes on along the minus strand of CM070603.1, from coordinate 29,079,998 downwards.
TGTGGGAGGCACGGTTAGGGTTGCGGGTGGTATGAAGTGGGGGTGGAAGCAATGGTGGGATGTGGCGACTTCGGGTGTAGAGATGGTGGGAGGGATTGTGTAGAGCATGGCGGTGGTGGGAAGGGTTGATGGTGGCGGTGATGAAGGTGATGCGGTGGCGGGTGGGCAAGGGAGGAGCCCGGTCAAGGGTGCAAGGCCATCACCGGATTTCTTCTCGATGGTTGTGAGGTGTGCATTGTTGACGACGCCTTGTCGAGCCAAATCCACAATCTGTGCTTGTTGATCAGATGTTTGTTGCATGCCTTCCGCGATCTGATTTTGCATAGCTCCGAGTGTCTGCAAGATTGTCGCCAAGGTGGAGGCAGTGTCATCCCTGGAATCAGAGCCTGGCATCTCTGATACCAAGTTGCGAGCGAGAACCCTAGGGTTCTTGCCGCCGGCCAGCAGGAGGGAGAGGGAGTAGAGAAGGAGGTGGGAGAGGAGACTTCTTAATTTCTTTATTGATTTCTAAGCAAAGGTCATCTCTCTTTAAATAGAGGTGTTACAGATAAAGATGCAGATCGAAACGATCTCTTACAGATAAGGAGATCGAAAGGATCTCTTTCTAAACTAAGACATCGAAAGGATCTCTTGGTAGAATAAATGCGATCTTAAGGATCGACTTTCCAAAGAACTGAAATTATTTAAAGGAAGTCTCGGGGACGTATTTCATGCGGACGTGTCAGGTGGACCCGCCGCCTGATGTCGTTGCCGCCGGCTGTAGTACTGGCCCCACATAACACTTTGCTGATAGGGAGAGCTGTTTTCATGCCAATACCGTGGATAGCAGGATAGGAAATGAACCATTTAATAGATTGAGAGGAGTGAATAAAATATATATTGTGCTCTGCTCTTTCTGAGTTTAGATCACTACACAAGGTCAGAAAATATTTGCTGCAAAGAACCGCCATGAGATCTTATTAGCACTCCATATAATCTTGCCGCTGCTAAAATCTGTTTTCTTCAATCTACTTTAACAAACTCATATATGTTCAAAGGACATACTGTGATTTTTTGAAAATTTATATCGGAAGTTATTCTCTTGTAGGTAGATTACCTAAAACTATATCTCTAGTTCTCTACTAATGTCACGTGTTGTTATGCTTGCAGACTCCCACAGCTATCTAGATTCTAGGCTGTTTTGGAGCTTTGCTAATTTCGGTTGCCAGAGAATACTCCTAAATGCGGTGTATCACCAACGACATACTTAAGGTAATCACTTGCTTTATTACAATAATATTCCAAAATGGTCCATTTCATCGATAAGGAAAGAATTTTAAAATGTATTCGATGTTGACCTATTTAGCTGGAGATAGGAGGAACCTGGAGGCAGTATATATATATTTACACCAAGCTCCATCAATCGGAAAACTGGAACAGTTACTGTGAACAAGCAGTTCAAACATTTCCAGTCATCCAACTCTCTTGCATTTCTGCAGTGATAATTTCAGACAACCACCAGTTGCTGATCTTTTTGGTTATTTATTTGACGGATGACATAAAAGGTCAGGATTTTGGGTTATTTTCTTCCATACATTCAGTAAAATGCTCCTGGAAAAGCGAGCGTCAGAATTTCCCTCCATGGACACCTGTATAGTGTAGAGGGTAGATGACTATACTAGGCAGCGCAAGCTGTGAGTGGCCATAATCTAAATCTGACAGCTGCAGGTAGCTTGTTTTCTCCAGCATTTTCGTACCTTTGTGTAAACAAAGTTACAAACCATGTTTGGTCGTTTACCACGATGGAGATGTTAAATGTCTTAAACCTTTTGGTTACATGCAGCTAGGCATTTTCTCTCGATCACCATTGGTAGTTTGTTGACCCGAGTGCTTATGACCTTATGGACTGTGGTAATGAAAGGACAATTTACGCTGTGTCATGGTAGGTCCCATAGAACCTATCAAGGTAGCAGTAGATACAAATGAATCTATTCTGCATGCAGCTACAATTGGTTCCTATTGTTTGTCTTATCATGAAACTACAACAACGCCAAGGTCCTTAAAAACTATCATGGCTGGCAATACCTATTGTGAAGCTTTCGTGCTTGTAGCTATAATTGATTCCTATTGTTTGTCGTATCATGGTACTGGAATAATGACATTGTCTAAAAGCTATCATGGTTGGCATTAGCTATTGTGGAAGTTTTTGTGCATGTAACTATAACTGATTCCTAATCTTGTCTTACTACCTTATCAAGGAATTAAGAAAAATTGTGAGATTTTGAAAAGGCTTCCTTGGTTACTTGGTATAGCGAAAACTATTATACAATAGCAGGAATTGATTCTTGGTATTGTCCATTCATGAAACTATCAAAAAGAAAAATGTTGAAAAAGGCTACCATGGGTAGCAGTAGATATCATGTAACCTATTGTACGTGTAGTGACAAACTGACAACTTACTCTTAGTACCGCCTTACCATGAATAACAAAAGAACTTAAGAGAGGAACAGAATTGAACAGATTGGTTTCTTGCCTGCAAACTTGGTTTGCTCATCAAATCCAAAAAGACAAGATCTGGAATATAACTTGGTGGGAGTTTAGGTATGCCAACTGTGCATCTTACTTTATTCATAATATTTGGGAATACCTTAACTTTGAGGTTAGAACTATTTTGGGACTTGGAATTATCAGAAGAGATTGAAGTGCACTGAGAAAGTTCATTTTAATGCTCATGTAGGTCAGCCATTATTTGATTACTATTGCATACAAAGGATTTCATGGTGCCCATTCTAATTAACTACCTGGGCCGTAATATATGGCGGACGAGGTGAGGCCCACGTCCAACTAAACTACTTGGCCGGTATTAAATACCAGCGTCCTGCTTAGGGATGAAAATAAATATTTTTTTAATAATACATTTTTAGTGGAATTATAGAAATAAATGCTTGTTTAATAAAATTACAAAATAGGATTTTGTCGCCGTTCCAAATAGCGAAATGGCCCTATCGCCATTTGGATTGACAACAACTCAAATGCCTACGCGATTTGGAGCAAATCGTTATTCCAAATGACGACAGAGACCCTGTAAGTCCATGTTGCCATTTCAAATGGCGACGCAGCTTCCCCTAAAATAGGCTCACAAAATTCGGACGAAATTCACTTTTATTCTGAAAAAGAAAAGAGTGGAGGGAATAGAGAGGAGGAGAGGGTGAGGAGATCTAGCGAAGTGTTGTCTGTTTGGTCATCCACTTTGTATGTATTTCTTTTAGAACTGAATGGATTAGATAGATTTAAATATATGGTTATGTAGTGTAGTATGGTGTAGTGCCCTAACCCTAGCCGCCACCCCCCACATCCCCTACGCCTCCACCCCTCCTACCACCTCCTCCCCTTGCACCCTAATGTTAGTCCCTAGGATTTTCATGGATTAGTGGTTGTACGATTTGTAGATCGTTTTATCTAAGTGAAGATTAGTTTTCAGCATGCCCTAGTTCGTCACCTTGCAGGGGAAATTCGAGGTAGATCGAATTCAGGGTATTGTCACATTAGAACAGACGTAGAAAATTTTGTTAACTTTCCAGAAAGGTCTAGATCACTAGATTCGGAGTAGCGAGCGAAAAGTTACGGCCTTGGGAAGGTCGTTGTCCAAAATTCAGGCGTCGTTGACAGAGATCATGTAGATGGACTGTTTTCACCTGGTAAATGATAGAATTAAATTTTGGTGATAACTTGAATTAGCTAGAAAATTTTGAGTAGGTTCCAGAACTGGTATCGTTCATATCTTTCAAATCTTAGAATTAAAGATACGAAATTCTAAAGTGGTCTGTCTTAACAAATTCTGGGACAGTCTTCGAGGAAGGAAACAGGGGAGAATACTGTAGAATCAGAAGTTCATCATAACTAGAAAGTTGTAGGAAATTGCGTCAGGATTCTAGATGATATGTGTATTCTTATACATTATATTGATGACATTGGGTGATTGAGATTATGATATTGAGTTAATGAGATGAATTATGTTGATGAATAATTAAAAATGTTACATCATTTACATTCATCATGATAGGAGTTGCACGAGTCAAGTCGGTGAGAAAGTCATGTAACTATTCCGGTGAGGTCGGTGAGAAAGATACATGACTAGTCCGAAGTGTTCTAAATAAAATCCTACTTCGATGAGGACTTCACGGGAGTAAAGGATAGAGTGGTTTATCGACGGGTGAACACTCAGCTATACCAGTATTAGTTGTTGAGACGCATATGAGCATGGGCATGATGGTGCATTCACATATATGAGTAAATTGTTAAATTGTGTAAATTTAGCTATATGGAATATGACTTGTTTATTTGAGTATGAGAATGTCATTAAATAGATAGATGATGATGATAACATTGATTATGGTTGATAAACTGTTGTTTATGACTTTATTATGTATTTGTTAAGTTTTGGATTCACTCTTGCTTTGTTGTTGATTTTATGAGACCGTTGATGGCGACATACATGGGAGGGATTCCTTATAAATCTAGAGACATTGGTTATTTCATTTAGATCATTATTCATGGACTTATTTATTTCCTGGAATAATGCCTGAGACTAGTTGGTAAATTCATTAATTGATTAGTATTACTTTAAATGTTCATATTGTGACCTATGGACGAATTTTAATCTTGATATGCTTGTTAGAATTTATTGTAAATTAATGTTCAAATTGGTAATTAGCATAAGTTGGTGACATTCTGGAAATTGTGTTGGGTTAGGGTGTTACAGTTGGTATCAGAGCTGGCTTTAGGTCTGTGTATAACGAGAATTCGGGGTGTGCTTGAAATCATGGATTTTCGTTCGAAATATTAAAAAAATCACGCACGGGTGAGGGGGGCGTTTGTGCCCCTGGCTCATGGACTAGAGGAGGTTCGACCCCTAGGGGCACAGACGTAGCAAGTCCGGCCCTAGGGGTATGGTGGAGGCGTGTCCGGCCCCAGGGGCACAACGGAGGTAAGTTCGGGCCCCTGGGGCATGGTGAAGGCGTGTCCAGCCCCAGGGGCACAATGGAGGTAAGTCCGGGCCCCTGGGGCACAGACTAGGGCACGTGGCGCGTTCGTGCGTCTCAGAGGTACCATTTTCATTCTTGATTGCATGAAGGGGCTAAATTTGCTAATTCGCGCGCCAACGGTGCCAAAAGAGCAAAAACTCGTGCTTATTCTGGACAAGGACAGGCCTGAAAAAACCATTGAGCCGAGTACTGGGAGGACCACGCTCGTCGAAGGGAGTAGAACATTGTCCGCAAGCTTGACTTGTTTTCCATTCGCCAAGTTTTTTCTATTTTGAAAGGACACGGCTTCTGCGCGCCCGTTGTCCGGACGCAGCACTGCCACACGTCCCTGGCCCGGACGAGCCACATCTGCATGCGTGTCGCGCACGCTGCCGCCTCGCCTGTGTCCCCCTGGCCCAGACGCGCCTGGCTACCCGTGTGTCACCCTCGTCCGTCTGTCCCTACCCCGGAGTCGCCAGCTGTTTTTGCTGTCAACTTTAGCCCCTGTCTATCGTTTTCGCTATCAACTTTATTCCCTCTCAACTCACCGACTTGGATGTTCATGCATGCAAATACTCTGCATGCAAACCGTGCGGGAGGGAATCCGATTGCCTCCCGTCGCTTCGTGGTCAGCCGCAGTTCACTTTGAGCGGGTATAAATTAGGAGACGATGGCGAGACGCTTTGCCAAAACTCAAATTCACTCGCTCACTCGTTGTTCTCTCGTTTGGACTCGCTCGCTTGTTCTCTCGTTTTTACTCACTCTCTTGATTGCGTTTTCAGAGACGATTAAGAATTATTTAAAACCCTCATTAGTGGCCATATTAGCATGTATTTTTTTGTCATGCGTATTTTGTTTATGAACCGTGTAGTTAGTTACTTAATCGTAGTTAATTACTCGTGGTTAATTAGCTGTGCTTATTTAGTGGTAGTTAATTTAGTTGTTATCATTTTTTCGCAATTATTCGTGGCATAGTTAATTAGGTACTAATTAATTAGTCCTAATTAGTTAGTGTTAGTTAATTAATCAGTCGTAACTAATTTAGTGGTGTTGAATTACTCATATTAATTTAGTTGTAACTAATTTAATCGTACTTAATTAGTCGTAATTAATTGGGTCATAGTTAATTATTGTATATTAATTTGTTGTTTGTGTTTAGTTGTAATTTTTAATTTCTAGTAATGTATCGTCATTATTAATATATTCACTAATAATCTGTGTCTTTCATCTCTTACAAGCCATGCCGCTATCGGAGCTATTAGAATCCTTCTATGACGAGCATCACATGTGCAAGTTATGGATCACAGGGGATGCGGATGGCCCTCCACCCCTCGTGCTTTGGTCTGAGAGGCATTACTGACAGATCGACGCTCGTTACGTCTCAATCCTTCGGGATACGGGCTTGTTGCCCCTTGCGAGGTTGCTCTTTGTCGGGAGCGTCTTCACCCTGGACGACAGTCTGGTGTCGACACTTGTCGACAGATGGAGACCCGAGACGCACACCTTCCACTTTCAGTGGGGAGAGATGACGATAACTCTCCAGGACGTCTCATTCTTGACCAGTCTCCCTATCAGGGGTGAGCCACTTGTTCCAGGCCGTCCACTAGCGGACTAAAAGGCCCGCTTGGTGATCGGTTCGACATACCTGTCCCGGACAAAGCACCCGTTGTGTTCCTCGGACATAGCTGAGGAATTTCAGTCAATGCCCACCAAATGCACCTGACGAGATTGTTAGAATGCACCTCGTCGCTTACCTTCTTCATCTTTTAGGTTCGGCTCTGTTTCGCACCACATAGGGCGATTAGGTGTACCCCAGCTTCGTCTGCATTGCTGAGTTTTTGGCTGACGTGGAGGTTGGGGCGATGCCCCAGTACAGTTGGAGTTCACTCGTCATCTGCGCCACATATAAGGGGTTGTGTGACGCTGCGTGATGCGATACCGGTGTGAAACCAGTCCTTGTCATATGCTACGTGCTCCTCTAGCTGTGGAGTTGGGAGCACTTCCCTGTTGGACGGCCCTCCTTCGGGAGAGCAGTGCACCTGTACCCTGAGTTGCACGACCTGATCGACGGGCCCACTATGGGCTACCAGTGGACTACCGCCCAGTTACGCTGGACCAAGGACAAACCGGCGAGGTGCTACTCGTTGTTCCACAACAAGTTTGAGTCATTGCACGATATTCGTGAACACGGTAGCGTCGCACGGACTGTCCGTGCAATGCATGCAGGATGTCGGATTATGGGCGACGATCCGCGACCTGGTGTTTGCCCACATGGTGGAGCCTTACGCGCCGCGCGTAATCCCCCCTTTTCGGGAAAACCCTTTAAAAGGGAATACCAAAATTTTAGGTTTGGCCCCAAAAATGGGTTTTCCCCGGGGAAATTGGGTTCGGGGGGGGCCCCCCCCCCCTCCCTCCCCCGGTGCCCCTTTTCCCTGGAAAAAAATTTTTCCCCCTTCCCTTCCCAGCGGGGGCAAACCCCCCAAAATTTTCCCCCTCCCAATTTTCCAGAAAGTTTTTCTACCTATTTCCGGGCCCAACCCCGGCCCCCCCGCCCCCCCCCTAAAGGGGGGCCCAATTTCCCCGCCCCTCTCTTTGGGGGCCCGTTTTCCGCCCTCCTCCCTGGTTTTCCCCCCTCCCCCCCCTTTTTTTCTCGGGGCCCCGGCGAGGCCCACCTAGGGGGCCCCCAAACGGCCCGGGTGGGGCCCGGGGGCCCGGGAAAGGTCCCGGCAGCCCGGCCTCCCCCTGGTGGGCGGGGGTCCCCTTGTCTTGGGTCCCCCGGGGCCCCGCCGGCCGCGGGATGGGGGGGAAAGGGGTTTTCCCCCCTTTTATCGGGAAAGACGGGAGGGCCCGGATTTACCAAAGGGGGTATCAATTTTAGACCCAATGGGGGATTTGGGCATTTGGGGAAACCCAAATTTTTCTCAAAGGGGGACCCAAAACCCGGGGGAAAAATTGTTAAAATCCCTTTGCCCTTTTGTTTGATGTGGGAAAGGTCTTTTTTTTTGCCAACCCCCCCAAAAAATTTGCTTTAAAATTCTATTTTGCCTTTAACTTTGTTTTCCCATATTTTTAACCCCTTTTAATTTCCCCGGCAACGGGACCCAAAAGGGAACGGCCCCCAACCCAAAACCCCCCCTTTTTATTAGAAACCCCACCCTTTTTGAGGGACCGGGTCTGGGGGTTTTTTTTTCCGCCTCCCCTTTCCGGATTTTCCCCCCCCCTTTTCTTTCGGGAGGCGCCCCTTTGGGGGTTGTTTTTGGGCCCCCTAAAGGGTTGGGAAAAACGGGGTTTTTCCGGGGGAAAAATGGGCAATGTTTGGGGGCCTTTTTCCTGGCGCGCCTATAAATTTGGGGGGGGCAATCTGGGGTTTGGCAGATTTTGGGCCCAAACCCTTGTTTGGATATTTGGGGCCGGGGGGCCCCCGGGCTTGGGGCCCGGTTAAAGGGAACGGGGTGGAAATCTTAAAAATTTTTTGTCCCAAATTTTTGGTTGATGGGTAAAAATTTTTTAAAAGGGTTTACAACATCCTTTGGGACATTTAAATTTGGGTTTTGGAATAAGAAATTAGGGTTCTCTTTAAACTTTTGGGTTTCCCTTTGTTAATTTTTGGGTTTTTTTTTCAAATTTTGGAGAACCGGGTTTCAAAAAAAATGGGCCCCTTGGGTGGGTTTTCTTTTTTGGGAAATAAAATTTTTTGGCAATCTGGGGTTTTTTCTTGTTTTTCATTTATTCAAAAATTTTTTAAATTTCGGGGCCCCAAAATTTTTTTTTAAATTTTAAATAAAATTTTCCGGGGGTTTTGTTTTTCAAACAAAAAGGGCATTTTCTTGGGGTTTAAATTCAAATGACCGAAATCCATTTGGTTTTAAAATTTTTCAAAAGGGAAAAATTTTCGATAAATTAAAAGGAAAAACACGGGGATCGCCAATTTCCCACAAACTTTTAAAGGGTTTCCCCTAAAAGATAAATCCAGTGGGTTTTTTTAAAAAATTTGAGGGTTTTCCAGTTTTATTCCCGGGAAGCGCCAAGGGAAAAAATTGGGGAAGTTGGGTTTTGCTTCCGGGAAAGGGAGGGGTTTTGGGGGCCCAATTTTCCTTTTTTAAAATTTTAAAAGGGGTTACAGAAAAAGGTAAATTTTAAAAAAATTTTAAACGGGTTTAAACAATTTTGGGTGTTTCCCCGTTAAAAGGGAAGGGGGAATTTGGAGGGCTTTTTCATTTCAACAAATCCCCAAATGATAAAGAATAATCGAAAGTTTTTGAAAAAATGAAGTTTGTAAATATGAATAAATGCTTTAAAGGGATTTTAAAAACAGGGGAATGGGAAGGTTTGGGTTTGGGGGGGGAGCCCCAAAACCCATTTTCCGTGGGTTTTGTCGGTTTTTCGGGGTTGGAACCTGAAGGCCCCAAAAGGTTAAAGACATTTCCCAAAAATTTTAAACTTAAAATTATTTTGGGACCGGGTGGAAATTAAGGGCCCCAAAAAATGTAAAACCCCTTTTTTGGGGAAAGGGCATTTGGGAAAGGCTGTGGCGGCCCTTTAAAGTTTCCGGGGTTTTCTCACTTTGGGAAGGACCCCGGGGGCCTTTGGGGCCTAAATTTTGGGGCCCCAAAAGGGAAAAAATTTAGATAATTAATTTTGGCCCGTTTCCCCAAAAGGGAGAAGGGATATTTGAAAGGAAACCCCACGGGCACCCCCAGAAAAAGAATAAGGGAGGGTTTAAATAAAAGGGAGGTATTTAGCGGGAAGCCCCGGGGGGGAAAATTTGGAGATAAATTTATTTGGGCAAAAAAAAGGGTTCCCCTTGGGGCCCCATTTGAGGGAAGGGAAAGGAAAACTTTTTTAAAAAACTAAAAAGTTTCCCACCCCCGGGGGGGAATGGGCCCTTTGTGGCGGGCCCAATGGCCGGGGGTCCCCCAAAGGAGAATACAGGGAAACTTTCCCATTTTGGGCAAGAAAACTTGCTGTTTTGGGGGGAAGTAGGGGGGAAGGGGGAAAGGCTTTTTTCCCCTTTCCCACGGGGGAAAAAAAAAAGGGGAAAAGGTTCTTTTAATTTTTTGGGGGTTTTAAAGTTCCTTAAAAAAAGGGGAAAATAAAGGGATGGGACCAAAAACCTCGGGAAATTTCGAAAGGGGGTTTTGGGGGGGCCCTATGACGATTTCCCGGGAAAATTTTTAAAAAATTTCGGGGCCTTTCAGCCCCCGCCCGTTTGGACCAAGGTTTAAATCGCCCCAACGGGGTTTCTAAACCCTTTTTTAAAATTTGGGCCCTTTTTAAAAGAAACGGAATTTTTAACCCCAATGGGAAACCTTTGGTTTGGGGAACTAAAGCGGGATGGGTTTCTTTAAAAAAGGGGTCCCAGGAAGCCCCGGGAGGGGAAACCAAAACCAAACAACAAAGGGAAGGGGGAAAGGCGGAAAAAAGGGGGCCCCCGTTTTTTCAAGGAAAACGGGCCGGGCTTTGGGCGCAATGGGGGTTTTCTGGGCCCCTTGGGGTAGGCCCTTGGGAAAGGCAGGTAAAACCCCAAAAATTTGGCCCAGAAATTTGGGAAAAAAACCCCGAGGGGGATCAAACCTAGAAAAAGGTAAAAAGGGAAATGTTACTTTGGAGTCCCCTTTTAAATGGTGGCCCATTTTAAAAGGATGCAATGAAGGGTCTTGGGGCCCTGGGGGCCCGGGGTTTCCCATCCCCTTGGCGGGGCCCGGGTTTTGGAAAAGGGGGAGGGGAAGAAACCGGAAAGGGGACCCGGGGCCCGGGGGATTTAAAAATTTTAAAAAATGGTTGGAAAATGGAAAAGTTTAAAGGGCGCCCCCGCCAAAAAAAAGTTTCCGAACGCGTAGGTTATTTTGGCGACCCCCCGGGGGAAAGTCGGTGAATAAAGGGTGGGTGGGAGAAACACCCCTAATGGGGGGGGGAAAATTTATCCCAATGAAATTGGGGCCCCAAATTTAAAAGGGGCATTTCAAACCCCAAGGGGGGTAAACCCAAAAGTTTTAAAGGGCCCCTGGTGCCCTTGCTGTTTTAAAGTTTGCAAAACCCAAATTTGGATCCCGAAAATTTGGGGGATGGCCAGGGGTGAAAGGGAGGCCCCCGTGGCCCAAATTTGGGGGCCCGGCCTCGGGGAAAATGGAGGCCTTGGGGGGGGGCCCGGGATTGGGGGACCCGGGGTTCGCGTCCGGGGACTGGGCGGGGTCCAAATTCGGGTTGGGGCCCGAAACCCCCGGGATTTCAGGCCAGGAAGGGGGGTGTTGGGCCAACCAGGGGTTTTCCCAAAATTTTCCAAATTGCTTCCCATTGGGGGGGGGAGGGGGGGGGGAAAACTTAGGGTTGGGGGTTTTGTCCCCAAGCCCAAAATACCCTTGGGGTTTTGGGTTTGCGGCCCTTGGGTGGGCCCTTGGTGGGGGGCAAAGAAAGTTTTTGGGGTTGTCGGGAACCCCTTGGAGCGGGAATTGGAGGGGTGTTGGGGGGGGAAAAATTTAATTGGGGGGGGTTTTCCCCGCTTTGGAAAACCATTTGGGGGGGGACCCAAAAGTTTTAGGGGGCGGGAAAGGGGGGGTTTAAACCGGGGCGGGCCCCATTTGGGGGGCCCATTTTTGGGGGATGGTTTGTTTTTGTCCCCTTCTTGGGGGTTTTGGGGTTGGGGTTTTGAAGTGGGAAGCCCAAGGTGGGATTCCTTTTGGGAGAATTGGGGAGAAAAAGCGGCGGGGGGAAGGGGGAAAGGGGGGAAGGTAAATCTTTTTCGGGCCCAAGGGGAACTTTTTTGGGGAGGTTTATTCAGTTAGGGCCCTTGGGCCCAAATCTTCGAAGATATCTTGCACACCTAGCAGCCCAAGACAACATGATTGGAAATGCAAATTTAGGCACAAATGTTTACGCGAAGGAACAATGATCAACACCTAAACAAAGTAATCCAATGGATCAAGAACTAACTGAACTCACAAGAAATTCATATCGATCTAGGGTTCAATTTTTTTGTGCCTTTTTATTAGGAATGAAAACAATAAATATAGTAGCTAAGGGTAAAATCCTACCGTGTCAACCTTGAGCTCTAATACCAACTAACACGAGGGTTTGTTGCCTGATCTTCACGGTGTTGGATTGGAGATAACTGGATCCGTGCAACCTGATGAATGGCACCGCCAACCACTGTATCTAACTATCTATTATGGCAACATGCGACATTCGATTCACCCAACCACACACTTTGATCCTTTGTCTACCTACTCACGTGGAATAAACATGTTCTAGCAATCCCCGAGGCAACCATAAGAACGACGGAGGCAAGAACTTTCAGATAATTTCTAATTCTAAAGGGTGGAAATACTTCACTCAAAACCTAAAACAAAGAAGTTTATTTCTGAAATTTCAACTCTGATTTACAGCGGACGGGGTACCCCTCCTTGTATAGCATTTTGACATTTTGAGTCGGTGCTACAGTGTGGTGTTGCTACGTCACGTCGGTTGCTACAATGTTCAGACTAGATATAATGTATTCTTTGTGTAGCAAGCAAGCTAGTTTGTTTCACGCCTTTCGATAACAATTAAATTGGGATTGATTTCCTCTCGGTCAGGCCGATGTTTGCTTCTTCTTGTGTTGATTTTCGGCTATCTTCTTCGTCTTGGTTCTTTTGTTCTTGAAGTTGTAGTTGAATATTTTTCTTTGCCTATAACCAGTAAAGTAGAGGCATTAGGTAGCAATCTATTATTATGGAAATCAATGCATAGCTCATTGAGGAAAAGATTAACATCTTGATTCATTTGCTTGGCTCTAGCTCTGGTGGTTGGCCCAGTGGTGTTGGAGTGGTATTTGGGGAAGGGGACAATGTGTGTGTTCTAAGGATGTCCACATGGTAGGTTGTTTGCCACTAGAGTTATAACTCAACTCGAGTTGTAAAGTTCAACTTTACAACTCTTTACTTGATGTCCAAGAAAGACGATGATCTAAGCGTTGACATCATATATTTGATGACATAAACGATGACATAATATATTTTTTGGCTAAGTATGCTGACATGTGCGATGACATCATCGGTTTCTGACACGTATGATGTCATTATATACTTTTTGGCTAAGTACGCTGACACGTGTGATGACCTCATCATGGTGTTGGCATGTGTGGTGATATTATATATTTGCTAAAATAATCGATGACATCCGATGATGTCATGTTGATGTAGAGTTATTCATCTTATCTTCATGCGACGGTTGAAGCTACATGTCATAGAGAGTGCACACAACGTTAATACAATAGTTTAAGATGGAGATATGCTGGGGAGCTACAACAACTTAATCTACAAAGTTATGTTGTTGTTTCAAACAGCGACAGATAGCTGCTTCTTCCTACGCTGGACCAGGCATGCTCCACATCATCTATCGCCTTTTCAAGCAGCGACATCGTGCGATCGCCATTTCAAACAGCATCAGAGGTTTTTTTTGAGCTACTATTTTATGTAATATTAATATAAATGTATTCTTTTTTAAAAAAAGCTCTCTTATTCTCTTCCTTTCCAAGTTTTGAAGGCAAAAGTTGGCATTCGCTCAATCTCACCCGCTCATCTCAAAGCCAACGGCACGTGAGTTTTGGTCCCACGTCTCTCACACCTCCCGTAACAATTGGTATACTTTTTGCGAACCACGGTGGTTGTTGGCTGCTTGTGAGGCCCATGGGATACCGGCCCTGGTGAAGCATTGGATTTCAGGTTTTGGATGCCCAACTAATTCTAGTAAAATTATTCGATCTTACAGCAAAACACAATCGTGCACAAATAAATTATTGATTGACATTAATTTTGGGTAAATTTTGTTTTTGTGCGAGAAATTCTGGTACAAATTTGTTAAGAAACATGCTTAGCCAGATATGCACTAATCCTTCCCTTCAACCGAAACAAAGGTGTAGTAGGGAGGGATCAATCTAATCCAAATCTCTCTCTCTCTCTCTCTCTCCAATCCAATCCAATCCATGCAGATGCAGTTTGTTGTGGTTTGTTGGCTGCGTGTTGGATAACTGGAATAGTAGCTCCGCGCGCCCCTGCTTACTGATCGTCTTCACTCCTCTCGTCTTGATGCATATATATAGACGACCTTTCCCTCTTCCACTGGAGCCACCTGTAGACTTGTAGGACTGATCAATGGCGCGAAGCATGGCTCAGGCATTGCCGCCACCGCTGCTGCTGCTGATGTGCGTGGCGTTCTTGGAGGGCGCCGTCGCGCTGCACCTGTGCACGGACCGGCTGTCCAACGGCACCCAGGGCAGGCACGTGGACGTGCTGCCCCACCTGAACCCGACGGAGGAGGCGACGTGGATGACCCTCCTGCCGCGCAAGCTCGGCACCAGGGCGGAGTTCGACTGGCTCGCGCTCTACCGGAGCCTGACGCGCGGCGACGGCGACCAGGGCCCGGCCGGTATCCTGTCCCAGGCCTCCCTGCACGACGTCCGCCTCGACCCCGGCTCCATGTACTGGCACGGCCAGCAGACCAAACCTCGAGTACCTGCTCTACCTCGACCCCGACCGCCTCGCCTGGTCCTTCCGGCAGCAGGCCGGCCTTCCCACCGTCGGCAAACCCTACGGCGGGTGGGAGGCGCCGAACGGCCAACTCCGCGGCCATTTCGTAGGTCGGTTCAGGCTTCAGATTCTACCACTTGTCACTTCTAGCTGGTCATCTCATCTCATCTGGTGATCGAAATTCGCCATCCATTTCTTGTAGTCACTTTTGATCTCCTCCATCTGAGCAAGAAATCCGCATGTCTGTTCGCAGGGCACTACCTGAGCGCGAGCGCGCACAACGACACCCTGAGGGAGAAGATGACGAGGGTGGTGGACATCCTCCACAGCTGCCAGAAGAAAATGGGTACGGGGTACCTCTCTGCTTACCCCGAGACACTGTTCGACATGTACGAACAGCTCTTCGATGTCTGGTCTCCGTATTACACCATCCACAAGGTATGTATATACCAATTCGGTCTTTCTCTGTTCCATCCAAGATTCAATCTGGTATGCGATTTGATTTCATCCGTTTCCGTCAGATCGTTTATCATCTGTCGTTGTTGTTAATTGCGAGATGTGACGCTTTCGTTTTTTTGACAGATTATGCAAGGCCTTCTTGATCAGTACACGTTGGCTGGGAACCCGAAAGGCCTTGTGATGGTGGTGTGGATGACTGATTACTTCAGTGACCGTGTGAAGAAACGATGTCATGTATCAGCTTTATACGATAACGGTAATCTTAGCGTCGTTGCAGCTAAGCAACCTGATTGTGCCAATCTATGCGCGACTGTGGTATACGTTGTTCTTACAGAGTTGTTTGTATCCTCCGTGCAGAGAGACCAGAAGCATTTGACGATGGCCCATCTTTTCGACAAAAAATGCTTCCTCGGACCACTCGGCCTTCATGTCAGTACTTAAGAGTTCCATTTTGTGTGTGTGTTTTTCTTCATTTTCCGATTTCAGTCTTTTGTAGCAACAATTAAGTGATATCAATCTTTGCTTTTCAGGATGATGACATATCGGGGTTGCATGTTAATACGCATGTTCCTGTCCTAATCGGCGCGCAAAGGAGATATGAAGTCGTTGGTGACCATCTTTACAAGGTAACTTACAAGTTATTTAGAATGGTTAACAAAGAGACGCCCACCTTGATGGACAACGCTATTAGATTTAATTTATGATTGCCCGCTACCATGTTGGGTTATTTATCAAGTTTCTCTCCATATCATAGTTATTAAGGCGGTAAGGCGAGGTGACCCACCTCCTTCGCACCTTTTAAGCGCTAAAACGCGAGGCGAGGTGACACCTTACACATCCTAAGGCGACAGTGCAGAATGGCCGCAGAAGATCCCGGCAGTAGCAGTAGCTCTAGATTCTCTCGCCGAAGAAGATCCCGCCTGCCCTCGCCTCCTCTTTTCCCCCCTGCCTGGCCAAGCGCATGCTCACACCACTTCCTCCTCGCCCCTTCGCCCGCGCCGCCTCCTCAATCCTCCCTCAGTGTTGGGCCGCGCCGCAGCCTCCGGTCCTCCCTCAGCGGCAGCGCCGAACCGCGTCGCACCGCCTCCCCTCCCGCTCTTTCTCTCCGGCTCTCCCTCTCCCTCCGCGCCCCTTCGCCCGCGTCGCCTCCTCCCTCAGCGCCGGGGAGGAGGCACCAAGGAGCTGCGCGACGGGGAGCCGGGAGGAGTTGCGCGACGAGGAACTACGGGAGGAGGTAGCAAGGCGGGGTGACACAAGGTGGGGCGACGCCTTCGACATCGGCTGCGGCAACACCTTAATAAGCATGCTCCGTATTTTTGTCAACTTGAGTGAACTGAATACAAAACTAACCTGTGGCACAGGACATTGCAACGTTCTTCTTTGACATTGTAAACTCCCATACATTCGCAACAGGAGGCACATCTACTGCGGAACACTGGTGAGCGATAAATACTTAGCCACCACCATATTCCTTTTTTTTGGGGCTTCATGGCATTCTCCCTACTCAAGTTCTCTGTACGCGCCAGGCATGACCCAAAGCGACTAGTGGATGAGATCAAAATCAGCTCGAACGAGGAGACCTGCGCCACCTACAACCTTCTCAAGGTGAAGCCGATTCCTCGTCTTTGATCACATTTCACACAGAGAGAACAATCCCGAAACCTGCTCTGCTGGATGCAGGTCTCGCAAAACCTGTTCAGGTGGACGAAAGAAGTCAAGTACGCCGACCACTACGAGAGGTTACTCATCAATGGGATCATGGGCAACCAGAGGGGAAGGCAGCCTGGCGTCATGATCTATTTCCTTCCCATGGGCCCCGGGCGATCGAAGAGCGTCAGCGGCATGTCCCCCTACGGCCCGGGCGGATGGGGAGGTCCAAATAACACATTTTGGTGCTGCTATGGGACAGGTAACTCTTGAGTACTTGTGAAAGTAATCTTGTTTTTGTTGTGTGTGTCTGAATTCTTCCTGTTTGTGATGACAGGGATAGAATCATTCTCAAAGTTAGGGGATTCCATGTACTTCTTGGAGGAAGGAAAAACACCTGGGCTCTACATCATCCAGTACATACCGAGCACTTTCTATTGGAAGGGGGCAGGCCTTACCATCAAGCAGCAGGCCAAACCGCTGTTCTCCACGGATTCTCACTTTGAAGTTTCACTCTCCATTTCTGCAAAGGTCACTTCTGAAATAACACCTTCAGCCATGGTATGCAGGCCCCCTTGTTGGATTCAAGAATCAGGATGTTATTTTTTTTTCTCTTTGCTTTCTCGTACATGCAGGGAGACACCCAACCAGCAAAGGTGAGCGTGAGGATCCCGTCATGGACATCCACAGATGGCGCGACAGCGACTCTGAATGGCCAAAAGCTCAACATCCGCCGGTAGCTTCACTGATGATATCATGATCTTGATTGATTGATATGAGACTGAGAGTCATTCCTGGTTTATGCTTCTTGTTCTCCTTGCAGGTGATTCCTCTCGGTGACCAAACTTTGGGGTGATGATACCCTTTTGCTCCAATTTTGTAACATCCTGTTTTTGCAGGAGTTTCAAAATCAAAATTTGATTTTCAAAATTCAAAATATGCATACTCAAACCCTAACCTGGTTGGTTCGGCCCGTCCCGGCCCGGTTCTTCGCCCGCCTTGGCCCGGTCTCCCACCGCCTCGCCCGTGCGCCGCACGCCACCGCCCTCTTCCCCCTATCTCTGGTCTTCTCTTCTCTCTCCTCCTCCTCTGCCACCTCTCCGCTTCCACCGCCGACACGCCACCAGCGCAGCGCCTCCCCGTCCAGTCGCATCACCGCGCCTCCTCCCCAATCCCCCTCCTCTGCGCCTTCCCGCTCCCGTCCCCTCACCACCCTCCCTCGCCAATCCCCTCTGATGGCCGGCCGCCTTGGGACCCCGCCCCCCGTCGCCCTCACCTCCACCGGCTATAAGTAGCCGGGCCGCCTCCCCTCTCCTCCTTCCTCCCCCTCCGCCCCTTCCTCCTCCAACTCCAGCCCCGCCCCCAGCGCCCGCTCCCTTCCTTCGTCGCTAAGCCGCCGTCGCCTCGTCGCTTCCTCCGCCCTCACCTCGGTTTCGCCTCCTCCACTGGTGGCCTCGGCCTCTTCCGGCGCCCCTTCCTCCTCCACCTCGGCCTCCACCCAGCAACCCTTTCTCCTCCGCCCCGGCCGCTCCCTTCCTTGCCGCCGCCTCGCTCGAGCGCGCCGAGCTCCTCTCCTCGCCGCTGCTCCCCCTTCTCGTCCTCTGACGGGAGAGACGCGAGGCGACGCGACCGACGCTTCGTCGCTTTAATCCGCGCCGCTTGCTGACAAGTGGGCCCACCCGACAAGATGTCGCTGATAGGTGGGGCCCCGCCATTGCCAGTGGAACCGTGGACCGGCGTGCGTGTGGACTCGGTCCACGAGCACAGTGCCCGTGGACCGAGCACAGTGCTGCCACGTGTCAGCACGAGAAAAATTCAGTTTTTCTGATTTAGTTTTTATTTGAAAAATCTGTTAAAAGCTTCAAAAATTCATATCTTTTCTGTATAACTCCAAAAATTATGAAACCAGTTTCTAAAATTTTCTAAAATCAAGATCTTGCTAATGGCACTGATCTTGTTTATTTTGGAGTTCATTTATTATGAGTTTGGTATTTATTTGCTCTCTTTGCTATTGTATCTTTTTCCGATACTTTCGTCCGATTAGGGTTCGAAGACGCCGGAGACCTCAACTTCGATCAAGCTCAAGAATACCAAGACCCCGCTTCCTTTAACCAAGGCGAGTCAATACTTTGATCATTCTGAACCTACATTTTATGCAAACTATGTTTATTTAAAATATCAAAGTTGCATGCTTTACTTTGTAATCAAATGTATGTTAAAGCTTAAGGTAGTTAAATACTCATTTGCTGATTAATTACTTATTAAGCCATCCTTTGATAAATCGAATACAGTATTCTTTGTCACCCTAGTAAATATATGGTAAATACTAGTATAGGTTGTACTTAAGCGACATGCTAGTCTTGCTTAAGTACCGGGACAATAAATGTCTCAATCATCATCCTTTGAACATGAAAAATGGTTTTGGGCAGTCATTGGATGTAGATGACTGGTGTGTTGCGTTAATTGGTTTTCCTCCCCAAAACCCTAAACAACTTGCTAGTACTACATCTGGATGGATGGAAAGAGTGGTGGGTGCGGACGTAGCACGAGAATGGTTGATATGTGGTATGAACCGTCCAGATGAATTAAGGACTTAATCTTGTCATGACCTCCTGTGTAAAACAAGTACAACCGCAAGTATGCAAAGTGCAACTTGGCTTAGTAAAATTATTGAACCCTGAATGTCATCCCACAACTGGTCTTTAGAAGTGTGCAAGCGGTAGGACGTAAGCTAGCTTGAATGGGACACCGAAAACGGTGAAGTTATCAGTTGCGCTAGTCGTTGTGGCCGAGGCCAGCTGCGCTAGTCGTTGTGGTAAGCATCCCGCACAACTTATGGAATTGGTCATAGGGGTGAGATGACGAAAGGGGCAATGTAGTTTGAAACGTTACTGTGACGATCGCTCAACTACATGACTAAGGAATCATGTGGGGTAACGAGTATGATTATCTCTTGTGGAGTACGATGTACAACCTCTGCAGAGTCTAAAATGTTTAAGCAGTAGCGCCTTACTGGTCAAAGGCGGACATGGGAACTTAACCTGAGTTAGCTCTATTTCAAAAACCTTTGTGGGTGGAATGAAAATGTGGTGAGCTCATCCAGCCCTTGTTTTGGATTTTTCCTGGGTAGCCTTACCCAGTGTTGATAATCGATAGATATAACCGCTATCAAAATTAAGCATGAGGTGAAGGTAACCTTTACTGTTATTTAATAATTACACTTATTCTCTTTAATGAAAATACAATTTGTTTAAAATGCCAAGTCATAGGGATTTGTACTTATGATAATTGAAAATGTTGCTTTAGCAAATAAAAAAAACCTGAGCCATTCTTGTTAAGCCTTGTATGTATACTATTGCATACTGTGTGTTGGCTCGCGAGCACGGTAGTTGTGCTCACTCTTGCTCCTCCCCCAAACCCTCCAGATGATATGGAGCAAGGAGACTACGCCTACTACGAGGATTCCGAAGTTGATGGCCAAAGGAACCCTGAAGAGTAGTATAAATTCTGTAATATAGGTCTCGCCCCAGTCTAGCTGACTCCGCTGGTACCTAGGTGCATCCTATATTATCTGAGTTTTCGGGTAATATCGGATGTATACAGGTTTCCCCAGTCGCTTGCCTGTGGAGAGATGTGTTCTCACCTTTTTTGCTTCTGTTGTCGCTTCCGCTACTTATGTGATGTAATCATTTGGCCTGTTCGGCCCTGATTATAAAAGTTGACCCGACGCGGTCTATGTAAACTCTGATGTGTTAAGTTAATGAATGGTATGGTTTTTACGCCATATATAAAATAATTCAGTGATGTATCTGTGAGTGCTATCTACTAATCCAAGAAATAATACAGTGCTTTTACAAAGAATTCGGGATTAGAAAATCCAGGTCCGACAAATTTCCCATTACCATATGAACTGAGGCGATAAAAGGTATGAAAGCTCGGACGAATATCAGTATCTTTAAATTTTCGATGCAACGTCAAAGTGACTGAACTGAGATACAAAAATGGTAATGCCATTTTCAGATGACCGGCCGGAGCCTGACGCACGGCAACCAGTTCGTGACGCACGGCAACCACTCCAACTACGGCCTGACCCCCGGCGTCTGGGAAGTGAACGCCACCAACGCGGCCTCCGTAGCTGACTGGGTCGCTCCGGTCTCCCAGTCGCTCGACTCGCAGCTCGTCAGCCTGACGCAGCAGCACTCCGGCGGGCAGGCCTTCGTCCTGTCGGTGCCGATCACTGACGGCGCGCTGACAATGCAGGAGGTGCCCCCCGCCGGGAGCGACGCGTGCGTGCACGCCACGTTCCGGGTCTACCCCGCCAGCCCCACCGCCGGCGGGAGGCTGCAAGGGCGCGACGTGACGATCGAGCCGTTCGACAGGCCGGGCATGGCGGTCACCAACGGCCTCAACGTCAGCCGACCGGGGCCGGACGCGCTCTTCAACGCCGTCGCCGGGCTGGACGGCCTCCCCGGCTCCGTGTCCCTGGAGGCTGGAGCTCAGGACCAGGCCGGGCTGTTTCTTGACGGCCGCCGGCGCAAAGGTGCTGGTCGGCTGCCGGACGGACAGTGGCGACACGGCGCTCCGCCAGGCGGCGAGCTTCACGCAGGCCGCGCCGCTGAGGCGGTACCATCCTCTGAGCTTCGCGGCCAGGGGCACGGAGCGGAACTTCCTCCTGGAGCCACTGCAGAGCCTCCAGGACGAGTTCTACACGGTCTACTTCAACCTGGTCACCGACAGCTGAAAACGCTGCATGTGAAACTAAGGAAGGACAGAACAAAAGTTTCAGAGTGACAGGCAACGTGTTAGGACTATACAATTACAACCTGTATCTGCCATGACCAAGACCAATAATGCTCGTAGATTCTCTTGATGCAGTGGATTTAACTGGGTAGCTAGCTCGTGTGTGACGGTGCTGAAATTTCTCGGGGTGGTTAAATATTGATATCCATACACCTTACATGCATGTGCCGCGTGGTCATAAATATATGCCGTTCAATTAGGTGCCTGCCAATTGCGTTGCCGTGCAAATGCCATTATTGTTCTTGTGGTATCTTTTCAGAACTTCGTTGCTGTAGTAGGAGCGAGTATATTTGTACTGTGGTCACGAGATGAGATTTGTCGCTTTTGGTCGCTTGCGGTTCACCTGGTCCAAGAATCTGCTGACGCCGATCCGGAGAGGAGAGGAGAGGAGGAAAAGTTGTAAACACCACCGTTTGCTACCAGCTGCTTGCTACTGCTCCCTTCGCTCTCACGGGAGCAGGCGGGCGAGCAAATGCAACGTGACAAGAAGACGCACGCAATGTGACAAGGAGAGCGCGTGTCCTGTGGCGACATGTGAGTGCGCGAGTGAGGCGATGGTAGTAGTAGCTGACAAGGAGATTTTTTTAATTTGTAGTATTTTTTCTTCTCGTGTCTGTCTGTTCATTCCGTGCGGTACCCGGCATGCAGCATTTGTAGCAGCCCATCACGCCGCTTGATGTTGCTGTCCATTAACTTTCTTGATACTCAAACGCTGTCTTTTTCCTGTGGTCACAGCCACACAGGCGATAAAAGCTTTGGATTATTGGAGTTTTTCCCACGTCCACAGTACTTTCCGTTGTGTGTGATTGTGCGTGTATGCTTGTGTGTGTGTAATGTGTTAGCGTAGTGGTCGCAGTCGACTAGTAGTACGCTGGTGGCCACTGACTCACTGAGCGAGCGAGCACGGTGTCGTCTTATCCTGAAATGGCGCGGGGGCGGGAGTCGCCGGGCGCCGCGGCGTTGGTGTTGGCATTGGTGGCGGTGGCGGTGGCGGTGGCGGTGGCGAAGGAGTGCACGAACGTGCCGACGCAGCTGTCGTCGCACACGGTGCGGGCGCGGCTGCAGGGGGAGCCGGGGGCGGAGGAGTGGCGGTGGCGCGAGCTGTTCCACGACCACCTCAACCCCACTGACGAGACCGCGTGGATGGACCTCATGCCGCCGCGCGGCCTCGTCCCCCTCGGAGCCGCCGCCGGCGTCGCCAAGGAGGAGTTCGACTGGGTAATGCTGTACCGGGCTCTTAAGGGCGTCGGGGATGGCTCGGCGCGGCCGAACGACGGCGGCGGAGCGTTCTTGGAGGAGGTGTCGCTGCACGACGTGCGGCTGGACGGCGACGACGCAGTGTACGGGCGCGCGCAGCAGACGAACCTCGAGTACCTGCTGCTGCTGGACGTGGACAGGCTCGTCTGGAGCTTCCGGACGCAGGCCGGGCTGCCGGCGCCGGCCGCGCCCTACGGCGGCTGGGAGGGCCCCGACGTCGAGCTCCGCGGCCACTTCGTCGGTACGTTGCGTCGCGCTCTCAACCGATTATCTCTCAGTCTCCTCCGTTTGGCATTACCACCAAAAAAAAAAAAACGTTTAACTTCCATTCTTAGGCACGACCATTAGCCCATTAACACGGCATTAGCGTTTCACTCAATCGCCAGATAAGGCAGGCAAATCCCATAACTACTGTTTGGATGTGGTGGTTCCGGCCCACTTGGGCCCAGAAAAGCTAAATTACGGCCCACTCCCCCGCGTATGAAAGGCTCTGCTCGTGCACGTGTGGGTTGGTTGGAATCGAAATCTCATTGTAGGGACACCACGGACACATCTATGTATTGTCGTATTAAATACATAGAAAAGGAAGTAACCACATTGCCAGGGCCGTTGCTAAAGTAGTGTTGGCCGGCGCGACTGCCCAGGACCACTGGAGCTAAGGGTCTCCGATTCTGATACATCATACTATATATACGTATATGTATAATTGTATATTCAGTATATGCACTATTGCTTTGCATGGCTGTATAACTACTAACTAGATTGAGGCATTGAGCTAGCTGGGAGCCCAGGACATAGCCTAAATTATTTAATCGGCAATTAAGACCCATCCAACTAGTATCAATGACTTTGCATCTATAAATATTAGAAGAAATTGATTTCTATAAGTATTTTGTACCTTTTTGATGTATTGAATACCTTTGCAGTTGATATAAAAAATAGTATTATATATTTATTGTTAGAATAAAAGGGCTCCCATTTTGTCTCGGCCCAGGGCCTCCAAAATGCCAGGAACGGCCCTGCATATTGCTCTTAAGAATTAAAAATTACCACGTTAATCAAAGTGAAATGAGAGATTGATCGGAAATATTCATTAAAAAAATATTGCCCCTCTTAAGTGAATGCTAGAGCTTCTAACCATCTTTAAAAATATATATATATTCATAAATACCCTCATAAGTCACTTACTTTTTCAATTTGCCTCCATATCTAATTATCTTTTCCTCTACCCCTCATAAGTTATGTTAGTGTGTAAAAAACCACCTAGGTCACGTGTTAGCACTATTTTTGATTTTCATTATCTTTGGTACTTGTTTTAGTGGTGTCAATACTTATCTCAATGATGTTAACATTTATTTCAACTATGTGGGTGATTTCATCACTTGTGATACACCATTTCCGTAATATTGTGTCAATGCTGAAATCATGTATTACATATACCAAAATCACTCAAATTATTGAAACAAGTATTGATATCACTTAAATAAATACTAAAATCATTGAAACAAGAGTCAAAGATAATTAAAACTACAATAAAACAATGTGAAAATGTGACTTAAAGGAGGCATTTGCAAGCTAACTTAACTTATAGGTGGCAAAGTAAACGAAAATGTGATATGAGAAATAAATTGAAAATACAGGTGATTTATGGGTGTGTCTATAGATTTTATTTTTAAAGAAGAAGAAGTAGCAGCATATTTACATGCATCAAGATCCAGAATCCAGTCCGTGTCCGCTGTTAGGAATATCGGGACTTAGCATACATACTAGGCTACTATATAATTCGTCTAAGCAAAAGATTGGAAACAGTAAGACGCCAGGGCATCAAACAAGCAAGAAAATATTACACGTTCATGATGCGGCACACCAAAATTATTACATCTAGGGTACTTCATTAATATGCTTCATAATAAAATTAGTTTTCCATTTATAATTAATGTGGCTGACTAGAGTTCGACATTCCGATCTCAATAAGAAATAAAAGGTTGCATCATGAAAAGAAAGAAGGTTCCCTATTATTGTGCTGATCAACAGTGGTAAAACACAATTAGCCGTGGAGCAAGACCACGGGGTTCAAATCCCCGTATTCATTCATTGAAAACAAAAATGCTTTTGCGTGTTCTCGAAAAAAATTTGCACCGATCCAACCGTGCATGCAATTGAAATAGAAATGCTCGAAAGTTTTCACATGCTGTTGTATTGTAAGTTTTAACAATGTACACATTTTTCTGTTTAAAAATGTGAAAAAGACCAGAGTCTCTCATTGCTATTTAATATGGTGTTTGAGGTGGGATGCACAAATCACCTAAATGATGGGATGCACCAGATTCACTCTCTACGTGCAGAAGTTTAAAACATCATTTATAAAAGAATGGAGGGGGTGGAATCAAACCATTAAATCCCTTATTAAAAAGAAATCGAATTTGTGTAGTAAGCAACCTCTAAAAGCTGCTTGAAAGGATTCAAAACATCGTCCAATTGAACGGCCTATCCCTATATTTGAGGTGCGAACTTAAGATACATCTATTCTAACAGAAAAGTTCAAATAACATAGTATGTAAGTTCAAATGACACAATTGGTACCAATCAAACAGAAATGTTTGCTCTAGCAATCTAGCATGCCATAGTTGCACAAGATTAAAAGATGAGATTGAGGATTCGATATTTTTAGAACTTGCAATAGTCAATAGTTCGGCTGTTGTGGCACTGTGCTCCCAATCCCAACCAGTCAATCTCCCAGATCGGTATACGACAGCTCACCACGCCCACGCAAGTCGTCGGCAGAGTCTCAAGACACCAGACTCTGGTTGCCGGACAACACCGCAGTCGACACGGGCGAACGACCATGGTGGCACATAGCACAGCTACACGTTGTCGCTGCGCCCTCGCACGGCGTTGCCCGGCCCTGGGGTTGGCCGGCTGCAAGGCTGCTAGGGCCGGGCGAAGGAATTTGGGGATGGGGTTGGCCGCCTGCTAGGGCAAAGGAATGAAGACAGGGAAAGGGGTTGGAGGACTGTTCAATTCATCTAGAGAGTGGAGACCTAACCTAGGGGTTAGGGCATATCACTCACGGGGGCTGTTGGGCTCGGCTGCTTGAGTTCTTGTTAGGCTTATTGGGCTGCAATTGAAGGAATATTAGTGTATACTTTGTGTATTAAGGGGCATATACGAAAGATTTTACTAAAATATTTGGGGGTACAGCGGTACCAGGCACCTACTACACCTCTGCTTCTGTTATATTATTGTAGAAAGGTTTAGGAGGCATCGCAGGTTGCATCAATCCAAAAGTAAAGGATCACAATAAAACAATCACGTGTGTTGTTAATCATATGACCCATATCTTAGTACCAACCTGTTTTGTAGGATAACAATTAAGGATCCTAAGAGGTTTATATTAGTTGGTTGAAAAGAAAATTATGTATAAAACAAATTCTAACTTCTAATTTATGGTAAAGACTAGCTGCGCAAATGTGTGGGTCCTTATTAAAGCAAATGCAAAAAGAGTTACCACGTTCGCTCTCAAGAGTGAGAAATTTTACGTTAATCGGTGGAGAGGAGGACAATGTCGTGCTACTCACCTTAGCCATTCGACGAGTACAATGTTGCGTTGCTTTTCGAAGCCATTGAAGAGAAAAGGTATAGTCGAATGAGCCAAGGGTCGCGATGATGAGTGGTGAACGTCGACGTTGTTGAAGAAGCCATTGGCCAAAAAAGCTATGTGATAGGGAAGGCCTAACAGAAAGGAGATAAAGCTTTACATTGAATAAGAGCTATGAAAGATATGAGGCCATCGGGTAGCTAGGAGCGTGTCATCGCAGGTAAAGGGCACAACATCATCAGCGACGGCGACATGATTATCCATATCATTAGACAATGACTAAAGCAGGCATACCGGTATCAGTGAAAATTGAAAGTCATTGTGATTAGTGGGGAAGCCACAACATTGAGCTGGCCAACATCGAAGAAGAAGAAAGTCCAACACGGAATAAAAGGATATCGAGCATATATAATATCATGCATGTGTATATATAGACATACATTTGTACGAATAGAAGAACGGGCATAAAGAATCACAGAAGCAAAGAGCTCAACGTAGAGAAAGCGCAACCGTAGGGAATAGCCTCGGAGCCGCCGGAGAGAGTGTGATGGTGTCCCCGGTAGGAATCGGTGATGATCGCACGTGTGTGCGTGTTGATGTTGCAACGGTCAATATTAAGCAATAATTGGAGAGAAGTGAAAAGTAAATGTGTGATAGAGTGTTGTATTGGAAGCGATAGCAGTCGAGGGGTATCGATCAAGAATTATACTTGATATTAGAGGTTGAAGAAGAAAAGTTGTGGCGGCAAAAAGAGATAAAATGCACATAGTTTGGTGGGGTAGATGAGCTGTGAAGGAAGATAAATTCAAGGTAGATTGTTCATGGTGCATCGGTGTATCTTTAAGATTAAACATAGATACATGTGCATGCATATATTTAAAAAAAGAATAATTAATCGAGGAAGAGGTCCCTGTGCAAGCATATACTTTAGAAATCAGTAACTATTCAAGTAACTACGTTAGACCGTTTGATACTACAAATTTGAAATAAATCTAGTCGCTGCTAGTTTTTCAATTTATTTATTGTCTGCCAATACATATGCTTAGAGACGGGATATACTGTGCAATTTTCTCTTGTAAAAGCGTCCCGGTTAGACACAGTCATCCACCGAAATAAACGAACAAAATGGTGCAAAAAACGCGGCGCAGGGCACTACCTGAGCGCGACGGCCAAGATGTGGGCGAGCACGCACAACGGCACGCTCGCCGGCAAGATGTCGGCGGTCGTGGACGCGCTGCACGGGTGCCAGACGGCGACCGGCACGGGCTACCTCTCCGCCTTCCCCGCCGAGTTCTTCGACCGCTTCGAGGCCATCAAGCCCGTCTGGGCCCCCTACTACACCATCCACAAGGTCCTAACTCCAAACCAAGCATCTCTCATTCTACCATAATCTCACGTTTCTTGATCGGTATCAAGCCATTTTATACCTTTGCATCACTGACATTTTCTGCGTTTTCTCACACAGATTATGCAGGGCCTTCTTGATCAGCATGCGGTAGCCGGGAACCCCAAGGCACTCGGGATGGTGGTGGGCATGGCCGACTACTTCAGCAGCCGTGTCAAGAACGTGATTCAGAAGTACAGCATCGAGAGGCACTGGACTTCTCTGAACGAGGAGACCGGAGGGATGAACGACGTGCTCTACCAGCTCTACACCATCACGGTGATCGCTCTTTCGGTTCTTGTCGGCCGTTTCGTAGGATTGTAGTACGTGTTCAGGCTGTGTCTGATGCTAATTTTGTGAGCTGATATGCTTCTTTTTGTTGTCAATCTTCATTTGTCTTAGAAGCCCCCTTTTGAGTGAGTGCAGTTGCTAATATCTCTAACTTGGGCAGAATGATCAGAGGCATTTGATACTCGCGCATCTTTTCGATAAGCCGTGCTTTCTAGGATTGCTTGCAGTTCAGGTCTGAAGAGCTTCCTTCCTGGCCCTGTGTTTTTGCTACTTACTTTTCACTTTGTCCATGTCTCAATCTGCTATGATTTATTAAACACATCTAGAACTTCAGAACTTGTAATTTAACAGCACAGTAACTTGTGCTTGACCTAATAGCCATCAAAATAGATAGGTGCAACTCTCTATGATATGAAGTAGGGTCCTCTTTTGAATGATATACCTGTCTTCCGTTTCCTCTGTCAGGCTGACAGTCTTTCGGGTTTTCATGCCAATACACATATTCCGATTGTCATTGGTGGGCAAAAGAGATACGAAGTTACCGGTGATCATCTTTACAAGGTAAAAGTTACTCCACATCTTGATTTTTAGAGTTTTAAGAACACCATCTTGGTAGATAGAGAAGAATCTTGTCATCTTGCGGGTGGAATGAATAAGAACATACGAACCTACCAGTTTCCCCAATCAATTTGGACAATTTCCTCAGAGCAGATTTTTTTTCTTGGGATGCTCAAGGAAACGAGTGTGAACTTCAGAATAACTATGGTTAGATCAGTGAATGAGGCTAGACCAGTTTCAGTTTATCCTTGTTTCGGTCATGATTGCTCATTTTATCTGGACCAGCACAAGAGAACATGTCTTCTTTGAATTCCAGCGTATGTGACCTTTTATTGTTATTAAATACTGAATCGATTTGAAATCTGTGATTTGCCAATTTGGAAAATATTCTGGACATATGCTACTTTATGGTTTCATTACCTTCATCTATTACCTATTTTTCAATGAACAATTCTGAGTACATACTTTTTATCTCGAGAAACTACTGCACTACCTTTCTATCTCACCGTTACATTGTGCTCTTTCTTTCTTGTCAATAGCTGTTCTCTTGATGCAACTTGAGTGAATCAGGGTGAATCTGACCATAAGCCTAATTCATGAAACAGGAAATTGCAACATTCTTTATGGACATAGTGAATTCTTCTCATAGCTATGCAACGGGTGGTACATCTGTCAGTGAGTTCTGGTAATGAATTTTAGATGCTTGAAGTTTGCAATTGTCTTTGTCAGACATGTCATGTTTGAAATGGTTTTGTCAGGTCCAATCCAAAGCGTTTAGCTGAGACTCTGACCACTGAGAATGAGGAGTCTTGCACTACCTACAACATGCTTAAGGTGATTTACTTGTTCATGACCATCAAACTAACTTACTAGTCCAGTTTTTCATCTCAAGAGATACAGTGTGCTAAAGAAAGTGTGCAGGTTTCTCGCCACCTATTCAGATGGACAAAGGAAATAGCGTATGCGGACTACTATGAGCGAGCGCTGATAAACGGTGTCCTCAGCATTCAAAGAGGAAGGGATCCTGGTGTGATGATCTACATGCTGCCCCAGGGCCCTGGAAGATCAAAAGCAGTGAGCTACCATGGCTGGGGAACACAGTATGATTCATTTTGGTGCTGTTATGGGACTGGTAAGTAAACAGTTCTTAGTTTCAGAACTGGCAATATAATGTAAGGTTCTCAATTGTTTCGATTTGTATTTGCAGGGATAGAATCATTTTCCAAGCTTGGGGATTCTATCTACTTTGAAGAGAAAGGAGACAAGCCGGCGCTATACATCATTCAGTACGTACCGAGCACGTTCAACTGGAAAACTGCAGGTCTTATTGTTACTCAGCAACTGAAGCCCCTTAGCTCATCGGATCAGTATCTTCAAGTTTCACTCTCCATCTCCGCAAAGGTAAATCTATATGAGATCATCATGCTATATGACAGGAAAGTTTTTTCGATGATAATTCTTTGCAAAGGATCAGTGTTTAGTCAGTTTGCTTTCTGTTATGCAGACAAACGGTCAATTTGCAACACTGAATGTGAGAATACCATCATGGACATTTGTGAATGGTGCAAAAGCAACTCTGAATGACAAAGATTTGCAATTAGCATCTCCAGGTATGCTCATAGGCATGTGAGAAAAAATTGCCATCCTCTAAATGTTCGATGAATTACAGCTTAACCTTGCTCTTTTATCAGGGACTTTCCTCACAATCAGCAAGCAGTGGGATAGTGGTGATCATTTGTCACTCCAGCTACCTATTAACCTAAGGACAGAAGCAATAAAAGGTCTAGATTTTAGATTATTTTTTACTATGCATCAATATCAATCAGTAACTATGAAGTCAACACAATAATTTATCATGTCAATCCATAGTTCACCATGTTTTTTTAAAACCAATAGTTCACCATGTTTATGTACTACTATACTAACTTATCCTACTAAAATAAATTAGTACCCCGAACCAATATCTAATATGATAAATGGAACCAGAGTCTTCATACCAGACTGATTGTAAGTGATATCTTCAGATGATCGGTCAGAGTTTGCATCTCTACAAGCAGTCCTATTCGGACCATTCCTCCTCGCCGGCCTCACCACCAGAGATTGGGACGCGAAAACCGGCAATGCCGCAGCAGTTTCAGACTGGATCACCCCTGTCCCGTCGTCACACAACTCCCAGCTGGTGACACTCATGCAAGAATCCGACGGCAACACCTTCATCCTCTCAACCGTAAACGCCTCCCTGACGATGCAGGAGCGGCCCGAAGGCGGCGGAAGCGACGCCGCCGTCCACGCAACATTCAGAGTTCTGCCCCAGGGCTCGACCAAACGACAGGCCATCAATGGTTCTGCCACGAAGTTCACTTCCGCGATGATCGAGCCGTTCGACCTGCCAGGGATGGTGATCACCAACAGCCTGACGGTGTCTGTAGAGAAGAGCTCTGATTCTCTGTTCAACATCGTCCCCGGGCTCGACGGGAAGCCCAATTCGGTCTCCCTCGAGCTCGGGACCAAGCCGGGGTGCTTCTTGGTGACCGGCATGGATCGCTCCGCCGGTGCAAAGGTTCAGGTCGGTTGCAGGGGCGCTCTGAAGCACAGCAGAGCGGGGTTTCAGCAGGCGGCGAGCTTTGCGCAGGCCGAGCCGTTGCGGCGGTACCATCCGGTCAGCTTCGCCGCCAAGGGGGTGAGGAGGAACTTCCTCCTGGAGCCATTGTTCACCTTGAGGGATGAATTCTACACCATCTACTTCAACCTTGGGGCCTGACAAGTGACAGGGAAAGTTAATTCAGTCTTTCTCCAAGAAAAAAAAAATCATTCTTCTCTCCAAAAAATCTTTGGAGGTGAAAGATAATGTGTGTTAATCTTTAATTTCCCTCAATGCCCAAATAACTTAGCATGGCAACCGAAGGCAAAATCAGTTGTTTTGCATGTATGCAGCCGTTGCAGCTTGCACTCATGCATGACAGTGATGTTACTTGCTGCAGTTTTGCCCACAGTTCACTTCTCATTAATTCTGTCATTATTTTGTCTAAACTGTTGGACTAAAACGGTGACCAGAGGAGGCTCTTTTTCATTTTGATCAGATTTAACTTAATTTTCTCTTCAATAGTTATAAAAGCTATAAAGATCAATAAACAAACACAATCTTGTTTTGAATCCAATTGAAAACCGCACAACAACAAAAACAACGAAAACTCAAATCAAAGTGAGTCGGGCATTCAGATCTCTTAGGTTGGGCTGTCTGACTGTTGGCCTAGCAGTCAAACCTCTCACCAAGAGCAGTCTGACCTCCAGCTCAATGAATAATGAAATCAACACGAAATTAAAATCACAAATCGACTCAACTTTTGATCCGATAATTTAAATCTCCTCAAATTTTAACTATAGTTCATCAAGAAGGTTGTAAACCTATTCTAATTGACAACCAGGAAGATCAAAGCCAAAGTTTCATAAATTTCATAGATGAGGGGGTACAAGAACATAGAAAAATAAAACTTTTATTCCAAAACATGCTCGTGGATAAAAGATGACCCTAGATGCATTCACACATATCATAGTAAGCAAGATCACCGTAAGAAACCAAATGATCATCTGTTGGACCGAAAAGGCGACTAGAGGGGTGAATAGGAGCACGCTCACTTTTTCACAAATAATTGATTCAACAATATTTCACTCCAGTAGCTATGGAATCTATGAAGATCAATATATCAGTACAGCGGAAGACTAATATTGAATCCAATTCAAACCCCTAAGCAATACGACAAAATCAACAAAGATTGAAACAATTCAATGCATTGGTGGTCTGACCGCTGGCTCAAGGGCGGTCGGACCGATTTCCTCCGGTCGACCGGTGATCTTTGGCGGTCGGCACCGCCACCGAGCAGATCAAACAGCCCGATAACGAAGTTGCAAATAGATGAAACTTTTGATCTACAACTCCAAACTTAATGAAACTTAGAACACACATTCTCTATGATATCAAAAAGCTATTCCAATCGAAGATTGTGATAATTATTGGAAGAATAAAGATCCTTTTCCGTTTGTTCAAAGAAGGGTTCAAAACCGAGTCAAAACGAAAACTTGATCCAATATCTTGCTCGTGGGTGATTGATGATCCTAGATAGGTTCCCACACGTCACAACAAGCTAGATCACGTGAAGAATTCAATTAAAAACTCACGGATCAAAGAAAGACTCAAAATCATCAAATATAGAGAAAGAACGCAATGAGACAAAACATTGATCAAACTTTCCTTTGATTGATTGATATGATATGGGCTTACAGCCTCTCCATCAATGGAGGACAATACTCAATCTAAGAGCACGAAAATCACATCAAACTATCAAGAACCCTAGCCTCCACAAAAGCTCTCCCTAAGAAAATTAGGGTTTACAAAAATAACAAAAGAGACGAAGAGGAGGTGCAGCCACCTCCCTCTCCTATTTATAGTGAAGGGTTAGACCTTCTAGAAGTTTGACTCTATTGGGCTCCCGTTAAGGCCCAAAACAAATGGAACACTTACGCACACATTTTAATGCGTCGTCTTTAACACCTCTTGACCTAACTAGCTACACCTTGCGCCATCTTGCGCCTCGGATTAGCTAATAGGTCACCCTTGTTCATCTTGCACCACGCTTGAGTACATTGACCTCACCCAGCATCGTCGATCGTTCTGGACCTCAGTTCTCCAAGCCTAGTCCCGATCATCCTCGCCGTTGACCGTCGTTGACCACCAAACAACCTGCACAACAATAGACAAGTAAACTGAATTTGGGAACAAGTTCTTCACAACTTGACCCATGTTAGTCAAAATATGCCTCACACAACATATATGCCCTGAAACTCATGACTTTGACCTAACAACCGAACAACGCCGCCACGACGGGCGACGATCAAAGTGAAACCGCATCGCCCCGGGCGGTGCGGTCGCCACCACTCGGCCGGCTTGACCGCCACCTATGGGCGGTCGGACCGCCACCACGACTTAGCCATTTTCCTCTCAAAAATCAAACCTCTGGAATTTTCAAACCAATAGAACTTTTGATCGAGACTCCAAAATTGTGGGATCAAGTGCAATAGAATCTCTCTCTTGCCTACACCTCTATTTTTGGCCCACTCAATCCACCACTTCGACTTTGCGGTCCGATTGCTTTGCTATGGCCGATCGGCCGATCTTGGACCGTCAGATGACCGCCGCCCGGCCGATCGGGCCATTGAGACCGACGATCCTGAAACTTTGCCGAAAACTCGTGAAACGACAAACCGTTAATGCCATTGCCAATTGTCACATCATCCTAAGATCTGGAGCATATCCCCATGATATCCACAATCTCCCTTGATGAACACATTGGCAATAATCCAGAAAATGTAATTTGGAGGTTTGAAAAGTAAAATACTTTTGTTTTCGCACAAAGGCACAACTTGGTCCATAAGCAAGAGAAAGTAATGGAAATGACCAAGCTGGCATCAGAATAGCATAGGCAAGTGAGATAAAGCAAAACAAAGCATAAAAACTTTGATTTCCAGAAAATAGTCAAAAATCTCACTTGAAGTCCATATGAAATAACAATTGTTCAATTGACCTTTGATCATCGTGAGAATTAAGAGATGCAATTCAAGTTCAGAAAAGTCAATAAGATAATAAGAATGCAATTCAAAAACTCCCCATCACTATGATCCTCAGATTTCAGAAAATTTCAAATTTTCCAATTGCTCCCCTTTTATCATTTTTATATATTTTCTCCCCCTTTGTACAATCAATGATATATCTTCTCGCCCTTTGACAATGGAGTCATGAAGGAATCACGCCTTCCTCTCATCCAGAGATAACAAATACAGAATAAAGAAAGAAGCATAAGAAAGAGTATGCATGAAGTGCAATGCAGTAGCTTCATTTTTGTATTTTTCAATTTTTGATTACAAGAAGCTTTGGAGATTACCCAAAAGAACAAGCCAGCATTTCTAATATTGCACAAACGACATATTAAGCCTAACAGTGCTAGCAAGATCATGATAATACATATATATCAAAGCTAAGCACGAAGGCTCAAAAATAAAGCAATAGATTTGATCAATTTAAGCAAAACTTCAAATTCAGTAAGTTCATCAACAGGGATCCTAAAGTGAAACTGGCAATGTCAAAATGTCAAAGTAAGATCAAAAAGCTAACAAAGACCATATTAAGAGTCAATCAGGTCCTGTATTGAATCATTTTGCTCAACTTTTCCAAACGCCCATTTTTCAACAGTTTTCTCATTTGGACTGAATATTGAAGTTGACTAATGATCTAACTTAGTGACAAGATCCTGGACTAGGAGCCATCCACAAACTCATCCTAAGCTTCGATCAGAAGTTGATTAAAGGTATATCTTAGTGAAGAAGATCCTGGACTAGGAGCTATCCACAAACTCTTCCTAAGCTTCTACCAGGGCGACAAGTCTTGAGGTTCATGTTATTTCTGACAAGCAATCCCCATGAGATCATCTGGATCATCAAACTATCTCCAAGTTCATGTCTTTGACAAGCAGTCTCATAAGAGTAGTTTGGCACAATTTTAAGCATAAGACAATCTAAATTTTTCATATTTCACAAGAGCAGTTTTAGAATCTCAAGAACACAAGAAGCTCAACTAATTGTCAATTTTAGATTCAAGAGCTAACAAAGCAATTCTGACAGGGCCAATATCACAAAAGGAGCACTAATTGCGCAACTAGCTAAAACATCCATAAATTGTAATTTTTAGTTCGAGTTGTTTTAGAGTTCTAGCTCATACAACAAAGACTTATCTGTATATGTGAAAGTATGATAATTCTAGCAAGTCAAAGAACTAGACATGGCATTGAGCAAGAATTGAAACACTAAAGCTCCAAAGGGTAATAGGCAAAGCTTCATCAATTTTAAAAGATAAGCAGAAAGATGTACTCTTCCTATCTAGCCGACAGCCCGCAAAATCAGAATCAGAAAACCCCCGAATTGACAAAGATGAAGAACATGAATACCAAATACCATACAGAAGGGTAGAGTGTAAATACCTAATATGCGCTTAACGGCTTGGCGATGGGAAGTCCTCGAAGATGCCTGAAACCTCGCACAGAGGCAGACCGTGAAGTGGATGTACGGTCTCGAGGCCGTCAGGTACAGAAGGGAACCGATCATGCTGCGGTACTCGCGTTGATCCACGGCTTCTCCTTCCTCATCTGGATCCAAAACAGTCGAAGTTGTCATGGGAGTGGAGATTGGCTTGCAGTCACCCATGTCGAAACGTTTGAGCAAGTCCTTAGTGCACTTCGTCTGATGGATGAAGATCACTTCCTTGCATTGCTTGATTTGAAGCCCCAATAAGTAATTGAGCTCTCCCATCATGCTCATCTCAAATTCCCTGGACATAGTCTCAGAAAAGCTAGAAACAAGAGCATGAGAAGAACCACCAAAGATAATATCATCAACGTAAATTTGGGCAAGCAGGAAGTCATTACCACGCCTAAGAATGAACAAAGTCTTGTCTACCTTACCCATCTCAAAATCATTCTTAAGCAAAAAAGTCTTAAGTTTATCATACCAGACTCTAGGGGCTTGTTTAAGACCATATAAGGCTTTGGATAGCTTGAATACATGATGTGGGTACTTAGTATTCTCAAAGCCTGGGGGTTGCTTAACATAAACTTCCTCCTCTATGAAACCATTTAAAAAGACACTTTTAACATCCATCTGATATAATCTAAAGCCCTTAGATGCAGCAAATGCGAGCAGAATGCGAATGGCTTCTAGTCTAGCAACAGGAGCAAATGTCTCATCAAAATTCAACTCCTCAACTTGGCTAAAACCCTGAGCTACCAATCTAGCCTTATTTTTAATTACAACACCATCCTCATTTTATTTGTTTTTGAAAACCCAGCGGGTTCCTATAACATTATGGCCACTAGGAGGTTCTACTAGATTCCAAACCTTATTCCTCTCAAAATTCTCTAACTCCTCATGCATGGCATTAACCCAGCTAGAATCCGATAAAGCATGTGATATATCATGAGGTTCAAAAGAAGCAAAAATGCATAATGAGAGTAGAGGTTTAGATCATGATACCTGGAGCGAGTGACTCACTCATGAAGATTACCAATTATCTGATCCGGAGGATGCTGCCTTTGAATGTGAAGTGGCGCACCCGGAGAGGAAAGCATCTCTTCGACCTCTGCAGGTACTGCTGATGATGAAGATACATCAGGAGCCTCATCTGAAAGTGAAGTAGTCACAGCGGGTTCTTATGCTGGAATAAAAGCGTCAACAGCAGCAGGTGGAAGAACATCAAATCCTTCATCATCTTCCTCTATGAATATGCTCTCTATCACCTGTGTATCACCTGAAATATCTGATCTAGCTCCAGGGCTAGTTTCATCAAAAGTGACATTGCATGTCTCCTGAACAAGGTTAGTTTCAGAATTAAAAACCCGAAAACCCCTCGAATGTGCAGGATAACCAAGAAATAAATCATCAAAAGTTCTTGACTCAAATTTATCTAGATTTCCTGTCTTGAGAATAAAACATTTAGATAAAAAGACTCGAAAGTGCGAGACAGAGGGTTTTCTACAAAATCGAAGCTCATAAGCAGTCTTACCCAAAGAAGGTATCACAAAGACACGATTAGCAATATGGCAAGCAGTAGCAACAGCTTCAGCCCAAAACCTCCTCAGCGTGCTATACTCATCTGGCATCG
This sequence comes from Hsuehochloa calcarea, assembly GCA_036346395.1. Lineage (NCBI taxonomy): Eukaryota > Viridiplantae > Streptophyta > Magnoliopsida > Poales > Poaceae > Hsuehochloa > Hsuehochloa calcarea. The sequence continues at coordinate 29,042,794 of CM070603.1, read as the reverse complement.
TCCTAGCCATCTCGACCAGGATCCTGTTCTTCCTTTCCACAACGCTATTTTGTTGAGGGACGTGTGGAGAAGAGAACTGATGCTCAATTCCACGCTCAGCACAAAAAGAAGTAAATGTGGCATTCTTGAACTCTGTGCTATTATCACCGCGGATCGCTCTCAAGGCACCCGAAGTTCAGAAGCCAAACGCAGAACAAGATCATGATAATAATCAAAATCTTCATCCTTCGAAGCAAAAAAAGAACACCCAAGTGTATCTAGAAAAATCATCGACTATGACAAGAATGTACCATTTTCCACCAACTAACCGAACCCTAGCAGGACCAACAGTATCCATATGAAGCAACTGTCCCGGTCCGTCAGTCGTGACCATAGTCACTGAAGGGTGTGAGGCGGCAACTTGCTAGCCATACCTATAGGGCGCACAAACAATATCTTTGACGGCTTTGAGTTTGGACAAACCTCTCATGAGCTCAAGGTTGCTAACTCGCGTCAGATGATCAAAACCAATGTACCCCAAACGACGGTGCCAAAGTCAAAACTCAGAAGAAGTAGATGAAATCAAGCATTTGAAAGAACCAGCAAGAGATTCAGAAAAGTCAGCTCCAAAGATCCTAGCAACTCTAGTAATTCCAAAAACAAGCTCACCAATTGAATTAAGCACCCGGCAAGCATTTTTCTTAAATCTAGTCTTATATCTATCATCAAGAAGTTGAGAGACAGAAAGCAAATTAAACCTTAGCTTGTCCACAAGTGCGACGTCCTTGAGGATGAAACTGTCGTTCACCCTAATCGATCTCATTCCTTCAATCCGCCCTTGTTTATCATCTCCAAAGGTGATGAAATCATCACCTGTCGATCGCGTGAAGGAGGTGAACCATCTTGAGTCTCCGATCATGTGGTGTGAACAGCCGGAGTCGACAAACCACGTGTCCTTTCTCTTTCCGCGGTAATCCTGAAAATCAAGGCAAAGAAGAACGATGCGTCTCAAACTGGGGTTAGTTAAACAAGACTTAGGAACCCAGTACTGAGACACACGTCTGCGAGTAGTATGCAAATCAGAAGTGCTATCCTTGATTTTATTTGAAGTTCTGTTATGAGCAATGGTTAAACTAACATGAGAGTTATCCTGTTTAGGAGTATAATGACGAGCATGTGACACAAATCCTAAACTAGGCTTATTCTTTTCTATGTTACCATGTCTCATAGAAACTCTAGGTTGATTAGATAAATTCTAGTAAAATTTTTCTTATCATTTTTGAACCTACGCCAACAGAACTCAATCAAATGCTCATCCTTTTTGAAATAGGTGCAATGATACTTAATACCACTGGGAGAAGCACCCTTAGACTTAACAGATGGTTGGGCAACACCAGCAGATTTAAAGATAGTTTTTGCAGGTTGGTTTTTTAATTCAACTAACCCATTTTCCAAGACTTTAGTAACTTTTGGCTTAGAATTATCTTGGACAGAGTTGTATCCTAATCCTTACTTCTTATAAGGAGTTTTAGAATTGTTAAGAATCATGTTTAATTGTTTCTTACCTTTAGAGAATTTTTCTAAGGTATCTTTAAGATAAGCATTTTCTTCTTTAGAATTAACACATGATTCATAGGTTTTACCTTTAATGGCTCTTGAATATTTTTCCTTATATAAAGCAGTTTCAAGTTTTAGAGCTGGACATGAAGCACATGTAGAAGACTCAATACTGTCCTTAAGCTTGGCATATTTAGCTCTAGCTGCTTCTAAGATATCTTTAACTTCATGTTCGCGTTCTAAGCAGAAAGTGCAAAGATTAGGATCAACCACACTAGAAGCAACTAACTTGCTAGACTCTAAGCATTTTTCACATAGAGCAGATTTAACCTCAACAAGCTTAGTCCTAGCATTTTCAAGTTGTTGCAAAGCAATATCATGAGCAGATTGTAATTTAGCAAATTCAGAGTGCAAAGCATGGCAGGATGAACATTCATCAGATTCAAGAGTCTTAGTATTTTCAAGTTCTAAAGTTAAATTATCTATTTGTGACTCTAAGTTCTTATTCTTGGCCATGACAAACTCTAAAGCCTTATCCTGACTCATGAGTTGCTCAAATATAGATTCACATTTATCAAAAAGAACATCATAGGAAGGAGGTACCTCATCGTTGTCGTCGTCAACGGAGTCGGCCATGAAGCACAAGCCGGTGAAGTCCTTGGTCTTCCCTTTCTTCTTGTTTTGAGGGATCTCCTCCTCCTTATCCTTCTTACTCCCGGAGTCAACATCGCTTAAGGATTGATCCTCAAAAGCGGCAAGCACCCGGTGAGTGGCCTTTGTCAGCTTGGCAGTATCAAACCTTGATTTGTTCCATTGAGACTTCTTCCAAACTGGCTTTCCCTCCTTGTGATTGCTTTTACGTTTCAGCTTGGGGAAATTTGCCCGGATATGATTAAGCTCATCACACTTATAGCAAGTCACGGGACCTCCTCGATTTCTGTTTCTTATATTGTTGTAGGGCCGTGTGACCTTTTTGACTATGAGAGCCAACTCAACCTCAGGAATACTCTCAAACTCCTCTTCATGGATTGCAGATAAACCAGCAAGCGAAAATCCAGAAGAAGACTCAAAAGACCCATCAGAAGCTCTCTTGAGCGGGTCTGCTACCAAAGTTATGTTTTCCTTCTTGGGAGGATCAATCCTCTTAATCTCATGAGTCTTGAGCTTGCTATAGAGTAGATCCAAAGTCAGATTAGAGAGGTTGATATTCTCCTCAATGGATGTGGCATTTATCTCCCACTCCTTGGTGTTGATTGCAGCCAAGAGGTGGGTGTCATTTTCAGACTGAGAATATTCAATACCAACAGCTTTTATCTGATTAATCACTTTATTAAAGCGACTGAAAATGTCATCGATGTTCTCTTAGGACGCATCTTGAATTTGTTATATTTACGCTTATAGACTGTTTGGCGTACTTTCTTGACTTGGGACGAACCCTCATGATAGGTTTCGAGAGTGTTCCAAATCTCATGCGCAGTCTCAAGATTGCAAATCCGATCATACTCCTATCTCCCAAGCCCACCATACAAGAGCTTTTTAGCCTTATTGTTGTCAGCCAGAAGGGCTTCTGAAGTCGGCATAGTAACTTTGGGCACAATGAGGGGGATTCGAACAACCTCCCACATAGCGTGTCGTTCGCTCTCAAGAAAGACTCGCATGTGATTCTTCCAATAGGCATAGTCGTGCCCATCGAAGATATGCTGCTTCATGGAGTATCTATCCATCGCCAAGTTTAGTGACCGGTTAAGATCAAAATTGAACTAACCGGGCTCTGATACCACTTGTTGGACCGAAAAGGCGACTATAGGGGGGTGAATAGGAGCACGCTCACTTTTTCATAAATAATTGATTCAATAATATTTCACTCCAGTAGCTATGGAAGCTGTGAAGATCAGTATATCAGTACAACAGAAGACTAATATTGAATCCAATTCAAACCCCTAAGCAATACGACAAAATCAACAAAGATTGAAACAATTCAATGCACTGGCGGTCTGACCGCTGGCTCAAGGGCGGTCGGACCGATTTCCTTCCGGTCTGACCGGTGATGCTGGCCAGTCTGACCGCTGGCCTCCAGAACAGATCAAACAGCTCGATGACGAAGTTACAAATAGATGAAACCTTTGATCTACAACTCCAAACTTGATGAAACTTGGAACACACCTTCTCTATGATATCAAGAAGCTATTCCAATCGAAGATTGTGATAATTCTTGGAAGAATAAATGTCCTTTTTCGTTTGATCAAAGAAGGGTTCAAAACCGGGTCAAAACGAAAACTTGATCCAAGATCTTGCTCGTGGGTGATTGATGATCAAGATGATCCTAGATAGGTTTCCACACGTCACAGCAAACTAGATCACGTGAAGAATTCAATCAAAAATTCGCGGATCAAAGAAAGACTCAAAATCATCAAATATAGAGAAAAAACGCAATGAGACAAAACATTGATCAAACTTTCCTTTGATTGATTGATATGATATGGGCTTACAGCCTCTCCATCAATGGAGGACAATGCTAAATCCAAGAGCACGAAAATCACATCAAACTATCAAGAACCCTAGCCTCCACAAAAACTCTCCCTAAGAAAATTAGGGTTTACAAAAATAGCAAAAGAGACGAAGAGTAGATGCAGCCACCTCTCTCTCCTATTTATAGTGGAGGGTTAGACCTTCTAGAAGTTTGACTCTATTAGGCTCCCGTTAAGGCCCAAAACAAACGGGACACTTACACACGCATTTTAATGCGTCGTCTTTAACACCTCTTGACCTAACTAGCTACACCTTGTGTCATCTTGCGCCTCAGATTAGCTAATAGGTCACCCTTGTTCATCTTGCACCACGCTTGAGTACATTGACCTCACCCGGCATCGTCGATCGTTCTGGACCTCAGCTCTCCAAGCCTAGTCCTGATCATCCTCGCCGTTGACCGTCGTTGACCACCAAGCAACCTGCACAACAATAGACAAGTAAACCAAATTTGGGAACAAGTTCTTCACAACTTGACCCATATTAGTCAAAACATGCATTATACAACATATATGCCCTGAAACTCATGACTTTGACCTAACAACCAAACAACGCCACCACGACGGGCGACGATCAAAGTGAAAACCGGTCAGACCGCCCCCAGGGCCGGTCTGACCGCCTACCCTGGCCGGTCTGACCGCCACCTATGGTCGGTCAGACCGCCAGCTGCGACTTAGCCATTTTTCCTCTTTGAAAACCGAAACCTATTGGAATTTTCAAACCAATAGAACTTTCGAGTGGAGACTCTAAAAATTATGGGACCAAGTGCAATAGAATCTTCTCTCTTGCCTACACCCTCTATTTTTGGCCCAGCTCAATTCACCACTTTCTGACATTGCCGGTCCAACGCCGCTATGTCCGGTCAGACCGATCTTGGACCGGTCGGCCTCGATCATACCGATCGGACCATTGAGACACGACGATCCTGAAACTTTGCCGAAAATATGTGAAATGATAAACCGTTAATGCCATTGCCAATTGTCACATCATCCTAAGATCTGGAGCATATCCCCATGATATCCACATCATCAAAAACCCAAATGTCACTAAAAAGAGAGCGAGAACAAAAAGAGACTCATATTGGAGGAATCTTACTTGGATTGATTTGAGATAGATGTTGGTTTATAGCTACTCGACCATAAAGGACAAAAACTCAACACTTGAGCACACAATTAATCCATCTCTCACAAACCCTAGCCTCAACTACTCCAAAATTTTCAAAACACAAATTAGAGTTTTTCTTTTGGAAGGACTCGGGAGCACCATATCTGGAAATTCCTATTTATAGTATAGGCTAGGTTGAGAGAGAAGATCCTAACGAGCACCCGTTAAGTCCATACACAAATGGGTCTACACTCATATACGCTTCTGAAAGCGGATGACGAACCGGACTTTCCAAATCCGTTTCTTCGTGATATTTATATCCATTTGACCTAAACTGTCTCTCCTTGCGCCGTCTTGCATCGTGGTTTAACCAAAGGTCACTAAGACGGTATTTTGGTGAAGTTACCAAAATACCTCTATCTCGATCCTTCTCCAAAGACCGAGTCCAATCTTCATGAAGCAATCTCATGTTTCGCCACGTGTAGGTTGATCAACAGTTCTTTTCATGTCGGCAAGTATCTCCCATTTGGATCCCACTGAAACCACTATGGCACTTGTACCAACCCCGGCACCGCTTGATGCAACATGTCGCACTGAACTTCTCGTTCGGTCATCTTTATCTATTTTGCATCATGCTTAAGTCTACTGACTTCACCCAGCATTCTCGATCATTCTGGACCTCAGCTCTCCAAACCTAGTCTTGAGCATCCTCGCCGTTGACCTCCAAGTCTCCTGCACAACAATAGACCAAGAAATCAATCTCGAGAACAAGTTCTTCACAACTTGACCTACGTTAGTCAAAACATGCATCATGCAATACATATGCACTGAAACCCATGAAATTAGCCTAACCTACGAACATCATCACCAAGCCGGACAGCGAACATGGTAAAACCGGTCTGACAGCCCAGCATGGGTACTTAGCCAAATTTTCTCACTAGAAATTCGAAATCTCTCTGTAAATTTAAAACGACTATGACTTTTGGCTCAAAACTTCAAAAATTATGAGACCAAGTGTAGAAGAATCTTATCTCTTACCTACACCCTTTATTTTTTGCCTAACTCCAAACTCGAAATACACCTTTATGACTGGTCAGACCGCTAGCCTCTTGTCCATAGTCCTGGCCGGTCTGTCCGCTTAAAGCTTCTGAATTTTGTCGAAAACACGTGTTTCAGCAAACTCTTAACACTATTAACAATTTTATCATCACCCTAAGATTACGAGTATATCCACGTGAATAGATAAGGATCTTTTGATCCTGTGAATAAATTTTTTGCAAATGAAATAATAAGGATCAAGATTGTTCTCGCCATCTTGACATGCATTTTTTTTCCCTGGCTTTAAACATGAGCAGGTGCAGTTCGAGATACTACCTTCGATTGCTCTTTGTATTCTATTCAAGTTTTCAATGAAGTGATCTGAATAATATGATATTTTGACTTGGAGTTGAGATGGTTCGAGGTGGTTGAACAAGCAATTTGTTTTTGTTATCCGATGCGGCATGTCAAACGCATTATATCATGGTGCACAATACATCATCTCCGGGACATGATTACAGCATCCTCTTCAGTCTTGCTTACAAATATCCGGTGCCGTCTACTCTGCACTGCATATGGTTCATCGGATTGGTACGAACTGCCACTATGCACTCTAGTGTCTGCCCTTTGCTGGCAAGGGGCGCCTCATTGGCTGATGGTACAGAATGAAGACAAAATACAATGACCTGTGGACATTTGTCTTTAACGGAAGAGTGTATTGCAAAAAAAAAAAAAACTACAGTTGTTCTAGTCATATACAGTCCATTTATGGGGGCGTATCAAGTGAGAACTCGCCTTAAAATAGGATAATACGAACTCTTAACCTATGCAAACTTCACTAGACATTGGATTACAAACAAAAGGGCCCCAAGCCCTGCATCTAATCTATGTCAGCTAGTGCAAGACTGGCCATCAAAGTTGAAACTCTAGCACACTGTGATGAGAACACGAGATCCAAGATCTAAGTGGTACTGGTGACAGCGAGGAGGCCTTAGAGGCATTCAATGGCAGATCCAGGAGACGTACCGACGGAGAACAAAAAATAATAATTAGGGAACAGAGCGCAAAAAAAAAAAAATGAAGGTGTAGCCAATGAAGATATGATCGTAGAATGCCGGAGAAACGTATGCAACTTTTCAGCACAGCCCACTCCAGCTGCTCAAGGTACGTACGACAACGTCGGCATCCCATGAGCTCATTCAGATTGCGCTATCAACGAATAAATTAAGTCGCACCAAATGAGTTACTACAACATCTGTTTCATGTCATAGTGATGTATTTCTTAGCACTGAACTCTGCTGAAACACGCCCCCAATGTCAGAATACAACAAGTTCTGCTGAGGTTCTGATACCATATTAGTGATCGAATTGCCTGCTTGCAGATATATAATTCAGATAAACCTCCAATTGTGCCCAGAAATCAAGTGTTGTAGCCGCACATTAAGTAACCCTCCCCAAAAGTCATGTGGAGCGGTGGACTACAGCTCAGCTTAGAATTGCTGTGTGATAGGTGTACTGTGTAGTGTAAATTGCGAAGGAGAAAACTTGCCATATCAATACCAAGTAAACAGTTAACGGATGGCTGCATCCAAAACAAGTAAATGAAACCAAGAGCACCTCCAGAGTATGAACTGCTTGCAGACAACTCTGGTTAAGCAGTTAGAAATCCATTACAGGACTAATACTAAACAATCCATAGGTTAGAAGACTTCCCCCTAGCTACCTCCAGGGTACCAAGAGAACTCCAGTAACACACACTTGTTCTTAGCTCACATATATAGCAATGTTAAGCTAAATGCAAAGCATGACCTAAACCACTGTATTTCCTTTTGACTGCATATTCAACCCAACCAAAGTTTTTGCATAGGCGAGAACAACATGCCAAAATTCTCCATATATCATACCAGAAAAAGGAAACCAACACAGACCAACCTCAGAACAACATTCTACCAAACATCTCACCTGAAACATGACATTGAAATGTCTTTGCAGGAGACAACAAAGATATGTAATGTGCCACTTTTCCCAGAGTGTACCGGCTAGAAGATTGAAAAGTATCATGCATGCAGGCACCAATAACGGACGATCGCTGATTACTATTACTGGTTGCAATGTAACACACCAGGGACAATACTACATTACAGAGCTAGCTAAATGCGAAGCCACAATACCTTCCGCGCAAGACGACCATACATAAAGCTTACACAACATAGCCAACACGCAAACCATTCGGACTGACCAGATACGAGGGTTCTTGAAGCTGCCGAGGTGCGCCATGCATCACAATGCTGAACAACTAGATTGTAGCAGCCAACATGAAAGGAAAAGGCATCAATAATGCAGCAAAGACAGATGATGAAGTACCGCAGATTGCGACCTTTTTTTCGCCAACCATACAAACCCCCTAGATCTTGTCAAGCTTCTCCGCCTTCACCACTGGATTGGCCTTGGCAATGGCATCCCTAGCCGCAGTCCGATAGTCAAACTTGCAGTCATGCTTGTCGGAATAGCGGTGCAGTGTGCAGTACAAGTTCCCACATCGGCAGTTGAATCCGGTAAGCCCGACCCTCTTCCTACAAGTGGTGCACCGATTTGGGCCTTCCTTCCCCTTGGGGTTTGCCATCATCCCCTCACTGGGACCAGCAACATCAGCAGGTTGTGCAATAAGCGTCTTCACCTCAACTTGAGCAACAGCTACCTCTATGTTACCAGCAAGGATAGGTTCCTTCCCGGAATCGCCACCATTGACGATGCTATCAATAGAGGAGGCGGCCAGCTTGGCCTGCTCCTGCTTCATAATCATCTCCTTATGGCACTTGGAGCACATGTTCATGGTAGCCGCGCTGCCAAAGAAGCCACAGTTATTGATGCAAAGGATGGGGCCCTCCGGAGGCTGGCAACCGGTCTCCTTGTGCTCCATGACTTGGTTAACTAGAAATCAGACACAACACCTACAAGAGTAAACAAGGCAGTCGCAATCGTATTTCGAACAATCACCACACAGTCAATAAGTTGCAACAAAACGTTCCATTTCGAGGTAAATATGATCATACAATCTTCAAAAGCTCCAGTCCTGATTGTGTAAAACATGGTGTGGCCTAATGAATCCAATCCCCCAAGAGTAAATTTACTCATACAAGCATCTTTCAAAAAGGTGATGGCAGCTTGGTCAAATACCAAACCGGTGGTACTAACAACGCAACCTGCCTATCATTGAAGCAGCAGCCTGATTACCTAACGGCACCAGAACAGGGGAAATTAATTCTAAAAAAAGCCCCCAGTTTTCCGCCTGTTTACGCAACAGAGCAACAAATCTATAAAGTAGCAACCATATCCGGCTCACAAACTTTGGCCAAAGCACCTAAAGAAGCCATCAACTAGTCGCAACAACCACACCGAATACGTGTAAAGGAGACGGCGCCTTTACAACAGAGCACCCAATTTGCTCACTGTTCATCGCTGTTCTACACAAATAAACATCAAATTGACAAATCCGAGAGGCTCGATTAGTTCTACACCTGCCCAGACATCACCAAACAAAAAACACAACTTTTGACCGGAAAAAAACATACAAACTACCACGAAAGCATTCTAAAATAACCCAAGAATCATCAGCCCGAATAGAGTCACCGAGCCACGAACCTCAAACGAGACGTCCCGCGTCGCGATTCCTCTCCGGCGATCCCTGCACAGAAACCCAGCAAAAATATATATAAAAAGATCGGCAAAAAACCCGAAAAAACGGCCCAGATCAGCAGGGCGAGGCCGAGCCGAAGCCCTCTAAAGCAGGAGATCGAGCGGGCTCGAGAGCAATCCGCGATTGAATCCGGGGGAGCGAGGCGGTACTAACCCTAGGGGAGGACGAGGAGGCGAGGGGAGAGGAATCGCTGGGAATTCGGTGGGCTTCGAAATGGGGGCGAAAAGTGGGGAGGTGGGGGAGAGATAAAGGAGGCCGCGGGTGGCGCGGGAATTGACGGGGGTGCCCCTCCCAGGGTCCCGCCTCGATTTTTCTATGCGGGGTGGGGGTCCCCACCGTTGGATTGCCGCCTAATGTTTTTTTCTAATCGTCTTTTCTTCTTCTTTTACAGAGAGAGACAGAGATTGATGCTGTGTGCGTTTTGACATGGGAGTACACAGTACTTATCAATGCCATTATGCTGCTTTTTCGTAATGCTATCTGTACTGTAGCCAAGCTATATTGTTGTTGCAAATTTATCACTAGATATTTATTTCCTTTTATTTTCAAAATAGTGTTTTCTTTGGAGAGATGGCTAAAATATTTTCAAAAATGAATTGTTTTGGACATCGACACGGTCTCCAAAATGCAATTTTGACCACTAATTATTATTATAATATATTTATAAAATTCAATAATATTATAATATTATTAAAAAATCGAGACGAATCTACGCATATGATTTCCATATATCTAATTTAAATATTTAAAAATATATTAATAACTAAAGTTTCTAAAGTTTGACCGTATACATTCCAAAACGACTTAATTTTTGAAATTAGATACTATATGGTCTCTTAGGTGCACATTTGACCATTGATTTACGTAATTATTATATGTTAATCTTCTTTATATATAAAACTGTATACTATAGAAGTATCTTTGACGGATAGAATATACATCATTTTTCGTATGACAACCAGAGAAAGATTAGGATAGACTATAATCTAGGTATTCTTTGGAATCGCCTCTAACTCCATAAGGTGAATTTCGTCACATTTGAGCCATCATCAGCTTCTTCCCCGAACGCACCAACCACCATGTCCGGCGAAGAGCGGAAGATCTTCCACCTCATTCTGGACTAATGAATCAAACAGAGCTTAATTACACCGGAGATTATTGGCTTTTCGTAAGAACTCTTCTACGATACACTTAATTTAATACGAACTATCTATTTTTTATCTAATGATTCAGATTATTTATAATTTAGTTATACTACACCTGATATTATGGGTGATAGAATTGTAATCGCCCGGTGAGATCGCATGACACAAAAGTAAAATTTTCAACTATAATTGGAAAATTTCATAATACCCTTACAAATAAAATTATAAATACAAATAAAAGTATGTTATAAATACAAATAAAAGTATGTTATACTCTTAACAAATCAATAGTTAGATTTAATTTATACGACAATAATATACTACTAGTATAATATACTGTAAATTTTCTCTTTAGTAAAGATCCAATCTTGGACACAGCAAGCTCCTTTGTGTTCCCTCCCAATTACATTGCAGATGATGGATGTATTTGGATTTGGTTGTATTCTTGGCACCAAGTTTGGATCCTAGAGCTGGTTCAGAGCATATCAGCAGAGAAGCCATGCGTAGGGAAGATCAATGTGTTGTGCGGATCGGGATAGTGAAGAAGAAGCATTGATGTGGCTTGATCTAGTCCGTGAAAAAAATAGCAATGGTTTTGATATGCTGAAATACAGCCGGTGGAGTTCGGAGGAATTCTATACGATCCGCACCTATTATAACAAAGGATTAATTCTTTACATACCACTGAATAAATACATGATTGATATGTGAACCCTGAATTCACGTACTAGTGAGACATCAGTGAGACGTAAAGAACCTATAAACTTATTCGGTAGTATATAAGTAAATGTCCCTTGTAGCAAGGTAGCTTATGGCTACACCCTATGATAGCGGGGGGTTCATCTACCTGTCTGTGGCTCTGTTTTCCATCGATAAATGTAAAGCGCACAGAAAACATATGCCATTATTTGTTCAATGTGTTTGAGTAAAATCTGTCTCCAGACGCCGCTCGATGTGATTTCCCCTGCACAGGTTGCGTTTAAAAGGCTAAAACCAAAGCGTCCACGACATTCTACCGATCGAGACGTCGGGAGACACCCGTGACATCTTACTTCTCAAAGAGTCCAATCCTTCAATCTCAACAAACCGACTAGCCACCAGTAGACTAGTAGTCTCTACACCACCTCAATTACTAGTGTGAAAACCACAAAACCAAAGGGAAAAAAAATGAAGGGCACCGAGGAACGATGGAAAACTGTTTGGAACCTATCACCACCACCTACATGTTGACATGACAAGTACATGCAATTAACATAATTGAAAAAGAGCGTTAAAAATGCAGACAGCTTTTCTCTAACGCGAAAGCGGATGCGGATGCCTCTTGCCGCCGCCGCCGATAAAGTTTTTTTGTAGAGCCCCGTGAGGAAGCGAGGAATTTCAGAGCCACCCTCGAACTTCCGTCCGAACAGTGGCGGGGAGCGAGAACAGCAAAACTAGTCTTATTCATTCGAATGGTAAAAATAATATTTTTATTATGCTAATTTACTGTGGAAAGTCACGTGTCCGCTCTCGAACGGCTGTGTACAACACGCCGCACTCCCAAATCACGGCTGTGTACAACACGCCGCACTCCCAAATCACGGTAGACGACCTGCCACGCTACCAGTCCGTAGCATGCGGGCTACGCACCACCCCGTCGTGGTTTGGGACCGTGGCAGACCGCTTGCTGCGGTATGGGATCGCGGCATATCGCTTGCTACGGTTTGATAGAGGTGCATGTTGTTTTTCGTGATGAATTAGCATAGTAAAAGTGACATTTTTGTCATTTTCAAATGAACATCTTGCTATTGCAGTTAAAAACCGTGTCGAACTAAAGACTCCACATTACGCATTGCTAAACAGTGACAAAAGAGCACTTAAAAAATAGGTGTGAAGTTAGCTTAGGTGTATGCTTGCTTGGCTATGCAGTGACTGGTGTTACGCGCGCGGACGGACTCTCGGTCCGGCCCGCACGGCCGCAGCCCGCAGGTGCGTGAGCGAGTCGGCGCGGAGCCCTGGTCCCTACGCGCACCGGCAGGCTTGATTGGGCGGACGCGTGGCTGAATCGTAGTTTTGTCTGTATGGAAACCATTTGTGGTGTGTGTGTATACATATACACGGATCCTAAACAGACACTTCACGAGGACTTACAACATCGCCCTCAACAATCGAAATGGCACCCGGTATGTCTTTGCATTGTACCAGTAGCAAATTATTACATGACACACCGTGACCACTTGGTATCTTCCAAAATATTTAAGCAGATATGGAGAAAAAATTACAATAACTACACTCTAGAATTCATCAATAAACAAATATATTAAAACAATGGTGAAACCAGAAATTTGACAGACCCAAAGCAAACTTATAGTGCAAAAAATACCGAGACAATATGATTTGAGTGGTAATTGGGCAAACCTGGCTGCTGGCTCGGTAGTTCCTAGCTGAAGTCTGTCTGCATCTAGTCGTCCCCTAGCTCCGTGGCTGCCCGTTGTCAGCACCGCGTTGGGCCTCCCTCGCAGATTGCTATCTCGGCCTCGCCCGTCGATCGTTCCCGCGCCATGCCAAGCTGCCGCCGTCCTGTGCGTCACCTCGTCGGCTCGCCTCACCCCAGCCCTCAACCCCTACCCGCGTCGCCTATCGGTGGTTCTGGCTCGGTGCCTCGGCGACGCGGCTTGGTGTGTGCAGTGGGTGTGTGGGCGACGGTGGGCGTTGCGTGGTGGAGTGTCTAGTTGGGGAATGATCAAAATTAAACAGGGAATTACCTGATTAGGTTAGTTATCACTTCATTCACTTAAGGCTAGGCCTACTAGCTGCCACTTAGCCCACAACCCATATGGCTACGACACATTCTCCTCCTCCCGTCCTTCTCCGTGGTTGTACCTGCTCCGAGTGAGCTTTTATGGCGGCTTGGCGCCGATGGGCTAGCGGAGTGGCGGGGGAGGGGTCTGGGCTGGGAGACTCGGGGCGGCTGCCCCGGTTTACCTTTATGGTTATTCCGCCACTGTATTGAAACGAATACTAGATGAGAAATTTGGACTCTTTTGGCCGTATGACGCACGAAAATTCCCCATTTAGCCTCTTTATACCCGAATTTCCTATTTTAGCCCCTCGACCACCCTCTACTGCGTTGGGGGCGGCAATGACGACTCTGCCGTCCCCCATGGCAGCAGTGACTATTTATCTGGGGATCGCCACGGCAGCAGGTGGCCCGTCCTTTTTTTTTAATTGAAAAATGTAATATTTGTTCGAGAATTTTTTAAATGTAATATATGAGCTCAAAAAATTATGAAACTTTTTATGGAGCCTCCTGGCATAGTGTGGTTAGTTGTGTAATTTTTTTGAAATTTTATCAATTTTTTATCTGCATAAGTCTTTGAAGTCAAATTTTTGTATGAATTTTCTAATATAGAAGCGAGGTCGAACATTATGAAAAAATTTTGTCAGACTCCCTACATAGAGGACTTGATTGTGTAAATTTTATGTTATTTTATATGCTCGAGATTATCTCGACAAATTGAGTCTAGGTGTGGAAATTATGAGAGGCGTTTGGAAATTAGGGTTTTTGATTTCATGTGACTCGAAATGTGTGAAGTTTATTACCACATGAGTACTCTTAGCGCTATGATTCTTGATCATATTTTTGAAGATGCCAAGCCCGAACTAAAGGGGTGAAACGTTGTGATTACGAAGATACCTTAAAACATTGAAGAATCAATGTCGATGTGAATAATTATTTACGAATTCGGAGAAGAGGCATATTTACAATATAGTATTATTTTGTTGGCTCGTGAGGCCCAAAATCGAATTGTATTGCACTCATGGATGAAGCACGTTCCATGTGGTCACATGGCATGTTGGTTCGGCTAATTGGTTTAGTTACATACGCTACTAGTACGGTACATTGCGACACAAGCCTCGGGCCATGTAAGCACGCATGCCTTTAGGAGATAGTAAAAATATAGCTAGCGAGAAGGGAGTACTACGAGAATGGCCCGACCTACTTTGTGGACCGGGGCCATTTGCCCTTCCTCCCGAGCTCGGCGTTGTACTCCTCGTCGGCGGCTCTTGCCTCGGCCGCTATTTCCGTTTTTCACGGTCTGCTCGCGTGCCTCGCGCTCCTGCGCTGCTGCGCCTCGAGATGGGCTGCGTCTCCGGCGGATCGCTCGTTGCGCTCTTGATCAAGCGATCCTCCTCCGGATCTCGCGTCCCCTTCGGCATTCGGCTCCTCGAAGTCGGTGCCCTTTGGTCGTGTGGATGGATATCTAGGTCGATCCTTTGGCGGAAGCCACACGAGAGCTCGGGGACTACGGGTGAGCGGGAAAGGCGTAAGTGCGTGATTCAAAAGAGAGTTGGTACGTGAACTTCTTGTAAGTACTCCTTACCATTGCCGATAGGTTATCGTATCCCAACGACGGTCGGGATAGTCGGAGGAGTAGTTGGGACAACCCGATGGCGCATCCGAGGCTCGATCCGTGCTTGGATTTGAAGAACTTGCATGTGTCCTCGCTGCCGGAGCGGAGGGCGTCTCCCCTCTGGCGGGTGTTACGGCGAATGCTCGGTTGGGACGTTCGGCGAGGGTTCTTTGCTACGGGGGCTTCATTGCGAAGAGCTTCCATCTGGCACTGCTGCTCTTAGGCCCCGAGCGCGACATCCTAGCTTGTTCGGCCGTCTTGGTAGAAGCCCGAGCTAACTCGCGGATCTCGTCCATTATACGCCTCTTGTCCATCCTAGCGTGGCGAAGCAAGCTCACGTGTAGCGGCGTGGTTGGGTTTGGTTGTGTAGTTCATGTCTTTCACCTTGTTTTATAGGCCACATGGTTGGCTTGGTGTGGTTAAGTTAGCGTGAGTGGTCGGTGTGGCGAGGTGTTGTCGCGTCACGCTGCGAGTGGGGTCATTTCGGCTGAAAAAGGCGGCGAGGCGGTATTGTCGCGTCTGCTGCGAGTACGGTCATTCGGCCAAAAGTGGCGAGGCGGGGTGTTGTCGCGTCTGCTGCGAGTGTGGTCATTCGATGCGAAAGTGGCGAGTTAGGGTCTTGTCGCGTCATGTTTGGCATAGCGCGGTCATTTCGCTTCTGAAAAATTTGGCGGCGGGTGTTGTCGCGTCTGTTTGGTATAGTGCGGTCATTTGATCTGAAAAAGGCGGCGGCGAGGTGTTGTCGCGTCTGCTGCGAGTGTGGTCATTCGGTGCGAAAAAGGCGGCGGCGGGGTCTTGTCGCGTCATGTTTGGCATAAGCGGTCATTTCGCTCTGAAAAGTGGCGGCGGGGTGTTGTCGCGTCTGTTTGGCATAGTCGCGGTCATTTGATGCGAAAAATGGCGGCGAGGGTGTTGTCGCGTCTGCTGCGAGTGTGGTCATTCGATGCGAAAAATGGCGGCGAGGTGTTGTCGCGTTACGCTGCGAGTGTGGTCATTTTGATGCGAAAAGCTGCCGCGAGGTCTTGTCGCGTCATGTTTGGCATAGCGCGATCATTTCGCTCTGAAAAATGGCGGCGAGGGTGTTGTCGCGTCTGCTGCGTGAGTGCGATCATTTGGTCGAGCGGTGGCGAGGAGAGTGTTGTCGCGTCTGCTTTGTAGAGTGTTTGATTAATGCGCACACGAAGTATTCATACCGGGCCTTGGCGGGACCGAGGATGTACTGAGGCGACGATTGCGTTATGTCATGCAGTTCGATAAATTAAAGTCGCGAGTACAAATGTCGTTTGTCTTGAATATTTGGAGAACATTTTGTGTACAAAAATAGTTCATCATGGATATTACATAAATGCACAATCATACATCACGTTTTCACGGCCATGGCTAGTGCCTACTACCGGACGGCGTAGTTGATCCCGTGAAAGGTGAATCTTAGTGGCCATGTCACAACCCGGTGATATGGCTACGACACACCGGTGCTCCTCCTCCTCGGTGAGTTAGTCCGTCCGAGAGAAAATAGTTTCTCCGTGGTTGTGAGGAGGACCTGTCGCTGCCGTACCCTCCATAGTGAGCTTTTATGGCGGCTTGGCGCCGATGGGCTGCCCGGCGAGGAAGCGTGAGTGGCGGGGAGTGCATGAAAAGGTATTGACAACAAGAGATGTCTGGGCTGGGAGACTCGGGCGGCTGCCCGGTTTACTGAAGGAAATTTATGGTTATTCCGCCACTGTATTGAAACGAATACTTTCGAGATGATGCATATATAGTAAATACAGCGACAAAATATAGTGAATCTAGGCGAGTAGTTTCGACGAGAGGACTTCAGTGCCAACCCCTCGATGCCGTGGGCCGCCGCCGCCGCCGCCCGTGCGAGTGCCCGCATAAAGCCATCAGTAACCCGTAAGCGAGGCGAGGCGAGGTCGAGGTGGAGGCGGCTGGCAGCCTGCTACTCTGCTGCGTGCGGCGCTCGCAGAAGAAGTGGGCCCGTAAGTTCGCAACGCTCATCTAAGAAATTGTCCGTGGCCGCCCGAAGGCCATGCACCGCGTCTGGATGGAGTAGACGGCGTGCCTCACTGTAAGCATTGCTACATCCTCGAGTAATGGTCATCTCCCCACCGGCTCGACCAAGTGGAATGTATGAGTCTCGGTCCTCAGATGATCTCCGTCGTGCGAGTCTCGAAGTGGAACAAGCGTAGGGTACCACGTGTCCAACGTGTTCCCATTGTAGGCCGTCGTGGGGTCAGTAGTGCCGCGTCGGAAATAAATGACCAATCGAAAGTGCATGACCACAAGCATGCGAGGTGTAGCAAACCGCGCGGGATGTCCAACATGCGGTTCGCGAGACTGCGGATGGATATGGTGGGGGCGGTGTCCAAGATCCATCCGACGAGAGCGAAGGTGCGCGACGCCGGACATACCGCTCGGACACGTCGAGAATCGGGGGCGCCACCTTCTGGAAGGCCATGCGAGACTGTAAGCATTGCTACATCCTCGAGTAATGGTCATCTCCCCACCGGAAGTGGAATGTATGAGAGGCCGAGAGTAGTGCCGCCGGGATGACCACGCGGCCGCAGGACATCTGCGCTCGTCAAGGCCACCTCTCCACAGGCGTGCCCCCGCCGCCGGCCGACGACCACGCAGCAGTGCCCCCATCGGCGGTCGAGCGTCTGCGCTGTCGTCAAGCTGGAGCTGCGCCATCTCCTGCAGATACCATAAAATATGTTAGTACGTACTTAAAACATATCGTGTGCCACAATAAAACAAGGCAAAACATAGGACAAAAAGGAAACAACCACACATGAGCATAACGAGTTAACAAAAGACCAAGAAGACTTAACATTCCGTCCGTAAATAAAGGCACATATTAACAGCAACACTACAGTGCACTGCGACATAACATTCCGTCCCATCGAAGGAATTACAATAAGCAAGCGACATCACGACTTAGTAATTATATCTTGCTCGTTACGGATTGCCTTTGCTTGCGCCGGTCTGTTTGGACGGTGATGGAGTGCCCTCTTGTCTTGCGATCTACAGCGGGCCGCGAACCCGTTGCCGCATTGTTTGTCGTCCATGTCGCGTTCGGATCGTCGTGGTGGCGTCTTCCACGGCGGGGTGTTTGGTCGTCGTTCGGCACCCACTTCACTGCCCGCCGAGGTCTCGTAGTGTGTGTCCGGCCGTCACGAATGAAACTTCGGCACCCCAAGTGGCAAAGAGGTGGTGGATATCGTAGTACTCGAGATGTAACGCTCGAAGATTGCCGCCACGCCGCGCCGCCGCGTACACATGGGAGCATGGTTTGTGCGAAAGCTGCGGTTTGTTGCGGTGCACGACGCTTCTTCACCGATCGTGCGGACACGCCACGATCCTCTAGCGTGGCCCATAACGTACTTCTCCCTTAGCCGGATCTCGAACTTACGCTGGCGCCATCCATGGTGCGAGTCACGTCGCGATCGCGCCTTGCGATCTTTTTCTCCATGTAGGCATGCATTACCTCAGAAATTGTTTACCATCCTCCGGATGCTTCTTGGCCATCATGGCTCGTTAACGAAGTATCCGATGGTGCGGTTCGGCTCTCCTCCACGATCGCCGTGATCGGCAGGAACGCACACCCTTCGAGGACACCGTTGTACACCTCCGACATGTTGGTCGTCATGATCTCGTACCTCGCACCATCGGTGTCGTGCGGAGGACCATTTCTCCGGTCGGCGCGTGCGAGTTAACCCTTGTGTGAACTCCCCAACTCGCGGACCTCCGGTAGATGCCCTGCCTCGGCATTCGCGAAGTCCCTTACATGCTTGCGGTATCCTCATCGAGTGTCTCCACACCACTTGAACTTTCTCCTTTTGTTGCGCATGCGAGCTTCTTGAATATTTTCATGAGGTCCTTGCTCAAAACCTTGTGTGGAAGTTGGCGCGAGATGCCTCATGCACCAACGTCTCCTTACATCGTTCCACTGGAACGACGGCTGCATCCCGCTTTGGATCGTGCTCAACGCGGACATCAAGCCAGTATTGTGGTCCGAGATGACACACACACCTGGTCGATCTTGTACTACCGCCTGCTTCACATTACACGGGAACCACGACCCCTATCCGTGTTCTCGCTCTCAACAATTCGCGAAGGCCACGGGGACTAGGCGGTCGTCGTTATTATCGCAACGGCGGTGAGGATGGTACCCTTGTACTTCCACATAGGAAGATGTCATCCATCGTCAGCACGGGACGACAATGCTTGAAAGCTTCGATCGCCTGACGGAAGGCCCAGAAGACCCTATCAAGAATAAGGCAATTGGGCCCTTCCGTCGGATGCACCCGCTCAAGCTTGTTTATGTATGTCCCGGGATTACATTCTGCGATTTGATGCAGCAATCTTGGTACTAGGTTGTAGGCCTCTTCGAATGTGCCGAACATTCGCTCCACGACCTTGCGTTTGGCCCGCCATGCCGTCTTGTAGCTGACCGGGAACCCCACAATATTGGCAACCTCTACCAGGAGGATGTTTGGCGAAATGGACACATCTGCAGTGACGAGGTGGCTTATCAGGCTGGCAACATAAGAGGAGGTCATGTTGCGGTGCCTGTGAAGCGGCTGAGCTAACTCGCATGTGTGATCCTTCAGCACCGTTATCCGAAAACCCATGCCAGCAGCCATGAACCGCTGCGCACGGACCTTGCCAGCGCAAGATTCATCAACACACCTGACGATGTACGTGTCGGGGTTGGACCTCTGCACGATACATCCGACCGATGTTAACGGCGTATTTAGCAATAGCATGCTGGGCGGCGCTCTTATCAGGGAAGCGCTGCCCTAGGAGCAGGGTGTCATCATTGAACCCCCACTCAGCCCCCTCCGGATGTGGCAGAACCAGCGACGTCGTTGCAACGTCGTCCAATCGTGAGGGGACGTAAGCAATGTCAGTGGTCACAAGCCCACCAACTGCATCTCCTCCAGTACCAGCTTCTCCTTCTTCGTCGCCTTCCGAACTAGTTATTTCCACGTCCTCCATGCTTTCCACCTCGTCCACCTGGTCGGCCAAGTACTCGTGACAATCAATACAGGCTACCCACCATCTCTCCGCACCTTCATTGGGCTCGAAATTGACGGCACGCCTCCTCAGGTCTCCATCACCCACGTCTTTGCCAGCGTCTCCTCCGACACCGGAGACCAACGCAGGTTGCTCCTCCCCACTAGCAGCTCCACCAAAACCACCCACGCCGGATGTCCCCGTCCTCTCCACGAATTGAGCGTGGACCATCGGCCGATGCATATATCGCAGCGGGGTTGCAAACAACCCCATGTAATTGGCCCATGAAGCGTCACATGTGACCTTCATAAGTTGCCAAACGGTCTCGCTTTGCACCACCCGCAATCGAGGATACACGCCTCGATGCACGGCTTCTTCTTTCGATGGCGCGATCGAGCGCGGAGCGACGCACCGCCTTAGCTCGAGAGGCCCATGTCCTTCGAGAGGCGGCGCGGATCACGGTGCGGTCGCAGCAAGCAGTCCACACCGTATGGTCCGTCACGTACTAGACCGTCCCGTGGAACACGAGCAGATCTTGTATCTCCGCCATGAAGTATCTAACACAACGACAACTTCACGACATACGTACTCTTGAACTAAAAATTACATGGTTGCGAGGTTTAGTCGAATTTGTGTTTAAATATTACGAAAAAAATTGCATAGTACTACTACATGCAAAAATTATGTGGTTTACATGAGCAATTGGAATAAAATATTGATATCAACGTAAATTTATTCATTCCAAATGGACTTCATATGATTTTTCTATCCATGAAAGGTTGAAGTAAATTTCATTTCTCTTGTAAAAAAATTCAATATTTTAAGGGTACTTCAAAGTGTCAAACCAATTCTAAGTTAAAGTAAAAAAATCACTTGATTTTCCAAAGCATTTTAAGTTTCCATACCCAGTTAGACCTAGCCTATAGCAATGACATGCGGGGTCTACTACATACAATTCTTTGCCATTTAATTTTTCAAATAAAACTTACTAACAGTCGGCCCGTTTGTCATTGGCGCCGTCTCACAAGCAGGTGCATGGACCATGACCAAAGGTCAATATACCCGTTAAGAGTACATAGATAGCGCTCCGTGGGTCCGGACCGTCGGTGACTCTATTTCAATTGTACTACTACTTCGCTGAATGACCTCTAAATATTTTAATATTTTATGATGAGGTCCGTGACAGTACGATATTTTTTTACCGACAAAAAAATGAGAACACTAATCACAATAAGTCCGCTAAGTCAACTAATTACGGCATAATCGTAGTACTAACTACTGGGTACTCTAATTACTTGCTAATCATACCATTTTTTAATTTTCCGTCCGAACATTAAGTCAAGATACACCCACTGCAGAATTATTGATATTCAGTTGCTATCATTTATCTTATTACATCATAATCACATTGCTAAAACTTACTACAACTACAGCTGCATGCGAGTGCCACATACCTTTTGTACCGCCTCGCCGCCTCCTCTTTCTGACAGTTTGCTTTCGCTCGCTAGCGCTAACCTTATTTTGCTCACGTTGGGGGCCTTGCTTGCATGGCAGGAGCTCGAGTATGACTGAAAGCAGCGGCCGCGCGTGCGAAGATTGCCCAACTTCTGCTGCCGTCGGGGCGGCGGCGAGGTTAACAAGCAATCTTGGCCGGGGCGCCGCGCCCCGCTCGGCGCGTGGTGAAACCACCGGCGGCGTGGCGCCTGGTCGGGGCGGAGCCGTGCGGCCGCACGTCGCGTGGCGGCGCACTGCTGCCGTCGGACGGCGGAGTCTTGCCACGCTGACAACCCGGGGCTCGGGCACTGCTGCCGTCCCCCACGGCGTGAGCACTGCTGCCGTGGGGACGGCAGCAGGCAGTGGTGAGAGGGAGTTAAAATGAGAAATTCGCGTATAAGAGAGCTAAATGGGGAATTTTCGTGGATCATACGGTCAAAAGAGTCCAAATTTCTCGAGATGATGCATAAATATAAATACAGCGACAAAATATAGGGAATCTAGGCGAGTAGTTTCGACGAGAGGACTTCAGTGCCAACCCCTCGATGCCGTGGGCCGCCGCCGCCGCCGCCGCCGCCGCCGCCCGTGCGAGTGCCCGCATAAAGCCATCAGTAACCCGTACGCGAGGCGAGGTCGAGGTGGAGGCGGCTGGCAGCCTGCTACTCTGCTGCGTGCGGCGCTCGCAGAAGAAGTGGGCCCGTAAGTTCGCAACGCTCATCTAAGAAATTGTGCCGGGCCGCCGCCGGCTCCCTCGTCAAAACCAACAAAAGAGGGGGAAATAGTTCCAGCGCTCGCCATTTGCTCCGTTCGCCCGCTTCCATCCATCGTCGTCTCGTCTCGCACCCGCTGGAGGACGGCTAGGGTTTCCTGTGGCGCCGGCGCCAGCGCCGGGAGCGAGGAGGAGGAGGAGAACACGGCAGCCGCGGCGAGGGCAAGAGCCTCTACGAGGTAAAAGGAGAAAAAAACAATCTTTAACCCTCGGCGGCGGCGCTGCTCGTGTGCTTATATATTTACAGTTTTTTTTACGGTGCTCCCACATTTGGATGATTTCTAATGTTGGTGGCATGGATCGGTTAATTTGTGCGTGGAATAGCTAGGTGGATCGGAATACTGGGTGCCGATTGTTAAAAAAAGCCGCGATCTGTTCAATGCGCTAATAGCACTCGAACGATTTTGCCGGTTGGTTCCTGATTTGGCCCCATTTGGGCATTAGATTTGTGAGATACGCTCGTACGCACTTTGATTATCTGCATTGTTGGATTGATTATTGGAGAAATACAAACCACTATTTTCTGATAAAACAACTTCTCGTTTGTGCTTAATTTTGTTTCAGTGGTTGCTTGCCTTTGCAATCGATCTATCAGCACAATGTGCAAAGCAACTACAAAAGGGCGCCTTTTGTCCCCTAATTGCTTTTCTTTGCAAGCACTATCAGTGGAACACACAAATGATATAAACAAAGGTTTCTTTGCATTGATCATTTTCTCAATGAACATAATGGGTATAGCTGGGTATTGGTTATAGAATTACAGTAGGATGAGATGCCTTTTCATTGGTTTGTACGTCCATGCTTGGTTTAATGTGTGAGCAAGTGTTTATCATATATGCAGATATAATGTGATTTTGGTTCTTTTGCTGAGATGAGCTGTCGCCCAGCTGGGAAAACTAGCCTATTTTAGCCATTTACTGGAAAGCAATAGTAACTAAACAGGATCAACAAGCCAATTATTCAGTTCAAAACAATTGTTGAAAAAAATAATCACTACACTGGAGCTACAAGCTCATTGTTCATAATCATTAAAAGCAAGATACTTATGTGAGAAGAAAACTACCCTGCTATCAATTTCCACTAAGAGTTAAATGACGTAGGAGGTGGATAGTTTTGTGCAATCTAGTGATCCACAAGCTACCTTGACGGTGGCAGAGGGCCTTCCCTTCAACTTGACTGCCATCTTCTCATTAGTAACTAGGAATGTTTACAACTCAAGACGAACAAAGATAGGGTACTCTTCCATGTCATCAATTATTTTTGTACGAGCTCTGTTTCGGGGTGGGTCATGTGCATGAAACATGTGGTCTCAGATGCACTGTGCATGCTATGTCTCTTATTTTTCGTATATCGCTCCACCACACCGAGAAGAGGTATGTGTACCTCCAGCTTTTTTAAAAGGAGGATAAGAGAATTTGAACCATCACCAAACATTGCCTACTTTTCCCACATCACTTTCGCTTCTTGTAGGATGCTTGGAGGATGAGCTAGTTGCCTTATTATTCTCAGGCTCAGGGAGAGGATTCTAACCATAATTTAGTGCTGGGTCGAACTCCCATTTGAGTTACCAATCAAGCCATGTTCCTGAGTGGATGGATGATCACACAGAATTTTAAAACATGCTAAACCTTGAAAATGAATTCCATCTCATCATACCGATGAACAAGGACATTGATAAATTTGGCCCTTTTATCTTTGGCGCCTTGACATGTTAAGAAAACAAATGTAGTGTTAGTACACTTTAGACTCCAATGTTGCTTAGTAAAAACAATATATCCAATTTGGACACGTTACCTACGTCGTTCATACATAAAACCTCGAGTCTCATCATAAATCATTCCTTTTCAACATCAGTTAGCACCACTCAAATTCTTTGCCTCCAAAATAATTTTTCATTGCTTCAGCTTGTGGAATTTGTGGTAAACTTGTCTTTGAGTGAAGTTTGTGTGATCATAGTTGTGGTACGGGATTCGGGTTCGTAGTTCGCCATTTTTTCTTCCAATTTCCATTGCGAACACGAACTCCGTACCCTAAACCGGTTCGGGTTCGACGAATCCGGTTCGCGATTCACGGGATTTTATAGCGAATCCGATAACTATGTGTGTGACATTTAAACATTGGTTTGCTTTGCACACTTCTCATCGTGCACTTCTTTAAAAATCAATTGCTTTCATTCAACTTGTATCTTTTCCATGTATTAAATGCTAGGCTACTACAAGAATAAGATACAAATTGAAGTATGTCAATTGGTATTTATAAAGGTGCACCATGACTCCATGGGGAGTGTGCACAGCAAACCAATACTAGATCTCACATGAACTTCACTCAGAGACAGGTTTGCTACAAATTTCACAAGCTAAAAGCCCAACAGAAAATTGTTTTGGAGGTGAAACTGCTAACTTTGGTGTTGTAAAAAGAATCATTTATGATGAAACCGAGGTTGTATGGGTGACCAATATGAGTATCCTGTCCAAATTGACTTTATTGTTTTCCATAAGCAACATATTGTAGTATAAATTATACTAATGTTATCTTTCTTTTCTTAACATGCGTAGGCGGAAGATAAAAGATCCAAATTTATCAAGGTTCCTATTCGTTGGTATGGTGGAATTCATTTTTGAAAGTAAAAATGTAACAAGAGAATTTATTGTGGTTTAAGCTTGACATGATCATATTGTGAAAGTCTGATTGGGAACCACATTTTAATTTGATTTGTTTGAGACTATAGTCTCAATGTGGCAATGTGCATGCTAGGAACCTTGAATTAAACAACCCTGCTAACTCTGAATTGTTGTTGGTACTGGCATAGGATTTGTCATTAACCACTGTATCTCATGCTTCGTTTTCCACATGCTAAATGATCTATTGGAGACGCTTTGTTTTTTTGTCTTTTTATGAAGGTCCTAGGGGTAGGTAGAACAACTTTGCAATAGGAAATGAAGAGAGCGGTCTACAAGATGGCTTTATGGCCCCACCCAGATAAAAATCCTGTGGATGAGGTAGGATTTAACTCCATATCATTACCTGTTTCCATTGGGCAAATTAAGTGTGATGTATCTAAAGAGAGAGTTGTTTGATTCTAGGAAGCCAAGGAAAAATTTCAGCAATTGTAGAAGGTGATATCAATTCTTGGAGATGAGGAGAAAGGGGCATTGTATAACGAGACTGCCATTGCTGATGAATACCACTACAAGTTTTGCCTCTCACCTTTCAAATGATCTAGTGCAAAATATTAGCTTCCCCTTAGGCATTGGTTGGAGAAGCCACAAACAATCTTCAGTAGTACTTCAGATCTGTATACAAAAGAGTATTTCTTCGCCAAATACCAATGAAGAATGCTATGTTAGTTATTCTGTACGGTCATTGATAATAATACGTTCGGTCTGTAATCTTTATTTATAATTGTCAGATTAGTGAGTCTGACATTGAATAATTTGAGGATAACTAGAGGATCATATTCAGAGAAAAATGATTTGAAAGATCTCCATACAAAATTTAAAGGCAGTATGTAGTCATGTTAAGTAATGTCCATAACCTAAGTTTTGTGACTTGTTATATAGATGCATGCTGGCTTTTAATTTGTTCTTGATCATTGCAAACTTATAGCCCTATTAGCGTAGCTCAAAAATAAAACTGGATATGTGCTGTATATTGGATTATTCCTTACATGTTAAAATAGGAAAATGTCTATTTGACTCTCTGAAGCGTTGTTTGGACACCTAGTCCACTGATCTAAAAAACCGACCCTTCAACCCTTTACGTTGTAAAATCAATGTACTTAACCCACTGAGGTTATTTCGGAGGCGGTTTTGTTACTGTGGCGATTGACGTGGCTGCTGAGGTCTCGTCGAGATGATGGGGCCGCTGAGGTGTCATCTACCTCTCTGACTTCTCCACTCCGCCGATAAAACAAAAAGACTCCTCCCTTTCTCACTCTCTCCTGTCCCTCACACTCTCCATCTCTTTCCTCTACCTCTTCACTAGCCATGTCAATTGACCGGTGAGGCGGCGACATGTGTAGCCCGGCGAGCGGTGAAGGCCTACGTCGGGGCGATGTGGGGTGGAGAGTGGCGTCCGAAGTGCGTGTGCTCGGGTCCACCGCCGCCGTCGTGCACTCCAAATCCACTGCCATCATGTACTCCATTGGCAACGCCTGATCTGCTATGCATAAGTTCCCTCCACACCGCCGACGCCTAGATCAGGTTGGATCCGAGCTTCGTCCTCGCCTCCGTCACCGTGAGGGTGTGCTCCTCGTCGGCCCCAAGATCCTCCACCCAGATGGGAAGAAACCACCAGACCGTCCGCTGGGGCATGACGAAGAATATAGATCTTGTGTCCCCTTCAGCTCTGGGTGTACCCATGTCCACATCTCCCACCTCGATCTCCATCCCCTTTTTTTTCACATGTTGGATCATTTTTTGTGTTGCCCTTCTTGATCTTTTGTATTTGTGCATCTTGATTTTCCGCTTGTACTATCTGAATTTGTGTAGCAAAAACGAAAATGCAGTTTTGCAATTTGCTGAAGATAAAGAACCAAAAAAAGAATGGATTTCCTTTAATTTCTTGAAGGAAAAATGGATGGAATTTCTTGTTTGTTCAAATAGACGGATCTGCAAAATGATTGAAATGAGAGAGAGAGAGAGAGAGAGAGAGAGAGAGATGGAATCATGCCGAGGAAGTCAAGGGAGTCCGTGGTGTTTAATTTTTTCCTCGCCGGCCGCCGTCCTCGCCTCCTCCGCCGGCGCTGCGCTCTCCACCGTGCCTCCTCCCTCCCCTGTTTCCTCTGCCCCTTCTCTGCTCCTCCGTGTTGCTGTCTCCTGATCTCTCGCTGTGTAAATGACAGGTGGGCCTCATAATCAGTGCATATCTAGAAAGCTTTTCCCTTCGCCTGGTTCTGTTTTTCTGTTGCAACGTACATATATGCACTGATTATCTGTTGCTACTTGTTTATGTTGGTGTCCAATCGATCCAGCTCACAACCACCATTAGCTGTAACCATCCTCATTAGCATCCTAAACATAGCAACGACCCAAAATTAAGCAATCAATAATCTCACCATAAAGCTGATTAGCCCCCTAATCCTGCTCCTAACCGCTCGTACCCAGCCAACCCCTCCCTATAAAACCCTCCTCTCTTCACAAGCAATTGAGAGATCGATCGCTTGGCCATTCTCCCTCCCAATAACTACGAGCCAGACTAATAAACTCGTCTCAGAGCTCAGAGAAGAATTAACCAACCAAGATGGAGATGAGGAAGATCGCCTTCGCCGCCCTCGTCGCCGCCGCCTCGGCCACTGCCGTCCTCGCCTCCGAGGCCCCGGCCGCCGCGCCCGGCCCGGCCAGCAGCGGCGCCTCCTCCGCCGTGGCTGTCGCCCCCGCCGCCCTCGTGATCTCCTTCCTCGCGTACTACCTCCACTAAGCTAGCTGCTCGATCCTTCATGCATGCGTGCATGGATGGATGGATCGATCGTTCGTTGTACGTAGGTGCTTGTCGTCGCGAGGGGAGAAGAGAGAGAGAGAGAGAGAGAGAGAGAGAGAGAGAGCAGCATTGCATGTGTTCATTGCATTGCATGCGTGCAGATGCAATGCTGTTATCATTAATCCGATATGAATATGTACGGTGAACTGATTGATCGTGTTATATGTATTCGTATCTAATGGCTGTTTAATTTAATCCTGTGGAATATATCGAATTATTTCTTCCTTCTGACGTATCAATTTCCTTTTTCTTTCTTGGATTGAAATGTTTTTCCAGTTTAATTTCTAGGTTGTGTTTATCCTATTCGATCAGTGACTTACTGTCATAACGGATTTGACACTGTCCCTGGCACAACGAACCGACGGAAAATATTCTCCGCACATATGGCGCCCGGCCTTGCAGGAAGTCGGCCCAGTAAGTTGAGAATCTGCTGGGCTTTTCCTTCGTAATTATAGCTCAACAATATCATGGCCGAAGTAGACTCGACATGCTGGGCCAGACAAAAAATTACCGGCCAGAGAAAAGCCGAACAACTCAAGTAGCTGATCGCCGTCTCTTTCTCCGTGTCTGAAGAAGAAAGAGAAGAAGAAGGAGGATCATGAATGGTGATGCTGGTCATGCAGTCAGACGACGATAACTACGTGCAACAGCTCGATGGGCATGTCGATCTCACGTCGGTAGAATCGCAGTACACGGGCATTGAACGCTGCCCATTCATATAATTCCGTGCAGCCGGCCGGCCAAGCTGGCAGCCATCAGCTTGCCAAAGATGGGTCGCCGACAGCACCATCTCTCACATCGCCACTTGGCTTTTCAGAAGGGAGAAAACCAGTTAAACAATAACAATCAATGCTGTAGAGAGAGCAAGCATCATATAGATCCCGCGTGTGAAAGACACGCCACGCCACAGGCAAAAATTTCTCAGCACGAATTAGCATAAGCTCCAACAACAATGGCAGGTCCAAATTAACAAAGCGATTCTAATGCGATAAAGTGGTACAGTAGTAGCAGAATTAGCATCTTCCGTCCATCGATAGTTAATTATCGAGCGGTTTTTTAGCCACCTTATGTATTATGTATACATACCCTCTTCTGTTCTGCAATTAATCCCCTTGACATCAAGGCGCGAAGAACATGCACATGGGCTATAGGATAGCTACGACAATATATGTGTGGTAGCCTATGAAACCTGATAGGGATAGAGGGTTCCTTTCTATAGATATTCAACCCATGGTTAGATTTAGAAGAGGCTTCACTCAGATTAATTTCAGTTTTTAGCGGAGTAGACAATGTTTAACCGGGCTCCGCCACTGCATTGTTACACGTTTCCTGTGGGTCGATCGCTTCTCCTTTCCTAGTAAATCAACCTTGACGTTCTGAGATCAAAGTGGATTCATAAAGCTAGCTTGAAAGTAATAAAGTTACCGATTGGTATTTTGTAGGCTAATGTGGAAAAAGGAGGATAGTAGATTTATTAGGTACCTCGCCAGTTGGACTAAAATTAGGTAGGTTATTTACCAGCACTCCGAACTCTACTGTTCTGTGGTGCATTATTGAGGTTCCAATTTCATCTCATTGTGCAATACATACGTGTGTCTTTTTGGTTCTTAATTAATTTAGTGCTCTAGCTTTCACTACCAGAATTCGTAAATTTCCCGAGTGCCATAAACACTCGGGAAAGCCATCAAAACACTCGGGACAGTATTTCCCGAAGGCCAGCCGTCGGGAAAAAAATACCCGGGATAGTTTAGTCGGGTAAAAACTTCTTCCCCGAGTGTTACACTCGGGGAATACAATTTTCCCGAGTGCGCATATTTACACTCGGGAAAAATATGACGATCTGTCCGAGCAGTTCAGTCACCGTAACAGAATATTGTCCCGAGTGTCGACACTCGGGAATAGTTTTTGTGTACCGAGTGTTCACACTCGGTAACTATTGACACGTAAAAACTCGGGAAAGCCACTAAAGTTTCCCGAGTGTTGACAGACACTCGGAAAATATTGACGCCTAAAAACTCGGGAAGCCACTAAAGTTTCCCGAGTGTTTAGGTCAGCACTCGGGAAAGGTAACTAAAATTTCCCGAGTGTTGACACTAACACTCAGGAGTGTAGTGTAAACAGAATGTGATCAAATTTTTGCATGCACAATTTGCAAATAATTTTGAATCAGATTGAACAATACATTCACAATCAGAATCAACAGTACATTCACAACCAGATTCAGCAATACATTCACAATCAGATTCAACAATATTGTCATATATAGATTAAACAATATTGACATAATTCTCAAGCTCACAACATTCAAGTTCAAATTGAAAAAGATACATATAATAGTTCGAACAGTAAGGATCAATTCAGGCTTAAGCTAGAGCTACTCCTTCTATCACATGGGATTCTAGTGAAGAGATGGCCTTCTCGTCTGATCTCTGCATCAACAAGAATGCGAGAAAAGCTTCTTCCCACCGCAGAGTCGGTAGCAACCTTAAGCCATGAACTCAGACTCACTGCATTGTCATGAAGAGAACAATTCAGTTTACTACTCAACATATATAGACAAGACGAAACTAATAAAATTGTAAATACACGGGAAACAAACTACTACAAAATAAAGTTTGTACTTCAAATTTTTACAAATTAACTTGTTATGATCCATAGACCAGTACAAACTATCTGCAAGTGAGGCATGTTCTGTATGATCAAAAGGACTGTTAGGTAGGGGCACTTGGTTGGTTTACGACAGACAATGATATAGCTGGTTTATGACATTGTCATATTACTGAGGACACTACATAAACCTTGATATATCAATTCTTCTAGGTTCAAAATAATCACTAACTACATTTATGTGAAGATTTACATACTGTAGTTGTCTAACAAAAGATAGATAAGAGTATGACTGGGGACAAATTTAAGAACGAATGGGCTTTAGAGCATGGCCCAATTCTAACAGTTTCAACTCCGGTCTTAAGCTTAACCGGTTGCTACTGGAAACATGCCGATTTTCTGAAAGCCACATGCATTGGTGGCAATGAGAGCTGAGTAACAGACAACAACAATTCAAAACCATTTAGTTCTACCGAGATCTTGAAGCAAGGATACTAGACTACTCATCAATCATCCCATGCAAACAATTGTATTGTCTTAGTTGCAACTTGCAAACTGAAGAAAACTTTAGATGCGCAGCAGAAGCCTTACTCCTATCCAATGCATTGGTGGAGCTATACTGTTAAGCATGTCTATTTTGCAATTTTCAGTCTCACCAGTGCAGGTATGGCCATAAAGTTGACCACACATACCATTCGCTGTAATTTCACGTATGCACTGCTTATAATAGCTGGTATTTACCCATTCAAGCTGCTTTATTTGTTTACAGCATTGATATCTTTGAGTTTGTGTTTACCTAATAAAGATGATAGTTCATTTGTACAAGCGCTATTTTTCATGTCACATGGTAATCTAGATGGATACCATATAAAGAATGTCACAAAAAATGCCTCACTACTCAAAATTCCTTCTATGTACGTAGTTCTTGATGTCCAACTAAACAAAGCAAACTAGAGTACAGGAATGTCAACATGAATTTAGTATATTTTACCCTGCTATTAAATTGAGTTCCATGATCCACCTAGCTAGTTACTCTAAGAACATGAGAGTGCAAGAAAACAATATTAGCATATTTATTGTGCCAATAAATTGGGGTCCATCCACATGGAAATAGCAAGCACCTGGTGGTGGCCTCTCGACGTTGGACTCATCCACATGATCTTGGTTTGGGCAGCTAACATGTGTACCATTTGCAGCATCAGCACCGGAAGCTGCTGGATTTGCCATTGATCCCGCCGTATGCTGAAATTTGCATTTGAATAGAAACAATAAAAACATTAGCAACAAATGCGTTGAATAGAGAGGTAATTTGCATTGTCAATTTCAGTGAGCTCTCAAGTAGCTAGAAATGACCAGCAATGCACATTGAACACACAACTCTTCACAAAACAAAAGAGGAGCAGAATCTTAAAGCTATGCACCACATAGTTGAATGATGAAACATAACTCGAGTAGTCATGCATCAGAGGCCACCTAAACTTTTATGTTGACATTTGAACACACAGCAAGGGAACCTAAGAATGAGATATCATAGCTGCAGTTGTATTGCATAGTACTAGCAAACTTTTAACAAGTATATATCAAGTTTAATACTGCCATGCATTGATTCATATGAGTAATTATTCACACTAAATAAGGCTGTGCATAATAGATACATAGCTCAATCACATAACACTCTGGAGGCATGTGCGTAATGCGTAGAATTAACCGTCTCGTTGGACACTTTGACCCCTGGCTGATTTGCATTCATGATGCAGCTGCCATAAGCTGTGAATGCAGGCTATATACTCCAGTCTTTAGAAGGTTTGCAGCTGCAGAAAGCAGTGTATATAGGAGCGGCATGCACTAGCTAGTAGCTAGAAGCGACTATTCTGTTCTAATCTGCAATCTGCACGCACTATCTGAATCTCAAGCACTCGTAAGAGACTAACAATGTAATATTCAGTGTCCAGTTCTAATCTGTAATCTGCACGCACTATCTTTTGATCACGTCATGTTGTCAAACCTCCTTCCGACCACATGAAGTCGGGTGATCAGTACTCAAAGCCAACAGTACTCGAAACCAAAAACTTCAGAAGCTCTGTTTTCCTCTATTATAGCTTCGATTTCAGTGAAATTTGTTTCTAAATTTTTCTTAATTCAAGACCTTGCTAATGGCGCTGGTCTTATTTAATTTGGAGCTCATTTACTTTTTCTTGTGTATTTATTTGTTCTCTTTGCTTGTTGATTATTTTTTTGGTACGTTAGTCCGAGTAGAGTTCGGAGGAGCAGGAGATCTCCATTTCTATCAAGCACAAGACTTTCAAAATTCTCTTACCTTCAATCCAGATTCTGGCATTTCCGAAGAAATTTTGGAACCATCTATCGAAGCACTTCAAACCTTCAGCGAAGGCAAGTCGTAGACTTTTGATCATGTTGAACCCATTTTATAAAATTATATTATTTTATATCAACATGCATTGATAGGTTTATAACAAATGCTTTTGAGAATAGTTAAATGCCTAATTGCCATTATGCATCCTTGGATATTTGAGAATGACATGTACCTTTGAACACCATAAGTTGGGTTAATCTTAGTTGGACATATTTAATTACCAACATGGGTGTGTATTACGCTTAGCCATACTTTAGTTGTACGTTGGGATTTATGATCACACATTCGTAAATGATTAATCTTGACTTAATGATATATGGAATTGTAGCGCGACCACTTTTGTTAAAATTCGATGTTCCATGGCAAGGGTTGCCATTTGGTCGGGTTGAACAGAAAATGATTTAATACCCAGGAGAATGATCGTGCAGTAAAGGGGGAAGAATTTTAGGATGTGGTTGCCTTGCCTGAGTAATCACTAAAGACTTAACTTTGCGCGTCATTGATCTAGGCCATACTGTACAACCACATGTCCAGGATGGGGTGGATCTGGCCAACTAATTAGCAATATTTTGGTTCAGTTCTGTTAAGGGTTGATAAGTGGCACAAGAGGGGGGGGTTCAGAATGATGAAACCTTAGCGAGCAGAGCCGAGTCAAAATGGAGCTTTGTAATGGCCTTGTGACAATCACTTCGTCGCACACCTCGGAAGTGTGTTAAATGGACATTATAAGTTGATTATTTCTTATGGGTCAAGCTGTACAACCTCTGTAGAGTGTAGAACTATTCGAACAGTCATATCCCTTGTTATGGACAATGCTCGGTGTTTTCACAAGAGGGGTAGATTTTTATAAAAATGTTGGTTGGGAGGCGATCTGGTTGTTGGTTGGGAAGTGAACGGGGGTGTTCACTAGTTGTTTCAAAGAACTTGTTTACTTATGTACTTAATCTTTCAAATTATACTCTTCAATCTATTTACTTGTAAATATTGCTTTATGCAAAATAGACATAAAGCTATCCTTATCAAGCCTTGCATGAATACTATTTGTATACATTTCTCTACGACTTGCTGAATACTTTATGTACTCACGGCTATACACCATTTGTTGATCAGTCCCCGTAGAAGAACCAGGGAACATAGAGTTCCACGAGGAGGAATATTTTGAAGACTTTGCAAACTAGGATGCATTTTGCACTCAATTGCCCGTGGGCATGTCGGATGGCTACCACGAGCCGTTTCTTTCTGCTGCAGAGTTTACTCTGTTGTTTTAAGCCCGGTGTGGCAAGCTCTATAAGACTTGACCATAAGGTCCTTTTGCTACTAAGTAATATTATTTTGTCCGCTTCTTAGCTACCTTATTGTATGGACATGATTTCATCGATGCTGCAAACTGTGTGGACTAGCTACTGATCATAGAGCTATTTCTTAATACACAGAGGGCTCGGATCCAACGGCCCGGGGGTCCCGACATATAGATGATGGCTTACTTCAAAGAGAATGGTTTCTATGGTTATTTTGCAAAAAAGACAACAATTGCATTTGAATACAAATAATATATAGATTAAATGCGTGATTTAAAACAAATAACAATAATAATTTAACAAGTAATTTTCACAAAGACCATAAAGCCTAATCAATTTTATTCACACAACCACATGAGTTAAACCACACAATTGTTCATTCCCAATTGTTTTTATGAAAATCTATCCCTCATGTGAAATCCCCGAGCATGTTCATAACCACGGACGTGGCTATTCGAATAGATTGATTTACACTTTGTAGAGGTTGTGCACTTTTTCCACATGATATAACTAGTGTTGCTAGCACCAATTATAATAAAATCTTTCTAAAACTTCAACTTAACAATTGACCATCTCGTTGTGCATACTGCCGGCACCAAACCCCCACACAGGTTGTTGGCCTGTTGCACACCATTTGACCTAGACATGGCGAACCGCTCATAAATGTGATTCACCACAGAGATAGAATGACACCTCCACCCTGGAATACAATCTAACTGACATGTCTGAGTAATCAATGTCAAGACTCTGTAAGTTACTAAGTTAGGCATATCCCATATCAGGCATGTGGTCGTACAATTTTAGCTCAGTTCCATATCGCACTAAGTTAAGTCCTTAATTGACCAATGTAAGACTATCCAACTACTTTCAACTCTAATATTCATGTTTTCCTAAACACATACAACTCCACCATATCACAATTCCATCCACTTGCCTTGGTCTAAATCTTTTCTCACCCTATTGGTTAAGTGCAACACATGTCATTAACTAGTGACAATATACCACACACAGCTTTCCACAAAATATTATATATTCACTTAGTCAAGTTTAGATTTGCAACTCAAAATGATATCAATAACCCGTTGCATGGCTAAGAAACTAATCGTGTCTAACCAACCCACATTGGTTCTATGATAATACCAACTAATAATTAACCAAGCTAGGGTGACAAAAGAGCATGGTAACACAATGAGCAAGGTAGACATAATCAAACAGGTGTATAGCTAATCCCAAAGCATTTAAAAGTTAAATAATTGAAATAACATGCAATAGTTTGTATGAAAGTAATTTTGGAAAATTGTGTTCAACATAGTCAAAGGTACAAATTGCCTTGAAACAAGTCTTGGTAGTGGTCTTGAACTTGATCAACTCCTTTCTCGAAAACTCCCGAAGTATCAACATGTACTCGCAAACGAAAGTGAAAACCCAAATAAATACAAAACAGAGCAACAAATGAACTCTAAAAATTAAATAAAAATCTCAGAAAGGTAGGGCTTAAATTTATATGAATTTAGAGACATGAATGAGCTCAATCGGAGTTTGTATGAGGAAGAATAAGCTCTCGAAAGATTTAAATCTAAGAAAAAGATAGAGAACATTATTTTAGATTTTTGGAATTTTTTCTAAAGGAAATTCCAAAATATTGCATCAGCAATGAATTTTAAAATTAAAAGAAAATCCCAAAAATAGTATATAGAGGCTGACAGATAGAACCCACGGTCTATGGACCGGGTCGATGGATTCTGCTCCATGGGTCTATGGGCACACGGGTTCATGAAATTGGGTTCTGACAAGTGGGGCTCAGATGTCAGTGGTTGGGTCTATCATGGATCAAGTCCTCGTGGATTGGCTCTAATGCGGGTGCGGGTGAGGGCTGATGCGGCACTAACGCGATGGAAACACAAGCACAAGATCGAGGTGGCATTGACATGGCAGCGGTGACACATGGCTGACACGCAAGCTCGACGGCGGAGGCGGCTCGGGAACCCAAGGTCGTTGGCGATTGGGGCCACGGTGACACAAGCAGAGGGTTTCTGCGGGTAGCTGAGGCGATGGCAAGTTTAGTGAGGTACACGCGGTGGCTGGAGGTGGACGACGGCGAGGTAGAAGCGGTGGCTAGGGTTTGGGCTTGTCGGCGATGGGGTTAGGGTGGCGCTCCGGCAATGGCGAAGATAGATCTAGAATGCGGGCGTCGAGATGATCCCAATGGTGGAGACGAACGGTGACGAGGCTCACCAGAACGGCGGCATCGAATATGATGAGCTTCGACCGGCGTTGGAGATGACAACAATGGCGAGGGCGCTAGGCGGCGATTCAGGTGAGGGCGGCTTGGGTGAAAAAGTGTGGCGATGCTCGGGGCACGAATCGGGGCCTTAAATGGACCAAAGTAGAAGAACTAACGTGCATAGACATACCTTATTGTGATATGTCATGGTGTTCCTCCATCAAGTGCTAATATAATAAAACAATTCCGTGGATGTGCCATTATGAGCTTTTAAACATACGAGTGGCACGACATGTTCTCTTCAATATTTAACAAGGCTACAATCATACTGCAAGGCATGCCGAGTGTGCGGAGTTTGCCGAACTTTTTCTACTCTCCACATACAACATATGGTACTCCATGTTAAAATTTGGTATATTTTTCTATTTGTTTGCTATAATTAATTAATTAATTGCATTTCAAGCAATTTTTTGAATCAAGTCAAATTTGAACTGCAATTGATTCAAATAATAGGAAAAAATGAGTAGAAAAATGATATTCATGTTATTCACCGGTTTGAGGCCTTACGTGAAATGAAAAGGAATTTGAACATCTTGTTTAGGAAACACGACCACGAGCGTTTGGTAGAATGGTTTTAATTTTTAAAAAAGCAAACAAAGTCTAAAAATCATGAGATTTGTCAAGATGTCATGATATCATACGTGGAGGCTGTGGTTAAAAATTTATAAGATTTCGCATGAGTTGTCACGTACGATGCTTACAAACCGAAGCATTTCTGAAGAAGAAGCGTAGAGTTGAGAAGGATTGGTAAGATTTGGAGTCAAAGTGGCCAGTCGAATTGTGGTTTGACTACAAAAGTTTTGTATAGGCAATAGACAAAAGAGATTGTTTCATGTGAAATTTTGGTAATTTTGGATCCGTTTGATAATTTTAATTTTTAAACTGCAATTATAGAATTTTAAATGATATAAATTGAATTTGAGCTATAACTGCATGAAATAATGGTCTAATGTTCGTAGAAGCATCGAATATGCATTGTTGAGTGAATTTGACAAGGTATTTTCGAAGTACATTTGAACAAATTTGTAAAACACGTTATGGAAAAGAAAGAGAGCGAAAGGAAGTTTTATTAAAAAAATTGTTTGCCGAGTGCCTTGCGGGCGACACTCGGCAAATGAGGTGTTCTGCCGAGTGCTTTGTGGGCGACACTCGGCAAATGAGGTGTTTTGCCGAGTGCTTTGTGGCGACACTCGGCAAGGAGGGGCTTTGCGAGTGCGATCGGGGCACTCGGCAAACAATCCACATAACAAAGCGCGCCCGCGACGCCTCACCTGCAACATCACACACGCTCACACACGCCGCCCGCGCCGCGCGCCGCGCGCGCCCGCTGGCCGCCGCCACGCCGCCAGCGCCCATGTGGCCCGCACGCGCGCCGCCGCCCCGCCCGCGCCCGCCGCCCGCGCCCGCTTGCCCGCCACGCCCTATAGCCTAGCCCTGAGTTTAATTTCCTCTCCTATATATTGTTTCAATACAATCATGCATACCCTTCATTTTAATACTTGAATCATGTATAGCATGTTGTTTGTTATATGAACGATTTATATATGCGGGAATATGGTAGGTACATCCATGGATTGAGTCTCTACTCTCTACTCTATCTATGCTTTTGGAGTATACTAGAGGAGATTGCTACTACTATCTATCAAAGTTCGGGTAACCACCGCCTTTGTGACATGATTAAAGTAGCATCATTCTCTTTAGTTCCATAAAGTTTTTGTTTTCAAAAAAGCTCACCTTTTTCTTTCTCATGTATGCAGGATGGACTTTTCAATAAGATAAGATGGTGTTTTCCATCACATAAACAATGACATGGCATTAAAGGAAAGTTTCTGTCGAACTCTTAAAGCTAGTCACTATTTGTATGCTTGAAGATACAACACATGAGACATAATTTTTGATCGATGTTACGGAGATTTTACTCACCCTGACCTCTATCAAAGATGGAGACATCTTTGCATGTATAAACCGTAAGCTTAATTGTATACATAAGCGTTTTTAGGAGTTGGAGCATTTTCGGGAACCTAGACCGAGACCACCCTATATTGGACAAACAAGCTGTTGAAAGAACCAATTTGTAGAGTTGGGCGTCTTGAAGGGGCAAAAAAAAAAGAACCTTTGGGGTACATATATAATTACGATGTTAATGTTCTAAAGAATGAGGGGAGTTGAATGCCATATCGATTGGTATATCACTTTGTTATTGCTATATCACTTTGTTGAATGCCATTCTCGATTGGTCGGCATTGATTTATTATCCGGTTAGGAGTAACCTAGTTAGGCGTCTCCGTTCGAAAGAGATACGGTTGGAAATATGCAGATCTTTGCATATCTATAACCGTATCTGTTCGAATATCCACGTTTTGGACAGCAGGAGGATGCGTAGATG
The DNA here is from genome assembly GCA_036346395.1 of Hsuehochloa calcarea. NCBI lineage: Eukaryota > Viridiplantae > Streptophyta > Magnoliopsida > Poales > Poaceae > Hsuehochloa > Hsuehochloa calcarea. The sequence continues at coordinate 29,003,645 of CM070603.1, read as the reverse complement.
GGGTTAGTTTTCGTGGTCTACTCCGATCCGTGACGAGTTTGGACATCTCCTGTTGTTCTCCGGATACACAATCTCCTGCCGGGGCGTGTATTTGGAGAGCGGCGGGGAAATCTTCACAAAATGTCTCGGATAGGAGTAAACATGAAACTAACCTCATCTACGCATCCTCAGTGAATAGGACCTATCTTCACCTATTAGATAGGAGAAAGATCGTGTAGATGCATTTGATTCTTATATTACTCTACGATATGTTAGAGGATGGATGACCGTGAGTGGATGTACACGGGCGCTCAAGTCGAGGTTCGTTGTCAGATGAATGGATTGAGAAGACCGATGCTTTCTTGGAACTAGCATTTGCCAAGGTTAAAGGAGCGCGTGCCACTTGGTGTCCCATGGCGGATGTGCAAACACGCGTCGACAAACAAAGGAGGTCATGGGTAAACATCTTTGCAAGTTTGGATTCTGGCAGACTATACGGTGGATCTACCACGGTGAATCCGATCGTATGAGAGAGGAGGTCGTGAGACCACGCGTCGAGGATTATGATCTTGATGGCGGGGTAGGAGACATGTTAAATGACTATCATGAAGCACACTTATTTGAAGGGCGTAGGGAGGAGGAGCGAGGCAGCGAAAAGGCGTATTACGACATGTTGTCTGCGCACGAAACCCTTTCACGGCGGACGAAGGTTTCTCAAGCTGGATGGCATTGGACGCGTAATGGCCTTGAAGTCCCGGTTTAGCTTGAGTCGAGGCGCCTTCGATGCTATGTTGGCGGTTTTGGCGGCATGCTTCGGAAGGTCACGATACGCCAAAGAGCATGTACGAGTCAAAGAAACCTACCCCTTGTTTCGTTGGTGCGAGAATTTCATCATCAATTTCGGCGTGAATCAAGGAACCTACCCGAGAAGTGAGACCCTTCTTAGGCGAGTGCGGAAATGGAATGTCCGATTTCATTTCTTGGTTCAAGCGAAAATCTTGTCCAATTTAGCTCGTACTTAGTTTGACATTACAAGTTGCTCGTGCGGGCGAATAATATAACGAACTATCTGCTTGAGCTTGCGGGGCCAAACCGATCGTCTATGAGTGCCGAGTTGAGACAGGTTGCCGATGGTCGTGTTTATAGGGTAAGCTCATTTACATTATGGCGTGAATGGATATCGCTTTCACACAACAAGACATGAGCGAGTCATTGTCGAAGAACCACAAATCTAGGAGTTTTCGCTTTGGCCTTGATGGGGTCGAGTATTATGGAAGAATTGAAGAAATATCTGAACTCACGTTTCATGGTTGCAAACCTCTTAATCTGTCATATTCAAATGCCATTGGTTTGATCACGAAAGTAACGAGGCGGACCCTAATCTTGGGCTAGTCGAAATTGACGATCATCCGTCTTACCGAGGAGGCGATGTGTATATTGTGGCTCAACAGGCCACGCAAGTTTATTATCTCTCATACCTGTGCCAAAAGGCGACCGTCTTAAGGCTTGGGATGTTGTGTACAAGGTATCGCCACACGGTAAACTACCCGTCCCAAACAATGAAGATTACAACTTTGACCCAAACACATATGACGGAGAGTTCTTTCAAGAAGAGGGCTAGAAGGAGTTTTGAGATAGACTTAACAAAGCGATCGGAATGGAAGTAGACAATGAAAGGGTTGTTGGCGAGGGCCTGGAGATGAGGTTCAAAATGTGAAGGACTTAGAATTACTCAGCGATTACATTTAGGCAATGCGAGTGATGACAACATTGCTCCTTGAATAGTGTTGATTATATGGACATGGTGATAGTGATGATGAGACTTATGATCCACTAATCCGATCATTCGATTATTTCTAATACATGTAATACTTTGTTATTTTCTAATTATGTTTTGTTTATTTTGCATCTCTTTCTAAGTCGTCTTGTTTATCGTGCTTATTGGTTTACTCTTTTTAATTGCGGTGATTGAACAAAGATGGTGGCGGTATGAGAGCGTAAGGTCGCTTTACCAAAACGACCGATCTGGTGGCGATCGGGGCGGGAGGAGGAGGAGGCGGGAGGGCAGCGGAGGCGGGAGGCGGGAGCACTCTTGAGGGGGGGAGGAGGAGGCGGGAGCGGGAGGAGGAGGAGGAGGAGGAGGAGGAGGAGGAGGAGGCGGGGGTTCCGCTTCCTGCAGTTCGTCAGTGTCTGGTTGCGAGGTCCTCGACCCTCCCGAGGCGACCGATACCTCGTGAGAGACGCCCGTGATTCAACCCATGGGGCTAGGTAAGTAACTTTAGATGTTATCACTACTTTTCATTTGATATGTTGAAAATCACAATAGAAACTAATAATTTATCTTAATCACTTGGGCGGGGTTGGGCGCTTGTGGTGCAGGTGATCACAAGCGCCATGTCAATGGCATCCAGGTCTTTGTGCAAGCTACACTTCCACGCCTGGTTGCGTTTGGCGGAGGCGGAGGCCGGCCTACGTGGGACCACTCGTCGCCTTCCCGATTTACGGTCGGGATGGCGTGGTATTCGCCAACAAGGTGGCGCGGGTGTGGCCGGTGGGTAAGTCTTCCTCGCACTACATTGCTCAATACATCGCATTCATTGAACATTCTTGAAATAATGAATGGATACATCGCGTCTATATCACGGATTTCTTGGATGCGGGGAGGATATGAGGCCAAGCGGCTAGTGTGGCTCACAAAGCACATTATAAACTCGTGAAGGACACGCATTACGAGGCAGCGTCCGAGCCATCGTAACATACAACGCTACCTACCTTGGTTCGAAGATCAACAAAACTCAAGCAAGAAACATGAGGTGACGGGAAGAATACATACGGTAAATATAGAACATTAATCTGATTTTTACGAGATTAAATGCGCTTAATTTGATCTTCTTCTATGTCATATACTTGATGGCGTGTAGGTGCCTCCGTGGTGGTGCGCCCGACATCTCGATCTTTGAGCACGAGATGGTGGACAAGTGGTGCGCCGCCGAGTGGGAGGAGGCGCTGGCGCTTCGGGAGCGGCGTTTGATGATGCGGTGCACCACACCATCAAGGCAACCGTAGCCTCGGCAATTCACGGCTACATGGGTGCGCGAATTCATTTCTTTATTATAACGCTCAATTACGCATAATTTCTAATCATCTTGCTATTTTTCCGCGATCGTCGTCACATGGTGGCCACCTTGCTCCCGATTCAAGGCATGGGCTTTGGCCCACAAGGGCAAGCGACGTCCGGCGTCGACTACAACCCGGAGGACCCACCCTCGGTGTCTGACAATGCGACCGATCCACGACCACCTCGGTAGTACACATCGATGGCAAGGGCGGTCCATGGGCGATGCGATCCGAGCACCCGGGATCTTGATGGAGAAGTCGTCATGAGGGTGGGAGGAGGCAAGAAGCATGGCGATCTTGGATTGGCGACAACACACTCGACACGGCCACTACTCCCCTCTCTCCCAGTTCGATCAAGGAGCACGAGCTCAAGCCCGACCATCGCGCCGCATGTAGGACAACACCACGATCCGGATGGAGGCACTCAGTTATTTCATTTTATTAAATCGTTCATTAATTTTTACATACCTTTGCTTTGCATTGTAACATTGGGGTGGAAAATTGTAGGCCCAGTGGAAGAAGAGAAGAGGCTACGGGAGGAGATGGCGGCGAGGATGGAGGCCGTCGGCGAGAGAATGAGGCCGATCAGCGGAGGAATGAGACCGGCGGCAGAGGATGGAGCAGATGTTTCAGTGGATGCAAAGTCTTGGCGAGAGGATGGGTCAACCTCTGCCACCGGAGCTATTCCCTCCTCCACCTCCTCCTGCAACTACTCCTGTGAGTTTGCCTTCTCTACCTTGAGCTCTTTACTTACCATGTTTATTGCTTTCGCTTGTGCTTTGCTTTACCTTAAATCTTGTCTCACACATGCAATCTCTTCTCCTTTGTGCAAGAATCAATCGGCGGCTTGAATGATGTGCCTCGTGACTCATCACATCAGTCGGGGTGGCCAACTTGGTGAATGATGGACTATATGTGATATATTGTGACTTGTGGTGATATATGTGATATATTGTGACTTGTGGTGATATATGTGATATATTGTGGACTATATGTGATTACTTGTGGTGATTACTTGTTGATATATCTGTGATATTGTGACTTGTTTGAGTGGGGTGCAATAAACAATTAAAATAGTCAGTTTTTGGCCACTTTGCCGTGTGTTACACTCGGCAAAGGGAGGCTTTGCCGAGTGTCATGGTAAAAACACTAGGCAAAGTAACGTTTCTGAGCATTCTGGGAACATAGTTTGCCGAGTGTTTAATCTTTGCCGAGTGTCATGGTAAAAACACTCGGCAAAGATTAAGATTTTGCCGAGTGGCATTATCCGACACTCGGCAAAATGGAAGGCATTGCCGAGTGCTATTCCGTCACGGCACTTTCGGCGGCCGAGCGCAATCACCGTGTTCCCCTTCACCACCTTTTTTTGCCGGGTCGGTTCGGCACTTTCGGCAAAGCCTTTACCGAGTGCTCGATGAAAAGCACTCGGCAAAAGCTTTGCCGTCGAAACTATGCCGTGTGAGATATGCGTGGGTGGCACTCGGCAAAGCCTTTGCCGAGTGTTTCTCGTGCTTTGCCGAGTGCCACCGGCACTCGGCAAAGCGATGGCACTCGGCAAACCTGCTGAGCCCGGTAGTGCAGCAAGACTCAAGAGTACGGTTCAAACACATACATCCTAGCCCTACGTAGAGTAGCTTGCTTGGCACAAAGATACACAACCAAGTTTGCATTCCTCCTTACATGAACTAAATCAAATGAAGTGAACAAAGAACTTAGCTCTTGAACTACTATAGCCCAAGCAACATCTTTAGCCCAAGCAACCACTTGCGGGAGTTTCATCGGACTTTCCCTGTGTCTTCTTCCGTTTCTGGCGATCCAAAGAGACCAACCACATGACACACAAGACGATACTAGCATCTTCTGTGCGACAAAGATTAGCATCCAACAGATTAGCGCGCAGCCCAAGTAGAAGGATGGAATTCAGGTAGTTTGACATGGGCTATCTCTTCCATCGCCACAGAAGATCCGCAGGACAAGCCTAACGAGGTGGTCAAGTGCACTATGAATCAAGTGTTGCCTGGTGTCCGCGTACCGGTATCACGTAGAGTCAGGTCGATTTCTTTTCTATCTGATTTTCTTTTAAAAAAAAATTCTGCCGACATTTAGGCGTTTTGCACTGGACTGGACCCCTTGCAGACGTGGCTTGCAAAGATTATCGTAAAAGAGTACCGGAATACATTACATCCATGTAAATTTAGTGTATGAAAAGTCCAAGTAAGCTAACTCGAGTGGTTATGTGATTAAATTTCAAAAATTCACAAATAATTCCACGACTGGCAAAGTTCTTATCACATTTATCTGAAACAATGATTTTGGTTCACGTGCATTGGGATAATTCCACGACTGGCAAAGTTCTTATCACAACCTTTACTGTAACTTCTTTCGAATCTTTCTAGCAATTTCCATTGATTTTTTTTCCTGACACAAAGCATTTCGTAAACGTGTTATGATTTCGACAACGAGTGATCAGAGGATGCCTTTTGGCAGCTGAGGTCAAAACTGGTAAAATTTCTTCTTTGACGACGGTGAACGGGCAGGATCTTCTACGTTCTTCTTGCCCGCATTTACACTACTCACCGACGGCCAATCCTGTTCCAGAGGTGATTGTGTATGGTAGTATTGGCAGAATGTATATTAATTTTCGTTAGTAAGCATACACGTGAACTCCATGGAAATACAAAGCTCGATTTTTTTTTTGTGGCTGCCTTTTAATTCCAGGTTATTCAAGTAGTTTTAATTCCAGGTTATTCAAGTAGTCAATTAGACATATCCAACTTCCAGCGGTGACGATTGGATTTTACAATCAACGGTGGCAACCTACTATGAGTCGGACATACACACTTCCAACGGTGGCAACCTACTATATGTACTTGAAAACTTTAATTACTAGTATCTTTTTAAATATTTAAGTTAGATATATGAAAATTATATGTGTAGATTAGTATCGAAAAGTACTTTAATAATATTATAATTTTATTGGGTTTTACAAATCTAGCTATCTATATTTTTATACTAATTGGAGGCTCCTCCCGAAGCCTCCACGTTAATTCCAGGAGATAAAATGCTAGAAACTACACCACATTAATCGGAGAAAAGGAAAAAAGAACTAGAAATTCTCACATTAATCGAAGAAAAAAGAAAACATCATGACCATCATAATTGTGATCTTTTTATAATCTATGGCAAGGATTACACACTAAAGAATGATGAGAGTTCAAAAGATGAGATATAAACCAACACGTACACCTGGCTCGTGCATGTTGTTGATATCAGAGAAGAAAACATGCATACACCTGGATGAATCGGTCGGCCGCTCAAGCAAATAAGTGTACGAGTCGGAGTACAACATTAATAAAGGAGATTAAATCACATCTTACTATTCCAGTCAATATATCCATGAAAAGTAATCCTAATCACGTATTGGATGTGTACACTAAGTAATGTCTTTACCATATCAATTCGGATCAAAGCAAACTTAGACAAGGAATCACGTAAGCTACATAATCTGATTGCCACTATATGTGTGATTATTATTAGTTTTTGAGGAATTAAAAGTAATTATTTTATTGAATCATCTATATCTCTATACTAATTTGAGGCTCTCCTAAAAGCCCATAAGTTAATCCTATATATGAGGAAAAAAGCTAGGTATAACCACATTAATAAGAAAAACAAACAAATAGCTAGAGATCCACGTATTAATTGGAGAAAAAGAAAAATATATATAATTCCATCCAATTTCTTAAATTGGTATAATAGACGGCTTGGATTCAATACAATAACCACTAAGGATACATACAAAAAGGTAGGAGCTATTTGTAACCCAAATTGGATGCATATGATCCGTTTAGACCTTACTTTCCTTATGTAAAACAATCTGTCCATTTTTCTTCTCTTTTAATGCCGGTGTGGCCTCAGTGTTATCATGCTGAAGAATTAGTGTCATCGTTAAGGTAAAAGATCATCTTAGTAAAATTTGTATGCTACAACTATATATTTTCCATCTCCATCCCTAAAAAATATGTATATATATTTCTTTATAGATACAACTACTAATAACTGATGTATAAATTCCAGCTCAATCAAAATAAAAAAATGCACTCTCTCATATTAGAATACATGTAGTAAAACTTTTAAGAAATTATATTAGTAGATTTGTAACAAAAAAACACTTTCATATGGTTATGTTTTTATGTTTTTTAATAATATATAATTAGAAAAAGTAGTAACCGACGTTGTGCATTAGAGGCCATGTGGATGTCTTAAACAACATCTATTTGGAAACAAAGGTAGTATGTATATTCCCAATTATTTGGATAATTTTAAAAAAATCTAAACTACCAACACAATAATTGTTATAATGGCTTGAATTAGATAAAAAAACAAAAGTATCCAAAAATATATAAATTTAGAATTATTTTTTAAAAGATAATCCTAATGCATATCAGTTCATAAATAGAACTTTAGCCAAAAAAATTGAAATAGAAATATTCAAGATTAACAACTAAACTTCCAAATTAGAGCCCAGCGGTTCACGGGTTGATGACTAGTATATTATAATAGTAATTAGTGGTCAAAACTGTATTTCGAGGACCATACCAACATTCAAAACGACTTATTTTTATGAACGTATTATCACGCAGGAAACTAAAGTATAGATGCCACTAGCTAGCTGAGGTCTTTTCAAAGATGCTGGTATTGCTTTTTCTTTTAACATGGGTGCGCTTCGTGGATACGACCCTAGGCACATAAGCCTCGATGTTTTCCTTTTGGTGGCCTCCATTGCATGTCTCCAAGCTAGTGCCTAGCTACTTGTTCGATCTATTATCCTACTCTATCTATCTATCTATCTATCTATCTAGGGATCCCTTTGATTTGATTTGTTATTACTAGGATCTCGGCCGTGTGCGCCACTTACCTTGGCTTTTCTTACTTTCCCTTCAATTCACGGTCCTTGATATAAAGGGGATCGAAAGGCAAGGCAGAGGCCAAAGAAATTCTCTTTCCTCTCTCCACAACTTTCTTTTTCTTATCTTTTGCTTTTGTCTTTGATCCCTATGTCTACCTCCCTTTCTTCTGTCTCAAGCCTCTTGACAAAAATCATTGAGTATCTCATATAAAAAAAAATGGTGGAGTGCCCTCCGGCAAGGAAAATGTCGAAATCAGCTGCCCAAAGATGGGACCAACCGCCTGTAGTTAAGCGGTGTAGCACCTCAGTTTGTTTAATTAGCTAAAAGCTAGAGTTCGATTCTCATTCTAGGTACACCCTTTCGTGATGGCGTTGTATTTGTAAATCTCAAGATAACTAGACCAACAAATTAACTGTCCCATGCATTTTAAAAGAACCACAATTCAGAGAATTCAAATAATCAACAAACAAATTTAGAATATCTCGACCTAACATGATCAATGAAATGTAGCATATATTCCTCCTACCAAATTAGCTCAGTAAGTCGTAATCCCACGGCTCCCAGCCAACAAGAGGTGGTTTCCCAAAAGCACAAGAGTAGATTAAGATCATATTAGATTATATTAGTTAATCTATATACATATGGTTCTTACCCACGCACGATCAGCAGAGAGACCCGCCGGATGCGTCTGTTCCGGGTCGTGCAGGGCCTAGACGCCGACAATAGCAGCGGTAACCAACACGGTAGCGAAGGCTTCGGCCAGTTGAAAAAGATGGCTGATCTCGTTAAGCTTCGTTAGGGATAAATTAAATAGCTAGGTCCTGAACCTCCTGCGGCACCCCCGTCGATTTGAAATTTCTCGCTCTGGATTTGGCTGGCCCCAGCTAGCTCTCTTCTTAGCCCAAGCTAGCTCCGCTATACACCGACACGTTTGGCATGTAATAAGATATCCGCCATTTCTTCCTTCTTTTTTTTCCCCCTTTCCTTTTCATGTTAGTCTCAAGTTCCATGTCATGTATGTCGGTATGTTGGTTTTTTTATCAGGCTGAACTTGTGTAAGCACTGGTTAATTAGTTTTCTATAAAAATTGGGTTGAGCCTTGTTGAAAAAAAAATTGTATGCCAGTATGTGTGTGTGCGTGTGTTTTTTTTTTTTTGTGCAAAATCTCTGTGAAATTCTCGCAAGCAACGAGGTAGACACGTAGAACTTTTTATTTATTTATTAATTTTTTTTAAAATTTTATTTTAAAGTTAACCCCCCGCGAACTTTATTTTCAATTCTAACCCCTTTGGTCACGTCACCACCCGTGGTTTGACAAAACAACAATGTCACGTCATAGGATAAATCCGTTAAAATAGCACTTTTTATCACGCCACTGGTGGTGGCGTGACCAAATAACACTGTCACGCCACGGGTGGTGGTGTGACAAGAGTTTGCCCATATACAGACTAATATGACAGTGTTATTTTGTCAAGCCACGGGTGGTGGCGTTACCAAAAGGGTCAGAATTGGAAATAAAATTCACGAGGTTAACTTTAAAATAAAATTAAAAAAAGTTAATTAATATAAAAAAATTCTAGACACATACGGTATAAGATGTTTGTCATTGCCAACCATGTGAGTTTTTTATACAATAATTTCATTTCATTTTTTTTTGGCTTTACGTGCACCGTCAAAGGTATATAAACACCCGTCAAAGGTAACTTTTTTATTGCCTTTTCATAATTAAATACTAGTGCCGTCACTAATGCTTCTCACTTAAGGAAACAACAATGACCACCTCCAGGGTCTTCACCAAATCTAAGACTGAATCTTTTTTTTGTAAAATATATTCTATAATATAGTTAAAGAGAAAGGTACCTTGCACTAGTTCTACCTGGATTAGATCTTTGCTGCATAAAAGGTTTTGTGACAGGTTATCTAATTTTTTTATTATCTTTAGTTTTCTTCAAACATCAGCTTATTCCATCGGTCACTTGCACGGTTACACCTCGAAAAACGTATTTCAAAGATGTAACCATCAAACTAGATTGAGGTGGAACAAATACTTTTTTGTTTTTAGAGGCAAGTTAATTAGATGCAAATCAAGGCGCGATCAGCATTAACCCAACCCTTGCTGGTAGTTTATATATCGTGAATACAATTTTCAATCCCACGGCATAAAGGTAGCCAGAAGTGGGGTCTTCAATTTCTTATTCTGACAATTGTTCAACAAGCGATGATGAGTACATGAATATACTATGCAAGACTTTAAATCAAATGTGTTAATACATGCAGGCTATATCAAGGGAGATATTACATTTTAAATAGCAGGGTATCTAGTTTGTTTTGCTTAAAGCAAATTTCATTTGCAAAGGGGATATTACCTTTTAAATAGCAACTTTATAAATGCATTTGACTTTAATATGAAGGTAAAATTGGCTACATGACATTATAATTTCGTGTCATTGGCTGTCGGACATCTAAATTTCATGTGTTTGTCAAAAGACACTACAATTTTTTTGGCTCTTTGTTGTAGTACACTGAGACTATTATTATATTATTTTTGACCGAATGAGGAGAGAGAGTTGGTGAATTGTTGGTTCTACCCTTCCGGTCACTTGGCCCAGTAGGTAGGCCTACATGTCATATTCCTCTTCTTCCTTCTCTCCTTCCTCCCCAAACTTCTCTTCTCACACAGCTGCCGCGAGCGACGCATGCACGCCCAGCAGCCAGCCACTGAAGCAAAGCATGACGCTCTCCTCCAGCTCCAAGCCCCACCCGCTCCCTCTCCTCCACCTCCTCCCCTCCCCCCGCCACATCACTCGCCTCACCCTCTCGGTCTCCGCCACCGACCCGATTGAGGTAGAGGTGCACGCCGAGGAGGTGGTGGCTGCGCAAGTACATGAAGCAACGTCTGTCGAGCAAGGGGAGGAGGGCGTGGGGGAACTGTAACATTCCTAAATTCCAAACGTGGGATATTTGTACTGAGAATAAATGTGGAAGTAATTTTGGGCACGTTTTGAAATTTTTCTCAAATCAAATAATGCATTTGCATACAAACAGTGAGCTTAAAAGAATTTCAAGAACAATGCAGAATGGATAAAATTTTGGGAAAATTACACAAGAAACTAAACTGTATCAGGAGCCTCCACAAAAATTTCCATAAATTTAGAGCTCGTTTACTATATTAAAAAATTCGTCTGACTATTAGCCTATTCAAAAATATTCAAACCGAATTCCTTTCCCCACTCGCCTATTTGGCCAAAAGGCCAGCGGCCTAGCTCCCTCCCGCGCTCGCCAACCAGCCTCACACCCTGCCACTCGCCCTCGCTGACACCTTGCCCCACTGGCAAAGGGTCGTCTTCCACCTCGCGCCCCGCCCACGCTGTGCTCGTGCCCGCTCCACCGCTCGCCCACGGAAAACGATTGCTGCCCACCATTTTTGCGCCCAAATGCCCCCGTAGCCTCCACACTGTGCCCCGCATCCCACTGCCGTGCCAATTCCTGTCGCATCACCAGAATGCCATCACTGCCGCCATTTTCTCACCGTGGCCGTCAACTTGTCGTCGTCTTTCTCACCCATTTATCTTCTATACTTAAAGCCCCCACTGTGTTGTCATCTTTCTCAGCTCGCCCACATTCCATTTTTTGCACAAACCCGAGCTCCTCGCTCCTTGTTTCATGGGAGCATACGTGTCGTTCTCGACGCCAATGAGCACATCTCTGTGCCATTACCGCTCTGGTGAGCTTCTCCTCCCACGATGTGTGCATCACTTTACTCCTTGAGCTTCACTCATTCTTCTTCTTTGCTCAATGTAGCCCCTAGTGCTCCGTAGCACGATTGCACCATCTTCATCTTCGTCTCCAGCCCGCACCCAATCCAAGCCACTGTGTTCCTGCCGTTCTAGTGAGTTTGAGATCAACCCGTCCACGTCACAATTTGTTCCATGCCCTAGTGATGCAATCCCTTCACTTACCGTGGACCATCTCGCAAGGAATCAAGTCCTCTCGCCATCTTCCCAATTTTTGGCCACCGCCGCCGTTTCCGTCGATTTCCGCCAACTCGGTGAATCCTCGGTTGATTCATTCGTCCTTTTCCATCCTCAGCTTCCAGTAAGCTAATGCACGCCTCCTTGTAGCATCTTCGTTGCCGTAGGATGTCGTTGCTTTGAGCCATCTCTACACTGTCATTACTCATCCCCTTCAAACTGCCCCAAGTCATCACTGACCTCATCATTGTCACCTTCGTGATTGTGGTGAGCCCCTGAACCTCATGCGCTATTCAAGTCATCACTGACCTCATCAATGATAGTGGTTTAAGTGTAACTATTCACTAACATGTGGGACCGATCAAAAAGATAATAAAAAATCTAATTTAAACATGCTTTAGTAAACAAGTCACAGTCATGCGGGATCCACTCACTGTTTTCAGTATTAAAACGTGTTTAAAAACCAAGAGGCTGACAAGTGGACCCCACCTGTCAGCAGGTTAAAATCAAATTAGGTTTAATTAGTTAGTTAATATTTAATGAGTCACTGACATGTGGGACCATCATTGTTTTCTTAAATAAAATTAGGAATTAAAAACTTGAGAGGTGACAAGTAGGGCCCACACATAATAACATATTTTTAAAAATGTAAAAATGTAAAAGTCACTTTCAGTTCAAAGGGAACACACCTTCTATGTTGGAAAGCGTAAATTTTAGAAAATACGCTTTTGACATCGTACTTTTCTTATTTTTTAGAAAAATAGAAAAGTCACTTTTAGTTGAAAGGAAATATATCTTCTATGTTGGAAAGCGTAAATTTCAAAAAATACACTTTCGACGTCGTCCTTTTCTTATTTTTCAGTTTTTTCTGAAACCGAACTAAATTCAAACGCTAATAAATTTTGCATATGAAATCCAAATTGGATGATTATTTTTTCTAAATTCATCTAAAATCATAGTATGTCTTAATATGCAAAAAATATTTGGATTTTTTGATGTTGAATTTATTTTACTATTTGTGATTTGTTTTTAGTTCTTTTTGAATAGACGTCAGGAATGCGAACGAATCTCTTGACGATCCATCACCCTCATAATCAGAGCTACTAGAGCAAGGCAAGCACCTCCTTGACCATGTTGATCCAATTATTTCAATTATTGTATTTCATCTTGCAAAATCTATTATGCACACGTGTATGTTAAAATTGCTATATTTACGGGTAACGGTAGTTAAATTCATATTGTGTGCATGATTCCTCCTTGTCAAGTTGATTTCCTTACTATTGTAGCCTTTATGATATTGTTTAGACATTAGCTAATGTCAATTTGGGTATTTCGATTACGAATATCGAATAGATGATTAGCCGGGCTATACACTACTACAAAAGGTTAATATTGGACGTTTCATCACAGACGATTGACCAAAACCGTCTATATTAAATACAATCACAGACGTTTTTTATTGAGCTACCATCTGTATTACTGGCTGCGTTAAGAACCGTCTGTGAAGAGGTAATATCATAGACTGTTCATGATGAGTCACGGCGGCGATCTTAGATAGGTTCGATTTGGTTAAATCGTGAGGGCGTTGGCGCTTTGAGGCTTAGACCAGCGGATCGTCACCTCGCAATTCGCTACACCCGCGCGCTGTCGTTATCGACCACGCTTGCGCGATCGACCTTACCACGAAGGTTATTGTTCACGCAAGCAATCGAAGCAACTCACAAGAACAAGGTAGATGCAATCGAATAGTATTGCGGATATGGATGAAGTTTACAAGTGGGGTTCCTCAAACCGATAATCGGTAAAGCGCAATTGGCGAATAATCTAAGAAAACCCACCTCTAAACTATGGCGACTCTTGTATATATAGGGGAGCGTGAGGAGGTCGACCTAGGGTTGTGCGGTAGTGGGATGAAGCGTACACAACACGGACTCCGACCTCGTTCGTTTACAAAGTCTTATTAGTTTCCAAAGCGGTGTGCTTGACACCTTGTGTTGCGTATTTACAGTCGAAGATCAGTCGTAGGGATGGTCCTAGGATGGCCTTGAGGAGTCCATGCTATCTTTGGTCGTAGGTTGTGTCCAGCGAGTCTTGTGCTCGCTTTTACGGTCGTAGATTGCTCCCAGCGAGTCATCGGTCGTAGGCCTTCTTGAAGTGGTCGTAGGCCTTCTTGAAGTGGTCGTAGACCTTCTTGAAGCTGATCGTGAGCCTTGATTTACGAGTACAAGTAAATCATCTCCATTAGGCGACATCATAGAGTTCTCAAATAATACACTCGACCCTAGAAGCGATTTTACGATAGATTAAGTCACGTGCTCTAGCTCTTGTCATAGGACCTTGTAGTTCAATACCCAAATATGGAGGGTCTTGTGTAGTACGTGTATCAGAAGGAGGATGTCCTCATCATACTCCCCTCTTGAATTGGAGTCGTCCTCGACTCAAGCTCGTCTTCTTCTCCCACGTATGGTTTCAAATCGAAATGTTAAATGTGGGGCTAACCCCAAAATCTGCGGGTAGTTCTAAGCGATATGCATTATCATTTATCTTCTTGATTATCTTAAGCGGTCCTGCTGACTCTAGGCATCAACTTTGATTTTCTTAATTAGAAATCTATCCTTTCTCAAATGAACCCAAACTAAATCACTGGTTCAATTTTGACAACTTTCCTACCTTTATTTCCGGCAACCCTATACTTTTGGTCATACGCTCTATATTCTCTTTAGTGGTCTCATGCAATTTGAGAATAAATGCGTACGCTTCTTAGCATCTAGATTTATTTTTGAGAGGTTGGTAAAGGTAGTAAATCAATAGGAGCATGGGGTTAAAACCATACACTACACAAAGCGGACTTACCTTGGTGGTGGAGTGTCTTGACCTATTGTAAGCAAACTCAATATCACGGTAAACATTCTTCCCACATCTTCAAGTTCTTTTTAAAACAGCCCGCAACATGGTGGATAACGTGCGGTTGACAACCTCCGTTTGTCCATCGGTTTGGGGATAACATGTAGTAGAAAACAGCGACTTTGTCCCCAATTTATTCCAGCGATCTCAAAAGTGGCTCAAAAACTTGAATGGAGCTCAAGTGTTCTCCAAGATTGATCTCACGATCGGGTATAATCAAATGCGTGTGCGTGAGCGGGATGTAGAGAAGCGCTTTCTCCACCGGTATGGGCATTATGAGTATAAAGTTATGTCTTTTGGATTGACTAATGCACCTGCCATTTTATGGAGACCATGAACAACATGTTACACGAGTATCTAGATGACTTCGTGGTGGTGTTTATTGATGACATTCTTATCTATTCCAAGACCAATGAGGATCATGAGCGGCATTTGAGGCTAGTTTTGGATACTTTGAGAGCACAAGTTCTATGCCAAGTTGAAGAAGTGTGAATTCGGATTTGAAGTGGGTTTTACGGGTCACGTGATTAACCCTCGGGGCATTCTTTGTTGATCCTAGCAAAGTATCCACGGTGGTGGATTGGAAGAAGCCGGCTAGTGTGAAGGAGGTGAGGAGTTTTACGGGTTTGGCCGTTATTATCGGCGCTTTTGCGTGATTTCTCTATCATTGCCAAACCGATGTCTCGGCTTACTCAAAAGGTGTGAGATTCCGGTGGACGATGAGTGTGAGCGCGATTTGCATTTTGAAGGGCAAGTTGGTGACCTCTCCTATTCTCACTCTTCCCGAGCCGGAGGCGGTTCTGCATCTTTTGAGGGCGTCACGAGTGGGTCTTGGCGTGTTCTCATGCAAGGCGGTAAGGTAATTGCTTATGCGTCGAGATAGTTAAAAAAGCACCTGAGCGATTATCCCACTCATGATTTGGAGTTGGTCATGGTTGTTTTGCTCTCAAGATTTGGAGGCATTATCTATCACGGTGAGCCTTGTGATATTTTCACGGATCACAAGAGTCTCAAGTATATCTTCACTCGTAGGATCCGAATTTGAGGCAAAGGAGGTGGTTGGAGTTGATAAAGGATTATGATCTTACTATTCAAGATCATCTAGGCAAGGCCAATGTAGTTCTTCGATGCTCTTAGTCGCAAGGCGACCCCACTTCTCTAGATTGCCTTATTGCTGATTTTGATCGCATGGGTATATCCTATTGTTATCCCGGCACATCACATGTTGAGACTCGGCTGATTCTTGAGTCGGCTATTCCGGACTGCGGAAGCGGAAGCTGGATGCTGTGACCGGTTATTACGGGAGGTTAGGAAGTGCCTGGATGAGGGCAAAGAGAGTGATTTTAGCATGGGCGATTACGGTACTTTGAGGTTTAAAGGGCGTCTTTATGCGTCCACAAAAGGCGGAGGTTAAAGATGATATCTTGAGGGAAGCACATCGCACTGCAGTACACTATTCATCTGGTGAGACTAAGATGTATCGAGATCTCAAAAGAGTATTTTTGGTGGAAAAGAATGAAGGTGGACATTGCTAATTATGTGGCTTCTTGTGGTGTTTGTCATGTATGTCTGCAGATGTTGGTTTTTTATCGAAATTTGAACTTGTGTAAGTAATCGTTAATTAGTTTTCTATAAAAATTGGGTTGAGCCTTGTTGAAAAAAAATTGTATGCCTTGATATGTGTGTGTCGTGTGTTTTTTTGTGCAAAATCTATGTGAAATTCTACTTAAACAACGAGTAGACACGTAGAACTTTTTATTTATGTGATACTCACGAAAATAATATTAATATTAGTATTAATCGCGTCTTAAGGGTCGGAGTGTAATAAGTTAATTATTAACCTCTTAAGGGCTTGTGCGTAATTAAATAATAATAAAAAGATTTTGTGAAGAATAGAATATTTTCGAATTTTATGGGCTATATAAATAGATCTTGGATTTTTAGAAAACCCTAGTAGTTTTCTTCCCACCCTAGCCGCCTGCTTTTCTCTTTCTCTCGAGAGCGCACGCCCCAAAATTTTCTCCTGCGCCGCACGCCATCCAATTCGCTTTCTGCACTGTACATTGCTTTGCATTGTTCGCTGCCGCTGCATCCGTGTCTTTATTCTTGCGGCCGCGTTCTCGCGTTTCACTTGCGCCGCGCTTCGATCCACCTAGAGCTGCGCAGGCTTGAAGTTCTTAACTGCCTTGCCAGTTGGATCGGCCGTGACCGGCCGGGTTTCATGCGGCCGGCCGCCTGTGCCGCCGCGTTGCTCGCTTCTTCTTGGCACTGCTCAAAGCCGGCTCGAGTGCCGCGGGCCGCGGTGTCTTTCGGTGCCGGGCCGATCGCTGTGACCAAGCTAAGTCTGGCTGCCTTGCCGCACCATGCCGTGCGACGATCCAACGATTCTTCAGGTGTCTGCGATTCGTCTGTGCATTACTGCCGCACGTCATCAGGTCTTGTTGATTTGTTCTCTTGCGGTTGTTAGTACTATCAATCAACGATTAGTGCTGCAATGGTAGTTGATTAATTAATGTGATTTGCATGCAGTAATTAGAAGATTATAATCAAGATTAATTAGAGAAGCTGATTAATAGATCTATTTATTATGCTGTTCGGCTGTACGATTTATTCGGGTATCTTAATGGCGAAATTGGAAAATATCATCTACTAGTTAATTGTAGATATTGGCGATAGCTTTCTTTATCATATTTTATTATGTCAATCGGATAAGTAGATTTCGAGATATGTTTTTGAGAAGGCCGCTGTTTTTAGGGTTGTCGCCTTTCGGCGCTGTTTTGGTAGACAGTAAACTAAAAATAGTAAATAGCTTAATTAGAGTTTTTGATCTACATGAAAGTTGTAGGTAATTGTCCAATGGTTCTGTAGGATATGAGAACGCGCATTTTGGTTGAGTAAAACAAAAGTTATGAATTTAGTAAGACTGCTGTTCCGAAGCGGACAGACCGACTTTCTGGGCTAAATACGGAGGGTTAGATGATTTAATGAGAAGTCTTTGTAATCTAAGAAATTGTGGATAATTTTATAAAGAATCCAGAATGGGGTGGTCTGTGGTGATCGGACTTTCGAGTCAAAAGTTACGCTCTTTTTAGTAACCGGACAGCAATGGGTAACTTTCGATACCGGCGTAACGTGTTATATTTGGGGACGTGTAGGAGCGAAGCATTTTGATTGCTATTCTTGTTGCTGTAATTTGTATTGAAGTTGGTGTATTTAATATAGGAGAGGCGTCGTGCTTGTTGCCGTCTTCTAGTCAAACCGCAAGGCCGCAACTAGTAAAAGCAAGTGCATGGTAGGCAATGATCAATGATCGATCTTTGTTTTTCTTTATCTTCTATTACCATTATTGTTGTGATTTTATTTGGTTTAATTGCAAACAATGAATTGGTATGTTTATATCTTTGTTGATAAGCATGATGAAAAGTTGGATATGATGTTTATGATGGAGGTTGCATGTTTGCATTCATAAGCATCTTTGCATAAGAGAAGGTGATCTTGATTGATCACAACTCCACTGAGTGGAGGAGGTCCCGATCCTTGAGGAGGAGCGGGCTTGAGAGTGAATGTTGTCGCGAGCATTCACTCACGCTATACCCATTATACGAAAAAGTGCATGTGGACATATAGATTAGAGTTGCATTGATATTTGAGATTAATGGATGAGAATATTAATGGAAGTACCTGTGATGATAATGAAGTTATTGAATGCTGATGATTTATTATTGTTCGTTGTATATCGATGTGTTTGCTGAGTCGTGGACTCACCCTTGCTCTATTGTTGTCTTTAGGTGATCTTCGAGGATGCCGTAACTGAGAGCGAGTAGAGCACACGGACATCACATGATCATTCGCCATGATAATCTTTCCATTCAATATTGGTTTACACTTGGACATGTTAGTTATTGAATAATGTTTAGGATATCATTTGGGCTAGACTGTTTGCTTTATTACTTTGGGTTCATTGGTTGATGCTGCTTTGGATTATTTGCCTGGTTATAATTTCCCATTGCTTATTTATTGTCGCTTGATCCATATTTATACATGTTCGTTTGTGATCCATTGATATGATTATCATTGTTTCCTTGATGTAATTTTATAGTGTGTCGATAATTATTAGCTTAATGAGTAGTGTGGTGGCATTCTAGGCTCTGTGTTACCGGGTGAAATTATTCAGATTGGTATCGTGAGCTGGGTTTTAGGTCCGTGGTGAATAGATTAACAACTTAGGCAAACTAAAATTGTTAAAATTTGTTTTAGTTTAGTAAATCAACTAAAATTTGCTAATGGTTAACTAACCTAAAATTTGACACACTAGTGCATGTGAGGTTAGAGAGAGATGCGAATATAGTTTTTACGCTTAGCTATGTTGATTCATTGATGGATGATTTTATTTTGAGCTTTGAACTCATTGTGTATTGTTGATTGTGGTTGATAGCTATGCCGAGGGGTAGAGGACGTGGTCGTGGTGGCGCGCGTCGTGGAGAGTCGTGGCCAAGGGCGAGGGTCCGGAGCCACCTCCCGCATTGAAGTCAGAAATGTAGGTGAGGGTTCTTTGCTGACCCGCCTCGGTTGTAGTCCGAGATGAGACCTCGTTCTTGAGAGAGTTGGTAGGAGAGATCCGCAGCTTTTCGTCAGCATGGGCGCGCCCCTATTTGCGGCATCTGTTGTTGCTCCTGTCGCACATCCACCGGTTCCTGAGGCGCGGATGTCACTTCGAGAGTGGATGGGGTTGAGGTTTGATTCGTTTGATGAATTGGGCACTGCCGTCCGAGCGAATGGACGGGTTGCGCTACATGGAGAGGCGATTTGGAGCTTTGGAGATGTCTTCTCCTCGTAGGGTTTTTTTGTAGCCTTTCGGTGAAAGGGCAAGCTGATATTTGGTGGGAGGGCGTGTTGTCTTCGAGGACCGCCACTCAAGGGCCAGTCACTTGGGAGGATTTTGTTGATCAGTTCAAGGGGAAGTTCTACCCCTATTCTTTTGTTGAGAAGATGGAGGTTGCCTTGACGACCTTTGCTCAGGGGAAGAGGTCTATTGCTGAGTATGAGGCTGAGTTCAACAACTTGGTTCGCTTTGTCCCTTCAAGTGTTAGCGATGATCTTCGAAGGCCAAGAGGTTCCGCCGGGTCTCACCTCGAAAACCGACATGTGTTGGGAGCTACTCCACTCTGTGACTCTGACTCTTTGTGGAGCAAGCTAGGGCATGGAGTTGGAGATGCAGCTCACAAAGGGGCAAGCAAGCTCTCGGTGGGTGAGTAAGCCCGGTGGTGACGGAGAGGAGGAGCTCACTGATGGAAGTGGATGCGTTCAATGACCCGCTCAAGAAATTCAAGGAGGACCGATCTTTGGAGTCTAGCGGTGAGGCCGCTCCCTTCTTCTGCGCCTCGCCCTTTGCGGCGTACTCCGGCTCTTCGTCTCCGCCCTGTCGAGCGGGCATGCTTTGCTTTAAGTGCGGTGATGGACACTGCGTCAGCGAGTGCACTGGGCGAGGTGATTGCGTCGGTGTGGCCCGTCGGGTCATAAGGAAGCGGGTGTGTCGCCGAGAACCCGCTTAGCGTGATCAAGTGGGAGCTCAGTGCCATCTTCTTCTTCTTGATGGGTCTGCTCGAGGATCTTTCCAGATGATGATCGCACCTCCAATGATGCCATTTCCTTCACCTTAGGCGCCCAAAGAGGTACTCACTGGCGGCCGCCACGGCCAAGACCGTGATCGGTATCTGGCCGGCTGCACTGCACCGCCACAAAGTTATCGTCGGCTCTCGCCGCCCGGCCGTCGTCTTCTTCGCCATGGCGCCACAAGGTGTCGCGCCATGCTCATCTGCAGAGTCCGCGGGTCGTCTCTGGCGTGGTGGATGTGTACTTTGCTTGTGGATTCGTTTGATGCTTTAGTCCTTTTGATTCGGGGCTACCTTTTTTGTTTGTTTACGGCGTTTGCCATAGAGAGCGAACTTGAGTATGCTGATGGATTTCTCAATCGTTGTTGGTTAGTTCTCCACGAGGTATTATTGCTTTCATCTGTTTTTCACGGGTGTTGGCTTTCTCTGCAAGAGCTAAAAGAAGCCCGCTTTTCATCACTTGCGGCAAGGGAGCAGTCAGGCCAACATCGAAAGAAGGCGTGGAGGCGCTCTCCTGAAAAGTCAAAGTCTCCCTGCATTGTGCAAGGAAGAGACCGCTCTACGAAAGCGGGATATCACGGCTCGATAAGAGTGCAACGATCCATACCCAAGATAACATCGAACGGCTCCATTTGTATAACTATCAAATTCGCCGTGAACTTCTCTCCGTCAATAACAACCGAACACCCAGGACAAACAATAGAGCTAGCAAAGGTAACTTTTTTATTGCCTTTTCATAATTAAATACTAGTGCCGTCACTAATGCTTCTCACTTAAGGAAACAACAATGACCACCTCCAGGGTCTTCACCAAATCTAAGACTGAATCTTTTTTTGTAAAATATATTCTATAATATAGTTAAAGAGAAAGGTACCTTGCACTAGTTCTACCTGGATTAGATCTTTGCTGCATAAAAGGTTTTGTGACAGGTTATCTAATATTTTTTTTTAATCTTTAGTTTTCTTCAAACATCAGCTTATTCCATCGGTCACTTGCACGGTTACACCTCGAAAAACATATTTCAAAGATGTAACCATCAAACTAGATTGAGGTGGAACAAATACTTTTTTGTTTTTAGAGGCAAGTTAATTAGATGCAAATCAAGGCGCGATCAGCATTAACCCAACCCTTGCTGGTAGTTTATATATCGTGAATACAATTTTCAATCCCACGGCATAAAGGTAGCCAGAAGTGGGGTCTTCAATTTCTTATTCTGACAATTGTTCAACAAGCGATGATGAGTACATAAATATACTATGCAAGACTTTAAATCAAATGTGTTAATACATGCAGGCTATATCAAGGGAGATATTACATTTTAAATAGCAGGGTATCTAGTTTGTTTTGCTTAAAGCAAATTTCATTTGCAAAGGGGATATTACCTTTTAAATAGCAACTTTATAAAGGCATTTGACTTTAATATGAAGGTAAAATTGGCTACATGACATTATAATTTATGTCATTTATCAGTTTGACATCTAAATTTCATGTGTTTGTCAAAAGACACTACAATTTTTTTGGCTCTTTGTTGTAATACAATGAGACTATTATTATATTATTTTTGACCGAATGAGGAGAGAGAGTTGGTGAATTGTTGGTTTTACCCTTCCGGTCACTTGGCCCAGTAGGTAGGCCTACATGTCATATTCCTCTTCTTCCTTCTCTTCTTCCTCCCCAAACTTCTTCTCAGCAGTTTGCAATGAAGGACGCATGCACGCCAAAGAGCCTACCATCAAGCAAAGCATGGCGCACTACTACGTAAAAGCTCATCACGACGATTTCGTAGCGAGTCATCAGGCATTTGGTTTTGAGCAATGCTCAAATTTTATATCTGTGATAACAAAGGTTATCGATGATTTTTCAACCGTCTATGATAACTCTTATCACGCACGGTTCGTGGTTGGGACCGTATGTGATTACAGAAGTCGCGAGACGTTCTAACCACAAGCAAATCGGAGCGATATAGTATCACGCAGCGGTTCCAACCACGAATCGCTCGTGATTTCAGTAGTATCACGCATCGGCTCGTGATTAGAACCGCATCATGATAAGTATTTAGACCTAATTAATTTTTATCGTATTTTCGACTAGCCTCAGAATTGCTAGCCATGCCCTCTCAAAACTAGCAAGCGTAAACATGTCACAGTATAATTGTTGACAACTCAAAGTGATCATTTAACTCAAAATCAATTACAAAAGAATGTTTCAAGTATATATTGTCGCTAGAGTTACAAATTAAATTACAACTACCAAAGTGAATTACAATATTGAATCAATTGTTTAGTGGTCGCTCATCGTTGCATCGACGGCGTGAAACTCTCCGGTGGTGTTAACTATGTTCCGTCTTGATGAAGCCACAGAGCTCCCCTCGAATGTGCATGACACGGTCCATCTCGAGTGCATTTAACTCTATGTTCAAGCCACAGCCATGCAAGTGGTGAGTAAAGTAGTAAGCATATATATTTAAATTTATAATTAGAAGATAATTATTACGAGATTGACAAACACGGGGATCGATAAGCCTAGAAGCAATCAATAGGCGTGATATGATGGCATACGTAGAATGCGCATAGGTGATCTCGTTTTTACTGGCAGCACTGCAAAAATAGAATTCCCAATGGACAAATAACCTTCTTAGCTTGGTAGGTCGTGCTGGGCAACACGTTTCCCTCCGGAAGGATGTCAGCTAAGAGACCTAACAACGCCGTAAAACTCTTGTCGGATCAACCATTTCTTGCCTTCAATTTCATGGTTTAAGCACGGTTGACAACCTTGTGTATTCGGCCATGGCCGAGGAACAAAGGTTTCCGAGTCCTCCATTAAGCCCTCGAATTTACAAAACTCTCTCTCACCGTAGTTCCTTTCTGCATCGCGTAGCATTTGATCCAGATTGTCATCATGCGACCCATCCTCATCAAAAGCACATTCCATACCCTGCATATCGTTGACTTCCTCTACGATGTCGTCATTCTTGACTTAGGTATAATCGCTTCTTCACCGTGATTGCTCCAACATGTATATCCTTTTTGAAACCCCATCGATTAAGTGAGCTTCGATCCGCAACGGGTTGTTAAAAATTTTCATATTACCGCAATCAATGCATGGACAGTACATAAATTTTATCACATTCTTCAACATATCCTGCTCGACGGCTCTTCTAAAAGCAAACACGCCATTAATATACTCTTCACTCACACGGTTCTCAATGTACATCCAGTTTCGGTCCATCTACACGTATACGCACGTAACAAATTAATTAGTGTTAAATTATATATTAATAAACCGCAAGTACCCTTCATAATGACCAAACACATTTGTGATTAGTCTATAGCAAATATAAAGGGTTACAGATCGTTACACATTAGTGATTAGTCTAGAGTAAAAATAAAGGGTTACAGATCGTTACCCTTCTCTCTAAGGTGGCGCAATGTGAGGAGGCGCAGAGGTGCATAATGGGGAGGAGGAGGCAGTGAGGTGCCGCAATGAGCGCGGAAGTGCCGCAATAAAGGGTTACAGATCTATTTTTTGCGCAAACCCGAGCTCCTCGCTCCTTGTTTCATGGGAGCATACGTGTCGCTCTCAACGCCGATGAGCACATCTCTGTGCCATTACCGCTCTGGTGAGCTTCTCCTCCCACGATGTGTGCGTCACCTTACTCCTTGAGCTTTACTCATTCTTCTTCTTTGCTCAATGTAGCCCCCAATGTAGCCCCTAGTGCTCCGTAACACGATTGCACCATCTTCATCTTCGTCTCCAGCCCGCACCCGATCCAAGCCACTGTGTTCCTGCCGTTCTAGTGACTTTGAGATCAACCCGTCCACATCACAATCTGTTCCATGCCCTAGTGATGCAATCCCTTCACTTAACGTGGACCATCTCGCAAGGAATCAAGTCTTCTCGCCATCTTCCCAATTTTTGGCCACCGCCGCCGTTTCCGTCGATTTTCGCCAACTCGGTGAATCCTCGGTTGATTCATTCGTCCTTTTCCATCCTCAGCGTGCCAGCAAGCTAATGCACGCCTCCTTGTAGCATCTTTGTTGCCGTAGGATGTCGTCGCTTTGAGCCATCTCTACACCGGAACATGCTATACTAGACACCCCATCACGAGCGGTTCAAAAGGCAAATGCGTGATAAATATCACGAGCGGTTCTTAGTTAACCGTGCGTGATATATAATATCCGAGCGGTTCGTTTAACAAACCGTCGTGATACTTCCGCGACGGTTCGTTAAGCGAACCGCCTGCGTGATGATATCATAGACGGTTCGTTTAGCGAGCCGTGCGTGATAATATTTGTATCACGAGCACGGTTTGTTTAACGAACCGTGCGTGATAATCCTGACGGTTCGTTAAGCGAAGCGAAATGCGTGATCTAACATATCACGAGCGGTTCTTTTAAAGAACCGTGCGTGATAACCATATCACTGAGCGGTTCTTTTAAAGAACCGTGCGTGATATATCGAGCTTATAAGTAGCGCCGGCGGTCCCCATTTCTATGAAATCCATTTGAACCGCCGCCACCCTCCTGCTGCTGCGTCCACGCCAGCAGTCCCATTTCTATTAAATCCATTTGAGCCGCCACCCTCCTGCTGCTGCGTCCTCCCCATTTTGGTCATTACCGTACCTCCTCCTCTCCCATTTTGGTGTTACCCCGCCTCCTCCCCCGGCCCATTGCGGCTTTGATCTGCGCCTCCTCCCACATTGCGCCACTTTGGAGAGAAGGGTAACGATCGATCTGTAACCCTTATATTTGCTATAGAGTACTCACTAATGTGTTTGGTCATTATAAAGGGTACTTGCGGTTTATTAATATAGAGTACTCACTAATGTGTAGATGGACCAAAGCGGATGTACATTGAACCGTGTGAGTGAAGAGTATATTAATGGCGTGTTTGCTTTTAGAAGAGCCGCGGCGAGGATATGTTGAAGAAGGGATAAAATATATGTCTTGTCCATGCATTGATTGCGGTAATATGAAAATGTTTAATAACTTGTGTGATCGAAGCTCACTTATCTGAAGAGGTTTCAAAAAGGATATACATGTTGGGCGATCACGGTGAAGAGCAGATTATCTGGAAGTCGATAATGGCGACATCGCCGAGGAAGTCAACGATATGCGAGGGTATGGAATGTGCTTTTGATGAGGATAGATCGCATGATGACAATCTGGATCGGATGCTACGCGATGCGAAGGAACTACGGAGAGAGAGTTTTGTAAATTCGAGGGCTTAATGGAGGACTCGGAAACCTTTGTTCCCTGGGCCGCAAGCGGAATACACAAGGTTGTCAACCGTGCTTGAACTGCTGAAATTGAAGGCAAGCAATGGTTGGTCCGACAAAGTTTTCGGCGTTGTTAGGTCTCTTAGTGACATCCTTAGGAGAAGCGTGTTGCCCGGCCACGACCTACCAAGCTAAGAAGGTTCTTTGTCCGTTGGGAATGGAAGTAGAAAGAATACATGCATGTCCGAACGATTGCATCCTCTACAGTAAAGAGTATGCAGACATGCATGCATGTCCCGTGTGCAGAGCATCCCGATACAAGCGGAAGAATACTGCTAAGGCGAAGCAAGGACCTCCTGCTAAGATGTTGTGGTATCTGCCTGTGATCCCACGTTTGAAGCGTTTATTTGCGAACCGAAAGGAGGCAAGATTGATGCGTTGGCACTCGGAGGAGCGTAAGAAAGATGGGAAGCTCAGACACCCTGCTGATTCTGCCCAGTGGAGAAACTTCGATCGGAGCTTCGAAGAGTTCGGTGCGGGGCGAGGAACATAAGGTTAGGGTTGAGTGCGGACGGAATGAATCCTTTGGTAACATGAGCGGCCGACATAGCTTTGTCCGTGAATCTATGTATGTACAACCTTCCTCCTTGGTACGTGTATGAAGCGGAAATACATTTTGATGACACTACTTATCCAAGGGCGAAGCAACACAGGAATGATATTGATGTGTACCTAGCACCATTCTTTGGAAGATCTTGTGACACTTTGTGGAATGAAGGGTGCGGTATGGGATGCGTACAAGCGAGAGAACTTCACTTTACGCGCCATGTTGTTTCGCACCATCAATGATTTTCCTGCCCTTGGTAACCTATCAAGACTTGATACAAAAGGAGCCAAAGCACATCTCGCCTTTGCTTAGATGCTACGGAGAGTGTATGGTGAACAACTCGCGCATAAAGCGTATATATCGTCACCGTAGGTTCCTTAGAGAGTCACCCATACCGCAAGATGAAGAAACAATTCGACGGAAATAAGGAAGGCGGTTCGACTTCAAGGGCTTTTAGTGGGAAAGAGGTCTATGATATGGTTAAGGATATCGATGTTGTGCTTGGGAAGGGCGTAAATTAAGAACCCGTGAGAAGAACATCGGAAGAAGCGGTCAATTTTTGGGACTTGCCTTATTGGGAGTACTTAGAAGTTCGCCATTGCATCGGCGTTATGCACGAGAGAAGAATGTATGTGATAGCTTGATTGGTCTCTTCTTTGAACATTAGTGGCAAAACAAAGGATGGTGTTAGCGCGGCGTGACTTGGTCGATATGAACATAAGGACCGAGTTAGCACCGAAAGAGACCGATCTGGGACGAGCGTACCTTCCCCGACTTGCTACACTCTGTCCAAGGCCGAGAGAAATGAAGCGTGCGAGCTTGCGGTGTGAAAGTCCGTCTGGTTACTCCGCTAACATTAAGAAACTTGTTTCTATGCAAGATTTGAAATTAATTGGTATGAAGTCGCATGATTGTCGTGTCTTGATGACACAAATGCTTCTGTTGCAATTAGGAGTATCTTGCCGAACAAGGTCAGTGGCAATCTTGAGGTGTGTTATTTCTTCAACTCAATTGCTCGAAGGTCATCGATCCCCAAGGACTAGATGCTCTGCGGCCGAGGTAGTGGCGACTCTGTGTCATCTTGAGATGTATTTCCCTCCGTCATTTTTCGATATCATGGTCCATCTCATTGTTCACCTTGTGAAAGAGATAAAGATATGCGGCCCTGTGTTTCTCGTCATATGTACCCGTTCGAGAGGTACATGGGAATTCTCAAGTCCTACGTGACGGAATCGATCTCGGCCGGGGCGACATCATCGAAGGTTATGCAACGGAAGAGGTCATTGAGTTCTGCGTCGACTACATGGCTCGGTGGATCCGATTGGTGTGCCTCTATCTCGTCATGAGGAGGCTGGATGGTATCGGGACCATCGGAAGGAAATCAATCACTCCCGATCGGATACGTGCGCTCAAGCCCATTTCACGGTCTTGCAACACATGACCCAAGTGTCCCGTACATCGGCGAGCACAAAGACATGATGCGCCAAGAATCCGGACGGTCGGAGGTTTGGATCACCGAGAGAGCACAACGTCGGTTCAACGAATGGTTAAAGCGCGAATCACTCGGAGGTCATCAAGTGATGATCTGTTGCTATGGTTGGCAAGAGGGCCCGATTTACAATTGTCACATGGCAAGGATCGACATAAATGGGTACACATTTTATCTGCACTCGGGATAGGAAGAGCCAAAGTCGTGAGCAGCGGTGTCGCATAGATGCATTCGATCCGATGGGTGAGGAGCTCGTACTATGGGCAAATAGAGGAGATATGGGAGATCGACTCGTGCTTTTCAAGATCCCCTATTTCGGTGCCGTTGGGTCCATCTCCCACGGTGAAGGTCGACAAATGCGGCGTCACTACCGTGGACCTCGAGCGTGTCGGATACAAAGGCGAACCATTCGTCTTGGCTAACCAAGTTGTTCAAGTCTTCTATGTAACCGACCGGCAAATAAGAAGCGTCACGTAGTTCTTCATGGAAAAGGAGGATTGTCGGAGTTGAGAATGTAGTGGGCGAGGAAGAATACAATCAATTTGACGAGTTGCCACCTTTGGAGGCGGCATCGAGCTCGAGGAAGAACCCGGTGAGGAAGCTAGCTATATGCGCGTCGATCATCATGAAGGGCTGTATTTTAATTAAGAATTTAATTACTCCATTGTAATTAATTTATTTATTCCATTGTCATGTGTTAATGTGTTATGGACTTGTGATCTTTAATATTGATGTCAATGTGGATATTCATGGTAATGTTGAGTTGAATTAGATATGAACTTTTGAACTCAAACTTGTCATCATACTGCTTATCCAACAGATCATACATCTTTGTAGTAGGATATCACAGACGGTTCTAATATAGAACCGTCGTGATATGCACACATCCTGAGCAGTTCTAATATAGAAGGATTTTGCTTCAAACCATCACACATTTACACCTCTACAAATATTAGTTAGCAAGATGGAAAACAACCTAATTAAAATGGCGTGAAAGATGATCTTAAGATTTTTGTTCAATCTATGATGTGTTGTCTCTGCTTTTGGAACATGACACTTTTGCTTGAGTATACCTTCCTGAACAGTGCTTATGGTTAGTTTGCTTTTTAGGTACATGATTTTCTTAAAAAGATTAGCTCAATTATATGTCTTTCTAAAACATATATAGAATTTTTTGGCAATAGGTTCACGATTTTCAATGGCACTCAAACTTGTCACATGGATATCACGAGCGGTTCTAATATAGAAATGCATGATGAAATTCACATCGCAGAGCGGTTCTATTCAAGAACCGTGCGTGATGTGTTCATATCACGAGCGGTTCTAATATAGAACCGTGCGTGATGTGAACCAATCACGAGCGGTTCTATAGAATAGAACAAATGCGTGATATGAACACATCACGAGCGGTTCTTGAATAGAACCGCAAATGCGTGATAATATCCTGACGGTTCTATTCAAGAACCGTGCGTGATGTTATTTTATAAGGCCGGGACCTCTAGGGTTTTGCTTATTCTTCACCTCTCACGCCCCTTGTTGTCCACCATTGCTCGCCTCCGGTTCCTCGGTCTTTGCTCCTGCGCCTCGGCCCGCCTCGATTCTGCGCCGCCTCTCCTCGGAGATCTCGCCTCCTCCTTCGCGGCGGCCAGCCCGGCGCCGCTGCGTCGCCTCAGCTGCCTCGGCCGCCTCGGCCGGTCGCTCGCTCCTGCCCGGCTCCGGCGCCTCTGCTGCGCCGACCTCGCTCCGCTCGGCCCGGCATCGCATGGCGTCGCCTCTACTCCACCGGCTCGCCCTCGGTGCTCTGGCCCGATCCCTACCCGTGGTACTCCTAGTTGCATATTAGGTTAAAGTTTGTTACGCACGAAATTTGTTACGATATGGAATTAGACTGCTACTCTTTTTTACGTCCATTACCCGTGGTACTCCTAGTTGAATATTTATCACCGGATAATTATACTACTACGTACTAGCTTTCAAATTTGTTAATCCACTATAATGACCTAAGCTGTCATACTAAGTATTTGTTAGCAATGATGTTTTGATCTATAAGTGGGTTCAGCCGACAATACAACCTTTTCGCACAACACCTTCCTAGTTGGTTTTCTAGAAAATCTCCTTCATTACTAATTTCCAAGATTTGTTACTTACGTAAGATAATGGTCGTAGACTAATTTATTTAAGACCAACTCTAACTACTACTTTAACGTTATTATAAGACTATTGACAATCCGATTGTCTAAAGATTATCTCAACTAGGCATACATCCTACAAAATGAAATCTTTACGAATTACGGTGTTACTAGTTAACAATTGTGATACTTGTCGTTATTGCTATTCATCTATAACAACCAATTTTCTTCACAACTAAGGTACTAATGTACGAACCTCCTTTAACTCATCTTGATTTTCTAACTAAAGTGACCTAAAGGACATCGACCAACTTGGTTGGCATAAGAGATAAGGTTTTGCATATTTGATTACTTTACGATGGTCTCAAAATACTCATCCCTAATTGATTTTCAGATTTGCTTACTTCTAGTAGAGCAATCATACTGACTAAGAGTGGTTGAGCTCTAACATCACCCAATCCTAATTCATTTCATCAAAGTCTTTCACCGAGTCGACAACTACCCTCCTTATAAATTACTTATTCAAATTTGTTTCCAAATCGGTTGGTCGTTGTTAGATAAATGCCAAGCTAATTGAATTTAACAGAGACTCTATCTCTTGTATTGATCATGTGATTAACCTTACGGCGATCTTATGATTATTGATTCTTCGTTCATGCTACACACATGACTAGAGTTGAATGAACAAACTGGATTCATTAATCATTAATCAATGATATCATTTTGCTTAAAATCATGGCTCATTAATCATTTTGCTATTTATTGGATTTTTGTGTTTTAGATTACGGTTCTTACGAAGTGATTGAATCGATTCTTGAGCAACCAACCCTTGAGGCTTACCTTTAATCGGATCATACACTCAAACCTAGGGTAGTGTTTTTAAACTAATCGAGATCATTCTAGCTTCTTAAACAACATCATTAGAAAGATTGGTCATTTTGATTTGTTAATTCAAGGATTGGTGTGGGTTGCATGTTCCTGGTTGTGTGTAACACATAAATTATCTGTGAATTTGTGTTGTTTAGTTCAATTTATGAAGATTATTGACAATGGGGTTGAGATGGCAAAGGCTAGTTCCTTTGCAACTCTCTCTCGAGAGCACACTCCATAATCAATCATATGTACATTATGCTCCTTATGGTTGATCTCCTTCTATTAATGTTGGGCATAACATTGTATTTATCATCAACGTTCTCTTATATGGTGATTAATGCCTTTTATGAAACAATTTTTTGCATTGCTTGCCCACAAATGTCCTATGGTTCTGAGATCTGGAATGCTTTTGTGGACATTCAAATATTGACTACTATCTTTAATATCATCTAGCGGAGTACACGGCATGACTCACTTACGGATAGTGCGTACTCGGTCTATGGATCAAAAGCGAGTTAATTTTAATATTTGAAGTACAAACTCAATTTTATATACTATGTAATAATTGCGTACGTAACTTATATAGATAGCAAGTAAGCGAGATGGCAGAGGCACCGTCTTCGCCGCCGTCATCGACGTCGCCAAATGCGTCTGGATCTCCGATCAAGGTGGTACGCAGGCGAGAAGGCAGAGGAATATCCAAATTGCCCTCGGGCGCATGGCGATCACGGAGGTCGATGGCGTCGGGATCGCCGAGTCCCAAGAAAGCGTGCGAGATTCCGGACCGTCTGCGGGGTACTTGCAAGGAACGGTCCCCATCACCACCCCAACACGAAGTCTCTAACGGATGTCTGAGAGACCGGTTGTGGTGAACTTTTCGCCTCGTTCACTTTCCACAAGCGGACCGAACGCGTGTGCGATGGCACGCTTATTCTTGGCGATGTTCCACGCGTGGAGGACCTTCAAGAGCACGCTTGTCACGCGATGCGTGAACACGGGTGGACGCCCTTCACGACGTATCAATTTTTGTCGCGGGATACATGGGGCGCCGTGCGAGATGAAGACGGCGGTGAATTTGAGGAGCAAAGTGCGGCGCATGAGCTATCGAGCACAAAACACTCACCCCACAGACTCGGCACGGCGGGTGCGCAGGTAAAGCCACGCGATGGCGGCGGAGGGCGAGGCCGCTGCACGACCGTTTGCTATGATCTCGGACGAGCGCTCGATCTGGTTAAGAGCGAGGCATCGACCACGTCTTGGGCAACATCTCTCGACAAACCCGTGAGACGAGGCGGTGTCTCAACGTCTGGTAAATTTCCGAACCACTTAATTGTTAATAAGTTCATAACTTCATGGTGTCTACAATAACATGATGTTCTCTTGCGGAAGAATTGACTTCGCATGTTCCCAAGGTTCCTTCAAGTAGGCAGGAGAAGGATGTCCATCTCTGACGTACAGGAAACAAGGAGCACCGGTCGCACGCGAGGAGTTGGGGTTTACGTACCTTGGAGGATGGATTCCACACAACTCCGACACGTATAGGAGTAGGAAGAGATCCAAGGACCAGACGACGCCTTCGGTTGGAACATGTGATTATTTCACAATTTCAAGAACAAATAACAAACTTGCGAACCAAGTAAATCAACTCATGCGGCGCAAGCCGCCTGATAATTTGGGAGCAAGTCCGCTCGACATCGGATGGCGTCGCGTCCACACATAATTACGGACATGACGGCGTGCAATTACCGATCGGCGGCATCGAGGTAATGTACATCTCGGAGTGCTCGAAAGATAGACCTATAGGGCGCCTTAGCTAATTGTATGCGCTTTTGTAGGAGCCGACGCCGCAAGCTCCAAGTGAGGATAGTAGGGTCGATTCCTATTGAAATTCGGGCGGGGTATGGTGTATCCATACCAGGAAGGGGCAGTGCAGCACGGTGCCCAGCTGGCGCAGGGTTACGCCAGGGTGCAGGTGGACATGGTCCATGACAATTTCATGGCCATCCTACCGAGATTCCCGAACGAAGAAATCGAACACTAGGGATGCCACACACTTTTATCCGGTGGCCCAAGAAGGACATCGACCGACCCTTGGTGACGCGATATCGAGGACCTGCCTCTCCAATAGGACCCTCGTCGATGAGTCCGCCTCAACCAAAGCTTCAGAAGGCCGCCACATCGCTTCCCGTCGAGAAGACGACAAAGGGACAAGAAAAGCGTGTCACCATATCGGTCCCTGAGGCGTCACACGGGAAGGCGTCCCTCAGCCGCCTCGTTAAGGAGAAATCGAAATCGAAGAACATTAAGGCACCTCCCAAACCCGTGAAATACTCCCTCGGAAGTCCGTTGGTCTCTGGCGCAGAAATAAAGAGCTCAGGAGTAGCTTGTCAAGCTTTGCATGATTGGTACTTGCGCAAGACCGGAGCGAAGGGGGTCATCTTTGGAATCACCGTCGGACACGGGAGGGAGCATTTTCTCCACGATCTGGCCGCCGTCGTGGGCTTGAAGACTTATATGACTTATACAACCTAAGCGCCTCGGCGCCTCACTTCTACGATCTTTGGACCTTTGTAAGTGTGTGCAATCAATTTCTACACTCACGTGATACCGATAAATATCATAACTCATCGCTTATGTACGGATACATTATGAAATGTGCCGTCGAATCAAAGAACCGGTGGGTTTCCTCGACCCCACGTGGTCTCCGAGCAAACAATCAACCAAGGCGCATCCTCGTCGAGAATTACATAAAATGGGATTGCTTGCTCGAGCGGCGTGGAGTACATAATGGTACCCTACAACCGAGTAAGTGCTTCAATATTTGCTATACAAATTACGTTTCAACATAGGTTTATATGACTATAGCGACATACACGAGTAGGTTCCACTGGATTCTTCCGATTCTTGTGCCAAAGAGGAACATGGTATTGTACCTTGATTCTCTACTCAACAAAAATCACGACTTCACCATTCTTAAAGAAATACTCGGCGGTATGTAGTCTTCCTCCGCACATAACTCTATTGTAGTCTTCCTTCGTTTTAAATGGACAAGGATAACTTTTTGAATCATGTAGGCGTTCATCGGCTATGTTGCGAGGAGGTTTATACAAGGGAGCGACCGCCACACTGACTCACAGGATGCGATTTCCGGTACGCGCTACAACACAATAATCATATATCATACTCCGTAATATTGCGTCTCGAACTGACTGTGCATATATATGTAATTCTATTTTTGCGGTCGCGCCAAAGCAAAAGCGAGATCACCTATCGCATTCTCGTATGCCATCATATGCGACTATTGATTGCTTCTAGGACGAACGATCCCGGGTTTGTCAATCTCGTAATAATTATCTCCTAATTATAAATGTAAATATATATGCTTACTACTTTACTCTGCTAGCGGCAGGCTTGAACATAGAGTTAAATGCACTCGAGATGGACCAGTCACGCACATTCGAGGAGCTCGTGGCTTCATCAAGGCGGACATAGTTAACACCAACGGAGAGTTTCACGCCGTCGACACCGATGAGCGACCTCAAAGCAGCTTGATTCAATATTGTAATTCACTTTGGTGGTTGTAATTCAATTTGTAACTCTAGCGACAATATATACTTGAAACATTCTTTTGTAATTGATTTTGAGTTAAATGATCACTTTGAGTTGTCGGCAATTATACGTGACATGTTTCTACTTGCTAGTTTTCAGAGGGCATGGCTAGCAATTCCGAGGCTAGTGAAAATACGAAAAAATTCAATTAGGTTAAAGGACTTATCACGAGCGGTTCTAACAACGAACCGTCGTGATACTAACTTCCTATACGGTTTGTAGTTGAAGCGATGCCGTGATATTTCTTATCACGAGCGGTTCCAACTACGAACCGTCTGTGATCTAATAATCGCGAGCGGTTCGTGGTTGGAAATGCAGTGATTATGTAATATCGCGAGCGGTTCCAACAACGAACCGTCTATGATACTACATAATCACGCAGCGGTTCCGGCTGGGAACCGCTCGTGATTATTCGATATCCTGAGCGGTTCCAACAACTAACCGTCTGTGATACTACATAATCACAGACGGTTCCAGCCACGAACCGTCTGTGATTATTAGTATCACTGACGGTTTTCAACCGTCGTGATAACCGCTGTTATCTCGGACATAACATTCGACGGTTCAAAAACCGTCTGTGATTGCTGTTACGAACCGTCTGTGATGACCTTTTCTGTAGTAGTGTGGTTAGCTCACCGACGGGGAGGTGGACATGGAGGGGGGCGTGAACAAGATCAAGGATGGATAGGGAAGGCGACGACGATCACTCACGTAGTCGCGATCGCTGGAGAGGTGCACGGAGACGCCGACAGAGGAAGGCGACGATGTCTCGCGGGTTTGCGATGGCATCAGCGTGAGAAAGCAAAGTAAGGAATCATGGGCCTGGAACAAGCAACAGGTGGCCAATGATATGCTACAGGGACTGGCACAGGGACCAATGGTCGTCAGAGCTACACCGGTGACAAGCAGAGGTGGTGGCGCTAGCTACGGCTAAGACGATGACTTACAAGGAGACCACAAGACACTAAGGTGAGCAGTGCAAAACCTTCAGAGCTCACCATGATCACAAAGGTGTGATTGGTGATGACGAAGAAGCTCAGTGGTAGCCAGACGACGGTGAGCAGCGGCGGTGACAATGGTTTCAACAACGACGGCTCTCCATGGCTCGAATCAACTGACATGAAGATCACAGTGAGGTTCTGAGAGGCGATGCGATGCTAAAGGAGCTGAAGATGGGAGAAGAAGCCCATCGGGGACAAGGGAAGATGGTGCTGACGATGGCGGTCGGAGATGAAGATGACGATGTGGACCCGGTAGTACACTGCACCAAAGGTGAAATCGATCGAGGGATTCTGTCCGGGGGAGGAAATAGAGCAACATGACGTGAGTGGCGAGGCAAGAGCTCACCGGGGACAGGAGATTTGCTCAACACAACATGACGCAGTACACACCAGAGTTGAGAATGATGACCACATTTTTGGCGATTTAGGGAAGTAGAAGCACGACTAAGTGGCAAAATGGAGACAACGAGGAGTGGGGAGGAAGTAGATAGGCACGACTCGGGCTTTAGTGGATAGACGAGGGCGTTCTCCTCATGGATTCTTCACGGGTCGAGGGCGCTGCGGAGTTACATCATCACTGACGGGTATGGGATAGCTTAGGGAGGCCTTCACAGCGCTGGCGACAGTGAAGCGAGGGCGCAACTACAACGACGGGGAGTGTGGCTTTGTCAACGCCCGGTGTCGTGATATGCTTGGCGTGCACGCGCACTCTAGCGTGGTAGGTGGGATGTGGAAGACGATGTCTGGCAGGTGGGTCCCTGGCCCACCGGCCAGCGGTGGCGACATACGCGAAGAGAGAAAGCACCTTGGCGAAAATACGCCTTCGGCGAAGGGAGACAGCAAGAAGAAGACAGTTTCGGCGAGAACGATGTGAGGGCTAGAAATGGGCCAAAATAGCAGCAGGCTGGGCCAATCAGAAAGAATTCGGCATAATAAGGATTTCCAGATTTTAAAATCGTTTCTGATTTGATAAATTCCAAAATTCATTTTTTTTCAATTTTTAAAATTAGGAAAACAACTCCAAAAATTATGAAATTGTTTGGGGAGACTACTTGGATTAATAGGAACTCAAATAAATTATTTCTAGGATTTTACCTTAATTTGATTCTTTTCAAAAATTCAAAAGTAACTATAAAAAATTAGAATTTTTTAAATAAATGCAGAAAGTGTGAAATCTTCAAAAATGCATAAATGATGATTTTGAAAATAATAACTCGGTTTTGAAATCTTGGGATGTTACATAAACCATAAATTATAAACAATATCTTTGATCAAAATTGTTACGTTTTGACTGCACGTATTTTAGAATACTACTCTTTTATGACCGGAGGGAGTACATTCTATACCATCTATTTTTGTCATTCACATTTCACCCTTTGTGTTTTCTCAAGATTTTAGTTCTAGTAGCTTTTGGCCAATAACGCTTGGAATCTCGTTTTAGTACCCCCCCCCACCCCCACCTTATATTTCTTGTTTATATCCCTAAATTAATGTGTCCTTAGGAGTTGAACTAGATCAATTTTTTTCAAGCTCGTGTAGCTAGCAACTAGCAAGTCCACACAAAAGGTTCATGTAAGATGGTTGCATACTTCCATGGCATAGGGGAGATCAATGCAAGGAGGGGATGCAGAAGAGGACAGAAGGTGTGGGTGCCAATGAGAAAGAAAGTCATTTTGGTGCTCTTCTTTTCTTTGTTTTAGACAATGACACTCACTGTCACAGCCCTGACAGCATCCAGTGCGATGGATGGATTCTAGTCTGATATGACGTATCAAACGAATAGATCTCTATTTGACTCTCTCTGCAGCAAAACTGATGCATATCCCTCCAGTGACCTCAGCCTCTCTCACTAGCTGTCTACACAATAGGACATCTACAAGAAAACATTGCAAGCACATCAGTGGTTCGACTTCAGAGTGGAGTACTTTAAAACGATATAGTAAACTCTAAAATTTACCCTGAAGATACGTGTGTTTTAATTCTCTCTTCACACTCCAACATGTTTGGAGATATACTAGCTAGTAGTAGTTCGAAAACTAGAATCTGACAAGTCCAGACCCACCAACTTGCTACTTAACACTTAACAGTGCTATTGTCGTACTGATACAGTGATATACTATCTCCTTCCCTCTGCACAAATGACTAGTTATCTTATGTTTCCTGCTCCTTAAAACAACCTAATCATTTGATTTTAATATCTCATGGCTAATGGTCTACATACACATCTGCTCCATCTATCACACTAAAAACAAAGAACTCGAATTAAAAAAAATGAATCAGCATATCACAAGCAAAGCTACAGAGAGCTTTACAACCTGCAGAAGCTATCAGGAAGCTGAAGCAGCAAAAGTAGCGGCAAGAATATTAAATAAAGCTGCACCTTTCCTGCCATTGCCTTGCATCAATGCTGCTGAGGCAGAAGGTTTGAAAAGCCACGTCCAACTGCATTTGGTGCAGGGAGAACTACACCTTCGGACTTAGACTTCATTTCTTTCTCTATTCAACCCTCTCTCTCCTCTCAATCTGACACCACTGTACTGTACATTGTGTGTAGCTAGCTGATCATGGAAGAAACAAGCATAGGAACAGAAGGGAGTGTACATCGAGCAGGTGAAAGTGTTCACTTGTTGTGCTCAAGAAAAGCAATGGGACAGAGAAATGAATAGGAAGAGTAGCTTTTAATATATCATGATTTTTTTTTCTCCCTCTGTGCTGCAGTTATTTATGTCATGTATTTGGGCATGTATGGGAGAATCTAGTGACTGATCATGGAAGAGACAAGCAAACGGACAAATAGAGTTGTAGATAAAATAGGTGAAAAGGCCTTCTTGCAATCCTTAAAAGAGCAATTGGACAGGGCAGTGAGTATACATGCATCATGTTTTTTTATAGGTATAGATATATTAGTAGGAGGTATCTTTTGGAATTTTTTTTATTTAATCTTTTTAAATAATATTTTAAAATTAATCCATCGCTAATTTTATTTTTAATTTTGACCCTTTGGTCACACCATAATGCGCAGCACGGCCAAACCATGCTGCCACGCCACTCTCCTAGGGATGGCCAAACTTACCACGTAAGCCCCGTGTGCACGTCGTGCCAGCGAGGCGCGCATACATGGCCG
Source organism: Hsuehochloa calcarea (assembly GCA_036346395.1). NCBI lineage: Eukaryota > Viridiplantae > Streptophyta > Magnoliopsida > Poales > Poaceae > Hsuehochloa > Hsuehochloa calcarea. The sequence goes on along the minus strand of CM070603.1, from coordinate 28,965,102 downwards.
TTGTCACGCCAGCACTCTTGGCGTTATGATCCTGGCTTGTCACGCCAATGCGCGTGGCGTGACAGAGATGACTTAGGTGACGGCGCCCACCCAGTTCTTCATTTTCCCCCCAGTCCCCCCTCTTCCTCCTGCGCGCCCTCTCTCCTCCCCACCCCCATCCTCCCCAAATCCATCGATTTGGATCCTATTCGGAGTCCGTAAACCCGTGAAGATCACCCCCAAGGTAATCTTACACATTCCCTCCCTTTTTCGGATTAAATCGGTTAGATGTGTGGATTTATGGTTTTGGCCGAATAGGATGTTTGAGAGCAATTTGTTTGTTGCTACTATATTGGTTTTCTATTTCAGTGAAGTTAATTAGGCATGTAAATGGATTTAATGGGCAACCTTTATAGGTGAATCACTTCAAATTTATCATATTTCAATAAAACCAAAAAACTTTTGATTGTACCTATAAAAATTTACCGGTACAAAATGAATGTTTTTGTACATTTCTGTAGCATAATGGAAAGAAAGTGATACTACACTACTTAATTACAGACAAATTAGGTCTAGAACATATGCATACTTCAGCTTCTGTTGGATTTGAACCAAACTCTAAATTGTTTTTGGTCGATTCGGGTACAGTTATAGAATTTGTTTGGCATCTCATCAAGTTTCTTGTGTGAGGACACAAATCAATCTACAACTAATTAATTTCCAAAACATCTTTAAAAAATATATATAGGGTTGGGATTTGGGAATCACAATGGTGCTTGTCTGGAAAAGTTTTTCAGTAAATAGTAGAAGAAAGCACTAGTGAGAATTAAAAAAACTTTCCTAGGGAGGATGTGAAAATGTCAAAACACATGTGCCTACAGCTAAGGTGAGAGGAATCAGAGTCATAGTTTGGTTTTCAAAGTTAGTATGAAAATGTATCCTTTTCAGCTTGTTTTCAGAAGTTTATTTGAGTCTATCAATTTCAAACAGTTTTTGGGGTTTGTAAGGGATTAATTGAAGGTACCATTGTTTGATATATTCATAAAGCAGATTTAGCCCCTAATTGGTAAACTCCTCTATCTGCAAGCATATTCAAGCTTTAGAACTAATCAAAATATTTGTACCCTATTTACATGTACATTGGTCTTTCCTATAGCATATTAGTCATACTTTTAGCAACTATTTTTGTAAGGTTCTATCATAATTTTCAGACACGTCAATGGTGGTAGGAATGTTCAGGTTTAGTTTTCCTAGAGTAGGAGGAGGGGTGCAGTGATGGGAAATGTCCTTTTAAATTTTTGTTTCTTTCTCTCCAAATTTGTCAATTTAATTCTATTTTTTTCTTCTGAATTGCTTGGTTGACTAAATGATCTAATTTTGAATTTCTTGGTTGACTAACCCTGTGACACGCCAAACTTTTGTGTAATCAACGTTGTGAAGATGTTAATTTTAGAGTTTGCTCAATAAAGAGGCATGGTGTGTGTCTCTAGTTATGTATGCATTTTGTGAATGTGAGGTGGAGAGAATAACATGCATGCATATGTATATACAAGTATGTACCTTATTTACATGTACTTTGGTCTTTCTTATAGCATATTAGCCAAATTTTCAACAACTAATTTTTTAAAGGTTCTTTCATAATTTTCAGACACGTCAATGGTGGTACGAATGTTCAGGTTCAGTTTTCCTACATTAGGAGGGGCAGTAATGGGAAATGGCCTTTTTAAATTTTGGTTTGTTTCTCTCTGAATTTGTAAATTTAATTATGTTTTTTTTTTCTGAATTGCTTGGTTGACTAAATAATTTAATTCTGAATTTCTTGGTTGACTAACCCTCTGGCATGCCAAACTTTTGTGTAATGAACGTTGCAAAGATGTAAATTTTAGAGTTTGCTCAATAAAGAGGCATGGTGTGGGTCTCTAGTTATGTATGCATTTTTTTGATTGTGAGGTGAGGAGCATAACATGCATGCATATGTATCTAAAAGATCCATCCCTCTAAGCCTCTTTGTCTGGTTTTTTGTGGATTATGTTTATTTTTGGTGATTCCAACTTCAGTGAGTCCAAGTAATACCACACTTATTTTCCGTAAAGGAACAAAAGAGAATTTTGCTTAGCTGGATTCTTACTTTAGTACTGACTTTGCAATGCTTTGTTCGCATTGTTGGATGTAGATGGATAAAGTTGTACATATTTTTACTGGTGGGCCGGTTAGCCAAATAGGGAGTGTTGCCGACTTTGTTGGCATGAAGTGACTGTGCTTGTGTTTCAAGAATCACCAGACTTTAGAACTCTTTTGACAAGGATTAAGTCGACCTTCGAATGGGATGAGCCCGCGGTCGTTGTCGGAATGGAGAGGCAGTATGATGTTGGGCTGGGTTCAAAGGTGCATGCCTTGTTGATGCTAATCTCGTGCGATGATGATTAGGACATGTACAAGGAGGTTGTGCTCGCATCTCAGGTCTGGTCGTTGGAGGTTGTGGTGGAGAAGACAATCGTTGGTGAGGATATGTGAAAGAATACGATTGTGGTGAATAACACCATGGAGGAACTTGAATCCGCTATGAAACTTTTGCAAGGTCCACCAATAGAGGAGCAACCGTCCCAAGATGTCTTGGTGTCGGTCTTAACAACAATGCCCCCATTGATGGATTTGTGATACATGCCTATTTCTTTGTCGCACCATGTTAGTGATTATGTGACTGATTTCAATGGCGCTGTAATGAATAACGTGCTTGACGAGGAGGTGTTTAGAGAGGAACAGTCCATGAGGTTGAGTCCGACGAAGGTTGGAGCTTGACCGAAAATGAAGCATCCGCTCCACTTTTCCTCTCTGAGGAAGACTGTGTTCTTCAAAGTGTAATGGGTGAGATCCCGTTGGTGCATGCATTATAGGATGTTAGAATATTTGGTAAGCGGTCTGTGCAAATGGGTTGAAGAGCAGGGATGCGGACCCGACAAATGACCTCATACGCAAGGACATGTTGTTTGCAAGCATGGAGGATATGAAGGTTTGGCTGTAAGAATACTCAGTGAGGCACCATCGTCCGTTTATAGTACAACACTTTGATATGAACAAGAGGTATACCGTGAGGTGCGAAAGGGGGTGTGGATGGAAGGTCTGGGGGTGGAAAACTAGAGACAAGTAATAGAAAATAACTAATGTGGTGCAACCTCACTCTTATGGGACTGAACGAGTGTCCAGGGAGAACCTTCAGGCGACCGCTAATTTTATTGCAAGGCGCATAACCGGGGTTGTGGCTGTCGACCTTGATGTGACCGTCACCACCCTTATTGAGGCTATATTTGGGTTCATTAAGTATCACATGAAGTACATGAAAGCATGGAGGGCAAAGCAAAGAGCGATGCAGTTATTGTGGGGTGATTGGAAGGAGGCTTATGTGTGCTTCCTTGAATCCTAATCGCTATGCAAGCCAAGAACCCAAGCATGGAGTTTTATCCATCGTACGGGAACTGAACGGAACCCAATGAAGGAGTTATGAAACATGTTCTCGGGCAGGTGTACTAGTCTTTTGGGCAATGCGAAGATGCCTTCAAGCATTGCAGACCTGTCTTATCAGTTGACACCACATTCCTAACCAGGAAGTACTATGGTGCTTTGATGGTCGCCGTGGGTATTGATGCGTAGGACCAGCTGATTCAACTAGCATTCGCACTTACTGAGAATAAGAACAATGCAAGCTTGCAATGGTTCATGGATATAGTTCGTCTACGCCTTGTCGGACCTGGACAAAAGGTTTGTATCATCTCGGATAGGCACTGTGACATCCCGAATGCTGTGAAGAGCAAACTAGATGGACACCCGGATGTGCTGCATAGGCGGTGCATGCATCACTTAGCGGCTAATTTTTTTAGGAATGTAGTAGGGAAGATCTCACAAAAAAGTTCAAGTTGTTGTGCAGCTGTTTGGAAAAGAGGGACTTCAAGGGCAAGCTAATGGAGCTGAGGGGACTGACCAACGAACGAGGGAATAAGTGGTTAGACGAGGTCTTGCAACACAAGACGAAATGGGCACAAGCATATGATGAAGGTGGATGTAGGTATTGTATAATGACCATGAATATCTCAAAAGTGTTCAACAATGTTTTGAAGGGCATCCGTGCTATGCCAACATTGGCCATCGTAGAGTACTCATTTAGGAAGACCAACTCATACTTTGTGGATCGGTGGACCCGTGCAAAGGATGCATACAATGCCGATGAGTATTGGGGTGCGGCTACTGCCAAACATCTTGCTCTAGTGGAGGACGAGTCATGCAAACAGGAGGCGGAGGGTTACAATCCGACTTTGCATATCTACGCCGTCAGGGCAAGTGGGGGGCATCGATAGGGGGTGATCGTTATGGGTGCCGAAACCACAGAGTGAACCGACCACTAGAGATTGCACTTGCATGGTCCTGGCTTTGCTACATGTCCCATGCTCATACATCGTCACCGCATGTCGCGTGCGCGGTGTAAGTCACCTTTTGAACACCTTCATTACCAAGGAATTCTCAAAGCTAGCCGTGATGAGGACTTGGGAGAAGAGGTTCTAGCCTTACCTTGATTCCTTGCATTGGCCACCCTACGTTGGGAAAGAATACATTCCCAACAAAGAAATGGTGAACAAGCGACGCGGTAGGAGAAAGAGGAAAGGACTTCATAACAAAATGGACTGCTAGCAGTAGGCCGGTAAGGACATGTACAGCCTAGGGGACTTCGACAATGCCACCATAACCAACAGGTGCTCGGAATGTCATGAGCACGGCCACACTAGAGCAAAGCATGTGAATAAGGATTGCCAGTCGCGTAGGGTAAGGCGGCGTCGCTCACGTGTCTTGCACCCCTGAGGTAACCGCCATGGTCATTGTGCGAAGAGTATTGATGTGTCTTTATTGTGTTCTCTTTGTTGCATTTTCTCCATTATTTTGTACTTCATGTGTACTAACAATTTTTTTCTTCTATTGCAGGATGTCGCAGCATCCACAGTACATGTTGCTCATCTCGGAGTACGATAATGACCACCACGCACACCTTATAGCCGATGAGGATACGGTGAGATTTCTTAATCCGGTGTTCGATCATTCTTTCAACTTTTTGACCATGTGGTTGTTTCACTTATGTCTATGCACATTTCTCTGGCAGGTACTCCAGCCTCTTCGCCCTCAGACCCACACTCCTCTAGATTGGGATAAATAGTAGTACGTGTCATACGTTCACGATGTTGGTTTCCTTGCCTTGGCGCAGATTGTCACCAATGGGCTACCTCGCATGGACGGTGCTACACATACGACACTAGTGGACCGATGGCGCCCAGAGACCCACACATTCCACCTCCTGGCAGGCGAGATGACAATCAAACTATGGGATGTTGCTATGATTCTGGGCCTTCCCATAGATGGGCTTCCTGTGACAGGAGATATTAGCAGTGCGGGTTGGTGTGATCGGGTTAGCGAGTGGCTAAGTGTGCGACCGGGCGACCCGGCTCAGGACACGAGGGACAATCGACCGTTCGCCGTGCTTACGTCGTGGCTGCATGCAAACTTCAACGTGTGCCCACATGACGAAGATGAGGTCACAGTGCATCGCCTCTCACGGGCATGGGTGTGCCATCTACTCGGGTCCTTCCTTTTCCCCAATGGTACCGACAATGCCATCTCCTAGATATACTTGCCCAAGATGGCTGATTTTGGAGCGGCAGGGACTTACAGTTGGGGTTCTGCTGCAGTGTTTTGTTTGTACCACCACTTGTGCAACGCATTCCGCTCACAGAGTGCCGACGACAACTTTTGTGGCTACACATACCTCCTACAAGTGTAGATGTTGGAGCATTTGCCCGTGGGTAGGCCCACTCATGCTTCCTTGCAGGTATGGAAAATTTTGTTTTTTTATTGTTTCTCATTCAATAAAAATGTGACTGAAATCCATCTCCTTGATGACCCTTCGTCGCTTCCAACGGTAGCCTACCTCTGGAGTTCCATCGTGCCATCTACTGGGCATCTGAGGTTGCAGTAACTCCGCTACACAAACGAGCTCGACGTCATCACTCAAGACCAGGTATAGGTTCATGAGTTAATTTGCATGTTGATAATTTTTTTCTAACTACGATTTCATCACTAATGTCTTGTAAATCTTGTGCAGGTCACGTGGCTGTCATATACTTGCGATGAGGTCCTAAAATGGAGTTGAACCTGATGTGTGCGTGGGACGTTGATTCTCTCACCATTGATTTACTTCCATGCGGTGGAGTACCACATGCCCCAACGGGTGATGATAAAGTTTGGCAAGCTTCAAGATTGTCCACCGATTGAGTTTCTCGATAGATCTGAACCTTTATGTGTAAGGGTACCTATCGCCGTTCGTTTCCACTGTTGGTTGCGGTTTCAATGTTAACAGCTAGCTTGTTTGCGTGCCAAGATTAACCCAAGGCGGAGGTACCAGCACATCGACTAGGCTAATTATTACCGTGCGCACGTGTTGGAGTGGGCTGACCGATCCAATCGATACAGGGACGTGCCGCAGATCCATCAGAGGCCTCAGTTCGTCAACTACCTCTAGTGGATCCACGACGTCGCGTGCCTGCAACTTTGACCAACCATCACCCAGGCGGACATAGGGGAGGGTCACTCATCTAACGAGGATATCATAGACGAGTAAGACGAGTTCACACGGATGGACACGCAGCTGGAGAGGGCCCCCATCAATGCCTACTAAGTGAGTAAATTTTAGCCCCTACTAATTTCCCATGTCACAGCCGGTGAAACTAATTTACATTGTTTACCTGTTCACAGGGAAGGTAGCTGGCACGCATAAGCAAAGAGGCTGGTGAGGTGCTCATGCTACCGGAGGGTTCGGAGGGGAGCTACAACCGCATGAGAAACTTTGTTGAGGTATTCCACGCCTTCAGTACCTTACGAAAATTGCATATGCTTCTGGAAATAAAAAATAAAAATATAACTAGTGTTCATGTGTGTACAGTGTATCTGACGTCTTAATTGGTAAATAGTAATAATTAGGAAAACATAGAGTAAGATTGATGATGATTATCCCTAAATAGATTGAAAGGGCATGAGGGAAAAATCAATGGAACAAAGAAGCATTACTCCAATCAGTTTGATGATCAAAATTGCTTGCACAGTTGTCACATGATGCCATTGTTGCAATTGGCTTAGAAATCTTATTGACCATACTTTGGTAAGGATGTGGTATTGTAGTTGTTAGCATTATCCCACCAGGTCAACAAACTATTTCCTTTTTTATGTGTAGCATGGCTTGAATAGCATGACTTATATTTGCTTGTCTCTATCCTCTTAAATGGGAAGAGTGACAAATAATTAAGGAACATTTGAAAGCGGAGGTAATAAACTAACAACATCATGATTATCCTATGGACCTTATAGAACTTTGTAAGCTTTGAGAAAAATTGTATCTCGGTGTTGTAGATTCTTACTCTATTTTTTCCCCTGTAGATGGTTTGCTGCCGATGCCGGCGAATGGCGAATAAAATGAATTGCACTGCGGTGGGAGATGTTGTTCAACCTGCCCCAGCACAGAGTGGCTCATCGCGTGGTACATCATCAATGGCAATGACATACACTTCGGCCGCACGAGACGACAATGAAGAGGAGGAGGACGACGACGTGGATGCTAGGTTGCCCGACGAGATGGTCCTCTCAGACCTTATTGGTGCACCTACCTCGACGCAGCCTACTCAGGCCATGCCTCCGCGCCGTAAACACTGTGATTGCCTGGACATTAGTTCAGTCAACGTCGTTGAGGGCACGTGTGGTGAACATCTAGCTTCTAGGTTCACACCGGGAACGGGTCTGCTACGAAAGCGTAAGTGATCACTACTACAAAACAGATCATAGAAGACGCCTCATCACAGACGAAACTTTAAAACCGTCTGTGATAAAATAATCACAGACGGTTCCAAGACAAACCGTCTGTGATATGGACCTATCACAGATGGTTATCTTAGAACCGTCTGTGATATGAACCTATCACAGACGGTTTATAAATACAACCGTATGTGAAGTATCACAGACAGTTCTGACCATGAACCGTCTGTGATGACTTAGAGTATCATAGACGGTTCTGACCATGAACTATTTGTGATTCGCAGCGCGGGAGTTCGAAAAATTTTGAACGCGTGCGCGGGAGGCAAAATATTTTGGTGTTGTCCTTATAAATAATAGCCGAGTCGAGGCGAGATGTGCTGGGGAGGGTGTCGAACCCGCGAGTCGCCGACGTGTTGCTAGACTTCGTTTTCGTCGACGTGCTTCGGTCCAATTTCGCCGCCGCAGGCCTCCACGACAAGAACCTCGTCCTCCTCAGCTGTAAGCAAACAAACTTCTTCTTCCTCGATGACTCGATCGATCATGGTAGCTAACCTATGGGTGCATGTACGTAAATGGTAAATGGGTACATCGGCTCACATCCGCAATGGCTTCGCCGTCATCACCTCCAACGCCGTGCTCTACAACGACACCTCACCACCCTCTTCGCCGACACCATGGTCAAGATGGGCAATATCGGGGAACTCATCACAGGCCGTAAGGGGGAGGTCAAGAAGGTTTTCGTATGGGAGTGATGCCTTTTTCATGTATTTTTAAGAGTCTCTGAAGATGAAAAAGCTCACATAAACTGTGATGGTACCAACTATGAAACAATCAAAATTTGATTTTTTTTGCAATATAAAAAAACTATCACAAACGGTTCTGAAGAAGAATTGTCGGTGATAATTACTATCACAGACGGTTCTTGTTCATCACCCTCTGTGAAAATAGACTATCACAGACAGTTCTCTGTGATACCTTTTTTCACAGACGGTTTGAAAACCGTCTATTATCACAGACACATAAAATTCAGACAGTTCAAAAAACCGTCTGTGATGATAGTTTAGAACCGTCTGTGATGAGGTTTTGTGTAGTTGTGGATGCAATGAATGGATATATGCATACAAAAATGACTGAGTAGAATGAAATGATTGAATGGATGAATATATGCATATCTGCTTCTAGGTTCTCTTTCTTGTTGAATGAAATGATTGAATGAATGAATATATGCATATATGCTTCTAGGTTCTCTTTCTTGTTGAATGAAATGATTGAATGGATGATTGAATGAATGAATATATGCATATATGCTTCTAGGTTCTCTTTCTTGTTGAATTAAAAGATTGAATGGATGACTGAATGAATGGATAAAAATATAATACCAGGTTCTCTTTCTTATTGAATGGATGACTGATTGAATGAATGAATATATGCATATATGAATGACTGAGTAGATGATTTGTTATTGCTGTTGTCTGTTGGTAGCAATACTATCACCATGGCATCACAGAGTGGTCTTGCCATACTAGTATCCATGGCGTGATAGGACTAAGCACCCGAAGCGGGGACCAGGCTTGCAACGCCTTTTGAATTGCCCAAGCACTAGCGTGGCAGCATGGTTAGGCCATGCCAGTGACCATGGCATGACAGAATGGTACTGTCACGCCAGGATCCATGCCGTGATAGGACTTAGCATAAAAAACGGGGACCGGGCTTACAAGTCCTCTGGAATTACCCAATCACTGGCATGGCGGCACAGTTAGGCCACACCAGTGACTATGGCGTGACAACGTGGTACTATCACGGTAGTAACTATGGCGTGGCGGCACAGTTAGGCCCACTACAAGGAGGTGCGCATTAGCTTGCATTCACGTTGAGGATGGTAGGGGTAGAAGGAAATGACCAGAGACTCATCGAGGTGGTGGCTAACTAGAAAATGGTTGCGGCGGCCGGAGATGAAGAAGAAAGTCGATTCAGAGCATTCCTTGTGTTTGAACCCTCAGCAACCGAGGAAAAAGCATTAGTGAAGTATATGACACAAAATAACGCGATCAAGTGAGGGTCAAGCTCACCAGAATGTCGGGAACAAAGATATCCAGAGAGGGGTCTGCACCAGAGGTGAAGAAGACGACTGCTTGTCCGAGCTATGGGGTTCCAGAGCTACATCAAGCACAGAAGAAGTATTAGTGAGGCAAGAGGCACATGGTGATGTAGGTGGCATGGGCAAGGAAGCTCACCCGAGCTAGAAGTGTTGCGGAGCTCACTCACCGACGCTGAGAATGACGCTCTCGTTCCTGGTGAACCAAGGAGCGAGAAGCTCTGATTATTGCTGGGAAGCGAGATTGGTGAGCTAGGATCACTGTGACACAGTTAGAGGTTTAATTTATATATAAGTGAGTAGAGCGTGAGAAATGCGACGAGAAGATATGGCTGTGGCGAGTATCTCGAGCTCCACTTCGTCATCTCCGCTAGTGCGGGGGAGTTAGGTGCCATTAAGGAGGTAGCTGGCATGGGTGGAGCTAAGTGGAGGTGATGGAAGCAGCTGAAGCGTGATTCTGTGGTCGGCGGTGGAAATCCACGGCGAGGCGCGAGAGAGCGTGCTGGCACCCTTGCGACAAGGACCAAGCCAAGGTGGAAGAAGGGTGCCGACAAGTGAGGCCCACACGTCAGCGAGCGTGTGAGTGAGTGGGGTTGGCACATGGAAATGGGCTGACTCAGATGCGGCCCAAAAGTCCGGTGGGAATTCAAAAACATATTTTTAAATTTCCAAAATTTGGCTGAGTGTTTGCCGAATTTTTGTATTAAGTAAGAAGAGTCCTAAATTTACAGAAAAATTTTGAAGGGTTTGTGACAATGTCTAGTTTCGTGCATAAATTTTCTAGGATTTTATACGCTCTGTGATTTTCCCAAAAATTCTTACAAATTGCTGTTTGTAGAAAATTTTATTATTTACTTTATACAAAAAGTTGAAATATTCAAGCATAGAAGATCTTCCATATAGAATAAGTTAAAAATCACTTTCCTATTTATTTTCACTAGGTCTTCCCAAAAATAAAATTTAAGGATGTTAAACCACGAGTGTTAGCGTGACAAGGTAGGGTTGTCATGCCATACTTGCGGGCATGACAACGGCCACACATGCCCTTTACGCTGGTACAATGTGCACTTGAGGGCTTGCGTGGTAGATTTGGCCACGCCGAGGTAGGTGACGTGGCAACATGGTTTGGTCATGCTACGAGTTATGGCGTGGTCAAAGGGGTCAAAATTGAAAATAAAGTTAGCGAAAGGTAATTTTAAAATATTATTAAAAATAATTAAATAACTAAAAATATTCTATCGTTTGGTCCGTTCCTTTTCCCCCACGGCAGCATGGTGTTTCCGTTCAACTTGGAGCATGTTCTAAAAAAGGTTCAAGTTGGAACCTTGGAGTGGTGATGGGGTAGAAAATCGCTGGGGCACTTGGTTTACTCATGCTATTCTATATCAGCTGTTTCAACAATTTTGTTTTGAAACTCGAAACTGACAAAATCAAATGCATTTAAAAGACCTGATATAATGGCACAGTTTTGTTTGGTTTATTCAGTTCGCTGGGTGAACTTTTAGTTAATTAAACATGCATGCATTCAATAATTAGTATATATTTTAATTTGTGAAATATCTTATGCTATGTAACATTTTGAGAAAGCATCATGTTTGTCATCAATATACATAGACATCTTATTTGTTTTTTTTTTCCTAGATGTAAACATGTACACTCAGCCCGATCCCAACTGTGAATTGCATGCACAATTGTAAAAATGCATTGAAATAATAACCAATTTTTTTGTTTAACTCATCTTGCTTAATTATTCCCTTAAAACAGTTTATAACCCATAAAATTTTGTTTATTAAGTTATTTAAACTCGATCGGTGAATTTCTTTATAGAAAAATATAATGTTCCGAATTTTTTTTACAGATTGAAGAAAATATAAAATGTTCGTTTAAAATGGTTATTTTCTGAGAGAATATGATGCTATATCATTTATCTTATGATGATATTTTCAGGAAATCAAGTAAGAAAAAAGCAAGAACAATTTCAGTTAGCTTTACTTTGCCCTCTAGTTCTTTTGGTCTTCTAGCTTCTCTATATCCCTAGGCAATTTAAACACGTAGAATAATGGCTGCGGAAGGCTTTATTTTATTCAAAAAAGAATGAGCTACAAAGTAGAGCAGTAGAGGTATGCAGGCTGCAGGCTGCAGGCAGTCATAAAAAAAATCTAGCTAAAAGCTAACAAACAAAATGTTATCATGGGGCATTTCATATGTGACGATTAATACTGTATATTAGCATTGGCTACGTCTGAGTGAAAGGTAAACAGGTCTCCACTGTGAGAATGTGCATTTAATCTAGTACTACATTGCTTTGAAGTAATCATGTACGACACATCTAAAGAAAATCCTTATAAATCTATTCGAATTACCAATGTCAATCAAACTTGCACCGTTGCTGAAGTATGTTACTAGCATCAATATAAGTTATCACGAATTTAATTATTTGATCCACGAATTAACTAAGAGTAGTGCCTTCCCCCATAAAAAAATGAATTTGAAATTAGATGATAAACCTGAAAAAGGTAGCGAAGCTAAAGGCTAAGAAAAGATCTAAAGCTTACGGTTACAGGCAAGAGTAAAGGAGCAAACTTGAAGCCCTCTTTTGTTACTTTGATCATTGCAGCTGTAATCAGCGGCGGGCAAAGATAAAAGAAACTGTAGGACAAGGCATAGTCCACCAGATATAGGCCATTAGATTTTGTGCAACCATTTACCTTTACCTTTTTTCTCCTCCTTTTCCATGTTAATCCATACAGTTAATTGACAGGGATTTGTGGACTCATATCTCGTGATTCTTAACTAGCTGAAAGCACAATGCATTTGCCATTGGGGTCAAGCTAGCTACCATGCATGGGCTTCACATTCTTGAAAGGGCTCTCTCAGGCTTAGGGGAGGTTGCTCAAAGAGATAAAAGTCTAGCAAAGAACATGTCTTTATGCAAAAGATGAGAGCATTAAAGCAAAACTAGCTATGAGATTCTCATGAATTGGGATCCACCAGGGTGCTCTGCATGCATGCAGCATATACACAGCTCTAATTCCCTTTTCTCCTGTCTTTTAATCAGATATGCATTTTCATCTGACATGCACGCATGATCATTCTTTTAATGCTGCAATAGTAAGTTGATATATATATACTTGCATTTGAGGAAATGTTAATTTGCATGGTGACTTTCCAGTTATATTATAGTTTGGGTTCAACCGGTGTAGACATGGAAAACAATCGCCGAAATTGGAAATTTCGGTGATTTCGCCCCCTCCGAAATTTCTATAATTTGTTCAAAAAATTTAGAAATATTTGAATTTGAATAAATTCCATCCTAAATTTGATTTTTGGACAAAATTCAGTCAAATTTCAAGTCAAAATTTTATCCAGTTTGAAAACCCACAGAAATTTTGATGATTTTGCCCCCTTCGATTTTTCTGCAAAACGAAATAAAATTCCCTGTGCAGATTGATTCGCATCCTCGCAAAAAAAAAAAAAACTCTAAACGAAATAAAGTTCCCTGGTGCAGATAGATTCGCATCCTCGCAAAAAAAAAAACTCTGCAGCTAAACACCTAGCTACTAGTAGCTATAGGCATTCTATTATATGAAAAGATGGATCCTAGCTACCTGCGACAGAGAAGGATTTTGCAACTGTTAAATCAGAATGGTACACACTTTGTTACATTTTGCAGTGCCAGTTTTCAAAAGGATTCCAGTTTTTGTTTTGTGCGCCCTAGGTTGTTCCGCCACTGCTTACTAGCAACTACACAAGCAGATATGCTTACTCATTATTTTCTGGATCATTTTTCTCAACAAAAAAGGATACATTCAGTTCATACACGTTGTTGAATTTTTGGCATCAACGAGTTCACAAAAACGTTTTACTAGTTGTAGTTTAGAAGGAAAAAAGTTCGGCATAGCACTATAGCTACATGCTTCATGCTTGCAGTACCAGAAAACCTCAAACCTCTTGCATGACAATGCGGGCTCGATTTCAACATTAAACATTTACACAACAAAATCAGCAAAAGGGAATGGATCAGCAGCGTAGGGAGCAATACTAGTACTCGCTGCCATTTTTGTCTTTTAGGCTATCAAGAGCTCAGTCTGTTTACCCCTATATATATCCCCACTCAAAGAATTTTAACTATAAGTAGAAAAACAAACTAGCTAGTCTTACTACATGTTAATCACCTCTAACTAGGTTCCAACCATACTCCATTAGAAACACATAAGATGCCAATCTACCACAATTACCGACCTAAAACTAGAGAAAATTGGTAATAAACCCCCAAAAGCGTAAAAAAGAAAATCAGGTGACTGAAAATGAGCAAATTAACCGACAAAAAAATAAATCGCTATTCAGATACTAGTAGTATATGTCAGCTTTGCATGCATGCACGCATGCATGAAGCAATATTATCTCAAATGGACATTGATAATCTGTATCACCATATACCAAATCAAGTCTACACATACAATTAGAACTCACCTCTTAATCATACATCGATCATTAACTCCCTCCTGCATATATATGTGTTTCGATATCAATTAAAACCCTTGATATATTCGCACTATCTATACGCCTGCTTCATGTATATAGATAGTACGTACTACGTATCATGCAAATTAACAACGTACGTAGTCATCAATTCAAGCTCCCTCCCTCCCGAACATTTTTTTATAATCTCAACACAAACACAGACCCTGACCGACCGACGGACCGACACATGTATATATTGGCATATATACTCACCCTAGCGATCGGATCGATGATCGCCTGATCTTGGCGCCGGCGGCGTCCACTGGTGGTGATCGTTGCCGGCGGCGTTAACGGTGGTGGTGGCGGCGTGGTCGACCTCCGAGGAGGGGTCGCGGTCGTCGTCGTCGAGGTCGAAGCAGTCGATGCCGCAGGCGGCGTGGCCGCGGCCGAAGGCGCGTATGTGGTCCTTGAGGGAGCGCTTGTGCTTGAAGTCGGAGCCGCAGGCGCAGTACCAGAGTTTGCCGCAGTTCTTCTCGTGGGTGCGCCAGTCGCCGCGCACGGCGAAGGCCTTGCCGCACTTGCGGCACATGAACGGCTTGATGCCGTGCTTGCGCTTGTAGTGCGTCTGCAGCGTGCGGAAGTCCTTGAGCGGCCGCGCCCGCGGGTGGTCGATGTTGTTCCGGCACCCCGCCGCGCAGCAGTAGCACGGCAGCCGCAGCATCGCCGTCGGCTGCGTCCCCCGCAGCGACTCCGGCCCCTTCCGGTACTGCGACCCGTGCCCCCACATGTGCATCTGCATCATTGACATCCATAAATATGCATGGTTAATTGCATTAGATTACTAGATCATTCAGGACACGCTTAATTCACACATGCATGCATGCAGTGGTGGTGCAAGTTAGCTGCAAGTACAGCGGCATTGCATTGCAGCAGTTTGGTTAGTCAGGACTTTGGAGGGTGAGAGCTGGAATGGAGTAAGTGAAGTGGCTCTCTTCACGTGTTGGGAACTTGGGAGGCAAGAAGGGATGGGGGGATAATTAAGTTGCAGAGGGACCAGTTCTCTCTTAATTTGTTCTTGGATGCCTAGCTTGCTTTGCTGCTGCATAGATGCATCAATCGAGGGGGGCGGCCTATGAGGAGAGCAAAAGGGATGTTATGCAAGGGATCTGAGACTGTACAAGACTGAAGGGCACTGCTCGTGGTGGGGTTTGTTGAACTCAGAGAGAGAGAGGTGTTGCACTCAGAGAGAGAGGTGTTGCTTGTGTTGCTTGAGATGCACATCTGTGTAACCTTCAAGGAACTGATCAGTGAAAGATAAAGAGATGCCTTTTTGCTAGATCTTTCTTCGCAGATCTCTCTCTCTCTCTCTCTCTCACTCACTCTCTCACTCTCACTCTCTCTCTCTCTCTCTCTGCATCCACTGCGAATTGAAAAGGCACAAGAAGCACAAACTCCAAGAGTAGTAGCTAGCCACCATAGGAGCTCAGAGTTCTCCATGTCAATGGCCGTTTGAGAGCCATTACTGCATGCCTCTGTGTCCCTGCGTGGTTCAATCAAATCAAAGATTCGGTAGAGAGAGAGAGAGAGAGAGAGAGGGAGGGATCAAAAGGAGGTATAGTTGTAGTACTAGAGCAGCAGCACTCCCTCCTAGATCCACCACCACACACACAAGCTTCCCACAACTGAACCCACTGCAAACACACCACAAAAGGGCCTCAGATGCATTCACAGCTCCAATTCATGCAGCAAGGATCGGAAAATTCAGAACCCGGCCAACTCCAACATGCATGCAAATCAATTACTAAGATCACATTTCAAACAGAACCGAGCGCCCAGAACTAACCAAAAGATGCACAAAAATAATTAACCACGAGTCAGTGAAACCAAATCCGACATGCACCAGCAAGAATCAGAGAGCAGCTAGCTAGCAGATCAACAATCACCTGCATGTTGTTGTATCTGTTGAAGGTCTTGTAGCAGACCGGGCAGGAGAACTGTGTGGGCCCAATGAGGATCTGGGAGGGGGTGGGGATCCAGTACTGGCCCTTTGTCAGCCTCCCTATCCCTATGGAAGCACACCCCAGCGGCATGGTGACCCCATCCTCCCCTTCCCCCTCCCCCTCCCGCTCCCTTTCCTCTTCTCCTTCACCACTGCCTCCCCCCTCTCCTACCTGCCCGTCTTGCAGGCTTCTCCCTCCTGCTGCTGATCCTTCTTGGTGGTCCCCACTGCCTGCTGCTGCTGCCTCAGAGGGGCTGGGCCTGGGCAGGCCTATGTGCAAGGCCACTGTGACCTCCCCTGCCTGATCATCAGCAGCCGGTGCTTCTTGGTTGCTGCAGGAGGTGGTGTGTGTGTAGGCCTCGTCCTTCTGATCTTGATCATGGTGGTGGTGGTGTGGCTGGGTTGATGGTGTGAGGCTGAGGAGGGGGAGGGCTTCCCTGATGGGAGGGGAGGAGGGTGGTGGGTGGAGGTAGGAGGTGTAGCTGGAGAAGGAGGGGGAGGTGCTGTATGAGGTAGGGGAAGGGTTGGAGTAGCGAAGGTGGTGGTAGCCTCTCAAGAAATTGGTGTAGGGGTCTCCCATGGAGGAGGAGCCTAGGGTGGATTGGTGTGGAGCTGAAGATAGGAGAGAGGTGTGGATGGGAGAAAGGCAACTATTATAAATAGAGAGAGAGAGAGAGAGAGAGAGAGAGGTGTTGTGTGTGCGTGTAGCCCTAAAGGTGTAAATGAGGTTGTAGAGGAAAAAAGGGAAGTTCACTAGATGAGAGAGAGAGAGAGAGAGAGATGAGGATCACCTGGCTGACAGCATAGAGAGGGAGAGGGAGAGGGAGAGGGAGAGGGAGGAAAAGGTTGATGGTGAGTAGGAACAAAAGAACAAAGTTTGGAAGGGGGAAGAGTGGATATTACTAGTATGTCTGTAGCCAGTAAATGGTGATAATCTTGGGACTTGAAGGAATGAACACTCATTCCCCTTGTTATTCCCATGGGAATATGGGAACCAAACATCCCATGCAATAATTTAATTGACCACAGACAAAAAAAAGTTTCACTCATTAATATATTTGGTTGTGAGCAGTATGCCTGCAAAAAAAAAAAATAATCAATGATCACATAAAAATTATCTCAGTACGTAATTTAATATTTGTTTGTGCAAGGTCTAGGTGAAAAACAAACAAATATGAAACCATATTTACATGACAAATTATTAAATTAAAGCAGTAGAACGTGCACATGCATGCATCATGTCCTAAATAAACCCCAAACAGGGAGATAATCACAGAGAAGAGACTAGATGGCATCAAGACAAGCTTGCATTGCATGCTTGCGCTAGCTAGCTACATGCATGCCGTGCCCCACCTAGAGAGAGAGAGACAGAGAGAGAGAGATGGAGTAGTGGCAACAATCAACACTGTTCTACCGTGTCCTTAGGTGCAAATTATTTTGAGTACTTGTGTATTGCCAAGAAACAATCGACTTGTGCTGTATGGCTAGGCCGCTTTTTTGCTTTGTGTAGTGGAATACTAAAGCAAAACCTTTTGGGTTTATATATAGCTTTCGCATGTTAAGTCATAGATTGCCTTGGTGATTAATTAATGAGTGCGGCTGTTGGTTTGTTTGTACTCATCTTCGAATTAATGCTTAAGGACTCCTGTTTTGATTAATTAAATCTACAATTCGTTGGGACAGGGAACGGTTCACCCTGACAGGCGATATACTTGTTGTCACAACCTGGGACAAGCCAGCTGGCTTTGCCAACAAAATTTTACTCCCTCGTCACTAGATATAGGTTGCGGTGGAATCTATATAATCAAAATTTTAATTTTTCAATCTCTAATATATGCATATATAAATGTATTACTACACTAAAATAATTTCATTAGTTTTTTTGGAAAATACTTTTAAATATATACTTTTTTTATTATTTTTACTAGTATATTATTATAGTTAAAGTCAAGGCCGTGAAAAGTATTAAAAAAAACATATGGTATATTTAGCGACGACGGGAGTACAGCGTTTGGCAACGGCCTTTGGCTAAAAACTATTTTTACAAAGGCCTTTGGCTCAATATTGTTGTTAAGACCCCATTTAGGATATATGCGTAAAATATTTTGTAGGGAACTCTACATCGAGCGAGACACTACTACAGAAAAACTCATCACAAACGGTTCTAAACCATCATCACAGACGATTTTTGAACCGTCTGAATTTTTGTGTCTGTGTCATCACAGACGGTTTTGTAACCGTCTGTGAAAAAGGCTATCACAGACGGTTCTATTCACGAACCGTCTGTGATAGTCTATTTTCACAGACAGTTCTAAACAAGAAAAATCCAAGCCATGGTAAATTCGAAGAGTAAGGAAAAATCCAAACCATGGTAAAACCCTAAAATCACAGACGGTTTTATACACAAACCGTCTGTGATGAGATACTCATCACAGACGGTTCGTGGTTAGAACCGTCTGTGATATTCTCGGTATCACAAACGGTTCATGGTTAGAACCATCTGTGAAACATCACAGACGGTTCTAAACACGAACCGTCTGTGATATTCTTGGTATCACAGACGGTTCGTGGTGACGGTTCTAACCACGAACCGTCTGTGATAGTGACATATCACAGACGGTTCGTCTTGGAACCGTCTGTGATTATTTTATCACAGACAGTTCTTTGAAACCGTCTGTGATGAGGCGTCTTCTATGACATGTTTTGTAGTAGTGAGAGTAGAGTAGATATTTCATTTCCACACCCAAAAAAATCATATAGCGGTAAGTGGAAGAACCGCTTTGATTTATATCGAGGTCTTCAGTAAATCCCTTGTATCGCACCGCCTGCTTAAATACTCGAATTACAGAATCACCAGTAATGTTAGGAATTGCATTACGCACTTCTATAAATCTCTTAACAAACTGACGCAAATTTTCCCCAAAAATTTGATGGAGACGATGTAAACCATCTTCTTTTCCAGGTTTTGTATAACAACTTTTAAAATTTCCTATAATGGCATACCATAGGTTTTCCTAACTGAAAATACAATTTTTGGGCTAGTTGAACAACCAAGTCCGAGAAGATCCTTTTAAGACAAGAAGATCCTTTTAAGACAGTGGGTAAATAGTTTGTCATTACCTTTTCATTGCTGCCCACAGACAGCGGTAATGTAGATTTGAGGAAATTTTGAAGGATTCCGAGTTCCACCATAACCTTCTATATGCCCTGGCTTGAACCTTGCAGGCCAATTGACATCCCTTAGCCCGGGTGAGAAAGCCTTGCACCTTATGTAAGGTCCCAATTGTGGTCGTACATTATGAACTTTGTCATAATTATTAGGAGAACGAGGTCGTCTCCAATCACGGTTAAGGTGCTCACCTGGGCCCAATATGTTGAATACGTTCCGACGAGGCAGCGCGTCTTCTTGATGAAAATTATCATCGTGATGATGATGTCTAGAGTCAGACTGATCTACTCTATAACTGCTCTGAGCTCTTGATGACGGAGACAGGATTTGCACTTCGGTAGCGACCTCTTGCAGGTTGACAGTGAAAAAAAATAAGTAAAAGGCCCTGTTCACCGTCATTTCCCGTTGGGTGGTTGGCAGTTTCACTTGAGAGTATTCGTACTCTGTCAACGAGAGTCTCTACCTGTGAGGGTGATGGTAAAAGATTGAGATCTCTTACCGTCATCCTCGGAGTAACCTGGGGTGTATCTGGTATATATTGTTCACCAATCGCAGGTCTTCTAGATGTTCCCAGTGCGATGTCATGGTACTAGCAACGTTCCTCCTCCATTGCCTTCTACTTTGCTTCGTGGATTTGAGTGTGTCGCTCCGACTCGAGACGCTCGGCTTCCTCTTGGGCCTCGCGTTGTTCACGTGTTTCCCGTTGTTCGTCGGTCTCGTTGGCACTGACAACCGCACATTCAAGAAATAATTCAGTGCAGATAGAGGGTGACAACGTCTCATCCTCATCAGAGGAGGGGTAGTAATTGAGACCTCGGAGTTGATGCAGTAGATGCTTTGGAGATGATTCTTCATCGCCTCAGCATATATACAAAATAGGCTTACCTGTCTGCTTCATCATAGATGGTTCCTTTGGAATCGTCTGTTATACGTAATTATCACAGACGGTCCATAAATAGAACCATCTGTAATAATTCACAGATGATTCTTAACAATAACTGTCTATGATAATCGTATACATCACAGACGGTTATTGTTAAAAAAACTGTTTGTGAATTATCACACACAAATTACAACAATGATACATGCACACATACACATAATCTTCTCCAGCCACTTGATATGGTCCAGAATATGCTCCATCTTCAACTCTAGTATGCTCCAGACACTTGTAAAATTAGCGATTTTTAGTGATACTGCTGATGCTAGCAGGAGAAAAATAGAATATTTTTTAGATATGGATGGAACTATCACAAGCGGTTTAGTGGGATAAACCGTCTGTGATATGTATCACAGACGGTTATAAACTACAATAGTGATATGTATCACAGACTGTTATAAACTACAATAGTATGTGATATATAATTATCATAGACAGTTATTAACAAGAACCGTCTGTGATGTTTATTTATCACAGACGGTTTGTCATTGGAACCGTTTGTAATGTCTATCATAGACGATTATTGACAAGAACCGTCTCTTATAAGTATTTTTTTGGGGGTCGTCCACGCAGCATGATGAGGATGAGACAGCAGCCACGGGCAACCTCATCGAGCCTGCAAGTTCAAGAAGCATGGCTGCCAGGAGAGCGCATGAAGAGGTTGTTTCGTTGGTATTACTCCAGACACAACTGCATGCCTCGGATGTGCCCAAGCAGCATGAGGAGGAGGATTCTACATGCTATGTGGCACATCCGAGGCCTGCAGTTGTGTCTAAAGGAATGCCAGCGAAGTAGCCTCTTCATGCGCTCTCCTGGCAGCCATGCTTCTTGAACTTGTAAGCTCGATGAAGTTGGTCGTGGCTGCTATCTCATCATCCTCATGCTTCGTGGTGGGCTTGGTTTCTTTCTTAGGCGTACTCGATATCTTCTTCAAAGTAACCACATCAAAGACAAAGGAATACAAACATTAGAACACCAAGAATAAATAGCAGATCTTGAAGCACACTTGAAAATCTACGGTATTTCTCTCACCAAACGTGCCCCAGAGCCGACGTCTCCTTCAAAGCAGTCGCATATATATCAGAGACATTTCTCACTACAGATAGATTTAGATCTAAGGGAGCGACCAGACATTTAATGGCGCATATCATATACGGTTATTGTTAAGAACCGTCTGTGATATGTATACAGTGTCACAGACGGTTCTTGTTAAGAATCATCAGTGAGGCCTACAATTATCATAGACGGTGGTTATTTAAAATCGTCTGTGATACGTATCATAGACGGTTCTTTTTAAGAACGATCTATTATATGCGTAATGTAATACCCCGGCCTGCTCGTAGCATGGCCCATGAGGAGTTGTGTGGTGGGATTACACCCACATTGCTTGTCTCAAGTGAGTTGTAGTGGTATATAATGCCTGTTGAATCCAAATGTAGCACCTCCGGGTTAACCCTTTTACATGAAGCGAGGACGAAAAGTGTAAGTGAGGTGCTATGT
The DNA here is from genome assembly GCA_036346395.1 of Hsuehochloa calcarea. Taxonomy (NCBI): domain Eukaryota; kingdom Viridiplantae; phylum Streptophyta; class Magnoliopsida; order Poales; family Poaceae; genus Hsuehochloa; species Hsuehochloa calcarea. Next base: position 28,943,117 of record CM070603.1, on the reverse strand, counting down.
GTGGGCGGGTCCGCCCCACGGTGGGCTGGGCATTGAGCCGATTTTGGGTCGTGGTGTTACGGATGGTATCGAGCATCAACTTATTTGACGGCGCGTGTGGAGCAGGGGCGCGGGCATATGGCGCATGGCACATGTGGGCCCGGAGTGAACACATGGCATGGCATATGTGCCGGCACTGGACGCACGGACGTGTACCGAGGGGTGGTTCTGGGCATTTTTCGCGTATGCGGTATGCTGCTGAGGGCATCAGCCCTTAAGGGGGGGTGAATGTAATACCCCGGCCTGCTCGTAGCATGGCCCATGAGGAGTTGTGTGGTGGGATTACACCAACATTGCTTGTCTCAAGTGAGTTGTAGTGGTATATAATACCTGTTGGATCCAAACGTAGCACCTCCGGGTTAACCCTTTTACATGAAGCGAGGACGAAAAGTGTAAGTGAGGTGCTATGTGTGGGCGGGTCCGCCCCACGGTGGGCTGGGCATTGAGCCGATTTTGGGTCAGGGTGTTACAGATGGTAATACTCCGGAATCGATTCGATAAAAAGAAAGAAGTCGGAGGGAGTAAAAGAAACAGTTTTCGTCAGATTTTCCAATCACCGGGGGGGGTAATTGTTATTTCCCGTCAACCTGGGCCGCTGTCCGCGACCCAGGTGGCCCAAGAGGGGGGCCGGCCGGCCCATGAAGGGGTCGGCCAAAAAGGGGGGGCGCCACTCCCCCCCCAAAACCCTAGCCGCCACTTCGTCCCTCCCCCTTAGCCACCACCTCCCCTCCCCATAGCCGACTCCCTTGCTGCTCCTTGGTGCCTCCTCGCAGTGGTGGTGCCATCTCTGGTGATCCCCGTCGCTCCTCCCCAAGATCCCCTCCGACATCTCCTTTCCCCGCCAACGTCGCCGGCCGTTCGTCGTCTCCCGGTGGCCGGCCCTAAGAGAGGGAAGAGAGGGGAAGGGAGGAAGGCCCGTGTGCAGTGGACCATCGTCGTCCTACTGGTCTATAAGGGTAACTAGTCATCCAATTCGTTGTTTGATTCCATTAGAGTTGAGAATCCGATTGGATTTGTAGTTTCGTTTATTTCGTCGTAGATTGATTCTGTCCAAGACGTTGTACCTCAGTTTTGGGTGTCGTAGAGGCCGAATGGGATATCTGCGTCTTCTGGAGATATGATCCTGGTTTCATTAGCTTTCTTTTGGCACCTGGATCACGAATTTTCACCCAGTAGTTTAAAAGGTATGACTGTTTTACCACATACTGCTCTGTCTGACAGAAACTCTGAGTATAGTCGGTTGCACCTAGGTTTTGATCTAGTTAGAGTCAGAACCAGGTCGGCCACCCAACTAAGTTTATGAATATAATTTCACCATGTTTCCAGGCTGATAAAGATCACTTTATTTGGATCAGTGGTTTAAAAGTTAGAGCCTTTTCTTTGGGGCTGTTCTGAATTCTGGGCAGACTGTGGATATGGTTTTTCGTTGGATGGTTAGACCCCTGTTTTGGCCGAATTAGAGTTTACCATCAACTAGAGTTTCGTAGCCAGTTACGTTGAGAGAGGTTGAGCACTAGTTTCAGGTCTTTTGGATCTACGGTTATTTATTGGTGAATTTTCTAGTAAAACTGCCAGTTTAGGGGTATTTGGAAGGTTTGGGTGAATGGATCAAATTGAACCTTTTGTTTGGTTGGTTTGGTTAGAGATTGTGGGAGGGCACGTGTAGCAATGTCTTACTCGTTTGTCCTCATTTCGATTATTTTATATTGTAGGCGGTGAAGCGGTGAGTGGAGGGGTACCTCAGTTACCTCCCAACCCGTCGCAGCGCGGCAGGCAAGTACTTGTATGCTATTATTGATACAATATGTGATGTGTGTGTACATGGTTATACTTATTTGCATGTGTAGTTGAATGCCATGTGTATTTTTCCATTAATGCTTGATATTCAAACTTACCATGAGATCACATCATGTCATGCATGAATTCATAATGACCACGAAAGTGGATTTCTCTTGTAAGACCCATCAATTCCAAAGATGGGCATCGAAAACCCCATCAATTCCAGAATGGGTACGTGTGTCCACCATTCCAATGTGGGCCACGTTGGACGGCCGTATGAAACGTTCTTCATACGGTAACTTTTAGTGAACACCGACGGGTGTTTCACTCGCTATACCGGTATATGCTGCGATATGTCCACTTCCTTCATTGCATCATTTCACTTCATCCATTCATAAGAATTGTTTCCAATAAATGTTCAATCTGTGATAGTGTATATTGTTCATTAGATATTGATTGTTACTTTCAAGTACTTGCTGAGTCTTTGGCTCATTCTTGCTTTGTTGTTTTATTTAGGTAAATGACAAGGAAGAACGGTTTCATGGAGGGTAGTTCAACACGATGCACTCACTACCATAATCCAAAATATTTGAGAACTTAATATTGTCTTCTATTTATGCCTTGTGTTGAATTGTAATAAGCCAACTTGGCCGTATTTACCATATCTCCCTGAATTGTTTATCTCCACCCCGTTGATTAAACTTGTTGATGATTTACTGTTCACGTATATCCTTGTGGTATGCCACATCTAGTAATGCGTATTGTTGTGAATTTCCTAAAGATTAGTGATTGTAGGTGACATCTTGACTTCCTTATAGTCAGGGTGTTACACGTAATTAAATATCTGGTCGTCCCAACTCCAGATAGATCTGTCCATCGTTGTAACATCCCAATTTTCTGAGCTCTAAAAATCTTTTGAATAATTACTTGTTGGAAAATACAATATTTGAATTTCTATTAATTTTTAGTATTTTTATTTAAAGCTTAATATAGGCCTTCATATCAAAATGATTCAATGTGATTAATCACAACATCAACAATTGTCAAAACTATTTTATTTGGATCCTACGTGCTTAGATATATCTTATAGAATTTTTTTGGAATTTTTCCAAGTTCATTTGCTATTTTCTAATTGCTAATTGGATTTTCTGTATTTTCTAATGGAGGACTCCGGGAGGGCTTAATGGAGGACTCCGGGAAACCTTTGTTCCCTGGCTGCAAGCCGGAATACACAAGGTTGTCAACCGTGCTTGAACTGCTGAAATTGAAGGCAAGCAATGGTTGGTCCGACAAGAGTTTTACGGCGTTGTTAGGTCTCTTAGCTGACATCCTTCCGGAGGGAAACGTGTTGCCCAGCACGACCTACCAAGCTAAGAAGGTTCTTTGTCCGTTGGGAATGGAAGTAGAAAGAATACATGCATGTCCGAACGATTGCATCCTCTACCGTAAAGAGTATGCAGACATGCATGCATGTCCCGTGTGCAGAGCATCCCGATACAAGCGGAAGAATACTGCTAAGGCGAAGCAAGGACCTCCTGCTAAGATGTTGTGGTATCTGCCTGTGATCCCACGTTTGAAGCGTTTATTTGCGAACCGAAAGGAGGCAAGATTGATGCGTTGGCACTCGGAGGAGCGTAAGAAAGATGGGAAGCTCAGACACCTGCCGATTACGTCGGTGGAGAAACTTCGATCGGAGCTTCGAAGAGTTCGGTGTGGAACCGAGGAACATAAGGTTAGGGTTGAGTACGGACGGAATGAATCCTTTCGGTAACATGAGCAGCCGACATAGCACCTGGCCCGTGAATCTATGTATGTACAACCTTCCTCCTTGGCTGTGTATGAAGCGGAAATACATTTTGATGACACTACTTATCCAAGGGCCGAAGCAACCTGGGAATGATATTGATGTGTACCTAGCACCATTGCTGGAAGATCTTGTGACTTTGTGGAGCGAAGGGTGCAGGTATGGGATGCGTACAAGCGAGAGAACTTCACTTTACGCGCCATGTTGTTCTCGCACCATCAATGATTTTCCCGCCCTTGGTAACCTATCGGGCTTGAAGACAAAAGGAGCCAAAGCTCGTCGCGACCGCTTAGATGCTACGGAGAGTGTATGGTGAACAACTCGCAAAAAGCGTGTATATGCGCCACCGTAGGTTCCTTCCGAGGAGTCACCCATACCGCAAGATGAAGAAACAATTCGACGGAAATAAGGAAGACGGTTCACTTCAAGGGCTTTTAGTGGGAAAGAGGTCTATGATATGGTTAAGGATATCGATGTTGTGCTTGGGAAGGGACGTAAATTAAGAACCCGTGAGAAGAACATCCGGAAGAAGCGGTCAATTTTTGGGACTTGCCTTATTGGGAGTACTTAGAAGTTCGCCATCGCATCAACGTTATGCGAGAGAAGAATGTATGTGATAGCTTGATTGGTCTCTTCTTTGAACATTAGTGGCAAAACAAAGGATGGTGTTAACGCATGCGGCGTGACTTGGTCGATATGAACATAAGGACCGAGTTAGCACCGAAAGAGACCGATCAGATTTAACGTACCTTCCCCGACTTGCTACACTCTGCCCAAGGCCGAGAGAAATGAATCGTGCGAGCTTGCGGTGTGAAAGTCCCGTCTCGTTACTCCGCTAACATTAAGAAACTTGTTTCTATGCAAGATTTGAAATTAATTGGTATGAAGTCGCATGATTGTCGTGTGCTGATGACACAAATGCTTCTGTTGCAATTAGGAGTATCTTGCCGAACAAGGTCCGAGTGGCAATCTTGAGGTCGTGTTATTTCTTCAACTCAATTGCTCGAGAAGGTCATCGATCCCCAAGGACTAGATGCTCTCGCAGCCGAGGTAGTGACGACTCGTGTCATCTTGAGATGTATTTCCCTCCGTCATTTTTCGATATCATGGTCCATCTCATTGTTCACCTTGTGAAAGAGATAAAGATATGCGCCCTGTGTTTCTCGTCATATGTACCCGTTCGAGAGGTACATGGGAATTCTCAAGTCCTACGTACGGAATCGATCTCGACCGGAGGGCAGCATCATCGAAGGTTATGCAACGGAAGAGGTCATTGAGTTCTGCGTCGACTACATGGCTCAGGTGGATCCGATTGGTGTGCCTCTATCTCGTCATGAGGGGAGACCGGATGGTATCGGGACCATCGGAAGGAAATCAATCACTCCCGATCCGATACGCACGCTCAAGCCCATTTCACGGTCTTGCAACACATGACCCAAGTGTCCCCGTACATCGACGAGCACAAAGACATGGTACGCCATGTAATCCGGACCGGTCGGAGGTTTGGATCACGAGAGAGCACAACCGTCGGTTCAACGAATGGTTAAAGCGCGAATCACTCGGAGGTCATCAAGTGATGATCTGTTGCTATGGTTGGCAAGAGGGCCACGATTTACAATTGTCACATGGCAAGGATCGACATAAATGGGTACACATTTTATACGGCACTCTCGAGATAGGAAGAGCACAGTGCAGAACAGCGGTGTCCGCATAGATGCATTCAGTACCGATGGGCTGAGGAGCTCGTACTATGGGCAAATAGAGGAGATATGGGAGATCGACTACGTGCTTTTCAAGATCCCCTATTTGGTGCCGTTGGGTCCATCTCCCACGGTGAAGGTCGACAAGTGCGGCGTCACTACCGTGGACCTCGAACGTGTCGGATACAAAGACGAACCATTCGTACTGGCTAACCAAGTTGTTCAAGTCTTTGAAGGACCGAAATGGCAACAGAGGGGGGGGGGGTGAATGGTGCTTTAAAATTAATAACTCCCCTTTGCTGTAATTAAATAAGACCTACAAAATCCTCTGGATATCTTAAGAAGAGTGAAGCAAAATCAGAGAACAAGAACAGAAGTTTCAGATCGCTCGAGAAATCGGACGTTCGATTTTACGTGATAGTTCGCACTCCGGAAGTTCGGGGTTCGGTCGCGGAAGTTCCGCTGCGATAGTTCGCCATGGACAATCGGAAGTTCGATTGTCCGAAGAAGAAACGATCGCTCGGGTTTTTCCCAAAAATTCAAAATGCGAAATCTTGAGTACTCTTCTCAGGTCAAGGTTCACAGGACATCATCCTAAACACCATCTTGACCTTATGGAGAAGAATCGCAAACAAAGATCCAATAATCAAGCTAAATATGGATTTCTTGAAGAAGGGGAAAGAAAGACCAAAACCCAAAATAGACACGATTCTCAGATTCTTAGTTCATGAGACTTTGGGAATCCATTAGCAATAGCAAAACGACTCTAGATATCAAGTTTCATGCTATTTCATACGACGAATCAAAAGATACATCAAAACCTTAAATATTCAACATGAACGAGAAAGGGAATAGAGAAAGGCATAGGCAAGTAATCAAAACCTCAGAGATTCATTAAGAGAAATCAAAAGATTACAAGGAACCACAGAGGAATGATTACAAGATTTTGATTCATTCTCTCTCAACAAACTCTCAAAGCAAAACAAACCTTTTTGCTAAGGCTAACCCTAATTTTCTTTCTCCCAAAAGTCTTACCCTAACTCCAGGGTTCTCCCCTATTTATAGCCTTGGCTAATGGGCCTCCAACCCATTAAGCCCGCTACACCCGAACGGAACCGCCTCCACTTTTGCCGCTTTGCGAAATGACCCTTTCGCCCCTTGCGCACCTTCCGAAGCCTCCAGACACCTTGTTGTGCACGACTACGCAACCGCTTCAAGATTCGCGCCGTCTTCGACACATCCCGACCGTTCTGACCTCAACGCCTCCTGCGCCTAGTCCGGTCCACGTGTCTCGCCACGACTCCATCTTGATGCCCTGCAGTCAACACAGACAAAAACACATCACATAGCATTGCACAATAACATAGCATCAACATTTGTATAAGATTCAAACTCATACAAGATCAAAATCTCAAAATAATCTTCTCGCGATTAGCTCGACACAATCGGAAGTTCAAGACTTACCACAATGAAGTTCCGATTTCTAACATCCGCACTTGTCAGGAATATCGGAAGTTCCGCGCTTAACAAAGCGGAACTTCCGATCTTCGTAACATCCGATTTCCCAGAATTTCAATTCCGATTTCCATCTCGAGAACACTCAATGTCGATAATATCGGACACTCCGCTACCCATGTGCGGAAGTTCCGATTTCCTTCACCAAACCAAAACCCGGATAAATCGGAAGATCCTATTTCTAACGCCAGTAGTTCTGATTTATCGGAACTTCCGCCCATACAGTGGTAGTTCCGATTACCTCGACTCACCGAAGCACCCAAACGAAAACCTCAACTCTCAATCTAATCAACACACTTGTCAAATACTCATCACTCAGTGGAGGACCTCTCACATGGTCTCTCAATCTCCCCTTGATGAGTATATTGACAATTACCAAAAAGCATAAGATGAGTTTGAGATTACAGTCAACCAAGGTCTAGACAAGAGTAATACAAACACAAGACCAAGTTGACACATAGAAAAAGACTTGAGATGAGATGAAAGAGCAATTTTCGCACAAAACTCAAGGCTTTTCTTGAAGGCTTTTCTCACAATCATTCTCCCCTTTGGCAATAAAATCATCAATATGTAGAAAAGGGAGGAAAAGACTATATGATGTTCTTTTTAAGCATTAGGAGCCATGTAGATTATCCAAAATGACTATTAGAGTATTACACCAAGCCATAACACGTAAGAATGCTATCAAGATCATGACAATCGATGTATAGAAGAGCTAAGACAGAAAGTCCATAATCGATTAATGGTCCATTCTTTAGCAGTCAAATAAGTCAAGATTGAAGTCTAGCTAAAGATATCCAAAGATGATGCAAGCCATGTCAAATAATCTAAGTTGAACCAAGAAGACTCATAATGAGCAGTGTAGAATGCTACAGTTGAAGAGGGACTCATTTTATCCGAACTTGGTCTCTTTGAAGATAAGCAATTTTAGCACATTTTTCTTTTTCAGAAGACTTTTTACGGTTTTATCTCAGTAAAGCAAGCTCTGGACTAGGTGCCATCCACAACTGCCTCCTAAGCTTCAACCATTTTTCTTTTTAAACCATGTGCTAGATCCCAAGCCTTATGCGACCACTCCAAGCAACAGACTTAAGGAGATGATCTTAGGTCATCCAAGGCTCCCCCGAGTTCATGCCTAGTGCAATGGCAAGCCGTCTCATGAGAGAGATTTGGTGAGATCGGTTTTTCGCACAAAAGAGATCATTATTGCTTTTGAAGTTTTTAGACCGTGATTAGAGATAAGTCATGTTTCTTAACAACCGACATAGCTTACTCACAAGTTCAAAAGAGATTAGGACTCAACTCAGCCTACTTGACATGGCGAAAATCATAAAAGGATAGTTTCAACCAGACTAGTCTCAAGAGCTATCATGACAAGATTTTAATTCAAGTTTAGCATTTTTAAATACCTTAGCATGGCAAAGACTAAACTACACATAAAAAGTCATGATAGATCTAGCAGTTTAGCATAAATCATGGCAAGATGTAAAAGTGAAAACAGATCCATAGGGATAATAAACAAGGCTCCAATTGATTATCATGCAATGCTTGATGAAAAGTACAAAAATCCAGATTCCCTTCAGAATGAGATGCATCTTTTAATTCAGGTTGAGTTATGACACCATTAAGAATATGGAATAACCAAGAATAACTCCCCCTGAACCAAAGGAACAAAAACGAGAAACTGATAAGTAAACCAGAAAAGGCAGTCCTTTAGAGCATAGAAAAGATATAGAGAAAACTATCGCTCAGACAGACTCTTATCTACCCCATATGATTCTAGGACTATCAGCTGGTCTACACAAACACTAAGGAGCAAACACTGTCCCTGTCTACCCAAGGGTGGCCCGACCCCTGCTAGAACCTATAAGAAGTGAGTAAGCTCTACTTAGAGAGGGAAGAGACAGCTAATAAGCAGCATCCTAGAAGCACAAGACAAGAAGTAGCAGTCAAAGCAATGTGGCAAGAGAAACACTCTAACCTATTTGGAAGGACTTGACCGAAATGTTAAAAGAAATGAAACTGAGAAGGAGTAAGCGTATAATATAATATAATATAATATAATACTGTAGTAGCACGCTCCCCCTCACAAAGATCCGTAAGGACAAACCACCCTAAGCTCTCCATGGTGAAACCGAGAGCCATCCGGAGGCTTAGTGAAGATATCGCCAACTGGTGCTCACTCTCCACAAACGGAGCACAATGTCACCCTTCTCTACATGGTCTCTAAGAAAGTGATATCGATATCAATATGCTTGGTCCGAGAATGTTGCACTGGGTTCTTGGCAATGCAAATCGCAGACGTATTATCACAGAAGAGTGGAACGCAGTCGATAGATAGCCCGAAATCCTGCAGGGTCGAGACCATCCAAAGCACTTGACTACAAAGAATCGGTGCGACAACGTGCTCGGCCTCTGCGGTGGATGCGCAACACCGGATTGCTTCCTCGGACGACCGGAGGCGAGAGAAGTGCCAATAAATTGACAAGTGCGGAAGTGCTCTTCCTATCTATCCTCTGACCAAAGAAAGTGCGCACGGAGAAGGCTCTAAGAGATAGACAAGAAGAGGAAGAGTACGGATGCCATAGTCAATGGTAGCTCGAAGGTACCGAAGATGCGCTTCACCGCCGACGGTGAGATACGCGAGGAGAAGCTCAAACCGAGCACAAAGACACGAGAAAAGTGTATGTCCGGTCTCGAGGTCGTGAGGTACAAGAGAGAGCCTATCATGCTCTGAAATCCTTTTGGTCAACAGTTCGCCGTCTTCATCCGGATCAGAGCACAGTGTAGATGCCATTGGAGTTGATCTGGCTTTCCATCATTCATGTCGAAACGCGGCAGGAGGTCTCGAGTGTATTTGCCTTGATGAAGAAAGGTACCTCTCCAGTCTGTTTGATTTGGAAGCCAAGGAAGAAACTCAACTCGCCCATCATGCTCATTTCAAACTCCGAGCTCATGACATCGAAAAGCGGGAAGCGAGCATGCGAGGAGCCGCCAAAGATAATGTCATCCACGTAGATCCGACGAGCGGAAGATCGGTGCCAAGGCGGCGAATGAACAAGGTTTTGTCAATTTTACCCATCTCAAAACCATGGCTCGTGAGATAGGACTTAAGCCTTTCATACCAAGCTCGAGCCACTGCTTGAGTCCATACAAAGCTTTGGAAAGCACAGTAGACATGGTTAGGGTATTTGGGGTTCTCGAAACCGGAGGTTTGTCTCACATAGACTTCTTCCTCAATAAGGCCATTGAGGAAGGCACTCTTGACATCCATTTGGTAAAGCTTGAAACCCTTAGAAGTCGCAAAGGCAAGCGAGATTCTAATGGCTTCAAGTCTAGCTCTGAGGGCAAAGGTCTCTTGAAATCTAGACCCTCAACTTGAGAGTACCCCGAGCTACCGGCCTAGCCTTGTTTGAATGACTAACCCATCTTCACTTTGCTTGTTCTTGAACACCCATTTGGTCCCAATGATATTGTGACCTTGAGGGGGCTCAACAAGGGACCAGACCTTGTTCCTTTCAAAGTTTTCCAATTCCTCGTGCATGGCGTTAGTCCATGACTCATCGAAAGAGCATGACAAGCGTCTTTGGGCTCAAGCGAGGCAACAAAGGCGTAATGGAGCAGAATAGAGACATGCCGCTTTTGAGCAGTGACTCGCTCAAAGAGATTTCAATTATCCGCTCTGAAGGATGGTCCTTTTGAATGTGTCTTGGAGGTCCAGGGTGAGATGAAGAAGTGGCCTCTACCTCATTAGCAGACGAGATCGGGACAGAGCCACTAGCTTCAGAAGAAGCAGAAGGTAAGGGCTGATCTCCTCGAGGTGCGGTGGAAGAGGGCACCTCAAGAGGAAAAGAAGGAAGCTGGATCGGGTAAACAACCCTCATCTCCATCCTCCTCATCGTCCACAAAGATGGACTCGATCGCTCTAAGGAACACGAGATATCGAGGCCTAGTCCTCGGTGGCCTCATCAAGGTCACCTCACTGAGTTTCTACCAATTTACTAGATTCGCATTCTGGACTCTATAGGCACGAGAAGAAGTCGAGTAACCGGAAAGATCCCATCACAAGATCGTGACTCGAACTTATCTAGGTTCCGGACTTGAGAATAAAACACTTGCAACCAAACACACGAAAATGCGAGATTGGGTTTCGCGCATATCTCAACTCATAAGAAGTGCGATGCAAGAGTGCCCAAGAAAAACTCATAGAAACATGACAAGCAAGTAGCAATTGCCTCACCCAAAACTTCCTAGGTGTAGAGTACTCATCAAGCATCGTCACGCCATCTCGACCAAGGTACGGTTCTTCCTCTCCACAACGCCATTTTGTTGGGGGCGTATGGAGACGAGCGGTGCTCTACACTGTCTCACCACAAAAACTCTCAAAGTAGGAATTCTTGAACTCGGTGCCATTATCGCGAATTGCTCGTAATGCACCGGGAGCTCAACGAAAGCCTACCAAAAGACCACGAAAAGAGTAAACGTCTCATCCTTGAGGCTAAGTAGAACACCCAAGAATACCTCGAGAAGTCATCGACCACGACAAGTACATACCACTTCCCTCCCATCGATTGCACTCTATTTGGTCCCTCTGTGTCCATATGGGCGATTGACACAGTGCATCTGTCATAGTCATCAGAATGGAGGATGTGAAGCGGCAACCATTTTGCCGCGCTTGGCAAGGAGCACAAACAAGATCCTTGACCATTTTGAGTTTCGCAAACCACGAATGAGATCGTGGCCGCTAACTCGGTCGATGATCAAATCCTATATGACCAAGTCTCCTATGCCGTAAAGTCAAATCACGGGATTGAAGCAATTAAACATCGGAGAGGATCACGGAAGATCGGAAAAATCAGCACGAAAAATCCTCCCATAACGAGAAATCCATAAACTAGACTACAGAAGAATCAAGAATTTTGCAATTGTTTTTCTTAAAGCTCACCTCGAAACCGTCATCGGAAGTGAGAGGCGAAAGCAAATTATCTGCAGCTTACTTACTAAGGCAACATCTTTTAAAATAAAAGAATCATTAATGCTCACAGTACCTTTAGCGATGACGCGCCCAAATGAAGCATCTCGAAGGTGATCGTCTCATCACTGGAGCGCGGGCTAGGAAGAAAACCAACGAGACTCACCGGTCATATGGCGTGAACAACCGAGTCTACAATCCGGACCTTTCCTTCCCGGCCCGCGACCACGAGTCAAGCAGAGTAAAGTCTCGATCTTGGGGTGAATCGAGATTTTGGCACCCAATCGAGTAACACGGCGAATGATGAAGTAGTCAAGCAAGACCGACCTCTATCTACCCTCGCTCTGTTACTCAACAAGTCAAAGATCTCACTGTTCTTTGCATCCGATCGCTATGGAAGAGCGAGTCGAAGTGCGATAACATCTTGATCTCGCCATGGTAGCTATCTCGAAAGGAAAACGAGATCTACCCTCGGGACGGCGGAGATTACGACCAAAGGGAGCATGAAGACGAAACTCGAAAAACTCGGAAAAACCAAGTCCTCGATCTTGCCCAAAATCATCGGATGGAACAAACCTAGACCTCGTGTTGGTCTTAGGTGCACTCAAGATCCAGGGTGACCGAATGTGCCTAAGAGACTCAACATGGTCTCTACGCGATCTTGGCACGCTGAAGCAATGATCAACTAAATGTCCATCTTTACGACGGAAGGTGCAATGATACTCGCCTTACGAGGGCGAAGCTGCAGTGGGATCACTTTCTTCGTCGAAATCCTTTGAACAAAACCCGCCGACTTAAAATTGACTTTCTCACCCCGGCTTAGTTTTGATCACACAGTGCTATGGTTTTGAGCACGACGGTGGATGCTTCCTCATATCCTCCCGGATATCATATCCTAGACCACGATTAAATCTGCAAATTTTAGATTTGTCTAGAATGAGATTGAGCTTCTTCTTGCCTCCTACAAACCTCTCGAGAGTGTTCATAAGATACCGACACTCCCAAAGAGAGAGGTGCAAGAAGAGCGGGGAAGAAAGGACAGCAGAAGGTAAGGGAGCGAGAAGAAGAACCAACAACAGAGGAAAGATTGGCTTGTGCACGCACAAACCGACTTTGGGGGCAGATCCTCGCTAGCGATTGGTTCACGTTACTAGGCGTCTCTACCAAACCCTTAGACTCCTTCCCAAAGACACACAATACAAGCGGATGATTGTGTCTCTAGAAGGTCCTTAGTTAGCTTCACACATTTTTCATCCAATGCAACCAAATCACATTTTAGTTTATTACAATGATTGCAAGGTGAGCTAACAAGGTCCTTAGAAGCATCTTGAGCCAATTTATTACTTGTGATCAATCATTTCTTGAAACCGCTTAGATCTGATTCTAGTTCAAAAGATTAACTTAGGACAGTTTAAACAAGAAACAATAGGCTCTAGTAGCGCGACTTGAAATTCAACAATTTTGTGATCCGCCTGCTTTAGGTTCATCTTGAGATTATTACAATTTTCACAAGTTTCAGTGCAGATCAAGCAACATGGTATAAAGACCTCTAAGCGAATTGTCCTTAACCTCACATGAGGTGCAAGCGATAGCCTCAAAGTAGTGGATGAAGAAGGTGCTATCCTACTCATCTCTAATTGACAAGAAGGCTAATGTTCTCTACCTTAATCATGTCAAGTTCAGAGGACACACTATCATGTAAGGTCCTTAGTTTTCCATATCATCAATCAAAGCACTGGCATGTGTCACATTCATCACGGGAGGGAGCAGATGTAAGTAAAGTGAGCTCCCGTGATAGTCTAGCTACTTCCTTCTCCAACACAGAACACTTAGCCCTAGACTTAGCATGAAATCTACCTAGCTTAATAAAAGCATCATTAAGCTGGTCATAAGTGGGACTAACCTCATCGGAGTCGGAGTACAGCTCGCTGTCGCTCAGTTCGCCCCCGAGGGCCATGAAGCACATGCTGGAGAAGTTGCCGTCGTCCTTGGGATCATGATCGTCCTTCCCATCATCGTCCTCCACCCTCCACCTCGTGGTGTCCGGCTCGTCGAGGCGGTGAGGACACGATGGAGCAACTTCTTAGCCTTCCCAAAGTTGCGGAACTTCTTCTTGCCTTGGTCAGGTGCTGAGGGCTTCGTGTTGCGGTTCTTGTCGATGTAGTCGTTCTTGCTTGGACCGCCATAGTCACCTTTGCCCTTCCCAAGCTTGGGACAGTTTGCTCGGATGTGGTTGGGGCCACCACACTCGAAACAAATCACAGGACCTCCTCTTTTACCATCCCTCCTCCTCTTGTAAGCATGGGAAAACTTCCGAGCTAGGAGGGCTAGCTGTTCATCCTCAAGCTGCTCTAACTGATCATCAGTTATGTCACAGAGAGCAGCTAGGGAGAACCCACGTGTCGACTCGAAGAAGATCCGAAGTGGGATCGGTGACTAAAGCCATCATCGTGACTTCGACCTTCGAGAGACAATGTCAATCTCGTGAGTCTTGAGACGCGAGTATAGCGCATCAAGAGTCAGGGTCGAGAGGTCCGTGCTATCTTTGATGGTAGTCACTTTCATCTCCCAAACACGAAGATCAAGTGCAGAAAGCATCTGTCGAGCGTTATCCGAGTCGGGGTATGTAAGACCGACCGCTCGGAGGTTGCTCAAAATCTTGTGAAAACGCGAAAAGCACTCGTCAAGAGATTCACCAGCAAGCATCTCAAATTTGCTGTATTCACGCTTGAACTGGTCTTGTCGAACCGTCTTAATCTGAGTGGTGCCCTCATGGTATGCATCGAGGGTCACCCAGATGTCATAAGCAGAAATCAAATGAGAAATACGATCAAACTCACTTCTGCTTAAACCCTGAATGATTATGTTCCTTGCCTTAGCATTTGCCTCAACATCGGCCATGTTTCCAGCATTGATGTTCTCATCGGCAGGAACAGCAAATCTAACCTTCACCTTTCTCCAGATGGCATACCCCTGAGCCTGGATGTAAGTTTCCATTCGGCTCTTCCAGAAGGGGTAATCCAGACCATCAAACACTGGAGGCTTGGTGGAATACTTGTCCGTTGCCATGGCTCAACCGACCGGTTAAGATCTATCAAGAAGAGCTAACCGGCTCTGATACCAATTGAAGGACCGAAATGGCAACAGAGGGGGGGGTGAATGGTGCTTTAAAATTAATAACTCCCCTTTGCTGTAATTAAATAAGACCTACAAAGTCCTCTGGATATCTTAAGAAGAGTGAAGCAAAATCAGAGAAGAAGAACGAAGTTTGATCGCTCGAGAAATCGGACGTTCGATTTTACGTGCAGAGTTCCGCACTCCGGAAGTTCGGGGTTGGTCTGGAAGTTCCGCTGCATGTAGTTCGCCATGGACAATCGGAAGTTCGATTGTCCCGAAGAAGAACGAGGCGCTCGGGTTTTCCCAAAAATCCAAAATGCAAAATCTTGAGTGCTCTTCTCGGTCAAGGTTCACAGGACATCATCCTAAACACCATCTTGACCTTATGGAGAAGAATCGCAAACAAAGATCCAATAATCAAGCTAAATATGGATTTCTTGAAGAAGGGGAAAGAAAGACCAAAACCCAAAATAGACACGATTCTCAGATTCTTAGTTCATGAGACTTTGGGAATCCATTAGCAATAGCAAAAGCGACTCTAGATATCAAGTTTCATGCTATTTCATACGACGAATCAAAAGATACATCAAAACCTTAAATATTCAACATGAGCGAGAAAGGAAAGAGAAAGGCATAGGCAAGTAATCAAAACCTCGAGATTCATTAAGAGAAATCAAAAGATTACAAGGAACCACGGAGGAATGATTACAAGATTTTGATTCATTCTCTCTCAACAAACTCTCAAAGCAAAACAAACCTTTTGCTAAGGCTAACCCTAATTTTCTTTCTCCCAAAGTCTTACCCTAACTCCGTGGTTCTCCCTATTTATAGCCTTGGCTAATGGGCCTCCAACCCATTAAGCCCGCTACACCGAACGGAACCGCCTCCACTTTTGCCGCTGCGAAATGACCCTTTCGCCCCTTGCGCACCTTTCCGAAGCCTCCGTACACCTTGTTGTGCACGACTACGCAACCGCTTCAAGATTCGCGCTGTCTTGACACATCCCGACTGCGTTCGACCTCAACGCCTCCTGCGCCTAGTCGGTCCACGTGTCTCGCCACGACTCCATCTTGATGCCCTGCGGTCAACATGATAAAAACACATCACATAGCATTGCACAATAACATAGCATCAACATTTGTATAAGATTCAAACTCATACAAGATCAAAATCCTCAAAATAATCTTCTCGCGATTACGGACACAATCGGAAGTTCGCGATTTACCACAATGAAGTTCGATTCGAAGGCTATCCGCGCTTGTCAGAATATCGGAAGTTCGCGCTTAACAAAGCGGAACTTCCGATCTTCTAACATCCGATTCCCGAATTTCAATTCCGATTTCCATCTCGAGGAACACTCAATGTCGATAATATCGGACACTCCGCTACCCCATGTGCGGAAGTTCCGATTTCCTTCACCAAACCAAAACCGGATAAATCGGAAGATCCTATTTCTAACGCCGGTAGTTCTGATTTATCGAACTTCCGCTCCATACAACGGTAGTTCCGATTACCCGACTCGGCCCGAAGCACCCAAAGCGAAAACCTCAACTCTCAATCTAATCAACACACTTGTCAAATACTCATCACTCAGAGTGGAGGACCTCTCACATGGTCTCTCAGTCTTCTATGTAACCGACCCGGCAAATAAGAAGCGTCACGTAGTTCTTCATGGAAAAAGGAGGATTGTCGGAGTTGAGAATGTAGTGGACGAGGAAGAATACAATCAATTTGACGAGTTGCCACCTTTCGGAGACGGCATCAGGCTCGAGGAAGAACCAAAGTGAGGAAGCTAGCTATATGCTTGCGTCGATCATCATGAAGGGCTATATTTTAATTAAGAATTTACTCCATTGTAATTAACTAATTTATTCCATTGTCATGTGTTAATGTGTTATGGACTTATGATCTTTAAATTGATGACAATTGTCAATTGTCGATACCTGTGAGACCCCGGTTTATCGGGCTTGTAATGCTTAACCATCCACTTTACTAAGCATAGAAACATATGAGTATGCGAATTTGCAGTAATTTTCATAGCAGAAAAACAAATTCTAGTGATTAAATAAATCCTTTAATACTAAATAACAAAACCAGAACTCTTCTAGGGTTTAATTTGCAGGATTTCCATGTGTTAGAACAAAAATGTGTTAATTCTAAGGTCTAATCTAAAAGATTTTTGGCCCCAAGGACCTGAATGATATAAATTGAGGACCCCTTTGTAATTTCACAAAACACAGAGGGCTTATTTGCAAAATTCTAGTGTGCCTTAAGTGGAAACATCACAGACGGTTCACTCAAGAAATGCTGATGTTTACGCATCCGCAGAGCAGTTCTAGAGGGAAATGCTCGTGATGTGAAACATCACGCAGCGGTTCTTGAGTGAACCGTCTGTGATGTTTACGCATCGCTGACAGTTTCTCAAGAACCGCTGCGTGATAGCGTATCCTGAGCGGTTCTTGAGGGAACCGTGCGTGATGTTCCATCACGCACGGTTCCCTCGAGAACCGTCTGTGATGCGTGTTGATTATATAAGGTTACGACACCGATAGGGTTTTGATCTAACCCTATCGGTGTCGCCCCTCTGCCGCCTCCTCTCCGAACACCTCCCGACCCCGACGCCTCCTCCCCGACCCGGCGCCTCCCGAGCCCGGCCCGGCGCCTCCCGAGCCGGCGCCTCCCGACCCCAGCGCCTCCTCCTCCCCGACCCGGCGCCTCCCAGACCAGCGCCTCCCGAGCCAGCGCCTCCCAGACCCGCGCCTCCTCCTCCCCGACCCGGCGCCTCCCAGACCAGCGCCTCCCGAGCCAGCGCCTCCCGAGCCCGGCCGCCTCCTCTCCGAACGCCTCCCCGAGCCCGGCCGCTTCAGTGAGTATTGTGCCTAAGCATACTTTTGCGGATCCAAACTTCTTTGTTCTTTCTAAGTCTTCTTCTTGCATATAAGAACGCAACTCTTGCAAAAACCAGGATTTGAGTAGTAAGCGGATCTAAAGTTTCTAGTACAGTCAGCTTTGGTTATCGCTACACCCTCTCTAGACAAACGATTTGATTCAAGCCACTCTACTACTGGTACAGTAGCACCCTGCCTTCTTTGCTTTTCCCAGGTTTAGCCAAGGCTTAGCTCAGGACCCCACTACTCGTCGTATTTGGTTTGGTATTGCTACCGCACATGATTTCGAAAGTCATGATGATATTACTGAGGAACGTCTTTATCAGAACATTTTTGCTTCTCACTTTGGGCGATTAGCAATAATCTTTCTATGGACATCCGAATCTGTTTCATGTAGCTTGGCAAGGAAATTTTGAATCATGGATACAGGATCCTTACACGTAAGGCCTATTGCTCATGCGATTTGGGATCCTCATTTTGGTCAACCATTGTGGAAGCCTTTACTTTCTATACATATTTGCGGTGCTAGTTGATTCTCAATATGTGTTTTATTTTCGTATCTGAAGAAATTGCATTTTGAGCAGTGGGCTTTCTTTGGTTTGCTCAATGATGATAATGGTCAAATCTTGAGATTGAGCTGATAATCATTTCATACTTGAGCTCTAGTGCGGGATGCGAGGTGTGCCAATAAGTTCTTCGGTAGTTTGGTCGGCTTGATCATGGGTGTTTTGTAGCATTTAAAATATTTGATGTGCCTCAACCGATTGTGTTGTAACACCTATTTCTAGAAATCTGATGACATTGGTGAAACTTAAAAAGTCATTGGTAGTAGTATTTTCTTGATTGCATCTTTGTGGTTGTAGTGGTTCATTTTCAAGTGTTACATAGTCTCATCCATAGCATGTACTGGGGGGTTCATTATGTATACATTTCTTTGGTAGCTTCTGAGTTTTCAATACGATGCATTGGATATAGAATCTGCTGGAGATAGTTCAGTTTGTTCTAACATGTTATTCTGGTGTGGGTTGCATGTTCCCTGGTTGTGTGTAACACATACATTATCTGTTTTAAATAAAAGTATAATTCTTTACATTATTATAAGAATTGGAGAATTGGAGTATTGTTCGTGATCAAGCTGTTGGAGAATTGGAGTATTGTTCGTGATCAAACTTGATCTCCTGGTTAATCATAATTTTATTGAGTGGTCTATTGGCTTTGCTATCTTTAGACAGAGTAGTTAAGCATTATTTAGAGCTCAAGTTGTGAATTTGTGTTGTTTAGTTCAATTTATGAAGATTATTGACAATGGGGTTGAGATGGCAAAGGCTAGTTCCTTTGCAACTCTCTCTCTGAGAGCACACTCCATAATCAATCATATGTACATTATGCTCCTTATGGTTGATCTCCTTATGTTAATGTTGGGCATAACATTGTATTTATCATCAACGTTCTCTTATATGGTGTAGATCCACGTTGGATTTGCTAATTAGGCAAGCGTGTAGTATATTATAACGTATTTTGGTTGCGATTTGTTAGGATTTGGTGCTATTTTGGATTTGCACGTATCTAGATTTTTTTTCATGGATGCCAAGAGCGTGTGTAGAACTCGGTGCTATTGTGATTAATGCCTTTTATGAAACAATTTTTTGCATTGCTTGCCCACAAATGTCCTATGGTTCCTGAGATCTGGAATGCTTTTGTGGACATTCAAATATTGACTACTATCTTTAATATCATCTAACGGAGTACATTGGCATGACTCACTTACAGATAGTCTGTACTCTGGTCTATGGATCAAAACGAGTTAATTTTTAATATTTGAAGTACAAACTCAATTTTATATACTATGTAATAATTGCGTACATAACTTATATAGATAGCAAGTAAGCGAGATGGCAGAGGCACCGTCTTCGCCGCCGTCATCGACGTCGCCAAATGCGTCTGGATCTCCGATCAAGGTGGTACGCAGGCGAGAAGGCAGAGGAATATCCAAATTGCCCTCGGGCCGCATGACGATCACGGAGGTCAGTGACGTCGGGATCCCGCTGAGTCCCAAGAAAGCAGCTGCGAGATTCCGGACCGTCTGCGGGGTACTTGCAAGGAGCGGGTCCCCATCACCACCCCAACTCGAAGTCTCTAACGGATGTCTGAGAGACCGATTGTGGGTGAACTTTCTGCCTCGTTCACTTTCCCTGAAGCAGACCAGGCACGTGTGCGATGGCACGCGCTGCTGGCGATGTCCCACGCGTGGAGGACCTTCAAGAGCCTGCTTGTCACGCAGTACGTGAACACGGGTCGGACGCCCTTCACGACGTATCAATTTTTGTCGCGGGATACATGGGACGCCGTGCGAGATGAAGACGGCGGCTGAATTTCAGGAGCAAAGTGCGGCGCCTGAGCTATCCAGCACAAAACACTCACCCCACAGACTCGGCACGGCTGGTACGCGGTAAAGCCACGCGATGGCGGCGGAGGACGAGGCGCTGCACGACCGTTTGCTATGATCTCGGACGCGCGCTCGATCTGGTTAAGAGCGAGGGCATCACCACGTCTTGGGCAACATCTCTCGACAAACCCGCAGACGAGGCGGTGTCTCAACGTCGGTAAATTTTTGAACCACTTAATTGTTAATAAGTTCATAACTTCATGGTGTCTACAATAACATGATGTTCTCTTGCGGGAAGAATTGACTTCGCATGTTCCCAAGGTTCCTTCAAGTAGGCGGGGAGAATGATGTCTCGTCTACGATACTCGGGAAACAAGGAGCACCGGGTCGCACGCGAGGAGTTGGGGTTTACGTACCTTGGAGGATGGATTCCCACACAACTCCGACACGTATAGGAGTAGGAAGAGATCCAAGGACCAGCACGACACTCGGTTGGAACATGTGATTATTTCACAATTTCAAGAACAAATAACAAACTTGCAGAACCAAGTAAATCAACTCATGCAGGCGCAAGCCGCCCCTGTTAATTTGGGAGCAAGTCACCGCCGACATCGAGTAGCGTCGCGTCCACACATAATTCGGACATGACGACGTGCAATTACCGATCGACGGCATCGAGGTAATGTACATCTCTGGAGTGCTCCAAAGATAGACCTATAGGACGCCTTAGCTAATTGTGTACGCTTTTGTAGGAGCCGACGCCCTGCAAGCTCCAAGTGAGGATAGTAGGGTCGATTCCTATTGAGGCTGGGCGGGGTATGGTGTATCCATACCAGGAAGGGGCGAGGCGAAGACGGTGCCCAGCTGGCGCAGGGTTACGCCAGGGTGCAGGTGGACATGGTCCATGACAATTTCATAGCCATCCCGAGAATTCCCGAACGAAGAAATCGTAACACTAGGGATGCCACGCACACTTTTATCCAGTGGCCCAAGAAGGACATCGCACTGGACCCTTCAGTGACGCGATGGCGAGAGGACCCTGCCTCTCCAATAGGACCCTCGTCGATGAGTCCGCCTCAACCAAAGCTTCAGAAGGCCGCCACATCGCTTCCCGTCGAGAAGACGACAAAGGGACAAGAAAAGCGTGTCACCATATCGGTCCCTGAGGCGTCACACGGGAAGACGCCCTCACCGCCTCGTTAAGGAGAAATCAAATCGAAGAACATTAAGGCACCTCCCAAACCCGTGAAATACTCCTCTAAGTCCGTTGGTCTCGCCGCAGAAATAAAGAGCTCGGGAGTAGCTTGTCAAGCATTGCATGATTGGTACTTGCGCAAGACCGGAGCGAAGGGGGTCATATCGAATCACCGTCGGACACGGAGGGAGCATTTTCTCCACGAGCACGCCACTTCGCCGTGGGCTTCAAGACTTATATGACTTATACAACCTAAGCGCCCTCGGCGCCTCACTTCTACGATCTTTGGACCTTTGTAAGTGTGTGCAATCAATTTCTACACTCACGTGATACCGATAAATATCATAACTCATCGCTTATGTACAGATACATTATGAAAGCGTGCCGTCGAATCAAAGAACCGGTGGGTTTCCTCGACCCACGTGGTCTCGAGCAAACAATCAAC
Organism: Hsuehochloa calcarea; assembly: GCA_036346395.1. NCBI lineage: Eukaryota > Viridiplantae > Streptophyta > Magnoliopsida > Poales > Poaceae > Hsuehochloa > Hsuehochloa calcarea. Next base: position 28,921,277 of record CM070603.1, on the reverse strand, counting down.
CAAGACGCATCCTACGCCGAGAATTACATAAAATGGGATTGCTTGCTCGAGCGGCGTGGAGTACATAATGGTACCCTACAACCGTAAGTAAGTGCTTCAATATTTGCTATACAAATTACGTTTCAACATAGGTTTATATGACTATAGCGACATACACGAGTAGGTTCCATGGATTCTTCCGATTCTTGTGCCAAAGAGGAACATGGTATTGTACCTTGATTCTCTACTCAACAAAAATCACGACTTCACCATTCTTAAAGAAATACTCGATGTATGTAGTCTTCCTCCGCACATAACTCTATTGTAGTCTTCCTTCGTTTTAAATGGACAAGGATAACTTTTTGAATCATGTAGGCGTTCATCGGCTATGTTGCCGAGGGAGGTTTATACAAGGAACGACCGCCACACCGACTCACGGGATGCGATTTCGATCTGCGCTACAACACAATAATCATATATCATACTCCGTAATATTGCGTCTCGAATTTGTGCATATATATGTAATTCTATTTTTGCAAAGTCTGCCAAAGAAAAACGAGATCACCTATGCGCATTCTACGTATGCCATCATATGCGACTATTGATTGCTTCTAGGACTAACGATCCCGTGTTTGTCAATCTCGTAATAATTATCTCCTAATTATAAATTTAAATATATATGCTTACTACTTTACTCTCTGCTAGCGATGTGGCTTGAACATAGAGTTAAATGCACTCGAGATGGACCAGTCACGCACATTCGAGGGAGCTCGTGGCTTCATCAAAGCGAACATAGTTAACACCAGCGGAGAGTTTCACGCCGTCGACACCGATGAACGACCTCGAAACAGATTGATTCAATATTGTAATTCACTTTGGTGGTTGTAATTCAATTTGTAACTCTAGCGACAATATATACTTGAAACATTCTTTTGTAATTGATTTTGAGTTAAATGATCACTTTGAGTTGTCGGCAATTTTACGTGACATGTTTCTACTTGCTAGTTTTCAGAGGGCATGGCTAGCAATTCACGAGGCTAGTGAAAATACGAAAAAATTCAATTAGGTTAAAGGACTTATCACGAGCGGTTCTAACAACGAACCGCTGCGTGATATTTAACCATAGACGGTTTGTAGTTGAAGCGATGCATGATATTTCTTATCACGAGCGGTTCCAACTACTGAACCGTCTGTGATACTAATAATCACAGAGCGGTTTGTGTGCTCGGAAATGCTCAGTGATTATGTAGTATCACGAGCAGTTCCAACAACGAACCGTCTATGATACTACATAATCGCGAGCGGTTCTGCATCGAACCGCTCGTGATTATTCGATATCCTGAGCGGTTCCAACAGCGAACCGTGCGTGATACTACATAATCACTGAGCGGTTCGCCCACCACGAACCGCAGCGGATTATTAGTATCACTGACGGTTTTTCAACCGTCTGTGATAACCGCCTGTTATCTCAGACATAACATTTCAGACGGTTCAAAAACCGTCTGTGATGACTGTTACGAACCGTCTGTGATGACCTTTTCTGTAGTAGTGTTAATATAGGCCTTCATATCAAAATGATTCAATGTGATTAATCACAACATCAACAATTGTCAAAACTATTTTATTTGGATCCTACGTGCTTAGATATATCTTATAGAATTTTTTTGGAATTTTTCCAAGTTCATTTGCTATTTTCTAATTGCTAATTGGATTTTCTGTATTTTCTAAAATAGAAAATCTATTTAAAATCTTCTAGAACAGTAACAGGCCGAAACCCAACCCTATTCCAATTCCGGCCCAACACTGTGCAGACTGACTTCCCTTTCGCTCGCACCGCGCTGTTTCGACTGACATGCGGACCCCGCATGTCAGCCTCGTTCTCTCTCGCGCCCGCCTCCGCTGACAGGTTGCGCCCGCCTGTTAGTCTCTGCTGTCTCTCTCTTCTCGCAGTCGGACCCGACCCCACCGGTCAGTCTCACCCGCGCCGTTTGCAACGCGAACTCTCGCTAGCTGCCGTCGCTGACGTGTGGGACCCACCGAATCACTGTTCTTCATCTCCGATTCGGTTGAGATACGATTTCCACCGACATGTCTCCGATTTGGGCATTTGCGCCCTAGACTCTCCCGAGCCGCCGCATATAAATAGAGAGGTAGCCCCTGGCGTCCACACCTCAACCCTAGGCGCCTCAGCACCGGAGCCAAACCCTAGCTGCTGCTAGAGCTTGAAGAAGAAATCCCCACAACTAGAGCCGCCCGAGCCTCATCGTCTACACCTTCAGCATCGCCGAGACAAGGGCTATGTCCTAGTCGCCTTGGTTCCGCCGGAGCGTCGCCGGAGAGCAGATTCCGTTGAGCCCGTGGCACAGCATCCGCTCCGACCTCGCCGCCGGCCAGTCCAGTCGTTCTCTTCCTCTCGTGAGTGCATCGGCGAGATCCCCGCATCACCCTCTACGCAAATGGTACCATCCACCGCTGCGCGAGACACCGCCGTTCGCCGGAACCATCGGGTCCCAAGCGCCGCTGCCATCGATCTGATGTGGCGAGTCTGCGTCAGCTTCCGCATCAGCACCCGAGTCTGTGTGTCGCCCACGTGGCTGCTTCATCAGCGTGTGCGTGGCATGGTCCACTGCTTCCAGATTCCCGTGGCTTAGTAGACTTAGTCCACCGTGAGCCATCTCACTAACATGTGGGTCCCACACGTCATATTTTCTTTTAATTCTGGAAATTCCTTCGCTGACGTCAGCATTGCGCAATAATCTGATTTTTCTTTAAAAAATAATTCAAAATTTCTGGAAAATCGAATTTAGGGTATTTTATGAAATTTTAAACTTCCAAAGCCCATATCTTTTGCATCCGAACTCCGATTGAGCCCATTCAAGTTTCTAAATTTATATAAATTTGAGACCTATTTAATTATGATTTTTATTTAATTTATGGTGTTTGTTTTACCTCTATTACTTATTTATTTTTTATTTATTTTGTTTGCGAGTAGACATTAATTCTTCGGGGATTTTTGAAGAAGGAGAAGTGTCTCAAGATCAAGACCAGTACCTAGACCTATTCCAAGGTAAGTTATACCTTTAATCATATTGAACCCAATTTTTAAAATACTTTGTTTCAATGTATTGCATTCTATTTCAAGTATTTATTTAAATGCTTTCGGGTTTAGTTATTAATACAAATTATTATGTTCACCTTATCTATTGTTATGCCATGATTGTTTGTCACCCTAGGTTGATTCCTTATTAGTTGGTATTATCGTAACACCAACTTGGGTTGGTTAGATATGAGTAGATTGCTTAGCCATGGCACGAGTCGTCATTTCATGTGAGTTGCAAATATAAACTTGACTAAGTGATTATGGAACTGTGTGAAGAATCTGTGTGTGTTGTGTGCTATTACTCATTGATGGCATGTGTTGCACTTAATCAACAGGGCGGAAAAAGATTTAGACTAAGGCAAGTGGTGAATTTTGTGTGATATGGTGGAGCTGTGTGTTGGGAATGATAATCTGTGTGACTTAGTTAGAAACTGGAAGTCTTGCCTTGGTCAATTAAGGACTTAACTTTGTGCGCCATTGAACTGAGCCTTACTGTACAACCACATGTCTGGTATGGGATGGGCCTAAGTTAGTAGGTTATGGAATCTTGCCATTGACAACTCAGGTTGTAGGTTAAGCTGTGTGATGGGCTGGAGGTGTGTTTATCACATCGTGGGACGGTTCGCCGCATCCCTGTCCAACGGTGTGTGTCGTGCCAAACGTTGTGTGTATCGATTGGATAACAGTAAAGCATGTTGGGAGTATCAATGTTGAGATGAAGTTTCTGAAAGGTTTTGTTATGGTCAGTGCTAGCTACACTGATTGTATCTTGTGGGTATATGTGTACAACCTCTGCAGATTGTTAAATCAATCTATTCGAATAGCCGTGTCCGCGGTCATGGACATACTCGGGGATTTCACACGAGGGGTAGATTTTCATAAAACCTCTGGGAAGGGAGCTGTGTAATCTAAGTCATATGGTTGTGTGAATAACTTGTTTAGACTGTGTGTCTTTATGAAATCAAATGATAACTTAATATTGTCTTATTTGTTTTGAATTATGTTTTCAATCTATTATTCATATTCAATTGCAAATGTTGCATTTCTGCAAAAGAACCCCAGAAGCCATTCCTTTGGAATAAGCCATTATCTATAAATTGTATTATGTGGTATGACTTGCGAGTACGGTTGTGTACTCATACTTTCTTCAAATAATCAAAAGAAGTACTGGAGGAGTCACCGCCTGCATTTGAAGAGGAGTTCTACGAAGGTATCGATCGTTAGGGTCTTGATCCCAGTCAGTTGCCTGTGGTGAATTGATGGGATTCCGTTGAAGTTTATTTCTATTCCGCTGCTGGTATTTATCTATTGTCAGCCCTGCGTGTCTTAATAAATGTAGACTCGACCATAAGATCAAAGCCATTATTTGCTACTCAAATTAGTCGTTTATGCTATTAATCGTCTTGTGTGGATCGATATTCATCTATGTTGACACTGTGGGCACTAGCATGATCCTGGACTAGTGCGGAATACATAGAGGGTCTAGAATTGCATTTTTGGGTTCCGGCAATAGTGAGACCTGTCTCTGATATACGAGTTCTTTGAAGGAGGTGGCCGACTCTGGGGCATTTGGTGAAAGAATTAAATATCATAGATTTGCAAGTGTGCTTGTATATATATTTATTCTTGGTTATCTAAGGTTAGTATTTGCTTCTAATTATATACATTATAATCTAGATAGATTGATGATAGCTAGGTTTATCATCCAAAGAGGTTATTGGCAGTTAAGATTTACAATAGAATAATGAGCAGTTCAATACCGCTCGGTTGAGCTCCTACTATGGGTTCGTAGATGAGGTTTGGGAGATCGACTATGTACTTTTCAAGATCCCCCTGTTTCGGTTTAATTGGGTCAAACTTCCACAGGGTGTGAAGGTCGACAAGTACAACGTCACTACTGTGGACCTCGAATGTGTCGGATACAAGGACAAACCATTCATATTCGCTAAGCAAGTTGTTCAAGTTTTTTATTGAAAAGGACTCGACAAATAAGAACCATCACTTAGTTCTTCATAGAAAAAGAAGAATTGTCCGAGTTGAGAATGTCGTGGATAAGGAAGAGTACAATCAATTTGATGAGTTACCTCCTTTCGGAGATGACATCAGGCTCGAGGCAGAACCCAGTGAGGAAGCTAGCTGTATGTACTTCGATCATCGCGAAGGGCTGTTTTTAAAACGAAATAGCCAAGTGGAATAATCCCACACGGTGAACACCTATTTGGAAAATTGTTCCATTGTAAATAAGAAACTCAGCATGTAATTAAGGAATTATTCTATTGTAATTAATTCACTAATTAAGAAATTATTCCATTTGTGATTGTACCTGCTTTCTTGTTTTCAGAGGGCATGGCTAGCATTTCCTGAGGCTAGCCGAAAAATATAATATTGAATTTTCAGCTATAGAAGGAACTATCACAGACGGTTTAGTGGAACAAATAGTCTGTGATATATGTAGCACAAACGATTCCTAAGGTGCCAAAATATTTTGCCTCCCGCACACACGTCCAAAAATTCCCGCACTAAGCATCACATATGGTTCCGTAATAGAACTGACTCTTATACTTATCACACAAGGTTCTTAAATATAACCGTTTGTGATATGCTCGTTTATCGCAGATGGTCCTGGAATAGAACCATCTGTGATATGCTTACGACCAGGTGGTGGTCGTAGCTTTCTTATCAGACACGATTCTTAAATATAGCGGTCTGTGATATGTTCGCTTATCGTAGACAGTCATAGAATAGAACCGTCTGTGATATGCTTACGACAAGGCGGTGGTTGTAGTAAAGCCTATGACCATAGAGCTTATCACAGACGGTCCAGGAATAGAACCATCTGTGATATGATCACTTATCGCGGACAGTCTTGGAATAGAACCGTCCGTGATATGATCGCTTATGACAGACAGTTCTATAAGAGCACCATTTGTGATATACATTTATAAGTAGGGGGCCCGCTAGGGTTTGCGTCCTTACTCCTTAGAGCACACTCTTCTGTCAGCCTCCCCAGAGCCATTACTTCCTGTGTTCCTCCCGATCCTCCTCTCTCCACAACGTCGTCCCCACGCCGTCCTTCTCCATGTGTCGGCGTCCTCCCTCTGCGACCCCCGACCTCCTCCCCGCGCCAGCGTTCTCCCTCTGCGACCCCGACGCTGTCGCCCCTGACCTCGACGACGCCCTGCTCCCTCGACCTTGACTCCCTCTTCGTCCATGCCTCCTGTCAAGGTACGATCACCGCTTTGGATTGTGATAGTAGAAGTTTCAAAATATGCAGATTTGATTGACTCTAGATAGCACTTGAGATATTGCTTTGTTAATCTTGCGAGATATCAAGTAAGCGAGATGGCGTCTGCACCATCTTCCCTGCCGTCATCAACATTGCCGAATGCATCTTGATCTCTGAGAAAAGTCGTACCTAAGCGACATGCCAGAGGAATATCGAAAATGCTTGTGGACCGAATGACCATCACGACCGTCAGTCTCTCTGGGATCTCTCTGCTTCCCCATAATACAACGGCTACATTTCGGACCACCTGTGGTCCCCATCACCACGCAGAAATGGAAGGATGTGACAGACGTAGAGAAAGCGTAGTCGTGGACTGAAATTACAACGGCGTTCGAGATCCCACCAGAATTCCCAAAAGTCGTGCGACGACAGGCATTCCTTGTGATGTCACACGCTTGGAAGACCTTCAAGAGCAAGCTTGTCACGGAGTACGTGAATAAGGATCGGACGCCGTATACAAAGTATAGTTTCATGCGAATGAAGACGACAGACGAATTTCAGCAGCAAAGTACTGCGCACAAGGCAATCCAGGCACAAAATATTCACCCCGACAGATTCGGCACTGCTGGGTACACGGGTAAAATCCTGGGATGGATGAGTGAGGACGATGTGGCAATCCAGTCGGAGGTCTCCCCACCAATTGCCGGATCAAAGATGAGCGTGCCCGAAACTGGTTAAGAGCGAGGGCCTCAACCACGTCGTCGGACGCCATCTCTTTCTCAAACCCGGTAGACGAGGGAGTGTCCCATCACGTGGTAAGATATATCGAATTACATAGTTGTTAATAAGTCCATAACTTCGTAGGGTCTAAAATAATATGATGGTCTGTTGCAGGAAACATTGAGTACCCAATCTTTCCAAGGCTCCTTCAAAGCAGTCAGGGAGAAGGATTGTAACACCCCAAAAATGTTTGAATGCAAAAATGTGGGATTTTTTTAAAAAAATTCGGTGTTATCTATTGCCATCATTTTGCCAGCATCGTTGAGAATTATTTGAGCTGCACTTTTCTTCTTTGCCGACACAAGTGAACCATAAGACATAAACCCTAGAATCAGAATCATGTTCAAGAGCCAATTAGAATTGGTTAACAAATACCAGATTGGGATCTATCATCTCTAGGGAAATTCTTGAAAGAAAAGTTCTTTTTCTTGTCTCCAACCCTTCCTTGATCTCCCCTTGTCTCCTCTGATAGCCGGCATGAAGCAGTAAGCCACCGAGCCCCCTGGCTGGTCGTGGCTTCCCCGGTGTACCATAGTACTGCCTTGATGCATCCACTGTGCACTATTCCTTCGACCAGTGACCCAGCCAAACTGGTGTAGCCGAGACCGCGCCCTGGTTGTGCACGTCCTAGTAGACTCATGTCGGGTGCCAGTCAAACTAGGTGCGACCGAAGACCACCCCTGGTCGTGGTCTTCCAAGTGGACCCAGGTCAGTGTGTCCTCTCCCCTGCTAGCATCGACACTTTCTTAGTCCGGGTGCTCCGACGCGACAAGGCATGTGCAATGGCATCCACTGTGGCTCGGCCATTAAGCGCCATCACTCAACCCGTTACACCGTTGCATTGTGCTGCCAACTCTATCGATATCACCAACGACTCCGTGGTACTGCGCAGCACCGGATGCAGTGTATGCCCCGGATGACCTCCACCCTTGCGGCAATAAATAACAGCTCCAAGCCCTCTCGTTGTCGTTCCGCGCCACAATAGCTAGTTCCTCCTACTCCTCCATGCCTCAAGAGAGCTCGAGCTCCAGGTAAGACATGAGCGCTCGCTTTGGCCCGACGACTCCACAATATCGCGAGCAGCATTGACGCCATCAGTGAAGCCCTTCCTTCTTGAATGCGTCAGCTCTTGTTCCCTGCCCCCAAAGGCAATTCCCCTCATTTAGTTCCACTCTATATTCTTTGGAGCTACCGCTGACCTCGTTCTTCCTCCCCTCAGACTAGAGTATCCCTGGCAGTAGGATTGACCTCATCGACCATCATCGCCAGCTGGAGCCTCTTCCGTAGTCGCAGACCTTCGTCGCTAGACCATCTCTGGCTAGCTCGCTTCTTCCGAGTCCCACCGCTACGTTCCTAGTGTCCACTAGAGGCTCGTTTTCACTCTAGATGTGCGAACGTATTGCCGAAATGACTAATGCATTGTAGACCCAAGTTGTTGTAGAACCCCAGGTGGTCGAACCTCCTCCAACTTAGAGTATAGTTGAACCTCTAGATAGTCGAACCCCTCCCCGCCTAATAATGTGATCGAAGCTCCTTCCGACCAGATGGTCGAAACTTCTCCTGACCAGACGGATGAAACTCCTCCCAAGAAGATGGATGAAACTCCTTCGGAGCAGATGGACGAAACTCCTTTTTACCGAATGGCCAATACTCCTTTTGACCTGATGGTCTAAACTCTTTCCGGCCAGATAGACGAAACTCCTATCAATCGGATGGTCGAAAACTCCTTTCGACTGGATGGTCAAAACGATTTGCGACCAAATGGTCGAAACTCCTCTCGATCGGATGGTCAAAACTCTTTCCGACTAGATGGTCGAAACTCCATTTGACCAGAGGGTTGAAACTCTTTCCGACCAGATGGTCGAAACTGCTTTCGACCGGAGGGCCAAAACTCCTTTTTACCGGATGGTCGAAACTCCCTCCGACCATATAGTAGAAATTCGTCTCGACCATTTAATCGAAATCCCCTCCGACTATATAGTCGAAACCCTTCCCCACCAGTCAGTCGAAACTCCTTTCGACCAGTTGGTCGAAACTCGCTTCGACTAGATAGTCGAAATTCCATTCGACCGGATAGTCGAAATTCCATTCGACCGGATAGTCGAAACTCGTCTCGACTAGTTAATTGAAACTCCCTCTAACCATATAGTCGAAACCTCTCCCCACCAGTCAGTCGAAACTCCTTTTGATCAGCTCGTCGAACCTTCTTTGATCAGTTAGTCAAAAACTCTTCTGACCAGATTGTCGTGACTTCTTCGACTAATAGTCGAAACTCTTTCGACTAATAGTTGACACTTCTTCGACCAGTTAGTCGAAACTCTTTTGACCAGTAGTCAAAATAATGAACAGTAGTCGAAATAATGAATAGTTGATGAAACAATAAATACTAGTCGAAACAATGAGCAGTACTCGAAACCATGAATAGTACTTAAAACCTTCTCTACCCAGTTTTCGAAACCCATCCCGGTCAAGTGATCGAAACTATGAACAGAACTTGAAAACCTTCTCAACCAATTATTCAAAACCCATCCCGACCAAGTAGTCAATACTATGAGCAGAACTCAAAAGCCCTCTTGGCCAGGTGAAACCCCTTTCCGACCAGGTGGTCGAAATCTTGAACAGTACTCGAAAACCCCTTCTTCCTGGTAGTCGAAACCCATCTGATCCGATGGTCGAAACACTGAACAATATTCAAAGTCGAAAACTCGTACACGGACTGGCCACTATCTCGGAAACAACTTACGATACCTACTCGAATCCTATGTCCAACACCGAACGCGGTAATAAGAACAGGAGACTAACTAAAATTGCCCAACTAGACCGAGGACACCCTCATTTGGAGTTTATTTGGATTTTTGAATTCAAGTCAAATTCATTTGGGCTTATTCGATTTTTTGGTTGGATTTTGCGTATAGAACCTGATGCTCCAGAAAACCCTCTGCCAGACCACGAGCAGGAGCAGTAGTATCTCGACCAAGGCAACACTACTACAAAAGAGGCAATAGCAGACGGCCCATCACAGACGGTTCCAAAGGAACCGTCTGTGTTGGGTCTGTCTGGGCTTCGTCGGCCTATCACAGACGGTTATCACAGACGGTTCTTATTAAGAACCGTCTGTGATATTACACAGACGGTTCTATTTAAGAACCAAATGCGCGATAATCAGAAATCACGAGCGGTTTTAATAAGAACCGTCGTGTAATATCCTGACGGTTATTAGTAAGAACCGTGCAGTGATTTCTGATTATCGCGAGCGGTTCTTAAATAGAACCGCTCGATATCTATCATGAGCGGTTCTTATTGGGAACCGTGCGCGATATTTACTATCACGAGCGGTTCGAACTAGAACCGTGCAGCGATTTCTGAGCTTCATATAAATTGGCGGACACATCCTCACCGCCTCGCCGCTAGCTGTGTCCATCGCCGCTTTCGCCATCGCCGACCGCGCATTTGCCTCTTCCACTTTGTCTCTACCGCTCGAGCGCCATTTCCTGCCTAGCTCCTCCAACTGCGGCTCCTCCTCTAATCTTGGTATGAGCTTGGAGATGCTTGTGGACTTGGCATTTTATTGTGTGTTAATGCATTGACTAAAAGAAAGGAGAAAAGATAGTGTAGATGCTAACTGTGAATATTGAGAATGGTGTTGTTACTATTGATTTATTACATACTTGCTGAGTCACCGCGTGTGGTACATAACTAGTAAAGAGTATGAGATGATGCCTATATTTGGGTTGCATGATTGTTCAATTGAGATAGATATCGGTGTCGAGAGGTAGGGATCATGGTTGTGGCCGTAGGCATGGCTACGCTATGCCACCGCGTGTGGTACATAACTAGTGAAGAGTTTTCTTTCAATAACCTTAGATGCAAATGTTGGAGAATGAGTTTAATTATATTGCACATTTTTGTTCTATTAGGGAGTTATTGTTTCTCCTTGTACATAACTATTTAGGTATGTTTGGTAAATAGGAAGCCCATTGTGCCCCCGACAGAGAGGGAAGGGAGGAGAAGGTGAGGATTATCAAGAGATATTAGATATTTTCTTCGTGAGCTCCGAGGGTAACGATCTATAACCCTTTATGTTTGCTATAAATTAATCGCTAATCAATTTGACACTAATTTGTTACATGCGTAGTGTAGATGGATCAAAACTGGATGTACGGTGTGAACCGTGTGAGTCAAGAGTACATTAATGGCGTGGTTGATTTTAGAAGAGCATTGGCGAGGATATGTTGAAGAAGGGATAAATTTTATGTCTTGTCGTGCATTGATTGCGGTAATCTGAAGATGTTTAACAACGCGCGCAGATCGAGCGCACTTGATTGAAGGGTTTCAAAAAGGGTATACATGTTGGACGATCCACGGTGAAGAGCGATTATACGAAGTTAATAATGGCGACATCGCCGAGGAACTCAACGATTTGCCGGATGTGGACTGTGCTTTTGATGAGGATAGGGGGCACGATGACAATCTGGATCAGATGCTACGCGATGCAGAAGAGAACTACAGTGGGAGAGAGTTTTCTAAATTCGAGAGCTTAAGGGAGGACTCGGTGAGACCTTTGTTCCCTGGCTGCAAGCCGGGATACACAAGGTTGTCAACCGTGCTTGAGCTGCTGAAATTGAAGGCAAGCAATAGTTGGTCCGATAAGAGTTTCACGGCGTTGTTAGGTCTCCTAGCGGACATCCTTAGGAGAAGCGTGTTGCCCAAAGACCACCTATCAAGCAAAGAAGGTTATTTGCCCATTGGGAATGGAAGTAGAAAGAATACATGCATGTCCGAACGATTATATCCTCTACCGTAAAGAGTATGCAGACATGCATGTATGTCCCGTGTGCAAAGCATCCCGATACAAGCGTCAAAATACTGCTAAGGTGAAGCAAGGACCTCTGCTAAGATGTTGTGGTATCTGCTGTAATCCCACGTTTGAAGTGTTTATTTGCGAACCCAAAGGAGGCAAGATTGCTGCGTTGGCACTCGAGGAGCGTAAGAGAGATGGAAAGCTAAGACACCTGCTGATTACGCGGTGGAGAAACTTCGATCGGAGCTTGAAGAGTTCGGTGCGGAACCGAGGAACATAAGGTTAGGGTTGAGTACGGATGGAATGAATCCTTTCGGTAACATGAGCGGCCGACATAGCACTGCCCGTGAATCTATGTATGTACAACCTTCCTCCTTGGTCGTGTATGAAGCGGAAGTACATTTTGATATCACTACTTATCCAAGGGCGAAGCAACCGGGAGCGATATTGATGTGTACCTAGCACCATTTTTGGAAGATCTTGTGACACTTTGGACCGAAGGGGTACAAGTATGGGATGCGTACAAGCGAGAGAACTTCACTTTATGCGCCATGTTATTCGCACCATCAATGATTTTCCGCCCTTGGTAACTTGTCGGGTTCGATACAAAGGAGCCAAAGCGTCATTCGCTTTGCTTAGATGGTACCGAGAGTGTATGGTGAACAACTCGCGCAAAAATCGTATATATCGCCACCGTAGGTTCCTTCCGTGAGTCACCCATACCGCAAGATGAAGAAACAATTCGATGGAAATAAGGAGAAGCGGTTCGGCTCAAGGGCTTTTAGAGGAAAGAGGTCTATGATATGGTTAAGGATATTGATGTTGTGTTTGGAAAGGGATCTAAATTAAGAACCCTCGGAAAAACATCGGAAGAAGCGGTCAATTTTTGGAACTTGCCTTATTGGGAGCACTTAGAAGTTCACTGCTTGCATCGACGTCATGCGTGGAGAAGAATGTATGTGATAGCTTGATTGGTCTCTTCTTGAACATCGGTGGCAAAACAAAAGGCGGCGTTAACGCACGACATGACTTGGTTGATATGAACATAAGAACCGAGTTAGCACGAAAGAGACCGATAAAGGATTTAACGTACATTCCCCGCTTGCTACACTTTGTCCAAGGCCGAGAGAAATGAAGCGTGTCAAAGCTTGCATGGTGTGAAAGTTCCGTCGGTTACTCCGCCAATATTAAGAAACTTGTTTCCATGATGATTTGAAATTAATTGGTATGAAGTCTCATGATTGTCATGTCTTGATGACACAAATACTTCTGTTGCGATTAGGAGTATCTTGCCGAACAAGGTCCGAGTGGTAATCTTTAGGTTGTGTTATTTCTTTAATTCAATTGCTCGAAGGTCATCGATCCGAAGGACTCGGCGCTCTGCAGCCGAGGTGGTGGCGACTCTATGTCATCTTGAGATGTATTTCCCTCCGTCATTTTTCGATATCATGGTCCATCTCATTGTTCACCTTGTGAAAGAGATAAAGATATGCGACCCTGTGTTCCTCGTCATTTGTACCCATTTGAGAGATACATGGGAATTCTCAAGTCCTACGACGGAATCGATCTCGGCGAGGGGCGATATCGAAGGTTATGCAACCGAAGAGGTCATTGAGTTCTGCGTCGACTACATGGCTCGAGTGGAACCGATAGGTGTGCCTCTATCTCGTCATGAGGGAGACCGGAGGTATCGGGACCATCGGAAGGAAAGAAATCACTCCCGATCTAAATACGTCGTGCGCAAGCCCATTTCACGGTCTTGCAACACATGACCCAAGTGTCCCGTACATCGGCGAGCACAAAGACATGTTACGCAAGAATCCGACCGGTCGGAGGTTTGGATCACGAGAGCACAACCGCTCGGTTCAACGAATGGTTAAAGATGCGATTCATTGGGAGGACATCAAGTGATGAAACATCGCTATGGTTGGCCAAAGGACCAAAATTTACAATTGTGACATGGCAAGGATCGACATAAATGGGTACACGTTTTATCGGCATTTCGGGATATGAAGAGCCTGATCCGAGCAGCGGTGTCGCATAGATGCATTTCACGAGGGTTCAATACCGCGGGGGCACGCGGGTTGAACTCGTACTATGGGTTCGTAGAGGAGATTTGGGAGCTTGACTATGTACTTTTCAAGATCCCCCTGTTTCGATGTCTTTGGGTTAAACTTACGCAGGCGTGAAGGTCGACAAATGCGGTGTCACTCTGTGGACCTCAAACGTGTCGGATACAAGGACGAACCATTCGTACTCGCTAAGCAAGTTGTTCAAGTTTTTTATGTAACGGACCCAGCAAATAAGAACCGCCACGTAGTTCTTCATGGGAAAAGAAGGATTCTCGGAGTTGAGAATGCCGTGGATGAGGAAGAGTAGAATCAATTTGACGAGTTGCCTCCTTTCGGAGACGGCATCAGACTGGTGGAAGAACCCAGTGAGGAAGCTAGCTATATGCGCGTCGATCATCATGAAGGACTGTATTTCAATTAAGCATGTATATATTCCACTGTAATTAATTTGATGTTAACATGGAAACACGTCACGTGTTATGGGCCAGTGCTAAATCGGTCAATTTGCCTCGGTCGGTCGTGTGAGACCCCGGTTTATCAGACTTGTAATGCAAAAGATATATATGAGAAAATTAAACACCTCATTTGGAGCTATGGTACAGTGAATCAAGCACCTCATGAGATGAACAACCCAATTGGATTCATCTCATTTGGAGCTATGATGCACTTTCTACGATTTTTCAAAGCCTTGAAATGAGCAAAAGTAAAATGCATAAGTAACTTTTCTGGAAATAGTAACATGTTCCAAACTAATTTTCACAGTAAGCTCATTAATAGAGGAATCCAAAAAATTGGATTCACTCAAAAATAGTTCTGAGAGAAAAAGTTATGCATTTTGAATTAAATTGTATTTTTCGGATGACAAATAAGCCTTCTCGGGAAAATCCAAAATTAAATCGACGTGGATGAACTTGGATCGTTGATCTAGCGATGGACGGTTCACTGGGAGATATCACATACAATTCTATAACAGAACCATCTGTGATACTTAATATCACAGACAGTTCTATTAATGAACCGTCTGTGGTATCAACATATCACAGACGGTTCAGTTATGGAACCGTCTGTGATATTAAAATTAGGGTTTCCCTTTCTAAGTTATCACGAGCGGTTCCATAATAGAACCGTGCGTGATAGTTCTTTATCCTGACGGTTCTATTATGGAACCGTCGCGATGCATTATCACTGACGGTTCTATCATAGAACCGTCGTGATATCCATGTATATAAGTACATTCTATCATCGAGCGGTTGTGCACACTCTGCTTTTTCACACTTCTCTGCCGTGAGGGTTTACAGGCCGCCTCGCTTCGTTCCGCCTCAGGCCAGCGCCGCCTCCTTCGTCCCGCCTCAGGCCAGTAGCCGCCTCCTTCGTCCCTACCTCAGGCCAGCGCCACCTCCCTTCGTCCTCGCCTCAGGCCGGCGCGCCTCCCTTCGTCCCCGCCTTCGTCGGTGCCGCCCGCCCCGCCCCTTGAGACCGGTGAGTAAGGATGAAAACCAAAGGTTGCATTTGGGTTAGTCTAGGTATCTTGATCCTGATCCCTCCCATAGGCACATAGCACTAGGAGATATATATATTGCAAAGTGACTTTTGTGCAATCTTGAATTAAACCATAGAGTCGATATATGTTTCATAGCATTGTAGTTAGATTCCATTATATTTGCATGCCTTATGTTGAACTATGGAGCAAACCCTTGGGCTTTTGTGTGGAATGACTTTTAATGATGGTTCCCTATCTTTAGTTTCATGTGGAGAACTGAACACATCATTCAAGAAAGTAAAATATGTTTTGCCAGTTTGTGCTTGGCGGTATCTACTAGTTATACACCCATATTAGCATCCCGAGCCTTGATATAATGGCCTTAGTTTTTTAGGGTCTTGTATTTCAAATTATCTTGCAAATATGTTGTTTGAGATATATTTTGTATCCACATTCTCTCGGAAGGAACATGATAGCGAGAATAAATCATATGGTTGATGTTAGATCTGTACAAGGAAAATGAAATCCAATGAGAAGGCACAGTTAGTTGCCTTGGAATGTTGGAGATTTAGGGCTTGTTTGGTTGATGTCTAATTTTCCATAACTAACCTTAGTCAGGTGTGGTGTGCCACACTTTTTTGGCAACAAAATTCTGCGCCACAAGTGTGGCAAACTTAGGCAAAAAAATGAGTCTATAACATGCGGGTCATGGCCTCATGGGGCTAAGAAAGTGTGACAAGTCACAGTTGTGACAACGAACCAAACACACGCATAAATAGCTTTAGCGCACCTAAGGTTAGGCGGGACAACCTTATGCTGCAAACCAATCAGGCCCTTAGATGCACATAAAGGGCAGTGAATGACTATGATAGTCATAAGAAATGTATCGAAGTACCAGACTCCCTTTTAAAATTGCCTTCAGTGTTTTAGGAGAATGAGATCAGCTATGCCTTGGTGGAGATATATGCTAGGTTAGATCAGTGTTGCTATCATCAGAGTATTCAATTTTTATTTCAGATATATGGGAGGGATATTATGCTATTGGAACTTCTAGGTTGTATTTGGACTTGTTCTCGGTGCTTTTGATTTTTGAAAGATTCAACAACGTATGCATTGCTACACCTTGATATTTTGCACACTGCTATTCTGTGGGGGTATTTCAATTATCTTCAGCCTATGGGCTTATTGATCTTGATTTGAAGGTTATCATGTCTCCCCAAACATGTGCTATGTGCTTCCCCTGATCCCTGATTTGAAGGGTATCTTTGTATTCAATTATTAAGTATCACTTTGAGTATATATATGCTGTACTAAGTCAAGTCTGAAATTGATTTGTTAGTACTAGGAGATATATATATTGCAAAGTGACTTTTGTGGGCTCTGTTGGAATTGCTCTGTGATAATAATTGTCATATATTCAAATTGATGTGATAGCATATTCAGATTTGAGCTCTACATGTGATAGCATATTTCTTCTTGATTTGGCAATACTATAATCGGAGATTTATGTACACCTCAAGTATACACATGTATATGCTTATGAGCGTAAACAAGTATATACTATACACATAGAAGTTCCATTACTTTTGTTGCGATGAATTGCATGCCTCCACACCATACTTGATTTATTCATGCATCCGTGATGAAGCATCGAGATAACATGTTTTGTACTAGTGTATCGACAAATATTTCTATGTAGATCTTCTTTGCATACCATTTTACCTTATTTATGTTAGGACCCTTCAATGTTATGTGCCTCCTATGTTGCCACTCCACATGCCACCGTTATGTGCCCCATGACCCTCATATGCGTGACACGTGGATTGCCATATATATATATGAAAAATCTTTGATAGAATAGATGGGTTGTAATACCATAAAAATTACCTAAAGAAGTAACATAAGTGTTTTTTTGTGAGGTATCAAACATTAATTTATTAACAAAAATATCATTTAAGGAAAAGCTGTTTTAGAAATTAGATGACATCTAATATTATTTGTAAGATCATGGCCAACAATCAAAGGGGGACGGGAGGGGATGAGAGCCTAAAAATATCATTTAAGGAAAAGCTGTTTTAGAAATTGCATGCCTCCACACCATACTTGATTATTCATGCAATTGTGAGATATATGAAAGTGCCTTGTGAGTAATCATTGCGCACGTAACTTATATAGATAGCAAGTTAACGAGATGACAGAGGCACCGTCTTCGCGCCGTCGCACGCGTCGCTAAATGCGTCTGGATCTCCGATCAAGGTGGTACAAGCGAGATGGCAGAGGAATCTCTAAATTGCCATCGGGCCACATGGCGATCACGGAGGTCGGTGATGTCGGGATCCCGCCGAGTCCCAAGAACGCGGTGCAAGATTCGGACCGTCTGCGGGGTACTTGTAAGAGCGGGTCCCCATAACCACCCCAACACGGAAGTGTCGGCGGATGTCTGAGAGACCGGTTGTGGTGAGCTTTACGCCTCGTTCACTTTCCCCGGCGGACCGGACACGTGTGCGATGGCACGCGCGCCGCTCGCGATGTGCCACGCGTGGAGGACCTTCAAGAGCACGCTTGTCACGCGATGCGTGAACACGGGTGGACGCCCTTCACGAAGTATCCTTTCTTGTCGCGGGATACATGGGATGCCTTCGTGCGAGATGAAGGCGACGGCCGAATTTCGGGAGCAAAGTGCGGCGCCTGAGCTCTCGTGCCCAAAACACTCACCCCACAAACTCGGCACACTGGTACGCGGTAAAGCCACGAAGTGGGCGGCGGAGGGCGAGACCATTGCCCGACCGTTTTTGGGATCTCGACGAGCGTGCTCGAGCACAGTTAAGAGCGAGGGCATCGGCCACGTCTTCGGGCGACATCTCTTTCGCAAACCGAGCAGACGAGGCGGTGTCCCAGCGCTGGTAAATATGTCGAACCACTTAGTTGTTAATAAGTCTATAACTTCATGGTGTCTATAATAACATGATGTCCTCTTGCAGAAGCATTGACTTCGCATCTTCCCAAGGTTCCTCGAAGTGGGCGGGGAGAAGGATGTACTATCTACGCCCAGGAAACAAGGAGCACCTGGTCGCACGCGAGGCGTTGGGGTTTACGTACCTTGGAGGATGGATTCCCACACGACTCCGCCACATATAGGAGTAGGAAGAGATCCAAGGACCAAGACGACGCTGGTGGAACATGTCATTATTGAAAAATTTCAAGGACAAATAACAAGTTTACTGTAACCAAGTAAATGAACTCATGAATCGCAAGCCACCCTGTTAATTTGGGAGCAAGTCCTCCTCAACATCGAGATGGCGTCGCGTCCACATAATCTGGACATGACGACGTGCAATTACCGATCGGCGACATCGAGGTAATGTACATCTCGGAATGCTCCAAATATAGACATATAGGACGCCTTAGCTAATTGTGTACCGCTTTGTAGGAGCCGACGCCCGCAAGCTCAAGTGAGGATGGTTGGGTCGATTGCTATTGAGGGCGGGGTATGGTGTATCCATACCGGGAAGAAGCGAGCAAAGACGGTGCCCGGTGGCGCGAGGTTACGCCGAGTGCGGTGGACATGGTACATGACAATTTCATGGCCATCCTATTGGAAATTCCCGAACGAAGAAATCACAACACTAGGGGATGCCGTGCACACTTTTATCCGATGGCCCAAGAAGGACATCGCCGGACCTGCGATGGCGCGATATCGCCACGACCCTTTGCCTCTCAATAGGACCCTCGATGAGTCCGCCCGACCTTCGCTTGAAGCCCGCCTCATCGGTTCCGTCGAGAAGACGCCGAAGGGACAAGACAAGCGTGTCACCATATCGGTCCACGAGTCATCTCCAAAGAAGGCGTATCGCAGAGTCTCGTTACGCAAATCGATATCGAAGAAGATTCAGCGCGCCAAGCCGGGCAATACTCCCTTGGATATCCGTTGGTCTCGACAAAGAACTAACAGGCTCGGGACTAGCTTGTCAATCTTTGCATGAGTGGTACATGCGCAAGACCCAAGAGGAGGAGCCATCTTGGAATCGTCGGACACGGAGCGAGCATTTTCATCACGAGGCGGGCCACTTTGTCGTGGGCTTCGAGGACTTATTCGACCTATACAACCTAAGCGCCTCGGCGCCTCACTTCTACGATGTTGGACAACGTAAGTGTGTACAATCAATTTCTACACTCACATGATAGCGATAAATATCACAACTCATTCCTTACGTGCGGATACATTATGAAATGTGCCCGTCGAATCAACGAACCGGTGGGTTTCCTCGACCATACGTGATCTCGAGCAAACAATAAACCAAGGCGCATCCTACGTCGAGAATTACATAAAAATGGGATTGCTTGCTCGAGCGGCAAGGAGTACATAATGGTGCCGTACAACCGTAAGTAAGTGCTTCACTACTTGCTACACAAAATTCGTTTGAACATATATAGGTTTATGACTATAGCGACATACATGAGTAGGTTCCTTTGGATTCTTGTGATTATTGTGCCAAAGAGGAACATGGTATTGTACCTTGATTCTCTACTCAACAAAACCATCACTTCACCCTTCTTAAAGGAATACTCGAAAGGTACGATCATTTCCTCCGCACATAATTGTATTGTAGTCTTCCTTCATTTGAAATGGACGAGGATAACTTTTGGAATCATGTAGGCGTTCATCGGCTATGTTGCCGAGGAGGTTTATACAAAGGAACAGCGCCACACTAACCCACAAGATGCGATTTCGATGCGCGATACAACACAATAATAATATATCATACTCGGTACATCTCGAATCGATTGTACCTATATATGTATATCCATTTTTGCGATCGCCAAGAAAAACAAGATCACCTATGCGCATTCTCGTATGCCATCATATGCGGCTATTGATTAATTCCACGACACACGATCCCGGGTAGGTCAATCTCGCTATAGTTATTTTCTAATTATAAATTTAAATATATATTCTTACTACTTTACTCTTGCTAGCGACAGGACTTGAACCTAGAGTTAAAAGCACTCGGAAGAACGAGGTCACACATGTTCGAGGGTTGCTCTGCAGCTTCATCAAGTCGGAAATCGTTAACCCCGACGGAGAGTTTCACGTCGTCGACTAGTTGTAATTGATTCAATATTGTAACTCACTTTGACTAGTTGTAATTCAATTTGTAACTCTAGCGACAATACTTGAAACATTCTTTTTAATTGATTTTGAGTTAAATGAACACTTTGAGTTGTCAACAATAATCGTGATGTAGTTGTTTCTACTTATTCGTTTGTAATTGATTTTGAGTTAAATGATCACTTTGAGTTGTCAACAATAATCTGTGATGTCATTGTTTACGCTTGTTTGTTTTCAGAGGAATGGCTAGCAATTCACGAGGCTAGTGAAAATACGACAAAAACTAGTTAGTGAAAGGACATATCACGACGGTTTTTTCAAAACCGTGTGTGATACTAGGTAATCGCAGACGGTTTAAACCAAGAACCGCTCGTGATATGCAAGCCTCATAGACGGTTCTTAGCTCAAACCGTCTGTGATTATGTAGTATCACAGACGGTTTTTATTAGAGCCGTCTCTGATTATGAAGTATTACAGACGGTTTAGTAATAGAACCAAATGCGTGATACTTCAATTCCTGACGGTTTGGTAATAGAACCGTGCGTGATACTTCGATATCACTGAGCGGTTCTATTAAAAACCGTCTGTTAAACTTATCACGAGCGGTTAAAAACCGTCTGTGATAACCGCCTGTTATCACAGACATAAAAATTCAGACGGTTCAAAAACCGTCTGTGATGACGATTCCGAACCGTCTGTGATAAGGTTTTCTGTAGTAGTGCAAGTCAATACTTTGATCATATTGCACCCAATCTTTGCAAATTATGTTGCTTTAAATTATAAAATTACATTGCTATGATTTATACAACTATATTGGTCTAGTTCATAGTTAATGTCTTAATGAAAACTAGATTTGGGCAGTCGAGGTTGGGAGCCTGGCTGGTATGTTGGACTAAAGGTTATTTTCAAAATAAACCAAAACCTAAAAAACCGATTTCAACTTGGGCGGATGGGAAGAGTGGCTGGTGTTGGTGATGTACATCGGTGGGGTATGTGGATGCACCGCCCAAGTCAATAAAGGACCGAGTTCTGGTGATGACCTCTCGTGTAAAAATAGTACGACCACAATTCTATAATGGGTAAGACTTGGCTAACTAATTTGTTCGCTCCTTGCAACCTCGTCATTGGTGGATATGTGGCGTGCATATGGGTAGAGGCACATGAGATAATCAATGGTGCAAATGGAGACCCCCGGGGGCATAGCCCAAGGGGTGAAGCCTAGCAGTGTGGGGTTGCATTGGGGAGTGCATTGTAAAGGACTTGTGATAATCAACTTAGTCGCAAACCATTGGAAGTGTGTCAGTGACATTATAAGTTGAATATCTCTTGTGGGAAAAGTGTACGAACTCTGTAGAGTAAGAAAACTATCTAGATAGTCGTGCTCACAGTCAAGAGCGGTGCTGGGAACTCGCTTGAACTAGCTTACATTTTTATAAAACCATTTGTGTGTGGGTGTGGAATGAAAAGCTGGGGTAGGACCCTAGGGATTTGAGAAAGCCTGGTCGGGGACGAGTGGTAATTACGGGTTAGCCCGAGTATTGAGTGGATGGAGCCACTCGATGGTATATATAGGAGATGGGATCTTCACTAGCACCTTCCAAATAAAACTCAGTTTATAAAATCTGTTGTTAAAAATGCTAAGTCGCAGGATCTTCTAATACTTGATCTAATTCAAATTTGGCTTCATGCAAATAAAAGAACTCTGAACCTTTCTTGACTAGACTTGCATCTATAATAAACTGCATTATGTGTTGTCTCGCGAGTACGATTGTGTACTCAGGCTCGTCCAATATAATCTTTCAGAGTCACTCGACCAGGACCCTGACGACTACTACGTGGCAGCTGGACCCGACGGTGGTGAGGACGATGAAGCTTAGGCCGGGACTGCCAGTCGCTTTCCTGTGAGCAGAGTGAATGGATCCACTACTATTTCTTTTACTTTCACACTTATCCCTTACTCTGTACTCTAAATCTTGTGTTATTGTGGCCATTGTGCCCCCTTTTGTAAAACCGTGTGCCGCACGGTCGGTTATGTAATATACTTGGCTGTGTTTGCGATGTATGTGATTGATCTAAGAATGTATATGTGTGTGCTATCTACAGATCCAGGGAATGCCACAAGTTGATATAGTGGATTCTAAATTACAAATTTGGGGTGTGACAGTAATATACTATCTACGGCCCAAGAAAACAGGGAGCACCCGGGTCGTACGCGGGGTTTTGGGGTTTACGTACCTTGGAAGCATGGATTCCCACACGACTCCGAGGCGTATAGGAGTCAGAAGAGATCCAAGACCGAGTGCGAGGAATAGCGGAAAGCGGAGGTTACTGCACAATTTCAAGTACATATAACAACATTGCAGGAACAAATGAACCAACTCATCAACCGGTCGCAAGACGCCCCCGTGATTTTGGGAGCCAGTCCCCCTGAACATCAGAGTAGCGTCGTGTCCACACCTGCACTTCCTGCACTTGGCGACACCCAATTACCTATCGACCTCATCCAGGTAATGTACATCTCTAGGATGCTCCAAAGATAGACCTGTAGGATGCCTTAGCAATTGTGTATCGTTTTATAGGTGTCCATACCCTGCAGGCTCCAAGTGAGGCTGGTTGGGTCCATTCCTGTTAGAGCTGGGCTGGGGGTGGTGTTTCCACGCAAGGAAGGGATAGTGGTGCACGGTGCCCACCTGACGCAGTGTTACGCCAAGGTCCAGGTGAACATGGTACATGATAATTTGATGTCCATCCCGATAGAGAAGCGTCCGAATGAATACATCATAACACTAGGGGATGCCTTACACACTTTTGTCTAGTGGCCCAAGAGGGACATCGCCTTGGACCCTGTAGTGCCGCGATCTCCACACGGCCATACCTCGATGACTCCACCTCAACCCCCGCTTCAGAACGCCTCCATATACCGTACCGTGGAGACGACGCCGAAGAAACAAGAAAAGCATGTTGAGTCATCTTCCAGGAAGACAATTAGCACGCGAGGCACTAAGGCCAAATCGAAGAAGATTAAGGTGCCTCACAAGCCCGGGATATTCTGCCTCAGAATGTTGTTGGTCTCCGACACAACATTACGTCACATTGGTTTGGCTTGCGACACTTTGCATGCCTGGTACATGCGGCATACTGACGAGGCGAGGGCAGACCGGCCTACTAGATTCACCGTCAGCTACAATGAGAACCATTCCCACCACAAGCCTGGATACTTCATCGTGTGCTTAGAAGACTTATTTGATCTATTTAACCTCGACGCCCTCGAGGCCTCACTTCTACAATGCTAGCCACTGTAAGTGTGTACAATCAAGTTCTACATTCACACAATGCCGATAAATGTCCTAATTCATTGCTTATGTATAGATACATGATGCAACAAGCCCAGCGATCGTGACAACCGGTGGGTTTCCTCGACCCACATTTGATCTCAGAGCAATGCATCCTCCAAGATGCAAACTATGTCGAGAAGTACATAACGAAGGGATTGCATACTCACCGCGACAAGGACTACATACTGGTGCCCTACAACCAGGGGTAAGTGCTTCACTACTTGCTATACAAATTTTATTTGTTCTTTATACGCAACACAAACTTAGGTTTAATGACTAAAGCGACATACATGAGTATGTTTCACTGGATCCTTTTAGTCATTGTACCAAAGTGGAACAAGGTAATATACCTTGGTTCCCTAGTTAATAAGAACCACGACTTCACCATTGTGCAAAAAGTACTCAACATGTATGCTCATTTCCTCCATACGTAACTCTATTGTAGTCTTCCTTCGTTTGAAATGTCCGATGATAACTTTTTGGAATCATGTTGGTCGTTTAGCGCCTATGTTGCCGAGGGAGAGACACACAACGAACCGGGCGCCACACTGTGACACAGGACGCGATTTTCGGTACCTGCTACAGCACAATAATCCTATATCACACTTCGTAACCTGGCTTCTCGAGTTGACTATACCTATATGCTATATCACACTTCTATTTTTGCAGTGCCACCAACAACTACGTCAAGGTAATATATGTGCATTCTACGTTTGTCGTCATATGCTGGAAATCACGAGTGCTAACACGAAGCATCCATAGGTTTGCCAGTCAATCTCTTAATAATTATTTTGTAATTATGAATTTAAATATATATGCTTACTACTTTACTCTTACTAGCGACAGGGCATCAAAATACCAGAAAGTGCCTTCCATCTGAAATTACTCGTGGAAGTTCGAGGACGGCTCGACACCTTCATCACTAAGGAGATCATTAAAGAGAGTGGAGAGTTTCACCCCGGCGACTCTGATTTATTGTAATTCACTTTGAATTGTAATTAAATCACTTTGTAATCTGATCATTAAAGTGACTTTTTAATTGATACTGAGTTTTTAAATCACTTTGATATATCTGTTTTCTGCTTACTTATTTTCAGATGGCATGGCTAGCATTACCTGAGGCTAGCTGAAAAATCCAAAATATTTAGGTATAGAACGAACTATCACAGACAATTTTATGAAATAAATCGTCTGTGAATGATACTCACACACGGCTACTACTATCAACCGTCTGTGATATGTATCCAATCACAGACGACTACCACCAACAACCGTCTGT
Organism: Hsuehochloa calcarea; assembly: GCA_036346395.1. Taxonomy (NCBI): domain Eukaryota; kingdom Viridiplantae; phylum Streptophyta; class Magnoliopsida; order Poales; family Poaceae; genus Hsuehochloa; species Hsuehochloa calcarea. The sequence continues at coordinate 28,896,115 of CM070603.1, read as the reverse complement.
GATATGTCGCATATCATAGACGGCTACTATCAAAAATAGTCTATGGTATTTATGATATCATAGACGGTTTTTCATAGTAGCCATCTGTGTTATGTGCCCAATCACAGACGGTTAGTAAAAATAACCTTCTGTGATATCCTATATATTACAGACGGTTTTTGGTGGAAACCGTCTGTGATAGTAGGCCATCACAGACGGTTTCAATAAAAAACCATCTGTGTTGTGACTTTTAACAGACGGCTCAAAAACCGTATGTGATAACCGTATGTTATCACAGACATATAGATTCAGATGGTTCAAAAACCGTTTGTGATGACGGTTTGGAGCTGTCTGTGATGACCCACTCTGTAGTAGTGATAGTCTGCATCATCGAGATCATCATGAATTGCCATGGTATTGACATCATGGTTATTTGTCTCCTAATTTGAGTCAGAAGTTGGGACATGGCCACTCTCGGAGTTGCTTGAGAGTGGATTTGATGATCCCACCGCCTTACTCCCAACGGATTAGTTTGAGGGCGGTGAAGACTTCTTCTCTGGAATGTATTCATCAAAGAAGTCGCTCTTGCATGCCTCCTCTAGGGTGTAATCCTCCATTGTGAGGTGTGTGCAGTAGTCGAGATCGAAGGAATTCTCCTCGTAGTCCATTGGCGAGGCCATGAGGACATCACAATGAAGAAATCTTCAAATTTAGAGGATGATCTTCAAAATGATGGTGCCTTCCTTCTAGCACCAGCTGTCAATGATTAGAACACCGGATTCCTAATCGAACTTACTCGGGAATGTAATGTGAGAACGCTATCAAATGAAGATCGTATATTGCTACAAATATGCTGAGTGTTTCTATAAGAATACAAATGATGTTACAATATGATCATAATAATCATTGAACTTATGACTCTATCTCGTAATGGGTTATGTTACATTGAACATGGGCTACCCCTTTACAGTATTTGTAGGGGTGGCAGTTAATGCCGCTAAAGGCGTCTCTAATATTCACGCACGTTCACCAAGAGAGTCTTGAACCGTCACGTCCATTAGGCAATTGTCGTAAGTTGCTAAATGGGCCAAAAGCAACCTTCCCGCTAATCACGTGGGTAACCGTTGGTGTCTCCCGACCAGTTAAGTGGTCAGTGATTGTCCAAGGCCGTATAGCTGGTTGGACATGACCCAAACTAGTGGTCGACCAATTTGGCCGTAATAAAAAGAATTCAAAATTATTTTATAAACTAGTTGTAAGTTCATAACCGTAATATAGTGTACCTATGTTTAAGTGGATCTCCTTTGACAGGAAGACCGACTTTAACAGAAAAAGGATAACCTGATCAAGAATCCTCGTTGCATATAGAGAATCCTCATGTTCCAAACTGAGCTTAACTCATTTTCTATGAATTAATTTTGTTAAATGTATTTGAATGAGCCAAACATTTGCATGGAGTTTTACAGCAATGTATATGCCCATGCCCATGTTCCCCAGTCAGTCACTGTTCATAAAATTTCCTTTGCATATGCACAATAATGCTATGATGTTGCAAGCATCAAGTTTCTTTTTGTAAGCACGGTGGAAAAATTGAAAGTTTACGTCAACGAAATTTCCTTATTTTAAGTAAAACTAGCCAAGTTGTGCGGAATATTGCGTGGCCGTAGCGTACGATGCACAAACCTATAATTGAAAATGGTGTTGTATTTGTTATACAACTCTAATACCTATAACTGGAACTACACCTATACTCATTATACAACTCTAATACCTATATATATCAGATAAATGAGCACCATTATAGTCTAAACTCACTAAATAATTAATAGTACCTAGATCTTTCTCTCCATTCTGATGTATATATGGTCGTTTCCATCATCTCAGATAACGTTTTAGCTCATTTTAACATCGTTATAATTATCTGATAGACTAAAAAAATTAATAGGAATATTAGGACTTATTACGGCAAACTGTCTTTAGATGTTCAAGGGGTTTTAGCTAGCAATGAGGTTAAATGCGCGTGGACGGAGAAATAGCCGGTGTGGTGGGGAGTCGGGGAACGAGGTGATGATGTCGGCACTCGGCATTGTGCGTAGGGTTGGGGGTTGAGGCAGCGGAGAGGGTGGAGTCAAGAGGAGAGCGCGGTAGTACATGGTGTGGACACGGGCGAAAGGGACTCTGAATTATAGCGCTCTCTTTCGTATTAGATGCCCTTCATCGCTAAAACACATATTCAGAAATACTAGCCTTTTCCACAAATCTTTGGTGGCTGAAAACATTCAACGTACTGCACTAGCTCCCCGCCTAAAAGATGCATTTTAATTTGCTGTATTAATATCTCAGTAACCCTTCATTTTCTTCTTCCTTAATTAACCACTGTTTTATCCCTGCGCGTTGTATTTTGACAGAACAAGATGACAAGGGGAAAGAAACAGATGAGCATGTTTCCCTAGTGCGGGTATAAATTAACCTGTAGAGCATACATCGGACGTGCCACTATATGACCTCATTCAATTCAATGCGGTACGTTTCATTCTTTTTAATCCCAATGATTCAGATTATATACTTAGAACTAATTATTTATACTGCGTCTGGTAGTATGTGTAGAAGAATTCCAAGAGGATAGAGTTGTAATTGATCAGGTGGGATCGCATTACACAGGAGTAATATTTTCAACTCTAGTTGAAAAAGTTCATAATGCCCTCATGAATAAAATTATAAATATAATAAAAAATTTATTATACACTTAACAAATCAATGATAATATTTAATTTATACTACCACCGTATACTACTAATAGAATGTATCGTAGAATTTCTCCTGCTATATACACCCTTGCCGGCATGCAAAAACATGATTACCCGTAGTTCCTGCAAAAAATATAAATATGGTTTCTCTTAAGGACTTGATAATTTGTCCTACTTCTGGCATCACGAAGCATTGACAAATTATTCTTGTGAAGACGTCAAGTGGCATCAATGGGATACAACTACTGGTGACCGAAATGTAGGAGGTAGTGAGCTCACTTGTTTTCTTGTGCAGTCTGCACTAGTGACTGTATAGTGGGCGAGGTACTACAAGATTTGACTATCATCTCATCGAGTTTCCTAAGCTCTTACTAGGTCATCCAGCACCAACAACAGAAACCCACAAGATCTCTTCCTCTGGAATTAATTTATCATCATTGTTGAAAATTTTGAGGACGACCAATGTGGTGAGATTGAACAATTCTCTCTGTTAGCAAAGCATACAAAATACACTAATTGATGTCGTATATATTGATCTTCGATCTATCATTCCAGTAGAGAGGTTTGATATATTACACAAAATTCAGACGGCGGCCGGGGAGACTCCATTGAGCAGAAGTGAGTAACTCACTGCATATATACTCCAAAACTGAACAGTAAAGAGCCACTATGCATTTTTTTGGCTGAAATTTGTTGATAGATTCCTGAGTGGTCCACATATATAGTAGTATATATGTGAGGATTATTCGATCCAAATATACATGATCTATCTATATATGAGTGGAGTGGATCTTGGAAAGCTAAAAGCTGATTCGAAATTTAGCCACACCAACGCGAGCTAGGCAACAAAATTCTGAACATGGTGGCTAACTAGTCATGCATAAGGGGAAGAAAAAGTCTTCCATGTCATGAGTGTGCATTGTCGGTGCACCAACATGAGGGCCCGTGTGCTAATGTCTCAGGCATTACGTGTATACCCGTGACACTTGAAATAAATTAACCACTAGTTAATCAGAACTCAGAATCATTTAATCAAACCGTGAATATCGAAACAAAGTTCTTTTTGTTTGACGAAATCTACCTAATTAATTATCCCGTAATCCATGCGATTACCTCTTGCATATCATGTTGAATTTTTCTAGAAGGGGTGTGCAGTTGATTATCATAATTTTCTTTAACACTCACAACCTAATTAAAGGTCACATATAATTTTTTTTTAAAAAAAACACAAATAAATACAAATTGCGCTATATACAGTTAGTAGAGCTGGAACCGTGGCCATTACCCATGAGACATTTGGTGGCCTCCACACTGGTTGGACTAGCCACCAGTTGGCTATATATATTGCACATGTGTAAGATAATTTCTTCTAGATCAAGTACTTACATATAGATTAATGCCCGTCTAAGTAGGGACTGCTAGCTATCTCGACTCATAAGAGTTGATCAAATCGTATCTGAAAGATATATCAAAGAGGTCAGATGATCAAGTCCTGATACATATAGATTACTAACAACTCACAATTAGCCCTCAAAATGCAGATATATATATATAGTAAAGTTTCAATTTCAACCCTGATATTCACCTGAAAGCTGGCACGTTGGACCACCAACTGTCAGCTTATTTAGCTGCTTTCTCATTAGACCCAGTAAATTAAACATTTCTCTGCTGATCTCTTCGTCTTTTTTTAGCATGTCAAGACCTAGTCGAGTGCACATACAGACATACTACTACGTATGCTAGCTTCACTGTGTTTTTGACTTTTTTTGTTGTAAACTGTATGAAATATATTGGAGAGAGAAAAAGTTCAAGAAAAAAAAATCAACACAGAGACAGGGTCCTTGGCATGGTCGTTCTGTGTAGTTGAAATAAGGGATAAAGTTATAACCAAAACTTCGCCGGTAACCACTGGTTATCGATAGGGTAGATAAAATTTCAAACCAGGTAATTTTTTTTGAATTTATCTAATTTTCATCGATGTATAAAGAAAATTCAAATTCAAAATCAAAATTTAGATAAAATTTATCTTTACATCTGAAAAATTCAAAATTTTTGCGATGGTTATCGATTCTATCGATGGGATCCGATAAAATTTTCAAACATAGAGTCTTCCCTGGTTGAAATAGCCTCACGTCGCCGTCCCTGGTTGAAATAGCCTCACGTGGTCGTACCAGTATGTCCAAGGTATGACAGGTTCTTAATTCGGTGATGTTTCATTAGCTGGCCGGCCGGCCTTACCGGCAGGCTAACCTTCAAACAAGTATGACACTACCTTGCTGTCTGAAAGTCTATCAACCAACGATCATCGCTTTCAGAAGACCCTGAAGCCAAAACTGTGTCTCCAATGGTTACTCTCTTTACGCTATCCGAAGGGTTCTTTTGTTTAATTGTGCCAGCTTAATAAAATAATATACCTTTAACTTAATACTGTGTAGAGTCGTAGGATCGATCTGAAAGCCCTGAAAATCAAACCTGCAAAAGAGAGGGACAACAGCAACACAATGAATTTCTCCGACTCAGATGAACAGTACATGACAGGACCTAGATCCAATGACAAGCTAGCATCGCAGCGCCTGCATGCCCTAAGCAAGCCCATTTGACACAGACACCTTGGGCCCCCATCTGGGCCCTCAAGGCCCAGCAGTGCCACAGCCTGGTGGGCCCATGTCTGCATCCACCCATGCATGCATGGGGAGGCAAACCCTAGCTAGGCCATGCATGCACAGTTGGATTGATTTACTGGCCTAGCTTGATCTTGAATGCCAAACAGTAGTGCCTTCTCTTGTGGTGTTTTCCCCTTGGCCCTAGCTATGGAAGAGGCACTAGGACTAGTGCTACTGGACTAGCTAGTAGCATATGCATATATGGTACTACCCCAGCAGCAATCTATTGGGTATTGGCATGTGGGGTTGCATCCCGCATGTGTAGGCTATGTAACTCCCAACCGACAGGCAAGGTTGCGAAGGTATAATGGAAGGCAGATGAACAGTGACGAGCTTAAAACGGGAACAGTGTAGGAAGAGGGTGCAATAGATTGTGCTCCTCTCCGAGCATTCATGGGCTTGATTGGGACTCTTCGCTCTACCTTATCTGCACCTCCTCATGTACATTCACCTCTCTCTCTCTCTCTCTCTCTCTCTCTCTCTCTACATGAGTCATGAGAGGAAGAGGAGGGAACAGGAGATGGAGCTGCTGTTACATGTTGCTTTGCAGTAACACACCGGCTGGTAGCTGTGGGTATTGGTGTCCAAGGAGAATTCAGAAAGCCAGCACGTACATCGATCAGTGCGTGCGACAAAGGGATAGTTTGTTCGTACATAAGGCCCTGTTTGGCACAGCTGTGGTTTTCCTAAAAAGCGGTTTCCTGTGCTGTAGGCTTTTTCAGCTGCGGGCTGAATGACTGTGCTTTTCTGATTTGGTGTTTGGCTGTCTGGCTTTTAGGTAGGCTGGCTGCAGCTTCCGAGATATGAAATATCTGAAATGCTCATGAGGACAGTAATGACTTATTTGATGTCGTTTAACTAAATTAACAACATTAAACGGCATTTAACGACATTTAAGAACATTTAACAGTATTTAACAATAAAACTTCAGAAAGCATGTGAAAATAATCTGAACTAGAAGATCAGTCCCTTATACATAGTTTAAATTGGCAAGTACTACATACAAAATACTGCATATATCTTCCATCTATCCTATCGTCATGCTACCAAAGCTATTGCAATAGCGTCACGGAGGCCGTTCATATCAACATCATCCATAACAATTTGTATCATCATGTGCGGCGAGGTTAGTGGACATGTCCCCGTCTACATAATCATCATTCACATGCGCACGAGCAAAATCATTATCAATCAAAGCACTATCTCGAATAAAATTATACAAAGCCATTGTTGCAATGATAATTTTCTTTTGCTTGTGCTCATTGTAACTTAGAATTTTAAGTAGACTCAATCGAATATGCCAGTGGGAAGGCGAACAGGCAAGATTGCTTTAAATACTAAGTATGAGGTGGGTAATTTCTGCGAAGTCTGGGGGTATTCTTGGAACGCTGGAGGTGGGGGAAGCTGTGGGAAGCACCTCAACACTGGCGCTTTTGCTTTTCCATATGTATTGACAGCTTTGAGCTTCCTGTGAAAGCCAGAAAAAAAGCCAACCGTTTGGCACAGTTTCTGACTTTTCTCACCCAAAAGCCAAAGCAGAAGTTGTACCAAACAGGGCCTAAGTATGGTGATTCTCATATGGAGTATATTGGACCGCATGGCGAAGAAGAAACTAGTATTCTTGCTAGCTAGCTATGTCTATGTGTGGTCCATATTATATCACACTGCATTGATTCCATATGCATACATATGATGCTAGGCTTACAGATTTTGCTAATTACTGCCTGATAGGTGGGCCCAACGTAGTACTAACTGTACATGCGCACATGATAAACTCCGAAAGATCGATCTTAATATGCGTACGTACGCAGTGTGCTACGCACACGTCGAGAGAGTTAGTTATTACTGCACTCCACGCATTATACACTTCGATGATCTTGCCTGTATATATGATCAGCTCATCACGTACGTACGTACGCACGTGTACATACATGCATATATACTAATGTTTCTGTATCTTGCATTAGTACTGTACGTCTGCGTGGGGATTCGTACATGAAATTAAGGGAACCACGAAGTGTACTTATATGCATGGGTACGCAAGAGAAGGGCATCATTAGTAGTTTTATGTACTCCAGGGGTGGAAACCAGGGGGCAGCCGGCCCGGTGTACCCCTTACCGGCAGCCGACTCGAGCAGACTATCGTTGGCCGGTAACTCGGTATTCGATAAACTATAAACATATATGTGAGAGTACCCTCTAAATTTTATTTCTAGATTCGTCAGTGATGTAGTCTATTCAAGCAACAGTTAACAAAGAAATTAAATGGCAATGCATGTATATATCTTCATGCACGCTTTGCTTACCAACTAAATGTAACGAAGTTGATCGAACCTGGAAGCTAGACAAGCAAGCAATAGATTGGTTGAACGCAATTAAGTGGTTCTCTTGGTCGATTGAGTAGTGGTAAAGAAAATGTAGTATAGTAAAACTCTCATCGAGAGGTACGTTGATTGCTTGCAGGGAAGCAAGCCTTTAGCTTGTGTCCTATTCAGCGTACCTGGCCCAGCCCCTCCTCCACACACGGGGACATCCCTTGTGTGCGTGCACAGAGCAGAGAGACAAGGTGACTAATTACAAAAACAAATTTGCTACATGCTATATTTACATGCGAGCAATATTGTTTGTTACTGCATACGTTATAGGTCGTCGTCAGACCCATGCAAAGTTCTTGAAAGTTTGACTATTAATATATTTTAAAGTATAAAAACTACATTAAAATAACATCATTAGAATAGTCTTGCGAAATACTTTCATAGCATATATTTATTATTGGTAGTAGTATATTATAATACAAAAGCATAGTTAAAGTCTTGCATTATGTCGGCGGTAAAAAAATAATTTAAAAAACCTTCGTGGCAAGTCAACCATTGGATAATGTAAGAGATTTTTCATGCATCGAATTGCCTGGTAAGCAAGCTAGGCCAGTACGGTTCGTTGCTACTGTTCATCCCGTTGTACCCGATAAAGACCGAAATACCGCATTGATGCTTTTGATGGCACACGCAACTAACCGAATTTTTGGCCGTATTTGCAACTTTTTATCTCAAATTTACACCAATGATCTTTTTAATTATTATTTTTTTGCAAATATAACGGTGTTGCCACACAGTAACACCGTTCATGCATGATGGCCGTACATCAACGCACCGTGCATGAACGCCCTCGGCTCGCCACGTGTTCTAGATTAGGGTTTATGCCGAAATTATATTAAGGTTTCGGCACTATTTGTAAGAATTTTAAAATATAGCAAATGAGTTTCCAAAATTATAAAAATTTATGTGGAGTCTCCTAACACAGTGTACTTGCTTGTAAATTTGCTATAATTTTATTCCTTCATAATTTTCTCGTAATTTCATATAAATGTACTGTTTGTACGAATTTATAAATATAGAAAATAAGCACAAAAAATACGAATTTTATTTTAAAGGATCCTCACGTAGTGAACTTGACTGTGTAATGTTTAGATAATTTTTTATATGTTTTGGAATTGTCTACAAAATTTAGAATTTAGGTCACGAAAATTTGGATTTTAGGTTTAAAAAATTAGGGTTTCGTGATTTCATGTGACTTGGAATGTATGGAGAAAAAAAGCTGCATTGCAACTCCATTGGAGAAGTCGATATACAATATGGCGTAGGAATTTCATGTTACATTTGGATCATTAATTTTCACATCGTCAAAAAGTCCATTTTTTGTACTATGCTTTTTTTTTATTACAAATGTACTCGTGCTCATGAAATCTTTCGACCGAAGGTAAAGAACCAGAATGTCATTATTTTTCTGGAGTGGTAAGCTGTGGCATTCTCCGATTCAGTTGGTCAAATTTGGACTAACTGGACATTATATAACCTATAAGAGGAGGAAATTTGATTTTTTTTTAGTTGTTTTTAATTAGAAAATATGTAAGAGATTTCTTGGATTATGGTAAGGTTTTAATTTCGTAGAAAAATATTAAGAACCTTCGTTCTTTAGCATGTCTTAGCCTCCTATAAAACATACACCAATATGCAATAAGCAGTCATTAGTTATTTTAGATTTGCTGAGGTTTCAAAAGAAGTTACATTTTGGTGATATGCATGTCTTGACAACAAGGTATATTAGCGGTCTAGAGGAGATTGTGGGATATTCCAAATATACTATACCTTTCCCTACTTTTGGAAAATGATCTTTAGCCGATGAGATGGCCAATAGTGATTTTGACGGCGACATGTACTGGGTCTCGAGAAACCCAGAGGTCAGTTGACAGCTAATCGACCGAAGGTAAAGTGCGAGGCACAGAACCAGAACTACATTATAGTCTGCAGATAGAAGCACATTACATGTGGTCACATGGCATGATGGTTCAGCTAATTGCTTTAGTCATCCTCACTACTACTATGGTACACTGCGACATAAGCATCCGGACCATGTAAGTATACACGCCTCTAGGAGATAGGAATAACATGGCGGGTAGGACGGGGGACTACTACGGAATGACCCGACCTACTGTATGGACCGGGGCCATTTGCCCTTCCTTGCGAGCTCGGCGTTGTACTCCTCGCCAGCCGCCTCAGCCTTGGCCGCCATTTTCCTCTTTTTCTCGCGCTCCCTCTCCTAGCCTCGCGCTCCCTGCGCTTGCACGCCTCGAGATGAGCTTGCGTCTCCCGCTGGATACACCTGTTGTGCTCTTCGATGCGGCACTCCTCCCCCCTCTTCTTGCGGTCCCTTTTGGCATCCCACTTCTCACAGTCGAGACGCCACTAGTCCTGTGGGTGGATGTGAGGACCACCGGGTTATTTCCATAAGACCGATGCCTTCCGCTCCTCCCCCCTCTTCTTGCGGTCCCTTTTGGCATTCCACTTCTCACAGTCGAGACGCCACTAGTCCTGTGGGTGGATGTGAGGACCACCGGGTTATTTCCATAAGACCGATGTCTTGCCGGTCTTAAGGAAATAACTCTGGCCTTAAGAAAATGAAATCCAATTTAATTCCTTTCAAGTGAGAGTACCCAGCTGAAACTAGAGCGACGATGATGATGCAAAACTACTCCTCTGCGAGTTCTACATAGTGACAAGTTCTCCAACAACCCAAGTACACACTTAAAGGAATTAAATAGCATTTCAAAACAATGAGTATGTGTCTCGTGTTGGCTCCCAAGATCAGCGACCAACACATACATACCCTCATTCAACGTCAATCACAGTCATACACAAGTATTACATGATATATCAAGTGACATAGACATAATAGTTCAAGTCTACAACTATTACAGAACGGCCGACCGACCAAATTGAAAATATTACATCAAGTAGTAGTGGAAGCAATATAAATAAACCAAAAGGTCCAACAAGTGTGCCCTATAACCCAAGGCAACCAACTGGGAGTTAAAGAATATCACTATTCGTTAGCGTCGCCAAAATCGACGCTAACGAATGTATCAAGCGCAAGGTCATCCTCACCTGAAAGCAGCAATGGGTTAAGTACAAATGTACTCGTAAGTCTTACACAAATTAAAAAGTATATATGCTAGATGATATTCAAAGGATGGCATTAGTGGCTTAGTTTTACAGAAAACACAACAATTTTCATCCTACACATACTAGTTTTTCAATTGCCATTTAGAAAATAGATTTAAAGCAAAAGTATAACATGTGACATAGTTATACATTGATAAACCAATAGATCAAATAAATACCAAAGTGGCAGCCCACTTTGATAAACTAAAATGCATGAAAAACCCGTTCATGCCGAATACTAAGTTGTAACCATGTCAATTTTAATTTAAAGTCTAACAATACTAACTCCCGAATTCAAGCGGTCATCCGTAACCATGGACACGGCTATTAGAATATGCAGGACCGTAAAGGCGACTAGGGGGTGAATAGGCGCTTTCTCTTAACTTTCTCGCCTAAATCAAATTCAACACGAACTTTACTCCGTTAGCTATGAAAGCTAAGAAGATCAGTAACCGCACAGTGGAAGCCGTGTGCTGAATTCGATAACCCCGCTCAACCACAAGACACACAAGTGGAGACTTAATCTCAAAGGCCAGATCTGGGCACAGGCGGTCTGACCGGCTACCACGGGCGGTCTGACCGGCAACTAACTGGCGGTCGGACCGGTGGACAGCGGTTCGACCCGGCAGTACTAGCGGTCTGAAAACACGGGCGGTCAGACCGCCGTTGCAACACCGGTCTGACCGGTTCAGTCCAGTACTGAAAATCAAGTCCAACTCCAAAACGAAATTTGATCCAACTTTTGATTCAACCAATGAAACTTGACCAAATTTCGAGCACACCTCCCTAATGATATTGGAGACCTATTTCTAGCGGCGATCCTTCATATCCACTCCGCAGAATCGATCTCTCAAGGTTTTACAAAAGAAGTGCACAAACCCTAGAAAGATGAAAAACTTGATTCAAGACTTGCTTGTGGGGGTTGATGATCTAGATGACTCTAGGAGTATTCCCACACATCAAAGCAAGATAACATAGGCCAAGAGACCAAGCATAAACCTTTGAATCAAGGAAGCACCAAAATCATCCACAAGAGAGAAGAACACAAAGGGAATAATTGATCTTTCAATTAAGCATCACAAGATAGTTTGATCACACTAGATGCTTACAAAGCCTCTCCAACAAGGAGGGCAAGAGCTCACTCAAGGAGCACACTCCAAACCCTAGCTTCTCCTCTCCTCTCCTCCAAACCCTAGAAAAATGGAAGAAGGGGCCAAATGAATGCTTCAGGGGGTTTTCCATCTCCCCCCTTTCTATTTATACTAGAGACCTAGGGTTTCACTTTTGGGACCCAAATCCACATGGGACCCACACACACATAACTATTGAAGCAATCGCCTGCTTCACCACGTGTAGGTTGATCAGCGGTTCTCATCACGTCGCCAAGCCTCTCTTGTCCGAATCCCATCGGAACCTCCCAGAGACTCGCACTGATATCCGCACCACCTGATCCAACCAGCTGTACCGAACTACCCGTTCGATCCATCTTGCCCATTCTGCACCATGCTCGAGTCACACGACCTCACCCGGTATCTATGATCGTTCTGGACCTCAGCTCTCCAAGCGTAGTCCCGATCCACCTCACTGTTGACGTCGTTGACCTGCAAGCCACCTGCACAGCAATAGACAAACAAATCGTTTCCGGAAACAAGTTCTTCACAACTTGACCCACGTTAGCTCCGCAATGCAATATACAACAATAAAGCATTGAAGTTCATACATAAAACACATTCAAATCAACTCAATGCAAACTTGGCTAACCTCCAAGTCATTGGCGGTCTGACCGCCCCACAAGGCCGGTCCGACCGATTTCAGGCCGGTCAGACCGATCCTACAACGGCGGTCGGACCGCCCGAAAGGACTTAGCCAAAATTCCAGCGTGAAAATCCGAAACCTTCTGGAATTTTCAACTCAATAGAACTTTTGACTGGGAGCTCCAAAAATGATGGGACCACATCCAGGAGACTACCCTCACTTGCCTACACAACCTATTTTTGGCTTAGCTCCAAAAGCCACTTTTAGGTCAGGCCGGTCCGACCGGCAACCACTGTCGGTCCGACCGTTCCACGGGCGGTCTGACCGCCCCACACCACCGGTCAGACCGCCTGTGGTCTGACAGCATGAAGCAAACCCCGAAAATGCGAGATTTTGCAAACCAACAAAGCCATTGCCAATTGACTCATCATCCTGAGATCGTGCACGTATCCTCACGATATCCACAGAATAGATTTACACCCTACAGGGGGTACAACTTTAATCGCACGACTCACCCAGCCCATAAGCCAAACACACTGCCTTTGGTGAGTTGGTCAGGGAGTTCGAAATTTAGTATTTTTCAGCAAGAAGATCCTATTGAGTTAGATCACCCATGCAGGATGAAATCCCACTTAGTATACATGCATATAGCAAATGCTAAGCGAACATGCAAGTTGTGTCGGAGGGGCCAGTGTAAGGTAGTTAGTATGTTGGGTGACCCCAACATAAGTAATCGTGCTCACCCGCACAGTATATATTACACTGGGTTCCTAAGGAATATAGGATTTCACAGTCTCTATGTCCTCACACCACCTGTGGTCCAACCCAACAAAACCCACCTCTTACTTGACTAAGGGGCTCCCAACCCGCATGCGGAAGTACGAGTGTTACTTGAATTAATGATGTCACCAAAGTTCGGTCCTTGATGGTCTGGACAAGACTACCACAATAACCGAGTCTCATGCATGAAGGCACCCACATTACAACCACTTGTCCAGACCCAAATCACTTTTGAAATAAAAAAAAGTTTAACTTAAGAATCAGATACGAAGATCTGGATAAAAACAAAGATAAGAAAAGTTATGTGTTTTCCACAATTGACGGGTTAATCCTGTCAATCGATCTAACGCAAAACTAGACCTACATGGCTAAACAACCCCATACATAATATATATTTCACACAACCTAAATTAAGCATCTATGTACTGGAATAATCAAGGATAACAGCATGAGTAGGACATAACTAACTACACATCACCAAAATATCGACATATCAAAATAGCATGCAAGTAATATCATTGCATTTCAAATAACTAACTTAGCAAAACTGGGATTAAAATGATGCAAAATGAAGTTCAAATAATGCTTGCCTTGCTGGAATTCAAGTTGCTCGCTCTCGGTGGCATAGGAGTCTACGTCGAGTACTTCGGAATCTATAGAAAGACAATATCGTATAAATACCGAGAAAGAGCCAAAAATTCAAATTGCTCAAAAATACATGCATTTTCTACAGTAGATATATTATGATTTTAGATGAATTTAGGTGAATGAATTATTTCCATTAAAGTTTTTATGTGAAAGTTATAGCGTTTGAAATTCAACAAGTGGAAAAATGCTGAAAAAGCATGATCTATCAGTGTTCATTCGAATTTAATTCTTTAGTGAAAATTTATAGAACAGTGGTGGAGATAATAATTACATGGTTAAAAATATAATAAAAAGTTATGATTATTAAAAATTGAATCCTCCAATTCGGAGTTCATTTGCATTTTATATGAATTTTCAAAGTTAACATCATTTTTAGTGTAAAAATATTTTGGTTCTTGAGTAAATTCCAGGATCATTATTTCCTGTGACATAAACAAATCCCGTAACTATTTCAAATTAAAGCCAACAAAATTGGTTTAACTCATTTTGGAGTGAATGTATTAGTTATGAATTTTTGAAGTCTTTGAATTTACAGTACAAAAATTACTCAATTCGGAAATTATAAATGCATTAAATACTTTCCTCGCTCGAGCTTAGCTAGCCTCAGTCGCCGACATGTAGGGTCCACTGTATAGTGCCATTTTTTATTTTAATTTCTTAATTAATAACACACTGACAGGTGGGACCCGGCTGTCATTGACTCGGTCCATGAAATAGTGTGTGGACTGAAGGTCAACACGCCTGGTCTACCGGTGCACGACTTTGTACTAAAAACCTCGGCCCACATGTCATTGTCTCTAATGGAAACCGGTTTAAACTCTTTAATTCCCGCGTTTACTGCTCACGGGGCCCACAAGCAATAGACTCAATAACGCGTTAAGACAGTTATTAAATACACTAAGCATTCATTATGCCCTAACAACTAAGATTTGCCTATTTACGGTGCTAAAGATGCGGTCCAAATAGGACACGCATTCCCGTGAGTTTGCCCGGCGGTTCGCTGGTGCTACGCGCCATGGCAGCGCGGTAAAATGCTATAAATGGACTCCTCTCATCCTTGCAAAGCTACGGGTACCGGTGGCGAGCTCCACTACGGCCTATAGCGGCGGCACACCGAAGATGGGCAACGATGGACTTTGGCCAAACGTGCATGCACCAAACCGGCTACGCAAAGAGCACATACACACATGCATTAGCTTCTACGGTGCATAGGGACCTACCCGAGCGAAGAAGAAAGATAGAGAAGCTCAGAGGTTCTTTGTCGTTGTCAACGGTGACGGTGACAAAGATGTTCAATGTGGAGGAGGCACTCTCGGGAAAAATATAAGAAATGAGAGGTTGGGATAGCACCAGGGGGTTCAGGAGTAGGTGGCATTGCAAGTAATCGAGGAATATCATACCCGGCCGGAGATGGGGACGAAGAGAGTCCTTGCGGCTAGAGTTGAGGAAATTCCAAAATCCTCGGGTCCCTACGGAGGATTGAGGAAATGGGTTGAGGGTAAGTCATTGTAATACCTAAAAGCACAAGGTGACGTACACGGGGGCGGTTAGGACTCACTGTGGATGAAGAAGACACGTTGGTGGTCTTCGGAGCGCACTCTGGCGACGTTGAGTACATGTTGATGTTTTAGAATCTACAAGGCAAGGCAAGGCCCCGCATTAGCAAGATGGACACAGTGATGAACGTGGAAGACAATGGACACATTAGCTTGAAGCTTACCCGAGGCGAGAGCTAGCGTGAGCTTCATCTTCCTCAGCCCCGAGAGGAAGAATGAGGGGAATGAAAGGGGTGCGAGGGGGTTATTATGCCCGAGAATTGGATAAAACGGAGGCGGTGTTAGACGGCGAAAGTCCAGGAGTGGCTAGAGCGGGCGGTGGATTGACACCGTGGGCTGGCAAGCGCAAAGCGGCGCGGCTGCGTGGCGAGCACACCCTGAGCTCGCCAACGAGAGGAGGAAGATGAGCCTGACAAGTGGGCCCCAGTGGTCAACAGCTCAGGAGCGGCTGGGTCAAAGGGTGGCTCGGCCGAAGCACTTAGTTGGTTTGGTTGGGTCAAGTGAATTCGGGTTTGGTCGGTCCAACAGTGTTGACTGGTTTTAATTAAAAAATCTACCTTTTTACCGAGTGACTAAAAATAGCAAATAAAATCATAAAAATTAAAATTTTGTTCATGTATTATTTACTAATTTTTAAATCATTAACTGTAGGGGATTTTAGAACTTAGTTTGAATTTTCTTAAGGTATTGGGTTCTAAAAATTTGGGGAAAATTATATTTATTCATGATAAATATTATATGAGTTAAATAAATTATTTTCCAAGGATGATCGTAAGTTTTTATTTCTGTTTTCAATTGGAGTTTCAATTTGAGTTGTATGTTTCAAATTAGTTTGAAATTTTCAAATGCAATAATTTGCGCAAATGCTACAGAAATGATATGCATTCTCATGTGATCCATCTTAATTCCATTTATTAAAAATGGGGATGTGATAGTGGATCCCTTCGTCGATCCACTTGTGGTAGCCACATAGCGGATCCGGGGACTATGGGTAGACGAGAGAGGTTGTTAGTGCGTACTTTGAAAGAAAAATGGTAGGGGAGAACATATTGTAACCAGTCCTTACTGACTATTGATAGCGGCCGTGTCCCAACAACGGTCGGGGTAGCCCAAGGAGCAGTTAGCGCAACCCCAGTAATGCATGCCCGGGCTGAGCCGCTCCTTGGACTTGAAGAATTTGCATGTGTCCCTGCACCAACAAAGGGGTGGTGTGTCCCCCTCGGGCGGGTCTTGTATTGAATTGTCAGTGGGAATGTTCCGGTAGGGGTTGCTGCTATGGGGGCATCACGGCGGAGAGGTGCCCTCCTGGCACACTCCGCTTGTTCGTCGCGGGCCGCAACAATCCTCGCGAGTTCGCGGATCTTGTCTCATTGGCTCTCTATCTGAGCGAGATTGTGTCAAAGTGTTGATGCAGGAGAACCCGACGTGGGAGAGGTACTACTTATATGCCGAGCCGACCCTGTGTATGCGGTTGAATTATAATTGGGTTAAAGGAAATTCGCATTCGCGTGGCAGTGGCCCCAAGGAGGAATCGTGTGGCAGCATTGCATCACATCTCTGCGGGAAGCAGACTTGTTGGGTCACGTCGTTGCGTAAAGCTGCCTCGTCTGGTCATGTCGTCCTGAAAAGCTGGGGAGGTAGAGTTGTCATTTCGGTACGAAAAGGTGGTGCGGGTGAGTCATTCTAGAAAGAGGGTGGTATGGAGAGTCCCGATGCTAGAAAGAGTTGTCATTTCCCGCAGTATTTTTCCCCCAATTTAAGAGGTTCAATTAAGCCAACATTATTTTCATTAAGCTCTATGAACCGTTTATTGCAATCATTATATGAACCAGTTTAAGACATTTTCATACATAAAATTGATAACATTTGAAGCGGTACAACACTACTACAAAACATGCTATACTAGACACCCCGTCACAGACGGTTCTTCGTTAACCGTCTGTGATAAATAAGTATCACAGACGGTTCTTTATACGAACCGTCTGTGATACTTCACAGACGATTCATATAAATAACCGTCTGTGATAATGGTACTCATCACAGACGGTTCTTTATACGAACCGTCTGTGATTCTAAGTGTTATCACATACGGTTCTTTATACGAACCGTCTGTGATACTTCACAAACGGTTCGTATAAAGAATTGTCTGTGATACTTATTTATCACAGACGATTCTTTACAAGAACCGTCTGTGATACATGCCTACCACAGACGGTTCTTTTAAAGAACCGTCTGTGATATACAAGCATTATAAGTAGATGCTCCCGACAGGCCCCCTTTCCATTCCATTTGAGGCGTCGCCACCCTGCTGCTGCTGCTTCCTCCTCCCCATTGGCCACCCTGCTGCAGCTGCTGCCTCCTCCCCCGTTTTGAGCTTTTACCCCTGCCTCCTCCTCCCCCATTGCGGCACCTCTACTGCCTCCTCCCACATTGCGCCACCTTAGAGAGAAGGGTAACGATCTGTAACCCTTTATTTTTACTCTAGAATAATCACTGATGTGTAACAATCTGTAACCCTTTATATTTGCTATAGACTAATCACTAATGTGTTTGGTCATTATGAAGGGTACTTGCGGTTTATTAATATATAATTTAACACTAATTAATTTGTTACGTGCGTATACGTGTAGATGGACCGAAACTAGATGTACATTGAGAACCGTGTGAGTGAAGAGTATATTAATGGCGTGTTTGCTTTTAGAAGAGCCGCCGAGCAAGATATGTTGAAGAAGGGGATAAAATTTATGTACTGTCCATACATTGATTGCGGTAATATGAAAATGTTTAACAACCCGGCGCAGATCGAAGCTCACTTAATACGAAGGGGTTTCAAAAAAGTATATACATGTTGGAGCGATCACGGTGAAGAGCAGATTATCTAGGAAGTTAGTAATGGCGACATCGCCGAGGAAGTCAACGATATGCAGGGTATGAAATGTGCTTTTGATGAGGATAGGTCGCATGATGACAATCTGGACCAGATGCTACGCGATGCAGAAGGGAACTACGGTGAGAGAGAGTTTTGTAAATTCGAGGGCTTAATGGAGGACTCGTGGAAACCTTTGTTCCCTGGCTGCAAGCCGGAATACACAAGGTTGTCAACCGTGCTTGAGCTGCTGAAATTGAAGGCAAGCAATGGTTGGTCCGACAAGAGTTTTCTGGCGTTGTTAGGTCTCTTAGTGACATCCTTACGGGGAAATGTGTTGCCGGGACGACCTACCAAGCTAAGAAGGTTATTTGTCCATTGGGAATGGAAGTAGAAAGAATACATGCATGTCCGAACGATTGTATCCTCTACAGTAAGAGTATGCGAGACATGCATGCATGTCCGTGTGCAAAGCATCCGATACAAGCGTAAGAATCTGCTAAGGCGAAGCAAGGACCTCCTGCTAAGATGTTGTGGTATCTGCCTGCGATCCCACGTTTGAAGCGTTTATTTGCGAACCGAAAGGAGGCAAGATTGATACGTTGGCACTCGGAGGAGCGTAAGAAAGATGGGAAGCTCAGACACCTGCGATTACGCGGTGGAGAAACTTGATCGGAGCTTCGAAGAGTTCGGTGCGGAACCGAGGAACATAGGGTTAGGGTTGAGTACGGACGGAATGAATCCTTTCGATAACATGAGCAGCCGACATAGCACCTAGCCCGTGAATCTATGTATGTACAACCTTCCTCCTTGGCTGTGTATGAAGCGAAAATATATTTTGATGTCACTACTTATCCAAGGGCCGAAGCAACACAGGAGCGATATTGATGTGTACCGCACCATTCTTTGGAAGATCTTGTGACACTTTGGAACGAAGGGGTACAAGTATGGGATGCGTATAAACGAGAGAACTTCACTTTACGCGCCATGTTATTCTGCACCATCAATGATTTTTCTGCCCTTGGTAACCTGTCGGGGTTCAGTACAAAAGGAGCCAAAGCCTGTCCGAACTGCTTAGATGGTACCGAGAGTGTATGGCTGAACAACTCACGCAAAACTGTGTATATGCGTCACCGTAGGTTCCTTCCCAGGATTCACCCATACCGCAAGATGAAGAAACAATTCGACGGAAATAAGGAGGATGGTTCAGCTCCAAGGGCTTTTAGAGGGAAAGAGGTCTATGATATGGTTAAGGATATTGTGGATTTCATGGGGTTATGCTCCTGATCTTAGGATGATGTGACAATTGGCAATGGCGTTTACGGTTTGTCGTTTCACGCGTTTTCGACAAAGTTCTGAGCTTCTTGCTCGGCGGTCCGACCGGTCCAGACGGGCGGTCCGACCGGTCCCATATCGGTCGGACCGGCCATCTGGGGCGGTCGGACCGGCGATGACCAAAAGTGTTCAAATTGAGCTGGGCCAAAAATAGGTGTTGTAGACAAGTAAGGGGATCCCAATGCACTTGGTCTCATGATTTTTGGAGTCTCCAGTGAAAAGTTCTATTGGTTTAAAGTTTCCGAAGGTTTGGATTTTGGGAGCTTGAATTTGGCTAAGTCTAAGGCGGTCCGACCGCTCACGAGGAGCGGTCCGACCGCCATGGGCGATCCGACCGCTCACTGGAGCGGTCGGGCCGCAGACTTACTTGAACATCGGCCAACCGTGGCGATGTTGTTTTGTTAGGTCAAAGTCATTAGTTTCATGGCATATGATTTGCATGATGCATGTTTTGACTAACATGGGTCAAGTTGTGAAGAACTTGTTCCGAATCGTGTTTTCTTATGCGTGGTTGTGCGGTGGCTTGGTGGTCAACGACGGTCAACGGCGAGGAGAATCGGGACTAGACTTGAAGAGTTGAGGTTCGAGCGATCGGCGATGCGGGTGAGGTCAACGACTCAAGCGTGACACAAGATGGACAAGGGTGACCTATTGGCGAATCCATGATGCATGGTGAAGCGGTTTAGGTCAAAAGGTTAAAGACGGCGCTGCGAAGCGTGCGTGTGTGACCCGTTTGTTAGTGGGCCTTAACGGGAGCCCAATTAAGTCAAACCCTAAGAGTTTTAGGCCTCCACTATAAATAGGAGGAGATGGTGGCTGCATCTCTCTCTCTCTCTACTTTGTTTATGTTTCAAAACCCTAATTGTCTTTAGGGAGTTGAGGTGGAGGCTAGGGCTTTTCATGGTTTGAGGAGAATTTCGTGATCCTTGATTGTCTACTGATCCATGATGGTGTGGATGTAATCCAGCATCAATCACGAAATCAATCTATGCAAGGTTTGCTTGAGATAAGTCTCTTTTCGTTCTTGCTTTCAATTTCGTGTTTTTAGGGCTTTCTTTGATCCGCGGGTTTGTGATTGATTCTTTCCGTGAATTAGCTTGCTGTGATATGTGTGAATCTATCTAGCATCATCTTGATCATCAATCACTCACGAACAAGCATTAGGATCAAGTTTTCGTTCTTGCGGTTTTAGACCTTCGTTAATCAATTGACAATTGCTCAAGATCGTTCCAAGAATTATCATAATATTCGATTGGAATAGGTCCTCAATAGCATAGAGAAGGTGTGTGCAAAGTTTCGTGAAGTTTGGAGTTGAGAATCAAAAGTTAGACCTAATTGCAACCGTCATCGGGCTGATTTTCTTGTTTGGATCGGTTACGTAGATCTGCCGATCGACCGCCCATCACCACCGGTCGACCGATTTTGAGCGGTCCGACCGCCCAAGATAACAATGGTCCGACCGCCCGACAATCGGTCCGACCGGTTCACTACAATGGTCGACCGCCAAGATGCTTGTATTACTTTGATTCTTGTCGATTATTGTCGCATTGCTTAGAGGTTTTATTGGATTCAATACTAGTCTTCCATTTGTCTTGGTATATTGATCTTCATAGCTTTCTAATAGCTCTTGGAGTGAAATTGTATTGAGTTCATAATTTGTGAAAAAGTGGCGTGCTCCTATTCACCCCCTCTAGTCGCCTTTACGGTCCAACAAGTGGTATCGAGCCGGTTAGTTCAATCTTGATCTTAACCGGTCCTTTGAACTTTGGCGATGGATAAGTTTTCTACTAAACCGCATATCTTCGATGGGCACGACTATGCCTATTGGAAGAATCGTATGCGCGTCTTTCTTGAGCGAGGACAAGCTATTTGGGATGTTGTTAGAGCCCATTGGTTATTCTGAAATTGCTACACCGCTACGCAATTCTTTTGGCTAACAACAATAAGGCTAAGAATCTTTTATATGGTGCACTTGGTAGACAAGAATATGATAGAATTTGCAATCTTTCAAGCAAGCATGAAATTTGGAACACTCTCGAAACATATCATGAGGTTCGTCCCAAATCAAAAAGGTGCGTAAAACTGTTTACAAGCGTGAGTACAATAAATTCGAGATGCATCTGGAGAGAGCATCGATGACATTTTCGATCGCTTTAATAAAGTAATTAATCAAATGAAAATTGTTGATATTGAATATTCTCAATCTGAAAATGCCACCCATCTCTTGGTTGCAATCAACACCAAGGAGTGGGAGATGAAAGCTCTTGCTATAGAAGAAAATGTTGATCTTTCAAGTCTTACTTTAGAATTGCTTTATAGTAAACTCAAGACTCATGAAATTAAAAGAGTTGATCATCCTAAGAAAGATAATTTAGCTTTGGTAGCAGATCCTCTCAAAAGGTTTTGATGACTCTTGTGAATCTTCTTACGGATTTTCATTTGCTTGTTTATCCGCTATTCATGAAGAGGAGCTTGAAAGTATTCTGAAGCAGAGTTAGCTCTTCTAGCTAAGAAATTCACACGGGCCTACAATAATGTGAGAAACAAAAGAGAGGTGGTCGGTAACATGCTATGAATGTGGTGAGCTCAATCATATCCGCAAATTGCCCCAAGTTGAAAGGTAAGAGCAATCATAAGGAAGGAAAGCCGACTTGGAAGAAGCCTCCTTTCAACAAATCAAGGTATGAGGCAAATAAGCTTGTGAAGGCGCTCACCGGGTCCTTGCCGCTTTTGAGGATCAATCCTTGAGCGATGTGGATACCGGGAGTGAGGAGGACAAGGAGGAGGAGATCCCTCAAGGTAAAAAGAAAGGAAGGCCAAAGACTTCACGGCATGTGCTTCATGGTGACACGGAGGACATTGATGATAATGAGGTATCTTTTACTTATGATGAGCTTTACGCTAAATATGATTCTATAGTTGAGCAATTGCTTAGTCAAGATGAAGCGCTTGAATTTGTTATGACAAAAATAAGAAATTAGAGTCAAAGATTAGCAAAGCTGAAAGTAGAGCTTAAAGCTGCTAAGACTCTTGAACTGATGAATGTTTATCTTGTCATGCTATGCATTTGAAATTACCAAGTTACAATCTGCTCATAATATTTGTGTACAACAACTTGAGAATGCTAAATCTGAACTAAATGAAATTAAAAGTGCTCCTTGTGAAAAATGTTTAGAATCTAGTAAATTGATTGCTTTTGATGTATTTGATTCTAGCCCTTGCACTTCATGCTTAGAAAAGAGCGTGAAATCAAAGATATCTTAGAAGTCGCTAGAGTCAAATATGCTAAGCTTAAGGACAATATTGAAAATACTACTTGTGCTTCATGTTCCACTCTTAAGCTTGAAATTGCTTTGTATAAGGAAAAATCTATGGATAAAACTTGTGATGCTTGTGTTAACTTGAGAAAAGAAAATGCTTACCTTCATGATACATTAGAGAAATTTTCTAAAGGTAAGAAACAATTAAACATGATTCTTGACAAATCTAAAACTCCTTATAAGAAGCAAGGTTTAGGATTCAATTCCTTTCAAGACAATTCAAACCCAAAAGTCATTCAAGTCTTGGAAAAGGTTTAATTGAATTCAAAACTCAACTTTGCAAAAACATCTTTTAAATCTGCGAGCTTTGCCCAACCTTGTATTAATTCAAATGGTGCCTCTTCTAGTGGTACCAAGTACCATTGCACTTATTGCAAAAAGGTGGACATTTGATTGAATCTTTGTTGGCGTAGGTTGAAAAATGATAGGAAAAATTTTGATAGAATTTCATTCATGCAACCTAGAGCTTCTATGAGACATGGTAACACCGAAAAGAATAAACACGGATTAGGATTTTCTCTCATGCAAATCATTATGTTTCTAGACATCCTAATTCTAATGTGTATCAGACTGGCGGTCTGACCGCTGGTGGTCACCGGTCTGACCGTTTTGGTCACCGGTCTGACCGCCAGCACAAAGCCGGTCAGACCGCCCATGGACAGTCTAAGTCTCATGTTAAGTTAAACATTGCTCATAATCGAATGTTAAATGAAATCAAGGATAGTACTTACGGTTTGTATACTCCTTGCGGGCGTGTGTCTCGATCTTGGATTCCTAAATCTTGTTTATCTAATCCCGATATTGAGACACATCGTTCTTTTGCTCCTTGATTTTCAGGATTATCGCGGAAAGGGGAAGAACACGTGGTTCGTTGACTCCGGATGTTCACGCCACATGACCGGAAACTCAAAATGGTTCACCTCTTTCACGCGAGCAACAGGTGATGACTTCATCACCTTTGGAGATGATACACAAGGCGAATTGAAGGAACAGGATCAATTAGGGTAAACAACAAATTCATTCTAAAGGATGTCGCTCTTGTGGACAAGCTTAGGTATAATCTCCTTTCTGTTTCTCAGCTTCTTGATGATGGTTATGAGACTGTTTTTAAGAAAAATGCTTGTCGTGTGCTTGATTCTCTTGGTGAGCTTGTGTTTGGAATCTCTAGAGTTGGTAGAATTTTTGGGTGACTTTTCGAGAATCTCTTCTTTGGATCTCTTAAATGTTTGCTTACATCTTCTTGATTTTTGGCTTTGGCATCGACGTTTGGGGCACATTGGTTTTGATCATTTGACGCGAGTTAGCAATCTTGATCTCATGAGAGGTTTGCCTAAGCTCAAAGTTGTCAAAGATGCTGTATGTGCACCTTGTAGGCATGGCAAACAAGTTGCCGCCTCACACCCTTCTGTGACTATGGTTATGGAGCGGACCGGGACGGTTGCTTCATATGGATCTTGTTGGTCTGCTAGAGTCCGTCGATCGGTGGAAAATGGTATATTCTTGTCATAGTCGATGATCTTTCTAGATATACTTGGGTGTTCTTTCTTACTTCAAAGGATGAAGCTTTTGGTTATTTTCATGATCTTGTTCTTCGTTTGGCTTGAGCTTCACGGTGCTTTGAGAGCGATTCGCGATGATAATGGCACGGAGTTCAAAATGCTTCTTTTGCTTCTTTTTGTCTTTGGCGTGGTATTGAGCATCGTTCTCCTCTCCACACGTCCCTCAACAAAATGGCGTGGTGGAAAGGAAGAATAGGACATTAGTCGAAATGGCTAGGACGATGCTAGATGAGTATAGCACACCTAGGAGATTTTGGGCGAAGCTATTGCTCTCGCTTGCCATATTGCCAATCGTGTCTTTTGAGACCTTCTTTAGGCAAGACTCCTTATGAGCTTCGTTTTGGTAGAAAACCCTCTGTTTCGCATTTTGAGTTTTGGATCAAAATGTTTTATTCTTAAGACAGAGCAATTTAGATAAATTTGAATCAAGAACTTTTGATGGGATATTTACAGGTTATCCTGCTCATTCTAGGGGTTTCGGGTTTTTAATCTCGAGACTAACATTATTGGGAGACTTGTAATGTCACTTTTGATGAGACTAGCCACAGAGCTAGATCAATTGCTCTGAGATGATTTACTGTGTGAGAGTATTTTTGTGGAGGAAGATGAGGACGAAGCAAATGTCATTCCCTCATCTGCTGCCGAGGCACCCATATTGATACAAGAACACTGCTCGTCTACTTCACCTTGATTGAGGCTCCTTTGCATCATCATCATCGCAGATACTGCGGAGGTCGAAGAAGCGACATCTCACCCGGCGCCCACCGCATTCAGAGACAAAGCATCCTCTGAGCGGATAATAGGTAACCTACATGGCGAGTCACTCGCTCGGTATAATGATCCAAATCTCTACTCTCATTCGGCTTTTGTTGCTTCTTTTGAACCCCGCGATATATCACATGCTTTATCGATTCTAGTTGGGTAAATGCCATGCATGAGGAGTTAGAGAATTTTGAAAGAAACAAAGTTTGGAACCTAGTAGAACCTCCTAGTGGTCATAATGTTATAGGAACCCGTTGGGTGTTTAAGAATAAACAAGGTGAGGATGGTTACGTGGTTAGAAATAAGGCCGATTGGTAGCTCGGGGTTTGACCAAGTTGAGGGTTAGATTTTGATGAGACATTTGCTCTGTTGCTAGACTAGAAGCCATTCGCATTCTCCTTGCATTTGCTGCATCTAAAGGTTTTAAATTATATCGGATGGATGTTAAAAGTGCCTTTTAAATGGTTTCATAGATGAGGAAGTGTATGTTAAGCAACCCCCGGTTTTGAGGATCCTAAATATCCAAATCGTGTTTTCAAGCTATCTAAAGCATTGTATGGTCTTAAACAAGCCCCTAGAGCACAGTATGATAGACTTAAGACCTTCTTGCTTAAAAATAATTTTGAGATGGGTAAAGTGGATAAAACCCTATTCATTCTTAGGCGTGACAATGACTTCACGCTTGCTCAAATTTATGTGGATGATATTATCTTTGGTGGTTCCTCTAATGCTCTTGTTTCGACTTTTACGACACTATGTCTAGGGAATTTGAGATGAGTATGATGGGAGAGCTTAATTACTTTTGGGACTTCAAATCAAGCAATGCAAGGAAGGAACTTTCATCCATCGACGAAGTACACTAAAGATCTTCTCAAGCGCTTCAACATGGGTATTTGCAAGCCAATTTCCACTCCCATGGCAACTTCAACTGTTTTGGATCGGATGAGGAAGGAGAAGTCGTGGATCAACGCGAGTACCGCATGACATGATCGGCTCTCTTACGTATTTGACGGCCTCGAGACCGGACATTCACTTCACGGTATGCCTGTGTGCAAGATTTGAGCGTCTCGAGAACTTCCCATCGCCAAGCCGTTAAGCGCATATTCGGTATTTACACTCTACCCTCTTATATGGCATTTGGTATTCTGCTCTTGACTTTGTCCATTAGAGGCTTTTGATTACGATTTTGCGGTGTCGGTTAGATAGGAAGAGTACCTCGAGCACTGTCACTTCTAGGCACTTCTCTTGTATCTTGGTCTTCTAGGAAGCGGTCTTACATTGCACAATCCCTTCTTGGCGGAGTATGTAGTCTTTGCTAGTTCTTTGAGCTTGATTTTGTGGATGACGTCCACTTTGAAAGATTATGGGTTAAACTTTGCTAGTGTTCCTCTTTTACGTGATAACACTACGCTATTAATATTGCTAAAAACCCGATTGCAACATTCTAGGACTAAGCACATAGACATTCGCTTTCACTTCCTTAAAGATCATGTTGAAAAAGGTGATATTGTGATGCACTTCAGAGAGTCAGATGCTCAATTGGCGGACATTCTTACCAAGCCATTAGATCAAACAGATTTTCCTCCTTAAGAAGCGAGTTAGGGTAATTTATCCTTATGGGTTGGTTTGAGGGGAGTTTGATCTTTTCTTATCTTTCCTTGTTCTTTTGATCTTTTATTATTCTTTTACGAACTTAGTGATCTTTTGAACTTTTAGGTTTTAGGCCTTTTAATTGCATCTCATTGTGTCATATTGCATTCATATGAAAACTTCAACAAGTGGTTACAACAAATGGTATGAAAAATCCAAAAAGATGCATTGTAATATAACATTTTCTGCTTATTTCTTTAAAAATTGATGAAGCTTTGCCTATTACCCTTTAGAGCTGTTATATTTCAATTCTTGCTCAACGTCATGTCTAGTTCTTTGACTTGCTAGAATTATCATGCTTTTACATGTGTAGCTAAGTCTTTGCTATATGAGCTAGAATCTTTTAAACAACTCAAACTAAGAAATTGCAATTTGTGGATGTTTTAGCGAGTTGCGTAATTAGTGCTCCTCTTGTGACATTGGCCTGTGTAATTGCTTTGTTAGCTCTTTGATCTAAAATTGACCATTACTTGAGATTTTGTGTTCTTGAGATTCTAAAGCTGCTCTTGTGAAAAATGAAAATCAAGATTGTCTTATGCTTAAATTGTGCCAAACTATTCTTACGAGGCGCTTGTCAAATGACATGAACTTGGAGATAGTTTGATGAACGACGATCTCATGGGGACCGCTTGTCGAAATGACATGAACCTCAAGATTTGTCGCCCCGGTAGAAGCTTAGAAAGAGTTTGTGGATGGCTCCTAGTCCAGGATCTTCTTTACTAAGATATACCTTTAATCAACTTTTGGTCGAAGCTTAGGATGAGTTTGTGGATGGCTCCTAGTCCAGGATCTTGTCACTAAGTTAGATCATTAGTCAACTTCAATATTCAATGCAAATGAGAAAAATGTTGACAAATGGGCGTTTACAAAATATTGAGCAAAATGATTCAATACAGGACTTGATTGACTCTTAATGTGGTCTTTGTTAGATTTTTGATCTCACTTTGTGATTTGACATGGCCAATTTCACTTTAGGATCCTGTTGATGAACTTCTTTGAATTTGAGCGTTGCTTAAATTGATCAAATCTCTTGCTTTACTTTTGAGCCTTTGTGCTTAGCTTTGATATATATGTCTTACCATGATCTTGCTAGTATTTGTCGGGCTTGATATCTTTGTTTGTGCATTATTCGAGATACTAGCTTGTTCTTTTGGGTAATCTCCAAAGCTTCTTGTAATCAAAAAAATTGAAAAATACAAAATTGAAGCCACTCCATTGCACTTCATGCATATTCCTCTTTATACT
Organism: Hsuehochloa calcarea; assembly: GCA_036346395.1. Lineage (NCBI taxonomy): Eukaryota > Viridiplantae > Streptophyta > Magnoliopsida > Poales > Poaceae > Hsuehochloa > Hsuehochloa calcarea. Next base: position 28,867,752 of record CM070603.1, on the reverse strand, counting down.
TCTTTTGTTTACGCTTCTTTCTTTATTCTCTATTTGTTATCTCTGGATGAGAGGAAGGCTTGATTCCTTGATGAATCCATTGTCAAAGGGGAGAAGATGTGTTAAATGAAAAAATATTTCTTTGGGAGATGATGTGTAATATTTCTTTGCTACTCTTATTTGGAGAAGATGTGTTAATGAGAAGATTGGGGAGAAGTTTATACAAAGGGGCGAAAATTTGAAATTTGATGATCATAGTGAGGGGAGTTCTTGAGTTGCATTCTTATTGTCTTATTGAATATTCGAACTTGAATTGCACTCTTTTATACTCACAATGATCATAGGTCAATTGAACAATTGTTTAATCATATGGACCTCATGTGAGAATTTTGTCCCTCTCTGGAAATTAAAGTTTTATGCTTATTTTGCTTTGTCTCACATGCCTATACTATTACGATGCCGGCTTGGTCATTTTCATTGCTTTTTCTTGCTTATGGACCAAGTTGTGCTTTTGTCTAAGCTATGAGTAAACTTCGTTTTAAACCTCTTACTTCCATTTTACGGATAATTGCCAATGTGTTCATCAAGGGGAGATTGTGGATTTCATGGGGTTATGCTCGATCTTAGGATGATGTGACAATTGGCAATGGCGTTTACGGTTTGTCGTTTCACGCGTTTTCGACAAAGTTACTGAGCTTCTTGCTCGAGGCGGTCCGACCGGTCCTTGCGGCGATCCGGCCGGTCCCATATCGGTCGGACCGGCCATCCGGGCGATCGGACGGCGATGACCAAAAGTGTTCAAATTGGTGGGCCAAAAATAGGTGTTGTAGACAAGTAAGGGGATCCCAATGCACTTGGTCTCATGATTTTTGGAGTCTCGGTGAAAAGTTCTATTGGTTTAAAGTTTCGAAGGTTTGGATTTTGGGAACTTGAATTTGGCTAAGTCCTAAGGCGGTCCGCCCGCTCACGAGGAGCGGTCCGGCCGCCATGGGCGATCTCGGCCGCTCACTGGGCGGTCGGGCCGCAGAACTACTGAACATCGGCCAACCGTGGCGATGTTGTTTTGTTAGGTCAAAGTCATTAGTTTCATGGCATATGATTTGCATGATGCATGTTTTGACTAACATGGGTCAAGTTGTGAAGAACTTGTTCCCGAATCGTGTTTTCTTATGCGTGGTTGTGCGGTGGCTTGGTGGTCAACGACGGTCAGCGGCGAGGAGAATCGGGACTAGACTTGAAGAGTTGAGGTTCGAGCGATCGGCGATGCGGGTGAGTCAACGACTCAAGCGTGACACAAGATGGACAAGGGTGACCTATTGGCGAATCCATGATGCATGGTGAAGCGGTTTAGGTCAAAAGGTTAAAGACGGCGCTTTGCGAAGCGTGCGTGTGTGACCCGTTTGTTAGTGGGCCTTAACGGGAGCCCAATTAAGTCAAACCCTAAGAGTTTTAGGCCTCCACTATAAATAGGAGGAGATGGTGGCTGCATCTCTCTCGCTCTCTCTCGCCTGTTTATGTTTCAAAACCCTAATTGTCTTTAGGGGAGTTGAGGTGGAGGCTAGGGCTTTTCATGGTTTGAGGAGAATTTCGTGATCCTTGATTGTCTACTGATCCATGATGGTGTGGATGTAATCCAGCATCAATCACGAAATCAATCTATGCAAGGTTTGCTTGAGATAAGTCTCTTTTCGTTCTTGCTTTCAATTTCGTGTTTTAGGGCTTTCTTTGATCCGCGGGTTTGTGATTGATTCTTTCACGTGAATTAGCTTGCTGTGATATGTGTGAATCTATCTAGCATCATCTTGATCATCAATCACTCACGAACAAGCATTAGGATCAAGTTTTCGTTCTTCCCGGTTTTAGACCTTACATTAATCAATTGACAATTGCTCAAGATCGTTCCAAGAATTATCATAATATTCGATTGGAATAGGTCCTCAATAGCATAGAGAAGGTGTGTGCAAAGTTTCGTGAAGTTTGGAGTTGAGAATCAAAAGTTAGACCTAATTGCAACCGTCATCGGGCTGATTTTCTTGTTTGGATCGGTTACGTAGATGCGGTCCGACCGCCCATCACCACCGGTCGACCGATTTGGAGCGGTCCGACCGCCAAGATAACAATGGTCCGACCGCCCGGCAATCGGTCCGACCGGTTCACTCTGACCAGTCGGACCGCCGATTGTATTACTTTGATTCTTGCGATTATTGTCGCATTGCTTAGAGGTTTTATTGGATTCAATACTAGTCTTCATTTGTCTTGGTATATTGATCTTCATAGCTTTCTAATAGCTCTTTGGAGTGAAATTGTATTGAGTTCATAATTTGTGAAAAAGTGAGCGTGCTCCTATTCACCCCCCCCCCTCTAGTCGCCTTTACGGTCCAACAGATATCGATGTTGTGCTTAGAAAGGGACGTAAATTAAGGACCCCTCAGAAAAACATCTGGAAGAAGCGGTCATTTTTTTGGGACTTGCCTTATTGGGAGCACTTAGAAGTTCGCCACTGCATCGACGCCATGCACGTGGAGAAGAATGTATGTGATAGCTTGATTGGTCTCTTACTGAACATTAGTGGCAAAACAAGAGACGGTGTTAACGCACGGCGTGACTTGGTTGATATGAACATAAGAACCGAGTTAGCACCAAAAGAGACCGATAAAGGACGAACGTACCTTCCCGCAGTTTGCTACACTTTGTCCAAGGCCGAGAGAAATGAACTGTGTCAAAGTTTGCATGGTGTGAAAGTTCCGTCCGGTTACTCCGCCAATATTAAGAAACTTATTTTCATGAAAGATTTGAAATTAATTGGTATGAAGTCTCATGATTGTCATGTGCTGATGACACAGATGCTTCCTATTGCAATTAGGAGTATCTTGCCAAACAAGGTCCGAGTGGTAATCTTTAGGCTGTGTTATTTCTTTAACTCAATTGCTCAGAAGGTCATCGATCCCGAAGGACTCGACGCTCTGCAGGCCGAGGTGGTGACTGCTCTATGTCATCTTGAGATGTATTTTCCTCCGTCTTTTTTTGATATCCTGGTCCATCTCATTGTTCACCTTGTGAAAGAGATAAAGATATGCGGCCCTGTGTTCCTATGTCATATGTACCCTTTCGAGAGATACATGGGAATTCTGAAGTCCTACGTACGGAATCGATCTCGGCCGGAGGGCAGTATCATTGAAGGTTATGCAACCGAAGAGGTCATTGAATTCTGCGTGGACTACATGGCTCAGGTGGAACCGATAGGTGTGCCTCTATCTCGTCACGAGGGGAGACTGGAGGGTATCGGGACCATCGGGAGGAAAGCAATCACTCCCGATCTTGATACATACGCACAGGCCCATTTCACGGTCTTGCAACACATGACCCAAGTGTCCCCGTACATCGACGAGCACAAAGACATGGTACGCCAATAGAATCCAGACCGGTCGGAGGTTTGGATAACGAGCGAGCACAACCGTCGGTTCAACGAATGGTTAAAGATGCGATTCACTGGGAGGACATCAAGTGATGAAACGCTGCTATGGTTGGCCAAAGGACCAAAATTTACAATTGTGACATGGCAAGGATACGACATAAATGGGTACACGTTTTATCTGGCATTGACTCGGGATAGGAAGAGCACGATCTAGAACAACGGTGTCGCATAGATGCATTTACGAGGGTTCAATACGCGGGGCACTTGGGTTGAACTCGTACTATGGGTTCGTAGAGGAGATTTGGGAGCTTGACTATATACTTTTCAAGATCCCTCTGTTTCGATGTCATTTGGTTAAACTTCCGGAGGGCGTGAAGGTCGACAAGTACGGCGTCACTACTGTGGACCTCAAACGTGTCGGATACAAGGACGAACCATTCGTACTCGCTAAGCAAGTTGTTCAAGTTTTTTATGTAACGGACCCAGCAAATAAGAACCGCCACATAGTTGTTCAAGTTTTTTATGTAACGGACCCAGCAAATAAGAACCGCCACGTAGTTCTTCATGGGAAAAGAAGGATTGTCGGAGTTGAGAATGTCGTGGATGAGGAAGAGTAGAATCAATTTGACGAGTTGCCTCCTTTCGGAGACGGCATCAGACTGGAGGAAGAACCCAGTGAGGAAGCTAGCTATATGCGCGTCGATCATCGTGAAGGACTATATTTCAATTAAGCATGTATATATTCCATTGTAATTTGATGTTAACATGGAAACACGTCACGTGTTATGGACCAGTGGTAAATCGGACAGACTGCCATGTGTTGGGCGGTCCGACCGATTTCCCTTTGAAATGATTCTCTGTGCGGTAGTTCCGCCGTTGATAAACGGAACTAGCGGTGTGTAGAAGTTCTGAAGTTCTAGAAACACATACGTTGTGTCGGAGTTATCGTAGAGCTAGCGAAAAAGAATCGATAAGAATGACGAATACGAAAAAGACTCAACAGCAAACTTTCTTCGAATACTTTAAAAATTTTACAACAGCAATGTTCAAAACTTTCGCCGTTGATAAACGGAACTACAGTAACATGTTCAAAACTAATTTTCACAGTAAGCTCATTAATAGAGGAATCCAACAAAATTGGATTCACTCAAATATAGTTTACAGCGAAAAAGTTATGCATTTTTTAGGTTAATTGCATTTTTCAGTTAATAAATAATCCTTCTCGGGAAAATCCGAAATTAAATCGACGTGGATGAACTTGGATCGTTGATCTTGGATCCAAGGGCCCAAGTCCACGGGACAATGCGCGCGCACGCGGCTCACAAACCCAACCGTTGGATTTAGATCCAACTGTCCACGTGGATAGAAACGTTCGGACGGTCCGAACATTCACGCGAATCTGGGCCGTTGATCTAGAGATGGACGACTCACAACGAGAGTGCTTTCGGACGGTCCGAACATTCACACGAATCTGGGTCGTCCATCTAAAGATCGACGGCTCTACATATGTGTGTGTCTGTGATAGTTATCATCACAGACGATTCTAGTAATGAACCGTCTGTGATATTAACATATCATAGATGGTTCATTTATGGAACCGTCTGTGATATTAAAATTAGGGTTTCTCTGTTAAGTCATCACAGACGGTTTCATAACAGAACCGTCTGTGATAGTTAACATCACAGACGGTTTGTTTATGGAACCGTCTGTGATATATCCAGCTATATAAGTCTTCTGCCCGACTCGAACGGTTGTGCACTGATCTTCTGACTTAGTCTTTTTCAACCCTTCTGCAGTGAGGCGAGGGTTTACGGCGCCGCCTCCCTTCGTCCACCGCCCGGCCGCTCGCCTCCCTTCGTCCCTGCCTCCGTCCAGCACCGCCTCCCTTCGTCCCTACCTCCGTCCAGTGCCGCCCCCGCCCCTGCCGAGCACCCGGTGAGTTTCCCAGCGCCGCCTCCCTTCGTCCCTGCCTCCCTCGGTGCCGCCCCCGCCCCTGCCGACCACCCGGTGAGTTTCCCGCGCTTCCCCCCTTCTCTGCCGTGAGAGACGAGGGTTTACCTTGGTGCCGCCCCCGCCCCTGCCGAGCACCCGAGGGTTTATGTGGTATTTTTACCCCTTTAGATGTATTACTCTGCTGTGCTTTTGTTTGAAATGGGGTGAGGCTCTGTGTCAGTGGCGGAGCTAGAAATTAGAAGATGGGGGTGCACACTTCACTCACAATTCTATAGTTTGTATAATAGTTTCATAATATCATAAATCCAACACATATGTTCTAAATTTGTCAAAAGCACAATGTAAATAGTTCAAATAAGATCTTACATGAATATAAATTACAAAATATGCAACTATACAAATAAAATTATAATACTACTTTATGTGTTTTCATGCCTTAGAAAACATTTCATTACATCATCTTCACTAACATCAAGTATGACTAGCATTAAGTATGACTCAAAGTTTTCCATGAAAACAAAATCAAATGACTCAAAGGCTGCCACCAAAGCATGAATTTTTCCACATTCATTCTTTAGGGAGGGATCTTTTCCAATCTTTATGAGTACTTTGCGGATTGTAGAATACAAACTGATAATGTGCAAAACAGTTTTGTAATGAGAACCCCACCGGTGATAAAGAAGATAAAATATTCTTTGCCCTCACTTCTTAATCCTGAAAAAAAAGAAAGGATGTCTCTATTCCTCTTAATGTCTCTGCAATCTACATTGGCATATCGTAACAATTAACAAAACTTTCAGATTTCTATTCACAATTAACATACAGAAAATAACAATTAACAACCACTAGTCCACTACCTTGTACTGACTACTCAGTACCCTGTACTGTGACTACTGTCTACAGTCTATAGTCTACTCCAACTCAACTCTGCCTCTGCCCAACCAAGTAAATAAATAACTAACAACCCAACATATAAGAGTAGTCATTCAAGAGACTCTCACAGCTCAAAGCAGTAAGCAACTCAAGTACTCAACTCATTAATCACACCTTGCTTGGCGATTCGGCTAGTACTAGTAGAGGCTTCGCGCCGATTTCGAGAGGGGAGATATTACGGTTCAATCAAGGGTTAGGGAGCTGAGCTGGGAGGATTGGATTTGCCAGTTTGCCGATTTGGAGTGGTCATTTGGAGTGGTAAGCATACATCAAATGCTGGAATAGAGTCATGAGTCTTAGGCTAGCTGCAGACTCTTTGGTGAGCTCTCACCTTCGAGCGACCGATTGATTGATGAACTGATTGAAGAACTAATTATTGATGTTTGATGAGCGATCTTTGCCGCCGGTGCTTTCTTTGTCTCCATTTGTCTTTGGTGAGCTATGCTCCGCCTTCTTTCGGGCTATCTTTGCCATGTTGGGGCTGTTAGTTGGATACACCTAATGATGTCTACCGAGGGTTTGGAATTTATTGGGATGTGCACTGTAGGATTTGACCGCAATTACGGCAATTGCCGAAAGTGGGTGCTGAATTCTAATAATGTCGAATGATGAAAACCTATGGAAATAAGACGGTGCCGATTTACTAGGTTGGCCTAGGTATCATGGGTATCCCGGTGCCGACTAATCTGGGTTAGCCTAGGTGACTTGAAAAACCAAGATGCCGGTTAACCTAGGTTGGTGCGGGTAGTCTCGATACTTAGGGTGCCGACTAATCTTGGTAAACCTGGGAACCGTGATGATTCTTATGGTACACTGACGGCAATTTATTCTATGCTAACTCTAATTTCTCTCCATCCTACCCCTGTAATCTTTCCGTCAACACGGCTCCCGCACACAGGAAGAGGCCATGCCCTCCTATACCTCATTCTGTTTTGATCGGTTTTGGTGTAATGATTTATTCCAGAAATTGTTAGGGTGAGGTGATTATTGCTTCTCTTTGTTTCTTTATGGTATGGCACTACTACAAAATAGGGCTGAGATGGCAACCGTTGATTCTATTTGTTTATATTTTTGTGCAATTTTATATATTTTATTTACTATGTAATCATTGCATACGTAACTTATATAGATAGAAAGTAAGCGAGATGGCAGAGGCACCATCTTCACCGCCGTCAGCGACGTCGCCAAATGCGTCTGGATCTCCGATCATGGTGGTACGCAGGCAAGAAGGCAGAGGAATCTCCAAATTTCCCTCGGGCCGCATGACGATCACGGAGGTCAGTGACGTCGGGATCCCGCTGAGTCCCAAGAAAGTAGCTGTGAGATTCCGGACCGTCTACGGGGTACTTGCAAGGGAACGGGTCCCCATCACCACCCCAACCTGGAAGTCTCTGATGGAGTTACAGAGAGACCAGTTGTGGACTGAACTTTCTGCCTTGTTCACTTTCCCTGAAGTAGACCAGGCATGTGTGCGATGGCAAGCGCTGCTGGCGATGTCCCACGCGTGGAGGACCTTCAAGAGCTTGCTTGTCACGCAGTACGTGAACACGGGTCGGACGCCCTTCACGACGTATCAGTTTTTGTCGCGGGATACATGGGACACCTTCGTGCAGATGAAGACGACTGCTGAATTTCAGGAGTAAAGTGCGGCGCACAGAGCTATCCAGGCACAAAACACTCACCCCACTGGGTACGCGGGTAAAGCCACGCAGTGGGTGGCGGAGGACGAGACATTGCACGACCATTTCTTTGAGATCTCGGACAAAGCGCTCGAGCACAGTTAAGAGCGAGGGCATCAGCCACGTCTTCGGGCAGCATCTCTTTCACAAACCCGGCAGACGAGGCAGTATCTCAACGCCTGGTAAATTCCTCGAACCACTTAATTGTTAATAAGTCCATAACTTCATGGTGTCTACAATAACATGATGTCCTCTTGCAGAAAGAATTGACTTCCGCATCTTCTCAAGGTTCCTTCGAAGTAGACAGGGAGAAGGATGTACTATCTACGGCCCTGGGAAACAAAGAGCACCCGAGTCGCACGCGAGGCGTTGGGGTTTACGTACCTTGGAGGATGGATTCCACACAACTCCGACACATATAGGAGTAGGAAGAGATCCAAGGACCAACACGACGCTCGGTTGGAACATGTGATTATTGGAAAATTTCAAGAACAAATAACAAACTTGCAGAACCAAGTAAATCAACTCATGCAGGCGCAAGCCGCCCCTGTTAATTTGGGAGCAAGTCCTCATCGACATCGGAGTAGCGTCGCGTCCACACATAATTCTGGACATGGCGATGTGCAATTACCGATCGACGCCATCGAGGTAATGTACATCTCTGGAATGCTCCAAAGATAGACCTATAAGACGGCTTAGCTAATTGTGTACCATTTTGTAGGAGCCGACGCCCTGCAAGCTCCAAGTGAGGATGGTTGGGTCGATTCTTATTGAGGCTGGGGGGGTATGGTGTATCCATACCAGGAAGAAGCGAAGACACGGTGCCCAGCTGGCGCAAGGTTACGCCAGGGTGCAGGTGGACATGGTACATGATAATTTCATGGCCATCCCACTGGAGATTCCCCCGAACGAAGAAATCAGAACACTAGGGGATGCCACGCACACTTTTATCCAATGGCCCAAGAAGGACATCGCACTGGACCCTTCAGTGACGCGATATCGATAGGACCCTACCTCTCCAATAGGACCCTCGATGAGTCCACCTCAACCAAAGCTTCAGAAGGCCGCCACATCGCTTCCCGTCGAGAAGACAGTGAAGGGACAAGAAAAGCGTGGCACCATATCGGTCCCTGGGGCGTCTCACAGGAAGACGTCCCTCAGCAGCCTCGTTAAGGAGAAATCAAAATCAAAGAACATTAACGCACCTCCCAAACCCGTGAAATACTCACTTGAAAGTCCGTTGGTCTCCGGCGCAGAACTAAAGAGCTCAGGAGTAGCTTGTCAAGCTTTGCATGATTGGTACTTGCGCAAGACCCGAGAGAAGGGGGGTCATACTGGAATCACCGTCGGACGGAGGGAGCATTTTCTCCACGAGCCAGCCACGCCGTCGTGGGCCGAAGACTTATTTGACCTATACAACCTAAGCGCCTAGGCGCCTCACTTCTACGATCTTTGGACATCGTAAGTGTGTACAATCAATTTCTACACTCACGTGATACCGATAAATATCATAACTCATTGCTTATGTACATATACATTACGAAATGTGCCCGTCGAATCAAAGAACCGGTGGGTTTCCTCGACCCACACGTGGTCTCTGAGCAAACAATCAACCAAGACGCATTCTACGTCGAGAATTACATAAAAATGGGATTGCTTGCTCTGGACAACAAGGACTACATAATGGTGCCCTACAACCAGAAGTAAGTGCTGCAATATTTGCTATACAAATTACGTTTCAACATAGGTTTATGACTATAGCGACATACACGAGTAGGTTCCACTGGATTCTTCTGATTCTTGTGCCAAAAAGGAACATGGTATTGTACCATGATTCTTTACTCAACAAAAATCATGACTTCACCCTTCTTAAAGGAATACTCGACATGTATGTTCATTTCCTCCGCACATAACTCTATTGTAGTCTTCCTTCGTTTGAAATGGACGATGATAACTTTTTTGAATCATGTAGGGCGTTCATCGGCTATGTTGCCGAGGGAGGTTTATACAAGGAGCAGCGCCATCTTGACTCATAGGATGCGATTTCGATCTGCGCTACAACACAATAATCATATATCATACTCAGTAATATTGCGTCTCGGTATTTGTACATATATATGTAACTCTATTTTTGCAAGTGCCAAAGCAAAAACGAGATCACCTATGCGCATTCTACGTATGCCATCATATGCAGCTATTGATTGCTTCTAGGACGCACGATCCCCAGGTTTGTCAATCTCGTAATAATTATCTCCTAATTATCTCCTAATTATAAATTTAAATATATGCTTACTACTTTACTCCTGCTAGCGACAGGGCTTGAACATAAAGTTAAATGCACTCGAGATGGACCAGGTCATGCACATTCGAGGGGAGCTCTGTGGCTTCATCAAGGCAGACATAGTTAACACCATCGGAGAGTTTCACGCCGTCGACACCGATGAACGACCTCGAAACAATTGATTCAATATTGTAATTCACTTTGACTGGTTGTAATTCAATTTGTAACTCTAGTGACAATGTATACTTGAAACATTCTTTTGTAATTGATTTTGAGTTAAATGATCACTTTGAGTTGTCAACAATTATCTGTGACATGTTTCTGCTTGCTAGTTTTCAGAGGGCATAGCTAGCAATTCCTGAGGCTAGCTGAAAATACGATAAAAATTAATTAGGACTAAATACTTATCACAGACGGTTCCATGGTTGGAACCGTCTGTGATAACCGCCTGTTATCACAGACATAAAATTTCAGATGGTTCAAAAACCGTCTGTGATGACTGTTACGAACCGTCTGTGATGAGCTTTTCTGTAGTAGTGCAAGCATTACATGATATACACGTGGGTTTATTTTAATCGAGATGAAGGAGGAGGGGGTATTATCACATGTAACCCGATCAAATAGACACTCTTTGTTAATTTATCAGTTTAATGTGGATGATATTCTTTAATACTGTATTGTACCATATGCTAGATAAGATTGTACATGAACCAACCGAGGGAAATGTGTGGCATGCAGATCATATAACAATGTACTGTAGCCACCGACTCGTGTTCGTTTGAAGGCTATCGTACATCGTTATATATCTATATGTCACACATGATGAGTCACGGCGGCCCGATCTTCCGATAGGTTCGATTTGGTTCGTCGTGAGGACGTTGACGCTTTGAGGCTTCCGACCAACAGATCGTCACCTCGCAATTCGCTACACCCTTGCGCTTTGTCGTTATCGACCACGCTTGCACGCGATCGACCTTACCACGAAGGTTATTGTTCCTGCAAGCAATCGAAGCAACTCACAAGAACAAGGTAGATGCAATCTGAATTGTATTGTGGATATGGATGAAGTTTACAAGTGGGGTTCCTCAAAACCGATAATCGGCGAAACTGCAATTGGCAGAATAATCTAAGAAAAACCCGCCTCTAAACTATGGCGGCTACTGTATATATATAGGGAGCGTGAGGAGGTCGACCTAGGGTTGTGCGGTAGTGGGATGAATCGTACACAACACGGACTCCGACCTCGTTACGTTTACAAAGTCTTATTAGTTTCCAAAGCGGTGTGTGACACCTTGTGTTGCGTATTTACGGTCGAAGATCCGGTCGTAGGACCGGTCCTAGGGTGGTCTTGAGGAGTCCATGCTATCTTTGGTCGTAGATTGTGTCCAACGAGTCTTGTGCTCGCTTTTACGGTCGTAGATTGCTCCAATCGAATCAACTAGTCGTAGGTCTTCTTGTAGTGGTCGTAGATCTTCTTGCGATGGTCGTAGACCTTCTTGAACCTAGTCGTAGTCCTAGATTCCCGAGTACAAGTAAATCATCTCCATTAGGCGACATCATAGAGTTCTCAAATAATACACTCGACCCTAGAAACGACTTTACGATCGATTAAGTGGCGTGCTCTAGCTCTTGTCATAGGACCGTGTAGTTCGGCACCGGATCTGGAGGGTCTTGTGGCGTGCGTGTATCCGAAGGAGGGATGTCCTCATCATACTCCCCCTCTTGAATTGGAGTCGTCCTCGACTCAAGCTCATCTTCTTCTCCCACTTATGGTTTCAAATCTGAAATGTTAAATGTGGGGCTAACCCCAAAATCTGCAGGTAATTCTAATTGATATGCATTATCATTTATCTTCTTAATTATCTTAAGCGGTCCTTGACTCTAGGCATCAACTTTGATTTTCTTAATTAGGAAACCTATCCTTTCTCAAATGAACCCAAACTAAATCACTGGTTCAAATTTTACAACTTTTCTACCTTTACTTCCAGCAACCTTATACCTTTCAGTCATATGCTCTATATTCTCTTTAGTGGTTTCAAGCAACTTGAGAATAAATGCAGCACGCTTCTTAGCATCTAGATTAATTTTTTCAGAGGTCGGTAAAGGTAGTAAATCAATAGAGCACGGGGTTAAAACCATACACTACGAAATGGACTTACCTTGGTGGTGGAGTGTCTTGACCTATTGTAAGCAAACTCAACATGCGGTAAACACTCTTCCCACATCTTCAAGTTTTCTTTAAAACAGCCCGCAACATGGTGGATAACGTGCGGTTGACAACCTCCGTTTGTCCATCGGTTTGGGGATGGCATGTAATGAGAACAGCGACTTTGTCCCCAATTTATTCCAAAGTGATCTCCAAAAGTGGCTTAAAAACTTCGCATCACGATCCGAGACAATAGTATTGGGCACTCCATGTAAGCGAATGATTTCCCTGAAAAACAAATCAGCTATGTTTGTAGCATCATCGCTTTTGTGACAAGATATAAAATGTGCCATTTTAGAAAATCGATCCACTTACTACAAATATACTATCTCTCCCCCCTTTGTCATAGGCAATCCTAAAACAAAATCCATAGAAATATCCTCCCAAGGGGCGCTAGGAATAGGAAGAGCCATATAAAGTCCATGTGGAAGGAGACGAGACTTAGCTTTGTTGCATGTAGTGCAGCGAGCTACGTAGCGCTCGACATCACGCCTCATCTTTGGCCAAAAGAAGTGGGTGACCAGCACATCTTCTGTCTTCTTTGCTCCAAAATGCGCCATCAAACCTCCTCCATGTGCCTCCTGTAACAACAAAAGACGAACAGAGCTAGTTGGAACGCATAGCTTGTTAGCACGATAGACTAAACCATCATTCAGCACATAGTTATTCCATGTCTTCCCTCCTTTACAATGTTCAAGCACTTCCTTAAAGTCCAAATCAGTGACATATAAACTCTTAATGGCCTCCAAACCAAAAATCTTATGGTCAAGTTGAGATAACATGGTATATCGTCTAGAGAGCGCATCAGCAATCACATTATCCTTACCTTTCTTATGCTTTATAATATATGGGAATGACTCAACAAATTCTACCCAGTTAGCATGTCGTTTATTCAGTTTAGCTTGACTTCTAATATGTTTTAGCGATTCATGATCCGAATGTATAACAAATTCTTTGGGCCATAGATAATGCTGCCAAGTTTGAAGCACTCGAACTAAAGCATACAATTCCTTATCATAGGTGGAATAATTCAAACTAGGCCCATTTAGTTTTTATTTGAAATATGCAATTGGTTTACCTTCTTGAATCAATACACCACCTATCCCAATCCCATGGCATCACATTCAATTTCAAAAGTCTTACCAAAATCGGGGAGTTGGAGTAGGGTGCTTGGTTGAGCTTCTCTTTCAACAAGTTGAATGCCTTCTCTTGTGCAGTCCCCATTGGAAAGGCACTCCTTTCTTTGTCAATTCATTCAATGGTGCGGCAATGGTGTGAAATCCCGCACAAAGCGCCGATAGAATCGGCAAGGCCATGGAAGCTCCGCACTTGTGACACGATGGTAGGCGTCGGCCAGCTTTGGATGGCTACAATCTTTGTCTCATCCACCTCAATGCCCTGTGGTGTCACAACATAACCAAGAAATGCAACTCGATCGGTGCAAAAGGTGCACTTCTCGAGGTTACCAAACAAACGTGCGTCTCTCAAAGCATTAAAAACAGCACGTATATGATTTAAGTGTTGCTCATGTGACTTGCTATAAATCAAGATATCATCAAAGTAAACCACCACAAATTTTCCAATGAAAGGACGTAAAACCTCGTTCATCAAACGCATAAAAGTACTAGGTGCATTAGTTAGACCGAAAGGCATCACTAACCACTCATATAATCCGAACTTAGTTTTAAAAGCAGTTTTCCATTCATCTCCTAATTTCATTCTAATCTGGTGGTAACCACTTCGTAAGTCAATCTTTGTGAAAATAATAGAACCACTCAATTCATCTAGCATGTCGTCTAGCCTTGGGATAGGATGATGATACCTTATAGTAATGTTGTTAATGGCTCTGCAATCAACACACATACGCCAACTACCGTCTTTCTTAGGAACCAAAAGAACTGGAACAGCACAAGGGCTAAGGCTTTCTCTTACGTACCCACGGTCCAAAATATCTTGGACTTGTCGCTGAATTTCCTTAGTCTCCTCTGGATTGGTCCTACATGCAGCACGGTTTGGCAAAGTCGCTCCTGGGATCAAATCAATTTGATGCTCAATTCCTCGAATAGGTGGTAATCCCAGGGGTACCTCAGTTGGAAAGACATCCACATACTCCTGCAAAAGGTTAGCAACAGCAGGAGGCAAAGAGCTAGCTTTGTCCTCAAGCGAATATAAGGCATTTTTGCATATCAAAGCATAGCATGGCAGCTCATTATTACAAATTTCAGCAAGTTCAGATTTTGTGGCAATCATAACACATCCCTTCAATTTAATTCCCTCGGACTTAGGACTAGACGCCACTTTCTCCCTTTTGGGTGGGAAAACACATTTTGCTACTTGCTGATTTTCAGAATCATGCTTATCGGTGTTTCTTTCATTTTTAGCGCGCTCTTCTTCATTTTTCAGAATCTCAGCTGGTGTTAAAGGCAACAACTTAATCTTCTTACCCTTATGTGAAAATGAGTAGGTATTAGCTCTACCATGGTGCAAAACATCATTGTCATATATCCAAGGTCTACCGAGCAACAAAGAGCATGCTTGCATAGGCACGATATCAAAGTCAGGACTATCTTTGTAATTACCTGCTAAAAATTGCACTTTCACAACTTTGTGTACCTTTAATTTACCACACGAATTGAACCATTGGATGTAGTAGGGACGTGGGTGTGGTTGTGTGGTCAAGCCAAGCTTCTCGACCATCTCGGAGCTTGCAAGGTTGTTGCAGCTCCCTCCATCAATGATGAATCTGCGAGCTCTGTCCTTCACGAGAAATCAGTGCGAAACAAGTTGTGCCGTTGATTTTGCTCCGCTCTCTCCACTTGTGCGCTCAGCACTCGTTGCGCAACAAGGCTCACATGATACTCGGTGTCAACAGCAGCTACTTGTTCCTCTACATCATCGGCATCCTTGCTCTATCTCATCTCCTCCACTGCAATGTTATTTGCAAGTACATATTCGTTCTCAATATCACTAGTACTTACATAACCACCGTCTTTGGTGGCAAGGTATGCTCATTGACCAGGCGATCCCTCATGGCGTGCCCCATTCCCTTGCAATGGTGGCACACAATCCCGATGGTACGACCCGTGGAAGCAACCGACGAAGAACTCTTGGTGGTGCACGCACACTAGTAACTTTACTTACCTCGGGTGCATGTGATGTGGTCGGAGTCTTCTTTGAACGCGCCCTACTGTGGAGGGCAGCAGACCGTGTAGTGAAGGTGGGGCTGTTTTGGCTTGCCCGACCTTTGGTCGTGGTGTAGACATACTCCCAAAGTTGTTCCTTGGCCTCTGTTGTCGCCCCCGCAATTCCTTTTACGCCAAACATGCAAGTTGGAACAATCTAGGGGCGCTATCGTATTCTTTGTAATCCACTATGTCACGAATTTCACGTCTTAATCCTCCATAAAGCGTGCCATTGCAGCTTCTTCATCCTCAATAATATCACAGCGCAACATGCTAATTTGTAGCTCGATAATATTCTTCTACGGATTTATTACCTTGGTTTAAGCGCTGCAATTTATTACGCAAATCACGTTAAAAGAAGGTGGGACAAATCATTACGCATAGCAACCTTTAAACCATCCCACGTTGTAGGCGCTAATCCTTGGTGCATACACTATTCCACCAAATGATGGCAAAGTTTTTAAATTCACTTGTGGCTTGCCTAACTCTATGCACCGGGAACTAAGTGAGCATTCAATTTACATTCTCTAGTCATCTCCCAATCTAGATATATTTCAGCATCATAAGCACCGTAAAAGATGGTATAGAGAACTTAACTTTAGCATATGGATCATCATTAACACGTGCATTATGTTCTTGAACATTATTACCTCTCATAACTTGACGGTTGAAGTTCGGTTGGTTCCGTTATCGTGCATCAAAGCGTCGTGGTCGTGCATCTCATTATCATTATCAAACTCATGGTCATGGGCTGCACCATGAGGTTCCACACGACCAACGTTTGGTGGTCGGTTCACCATTCTTTCGAGGCGTGTAGTGGCGCCGCAATACTATCGTTGATTGGCGTTGTAATGTGATCGTGGTAGCTTGAAGCTTCTGTCGATATCCTCATTAACGGTAGTGCGTTGTTCATCAATAGCGTCATGAGCTCTTCCTCAAAATACACTCTTGCGCATCCAATCCTTCACCTGACATGGTTAGTAGGAGACAAAAGACAACACAAAAGGTATTATCCCTATCACTATTAGGTGGTCGGAGGGTGGAATCACATACTCTCAAGCGTCTTACCAAACTCTTATGAGTTTCTTACCAAATTGCAGCAGGTGGTCTAATCGGCGAAGGTGGGATGTACGATCACGGCGGAGGCGAATGCGAGGATCAATCGAGGGTCGAAAGTATGTGGAGCTCGGACAGAAATGTTTAGTAGCAAGGAATAGCAATAATGAAATCAGATTAGCAAAGCTGAACCAAAGCCCACAGACTCGTCACGATTCGTTGGTCTAAAAGTGCCCCTAGCCCTAGCACAATACTGATCGAAACAAGGACTCGATACAAAGGAGTCCAAAGGATGCAAGGCTGAAACTGGTCGTAGACCAACTAGGGGTGGTCGAATTGCTTCTTCTTCTTTTCTTTTGCACTTTTTGCTTCCTCTTTTTTTTTTTGCAAACGTGACCTAAGCCCAAAATTCTTCTGTTACCTTTTCTGGATCCAATGAGGTGATTGAGTCACAAACTTTTTTTTGGAGAGCGAGGGTAAATAGGTAATTAAAGATACTCTCTCTCGAACTTGGGCTGGTTACATTGCGCTCGGAATCCGACCAGGATCGAATCCGACCGGTGGTAGTTCTGAGTGGATGGTAGAATGGGTGTTGCTCGAAGAGGTGGTCGGATCCGAGTAGATGTTCGATTCCGACCAGATGGTAAATCCCGGGCGGGTGGTCGAATGGGTGTCGCTCGAAAAAGGAGGTCGTCGTCCGGGATGGATGGTGGCACGGCGGGTGACGTCTTGACTAGAGACCAAGAATGCTACTCTAAACCCGGCAACAAAGACACCGACGATGGACTCGAACTCAACAATCGGCGAAAACAAAATTGCGAAAGGCACAAAGTGGTTTGGACAATGGAATAATTACGATCTAAAACTTTTTGTAGGGCGGTTTTACGGACTCTAGGTGAGGAACACAACTAACAAAAGGGATAAGCGAAATTACCTAACGGGCAACCTTTGCTCGATACCACTTGATGAGTCACGGCGGCGATCTTCCGATAGGTTCGATTTGGTTCGTCGTGAGGGCGTTGGCGCTTTGAGGCTTCGACCAACGGATCGTCACCTCGCAATTCGCTACACCCGCGCGCTGTCGTTATCGACCACGCTTGCGCGATCGACCTTACCACGAAGGTTATTGTTCCCGCAAGCAATCGAAGCAACTCACAAGAACAAGGTAGATGCAATCTGAATTGTATTGCGGATATGGATGAAGTTTACAAGTGGGGTTCCTCAAACCGATAATCGTAAAGCGCAATTGGCGAGAATAATCTAAGAAAACCCGCCTCTAAACTATGGCGGCTACTGTATATATATAGGGGAACGTGAGGAGGTCGACCTAGGGTTGTGCGACCGTGGGATGAAGCGTACACAACCTGGACTCCGACCTCGTTACGTTTACAAAGTCTTATTAGTTTCCAAAACGGTGACGTAGCACCTTGTGTTGCGTATTTCTGGTCGAAGATCTGGTCGTAGGACTGGTCCTAGGGTGGTCTTGAGGAGTCCATGCTATCTTTGGTCGTAGATTGTGTCCAACGAGTACTGTGCTCGCTTTTCTGTGTCATTCCATAGTTGACCCCCATCCCACCAGCCATGTTTTTCCTTTCTGTGGAAGGCATGTATGCATATATGGTCCGGATGCTTGTGTCGATGTGTACCGTAGTAGTAGCGAGGTTGACAGAAGCAATTAGCCAAACCATCATGCCATGCAACCACGTGTAATATCCGTCTATTCTGGGACTCTAACATGTTTTACATTCTGTGCCTCGCAACATAGCTTCGGTCAAAAGATTTTATCACTTTCCTACCTTCAAGTGCGTTTGCAATCCCCAAGCACCGTAGCAAAATTGGACTTCGCAGTTGCCACGACAAGATCGTAACCAACAAAATATAGTGATGGCACTTCGAATCATCTATAGCGCGAGTTTTACAAATTTTCCATTTCCATATTTCTTCCTTACTTTTTTAAACAAATCTCGGTGCACATACTTCTTCCTGATTTTTTATTTACAAACCTCGTTGTCCATACTTCCTCATGATTTTTTTTACAGATCTCGGTGCCCATATTTATTCCTAAATTCTTTTTATAAATCTCGGTGCCCATACTTCTTCCAAAATTTTATTTACAAACCTCGGTGCCCATATTTCTTTATGAGTGTTTTTTTACAAATCTCAGTGCACATATTTCTTCCTTATTTTTTGGTTCCAATTCTCGGTGCCAATATTTCTCCACCGACGAGACTTCTCCCGCTTCCCTGCCGCGCTTCGGTGGCGTGGAACGCTGCCAGGCTCCCTGCCGTGCTCCGGTGGCGCAGAATCCGCTCGGGCCCGCAACATTTCGGGCCGCACCCATGGTTCCCGTGCCCGCCCGGCTTCCGCGCTGCATACCGTCGTTCCGCCAAGCGCGGGAAGTGCCACGCGTTGGCCTCCAGTTCTTTCGCGCTCAGCAGGGGGCCTGTTTTGCAATTTTGATGTCAAGGGGTATATTTTTACAATTAAGGTGGCAGCATGAGGCCAAATTAAAAAAATGGATACTTTGCTTTAAGGGTTGTTTGTGTAATTTATCTATCAGAGAGAGAGAGAGAGCGCGCATGCACAATTGTCGTAGAACATCTTTAAGATTAGCGTGCAAGGTGGTGCTTGAAGCCTTGAACCAAGAAGTTTATTGTATTCGGACAACGGAATGCGACACCATTCATCTAGTTGGCAAGACCAGCATATATAGTTGATGTGTGGCATGCAAAATCTGGCGAGGATCACATGCATGCGGATCGATCATGTAGATGGGCAGGGGAAATTGAGCATGCGAGGACAAGATTGTCAGACCCGGATTTCGTAAACCCGAATCCTTTGTGAAATCACTGTGCTATTCCCTGGATCAGTAGATAGCACTCCACAGGTACATTGCTGAATCAAACCATCGTAGCGCAAAATTATTTCATTCATTAATTTACACATCGAGTTTACATAGACCGCTTTGGGTCAATTTTTACAATAAAGGCGAGACAGGCCAAAAGAAAGAAGGAAAGGAATAAACCCCCCAGGCAAAATTCACCCAAGGGACCCCCCCCAAAAAGATAAACTTGAAAAACCCGTTTCCAAACCCGAACCCACCCCCAAAAGGGAAACCCAGAAACCAGTTTTTCCCCAAAGCCGAAAACCCGGGGATTTAAAATTTTTAATTTTAAAAAAAAAAAAAGGCCCCCCAAAATTTTAAATTTGGGAACAGCCATGGGATTTTAAACCCTTAGCCCAGGAATTATTTGGTATTTTGGGTTAAAAAAACATTTAAAAAATTTGGGTTAAAAATTGAGAACCCAGAAAAAATTTTGATTTAGGGAAAAAGGGAATTGATTTTAAGGGAAAAAGTTTTGATTTTCCTTTTGGGCCAATAAACAAAGGAGGTACAATTGGGGAAAAAGAAATAATTTGGGACCGAAACGGGGTTACAAATAAAGCGGGGAATTGGAGAACTTTTTTCCAAAAAAGGGGGAGGAAATTTTTGCAATTTAAGGGGAAATTTTAAATTTTTGGAAGGAAATTTAATGAAAAAAAACCCTTTGGGAAATTTTCCCCCAAATGAGGTTTTTCCCAAAAGAAAATTTGAATTTTAAATGGTTAAACGTTTTTTCAAAAAAAATTTTAAGGAATTAAGAATTTTTTGGAAAAAACCCCAGATTTGGACATCTTGATCCTTAAGGGATTTTAAAGGAAAAATTTTTCTTTGGGAAAAAAAAGGATTTAAATAACCCAAAAAAAAACAAAAGGAAAATTGGAAATTTTTTAAAAAAAATTCTTTGAAAATTTCCAAAGGTGGCTAAAAAAGAAAGGGAAAGAAGAGTTGAAAAAAATTGGAAAGGGGATTTTGTTTAAAATTTGGGAAAAAAGGTTTTGGGTTTTAAATGGAAAACCCCGGTGGTTGTTCTATCGGGAAAAATTGTTGAAGGAAAAAAAGGACCCCCAAAGATTTAAAATTAAATGATTTACGATTTAAGGATTTGGTTTCAAGGGGAAAAAAATTTTTAAAAAAAAGAGGGAAATTTAAAAAATTTTTGGGCCCTTAAGGAGAAACCCAATGGGAGGGTCGAAAGGGCCCGGAATTTGGCCAAAATTTTTTAACCAAAGAAATTTTACCGAATTTTTAAATTTGGGGAATGGTTTTAAAAATTAAAAAATTATTTAAGAAATTAAAATTTAAAAATTTAAAGGCTTCTGGTCCCAATTTTGACCAAAAATTTTTAAGAAAACAAAAAATTTCTAAATTTCCAAAAAGGGATGAAGGAAAAATTTTTTCCCCCTTGGAGGCAATTTCCCACCATTGTTTTGGGGGAATCCCAAAAGTTTGGAAACCCCAAAAGATCCAAGGGGAAAAAATTAGAGTTTAAGGGGGCCAAACTTAAAGCCCATTTGGGTAAAAGGGTTTTAAAGGGCCCTCGCCAAAACCCGGGACCCCCTTGAATTTAAAAGAGTTAGGGGTTTCAAACGAAAGGTCAAAATTTATGTTCGCGGTTTAATGAAATTTCAACATTTGCAACCATTAAAGAGCCCCGGGAAAAAATTGGGGGGAAAGGGCCACCTTTCACCCTTTGGGAACGAATTTGCCAAATTAAACCGCCCTTTGTAAAATTTACCCAAAGAACTGTTAATTTGGGGCCCTTTTTCCCGGGTTTTGGCCCGAAATTGCAACAAATTAGTAACCAAATTTAGCCGGAAATCGTTTTTCCTTTCCCAAGGTTTGGTTTTGGAAAGGGGATCCCAAAAAAAAAAATTTAAAAGGGGCTTGTTTTTGGGATTTAGAGGGCCCAGGGGCCCGGTTGGGTTTTCCGGGCCCCGAAGGGGAAAGCATAAAGTAAGGGATTAAAGGAGTTCCCCCAAAACCTTTTTTTGGGCCCCGGGGAAAAACCCTTTGGGAAATTTAAAAATTTCCACAAAAACCCCAAAAAAAGAAATAAGGAAACCCGGGAATTTAAAAATTGAAAAGTTTTAAATTTTTTAAACCCAAATTTTATTTTAAATTTTAAATAACATAAAAATTTTAAAATTTTTTAAAAATTAATTTATTTTTTTAAAATTATTTAAAATTTTAATTTTTAAAAATATTTTATTTTTCAATTTGAAATTTTTTTTGATTTTTTTTTTTAAAAAATTTTTAAATTTTCAATATTTCCCAAAAAGTATTTTTTGGGCCCCCTTTTCCCCCCCTCCCGCCCCTTTCCCCCATCCCCCCTTTTTTCCCCCCCCACGAGTTGTTGGTGGAGATGGAGGGGCACCGGAGGAGGTGGCCCGGGGAGTCAAGGCGGGGAGGGGTTTGGCGACGGCGGTCCCGAGGAGGCGGGCGCCAGCGGGGGAGGTGGCGCCCCCCGGGGCGATCGGGGCCGAGGCAGGGCGCCGGGCGGAGGCACCGGCCGGGGGAAACCCGGGGCGCGCTTGGAGGACTCACCGGGAGAGGGAGGAGCAAAGGGGAGGAGATGGAGGCACCGGTCCCTTTATGGGGGGGAGGGCTGGCGACCCCATGGGCGCCATGGCGCAAGGGACGCCAATGGCGCCGGAGCCGGTGGAGGCGACGCAAGGGGGTGGAGTTGGGGCGAGGCGACGCGAGGGGGGGCGCGGCATGGGGAGGGGGGGTGTGGATGACGCCCCGGGCATGGGAGGGGGGGCCGGGGCCGGCCGAGCTAGAGGAGAAAGCGAGGCCGGGCGTGGAGAGGAGAAGGGGAGGAGCGCCGGATCGGGAACGGGAGGCGGCGCAAAGGAAGATGAGGGGAGAGAGAGAACCGGAGAAGGAGATAGGAGTAGGCCGGGTCCGGGAACGGGCGGGGGAAAGCAAGAAGGGACCCAAGGAAAGAATAGTGCCGAGAGGGATGCAAGAATTGAAAGATTAAATTCAAAATAAAATTTTGAATTTGAAATTTTGAGGATGAGTTTGAAACAAACCCGAGCTTAAAGAGAGCTCGAGAATTTTGAAAATTTAATCGACAAACGAAAATCAACGAAAGAGAAATTGAAATAACGCCTATTTGCTATCCAAAACGGATGTTACAAACCTACCCACCTTAAAATGAATCTCGCCCCAAGATTCGGTGGCTTAAAACAGGCAAGGAGGTCGGTTTCAATCGGTTTTGGCCTGCCCTTGATCCGAGGGGTTGCTTTCCGAACTTGGGGACGGAGGACCGTGTCCCTTGCTTTTGAAGCACTCGATGCTTTTCTTGAGCCAGAGATATGGAGCATGTCATTGAATCGCAACCTTTTCCCAAACCGTACCACAATTTCGTTAACTTAAGGGGTTGGCAAAATAGCCTTACAATGCCTTCTTTGACACAAAAGAGAGCAAACTCCAAAGATAACATGCCGTACAAATTTTGCATACTCATTACATCCTTGATACTTCGAGTGGATCACCCCACCTTAAAATGAAAGGTGCTCAATACTACCGCCTTTGCTTACTTTATTCATGAGTTCACTTGGTCGAAACTTGTCCTTTACCACACCACCGGGTTTGGTTTTGACTTGGCATGGAAGCGCGACTTCGCAGCTTGCCACGACAAGATCGTAACCAACAAAATATAGTGATGGCACTTCAATCATCTATAGCGAGTTTTACAAATTTTCCATTTCCATATTTCTTCCTTACTTTTTTAAACAAATCTCGGTGCACATACTTCTTCCTGATTTTTTATTTACAAACCTCGTTGTCCATACTTCCTCATGATTTTTTTTACAGATCTCGGTGCCCATATTTATTCCTAAATTCTTTTTATAAATCTCGGTGCCCATACTTCTTCCAAAATTTTATTTACAAACCTCGGTGCCCATATTTCTTTATGAGTGTTTTTTTACAAATCTCAGTGCACATATTTCTTCCTTATTTTTTGGTTCCAATTCTCGGTGCCAATATTTCTCCACCGACGAGACTTCTCCCGCTTCCCTGCCGCGCTTCGGTGGCGTGGAACGCTGCCAGGCTCCCTGCCGTGCTCCGGTGGCGCAGAATCCGCTCGGGCCCGCAACATTTCGGGCCGCACCCATGGTTCCCGTGCCCGCCCGGCTTCCGCGCTGCATACCGTCGTTCCGCCAAGCGCGGGAAGTGCCACGCGTTGGCCTCCAGTTCTTTCGCGCTCAGCAGGGGGCCTGTTTTGCAATTTTGATGTCAAGGGGTATATTTTTACAATTAAGGTGGCAGCATGAGGCCAAATTAAAAAAATGGATACTTTGCTTTAAGGGTTGTTTGTGTAATTTATCTATCAGAGAGAGAGAGAGAGCGCGCATGCACAATTGTCGTAGAACATCTTTAAGATTAGCGTGCAAGGTGGTGCTTGAAGCCTTGAACCAAGAAGTTTATTGTATTCAGACAACGGAATGCGACACCATTCATCTAGTTGGCAAGACCAGCATATATAGTTGATGTGTGGCATGCAAAATACAGCAGGGATCACATGCATGCAGATCGATCATGTAGATGGGCAGGGGAAATTGAGCATGCGAGGACAAGATTGTCAGACCCGGATTTCGTAAACCCGAATCCTTTGTGAAATCACTGTGCTATTCCCTGGATCAGTAGATAGCACTCCACAGGTACATTGCTGAATCAAACCATACGTAGCGCAAAATTATTTCATTCATTAATTTACACATCAGAGTTTACATAGACCGCTTTGGGTCAATTTTTACAATAAAGGCCAGACAGGCCAAAAGAATACATTACAAAAGATAGCGGAAGCAACAACGGAAGCAAAGGGGTGAGGGCACATCTTACCGCAGGCAAGTGACTGGGGAACCCGTGTGCGCCCGATATTATCCGAAACTTCAGATAATATAGGAGGTACACAAGAACCAACGGAGTCAGCTAGACTGGGGTGAGACTAGAACAACTAAGGACTAAACTACGCTTCGACGTTTCCTGGGTCTTCAGACTTCTGGATCCTTAATGCAGTTGAGAGCTCCAGGGTTCCTGTTTCTGAGGGTTTGGGGAAAAGAGCGAGGATGAGCACAACTACCGTGCTCGCGAGCCAACACACACAGATGCAATAATATACATGCAAGGTGTAACAAGGATGGCTCGGGTTCTTTTATTTGCGTAAAGCCGCATTTGTAAATACCAATATTAGAAAATCCTATCACTTAGCATTTGGACCAAATTGCATTTTTAAAGAGATTATTTGTGCAATAATTAACCAAAGCAGAGGCTACCTCCACCTTCATGCTTATATTTTGTTGGTGGTCAAACCCACCTAATACCAATTTGGTAGGAATACCGGGAAAAATCCAAATCAAGGGCTAGGTGAGCCCCACACATTTTTCATCCCAACCACAAAAGTTTTGAAATAGAACTATATCTTGTAAGTTCCATTGCCCGCCCTTGACCGTGGGCACGGCTGTCCGAACAGTTTTTATTCTCTGCAGAGATTGTACATCTTTACCCACAAGAGATAATCAGCTTGATATGTACACACGTTTCCGTAGACATGTGAATCAAGGGGAGATTATCACAAGGCCTTTACAAGGCATCCCTCATTGTTCATTGCACCCGCTAAGGTTTCATCTGAGAGTGGTTACGCTCTCCTCTCGTCAACCATGCCCCCAAACCCCTCTTGCGCCACGGCGGCTTATGCTAACACACGACCCGTGTCCACGGCGGCTTAAGCCACGACACGACTCGTGGGTCACTCCAGTGGTCCAACTCACAATGGTGGATACAAATTAATCAGCCAGGTCGACACCATTATAGACTTGTGGTTGTACTGTCTTACAATAGGAGGTCATCACATGATTAGGTCCTTAAGATCATCTGGGCGGTTCTTACCACATACCATCCACAAAAATATCATGGGCTACATTAGCACCCAACCATTTACCCTCCAGCTTACCATCCGCCCAGATGGGTATTAGCAAATTTTAGAGTTTTGCGGAGTATAAAACAAATTATCCAACCATTTCACTATTCTCCCCAATGACCGCCCAAAACAATTGATGATGATTAAAGGATGGTGATTTGGGGTAGTAATACCCTGTATTTAAACAAGTCTAGCATGGCATTTAAGTACGACCTATAACTAGTATGTTACGGATATTTACTAGGGTGACAAGGGTATTGGGAGTTCAACTTTCAAGGAAATGGCATATTAATTTATTAGTCAACAAATAGGCGATTAGCTACCTTAGAGAATTTGACATACATTTGCATAAAATTAAAGCATGCAATTTGATACTTTAATGTAATGTAATTTGCATAAAATGTGGGATCAATATGATCAAAGTGTTGACTCTTTGGGCTATTTTACCGTGGCCTTGATCTTACTCAAAGCCCGATTAGACAGAGGTTCGAAGTCTTGATCGGCGTCTTTGCTTGAATCTTGGATCTGCTGGAGTCGTCGATTCTTCTGGACTTCGATTTCTAATTACGCAATAACGATTGAAACACCAAATAAATCCAAAGAATTCAAGAGACCAAATAAAACACAAGAGCCTCAGAAAGATTGCGGAGGACGGCTTGAGAGAATGGTTTGGCGACATCGAATGTTTGTGAGTCAAACGTCGATTATGAAAGGAGGAATGATGAAGATTTTTGCCATGAGGGAGGATACAAAGAAGGTATGGTCGAAGTAGCTTTGCCGGAATGCTCTACTGCGGATTCGGAAGACTGCAAGACTATCATACAGGCGACAAGGCAACTTGACTACAGGTTCTATACTAATCTAGAATACTTGATCAACACCAAATCAAATGGCAATTCAATCCAAATCTCAACTACCAGATAATACTCACTGATTCAAAAGCTAGCTACTCAACTTACTACTACAACCTATTACCAAATCAAGACACAAATTCTATTACCAAACCACAAATTATTTCCAAACAAAGCAATCAAATCAATACTTCCAGCTTTCACTAAATAGCATTATTACCGACAAACATTGTCCTACTGACGAACACTAACCAACAATTAACAATTAATTAACAACTCCAATAGACAGTACTACACTGAAGATTAACACTATCCCTAATAATCAAGATCAAACTAATCATTTAATTTACCGCCAAAACACTCATACTAAGGATCAGTTATCACAGACAATTAATCAATAATCAACTTACCACCAACAAAACATTCTACTAATCTATGGCAACATTTCTTTTAATCGTTGGATCGATGGCAACCTCATTTCTATCGTAACGATCTGGGGAAGCGATTACGAATCACATATTGACAATCAAAACATATGAATAACAATTAATCGCAATATCTATAACATAACAACTCAATTGTGACTAGCGACTAATGACATAATACACCAAATACCAAGCCAGATCAATACAAAGCCTACTACAGAATAATACTCAAAGCGACAATTACTAATAATCACTGACAAAACTCTGGACTGGATTAAATACCAACAATAATCACAACAGTTCACTGTCATCACAATATCATATGAGCAAAAGACATTAACCAATACTGCCGACCAATTCGATATGGAATCAATAATCAACACAATTGTCTCAATGCTTAAACAACATTATCTACAATATCGATATTCAACAACAATAGATACTGCCACCACAAAACACTAATGAGTAATATCAACATCAATCAAAACTGGAGAACACACACTGGGTAACAATTTCATTTCCGCTGCCAATAACATCTATCGATGATCAAAGGGACACAGACAACCATTGTTCAATACGCAGGTGATTCAATATACATACATGATCTTCTACAAAGGACAAATTATACCAATCATTACTCAATCAAAATACTGGACTGGTCCTGAAGAACAGAGTTCGGCACATACTAATACAGCTGATAACATTCACCAATAAACATCCAATACCACAATCAACAATTGGAGAATACAAAATCAGCAACAAATCCATCTCATTCAATAACTGCCTGGAGACCAGACTTGGCAGCTAACACTCAACTACTGCTGTCCATTTTTGGATCGCCAGAGGAGCAGTCGGCAGAGAGGGACAGGGCAAGGGGAAACTCGGCCATGGCAGAGGGGGTTCTGAGGGGGAGAGCACAGAGAGCAGGGGAGCAGAGAGCGGGCTCAGGCGGCGGCACAATGGCGGAGCAAGGCCAGAGGGCACCGGGAGGTGGTGGCACACCGAGCCGTGACCGAGCCGGAGAGGGGCGATGGCGGAAGCCGACGGTGCAGCTGGCCACACAGAGGCGGTGAGGACTGGGGGGGGTAGAGAAGAAGGGAGAAGGTGGGGGCTTACCGAGTTGTTGGTGGAGATGGAGGGGCACCGGAGGAGGTGGCCGTCGATGGGAGTCAAGGCGCGGGAGGGGTTTGGCGACGGCGGTCCCGAGGAGGCGGGCGCTGCATGCTGTTGGGGAGGCTCGGGGTGTCGCCGTGGCGCTCGGGCCACGGCGATCGGGCTCGGGCCGAGGCGGTGACGGGCGCGCCAAGGCAGAGGGCACCGGTCGGAGGGGAAACCGGCGGCGCTCGCTTGGAGGACTCACCGGGAGAGGAGGAGCAAAGCGGGAGGAGATGGAGGCACCGGTCCTCTTTATAGCCGGTGGGGAGGGAGCGGTGGGGCGATCTTGGCGGCATGGCGGCCATGGCGCGGAAGGACGCCAGATGGCGCCGCGAGCCGGTGGAGGCGACGTGCGGGCGCGATGGAGTTGGTGGCGGCGACGCGAGGTGGGGCGGCGCAGGGCATGGCGGAGAGGAGCTGGTGGTGTGGATGACGTCCGCGGCATGGGAGGTGGGGGCGGCGCTTCAGTGGGCCGGGCCGAGCTAGAGGAGAAAGCGGAGGCCGGGCTGGGCGGTGGAGAGGAGAAGCCGGGAGGAGCGCCGGATCTGGGGAACGGCGGAGGCGGCGCAGCGGAGGAAGATGAGGGGAGAGAGAGACGGCCGGAGAGAAGGAGATAAGGGAGTAGGCCGTGGGCCGGGCGAACGGGCCGTGGGCCGGGAAAGCGGAAGAAGCGCAGGCCACGGCTGGGCCGAAGGAAAGAATAGTGTCGGCCGGGAGAGGGATGCAAGAATTGAAAAGATTAAATTCAAAATAAAATTTTGAATTTGAAATTTTGAGGATGAGTTTGAAACACAAACCCGAGCTTAAAGAGAGCTCGAGAATTTTGAAAATTTAATCGACAAACGAAAATCAACGAAAAGAGAAATTGAAATAACGGCGCTATTTGCTATCTGAAAAACGGGATGTTACAAACCTACCCACCTTAAAATGAATCTCGTCCCCAAGATTCGGGTGGCTCAGAAAACAGGCAAGGGAGGTCGGTCTTCAACTGGTCTTTGGCTCCCAAGCGGCTTCTTGATCTGAGGGGTTGCTTTCCTGAACTTGCAGGGACGGAGGACCTGGTGTCTGGCTTGCTTCTTGAAGCACTCTGATGCTTTTCTTGAGCTGAGAGATATGGAGCATGTCATTGACATCTGGCAACCTTTTCCGGGTAAACCAGGTACCACAATTTCCGTTAACTTAAGGGGTTGGCAAAATAGCCTTACAACAGCTTCTTTGACACAAAAGAGAGCGAAACTCCAGCATAACATGCGCTGGTACAAATTTTGCATACTCATTACATCCTTGATACTTCTGAGTGGATCAGCTACCCACCTTAAAATGAAAGGTGCTCAATACTAGCTGTCTTTGCTTACTTTATTCATGAGCTTCACGGTGGTCAGGAAACTTGTCCTTTACCACACCACTGGTTTGGTTTTGACTTGGCATGGAAGCGGCTCTGGATGTCTGCGGAATCTGATGACTATTGCTTGAAGATGAAATCTGTCCTCGAGCTGGTGTAGTTCTTAAGTTGTACTCTCTCGGGGTGACTGGTTGAGGGCATTTTCTGGCGAAATGACCACTTTCTCCACAGTTGAAACAACGAAGATGAGCGATTGGGTTTCGCACTGCAGGCTGGGGAAGACGAAGAAGGTCTTCACTTCTTTCAATCTCTTCTGAGGTACTCTGACACTTTGGCACAACCTGATTTTCCTTTCTCAAGGTCAGATGGTGGTTGTCCTTGCCATCCTTACTTACGACGAGTCTCGCAGCAACTTGAAGACTTGTCCTTTGCAACTCAATTGCTTTGGTCAGAATCGGACGCAAGAAGCAATCTTTGGGGCAGTGGTCTTGTCCTTCACAAAGAAAACAGGTGACTTTACTCATCGGACAATCACCTGACTGGTGATCCTTACCACGCTTGGGGCGCTTGAAACATTGATCCGACCGATGTCCTCTTTCTCCACAACGTGCAAAGCTATCCGTTCTCGTGGCAATCTTACGTTGATGGTGTTCCTCACAATGGGACAAGAGGGCATCGGGCATGAGTAGCAATAGTGTCCATATTGCCCGCATGTGAAGCATGCTCCTTTTGCACCTTGTCTTAATGGAGGACATGATTGGGCAACATGTCCTGACTTGCCACATTCAAGACAAACAGTTGGCGGGGCTTCCGGGTCTTCTGGTAGAGCTTCAGCAGGTACAACTTGCTTTTTGCTGGAACCTTTGAGAAACTCTTCATTGCCAAGGCTGAGGTTGGTGATGATGATGTTCTTTGCTGACTCTTCATGTTTCCGTTTGGGACATCTGTTCTTGCGGTGTCCTGGGTTGCCGCAATAATGACACTTGATTCCTTGATCTTGCTTTCTTTGGGGGCATCTGTTGGCAAAGTGTCCCGGATTCTCGCAATGGAAGCAGATATTGTCCTTCAGGGGTCTTCCTGGTGTAATGGTACCATCGTCCTTGGGTGATTCTTGAGGTTGACGGGTAGCAGGGTCTGCTTTGTTGTCTTCTGCACCACTTGTACGGCGAAGCTTTTTCTGGGGACATCTATTAGCATAGTGCCCTTTTTCTCCGCAGATGAAGCAGTGAAAACTAGCCGCGGGTTTGACTGTTGCAGGCTGTCCAGCGGAATTACTCCCATTGGAAAGCGGAGTTGGAGTTGAAGTTGGAGCCTTTGGTGGTCGGATTGTCGACTTCTTTCTTTGAAATCGACACCACTTCCTTGGTCACGATCTCTTTGGTGCCATCCGAGAGAACAACCTAGGTTAGGAGGATTTATATGAGGGTCCACCGCCCTCTAAGGCACTGTAAGAAACTCAAAATCGAACGAGGAGAATAATCAAATACAAGACAAAGCCTAGAATGGCTGCATTATATTAAAGGGGTTAAGTGTTACACGACTTTTACAAGATCAAAGATATAGGCCACACTAAGCCATGACACGGTGATCGCATACACAACGTCTACAAAAGAGGAAAACAAAAGCACTTGCAACCAAGGGACTGCTAATGCAAGCACTGCTAGCCAACCTAGACTAGCCTAACTATTCCCACACGAAGACGCAGACTTCGGGGTTGGATTGCCCTTCCAGGAGAGGCAGATGGTAGTAGAAAGGTGATTCCCGCAGAAGGTCGATGTGCATCTGGGTCAGGCGTTTGCAGGCGAAGCACGCTGCGTCTTGAACTGCATCGTCACAGCTGCTGTGAGTAGTCCCAGAGCTGAAGGTGTGAGCGATGAACTCACCCTCTCTAGCATAGAGGAAAACCTCCATGGTCCATGACTCTTGGTCCTGGGTTTGGGTCTTTCGGCCTCTGAAGATAGGCTTGCGGTTGTAGTCCAGGTGGTACATGAGTTGGCGAAGAAATTCCACACACTCATCTCCATTTTCTTCGTGAGAAAACAAGTCCCACGGACCATCGGACGAAGGGGTCGCCATCTACAATGTTTGAAACAAGTGGAGAGTCAGACTGAGTAAAACTCAAGTGAAGTCAAGGAAAGTGAAGAACTAAGAAGGGTAAGTCATAGCAAATAATACGTTATATTTTGCCAAAGCTTTTCTTAGATTTTGTAAATAATACTCAAGTCCTTAGGTTCGACCAGTCTAACTAAGATTCCTACAGTCATATGCTCTGATACCAGCTCTGTCAGACCCGGATTTCGTAAACACGAATCCTTTGTGAAATCACTGTGCTATTCCCTGGATCAGTAGATAGCACTCCACAGGTACATTGCTGAATCAAACCATACGTAGCGCAAAATTATTTCATTCATTAATTTACACATCAGAGTTTACATAGACCGCTTTGGGTCAATTTTTACAATAAAGGCCAGACAGGCCAAAAGAATACATTACAAAAGATAGCGGAAGCAACAACGGAAGCAAAGGGGTGAGGGCACATCTTACCGCAGGCAAGTGACTTGGGAACCCGTGTGCGCCCGATATTATCCGAAACTTCAGATAATATAGGAGGTACACAAGAACCAACGGAGTCAGCTAGACTGGGGTGAGACTAGAACAACTAAGGACTAAACTACGCTTCGACGTTTCCTGGGTCTTCAGACTTCTGGATCCTTAATGCAGTTGACAGCTCCAGGGTTCCTGTTTCTGAGGGTTTGGGGAAAAGAGCGAGGATGAGCACAACTACCGTGCTCGCGAGCCAACACACACAGATGCAATAATATACATGCAAGGTGTAACAAGGATGGCTCGGGTTCTTTTATTTGCGTAAAGCCGCATTTGTAAATACCAATATTAGAAAATCCTATCACTTAGCATTTGGACCAAATTGCATTTTTAAAGAGATTATTTGTGCAATAATTAACCAAAGCAGAGGCTACCTCCACCTTCATGCTTATATTTTGCTGGTGGTCAAACCCACCTAATACCAACGCTGGGTAGGAATACCTGTGAAAATCCAAATCAAGGGCTAGGTGAGCCCCACACATTTTTCATCCCAACCACAAAAGTTTTTGAAATAGAACTATATCTTGTAAGTTCCATTGCCCGCCCTTGACCGTGGGCACGGCTGTCCGAACAGTTTTTATTCTCTGCAGAGATTGTACATCTTTACCCACAAGAGATAATCAGCTTGATATGTACACACGTTTCCGTAGACATGTGAATCAAGGGGAGATTATCACAAGGCCTTTACAAGGCATCCCTCATTGTTCATTGCACCCGCTAAGGTTTCATCTGAGAGTGGTTACGCTCTCCCTCTGCGTCAACCATGCCCCCAAACCCCCTCTTGCGCCACACGGCGGCTTATGCCAGCACACGACCCGTGTCCACGACGGCTTAAGCCAGCGACACGACTCGTGGGTCACTCCAGTGGTCCAACTCACAATGGTGGATACAAATTAATCAGCCAGGTCGACACCATTATAGACTTGTGGTTGTACTGTTTTACAATAGGAGGTCATCACATGATTAGGTCCTTAAGATCATCTGGGCGGTTCTTACCACATACCATCCACAAAAATATCCTGGGCTACATTAGCACCCAACCATTTACCCTCCAGCTTACCATCCGCCCAGATGGGTATTAGCAAATTTTTAGAGTTTTGCAGGAGTATAAAACAAATTATCCAACCATTTCAGTCATTCTCCCCAATGACTGCCCAAAACAATTGATGATGATTAAAGGATGGTGATTTGGGGTAGTAATACCCCGGTACTTAAACAAGTCTAGCATGGCATTTAAGTACGACCTATAACTAGTATGTTACCAGATATTTACTAGGGTGACAAGGGTATTGGGAGTTCAACTTTCAAGGGAAATGGCATATTAATTTATTAGTCAACAAATAGGCAGTTAGCTACCTTAGAGAATTTGACATACATTTGCATAAAAATTAAAGCATGCAATTTGATACTTTAACAGAATGTAATTTGCATAAAATGTGGGATCAATATGATCAAAGTGTTGACTCGCCTGGGCTATTTTACCGTGGCCTTGATCTTACTCAAAGCCTGATTAGACAGAGGTTCGAAGTCTTGATCGGCGTCTTTGCTTGAATCTTGGATCTGCTGGAGTCGTCGATTCTTCTGGACTTCGATTTCTAATTACGCAATAACGATTGAAACACCAAATAAATCCAAAGAATTCAAGAGACCAAATAAAACACAAGAGCCTCAGAAAGATTGCGGAGGACGGCTTGAGAGAATGGCTTGGCGACATCGAATGTTTGATGAGTCAAACGTCGATTAAGGAAGGAGGAATGATGTAAGATTTTCGCCATGAGGAGGATACAAAGAAGGTATGGTCAAGTAGCTTTGCGGAATGCTCATCATGGATTCTAAGACGCAAGACTATCATACAAACGACAAGGCAACTTGACTATGTGTTCTATACTAATCTAGAATACTTGATCAACACCAAATCAAATGGCAATTCAATCCAAATCTCAACTACCAGATAATACTCACTGATTCAAAAGCTAGCTACTCAACTTACTACTACAACCTATTACCAAATCAAGACACAAATTCTATTACCAAACCACAAATTATTTCCAAACAAAGCAATCAAATCAATACTTCCAGCTTTCACTAAATAGCATTATTACCGACAAACATTGTCCTACTAACGAACACTAACCAACAATTAACAATTAATTAACAACTCCAATAGACAGTACTACACTGAAGATTAACACTATCCCTAATAATCAAGATCAAACTAATCATTTAATTTACCGCCAAAACACTCATACTAAGGATCAGTTATCACAGACAATTAATCAATAATCAACTTACCACCAACAAAACATTCTACTAATCTATGGCAACATTTCTTTTAATCGTTGGATCGATGGCAACCTCATTTCTATCGTAACGATCTGGGGAAGCGATTACGAATCACATATTGACAATCAAAACATATGAATAACAATTAATCGCAATATCTATAACATAACAACTCAATTGACGGCTAGCGACTAATGACATAATACACCAAATACCAAGCCAGATCAATACAAAGCCTACTACAGAATAATACTCAAAGCGACAATTACTAATAATCACTGACAAAACTCTGGACTGGATTAAATACCAACAATAATCACAACAGTTCACTGTCATCACAATATCATATGAGCAAAAGACATTAACCAATACTGCCGACCAATTCGATATGGAATCAATAATCAACACAATTGTCTCAATGCTTAAACAACATTATCTACAATATCGATATTCAACAACAATAGATACTGCCACCACAAAACACTAATGAGTAATATCAACATCAATCAAAACTGGAGAACACACACTGGGTAACAATTTCATTTCCGCTGCCAATAACATCTATCGATGATCAAAGGGACACAGACAACCATTGTTCAATACGCAGGTGATTCAATATACATACATGATCTTCTACAAAGGACAAATTATACCAATCATTACTCAATCAAAATACTGGACTGGTCCTGAAGAACAGAGTTCGGCACATACTAATACAGCTGATAACATTCACCAATAAACATCCAATACCACAATCAACAATTGGAGAATACAAAATCAGCAACAAATCCATCTCATTCAATAACTGCCTGGAGACCAGACTTGGCAGCTAACACTCAACTACTGCTGTCCATTTTTGGATCGCGAGAGGAGCAGTCGGCAGAGAGGGACAGGGCAAGGGGAAACTCGGCCATGGCAGAGGGGGTTCTGAGGGGGAGAGCACAGAGAGCAGGGGAGCAGAGAGCGGGCTCAGGCGGCGGCAGCCGAAGGCGGGCAAGGCCAGAGGGCACCGGGGAGGTGGTGGCACCTGAGCCAGACCGAGCCGAGGGGCAAGGGCGGAAGCTGACGGGTGCGGCGGCCACACAGAGGCGGTGAGGACTGGCGGGGGTAGAGAAGAAGGGAGAAGGTGGGGCTTACCGAGTTGTTGGTGGAGATGGAGGGGCACCGGAGGAGGTGGCCGTCGATGGGAGTCAAGGCGGTGCGGGGAGGGGTTTGGCGACGGCGGTCCCGAGGAGGCGGGGCGCTGCAGCTGCTGTTGGGGAGGCTCGGGGGTGTCGCCGTGGCGCTCCAGGGCCGGGCGATCGGGCTCGGGCCGAGGCGGTGACGGGCGCGCCAAGGCGAGGGGCACCGGCCGGAGGGAAACCGGCGGCGCTGCTTGGAGGACTCACTGGGAGAGGGAGGAGCAAAGCGGGAGGAGATGGAGGGCACCGGTCCTCTTTATAGCCGGTGGGGGGGAGGTGGGGCGAATCTTGGCGGCATGGGCGGCCATGGCGCGGAAGGGACGCATATGGCGCCATGAGCCGGTGGAGGCGACGTGGCGGGCAGATGGAGTTGGTGGCGAGGCGACGCGAGGTGGGGGCGGCGCAGGGCATGGCGGAGAGGAGCTGGTGGTGTGGATGACGTCCGCGGCATGGGAGGTGGGGGCGGCGCTTCAGTGGGCCGGGCCGAGCTAGAGGAGAAAGCGGAGGCCGGGCTGGGCGGTGGAGAGGAGAAGCCGGGAGGAGCGCCGGATCTGGGAACACGTGAGGAGGGCGCAATGAGGAAGATGAGGGGAGAGAGAGACGGCCGGAGAGAATGTAACATCCCAAATTTCAGAGCTTTAAAAATCTTTTAAATAGTACTAGTGAGAAAATTCACCATTTGGATTTATTTGAATATTAATTTGAAAAGCTTAATATGGACTTTAAGGACAAATTGATTTAATGAGCTTAATCCCAACATCAACAATTGTCAAAACTATTTTATTTAGATTCTATATGCTTGGTTATATTTTATAGAATTTTCTGGAATTTTTCCAAAGTCATTTGCTATTTTCTAATTGCTATTTGCATTTTCTGGATTTATTTAAAAGAAAAACATATTTTAAATCCTTGAAAGATCGGGCCAAGCCCAAAGACTATTCCTCGCCTCGGCCCACTCCCGCAGCCCATTCCCGCCTTGAGCCGCTGGATCTCCGCCGCGTGTCCCCTTAGCGCGATCGCGACGCGCACGCGCCGCCGCCGCCGCCTCGCTTCGATCCCGCCCTTGGATCCCGATCGTCGGTTCGCCGCCGCCGCGCCGCTCGCCTCGTCTCGCAAGTGGGACCGCCGAGGCATCGTCTTTGCCACACCCCTTCGTCCGAGCCGCCACGACAAGTGGGTCCCACCAAACATCTTGTTCATCGCCTCCGATCGGGACTTCGTTCGATTCTTCATGCGCGCCGCCGTCCTCGACATGGGTTCTAGGGTTTCTCGGCCCTATTTAAAGCCGCGCCCGTGTCACGAGGATCGCATCCACTTCCGCCGCCTTTCGCCCACAGCCTCTAACCCTAGATCGTCGTCGTTTCGCCGGAATCGAAGCTTCAACCTCAGCACCGCCGTGAGCCTCTTCGCCGGATTGCGCAGCCACCGGTGAGCTTCAGCCGCCACCGAGCCCACCCCTGAGTTCGTCTCGCCAAGGGCAACCCTGTGCGCACGTTCGTTGCCCTGGGGAAGCCCTACCTCGCCGTCGCCGCCATCAGCCGCACCGCTCCGCCGCTCCTCGTGTCGCCGCCGCCGTTCTGGTCATCTCCGGCAAGAAGCGACCGCGTCACCAGAATCGCCAGTCGCGACCGAGTCCGAGCGCACCTCCGCCACCGCCGAAGTCGCCGTCATCCGCCAGATCCGTGGTCGCCGAGTGTCGCCGTCGTTTTGCCTCCGTGGGCGCCACGTGTGCGACCACCTCATCCTCGATCTTTGGCGTGTCACTGCGTGGCCGCCACATCGGCCGCCGCGTGGCTCGATCCACCGCCACTCACCTCGGCTCGGTGAACCCACCACCGTGAGCGAGAGGTCGACGATGGGTCCCACTGCCGCTTTTTCTTTAAATTTAATTCCTTTTCCGAAATTCTCTACCGACGCAAGCATTGCGCATTAATCCGATTTTCCTTTATAAAAATAATTCGGGAAATTCGAGAAAATCCAATTTAGGGTTTTATTGATTTTTCCAATCTTCCAAAGCCCATATCTTTTTCATCCGAAGTCCAATTGAGCCCATTCAAATTTGTAAATTCATATAAAATTCAGATCTATTTATTTATGAATTTTATTTAATTTTTGGAGTTTATTTTGCCTCTGTTATTTATTTGTTTTGTTTTCTTTTGTCTCGTTCATGAGTAGACGTCGATACTTCGGGGAATTTTGCAGAAGAAGGAGCACCTCAAGACCAAGACCAATATCTAGATCTATTCCAAGGCAAGTTATACCTTTGATCATTTTGAACCCAGTTTTCAAAATACTTTGTTTCAATATATTGCATTCTATTTCAAGTATTTATTTAAATGCTTTTGGGTGTAGTTATTAAATCCAAATTGTTATGCCACCTTGTCTATTGTATGCCATGATCTTTTGTCACCCTAGGTTGATTAATTATTAGTTGGTATTATCGTAGCACCAACGTGGGTTGGTTAGATACGATTAGATCGCTTAGCCATGCCACGAGTCATCATTTCATGAGAGTTGCAATTATAAATTTGACTAAGTGATTATGGCTGTGTGATGAATCTGTGTGTTTGTGTGCTATTACTCGTTGATGGCATGTGTTGCACTTAATCAACAGGTGGGAAAAGATTTAGACCGAGGCAAGTGGTGGATTCTGTGTGAATGGTGGAGCTGTGCTTATTAAACTTTGTGATTTGGGTAAAATCGAAGTCTTGCCTTAGTCAATTAAGGACTTAACTTTGTGCGCCATTGAACTGGGCCTTCTTGCGACCACATGCCTAGTATGGGTGGGCCTAACTTAGTAAGTTATGGAGTCTTGACATTGACAACTCAAAGTTGTATTTAAGCCGTGTGATGGGTGGAGGTGTGATATGTCACATCGCGGGACGGTTCATTGCATCCTCGCCCAATGGTGTGTGTCGTTCCAAGGGTGTGTGTACA
This sequence comes from Hsuehochloa calcarea, assembly GCA_036346395.1. Taxonomy (NCBI): domain Eukaryota; kingdom Viridiplantae; phylum Streptophyta; class Magnoliopsida; order Poales; family Poaceae; genus Hsuehochloa; species Hsuehochloa calcarea. The sequence goes on along the minus strand of CM070603.1, from coordinate 28,829,477 downwards.
AATTGACGGTGATAAAGCACACCAGAGTGTCATTGTTTGAGATGAAGTCTCGAAAGGTTTTGTTGTGATCAACTCGATCCGGTTGGTTTCATCGTGTGGGTAAAGTGTACAACCTCCGCAGAGTGTTTAAACCAATCTATTCGAATAGCCGTCCCCTGCTATGGACATGCTCGGGAATTTCACACGAGGGGTAGATTTTTCATAAAACAATTGGGAAGGGTCAGCTGTGTGAGATAACTTGTTCAGCTGTGTGAAAGAACTTGATTAGACTGTGTGTCCTTTGTGAAATCAATTGTTAACTTATTATTGTCTATTTGTTTGAATTACGCTTTCAATCTATTATTTGTATTCAATTGCAAATGTTGCATTTCTGCAAAATAACCACAGAAGCCATTCCTTTGGAATAAGCCATCATGTATAAATGCATTCTGTGGTATGACTTGCGAGTACGGTGTGTACTCACTCTTGCTAAACAAATCACGTAGTGGAGGAGTCGTCACCGCTTTTGAAGAGGAGTTCTACGAAGGTTGAACGTTAGGGTCTTGATCCGATCGGTTGTTGTGGTAAATTGATGGGAGCCACCGAGTTTATTTCGTTTCATTGCAGCTTTATTTCTTTATTGTCAGCCTTGCATGGCTTAATAAATGTAACACTCGACCATAAGGTCCCAACAGTTATTTGTTATTTGAATGTACTCGTTTATTCTTATATTCGTTGTATGGATGTGATATTTCATCAATGTTGACTTGTGTGCACTAGCGTGATCCTCGACTAGTGCGAGAATACACAGAGGGTCCAGATTTGCATATTTGGGTCCCGACAGAGGTGGTATCAGAGCCATACTGACTGTAGGTCTTGACCCTAGTTAGATTGGCCGTTCTTAGTGAGTCCAAACTATTTTCTAAAGCAAAATTAACTTGCAAGATTAATTGAACTCTTTAACTCATCTCATGTCTCTCTTGACTCAACTATTGCTGAAATTCTTTCTCTCCCATTGCTTTAAAGTTGTTTTCATATCCTTGTCCATCTTGACAGATGCCTCGTCTTGAGTTATGGAGAGCGCAAGGGAGGACTTTGCCGAGCTTTGGAAGTTGCTACAAGTACTTGGAGGGTTCGATCGTCCATTGTACCGCGTGGCGTTGCTTGGATTGTGAACGGCCGAGATCGTGGAGTGATCTGCCATTTGACCATCTACGCCAGGCAGAACACCAAGGCGAGCAAACCACTGAACATCTCAGCTCGAAGGAGTATTTGGATTGAAGCAATCCAGGAGTCTTCACGCCTTGCCATCCCGAGGATCGCAACATCTACTCGAGAGCTTCATGACACGCTTTTCCGTTATCATCCCCGCACTTCCGACGTGGATCTCGCCGCACGTTTTCCGTCACGGAGGAGAAGACAACGCCACCGTCGTGCATCTCGCCCGATTCGCGCTCAGAGGAATCGTTGGAGTTAGCCGCACAGAGTGGAGTGTACCTATGAGACTCTTCGAGAGTCAAGAAAGGATCGCCATATTAGAAGAAACTCTTTATGGACGACACGAAGAAGATATCAAGAGGAAGACCTGAAGAAGTCGATGGACCTATTTGAACCTGAAGAGCCAGCAGAGGTCAGAGAGCCGTAAGCACCAAGAAGACTGCACTGTGGACACCGCTCCTATTGCACCATCCGGGACATCAAGATCGGTTCGCGAGGATGCCACCACTTTCAGGTCTACAAGAAAGGGAGCACCGCCAAGGTCATGGAGGCTATTTGATTGAGTAGTCTGCTCGCGTTGTTTGAGCTTAGCCGCTTTGTGTCTTGAGTCGCCCTTTAGGCGGTAGTTTTGCGTGCTTAAGTTCATCCTTATTTTTGTGTGCAAGTATGAGTGCAAAGGCCCTTAGGCATTTGTTGCAAGCCATACTATTATCTTAATCAATATAAGAGTTTCATTGAGCTTTCTTAAAATATGTTGTTGGGTTTTACCTACCCCGCTTAGTTCTACAACTTATCTCGTGCTTGCTACCTTATCTAACCCTTGAGATTCACGGATGGTTCGGACTCGTCAAGGCTGCGCAAGTGGTTCGATACTCGGTGTTAGAAGGACGGAGCAAATCCCTGAGAAGCAATTCCACCACAAGCACCTTCATCGATCTGCGAATTTTGGAGCATTCATGACACTGGACCCAACCGATGTACACCATGATGAATCGGATGCAAGCTATGAATAACGAACAACAACAATCAAGATCACAATGGAGCCCAGCTTGCTCATGGTCACAATGGATCATCCAAGTTGGCGGAGTTTATGAGAACCCGCCCACCAACCTTTTCTCGACATGTCTCACCAAGAGAAGCGATGATTGGCTTCGTGTCATTGAGAGAAAGTCTGCGATCACTCAATGCGGCGATCATGAAAAAGTTCAGACCTCTCACGGATGGAAGGCATTTGCCGTGAATGGTGGGAAAACTTTGTGCGCAAACGCATGGAACGCCACAAGATATTACTTGGGAAGAGTTCACAACCTTTTCCAAGATCATGTACCGTAAGGAATTATGGATCGAAGAAGGATGAATTCCGTGCTCTCAAGCAAGGAGGAATGTCGGTGATCGATTACCTCAACAAGTTCTCTCAACTTGCTCGATATGTTTGAGAAGATGTCGCCACCGACAAGGCTCGTCGAGTCGTTTTCAAAGGATTGAACATGGACTTCAAGTCAACTTGATCGCCCACACCTTTCCCGATTTTCAAGAGTTGATCAACAAGGCTTTGATTCTAGAGGATAAGCGTAAGGAATTGGAAGATCATCGTAACGCAGAATGGCTCAAAGAAGGAAGTCACCAACCCCACCGAGGGCAAGAATGATTCCACCGCAGCTTTAGCCGTTTTCACCACGCAGTCGCGGACCACCGCACCAACTTCAAGACTCGCCCGATTGCTCGTAATTTTCGCAACCCCGCACTACCAACCCCAATCCAAGAAGCAACCCACGAATACAACCGAGTTTGCTTTACCGCCGTCGGCCGGGCATTTCGCCAACCGATGTCCGCAGAATGGGACTATCACCCGAAGACGCTTCAACCTTGGGAACACACCACCAAGACACCAAGACAAGGCAACCATCAAGGAACTTCTCAAGCTACGGTCAATCCGGAGGAGCACCGCCATCGGTGGTCGAGGCCGTGTCAACCACGCCACTCTAGAGGAGCCCAAGAAGCACCGACGTTGTAATCGGGTAAGTTCCTAGTAAATTCAAGACTGTGATCGCCTGCTTGATTTCGAGCTTCGCATTCGCTTGTTTTCGAATTTTGCAACTAAGAACAAATTGGAAGTTATACATCTTAAGCATACTCTGTTAGTCCAATACTGGAGCAGAGCTAAGTTCTAAAGTTGGATGTTTAGGAGCTAGGCTACTCATAGTCGGAGTTGAGTTTCTAGCCAACCTAATAGTTCTAGACACTCGCACCATAGATGTCATCCTTGGTATGGATTGGTTATCCAAACATAAAGCGATGCTAGATTGTGGCAAGAGCCGTGACAATTGAGGATACCACAGAAAGAAAGTTGAATTCCTAGCCACCTCAAGACGTGATGGACATTTGGTAGTCAACGACCAAGACAGCTTTGGAAGACGTACTGTAGTCGAGATTACCGGATGTATTTCCGGAAGAGTTACAGAATGCCACCGACCGTGACATTGAGTTTGTCATCGATCTAGTGCCAGGAACATCACCAATTTCCAAGAGACCCTATCGGATGCCAGTCGATGAACTTGTGGAAATGAAGAGGCAAATAGAAGAACTACTGGAGAAAGGTTTTGTAAGACCTAGTTCGTCGCCATGGGGAGCACCTGTTTTGTTCGTCAAGAAGAAAGATGGAAGTATGAGAATGTGTATCGATTATCGTTCTCTCAACGAAGTCACCATCAAGAACAAGTACCCATTGCCCGTAATAGATGATTTGTTCGACGGATGAAAGGAGCCGAGTATTCTCCAAGATCGATCTACGATCAGGTTACCATCAGTTGAAGATTTGTCCTAAGGATGTACCAAAGACCGCTTTCTCAACCCGGTATGGACATTATGAATTTCTAGTCATGTCTTTTGGATTGACTAATGCCCCTGCCTATTTCATGAACATGATGAACAAAGTATTCATGGAATATTTGGATAAGTTCGTGGTAGTATTCATTGATGATATTTTGGTATACTCAAAGTCAGAAGAAGAACATACAGAACATTTGAGATTAATCCTAGAGAAGCTCAGAGGACATCAGTTGTATGCCAAGTTCAGCAAGTGTGACTTTTGGAAGAAGAAAGTTGATTTTCTCGGTCATGTGATGACAGCCGAAGGAGTAGCAGTTGACCTTTAAAGGTTAAAGTCAGAATGAATTGGGAGCAGCCCAAGACGGTTACTCAAATTCGTAGTTTCTTGGGAATGGCAGGATACTATCGTCGTTTCATTGAAGGGTTCTCAACGATTGCTAAACCTCTTACGCAATTGTTGAAGAAAGAGAAGAAGTTTATTTGGACCCCGGCTTGTGAAGAAAGTTTTCAAGAATTGAAGAAACGTTTGACTTCAGCCCCAGTGTTAGTTTTGCCGGATATTAGTAAGGATTTTGATATCTACTGTGATGCTTCGCGTCAAGGACTAGGATGTGTCCTTATGCAAGAAGGAAGAGCTGTCGCTTATGCGTCAAGGCAATTAAGACCTCATGAAGAGAACTACCCTACCCATGATTTGGAGCTAGCTGCTGTAGTGCATGCCTTGAAGATTTGGCGTCATTATCTCATTGGTAATCGCTGCGAAGTCTACACAGATCATAAGAGCCTGAAGTACATATTCACTCAGTCTGATTTGAACATGAGACAGAGAAGATGGTTGGAATTAATAAAGGATTATAATCTTGGAATCCATTACCATCCTGGTAAGGCCAATGTAGTTGCAGATGCACTGAGTCGCAAGAGCTACTGCAATGCTCTGGAAGCAAAAGAGTTGTGTTCAGAACTTCAGGAGGAATTCCGGAAGCTACTGACTAGAAGTTGTTAGGAAGGATTTGTGGCGATTTGGAAGTGCAGTCTACTCTGGAGAAACAGATTCGTGAAGCGCAACCTAAGGATTCTGAGTTTGCTGATCTCAAGAAGAAGATGTCAGAAGGAAAATTTAAAGACTTTACCATAGATGATCAGAATATACTGTGGATCAATGGACGTATCTGTGTACCAGATATGGATGGATTAAGACAGCTGATTCTGAAGGAAGCCCATGACTCTAAGTATTCAATTCACCCCGAAGCACTAAGATGTATCAGATGTTAAGAATAAGTTTTGGTGGCCAAACTTAAAGCGAGACGTCGCAGAGTTCGTTGCTTTATGCGACGGTGTCGAAAGTAAAGGCGAGCATCGAGACCAAAGCAGGTTTGCTACAACCGCTGAAGATACCAGAATGGAAGTGGGAAGAGATCGGTATGGATTTCATTACGGATTACCCAAGACTCAATCAGTTATGATTCGATTTGGGTAATAGTGGATCGCTTGACTAAGGTTGCCCATTTCTTGCAGTCAAAACCACTTACTCAGAGACCGCTTGGCGGAATTGTATATGTCAAAATCGCGACCGCACGGTGTGCCTAAGAAGATAGTGTCGATCGAGGATCTCAATTCACCTCTCGTTTTCGCGAGTCTACATGAAGCCACGAACTCATCCGAATTTCAAGATCGCTTATCATCCACAGCATGATGGATGATGAAAGAGTCAACCAGATATTAGAAGACATGTTGAGAGCCCGTGCCTTAGCTAATGCTACCAGTTGGGATAAAAGTTTGCCGATGCGAATTCTCGTACAACAACGATTATCAAGCGGTTTGCAGATGTCACCATTTGAAGCTTTGTATGGTCGTACTGCAGAACTCCGTTAAATTGGTCGAGACAATTTGAACGTGTAGTGTTCGGGCCGATATTATTCAGAAGTCAAGAACAAGTTGCTATGATCGAGAGAGGTTAAAGATAGCCCATCCAGCAAAAGAGTTATGCCGATAATCGCTGTCGTGACCTCGACTTTGAACCAGAGGATTTTGTGTATCTTCGAGTTACTCCGCCGAGGTGTTAAGAGATTCCACACCAAAGGGAAGCTTGCTCCAAGGTATGTGGGTCCATTCAAGGTTTTGGAACGCCGTGGAGAAGTTGCGTACAGCTTGGAGCTACCACGATCGTTAGCGAGGAGTGCATGATGTCTTTCATGTCTCTCACCAAGAAGTGTCTTCGTGTGCTGAAGAGCGCACTCGTTGGAGTCAATTGAACTGAAGGAAGATCTCACATACAAAGAGCAGCCTGTTAGGATTTTGGATGTCGCAGAGCGCCGCACCAGGAGCAAGACCGTTCGTTTCTGCAAAGTCCAGTGGAGTAACCACTCAGAAGGAGAAGCAACGTGGGAACGTGAAGCAGAGTTGAAAGCAGAGTTCCCTAGCCTTTTCTCTAGCTAGCGTAATCTCGGGACGAGATTCGTTTAAGGGGGAGGTTTGTAACATCCCAAATTTGAGCTTTAAAAATCTTTTAAATAGTACTAGTGAGAAAATTCACCATTTGGATTTATTTGAATATTAATTTGAAAAGCTTAATATGGACTTTAAGGACAAATTGATTTAATGAGCTTAATCCCAACATCAACAATTGTCAAAACTATTTTATTTAGATTCTATATGCTTGGTTATATTTTATAGAATTTTCTGGAATTTTTCCAAAGTCATTTGCTATTTTCTAATTGCTATTTGCATTTTCTCGGATTTATTTAAAAGAAAACATATTTTAAATCCTTGAAAGATCGGGCCAAGCCCAAAGACTATTCCTCGCCTCGCCCACTCCCCGCAGCCCATTCCCGCCTTGAGAGCTGGATCTCCGCCGCGTGTCCCTTAGCGCGATCGCGCTCGTCACGCTGCGCGCCGCCGCTTCGCTCCCGGCCCTTGATCCCGTCGTCCGGTTCTGCCGCCGCTGCGCCGCCGCCTCGTCTCTGTCAAGTGGGACCGCCGAGGCATCGTCTTTGCCACACCCTTCGTCCGAGCAGCGCGCGCGACAAGTGGGTCCCACCAAACATCTTGTTCATCGCCTCCGACGGGACTTCGTTCGATTCTTCGCGCGCCGCCGTCCTCGACATGGGTTCTAGGGTTTCGGCCCTATTTAAAGCCGCGCCGTGTCACGAAGATCGCATCCACTTCCGCCGCCTTTCGCCCGACCTCTAACCCTAGATCGCCGTCGTTTCACGGAATCGAAGCTTCAACCTCAAGACCGCCGTGAGCCTCTTCGCCGGATTGCGCGACCACCGGTGAGCTTCACCGCCACCGAGCCCACCCGAAGTTCGTCTCGCCAAGGACAACCACGCGCGCACGTTCGTTGCCACTGGGAAGCCCTACCTCGCCGCCGCCGCCATCACCGCACCGCTCGCCGCTCCTCGTGTCGCCGCCGCCGCTCGGTCATCTCCGGCAAGAAGCGATCGCGGCACCGTAATCGCCAGTCGCGACCGAGTCCAGAGCGCACCTCCGCCACCGCCGAAGTCGCCGTCATCCGCCGCGATCCGTGGTCGCCGGAGTGTCGCCGTCGTTTGCCTCCGTGGCGCCACGTGTGCAGCCACCTCATCCTCGGTGCTGGCGTGTCACCTGCGTGGCCGCCACATCAGCGCCGCGTGGCTCAGTCCACCGCCACCCCTCACCCTCGGCTCGGTGAACCCAGTCCACCGTGAGCCGAGAGGCTGACAGTGGGTCCCACCTGTCAGTTTTTCTTTTAAATTTAATTCCTTTTCCGGAAATTCTCGGCTGACGCAAGCATTGCGCATTAATCCGATTTTCCTTTATAAAAATAATTCGGGAAATTCGAGAAAATCCAATTTAGGGTTTTATTGATTTTTCCAATCTTCCAAAGCCCATATCTTTTTCATCCGAAGTCCAATTGAGCCCATTCAAATTTGTAAATTCATATAAAATTCAGATCTATTTATTTATGAATTTTATTTAATTTTTGGAGTTTATTTTGCCTCTGTTATTTATTTGTTTTGTTTTCTTTTGTCTCGTTTGCGAGTAGACGTCGATACTTCGGGGAATTTTGCAGAAGAAGGAGCACCTCAAGACCAAGACCAATATCTAGATCTATTCCAAGGCAAGTTATACCTTTGATCATTTTGAACCCAGTTTTCAAAATACTTTGTTTCAATATATTGCATTCTATTTCAAGTATTTATTTAAATGCTTTTGGGTGTAGTTATTAAATCCAAATTGTTATGCCACCTTGTCTATTGTATGCCATGATCTTTTGTCACCCTAGGTTGATTAATTATTAGTTGGTATTATCGTAGCACCAACGTGGGTTGGTTAGATACGATTAGACTGCTTAGCCATGCCACGAGTCATCATTTCATGTGAGAGTTGCAATTATAAATTTGACTAAGTGATTATGGGCGTGTGATGAATCTGTGTGTGCTGTGTGCTATTACTCGTTGATGGCATGTGTTGCACTTAATCAACAGGGTGGGAAAAGATTTAGACTGAGGCAAGTGGTGGATTCTGTGTGAATGGTGGAGCTGTGTGCTTATTAAACTTTATGATTTGGGTAAAACTGGAAGTCTTGCCTTAGTCAATTAAGGACTTAACTTTGTGCGCCATTGAACTGGGCCTTACTGTACGACCACATGCCTAGTATGGGCTGGGCCTAACTTAGTAAGTTATGGAGTCTTGACATTGACAACTCAGGTTGTATTTAAGCTGTGTGATGGGCTGGAGGTGTGATATGTCACATCGCGGGACGGTCATTGCATCCCTGTCCAATGGTGTGTGTCGTTCCAAGGGTGTGTACAAATTGGACGGCAGTAAAGCACACCAGGAGTGTCATTGTTTGAGATGAAGTCTCTGAAAGGTTTTGTTGTGATCAACTCTGATCCGGTTGGTTTCATCGTGTGGGTAAAGTGTACAACCTCTGCAGAGTGTTTAAACCAATCTATTCGAATAGCCGCGTCCTCGGTTATGGACATGCTCTGAATTTCACACGAGGGTAGATTTTTCATAAAACAATTGGGAAGGGTCAGCTGTGTGAGATAACTTGTTCAGCTGTGTGAAAGAACTTGATTAGACTGTGTGTCCTTTGTGAAATCAATTGTTAACTTATTATTGTCTATTTGTTTGAATTACGCTTTCAATCTATTATTTGTATTCAATTGCAAATGTTGCATTTCTGCAAAATAACCACAGAAGTCATTCCTTTGGAATAAGCCATCATGTATAAATGCATTCTGTGGTATGACTTGCGAGTACGGTGTGTACTCACTCTTGCTAAACAAATCAACAGAAGTGGAGGAGTCGTCGCCTGCTTTTGAAGAGGAGTTCTACGAAGGTTGAACGTTAGGGTCTTGATCGATCGGTTGTTCGTGGTAAATTGATGGGAGCCACCGGAGTTTATTTCGTTTCCGCTGCAGTTTATTTCTTTATTGTCAGCCTTGCATGGCTTAATAAATGTAACACTCGACCATAAGGTCCCAACAGTTATTTGTTATTTGAATGTACTCGTTTATTCTTATATTCGTTGTATGGATGTGATATTTCATCAATGTTGACACTGTGTGCACTAGCGTGATCCTGGACTAGTGCAGAATACACAGAGGGTCCAGATTTGCATATTTGGGTCCCGACAGAGAAGGAGATAAGGGAGTAGGCCGTGGGCCGGGCGAACGGGCCGTGGGCCGGGAAAGCGGAAGAAGCGTAGGCCGCGGCTGGGCCGAAGGAAAGAATAGTGTCGGCCGGGAGAGGGATGCAAGAATTGAAAAGATTAAATTCAAAATAAAATTTTGAATTTGAAATTTTGAGGATGAGTTTGAAACACAAACCCGAGCTTAAAGAGAGCTCGAGAATTTTGAAAATTTAATCGACAAACGAAAATCAACGAAAAGCGAAATTGAAATAACGGCGCTATTTGTTATCTGAAAAACGGGATGTTACAAAGATCGAGATTACGAGATCTGATATAGTACTAGTAACAAGTTACTTTACATTCCTTGTCGTTCTTAATTATCACCTACGAAAAGAAGAAAAAGAGAGAGAGATCCATGACATAAATTCTGCAATGTAACTTTCCTGGACCAGCACTGTACCTTACTTTCTTTCTGTCGATGGTGTTTTGCGCTGGGTTTAAAGCTCCGGAGGCAGATAGATCCGTCCCTCTAGCTACTAGATGAAATTACATACAGCTATGAAATGCATGCTACTCTCTAGGATATGTATGTCGATCAAAAGCAGTGAAAGTACAGCTTTTTTCCCGTAAGGATGGCTTTGTGCTTTCCTCCTTTCCATTTTAACCCTTGATGTGCATGTAGACGAGATAGCCACATGTTATATGGTTGCGCTTTTGATGCACATCTGGAGTTGATATGTCGAAGCTTTCTATCCTAGTAGCCAAAGGGCAATAATACGTGAGAAAGATGGTGTAATTTGCATTACCATTCAGATTTACTGCATCAGAGTTACCAATGGATATAAAAAGGGAGATACGTACCCAGTGAAAACCAACAATTAATTACGTGCAATCATGAAAACCATTTCGGTTTGGCACTCAGTTGGCATGAAAATTCCGAAAACAAATGTAAATGCACTTTTCAATTTACTCAACATATGTATAACGTTCTGGTCAGATTCAATCTTTGTTGAGAACAATAAAAATGAGAAAAATCTGACAAATGATTAATCAAAATACAAATGAAAAGTCAAATGTTATTATCCACAGCTAACTTCTGTTTCTGTCTAACTTATTTTGAGTTTCTAGTCGAAATTTTAAAGGGCACTAATTAAACACCCCATTGACTATATCATCATTTTGTTAAAAAAAAAAATCAAATTGATTTGGTGCTCAAACTGAAATGGTTTGATTTTCATGATTGCACCTAGATAATTGTTAGTTTGCACCAGATAGCTCCCCTTATAAAAGGGGCAATGTTTCTTCCGTATCTTAAGCTCTAAACCTTTGTTTAATACCTAAAAACTAGGACTAATATCGGTGAAAATATTGCTAGCTACTCTACCTCTAATTTAAATTAATTAGGTGTTGTTTTAGCTCCATACACATGGAACAAGAAATGAATTAATAATTTAGTTTTTGAAATAGTTTGCCCCTGATTGTATATCCATCTATCTAAAAACACTACTAATAAACAATTGATCTGGGCATTTGGAGAAAATATTGCCTCTGAAACCCAAAACAGCAGAATTTCTGCCCTCTCTCAATCAAGTACTGAACCATCATCGCTCCTTTCACTCTCTCTCCTTTTATGTGGCCCGAATTCAATGTTGATACTGTTCTTGCAGCTGCTTCGTAACGGCAGATACGCATGTCGGGATATAAATTCAGAGAGCAAGAACCCTTACACCAATGCAAACCACTCGCGCGCGTCACATTCACTGCAGTGCAATCCCCTTTTGACTGATATGCTGCGACCGGTTAAGCCGTGCACCGAATAAACATAAATGACCGAAACACCGAAAGTTAAATACTTTCGCCCTCGTACGTACTCGGCGATGTCGTTGCTGCATGAATATCGACCAGTCCTGTGTCTATCCGTATTTGTCAGATTAAATGTTCAAAAATGTGAAAAATCACGCATGACAAAGACACTTCAATAAGAGTAGGTAAAATGCAAGTGCACTTCAATAAGAGTATGTACAATACAAGTGCTTAGAGAGGTGATTAGCAAATAAAAACTAATTTTTTTTTCTTACCATGTAGGATAGATAAGGTTCTTATATTGTAGCATCCATGCTTAAGTAGGCAGCGGTGTTTAGTGGGTGCTTATGTATATAATTATATATAAGTATCTACAAAAAAAGAAGCTTAGATGGGAGAAAATGAATATTATATGGATGCTTGATGACTATATTTTTTCTCTTTAAGTACTCATGTATAAATATCTTGCATTGTACATGCCCTGAAGCCGACGTCGGAGTTGGAAAGGATAAAGTAACTGTTTAGCCATCAAGTTTGATGGTAACCCCATAGCTTAGCAATGGCTTCCCATCTCGTGTTAGGACCACCATAAACACCGCTGTTATAAGGACAGTTGCTTGATGCCGCTGCCGCAACGAACAACCACACCATATTCTGAAATTTAATTACTACCCAGCATTTCCATATGATATATGATTATAAAACATATGATCGAGCATGGACATATACAGTGCAACAGTTCAATCATGTTCTTCCCAATGTGAAGAATCAACAAGCGCTACCTCCACACACCCCACTGAATTCCGCATTGGATGCAACAGTTTCTGAACAACCAACAAATTAAAATGTGCGTCTTTCAGGGAAAATTCTGTAGCGTGGACATACATAGTCAAAGATGATATTATTGCATGACCATATATTACACCCACAAAGAAAGCACGCTTTTTTTATGGGTACAAGTTGTCATGGAGATAGAGCTAGCCATAACAAACCAACTTTGGTCTTTTTCTTTCTGTCATGTTGCTCCCCATCGAAGTAAAGGTACTTCAAGAGAGTATGACCCTAATTACAATTTTACCAAATCTTGAAAGTTGTTGGCTTTAAGTGCATTTATTTTTTGCACAGTACTGAATATACATATACAAATATATGGCTTCAATTGCAGTTAGTTTGGAGGCCACCAACATATACTCCATTTATTTTGGCCTTGTTGCATCAGGAAATGCAGTGAGTGGATATGCATGGAGAACAGGAGAATTATATGGAAGTAGGGAGAGATGGACACAGAGAGAGAGATAGTTGTAGTACAGAGATTTGATGCCTTGAAGTTGGCCTTGGAAAACTATAGGCGAGTGGTCCTCCCATACAAAAAGAATCTTATGATCAAGTGCACTGTTGCAGTGGCCCAACGACCCACCCATACTGTTTCATTTGCTTCCCCTAAAAAGTAACCCCTCTGTACACACATGCTACAACCAATTTATCCGAGTATTTATATTTCAATCTATGCCATGTGTCCAAATACTTCCATGCTTGTTAAACGATCGTGAACTGTATCTAAGGCTTTTCGCCGTCATTTTCTCCGAGATCCGCACGGATCAGACTATCAGAGGGCAGTGCCGTCGACTTTTCTTTTCCTTTCTTTTGACGGAAGCAGTGCCGTCGACTTGACTCTGTGGTTTTAGTATTTTCAGCAACTCTGAAGTCCGAATCCCACACGAGCTTCAGCCTGCAAAATGGCAGGGAATCATCAATCGTATGCTTCTAAGCAGCTGCCAGGATTGAAGCAGGAGCAATGCAAACCATGCTGTAGTGTCCTCACATGCTCCTGAAAGTGCAGCCAGGGTAGACACCACCCATGGATGATCAAAATTCAAAACCAAGAAAATGCCATTACCAGCACTGTTTCTGGCTGTTTGCTTTTGGCTTGTCCGATCCTTGTTTCTTTTTCTGCATATCTCATGATCCCAGAAACGGCCTAGCTAGCTGCATGCTAGCTCCTCTCCTCTCTTGGATCGCCGCCGTCGCGATAACTCAACCGATAAGGCCAACATTGTTCAGAGATTCCTTGCAGCTCTTGCGATCGACTGATTGGATGCAAAACGAGATGAAGGTCAAGGGATAGGCTGGGACCGGCGAATGCACACGCACCACCATGATCGATCGATGATCCATGCAAGCCACAGGCTAGGATACGTCCAGCGAAGATCACTGTGAGCGCACAGGGAGGCTTGCCGCGTCGTCGCGCGGCAGCACAATTACTACTCGCTGCACTGCAGGCCAGTGAGAACTAGCATGTATGGCGCGACAGAATGATGCGGCTGCCTCGGATCTTGGCAGGCCGAGACTGTTGCCTCGATCCGCATGTTTCTCTGAAGCATTGTGCATGCACAACGCGAATGATATGTCGATGGTATATCGATCTGCATCCACTGTGGGTGAATAGGGTGCGGCTATGTTCGTGGGTCGGCATGAACACCAAGGAGAGAGTCTAGCTCGATGGATCGAGTGCGCTGATGAGCTTCTGATCGCCATCATGGAGAACAGTGCGAGTTTTTTTGTGTTTCTGGAGAGCATGTGCGCTAGGCACGGCGCTTAACTTTGCATGCATGAGACCAAACGCATGCATGTGCTGTACGATCGATGGATGGAACATATACATGCATGGATCCCCATCGTTGTATCGATCGATCTGCAACCACAGCAAATGAAAAGTTGGGAAATGAAAAGTATGTACTGCTCCCGAGCTATATAGCTAATTAATCCACCGTATAGTGAAAAAGGGCATTGCCCACGCTAATCTAGCAAAGCAATTTTAATTTATATATGTGCTCAATTCTTTCTCTCTTTTTTTTTTTTGTTAATTTGTGCTCAATTTTCTTGTACAATAATCGCTAGCCACCCTATCCTAAGCAGATCTAACCGTCGGACATGATCTATGATACCACACATAGTGAGGGCTCCAACTCATGACCTTTACGGCAAGTCAATCCAATCACACTATCACACTAGGCAGTGACCGAGGACATACATATCCTACTCATAGTCTCATACATCAACACATCCTACCTTGAGCCTGAGGGGGTGGAATATTTCCCTGTCCCCTCAGGAGCAAAAGATCAAGCCACTCTAGGCCGATGGGCTAGCAATAGCATGCACCAACCAGGGCCAGGCGCGCGTCATTGATCTGGCGCCCATCAATGGAAATTGATATACAGCATCACCTATCAGAAGCTGTAATCTCTTTGCTACACTGTTTCGGTACAGAAAAATCGTTACTACAGATATTTACTGTTTTCCGTAGATCATTGCTGCAATTAATATTACTGCTCGCTCGCGGATTGCTGTTCACGCAGTGAACCGGATCCTCCGTCGATCGTATGCCGCTTTCCGGCGAGAGGAAGGAACGCGCAGACGCATCGGGGTCAGCGGGTGAGAGCTGTGGAATTCGCAGTGCGCCGTGTCCTGTCACGGCCGGTGCTGTGGCGTCGCTGTCGTCTGTCTCCAGAGTCGCCACGGGCACAGCGCCCAGATCATGAGCTTTGGCGCTTGCAGGGGCAGCGCATCTCCGTGCCTGGCTGATGCGAACTGGACGGGACAGATATGTATCGCTTATAGGCTTGTAGGGTGTCCTAAATTACCGTGATTAGTCCACTTCATGCTTCTCAAGGTTGCAGCTAGCAAGCAGTGCGGCGAATGTATTGTATTGGTACGAAGAGCATATAGGTTTGCTGCCGGCTGAATGAAAATCGCCATAACTGCACCTTCCAATTCCTGGGGAAAAGGCCAACGCAAGCCCAGCCCAAAAGAGTGACCTAGACGGGCCAATCTTAACGAAACCAATCTCTCTGTCTCGCAGACAAACCTGCTGCGCCTATCAGCCCAACGCGGAAATCTGGCCGATTCGCGGGCCGCGCGATTCCGATACCCCCAAAATCTGCCACTCGTTTAGTTATGCATCAAAACGATGAAGTTCAGGTCAGTCGTAATCTGCACCAGCCATGTGCACAACACGGGAACTGCACAAAAGTCACAACCTGATACCCCCAAAATATTATGCTGGCTACAGGATAGTACCACCGAAGGATTTTTTTTTCCCCCAAGGAAGTGCATAAGCTTTGCACATCATTTCATTAAGACAAAAAAAAAAATACAGAAACAGCCAATAGAGTAGCAAAGGTTAGGGAAAAGAAAACAAACACAAAGAAACTCCAACCACATCAACACAAAGAAAAACTACTACTACTCCTTAGCGGGCGTCTCCAAATTCGATGCCGACCCCATGCGCCAAATACGGTGCTCGCTAAAAATGCATAGAAGCAGTGGCTCGATAGAAGTGGTTGTATTATTGAAAATCCTTTGGTTGAGTGGTTGTATTATTGAAAATCCTTTGGTTGCGCTCCTTCCTGATCATTCAACAAATGAGAATAATGCACAAATCTAAGTCTCTCCCTGCATTGTGTAGGAACGTAGTTTCTGACGGCAATCCAATGATCTTGAAGAGAGGGCTGACCCACGAGAACCGCACAAAGCAATCCTACCTGAGTTAAGAAACGCGCCCAAACCTGTGCCGTCACCGCACAACCATCTAAGAGGTGATCGATGGTCTCCTGCACGTGCCCACAGAAGACGCAAACTCCTTGGTTTGGCAGCCCTCGATGTTGAAGGTGATCAGCCGTCCAACAGTGTCGACGGATCGCTAGCTAAATGAATATTTTGCTGCGTTTTAGGAAAGCCCGGACTCTCCAAATGGCCTCTACGCATGAGAACCTAATGGAGCCCGAGAAGAAAGCCCGGTAAGCAGACCCAAGGAATTCATACCAATGATACCATGTATAACGTAGACTGTATATTTCTGTTTGGATTACGCATCGAAGGGTACATATTTTCTTCCAAAGTAAAAAGGAGATCAACTCTGAACATAGCTCTTCTATCATTATATCATGTTTCATCAGGGTTTTTTTTTCCCCAGTAACACAAAATTTATCTGAAAAACAGTGCTGATCCTACTGAAGCAGAATGCATGCCCTACAAGGAAACAAAACAAGTCCCCACTTTCTTGCTCTATGGCAGCTTCGATCAAAATTTGTTGGCTCCAGTAGACAGGCTGATCAGTCGCGCTAAATGCAAGCTTACATTGCCAAGGGCTCCAAAGCGGCCAGTTCCCATCTTAGCCGGTTTCCCCAGGCATACGCTTGCCGAACAGCCGAAGGGCAGTCAAGCGTGTCAGCCTCTCTATGAGAAGCAGCTTCCACAATGAATTTCGTGGCTGTCTCATCTTGCCAAATGGCGAGGTGCTGTACTGACCCACATCCCTTGCCTGCTCATTGGTCGGTAACCACCATCGAAGGTCATGAAGTCTGCATTCTTACTTAGGTGCCTCATATTTACATCTATACCATAGGCTTTAAATACACCGCTCACTTACATTACATAGCGTGTATATCATTGGATCTAACTTCGTTGATGTCGAGGTAGTCCTCTAGATTCCAGAATACTTCGAAGTTCACTCCTGCCATTTGTAGAAGGATAGGATTATCTTCCTTCTCTGTACATCGATCAATATTTTTTACAGGCCTTGACAAAAATGGACCTAGCTGTCTTCTGAGCAATCTGGAAAAGAAAAGGTACAATATCCATTAAATTTGTTCAAAGTGGAGTACTAATTGACCAAACTGTTACCAAAAAGATCAAATTTAAGTTGTAAAAAATGTGAACTTCAAAACATAATGGTGAGAACCTAGAAGAACATGGAGTGTTAAAAGGTTAATACGACGGGTGTACTAGTCATGGTTTCAAATCCCAGATCAGGGATTTTTCCCAGACCCCAACCGGTATCTAGTAACCGGCCCAATCCAGTTTTCTTTAGTTTTGAATTTTCTCCTAATTTATTGGAATTTTATGTGAAGGTTAGTATGGCGGATGTTGTTTTTATTACAAATATTGTGTGTATATTCATGAGGACCAATGAACAATATATATATAGAGTACAAGGGTATATGTCATATACAGATAAGAAAATAGAAAAGAATTTCTATTCTAACAACTCCCCCTCAAATTCATGGTGGATCACACACACTGAATTTAAAAAGAAAATACAAATGTTGTATCCTAGTCTGTGGCTTCATAAAGAAGTCAGCGATCTGTAACTTTTAGGGCACAAACTGTAAAGCAAGTACTCCTTCCTGTACCTGTCAGTGAGTGTATGAAGCACATATTGGAAATATGCTCTAGTGGCAATCATAAAGATTGTGATATTTTATTATGTTCATATTTTTGATAATATGTTATCATGTTCCTTGAATGAATCATTTGTTATAGATCAATAAGTATGTGACTTGTTGGTGGAACTCTTTAACTTATATAATGTCATTCTAAATATATCCCTGGTCAGAGGTCACTGGTCGGAACACCAGTTACTCTATGACTAGCACATGTATTGATTGATGACCTGGTTTCACCGGTCATAGATATAGGGATATCGAATCAATAATGTGAAGCACATATTAGAGAACATGGTGTTGGATAGACCCATTATTGAGACACTATTGAGATTGTTATGAATCTTTGTGTCATTAGTTGGTCTCAAGTAATGATGATGTATAATCCTTAGACCTGAGATCAGCATGGTTTCCTACATGTGTAATAGCACTCTTAGGGGTTGCCAAACGCTACTCCGTAACTGGGTAGTTATAAAGGTAGCTTTCGGGTATGCTATGAAACATGCGGAGGAATTTGACTGGTCGAGATGGGATTTGCCCGTCCTAACATAAATAGGAGGGATGTCTCTGGGCCCCTCGTGGTGATCGGATAAAGAAAGTGCATGGCCATACCACTAGTGGTCGAAGTGTCGACCACATGATGTTATCCGACACTCGATCGAGAAAGTATTGAACAGTCCATGGATGATATTTCATCTCACCTGGAGTTCAACCAGACATCGTGAGGAAAAGAGAGAATGCGTGAGTAGGTCGCTTAGTTCGATGAGTTACGGACCAGTCGTATGGAGATACATGCTGGTCGTAGACTGGTCGAACGTAATCACAGAATGGTGAGTACCTGGTCGTAAGGAGTTACGAACTGGTCGTGACCAAATACAACCTGGTCGTATAGAGATACGAACTGGTCGTGAGTGATGAGGACCTGATCATAGATCATATTACATCAAGGTTCGTCCGATATAATCAATGTGTCTTTGGGAATCGTTATGTGCTGCTAGTTACCGCTAACGACTAGTGATCGAAAAAGAGTTTCGGAGTCATAACCAATTACACATGAACCTGTGGAGTCGCACACTTAAAGGGCAAGGATCTGTTTTGGATGGTGATCCGAATTCGTATAGGCCACGAGTTCCTAATGGGCCTCAGGTTCAAGACCCATCATGGATGTCTATATAAAGAGGGGCGGTGGCCTAGGGTAAAAGAGGAGGATGATCTTTGCAAGAACTCCTGAAACCCTAATAGCCACGCCTTCTCAACCACGCTGCTGGTGCTAGCACTCCAGTGCGTGGTGATCCTGTCCCGTACATGTGGATACCTCGGAGGTGTGGTTGCGAAGCATCAGCACTAGGACGATCCGCGACTTGTGTTGATCACCGGAGTCAGAGAAGAAGTCGCGTGGTGGGTACGAACACTTGAAGAAGCAGACGCGCGTTGAGTACGACTACTCGAAGGAGGAGACACGTCGCGAGTACGACTACGACTGCATTAACTCGCTACAACGACTCTACTTCCGCTACGAGTCGGCGCGTCAAGCGGTAATCTCGTGATCTATTACTTGCGGTGGTTCCTTGGTTGCGCGGTAAATTTTTGTGCTGTCTAGCGCCTTGCCGCGTTACCCAACAGTGGTATCAAAGCCATACCGTCTAGTTCTAGATTCGGATTGGACACATATTGTGATATGTGGCAGTTGTAGATGTGATCTATCTCTGTTTTGGCGGTGGTCGATTTGATCGTCCATGTGCATTGGTGGTAAGATGGTTTTTTTTTCGTTATTCCGTAATCGTGCTTGCAAGGTCGTATCACGACTTGCCTCTACCGGTCGGTTTCCGCCATCGGGCAGACAGTGATCGTAAATCCATTGGAGCACGCGAAGATCAATGTGGTTGATCGAATCGGAGTTACGATCGATAAGTACCGGATGTTTTATTGCGCTTGTTCACGATTACTTTGCATAATACTCCTACTGATCGGAATTCCGCCATCGGGGTATGCCGCAGTGTGTGGTTGTATCAAGGCAATGATCAGATCGGTTCGGAATTGGGTTAATGTGATTAATCTGATGATTTCCAAGGTTCGGTTACATGAATGAGATTCATATTCTGGAAAAAAAAAATTCGATCAGACCGCGCTTTTGTATTCATATTCGGTTACAAGCGGGACCGCCATGCTGGGTAATCGGACCGCGCTTTTGTAGTGTATGTTCTTGTTGCCCATTAGAATGTTGTTACATGCCTAACTTATTTTTGCAGGTTGATGTGAATAGTATGACCCATGATGTATGACATGCATGCATGTGTGTAATGTTCATGACCTACATGTCATGTTTATTGCATTCCAAGGCTGTCTATATTTGTATAACGGCCTGCGTGTCGACTTGTGATGCTTATTTACTCCTTGTAATTTTATCCTTAGTGCTGTTAGGTGTAATGGCTTAGTGGGAAGTACTTGGAGTTTTTGGCAACTTGGAGACATGGCGAGCAGGATGTTTGGCGATGTAGATCACCATAAGGAAGGGTCATACTATATCACGATGCAATTTGATTGTCTGTGAATGCCCTTATATTTCTGTTCATTTATTTCTATGCATGTTTTAATTGCTTGAAATGCTTTTAACATGGTAGAAGTAAATTTATCTCATGTAATATTAAGTTAAATTGATGCCCTCCCAATTAGCTACACCATCTATAGTCTTGTATTTTAATGGTAGGTCTTGCTAAAGCAGAGTGCCATTAATATTCCTTGACTAGATGTGTTTGTGTCGGACACTTACACGCAAGCGTTGATTTAACTTGACAAGGTCATCATAACGGTTATGGACTTTGGGGGCATAGGGTTGGGTGCCGAAGCATACAGATGCTGCCCAACAACAAGAGTCATATAGAGATATGATTAGCAAAGGGTTGCTTACCATATTCACTAATCTTCTAGCAGTGATGCCAAAGCTCATAGAGATGCTGCCCAACAACAAGAGCAGTGGAAAGCTGCATATTGATGAGATATGCAGCTGTAGAAATAGCCTCAGCCCAGAACTGTGGCGGAACGTGAGAGGCAAGGAGAAGAGTGTGGGCAGTCATAATCAGATGACGATATTTGCGCTCAGCAACCCCATTCTGAGCATGGGCATCAGAACAAGAAGACTGGTAAAGAGTGCCCTGCTCAGAAAGAAATTGTCTAAAAGCGCCATAACAGTATTCGTCAGCAGAATCACAGCGAAAAGTATGAATGGAAGAATCAAACTTAGTACGAACCAGCGTTACAAAGCTACGATAGATTGCACCGCTCAACTCTGGCAGTTGTGCCCGAAATTCTTGCAATAATTGCACTGAATCTCAGTTGGTGCAAAAATAAGAGAAAAATAGACACATGAGGAGAAACTGTAGTCGAAGCAGAAGTCATCAGTGTAGTCATAGAAGAAGGGGTAGCAAGCACAGCCGGAATAAATTATGCTGCTAACCCGCGGCGAAGCTTCTTAGCATGAAGCATCGAAAGAGCCTCGGTGACTACCAATCGTGGTGAGCAGCTTAGTAGTTGAGCCCTGACAGGCTTAAACTTTGGGCGAAGATGGCATATGAAATCATAAAGACGAAGGTGATCACGATCTGCCTTCTGCACTTTATGACACTCCTGGCAGAATGGAGAAGCCAACTCGTCCAGTTGGCACCAGAGAATGGTTAGGGCTCGGAAGAAGTCATCGACGGAAGAGTCCTTCTGGCAAAGTGTCTCCAACTCACGCTGAAGCGAAAAGAACTGTGCATTGCTACTCTGCTGGTATCGCTCACGCAAGTACTCCCAGATATGACAAGTGGAACGTAGACCAAAAATGTCTGCTTGGATGGATTCATCGACGCTGACCACCAGGATAGCTTGAACACGGGCCTCGTCAACACACTAACGCTCAAAGGCATCTGTGGTATACTGAAATGCCTCATTAGCAGTGTCAGTGGCAGCGGCCTCTGCCTCCTTGGCGGCCTCATCTTTTGTAGGACGTGCAGAAGTAGGCTGTTTGGAAGGAGGCTAAACCGGCGACGGCGGACAAGGTCGAGCACCAGTGATATATCCCCAGAGGCAAAGTCCATCGAGCGTTATCTCCATGAGTGAAGACCACAACTTGTAATTCGTCCCATGGAGCTTTGTTCCTGAGAATGAGATCGCAACAAATGGAACAAAAGTCATCGGTAGGCAGCGCTGGATGGCGCGACGACCAAGGCAACGAATTCTAAGAGGCTGCGCTAGATGGCGCGGCGGTTAAATCGACATTTTTTCTTTCTTTTTTTGAAGCTAAAATTCTGTTTCAAAACATTGTTTCGTTTCTGTAAGAAACCGATACGGTTTCTAACAGAGACCGTATCTATTACCCCTATGTGGGTGTCGGCAAGATACTAGGAGAGTAGACTGGTAAAAGACGAGGACGCCTGGAGTAGTGAATACCAAATAAATGAGATGGTGGGGCTGCATGAGGCAGCACCCGACGAGGCGGATGTATAGAAGGAACCACTTGAGACAGACCAGGCGGAGACTGTGATAGTGGAGAAATGGGTGAAGAGTCAGAAAGAGACAACCATGAAATCGACTCAACGGTGAAAACAAGAGAAGGAGCTGAATCTCAACAGAAGAAAGGTCGAGATTCGTTAAAGACAACGTCTCTTGAAATCCTAACCCATCGAGCAGAATGATCATAGTAGTGATATCCTTTATGCTCATAACTATATCCAAGAAACACACACTCAACTGACTGAGCCGATAGTTTAGTGCGCTCACGAGGTTGCAGCAGAACAAAATAAGTACAACAAAAAACACGAAGGTGGGTGTACTCGGGGGGCTCGAGAGTAGAGACGCTCCATAGGACTGACGCCCTTAAGAGCAGTGGAAGGCTACATATTGATGAGATATGCAGCCGTAGAAACAGCATCAGCCCATAATTGGGGTGGAACATGGGAGACAAGGAAAAGAGTATGGGCAGTCTCAATCAGGTAACGATGTTTACGCTCAGCAATCCCATTCTGATTATGGGCACTAGGACAAGAAGACTGGTAAAGAGTACCTTGCTTAGAAAGAAACTATCTAAAAGTGTCAGAACAGTACTCGCCAGCAAAATCACAGAGAAAAGTGCGGATAGAAGAATCAAACAGAGTATGAACCATCGTTGCAAAGCTACGATAGATCGCAAGAAACTGACCACGATTAGACATAGGGAAAATACATGTAAAACGGGAATAATGATCAATAAAGATCACAGAAAATTTATACCCGCCTTTAGAGATTATAGGCGCAGGTCTCCATACATCCGAATTAACCAAGTCAAAAGGATGAGAAGACTAGAATGATAAGGAAGTTGTGGATGCTTGCCCAGCTTACAACCCTGACAAAACATGGTCGTGTCAATAGTAACACGTCCAAGAGCACCTTAACGAACTAATGAAGAAAGACAAAACTCACACAAGTGACCTAAATGGTGATGCCACTGCGCAAAACTCCAGAGGTGTTGGCAGCAGTGGTGGTGGAAGTAGATATAGAGGTGATAGGAGCAACTGAAGTGGACAGAAGATGGAGGCGATCAAGGATGTAGAGACCCTGACGATCCCTACGGCGCCGGTCAGTGCCTAGTACCGTTCCTCTCTGTCGATTATGGATGAAACAAGTGTGAGAGTCAAAACCAACCCTACAGCCAAGATCGGTGAGCTGACGCACCGAGATAACCTGCATGGTAAGCTGAGGAACATGGAAAACAGCTGGAGCAGAAAATTCAGTGGACAAAAGAGTGTCACATCCCCAAATTAATAAAAAAGATTACTATGCATCTCATTAGCATGCATCATGTTTTTTCAAGCATTTTTATCATACACTGCATTTGGAAAAGCTTATTCAAATATATGAACCTGCTCTTACACAAATAAATCTTAGAGAAAACAATATCAAAAACTTAGGATCATCCTTGTGAAACAATTTATTCAAATACTATTTTAATTATCATGTATTAATATAATTTTTCCCAAAATTTTTGGAACCCAATATGAACCTCATAAATTTCAAACTCTATTATCAACTTATGCTTTTGGGAATTTGTAATATACCAAATAAATAATGAACAGTGGGTTTTTCAAATTTTTCTGGATACTAGGTCACCCCAGGGACCTCCCTGATTTATTTCACCTTTTTATAAATTTTATTGCTATATTTTGGAGTCTGGTCAAACTAGGAGGTTTAAAATTCAAATCTGGTCAAATAGGAGCACTGTTCCTCGGGCTCAAACCCAATGCACAGTAGTCCGACCGAGCCACTTGGCGAGCCGTCCCAACCAAACCCTCTCGGTTGCTGACCCTCCGATCCAGATCCATCGGCTGATCTCCTCGCGCGCGCGCCCGCTCGTTCCGTCTCTCTCTCTCTCTCTCTCTGCCACTGGGGCCCACCTCCTGTCGCCTTCGTCTACCTCGCGCTGGCGCTCGCGCAGAAGCCAAGCGCGCCATGCTCTGCTGAGCTCCGTCGACGCCGTGACCGCACCGCCCAAACTGACCAGTCCCCGAGCTTCACTAGCTCACGCCGCCTCTGTTCCGTCCCTCGGTTTCGTTTAAGCCACCTCGTGCCCCTTACTCTTGGCCATTCTTCCTCTCGGCACTAGAGGAAGGAGAAGCTTGTGTGCTTCGGCTCTCGGGTAAGCCTCGCGTTTTTCCCCTCCCTCTTCAATTCCAACCAATGGCCATTCCATTTTTGCTAATGCCAAGCCTTACCGTGCCTTGTAGCTCCCGGAACGCGACCGTGTCTTCCTCCGCTCCGGTTCACGCCCAGAGCTTGCACATGAGGACACTGCTGGGCTATCTTCGCCTCCGGTGAGATACTTTCTAACTCCAGCGCGTCACATTATGTTTTTAAGTTAGAGTATGAGTTCCCCTCACCCAATTTTGGCAATGCACGACAGGAGCTCGTGAATTCGAAGATTGGTCCATTTTCGGCCAAAAACCGAACTCTTCGTCTCCCACTTTGATCCGGTAACGCATTAGTCAATTCTTTGCTACCAAAGCACAATCTTGAGATCTTTGAGCTATCCCGAAGCTTCATTGTCTTCCTTGTTGCTCAGGGTGTCTCCTCCTCGTTGAACCGCACCGTCGCCGTGGACCTCACCGTCGCCAAGCTAGCTCCGGCCATCCACTCTTCTCTCCAACACTCAGGTAGCTCCCCAGTAGTCCCTAGATGCTCAGGCACCCGCATTTGAACCGCTGCGGAGCATTATCTAGCTGCTACATGTTTGCCGTGTTGTACACCGCCGCTCCTCTCCGACGAGCCGCCGGCACAGGCCACCTCAAGGGTCGCCACCACCACCCAAAGTTGCGCAAGGTTATTGCGCAGCTGTAGCCGCCCGTGGCCGGCCTCGCCGTGGCGCGTAGCGCCGGCAAGCCGCCGGGCAAGCGCACGGCCGCGTTGTCGGACGGGCCGACAACTGTAGATCCGTCATTAGGCCTTAATATGCGTTTACTGTTATTAATGGTGTCTTAAGCGAGTATATGAGTCTATGACATGCGGGCCCGATGTAATCGAGGTTAAGCTGCGGTCGACGGTGGGCTCGCCACTTAAACGCACGATCACTGTGCTGTGAACCGGTCATGGACCCGTGGTCCATGCACTATGCTGTAAGCCGTCTCGCTTACATGCGGGCCCCGCTTGTCAGTCGGGAAATTAAATCCCCGGGGGGTAAATAAGAATTGGCACTGTGACTGGCCCCACATGTCAGTAGCAGCGGCTAGGTGCAGCTCGGTAAGAAAAGTATTAATCGATTAAGAAAATCAGAATGTGTTTATTTGTGAACTGAAAAATAGGATTAACTTACAAAATGCATAACAAATTCATTTGAACCCCAATTGGGATGAAACCAGTGCTGGTAATTTTTATTTTCGATGATCTTTATTTCAAAATAGGTTGCACATTTATCTCTGTAACAGAAAAGATAGATTTGGAAAATGAGTATTTAATTGATTATCTTTACAATAGAAAAATGGCTATAACTTAGAAAACTCATAACTTTTGCGTGGAGACTCGTAATGAGATGAACTAATTTTTAGTAGACTCACAATAATATTCCCAATTTATCTATGAAATCAATTACCATCCCGCTGTTCTGCAAATTTTTGGTCAAAACTTTAAATTGAATAGAATGCATTTTCGGGACTTACAAACTTCAATTGACCATAACTTTCACCTACTAAATCCAATTGGAATAATTCTTGTACCTATATTCATCTCATGGCATAAACTTTCTACTGTAGAAAAATCATGCATGTTGGAGCAATTTGATTTTTGGGTTATTTCTCGATGTTTATCGATTTTCCCGTTCTATAGATACCGTCGAAATCAACGTAGATTCTTACGCCACCGAGAGTGAACAACTACTTTTCCAGCAAGGCAAGCATCATTTGAACTTTCTTTTGCATCATATTGATCCCAGTTTTCTTACCTTAGTATTTGAAATGCAATGATATTGCCTGCATGCTATTTTTGGTATACTCTTATGTTTTGAGTAGATTAGTTATATCCTATGCTTGATGGTTATCCCTGATATTTCACATACACATATGCTTAAGATAGGTTTGTGATGGTATGATTGTTGTGTGTCAATTGCTTAGCCATTGCGGGTCTAGATAATATGATAGATCAATTGTGGGACTAGCTCGTCAATTGTGGGAGACACATAACAATTCTTATTCTTTTATTAATTTTTGTCCAGATTGTTATGTCTGGTTATTTTGGTTCACAACTTGTTATTGTTAAATGGTTTTGGGTCCGGACAAGTGGTTGTAGTGTGGGTCTTTGTTATGCACGAGATTCGGGTTTGTGGTTGTCTTATGCGGACCATTAAGGACCAAGCCATGAGCGTTACACTCCAAGTACCGAGCGTACTATCACATGCGGTATATGGGTACCGTGCAGTTAAGTAAGGGAAGGTTTTATTGGGTAAGACCCCAGGCGGTGTGAGGACATAGAGACCGTGAAATCCTATGTTCCTTAGGAACCCAGTGTGATATATACTGTGCTTAATGAGCACGATTACCTATGTTGTGGGATGCAACATACTAACTACCTCACACTGGCCACTCCAGCACAACATGTGTGCCCGCTTAGCATTTGCTATATGCTTATGTCTAAGTTGGGATTCCCACATATGGGTGGTCCATCCCAATAGGATTTTCTTGCTAAAAACGACCGTATCTCGATTCTCCCCGGCCGGCATACCTAAGGAAGTGTGCTATATTCGGAGGCATCTGGAGGCTTACGGGCTAGTCGAGTCATGTGGGTAAAGTAGTACACCTCTGCAGAGATAATCTATTCGAATAGCCGTGTCCACGGTTATGGACAAACACTTGGTTTAAGTATGCTTCATCGTTAGACTTGGAAATTAAAAGTTGACATGGTTATAAATTGGTTACGACATGAATGGGATGTTCGTGTGCTTTAGTTTATCAAAGGGGACAGCCACTTTGGTATTGTTTGATTTATTACATTATCTATGTCTTGTGAAACCCTCTCTTGAGGCCCAGAGTTATTTCCTTAAGACCAGGTAAACCTCGGTCTTACGGAAATAACCTGGGGGGTCCTCACAGCGTTGGTATCAGAGCCATACTGACTGTAGGTTAGAAATAGCATGGGCGTTAGTATTAGTAAGTCTCTTGAGTCAAAATTCTTTGGACTATCAAATTATTTCCTAAGGATAAGTAATAATCTCTTTTATTCCTCATCCATCTTAGTTTCAACCCTCACCTTACTCTCATTTGATTTGTAAAACTAACTTACCTGGGCTATTCTTGTTTTTAGATGGGTCATCAGTATCTGGTAAGAGAGACTCAAGCTGAAGATTTGGATGGGTACCCGGCACTTCTTCGAGATATGATGTGGAAGGCGAACTTCACATACCAACCCGTATACTTCATCTACCGTCGAGATCTAGGTCCCGGGATGGAAGACTACCGGGCTGTGATCCATATCGCTGCAAGACAAGTTACGGAAGTATTCGTGCATCGCTTTCAGGCACATGGGACTTCTGAGGCCATGGCTTTGCAAGAGGTGGCCCGTATGGCCATGAGTCGCCTTCGTTATGACTTAACGGAGTTGTCTCAGCCACCATACGACCACTTCCCTATGCAAGCACATGGCATGGAGGTGAACACCTTCGCCGGGATTCAGTACGGGGAGGATCCCCATGTTCGGCAACTCGCAAGGTTGGTTCGCATCACGGACGGATCGCCGTCGTCATTCATGAGCTTTGGGAGGCGCGGCGTCGTCTTCTTGTAGCTCAGGAGCATCTACAACCCCTATGCATTATGGGGCTTGTAGCCCGACATGTACTTTATGGGGGAAACGAAATCTCCCCCTATGCCTCTGCGCCATCAGAGTACCGTCTCCCTGAAATTGGAGGACAAGTTCTCAATCATGAACAACGGCGTCAGGCTCGCATGTCGGTGGGTTTTTCCCGCACTCAAAGGTCGGAGCCTGTGGAGGGACGCATCATAGGATCCCCTTTACGCCTCACCAATCCACTTGACCCTGACGATACGGGATCTCCTGGGTATCACCTTCTGGACGAGTTTCCGGTGAATTTCGATCGTGAAAACAGATAGGGTGTTAGAATAGTGCGCTCGCTGTCCTTACGTGTATCCAGCGAGTATGTATCTTTCTATTTGTACTATCGATTAGTAGTTGTTGATCCAGATGTGTTTCTTTTGCAAAGACTTTGGTTCAGGTAGTTACCATTTGCCTACGGGCCTTTATGGATGTAATCGCTCTAGAAAACTGCGATTTAAGTATTGGATTTTGTACTGGCCTTAGTGCCTTTGTACCCCTATTTGGCTTTGAGTTCTTGTGCCTTATTTACCCTCATGCATGAATAATTTCTTATAAAATGTTTGCTGTCTCTAATTTGGATTTCCTCTAAAAAGTAAGTACCCTAGCCCTGTTTCTCTAATTGTCCTTGTCACCTCAGGATGACAGGGCCTAACACGCGTTCGAGAACTCAACAACTAGAGGAAGGGTCACCACCTCCTCGGGCTCGCTCTATCAATGAGCTTTACGCCCAGGGAAGAGCAAACGAGCCCCCTCGTCGGCAAAATCAGCAAAATGACCATGCGGAAGAAGTGCTTCCACCACCTCCCACGATGGCTGAAGTACTGGCTCAGATCGAGAGGAACCGCATGGATCAGACGCGGATTCTCGAAGCCATTGCTCGCAACACCTCTCCGGCTCCCGTCGCATCTGGGGGAGCGGGAACATCCAGGACACGTGGAGGGCTCGCTGACTTTCAGCGAACCAATCCTCCCACCTTTTCTAGCACCAAGGATCCCATGGAGGCGGAAGATTGGCTCCGCACCGTGGAGAAAAAGTTAACTATCGCACAGTGCACCGGTGCTGAGTGGGTCCTTTTCGCCAGCTATCAGCTGGAGGGCGCGGCAAGTGCATGGTGGGATAACTTTTCCACCATGCAGCCCGACGGAGACATCCCATCATGGGATGAGTTTAAGGCGGCCTTCTGTGAAGCTCACATTCCGGAGGGAGTACTACTGATCAAGCAGCAGCAATTCCTAGCCCTCAAGCAAGGGAAGAAAACTGTCACAGAGTACTTACACGAGTTCAACTTCTTGGCTCGTTCGCCCCTGATGATGTCTCTATCGATGCACGCCGAGCAGAGCCAGGTTCACCAACTACCGGAAGAAATGCAATTAGCTCTTGCGGTCCATGATTTCCGCAACTTCCAACACCTGGTCAATAAGGCTATAGTGGTGGAACACAAAAGCATGGCCGTGGAAGAGTCAAGAAAGAGGAAGAAGGCCGCTCAAATTTCAGCAGGCGGCAGTTTTTCTAGGCAGCGTGTCGGACAGCCCCAAGCACCCCGAGCTCCAGCTCCAGCTCCACCGAGGCCACAAACCTTTGTACCAAGGCCTCCCCAACCTTTTGTGCAACAAAGGAGCGGGAGCATGCAGCCCCCGAACAGCGTCCATGTCCGGCCAAGTGTTACGTGTTTCCATTGTGGACGCCCGGGGCACTACGCGCATCAGTGCTTGGCAAAAGCGCGTGGGATGCCGCGGGTCTATAATGGTTCCACCCCAACTCCTACCCTGGCTCCGGCAAGACCTTCACCACCGTCAAGGGCTGCATCCACACCTCCCCAAGTCACTGCGCGTGGTCGCATCAACCACGTCACTGCAGAGGAGGCAACAAACGCACCGGACATCGTTTTGGGTACTCTCTTGGTTAATTCCAGCCCGGCTACTGTCTTATTTGATTCTGGGGCATCTCATTCATTTATCAAGAAATCATTTGCTGCACTCCATCAAATTGAAATTGTGGATTTCATGGGGATATGTTCCAGATCTTAGGATGATGTGACAATTGGCAATGGCGTTTACGGTTTGTCGTTTCACGTGTTTTCGACAAAGTTACATACTTACTAGACAGGGGCGGTCCGACCGGTCCTTGCACGGCGGTCCGACTGGTCCCAAATCGGTCGGACCGGCCATGTGGGGCGGTCGGACCGGCCATGTGGGGCGGTCGGACCGGCGGTGACCTAAAAGTGGTCAAAATGAGCTGGGCCAAAAATAGGTGTTGTAGGCAAGTGAGGGGATCCCAATGCACTTGGTCTCATAATTTTTGGAGTCTCCAGTAAGAAGTTCTATTGGATTTTAATTTCCAGAAGGTTTGAATTTGGGGTATGAATTTGGCTAAGTCCCAAGGCGGTCCGACCGCTCACGAGGAGCGATCCGACCGCCAAGGCGATCCGACCGCTCACTGGAGCAGTCAGACCGGTTTTGACTTGATCATCGGCCAACTTCGTGGCGATGTTGTTGTGTTAGGTCAAGTACATGGATTCCATGGCATATGTTTTGCATGATGCATGTTTTGACTAACATGGGTCAAGTTTTGAAGAACTTATTCCCGAATTCGTGTTTTCTTGTCTATGGTTGTGCAGGTTGCTTGGTGGTCAACGACGGTCAACGGCGAGGAGTATCGGGACTAGACTTAGAGAGTTGAGGTCCAGAACGATCGACGATGCCGGGTGAGGTCAATGACTCAAGCGTGACGCAAGATGGACAAGGGTGATCTATTAGCAAATCCGAGGCGCAAGATGGCGCTAGGTGAAGCTGTTTAGATCAAAAGGTTAAAGACGGCGCTTCGCGAAGCGTGCGTGTGTGACCCGTTTGTTAGTGGGCCTTAACGGGAGCCCAAGAGAGTCAAACCCTAAGAGTTTTAGGCCTCCACTATAAATAGGAGGAGATGGTGGCTGCACCTTGGTCTCTCTCGCCTTTTTATGTTTCAAAACCCTAATTGTCTTTAGGGGAGTTGAGGTGGAGGCTAGGGCTCTTGATGGTTTGTGGTGAATTTCGTGATCTTTGATTGTCCACTGATCCATGATGGTGTGGATGTAATCCAACATCAATCACGAAATCAATCTATGCAAGGTTTGCTTGAGATAAGTCTCTTTTCGTTCTTGCTTTCAATTTCGTGTTTTTAGGGCTTTCTTTGATCCGAGAGTTTGTGATTGATTCTTTCACGTGAATTAGCTTGCTGTGATATGTGTGAATCTATCTAGCATCTTCTTGATCATCAATCACTCACGAACAAGCTTTAGGATCAAGTTTTCGTTCTTGCCCGGTTTTAAACCTTCTGTTATTCAATTGGCAATTGTTCAGGATCTCTCCAAGAATTATCATTATATTCGATTGGAATAGGTCCCCAATAGCATAGAGAAGGTGTGTGCAAAGTTTTGTGAAGTTTGGAGTTAAGAATCAAAAGTTTGACCTAATTGCATCTTCGTTATCGGGCTGTTTTCACTGTTTCAGATTGGTTCTGTAGACTGCCGGTCCGACGGCCCGTCACCACCGGTCCGACCGATTTCGGAGCGGTCCGACCGCCAGTACAACAGCGGTCCGACCGCCCGGCAATCGGTCCGACCGGTTCGATCTGAAGGTCGACCGCCAAGCTTGTGCCTTTTCAATCTTAGTTGATTTTGCTGTTTTACTTTGGGGATTAAATTGAATTCAATACTAGTCTTCCGCTGTACTTGTATATTGATCTTCATAGCTTCTTAATAGCTACTGGAGTGAAATTGTATTGAGTTCATAATTTATGAAAAAAGTGAGCGTGCTCCTATTCACCCCCCCTCTAGTCGCCTTTTCGGTCCAACAAGTGGTATCAGAGCCCGGTTAGTTCAATCTTGATCTTAACCGGTCACTGAACTTTGGCGATGGATAGATTCTCTACAAAACCGCATATGTTCAATGGACAAGACTATGCCTATTGGAAGAATCGTATGCGAGTATTCCTTGAGAGCGAGGGACAAGCTATGTGGGACGTTGTTCGATCCCCGCTCATTATTCCCGAGGTTGAAACTCCCATACGTGGTTCTTTTGGCTAACAACAACAAGGCCAAGAATCTTTTATATGGTGCGCTTGGTAGACAAGAATATGATAGGATTTGCAATTTTGCATTGCATGCGAGATTTGGAACACTCTCGAAACATATCATGAGGGTTCGTCCCAAATTAAGAAAGTCGCCAAACAATCTATAAGCGTGATTATAACAAATTTGAGATGCGTCCTGGAGAGAGCATCGATGACATTTTCAGTTGTTTTAATAAAGTGATTAATCAAATGAAAGTCGTTGATATTGAATATTCTCAATCTGAAAATGCCACCCACCTCTTGGCCGCAATCAACACCAAGGAGTGGGAGATGAAGGCTCTTGCTATAGAAGAGAATGTTGATCTTTCAAGTCTTACTTTAGAATTGCTTTATAGTAAACTCAAGACTCATGAAATTAAAAGAGTTGATCATCCCAAGAAAGATAATTTAGCTTTGGTAGCGAGATCCTCTCAAAAGGCTTTTGATGACTCTTTTGAATCTTCTTACGGATTTTTATTTGCTTGTTTATCGCTATTCATGAAGAGGAGCTTGAGAATATCCACGAGGTTGAGTTAGCCCTTTTAGCTAAAAAATTCACACGGGCTTACAACAATGTGAGAAATAAAAGAGAGGTGGTTCACACTTGCTATGAGTGTGGAGAGCTTTACCACATCAGGCCAATTGCCCCAAGCTAAAAGGTAAGGGTAAGCACGGGGAGGAGAAGGCGACTTGGAAGAAGCCTCATGAGAAAAACTCTGAGTATGATGTTGTCAAGCTCATAAAGGCCGCTCACCGGGTCCTTGCCGCTTTTGGAGAGCAATCCGTTAGCGATGTGGACTCGGGAGCGAAGAGGATAAGAAAGGAAGGCCAAAGACTTCACCGGCATGTGCTTCATGGTGACACAAGCGACATTGATAATGATGAGGTATCTTTTTCTTATGATGAGCTTTCTGCTAAATATAATTCTATAGTTGAGCAAGTGCTTAGTCAAGATGAAGCGCTAGAATTTGTCATGACTAAAAATAAGAAACTAGAGTCAAAAATTGGTAAACTAAAACTAGAACTTACAAATGTTAAGACTCTTGAACCTGATGAATGTTTATCTTGTCATGATATGCACTCAGAATTGGCTAAACTGCAATCTGCTCACAATATTGCTTTACAACAACTTGAAAATGCTAGATGTGATTGATTAAATCTGCTCCTTGTGAAAAATGTTTAGAGTCTAGCAAGTTGATTGCTTCTGATGTGATTGATTCTAGCCCTTGCACGTCATGCTTAGAAAAAGAACGTGAAATCAAAGATATCTTAGAAGCTGCTAGAGTCAAATATGCTAAGCTTAAGGACAATATTGAAAATACTACTTGTGCTTCTTGTTCCACTCTTAAGCTTGAAATTGCTTTATATAAGGAGAAATCTATGGATAAAACTTGTGATGCTTGTGTTAGTTTAAGAAAAGAAAATGCTTACCTTCATGATACATTAGAGAAATTTTCTAAAGGTAAGAAACAATTAAACATGATTCTTGACAAGTCTAAAACTCCTTATAAGAAGCAAGGTTTAGGATTCAATTCTTTTCAAGACAATTCAAAGCCAAAAGTCATTCAAGTCTTGGAAAAAGGTTTAATTGAATTCAAAACCCAACCTGCAAAAACATCTTTTAAATCTGCAGGTTTTGCCCAACCTTGTATTAATTCAAATGGTGCTTCTTCTAGTGGTACCAAGTACCATTGCACTTATTGCAAGAAAGGTGGGCATTTGATTGAATTCTGTTGGCGTAGGTTGAAAAATGATAGGAAAAATCTTGATAGAATCTCATTCAGGCAACCTAGAGCTTTTATGAGACATGGTAACACTGAAAGGAATAAACCTGGATTAGGATTTTTCTCACATGCTAATCATCATGCTTCTACATATCCTAATTCTCATGTTCTTGAGTCACGGTCGATCATTGGTGGTCACCGGTCCGACCGATTTGGTCACGATCGACTTGACAAAGACAACGTCGGCCGACCGCCGACGATTTAATTCCCATGTTAACTTAAACATTGCTCATAACAGAATTTTAGATGAAATCAAGGATAACACTTCTGCTTTGCATACTACTCGCAGACGTGTGTCTCGGTACTGGGTTCCCAAGTCTTGTTTAACTAACTTGATGTCGAGACACATCGTTCTTCTGTGCCTTGATTTTTCAGGATTGCCGCGGAAAGAGGAAGGGCACGTGCTTTGTCGACTCCGACTGTTCACATCATATTGCCGGAGACTCAAGATGGTTCACCTCCTTCACGCGGTCGACGGGTTTCAAGCATCTCCGAGAACTTCCCATCGCCAGGCCGTTAAGCTCTTATTCAGGTACTTACACTCTACTCTCTTTGTATGGCATTTGATATTCATGTTCTTTATCCTTGTCCATTCGGTGGTTTTCTTATCCTAATTGTGCGGGCTGTCGGCTAGATAGGAAGAGTACCTCAGGCGCTTGTCACCCACTAGATTCTTCTCTTGTATCTTGTTTTTATCCTCACCAAATCTTTAGACCCAACTAGGTTTGCCACCTTGAGAAGCGAGTTAGGGGTTATTTATCCTTATGGGTTGGTTTGAGGGGGAGTTTGATCTTTTCTGATCTTTCCTTGTTCTTTTGATCTTTTATTGTTCTTTTTCTGAACTTAGTGATCTTTTTGAACTTTTTAAGTTTTTAGGCTTTTTATTTGCATCTCATTGTATCATATTGCATTCATATGAAAAATCCAACAAGTGGTAACAACAAGTGGTTCTGACAAGTGGTATGAAAAATCCAAAAGATGCATTGTAATATAAGATTTTCTGCTTATCTTTTAAAATTGATGAAGCTTTGCCTATTACCTTTTGGAGCTCTTGTATCTCAATTCTTGCTCAATGTCATGTCTAGTTCTTTGACTTGCTAGAATTATCATGCTTTTACATGTGTAGCTAAGTCTTTGCTATATGAGCTAGAACTTTTTAAACAACTCAAATTAAGAAATTGCAATTTGTGAATGTTTTAGCGAGTTGCGCAATTAGTGCTCCTCTTGTGACATTGGCCCTGTCAGAATTGCTTTGTTAGCTCTTTGATCTAAAATTGACCACTACTTGAGCTTTTGTGTTCTTGAGATTCTAAAACTGCTCATGTGAAAAATGAAAATCAAGATTGTCTTATGCTTAAATTGTGCCAAACTATTCTTACGAGACTGCTTGTCAAATGACATGAACTTGGAGATAGTTTGATGAACCAGACGATCTCATGGGGACTGCTTGTCAGAAATGACATGAACCTCAAGATTTGTCGCCCGGTAGAAGCTTAGAAAGAGTTTGTGGATGGCTCCTAGTCCGGGATCTTCTTTACTAAGATATACCTTTAATCAACTTTTGGTGAAGCTTAGGATGAGTTTGTGGATGGCTCCTAGTCCGGGATCTTGTCACTAAGTTAGATCATTAGTCAACTTCAATATTCAATGCAAATGAGAAAAATGTTGACAAATGGGCGTTTACAAAATATTGAGCAAAATGATTCAATACGGGACTTGATTGACTCTTAATGTGGTCTTTGTTAGATTTTTGATCTCACTTTGACATTTTGACATGGCCAATTTCACTTTAGGATCCTGTTGATGAACTTTTTGAATTTGAAGCGTTGCTTAAATTGATCAAATCTATCGCTTTACTTTTGAGCCTTTGTGCTTAGCTTTGATATATATGTCTTACCATGATCTTGCTAATATTGTCGGGCTTGATATCTTTGTTTGTGCAATATTAGAGATACTAGCTTGTTCTTTTGGGTAATCTCCAAAGCTTCTTGTAATCAAAAATTGAAAAATACAAAAATTGAAGCCACTCCATTGCACTTCATGCATATTCCTCTTTATGCTTCTTTTGTTTCTGCTTCTTCCTTTATTCTATATTTATTATCTCTGGATGAGAGGAAGGCGTGATTCCTTGATGAATCCATTGTCAAAGGGGGAGAAGATGTGTTAAATGAGAAGAGAAGATGTGTTAATAAGAAGATATTTCTTTATTGGGGGAGAAGTTTATACAAAGGGGAGAAACTGAAAATTTGAAAATTGAGGATCATAGTGAGGGGGAGTTCTTGAGTTGCATTCTTATTGTCTTATTGAATATTCTGAACTTGAATTGCATTCTTTTATCCTCAATATGATCATAGGTCAATTGAACAATTGTTCTTTCATATGGACCTCATGTGAGAATTTTGACCCTTTTCTGGAAATCAAAATTTTTATGCTCTCTTTTGCCTTATCTCACATGCCTATACTATTCTGATGCCAGCTTGGTCATTTTCATTGCTTTTTCTTGCTTATGGACCAAATTGTGCCTTTGTGCGAAAACTGCGAGTAAACTCGTTTTCAAACCTCTTACTTACATTTTCTGGATAATTGCCAATGTGTTCATCAAGGGGGAGATTGTGGATTTCATGGGGATATGTTCCAGATGTTAGGATGATGTGACAATTGGCAATGGCGTTTACGGTTTGTCGTTTCACGTGTTTTCGACAAAGTTACAGGCTTACTAGACAGGGGCGGTCCGACCGGTCCCAAATCGGTCGGACCGGCCATGTGGGGCGGTCGGACCGGCGGTGACCTAAAAGTGGTCAAAACGAGCTCGGCCAAAAATAGGTGTTGTAGGCAAGTGAGGGTATCCCAATGCACTTGGTCTCATAATTTTTGGAGTCTCCAGTAAGAAGTTCTATTGGATTTTAATTTCCAGAAGGTTTGAATTTGTGGTATGAATTTGGCTAAGTCCCAAGGCGGTCCGCCGCTCACGAGGAGCGGTCCGACCGCCAAGGCGGTCCGACCGCTCACTGAGCGGTCGACCGGTTTGACTTGATCATCGGCCAACTTCGTGGCGATGTTGTTGTGTTAGGTCAAGTACATGGATTCCATGGCATATGTTTTGCATGATGCATGTTTTGACTAACATGGGTCAAGTTTTGAAGAACTTGTTCCCGAATTCGTGTTTTCTTGTCTATGGTTGTGCAGGTTGCTTGGTGGTCAACGACGGTCAACGGCGAGGAGTATCGGGACTAGACTTGGAGAGTTGAGGTCCAGAACGATCGACGATGCCGGGTGAGGTCAATGACTCAAGCATGACGCAAGATGGACAAGGGTGATCTATTAGCACATCCGAGGCGCAAGATGGCGCTAGGTGAAGCTGTTTAGATCAAAAGGTTAAAGACAGCGCTTCGCGAAGCGTGCGTGTGTGACCCGTTTGTTAGTGGGCCTTAACGGGAGCCCAAGAGAGTCAAACCCTAAGAGTTTTAGGCCTCCACTATAAATAGGAGGAGATGGTGGCTGCACCTTGGTCTCTCTCGCCTTTTTATGTTTCAAAACCCTAATTGTCTTTAGGGGAGTTGAGGTGGAGGCTAGGGCTCTTGATGGTTTGTGGTGAATTTCGTGATCTTTGATTGTCCACTGATCCATGATGGTGTGGATGTAATCCAACATCAATCACGAAATCAATCTATGCAAGGTTTGCTTGAGATAAGTCACTTTTCGTTCTTGCTTTCAATTTCGTGTTTTTAGGGCTTTCTTTGATCCGAGAGTTTGTGATTAATTCTTTCATGTGAATTAGCTTGCTGTGATATGTGTGAATCTATCTAGCATCTTCTTGATCATCAATCACTCACGAACAAGCTTTAGGATCAAGTTTTCGTTCTTGCCCGGTTTTAGACCTTCTGTTATTCAATTGGCAATTGTTCAGGATCTCTCCAAGAATTATCATTATATTCGATTGGAATAGGTCCCCAATAGCATAGAGAAGGTGTGTGCAAAGTTTCGTGAAGTTTGGAGTTAAGAATCAAAAGTTTGACCTAATTGCATCTTCGTTATCGGGCTGTTTTCACTGTTTCAGATTGGTTCTGTAGACTGCCGGTCCGACCGCCCGTCACCACCGGTCCGACCGATTTCGGAGCGGTCCGACCGCCAGTACAACAGCGGTCCGATCGCCCGGCAATCGGTCCGACCGGTTCAGTACAGAGGTCAGACCGCTAGTACTTGTGCCTTTTCAATCTTAGTTGATTTTGCTGTTTTACTTTGGGGATTAAATTGAATTCAATACTAGTCTTCCGCTGTACTGGTATATTGATCTTCATAGCTTCTTAATAGCTACTGGAGTGAAATTGTATTGAGTTCATAATTTGTGAAAAAGTGAGCGTGCTCCTATTCACCCCCTCTAGTCGCCTTTTCGGTCCAACAGAAATGCTTACACTCCAACCGCCCTATCGCATACAGTCTCTGGGATCGATTTTTCAAACCGATCAAGTATGCCGGGACATAAAAGTACAAATCCAAGGAATTGACTTCTTGGCCAACCTAATAGTGATAAATTCAGTAGGCATAGATGTGATCCTAGGGATGGATTGGCTGACCAAGAACCAAGGGAAAATCGACTGTGCTAGGCGGTCTATTTCCGTCACAAACGAAGATGGCAGTCAAGTCATGTTTTCGCCCGTTCTGGGCAATTCTCTCCTCTATGCCTTGGAGGCTAATATCCCTTTTGAATTAGGGAAGGTACCAGTGGTATGTTAATATCCCGATGTATTCCCTGAAGACCTTCCAGGCATGCCTCCCGACCGGGAAGTGGAATTCGTTATTGAGCTTGCACCCGGTACTGCCCCGATTTCAAAGCGGCCATACCGGATGCCTCCAAATGAGTTGGTAGAGTTAAAGGAGCAACTCAAGGAGCTCCAAGATAAGGGATTCATCAGACCAAGCTTCTCACCTTGGGGATGCCCGGTTATTTTTGTTAAGAA
Source organism: Hsuehochloa calcarea (assembly GCA_036346395.1). Classification (NCBI taxonomy): domain Eukaryota; kingdom Viridiplantae; phylum Streptophyta; class Magnoliopsida; order Poales; family Poaceae; genus Hsuehochloa; species Hsuehochloa calcarea. The sequence continues at coordinate 28,790,650 of CM070603.1, read as the reverse complement.
GAAAGATAAGAGTCTCAGGATGTGTGTGGACTACCGTCCGTTAAATGAAGTCACTATCAAGAACAAGTATCCGCTTCCGCGGATTGACGATCTATTTGACCAGTTGAATGGAGCCCAAGTATTCTCCAAAATTGATTTGAGGATGGGTTACCATCAAATTAAGGTCAGAGCCGAAGATATACCGAAGACGGCTTTCTCCACTCGTTACGGGTTGTACGAGTACACTGTTATGTCCTTTGGACTGACCAATGCTCCCTCCTACTTTATGAACCTAATGAATTCGGTTTTTATGGAGTATTTGGATCAGTTTGTTGTCGTATTTATTGATGACATCCTTATCTACTCCAAGTCCGATGGAGAGCATGAGCAGCATCTACGACTTGTGTTGGAAAAACTCCGTCAACATCAACTGTATGCTAAATTTAGCAAATGCGAGTTCTGGCTTCGCGAAGTCAGCTTCTTGGGCCATGTTCTGTCCAAGGGTGGTGTCGCTGTCGATCCTAGCAAAGTCCGGGATGTGCTAAATTGGGAGCAACCCAAGAGCGTCACCGACATCCGTAGTTTTCTTGGGCTTGCAGGGTATTACCGCAGGTTCATCAATAATTTCTCCCGTATTGCCAGGCCCATGACCCAACTTTTGAAAAAGGAAAAGAAGTTTGTCTGGTCGCCTGAGTGTGCAGTTAGTTTTCAGACTCTGAAGAACCTCTTAACCCAAGCCCCGGTGCTTATCTTGCCTGATATTCACAAGAACTTCGACATTTATTGCGATGCTTCTCAACACGGGATCGGATGTGTCCTTATGCAAGAAGGTCATGTGGTGGCATATGCGTCAAGACAATTGAGACCGCATGAAGCCAATTATCCCACCCATGACTTGGAGCTTGCAGCAGTAGTCCATGCACTGAAGATTTGGCGACATTACCTTATCGGTAATCGTTGCGAGATCTACACCGATCATAAGAGTCTCAAGTACATTTTCACTCAGGCCGACCTGAACCTAAGACAGAGAAGATGGCTTGAGTTAATCAAGGACTATGATATGGGGCTCCATTATCACCCAGGGAAGGCCAATGTGGTGGCCGACGCATTGAGTAGGAAAACCCAATGCAACTGTTTGTCGGTAACTCCCTTTTCGGCAGGACTGTGTGCTGCCATGCAACGTCTGCACCTGGGAATTATTGAGGAAGGTACCCTTGCTGATCTCAAGGTAAATTTCACCTTAGAAGACCAGATAAAGGAAGCCCAAAAGACCGATATGGAAGTCGCCCAAATTCGGGAAGGAATGAAGAAGGGTAAGGCCAAATGTTTCAACCAAGATGCTGAGGGCACCCTACGATTCGGAAGTCGTTTAGTAGTGCCATCCAATGGCAACCTGAGAGAATTGATTCGTAAGGAAGCTCATGATTCGCGATTCTCTATACATCCGGGGAGTACCAAGATGTACCATGATTTGAAGAAACAATTGTGGTGGAGCCAGATGAAACAACAGATCGCGCAATATGTCGCCGAGTGTGACGTATGCCAGCGGGTCAAGGCTGAGCACTTGAAGCCAGCAGGTACTCTGCAACCCTTACCTATTCCCCAGTGGAAATGGGAGGAAGTTGGGATGGATTTTATCTCTGGACTTCCAAGGACCCAAACTGGTTCCGATTCTATATGGGTAATCATTGACCGGCTAACAAAGGCTGCTCACTTCATTCCTGTAAAGACCACGTACCCTGTGGCTAAATTGGCAGAGCTCTACATCACCAGGATTGTGTGTCTCCACGGAGTACCAAAGGTGATTGTTTCGGATCGCGGAGCGCAGTTCACCTCCCACTTGTGGGAATGCCTCCATCAAGCAATGGGGACCCATCTGTCCTTTAGCTCTGCTTACCACCCTCAAACCGATGGACAGACTGAGAGGGTGAACCAGGTACTGGAAGATCTTTTACGAGCATGTGTACTATCCTATAGCAAAAAATTGGGAAAAATGCTTACCGTTCGCAGAATTCTCCTACAACAATAGTTATCAATCCAGTATTAAGATGTCACCATTTGAAGCATTGTATGGAAGGGCTTGTAGGACACCTTTGAACTGGTCTGAAACCGGGGAAAGGCCATTTTATGGCCCAACCTTGGTAGAGGACGCTAAAGAACAAGTTCGCATCATTCGTGAACGGCTTTGTACGGCACAATCTCGTCAGAAGTCCTATTCTGACCGCCGTCGTCGTGAGTTGAGCTTTGAGGTAGGTGATTTTGTTTACCTCAAGGTTTCACCGATGAAAGGAACCCATCGTTTCCAAGTGAAGGGTAAATTGGCACCCCGCTATATCGGGCCTTACCAAGTCCTAGACAAACGGGGCTCGGTGGCGTATCGACTCAAGCTTCCAACCTCCCTATCAGAAGTGCACGACGTCTTCCATGTATCCCAGCTGAAAAAGTGCCTCCGTGTTCCAACTGAGGTCACCGAGTTGAGTAACCTCGACCTACAACCCGACCTTACTTATCGGGAGCACCCGATTCGCATCCTTGAAGAGGCCGAGCGTAGAATGAGAAAAAGTAACATCAAATTCGTCAAGGTTCAGTGGAGCAACCATTCCAAGGAAGAAGCCACCTGGGAACGGGAAGATCGAATGCGGGCCGAATATCCCGATCTTTTTCCTTCGGCATGAAGTGCCTTCGTATTATGAAGGAGAGGTTAAACAAAATAGTGGAATGAAATTACTATAAATAGCCTTTTAGGTGACCCGGGTAGAATGTCGTAACTCTTTCTTTTAAGGAAATCAAGACAACAGATGTTGTATCTTCTTTAGAATCTTACATGCCTACTTTCCGCTCTACCCAGATCTCGGGGTCGAGATCTTTTGTAAGGGGGGGGAGATTTGTCACATCCCCAAATTAATAAAAAAGATTACTATGCATCTCATTAGCATGCATCATGTTTTTTCAAGCATTTTTATCATACACTGCATTTGGAAAAGCTTATTCAAATATATGAACCTACTCTTACACAAATAAATCCTAGAGAAAACAATATAAAAAACTTAGGATCATCCTTGTGAAACAATTTATTCAAATACTATTTTAATTATCATGTATTAATATAATTTTTCCCAAAATTTTTGGAACCCAATATGAACCTCATAAATTTCAAACTCTATTATCAACTTATGCTTTTGGGAATTTGTAATATACCAAATAAATAATGAACAGTGGGTTTTTCAAATTTTTCTGGATACTAGGTCACCCCAGGGACCTCCCTGATTTATTTCACCTTTTTATAAATTTTATTGCTATATTTTGGAGTCTGGTCAAACTAGGAGGTTTAAAATTCAAATCTGGTCAAATAGGAGCACTGTTCCTCGGGCTCAAACCCAATGCACAGTAGTCCGACCGAGCCACTTGGCGAGCCGTCCCAACCAAACCCTCTCGGTTGCTGACCCTCCGATCCAGATCCATCGGCTGATCTCCTCGCGCGCGCGCCCGCTCGTTCCGTCTCTCTCTCTCTCTCTGCCACTGGGGCCCACCTCCTGTCGCCTTCGTCTACCTCGCGCTGGCGCTCGCGCAGAAGCCAAGCGCGCCATGCTCTGCTGAGCTCCGTCGACGCCGTGACCGCACCGCCCAAACTGACCAGTCCCCGAGCTTCACTAGCTCACGCCGCCTCTGTTCCGTCCCTCGGTTTCGTTTAAGCCACCTCGTGCCCCTTACTCTTGGCCATTCTTCCTCTCGGCACTAGAGGAAGGAGAAGCTTGTGTGCTTCGGCTCTCGGGTAAGCCTCGCGTTTTTCCCCTCCCTCTTCAATTCCGACCAATGGCCATTCCATTTTTGCTAATGCCAAGCCTTACCGTGCCATGTAGCTCCCGGAACGCGACCGTGTCTTCCTCCGCTCCGGTTCACGCCCAGAGCTTGCACATGAGGACACTGCTGGGCTATCTTCGCCTCCGGTGAGATACTTTCTAACTCCAGCGCGTCACATTATGTTTTTAAGTTAGAGTATGAGTTCCCCTCACCCAATTTTGGCAATGCACGACAGGAGCTCGTGAATTCAAAGATTGGTCCATTTTCGGCCAAAAACCGAACTCTTCGTCTCCCACTTTGATCCGGTAAGGCATTAGTCAATTCTTTGCTACCAAAGCACAATCTTGAGATCTTTGAGCTATCCCGAAGCTTCATTGTCTTCCTTGTTGCTCAGGGTGTCTCCTCCTCGTTGAACCGCACCGTCGCCGTGGACCTCACCGTCGCCAAGCTAGCTCCAGCCATCCACTCTTCTCTCCAACACTCAGGTAGCTCCCCAGTAGTCCCTAGATGCTCAGGCACCCGCATTTGAACCGCTGCGGAGCATTATCTAGCTGCTACATGTTTGCCGTGTTGTACACCGCCGCTCCTCTCCGACGAGCAGCGCAAGACAGCCACCTCAAGGGTCGCCACCACCACCCAAAGTTGCGCAAGGTTATTGCGTACAGAGCCGCCGTGGCCGGCCTCGCCGTGGCGTAGCGAAGCGCCGCAAGCCGCCGCAGCGCGACGGCGCGTTGTCGGACGGGCCGACAACTGTAGATCCGTCATTAGGCCTTAATATGCGTTTACTGTTATTAATGGTGTCTTAAGCGAGTATATGAGTCTATGACATGCGGGCCCGAATGTAAATCGAGGTTAAGCCGCGATCGACGGTGGGCCCGCCACTTAAACGCACGATCACTGTGCTGTGAACCGGTCATGGACCCGTGGTCCATGCACTATGTTGTAAGCCGTCTCGCTTACATGCGGGCCCCGCTTGTCAGTCGGGAAATTAAATCCCCGGGGGGTAAATAAGAATTGGCACTGTGACTGGCCCCACATGTCAGTAGCAGCGGCTAGGTGCAGCTCGGTAAGAAAAGTATTAATCGATTAAGAAAATCAGAATGTGTTTATTTGTGAACTGAAAAATAGGATTAACTTACAAAATGCATAACAAATTCATTTGAACCCCAATTGGGATGAAACCAGTGCTGGTAATTTTTATTTTCGATGATCTTTATTTCAAAATAGGTTGCACATTTATCTCTGTAACAGAAAAGATAGATTTGGAAAAATGAGTATTTAATTGATTATCTTTACAATAGAAAAATGGCTATAACTTAGAAAACTCATAACTTTTGCGTGGAGACTCGTAATGAGATGAACTAATTTTTAGTAGACTCACAATAATATTCCCAATTTATCTATGAAATCAATTACCATCCCGCTGTTCTGCAAATTTTTGGTCAAAACTTTAAATTGAATAGAATGCATTTTCGGGACTTACAAACTTCAATTGACCATAACTTTCACCTACTAAATCCAATTGGAATAATTCTTGTACCTATATTCATCTCATGGCATAAACTTTCTACTGTAGAAAAATCATGCATGTTGGAGCACTTTGATTTTTGGGTTATTTCTCGATGTTTATCGATTTTCCCGTTCTATAGATACCGTCGAAATCAACGTAGATTCTTACGCCACCGAGAGTGAACAACTACTTTTCCAGCAAGGCAAGCATCATTTGAACTTTCTTTTGCATCATATTGATCCCAGTTTTCTTACCTTAGTATTTGAAATGCAATGATATTGCCTGCATGCTATTTTTGGTATACTCTTATGTTTTGAGTAGATTAGTTATATCCTATGCTTGATGGTTATCCCTGATATTTCACATACACATATGCTTAAGATAGGTTTGTGATGGTATGATTGTTGTGTGTCAATTGCTTAGCCATTGCGGGTCTAGATAACGCAGTAGATCAATTGACGGGACTAGCTCGTCAATTGTGGGAGACACATAACAATTCTTATTCTTTTATTAATTTTTGTCCAGATTGTTATGTCTGGTTATTTTGGTTTACAACTTGTTATTGTTAAATGGTTTTGGGTCCGGACAAGTGGTTGTAGTGTGGGTGCTGTTATGCACGAGATTCGGGTTTGTGGTTGTCTTGTCTGGACCATTAAGGACCGAGACATGAACGTTACACTCCAAGTACCGAGCGTACTATCACATGCGGTATATGGGTACCGTACGGTTAAGTAAGGGGAAGGTTTTTATTGGGTAAGACCACAGGCGGTGTGAGGACATAGAGACCGTGAAATCCTATGTTCCTTAGGAACCCAGTGTGATATATACTGTGCTTAATGAGCACGATTACCTATGTTGTGGGATGCAACATACTAACTACCTCACACTGGCCACTCCAGCACAACATGTGTGCCCGCTTAGCATTTGCTATATGCTTATGTCTAAGTTGGGATTCCCACATATGGGTGGTCCATCCCAATAGGATTTTCTTGCTAAAAACGACCGTATCTCGATTCTCCCGTAGGCATACCTAAGGAAGTGTGCTATATTCGGAGGCATCTGGAGGCTTACGGGCTAGTCGAGTCATGTGGGTAAAGTAGTACACCTCTGCAGAGATAATCTATTCGAATAGCCGTGTCCACGGTTATGGACAAACACTTGGTTTAAGTATGCTTCATCGTTAGACTTGGAAATTAAAAGTTGACATGGTTATAAATTGGTTACGACATGAATGGGATGTTCGTGTGCTTTAGTTTATCAAAGGGGACAGCCACTTTGGTATTGTTTGATTTATTACATTATCTATGTCTTGTGAAACCCTCTCTTGAATAAATGATTTACAACTTGGCTTTTGAAAACTAGATGGTCTAGGAATGTAAGATGTTGCGCTTTATGCAAAACTAGAACCACTAAAGCTATCCATTGATTGCCCAATATGCATGACTAGTTTTCTTTGTGTAAGACTTGCGAGTGCACTTGTACTCAGCCAGATGTTGGCTGGCCTTTTTGTTTTTCTTTTTCAGGTGAGGACGATTTCGAGCCCGATGAGCTCGTCAGTGCCGATTTAGGCGACACTGACGAGTAGTGCTATCTTTTAACCCCAGTCGGTTGCCTTGGGTTATGGGCATACCTTGCTGGACTTTTGATTTATTTATTTTGCTTCCGCTGTTATTTATCACTCTTATTTGAATTTGGCCGGTCGGCCGTTATGTAATAGTGTAGACTTAACTATTATGTTGTATGTCTTTTGGATTGTTAATGTACGTTGTTGTATGGATGTGATCAACGTTGAATGAGAGTATGAGCGTGTTGGTCGCTGATCTTGGGAGCCAACACGGCCTCATACTCGCTGTTATGAATCCCACTTTAACTTGTCTAAGTGTTGGCTTTGACCGTTTGGAGAACCGATAATCATGTAGTGCTTGCAGAGGAGCAGCGCGCATGATCACCGGGGCTCTAGTTTCGGTCGGGCCTCTCACTTGGATGGAGTTAAGGTGGAATTCATTTACTTGAGGCCCAGAGTTATTTCCTTAAGACCAGGTAAACCTCGGTCTTACGGAAATAACCTGGGGGTCCTCACAAAGAGTGCCCTGACAGCTGACAGACAGAGGAGTATCGTCAGTTGTGTGAACAGAGATAGGAAAAATAGGAGGTCCGACTGAAGTGAGAGATGTGGAATCTGATGTCATGTGGAAAGAGACACTAGAATCAGAACCAAAGAAATACCTGGAGGAGACGTCTGAGCTAGACTGATAGAACCTACTGAACTATGAGGAGAGCTGCTGAAGTAGTGCCTGGAAGAACTGCTAAACAGGGTCACCTCGCTGAGAAGGTCCTGACGTGTTGGTCTGTACTCCTGTCGAGGAGTTAGGGCCTCCCTGCCCCCCCTTGGATCGTTCACCTCCACGCGCCTTGTTCTGCTTTTCTCACACCACACAACGCTGGTAGTCGTGCCCGAAGTTCTTGCAATAATTGTACTGAACCCTAGTTGGTGCAAAAATATGAGCAAAAACAGACACCTGAGAAGGGATTGTAGTCGAAGCAGGAATCGTCGGTGTAGTCGAAGAAGATAGGGTAGCAAATACAGCCGGAACAAACTTTGCTGCTAACTCCCAGCGAAGCTCCTCAGCACGAAGTGTCGAAAGAGCCTCAGTGACTGTCGATCGTAGTGAGTGGCTCAGCAGTTGAGCCTGACAGGCTCAAAGTCTAGGCGAAGACGGCAGACGAAGTCATAAAGACGAAGAAGATCACGATCCGCCTTCTACACTTTATGACACTCCTAGCAAAGCAAAGAAGCCAGCTCATCTAGCTGGTGTAAGACACCGGCCAGGGTTCGGAAGAAGTCATCGACGGAGGAGTCCTCCTGGAGAAGCGTCTCCAACTCATGCTGAAGCGAAAAGAACTGAGCTTTGCTGCTCTGCTGCTATCGCTCGTGCAAGTACTCCCAAATCTGACGAGTGGCGCGCAAACCAACAATGTCTGGCTGGATGGAGTTGTCAACGCTGACCACTAGGATGACTCGAACACAGGTCTCATCAGCACACCAGTACTCAAAAGCGTCTATGGCATACTGAAAGGTCTCATCAGCAGCATCAATAGCAGCAATAGCGACCTCTACCTCCTTTTGGGCGGCCTAATCTTTTGCAGAAGGTGCAGAAGTAGGATGAGACCAGCGCGGAGACGTGGAGGCGCCAGTGGTGGCTCGATGTCTGGACCGGTGACGGCTCGGGCTCGACGTCCACTGGACAGCGACGGCTCAGGCTCGTGGTGCGGCGGCGCTGGGCGTCAGACGGCCAGGAACTCCGACAGTGGCCTGGCTCGGGCTCGGGTGACCGGGCGATACGAGCGCAGCGACGGGGTTCAAGCTCAGGCGACTGGGCGTCGATCGGCAGATGTGCCACAAGTCAGCAACAGAGTTGGGGTGTTGCTCGGCATTGGACGGCATGTGCGTCAGGATGGTAGCGGAAAGAGAGCTAGGTTAGTGCCCTAGCTCTGATACCATGTTATGAATATATTGTATGTATATATTAAAGAGGCCCAATGGACAATATATATAGGGAGTACAAAGAGGTATGACATATATATAGATAAGGATACCATATACAGATAAGGAGATATAAAATGACTCCTATTCTGACACATCTCATCTCTCTTGTTGTTTCCTCTTTTCCGCATCAACTCCCAAGTCATCCTCATTTTCATTTTCATCATCACCATCACTCACACCAATGTCTTCTCCATCAGTAGGTCTGCTTTCATATTTTCCTACTCCATCTGATAGTGAGTTCTCCGTATCTTTTACCTTAACTAACTGGATTTCATTAATTTTGTGTAGCAAATCTAGGTGCTTTTCGATTGCATGTTCCATTACATCAACAAAAATTGTTCTCAAGGTTGCCTAGCACTCATCTACTGTGAGTTTTGACTGAGGAGGCTAATGCTCTTGTGGGTAGAGTTTCATCTGCAAAACATGCTCATTACTGTTGTGAAAAGGAACTATGCATACTTCAATTATCTCCACAATACCAGCCACATGAACCCTCCTTAATTTTGTAGCCACTCGTTCAGCATCATCCCTAGATATTCACATGCAGAAAGAATTAGTGCCTATATCTTGCTAGTATGGTGGAAAATTTTTAGTACAGTTTGTTTGAGATTCTTTTAACTTTTTATCATATTTGATGGGGTATAACAAATACAGGAAAGTTTGGTACAAAATCATGTAAATTACAATAGAAATCGAACTAAGAGTATGAGCCATCTTAAAAGTAAAAGAAAATAGAGCTCACCCAGTCATGTCTTTATGCAGAGGGCACTTTATAAAAAGGCATACTAATATTAGCTGATGCAGTCGTTAGAATCTCTTCTAACCGTGGTACTCCAAGCGTAACATTCTGTCATGGGCATGGGTACTGTTCACCCACAAATAGTTTCCTTTGTTACGAATTAGATTAATTTGGTTAGTTTGGAAGCTTATCTTTAATTAGTTTGGTTCTATAATTTAGAGATTCTTTCCTAGGGGTTAAGTCAAGTTATCTGTATAAAAGAAATGACATTGTATCTTTTTTAAGAAGCAATCAACAATGAAGAAGTATGTCCTAAGTCCCTAAGTCTAGCTCTGGTCTCCCCCCCCCCAGACCGGCTATTCTAGATCCATCTCTCCCCCAACCGGTGCCCTCCTTCACCTAGCGTCGTTCTACTTCAAGTCATCTTACCCCTTGTTGTGCTAGTTCACAATAATTGGTATCAGAGCTAGCACCACGGCCTCTGCTGCTGAGTTGACAGCACCACCGTTGGTTCTGCCACTGCTATCCCCATGGGCGACGTCACCAGAGTCTGGCGCTACGAAGTCCACTGCTTCAGTTGTCCTCTTTGTTGGCGCCACCGTTTTTTTGTCGCTGCCATGCCTATAGGCGATGTCACTGAAGCCAGCCTTGGCGCTGCTTTGGCCTCCTCGAGCTGTTACGAAGGGAGGGTGAAGTTGTCATGGGCATGTAATATTGTTGACAAGCGCGAATAGCACACGAGGTACCATAGCAATCACGTACTTTTCATGTTGGGCCCAGGGTGCATTAGTAGTGGGAAATAGAGGTAAAAATAGTTAGTTTCCTTGTTAATTGGGTTTACTTCTTTAGAGATATATTTTATCTAGTAGAGATAGGTTTTCTTAGAAATAGATATTATTTCTTAGGAGTCAAGTTGGGTCATCCGTATAAAAGGGATAGCATGTATCCAATATCAAGCAAAGATGAATAAACAAGTTTCTAGTCCCTAAAGTCTCGTTGTGGTCGTTCCCTTGACCAGCTATTCTAGATCAATTCCTACCCAATCGGTGCCCTCCTTCACCTAGCGCTGTTCTACTTCAAGTCGTCGCCATCCAACCTCCCTCCAACGGATGTTTACCCCTTGTTGTGCTAATTTGGTTAGTTTGGAAGCTTATCTTCAGTTAGTTTGTTTCTATAATTTAGAGATTCTTTCTTAGGGGTCAAGTCAAGTTATCAATATAAAAGAGATGACATTGTATCTTCTTTAAGTAAGCAATCAACAATGAAGTATTTTCCAAGTCCCTAAGTCTAGCTCTGGTCCCCCCAGGTCAGCTATTCTAGATCCATCTCTCCCCCAACTGGTGCCCTCTTCATGTAGCATTGTTCTACCTCAAGTCGTCGCCGTCCGACCTCCCTCCGATGGATGTTTACCCCATTATGAACGAAGGTTCATAATACATTTATCTCTCCTCTTCCAGCAAGATGAAAAGTGTTGAGATGGCAAACAAAGTATTAGCCATTTTATCACTGAATTTTTAATGAGCCCCTATGTAAGCAGGGCAAACATCCCAAATGAAAAAAAATTGTAGTCAACATAAAAATACAATGCAAGATAGCTTTGGTTGATCTTGGTCAAACAAAAATTAGTTCAAAGAAATGTGGAATGCAAGGTTATTAAAGCGATAAGGCGAGGCGCGACGACTCACCACCTTTCTACCGCCGAAGCGCTCAAGACACGCGGCGAGGCGATGCCATACACGCATCCTAACTTAGTATAGCATCAAATTAAATCAGCAATTTTAGTAGCACATGCATACCTTGATGTTGCTGATTCTTGAGCCTATGTAGCACCCATCCTCTTTCCAATTGCTCTTCTCCCATGTAGCACCCATCTTCTTCGCAAGTTCCAACATGTAGCTTGTTGCAATACATTATAATAATTCATATTTCAATTAATTGAGTAAATATGGACTGAGTGGCATACCTTGTTGATAATATATCATCTCTTCTCTCCTCCCAAGCAACAAGCTACATGGAAATGGGACAACAATGAAGCAAAAAAACTGAGAATTAAATATACAATTACATGAATAATGAGCAACATAACAAGCACGACATAGCCAACGTAAGTCCACGACAATAAAATAAGTCCACAAACTTAGAGTCTAATTGCGTTACATAAGTCCACAACAATAACATGTCCAACTCACTCATCTCTCAAAAGTCATCCATCTTGAACACATCTAAATTAGTAGTAGCATCCATGTTCTCTCTATCACCATCTTCGATTGTTGTCACACTCACATGTCGATTGTCCCAGAACTTGGTTGCACAACAGAGGCTTGGGACTCCTTGTCGGTTGTTGTTACACTAACATCTTCATCTTCTCCTTCATCATCATAATCTAGGAAGAGTGGTCTGCCTTCTTGTACTCCCACAAAGCCTCTCGCATCTCTTTCATGATTGTTGTTGTAGTCTTGCCACATTTGTGAACATCTCCAATTCCACCCGCAAGATGCTCCTTAAACCTTTTGATTTCTCTCGATACCTTCTGGTCACAAAGCGAACATTGCACCAAATCTCGGTTGCCAATAACTGGCCAAAAACCATACTTCCATCCCAAACCATTAGACTTCGCCTTCCGTTTTGGATCAATCTTTGGATCATACACGGACTGGCCTCAGAAGATGCAATACTTGCACTTACCATTTTTTGTGCTTCTGTGTTACAAGAACGTAATTAACACAGTACCAAAATAGACAGTAATACAATCAGTAGTCGGCACAGTAGCAGCTAGCAAACAAATAGCGATGCAAAGCAGAGCAGCGCACGCAGTGACTACTCACTCGCTCCTCCCCTCCTCTCTTCTATTCTCTAGGAGGTGACCCAAGCTCCCCTCTATAACATACCAAAGTTCTGTTACCAAAACTAAAATTAATAAAGTTATTATTTTATTGGATTTTTTGAGTTTTAAAAGTGGTTTCTATCTTTTTTTTTAATTTCCTAGATTTTAAAAGTCGAAAAGAAAATTTATTGAGTTTTCTGGGATTTTCCTGGATCTAAAGTTAAAAAGGAAATTTTAATTGATTTCTTGAATTTTCTGGATTTTAAAAAGGTTTTCCCCCTATTATTTTGAGGCAAAAATAAATTTATTTTCAATGCTAAATACCAACTTTAAGTTGAAAATAATTTTATTAAGTTCAAAATAATGCAAAGAATTTCTATGAATTTTTCTAAAATTTTTGAACTCTATTTGCTATTTTCTAAAAGCCTAATTGAATTGTTGCATTTTCTGAAATTCAAAAAATCAATTTAATTTTTTCTTCTTTCTGGCTGAAATCCCTTTTCCGGTCCATTAGCCCTTTTTCCAGCCCGACCCTTTTTCTGAGCGTAGCCCAGCCCACTGGTCTCCTTCCCTCCCTTTTCTCTCTGCCACCTTCGCCCCACTCGCCAGCCCCTTCTTCGTCTTCTTCTTCCTCCAACCACCAGCGCGTAGCTGCCATGACCGAACCACCGTGAGCTTTGAAATGACCGCGTTTCTTCCCCATTTTCCGCACCAACATGCGCAACATGCCGGGACTGCCACGGGTGGATAACTTCACCAACATCGACGGGTTGCTTGTCATTGGTGGTGGCACGTTCAACGGCCGTGGCGCGTTGTTGTACCCGGATTTGCATCCAAACCCTCTGTATATACCGAGTTAGTCCCATGATCAATAGCTAGCTCACACAGTACAATATCGATGAACATCACATTCGTACATGTGTTGGAATAAAAGAATGCTTAATATTAAATTAACAATCAGAAATAAGCCTTAAGGCCAAATTCTTACATAAGGGGCCAATAGGCCATTGAATTCAAAAGAGTGTATAGTAGTGGAAGATAAGTAAAGCAAAATGGTCCTCCATGATCTGCCACAGGTAATCGACCGGGGCTGCAACCTAATTATCGTTGTCATCTTCATTTCCAAAGTCGGATGCACAGAAGTACCCATACATCGGGTCTTCAATCTCTCGTAGTTTGAATCCACATATTTGAGCAACAATGAGTACGAAGGTACTCAACAAGCCATCACAACAAATGCAGTTGAATAGATGCAAGGCATTCCAAAGTAGAGGTCTTATGGTTATTTTAGCACAAAGCATGTTTTGCTCACATGACATCATTCACACTCTGTTTTCAAGCTCACATGCCTCCTTCCTATTGGGCAAGGCTCTCCACACAACCTCATACCTCTTGAATCGACATCCGTCCAAGTCGATCCAATCCTCTACGCCATATGAGAAACTCTACTGTCATAGTCCCACCTACCAAAACCTCTTTGTTTTCGGTTGTTTGTGTTACCCAAGCCTCTCCTCCACCAAACCACACAAATTGTCCCCTTAGTCCACGGCTTGTGTCTTTCTTGGCTATCCCTCCACTCATAAGGGTTATCAGTGTTTAGACCTCTCCAGTCGCAAGGTCATCACCTCTCGTCATGTTATCTTCAATGAATTTGTTTTCCCTTCTGAAAATCGTCCGACACCTGTTGATCCTTCCTCCCTTAAATTTCTCCTTCACATAGTGTCCACGATGTCTACCACAGTACCGCATGCCACGCCGCCACACTCTGCTCTCGTGCCCTCACACAAGTGATCCATTTTCTTGCCATAGCCCCATCATCGCCTGTCGTGCCAGCCTTTTTCCCTACCACGATAGCTCTTTCTAATGTCGCAGCTTCGCCTGCCGTGGTAGCCACTTTCCCTATCGTGACAGATCCGTCTCCCGCCACAGCTTCGCCTGCCGCTACATCCAATTTTCTAAACGCAACAGACCCTTTTCCCGCTGCGGTAGCTCCTTTTCCCAACGCTGATGCACTAGTTTCTTGGCCATCACCTGGTCCTCACCACATGGTTACTCAGGCCAAACATGGTATTGTCATGCCCATGGATAGATTGAATTTACTTACCACCGGTAATTCCATCTCTCCGATCCCTAAGACTTATTAGAGTGCTCTCTCTGATCCACACTGGCATCAAGCCATGTCCAAAGAGTACAACACTATCATTGATAATCATATATGGTCCTTGGTTCCTTGTCCCCATGGTGCCAACATCGTCACTAGCAAGTGGATTTTTAAGCACAAATTCCACTTCAACGGTTCTCTGGCTCGCCACAAGGCCCGATGGATTGTTCATGGTTATTCTCAACAATCTAGTGTTGACTTTGACGAGAACTTTAGTCCAGTCGTCAAACCCTCCACCATTCGTGTTGTCCTCACTCTCACTGTGTCTTGCTCTTGGTATATACATCAACTCGATGCCAAGAATGCCTGCCTTCATGGCAATCTTGATGAGACCATTTATTGCCAACAACCTTCTGGGTTTGTCAATCCTGATTGTCCTTCTCATATCTGCCGGCTCCACAAATCCTTGTAAGAACTAAAATAAGTACCTCGTCCATGGTACTAGCGGCTTGCCACATACATTCGCCCACTTGGTTTTGTTCCGTCCATATCCGAAACTATCCCAGTGTGATCCGCTCTCCTCATGACTTGTTCCTATCCCAGTGTCAGTACTCCTTCGACCTTTTATAGCGCACTGACATGGCCGAGTGTCACTCCACATCGACACCAGTTGACACTCGTGCGAAGCTATCCGCATTCGATGGTTCTCTAGTGGCTAATCTGACTGAGTATAGGATTCTTGCCGGCGCTCTTTAGTACATCACTCTAACACGGCCGGATCTCGCTATCAGGATCCAAAAATGTAATTCTAGACCCTTTGTGTATAATGCACTAGTTTAGGATCACACTAGTGCATATAGTGTCAACATATATGAATATCGATCCATACAAGAAAAAAAAATAGAATAAATGAGTAATTTGTATAACAAATAACTGTTGTGACCTTAAGTTCAAGTTTACATTTATTAAGCCTCGCGGACTGATAATAAATAAATAAGCAGCGGAACAAATAAACTTCAGCTGAATTCTATCAATTCACTAAGGCAACTGACTGGGATCATAACCTAGCGATCAACACTTCGTAGAACTCTTCCTCAAAGACAGACGAAGACTCCTCCACTTCTGTTGATTGATTATAGCAAGCATGGGTACACAACCGTACTGGCAAGTCATACCATATAATGCAATTTATAGATGATGGCTTATTCCAAAGGAATGGCTTCTGTGATTATTTTGCATAAAAGCAATATTTGCAATTGAATACAAATAATTGATTGAAAAACATGTTTAGAACAAATAACCAGCAGTAGTTTAATAGTTGTTTTCACAAAGACACAAAGCCTAATAAAAATTATTTCACACAACCATATGACTTAGATCACACAACTCCCATCCCAAATATTTTATGAAAATCTAACCCTCGTGTGAAATCCCCGAGCATGTCCATGACCTCAGACGCGGCTATTCGAATAGATTGTTTAACACTTTGTAGATATTGTACATTTTATCCACATGATACAATCAGTGTAGCTAGCACTAATCATAATAAAACTTTTCAGAAACTTCATCTCAAGTATTGACACTCCCGGTATATTTACCGTCGTTCAACCCTTACACGGTGCTTTGTTACGACACACACCGTTGAACAGAGAAGCGACGAACAATCCCGCGATGTGATCTACCTAGTAGTCCACACCTCCACCCATCACTGAGCTCCTAACCTACAACATGAGTTGTCAATGTCAAGACTCCATAACTTACTAAGTTAGGCCCGTCCCTTCAAATATGTGGTTGTACGGAAGGCCCAGTTCAATGGAGTACAAAGTTAAGTCCTTAATTGACCAAAGCAAGACTTTTATTTTCTAACTATGCCACAAAGATTATCATTCTCATTCACAAAGCTCCATCATATCACTTAGTATCCACCACTTGCCTCAGTCCAAATCCTTTCCCACTCTGTTGGTTAAGTGCAACACATGCTATCACAAAATAATAACACATAGCACACAGTTTTACACAAAGTTTCATAGTCACTTAGTCAAATTTATAATTGCAACTCGAATGATACGTGTGACTTGTAGCACGGCTAAGCAATACTATTATTCTAACCAACCCACGTTGGTGCTATGATAATACCAACCAAATAATGAACCAACCTAGGGTGATAAAAGATCATGGTAATACAATAGGCAATGTAGATATAATCAAATGGGTGAATAGCTAAACCCAAAGTATTTAAATAAATACTTAAACTAGAATGTAGTACTTTGAATCAAAGTAGTTTTAAAAATTGGGTTCAACATGATCAAAGGTATAACTTGCCTTGAAATAAATCCTGATACTGGTTTGGTCTTAGTGAACACCTTCTTCTTCAAAATTCCACGAAGTATCAACGTCTAATCGCAAACGAAATAATAAAATAAAATAAATAAAAATAGAGAGAAAAATAACTCCAAAAATTAAATAAAAACCTCAAAAATATAGAGCTCGAATTTAGATGAATTTAAGAATTTGAATGGGCTCAAACGGAGTTCGGATGAAGAAGATATGACTTTTGGAAGTTCTAATTCTAAAGAAAATGCTCAAAAAGGAATTCGAGCACTGTTCACCGAGCACTGTACATCGAGTATTGTACATCGCTTTCGACTGTGCGTACTCAGAAGGAGTTTCGACCACATGGTCGAAAGGTTTCGACTGCATGGTCATAGAAGATTACGACTACCTGGTCGTAGAAGATTACGACTACCTGGTCGTAAAAGATTCTACAGTTCACGTGTTCACGGAATAGAGATCTGGTTGGTGGACTCCACATGGCATAGAAACGGTGTATGGTGGACTGGGTTTACACCATATCGGATCTGGTTAAAGGTTGCGGGGTGCTGACGCGGCTAACCGAGCAGACACGCGAACGGTTCGAGTAGATGTGGCGGTGAGATGGCGGACACGTGCGCCTACGAGTTGATGTGGCACGACACAGGTGCTCACGAGTTGATGTGGCATGACAAGGTAGCACGACACGTCGACAAGACGACAGTGATGCTCCGGTTAAACCGGCAATGGCGAACGGCGGCGCTTCGCCGATGACGGATGCGCGCACTGGGTAGAACAGGTTATTGCGCACATACTGGTACTAGTATTGGCACAGAAGATCATCGGAGTTGGCCGGAATTGGTGACAAAGCGGCGGAGCAGGTGCAGCTGTTGTCAACGACGAACACCGGTGACATCTCGTGATCATGAAGGGGTGATGCAGATAGCTCTGGTGACGGCGAAGATGATGATGTGGTCGACGACGTCTACGCAATTTGAAGAAAATGAGCGGCAGCGATGGAAACCCTAAAACTTCCAATGCGGCGGCGTTAGAGCTTGAGGGTTGCGGCGGATTGGGTTTCGGGATCAAGGCGAGAAGGCGAACCCAGGGGTCCTATTTATAGGCCTCGAGCGTACCGGATTTGGAAATCTTCAAATCGAGTCCGAAGCAAACACGATGCAATCTCGGAGATAGGGAGGGCTACGAGATAAGATTTTAACTAAAATGGGTGCGGGAGAGATAGAGATAAAATCATATGTGTTTTCTAAATATGGTTTAGTTGGAGATATCTCATTGTTGTATGCGGCATTGAGCTCCAACAATGGCGGAAGCGGGCGAAGGCGGCGACTCCGCGAGGAGGACGGGCGCAAGGACGAAGCTATGGTGGGACCCACACGTTAGTGTAACAGATCGGCTGAGCGGTCTGGCCCGCGGAGAAAGGTCGGGAAGGAATGGGCTTCGGCCTGACACTGTTTCTGATATTTTAAATAGATTTTCCTTTTTAGAAATTACATAAAAGACAAAAAGCAAAAAGGAAATAGCAATTGAACTCGAAAAATTTCTGAAAAAAAAATCTAGAAAACATATCCAAGCACGTAGAACCCAAATAAAATAATTTTGACCATTGTTGATGTTGAAATTAATCATATTGAATTGTGTTTGATACTGAAAGTCCATATTAAGTCCATATTAGTATTTTTCCAACTACTAACTATTTAAAAGACTTTTAAAGATCAAAAAATTGGGATGTTACACTCGCCTATGCTATACAACAGGTGTGCATCTACACGCACGATCCTTGTGAGCGTCATCTCGCTCTCATCAAAAGGATTTTACGCTATGTTCAAGGCACCCTTGCATATGGCCTTCAGCTTTACAACACTTCGCTTTCGACATTGACCGTCTATTCCGACGCCGACTGGGTTGGTTGTCTTGATTATCTCTGTTCCACTTCGGGCTACTGTGTTTATCTCGGCAACAACTTGATTTCTTGGTCATCCAAGTGTTACACTACGGTGTCTCTCTCTAGTGCAGAAACAAAGTACTGCGTTTGCCCACACACTTGTCGAATGTTGTTGTCTTCGTCGACTCCTCAAGGAACTTCACCATCCTCTTGTTTTGCCTACTATGGTCTACTGCAACAACATCAGCATCATCTACAAGTCTTCAAACCCAGTTCAGCACCGCCACACCAAGCATATTGAGATCGACATCTATTTTGTTCGCGAGAAGGTGTCTCTCGGTCACGTTTGAGTGCTCCACGTGCCTTCATCACTACAATTTGCTAACATTATGATGAAGGGCCTTCCAACTCAATTGTTCCAGGATTTTCGGAGCAGTCTCTGCGTTCAGCAACCTCAAGATTCGACTGAGGGGGAATGTTAGCGTATCCTTTCTTGATGTACAAGTTGTATATGAGATCTTCTCTTTATGTTTACATGTATAGGAGATTATGATCTCATCTTTCCATAACCATAAGATATGGTTGCTGTACCTGCCGTTTTCACGGTTGTAATCCTATTGCCGGACTGTACCGCATCCGGCAATATATATGATGAGTCGGCCTGGCTGTTTGCCGTGAGCTGTGCTTGCTTCTCTGGATTTCGTTCTTTCAATTACCAACCAACAAAGGGGAAAAAAAGAGGAAAAAAAATCTTTCTTGTATTGGACACTGTGGGATATGGCCTTCGAGATGTATTTCCATATTTCTTTGACTAGCCTCGTGGGCAGTGAAGTTTTTTTTTTTGGTAGCATTTCCTTTTGATCGCTGAGATAAGCATAGGTTCTTATCAAACACATCATGATATTGGAAGGAAAGCCACCATCCCTAGTTTCATTGAGAAATCAACTTATAGTAAAATTAAGATGAGCGCTCTCTGAAACAAGTACTTATCCTCCACTGTCCATGCTAAGAGGAAACAACTCCAAGAATGCCAGGATCATTTTCAGACTAGTTGTCATGCATGAAGCTTTTTTATTAGCCATGTACATTCCAAGTGTACCTCACAGATAGCTCAACCCTGAAAGAGTTGGTCAGACAAAGAGAAAAAAATGAAGCTGTAAATCGAAAATAGAGGACAGGAACACTGCCGAACAGACAACCATAGCCTGAAAATAGCAAAGACCAAATAAGCATGCCATAGCCATAACGAAGATCTCACATGTATATGGTTCCTGCTGAACTGACAACCATAGCCTGAAAATAGCAAAGACCAAATAAGCATGCCATAACCATAACGAAGATCTCACATGTATATATAGCACGACGTTCCAAGTTCCCAGTGGCAAAGAGTAGTGCGGCAAAAATGGCTTTCAGAAACAATGCTATCAGGGTCTTCTTCCTCCTGTTGGTTGTATCCGCCGCGTTTGCTAAGAAGCCGGCAGCAAAGGAGAGCGCTGCTCCGGCGGAAGGAGCCGCGGCAGCATCTGGGCCCGGCGGGTCCTTCGACATCACCAAGCTCGGCGCGACCGGCAACGGCAAGACTGACAGCACGAAGGTAAGAAACGAACCTTTCTGCCGTCACTGGATCCTGCCATTCTTCTGCCATCAATGCCTTCGCTGACGATCACTGCTGCGATCGATGCTCGGTTTCAGGCCGTCCAGGAGGCGTGGGCGTCGGCGTGTGGGGGCACCGGGAAGCAGACGATCCTCATCCCCAAGGGTGACTTCCTGGTTGGACCCCTGAACTTCACCGGGCCGTGCAAGGGCGATGTGACTATCCAGCTTGACGGCAACCTGCTAGGCTCCAACGACCTCAGCAAGTACAAGGCTAACTGGATCGAGATCTTGCGCGTCGACAACCTCGTCATCACCGGCAAAGGCACGCTCGACGGCCAGGGCCCCGGCGTCTGGGGCAAGAACTCGTGTGCCAAGAACTACAACTGCAAGATCTTGCCCAATGTACGTGCATGCACGCACATGTTGTGCATTTGCATTTGTGCATGCATAAGAAACCATTCCTTCGTTCCTTTGTCTCTAATTAACGCTGCTGCGCCGCGTGTACGCGGTGCAGACATTGGTCCTGGACTTCGTGAACAACGGGCTCGTCTCCGGCATCACGCTGCTCAACGCCAAGTTCTTCCACATGAACGTCTTCCAGTGCAAGGACATCACCATCCAGGACGTGACCATCACCGCGCCCGAGGACAGCCCCAACACCGACGGCATCCACATCGGCGACTCCTCCAAGATCACCATCACCGGCACCACCATCGGCACCGGCGACGACTGCATCTCCATCGGCCCGGGGAGCGCCGGCATCAACATCACCGGGGTGACCTGCGGCCCGGGCCACGGCATCAGCGTGGGCAGCCTCGGGAGGTACAAGGACGAGAAGGACGTGACCGACATCACCGTGAAGGACTGCGTGCTCAAGAAGACGACCAACGGCGTGCGCATCAAGTCGTACGAGGACGCGCTGTCGCCGCTGTCGGCGTCGAAGCTGACGTACGAGAACATCAAGATGGAGGACGTGGCCAACCCCATCATCATCGACCAGAAGTACTGCCCCAACAAGATCTGCACCAGCAAGGGCAACTCCAAGGTCACTGTCAAGGACGTCACGTTCCGCAACATCACCGGCACGTCGTCGACGCCGGAGGCCGTGAGCCTGATCTGCTCGGAGAAGCTACCGTGCAGCGGCGTGCAGATGCTCGACGTCAAGGTGGAGTACGGCGGCACCAACAACAAGACCATGGCGGTGTGCAACAACGCCAAGGGCACTGCCAAGGGATGCCTCGAGGCCCTCGCTTGCCTGTGATTTCTCTATTTCTGATATAGTATACTAATTTTCCTTTTTGTTCCGATCCTGTTTCTCTGTCAAGAGAAGAAACAGATCGATCCCGGAGATCATCTATCAGTTTTTCCTATATTGATCTTTCCCCTTTCTGTTAACAAATCCATGTATGTGCCGGCGCGAAGCCAGCAGAACGCGACACGTTCTTAGATCGATCTGATGAGTTAAATTTTGACAATTTGATTTCTCATTTTAAGTTATCGTGCTAGTAGTGTTGCTTTTGGGTATTTCAATTGGGCTGATCCGCTGAAAACCCAAAATCTTCCTTCTCATCCCAGCTATGTTTAATGGAGATTACTAAATAGTACTCAAGTACTTAATTTCTCACCTTGGAAGTACTCGAATTTTGCTCCCTTCGATGTGTGCCGTGACTTATGCTCCTGTGGCTCCAATGACCCCCAACGAGGCTCCGGTAGTGCTCCGGTAAGATTAAGGTTAGGGTTAGGTTCACCGGAGCCCATACTGTAGATTTAAGTGTGAGCGGCGACGGCCACAGACTGGGAGACCGGGTGGCCGGCGAGTGGATCGACAACAAGAAGGGAGGGACGAGTTATAGGGTGGCAGTTGATGATGGGCACACCGGAGATTGCGTCATGTATAGGAAGAGAGGAACAGATGGCGGGAAGTGCAGCGGGTGAGAGTTGAAACGTATCGCGGTGGGCCTCGCTGGTGCCGAGGTGATGGCAGTTTATAAACTTCAAAATATAGGATCAAGCACACATTGCCAACTAGCCAAGGCGCGGTCTGTCGTCCCTTGAGTTTCGACCCCATTGTGTGGCGCGCAACTAGACCAGGCCGACGGCCGACCAGACGGCCCACCCGGCACACACATAGCACCATCCGAATACCACACTACCGTTTTTCCGTCTCCCTCCCCATGTGATAAGATCCGAGCCGCCTCCTTTAACCCTAGCGCCCAAACCCTCCCTACCAGATCTCACGGCGGTGGCCCTGGCCGGCGAATCCCCTTCCCTCTGGCTCCCACAGCGCCGCGGACGCGTCGAAGCTGGCGTATGAGAACATCAAGATGGAGGACGTGGCCATCCCCATCATCGTCGACCAGAAGTACTGCCCCAGCAAGATCTGCACCAACAAGGGCAACTCCAAGGTCACAGTCAATGATGCCACGTTCCACAAATGGCAGGTCTGCCCCCTGCCTACATTAGATTTGCCAATCCATAGGACGTATCCGGTGCCCATCCCACTCTTCTTCGGGTGCTCCCGTGCATCCCTTCTCAAAATACGATGCGGATGTTTATGATTTTTTTTAAATGGTTAGATATATAGGTCATAATATAATCAAGAATGCTGCAATTTAACTGAAAAGGTGGCTTACATTAGGAGGAAAAAAATACACAAAACTCAGTGAAGAGTAGCTTTATGTTTAGCCTTTTCCTAATTATTTCATGATTTTCTTTTCAACATAATTATTTTTTCCTCCACTTGTAGATCTAATCTAGGTTTGGAATTTTGTGGCACGATAGATTAATTTTGTGTAAATGCTATCAAATTTGGAGTTTTTCCAATTGCACTAAATTTTTCAGGAGATGTTTATTAGTTGTATGCATCAACTAATTGACTAAAAACTTAAACTAACGAGAAAATATGAATAATATACTTTAATAGGATTGGCGGGAGCACATGAAAGGGTGGGATGCACCCAATACGTCCTCTAACAATACATATCGTAACGCTGGAATGAAGGTGGATTGGATGTTGTAAAATCTTTGGTGATCCAGCGGATATCCGCTAATTAACAAAATCTTTACTGTTTTTTAACTCTTTTACACTACACTAAATTTAATACAAATCATTTATTTTTTTAATTTAATAATTTAAATTAGTTAAAATTTAGTTATATTACACCTTATAACACCTGGTACCCAGTAGAATCCTCACTTCGAGGCTCTGCGCGGGCCTCGCCCGGCACAGTCCCAGCCGGAACGTGTGCAGGGGAGCGCACGAATAAGGCCGAGCTGCGGCGTGGCTTGCTCGGCCCCGGTGCGGTGGCCAGCAAAGCGCGCGCGCCACGCGGCGCCGAGGTGAACCCAGGAGAGAAGGAGGCACCGAGCACGGTGGGATCTGAGTATCTGACCACGCCGCACGGGCGATCGGGAAGTGGGGCATTGTCACGTACATGCCCTACACCGCGTAGCACGAGGCGCCGCGCGCACGATCTGATCAAACGGCGCGTGCGAGGTTCCAGACAGCGGACGCCGTGCGCGGATGCGTTAACGTGTGACGATCCACTCCCTTCTTGCTATCGTCCGTCCACGTACCCGCTAGCCTCGTGCACCCGTTGGCAGTTTCCGATTTTTTTTTAAAAAAAGTTCTCCCGATTTTATTAACGAAACCAAAGTAGTCCAGTATGATCTCCTGAATTCGATGTCGTGTCGCCTCTACGCAGGACATCTCCCCGTATGTAGGACTTGAGTTCAGCTCCATGCATGAGATCCAGAGGCAGGAGGCATCGATACCGATTAAAGCTCGATCCAAGAAGATCTCGTCGTTGATCCATATTTCTATTGCTACTAGCTAGCCGTTCCTTGTTGCCTTTGCTGACCACCCCTATATAAAGCACCTTGGCCCTTGCATATGGAAGCCATCCTAGCTACTCTTTTTCCTCTCACTCGCAAGCACAGTTTCTTTGCAGCGGCATAGTAAGACGTTGGTAGTGTTCTCCTGCACAATGGCAGCGGCTGAGGTTTAAATAACTCCTCCTTGATTTCTCATTCTCTCATCAACACATATGCATGCAGAGATTGCGGCCAACCAGGCCAACTCGAAGCACAACATTGTTGATCCAGCCCGAACACGGCATAAGCTTGCACTGTAGCTAGGCCAGGCACAGCGGCAGTTGAGGACACGGCATGGCGACGTGGGACGATGGGGCGGAGATGGCGTGCGGCAGCGGTGCAAGGCCGAGAGGGAGAGAGAGAGAGCGGCGCAGCCAATGGCGCCGCGGCTTGGGGGGGGGGCACTGCTGAGGGAGCCTGGGGCGCGACTAGCTTGGAGCTGGGGAGCGGCCTGGTTCATGTGACACGGGAGACAACGGAGGAGGCCGGCGGTGCCAGCCGGCCGGAGGGAGCCTATTGGAGAGGAAGATGGGATCTGGAAGAGGATGAAGAGAGGGGATGAAGAAAGAGATAAAGATGGAAAAAGGAAAGGAGGGAAAAAAATTGAAAAAAATTTGGACCGAAATGGGTTACGTGGGCCGAGCACAGCCCATCAGGCTAACCGTGCTCGAGCCTGCCCGGCACAACCGAGATGCCGATGTGTAGTGCTTGGATCGGCACCCCACCCTATAGGCCGGCACGGCACGACCCGCACAGTCAAACGGACTGGCACGACACTACCTACATAATCAAACGGGCAGCACAACACTACCCACATAATCAAACGGGGCTGCCCGTTCGGCCACCACTATATGCATGCTAAGAACTGACAATAACTATATGCATGCCAAGAACTGACAATAACATGCATGAGAGCTTGAATTATAGCTGCATTTAATCACTTTTGTTTCTATCTTTTCGATCGAAGGTTCAACAAGTGGTCCCAGCAGTCGTGCACGACAACAGCTGCTTATTAAAGGACGAAGAAAACCACGATGTCCAAGACATGCCCAGCACCGAAATGGAACAAGCTCCACATGAGAAGGTGCATAACAATGGCGAGTCCAAGGAAGAGGACGACGGTAAGCACGAAGAAGTCATCACCACTGACGCTGACGAAGGCCAGGACATAGCACAAGAAATTGAAGCCAAGCTCGCCGTCCGGCACGGGGACCCCGCGGTTGTTGATGCGAAGGAGCCCAAGGAAGAACGACGCGGCCGTGAGGCAAAGAAGACCGAGAAAGCGGCGGCCAAGGCGGCGGTTGTCCCCGTCGATGATGAGGCTGACGAGGATGTCGCTGCGCCGGCAAAGGCGCCGGCGGCAGCGCCCGTGGCTCCTGAGGAGGAGGAGGAGGGAGCGACGAATGATGATAAGGTGCTGCAAGATAACAAGGAAGATGCGTCTGAGAAGAAGGTTCACGAGGAGTAGGGTTGGATTTCGAGTGTGGTGGAACTCGATCGTTTACTACGAACGTCGTCGTTTGTTCTCGTACTCGCTTTTGTCGAAGTGCATGGATGATCGTAATAATAGCCAAGTCAATAAGGGTGACAAGGTAGTTTAGTCTGGTCGTGTTAAGGTTTTAATTGAAGCAATCAGGTGAAGTCGTCACCGGTAGTGTTGATGCCATATCTTAGTATCAGTTGTATCGTGTGTACTAGCACCACGTACTAATTAAACAAATAAAATCATGTTTTGTATGTATGTGTGATGCTTTAGCACTATATATCTTAGTAATATCGGAATATTGCTTCTTTTTTTCCCTTCTTGTGCGAAGTGGGCATGATGTAATTTGAGAGCCTACGTGTACTCTCGTAAGTCTATTATTTTACATTCTCTACATAACACATCTTTTCGCATGTATAAAACCTTGGCTTTCCAGAGTCATCGACCCTCCAGTACTCCCGTGGTTTTATGGCAATTGCGTCCTAACTTATATGTACTTACACCAACGTTTAAAATACAGTATGATCAAAAAATATGACAACACTTTTGAATGCTAGAAATCGACACGTAAATAACAAAGTAAATCAAAAAAACCACCGACATACGATGGTGATCTTCACTGTACCAGAAAAGTTATTTACAAAACACATGATTTTTATGAGTCGTCAATTCTTCCCATACGGGTTACAAGGGGTATGTATATATGATGGTATAAAACTGACTCGAATCAAAGACAGAAACAAATCCAAAAACTATAAAATCCGTTCCGCGGGTGCTCTACCCCCGCACTTCCCCGGGCTACATCGTGGGCCTCTGGATGGGTTAAATCTGTTGACACGACACTTTCATTTTCAAACCTTAAACTCTTTAAAATTTAAATGACATATCAACAAACGATAAAGCGTTTCGTTTACATTGAATCTCATGTATTGATTTACTGAACTAAACCATTTGCCACAGCAACGTATAGTAGCATCCCAATTTGTTGATTCAGAAATGCAACGATAATATGGAACACAGGTGGCCAGGTTCGAGATTTCTCGATCTCGACTACCGCCGACTGGAGCCGCAACACGATATCCGGACCATCGGATTCTAGAACGGACGGCTGAAAACGAGATCGACCGCACATTAGCACGCCACTACGACGGCGCGGCTGCACGCACGTTCATCCGCCACCCGAACCTAGAGCTGGTGAAACGGGCGTCCTTGTCGGGCCGGCTTGAGACATGATATTATTAATCTGATTCAGGCAAAGTACTATTCGAATTATTTATAGATCCGGTTGGTAAAACATGGTTTTTACTATTTATAAGTTGGGCTGGTGTGATATAAATAGTATTGAATCCGGTCCAACATGATCCAAACACGACACGATCTATTAGGCATGATACTATTTTAATATACATATATGATTTTATTTTTACATATTAATATTTATATAATTTACTTTCCATTTTTAATACTTATATGGTTTTATTGTAGTTTTTAAATTTTATATAGTTCATTTTATAAGTATATATAAATATATATATATATATATATATATATATATATATATATATATATATTTCCATTTTTAATACTTATATGTCTTATGAGTTAAATGACAAATATTTTAATGGACTAGTTATTTGAACATTAATGAAATTCTATTACATTTTCAATATGTTTATCTCTTTTTTACAATTTTTATATGTATTTTTAATTCTATATATTTTTATGATATTTCTATGTATTTTGGATTTTTTTTCTGCCAGGCCAAACGAACCAGACTTAACCTGATAGGCCAAATGAGCTTGTGTCAACCCAATACGTTACAAAATTCCAACGGACGGTGCCTGGGCCTCTTCCTCAGCACGTGGGCTGAGCCGACATAACCCATCTAATAATTGACATACTCAGATGAGTCGTACCCAGGCCGGCTCGGGCCCGGCCATTTGGCCAAATCTGCGCGCACCACACTCTGCGAAAACGAACACGATGCGGTGACTTCGCATTGTTACAAAACCTAGAAGGTTCCGGTGTGGGCAAATATCAGAACTGCCCCTGGTGGGTTTTATCTATAAATAGAGAGATGATTCTACTGTGTAATCGCCCCTGATCATTAATAAAGATTTCTGGTGTTCTTTCTTGTTGGCGTCTCCTGATTGATTGATTGCGTCATCGTGTTGTCGTTCATCGATTATTCTATTATTTCATAACACGTTATCAGCACGAATTGCTCTCAAAGATGAAAGGTATGCAAATCACGAATCGATCTACTACGCATTGCAATTTATATTCTAATCTAGATTGATACTAGATCAATTATGCAATGCCATGATTAGATCTACAATTTGTGTTTTAAGATCTAGATCTAATAGATTATCATCTAATTACGAGATCTGTAAATCACGGCCGTGCCAACCCGACCGGCCGCCCCCCCCCGCGCCGCCAAGATGGCGGCAACCCCAGCTCGGCCCTATTCGCTCGCGCCGAATGCTCCGCCCAAAGCACCCAAAGACATCACAGAAGAATGGGGAAGGGAAGATCCGCCACCCCGCACGGCGCCGACTTGAGCCGCGAAAAATGCCGCCGGCCCCACCCGGTTGAACCGTGTCGCGCCGCCGGCCGCCTCGCTCAAGACCACCGCCGGTCGATGTGAAACCGCCGCGCGGACGCTTGAAGAAGAAGGTGGAGGAGGCGGCTCGATCGCGCCGCTTGGCGCCCGGCCCGCCTAGTCCGCCCGCGCGCGCATGCGGCTCGAGCTCGATCGCCTCATCGCCGGCCTCCCGCGCAAAGCGCCACCAAGTCGGACACCGATGCGAGCTCGCAGCACCACTAGAGCCACCGCCGCCGCGCCACGCTTGAGAGATATCCGTCCGCGGCCGCCTCCCATGTGCCTTGGCCTCGCACTCTACAAGACGGCCACGGCCTCCGCGCCGCCGCCGCATCACCAACGCGGAGACGCCGCCGCCACGGGATCGAACCAGGGGGAAACTAATCCCCCCGGGTGTTTATGCGGCCAAATGGGCCGGGCGGCACGACCCATGAAGTTGGCCACTTTGCAAAAATCCCCCTAACAAATCGGAATATTACAAGTTTTTTCGGAAATAAAGCAATTTTGCATAAAACCCCTCAGATTTCCCAAATAATACGCGTAAAATTTGCAGAACTGAAATTTTCTTATTTTAGCCCCTGAAATTTTGCAGAAAACCCATCGGATTTCCCGAAAATTATGCGTAAAATTTGAAGAACTGAAATTTTCTTATTTTAGCCCTCAAATTTTGCAGAATTGTTCTTGGTTATTGTTTACTGTTCTGGAATTATTTATTTCAGCATGTTATTTTTTCTATCTTAGTAATTCTAAAATTGCTTATTAATTAGCGAAAAAATCATTAAAATACTAGAAAATTCCAGAAATATCATAAATAAAATCTGTTGAATAGATAAAATCCACACCTTACTGATATAGCAATATTCATGTTGTTTACCTGTAGTAAATTAGAATTGTGCATGAATAATGTAGGAAATATCTGACATCGCTAAAAAGGAGTTTGCTGAGCTTGCCCTGGACGATAGCAACTACCTCACATGGGCAATGGACGCTAAGATCAACCTGACGGCCAGAACACTTAGCGCTACCATAACCCCACCTGAGGCTAGGGCTCCTGCCATTCTTGATGCTGCCAAATGCGTGGCACTACACTTCTTGAGGCACCATATCCACCCAGACTTGAAGTCTGAGTATCTTTTAGAAGAAGACCCGCTGACACTGTGGAACTCCTTGAAGGAGAGGTATGACCAGCAGAGATCCATCATGCTACCTGAAGCACAACGTGAGTGGACCAACATAAGGTTCCAGGATTTCAAGAAGGTGTCTGAATACAACTCTACAATTCATAAACTTATTGCTAAGCTAAGATTCTGTAACTAGAAGATCACAGATGCTGAGATAATTGATAAGACTTTGAGCACTTTCCACCCTACTCACAGGACACTCCAGCAGCAGTATCGTCAAGCCAAGTACAAGAAGTACTCGGAGTTGATTACCACTCTTCTCGAGGTAGAGAAGAATGATAAGTTACTAATGAAGAACTATCAGACTCGTCCCACTGGGTCACAGCCAGTGCCAGAAGCATATGCTAATTTCTAGAGGACCAGTGGTAAGGGCCGCAGAAAGGGCCCCATGTAGAAAGGTGGACAGTAGAAGAAATTGAATGTGCAGAAGGGAAATGGCAAACCCCGCTGGATGGGGCAAGGGAGAGGCAAGCAAAAGAAACTAGACTGGTAGCAAGAAGACATACCCTCCTTCACCGTGCTACAAGTGCGGTTGCATGGACCATTGGTCCCGCACCTGCCGCACCCCGAAATATCTGGTGGAACTCTACCAAGAGTCAGATGCTAAGGGCAAGAAGGCGCTAGTAAAGAAGGCTGCAGAGACACATTTTGTTGGTCAACCTGATGCTGATAAAGGTGATACCCCAAACACAGTGATGGAGCTTGACACTATAGCAGGAGGTTATCACATGGAGGTTGACGCATATGGCGACCTGCAGTAGGCTATAGGCTATCTCCCCGGGCAACTCCAAATGTCATAGTTTCCTTATGTTTGCTTTATCAGTTTAGGTTATTCCAGAAGAATAAGTGGATTTTCCATGCTCTTATGAAGCATTAATTGTTTAGGATTTAAACGTTATCTCTTGATGAATAAATGAGTTGCCTGTTTTTTGAGATTTATTCATGTTGAATTATTGTTGACTATATTATACCCTATATAGAACAACTTCTTGAATCTGATGAGGGAGGAGGAAATCTGTCTGGTAGACAGTGGAACTATCAACTCAATCCTAAGGGATACCAAATATTTTCAAACGTTAACTAAGAAAACGGGAAATATTATGACAATAGCTGGAAGCGATACTCTCATAGTTGGCACCGGAAGAGCCACACTTGTTCTCCCTATGGGTACCCGAATAGTGATTGAGGATGCTCTCTTGTATCCCGAATCAAAGCGTACCCTATTAAGCTTTAAGGATATTCGCTGAAATGATATCCATGTGGAGACCGACAGTTATGGGGATACATAATATCTCCTGCTGACTAAGCCTGATGGTGGTCAGAAACGTGTGGTTGAAAAACTTCCCTCCTTCTCATATGAGTTATATTATACCTACATAAAACCTGAAGAATATGTAGCGTTAAAAACATAGTACAAATCATTAGAACCCAACAAGATTTGGCATGAACGTCTAAGGCATCCTGAAGTAGGAATGATGAGAAAAATAATAAGCAACTCTATTGGCCATAGCTTAAAAACTCTATCCTTTTTAAATCTGAAGATTTCTTGTGCGCAGCTTGTGCCAAAGGAAAGCTCATCACTAGACCTTCTTACCTGAAAGTAGAGGCGGAGTCACCTATTTTCCTAGAGAGAATACAAGGTGATATCTGTGGACCTATTCAACCCCTGTCGGACCCCTTTAGATATTTTATGGTGGTAGTAGATGCTTCTACTAGGTGGTCCTATTTATGCCTGCTGTCTACTAGGAACCACACATTTGCTAAACTAATAGCTCAAATTATCAGACTAAGAGTCAACTTCCCAGATGAAAGAATTAAGTCCATTAGAATGGACAATGCAGGTGAGTTTACCTCTAAGGTATTTAATGACTATTGTTTAGCTTTAGGTATTAAGGTATAGCATTTTGTACCACATGTCCACACTCAGAATGGCCTTGCAAAGTCATTCATCAAAAGAGTTAAGCTAATTGCTAGACCCCTACTGCAGCACAGTAGGCTCCCCACTAGTTGTTGGGGTCATGCAGTGTTGCATGCAGCAACACTAATAAATTTAAGACCGACTGCATACCATCAAGTTTCCCCTTTGCAACTAGTGCGTGGGAAAGAACTAAGTATTTCCTATATGCGAAAATTTGGATGTACTGTATATGTGCCAATTCACCACCACAACATACAGCCATGGGCCCCCACCGGAAGTTGGGAGTATATGTCGATTTTGAGTCCCCGTCGATAATTAAATATCTTGAACCTACCACGGGAGACATGTTTACGGCCCGACACGCCGATTGTATCTTTGATGAAGAAAATTTCCAGCATCAGTGGGAAGAAAATACCTTACTAACAATAAATACCAATAAATAGATTGGAATGCCTCAGGCATTCAGGCCCTGGACCCACGCACTAAAGAAGCCGAACTAGAAGTTCAGCGAATAATAAACCTGCAGCAAATTGCAAATAACTTGCCAGATGCATTCACTGATCAGAAGGGAGTAACAAAGTCTTACATACCAGCAGCAAATGCTCCGGAGAGAGTGGAAATACCCCAGAAGGATACTCGAACCACTCCAACCCCTCATATGAAGAAGAGGGGGAGAACACCAGAGAATGAAGCATCAATTCCGTGGAGACGTCCGCAGAAAATAGAACTCGATAAGATATCTCCCCTGACAGTTGAAGAGAATCAACCTGAAGTTAAGAATATCCTTGAAGGGAATAATCCTGAAGATAGTAAACCCAGTACAATTGCGCGCGCACGGTCTAATACTGGGATTTCAAAACAACCAGACTCCGTCGTTGTGGGAAATCGCGAGGTGGATGAGATAAATGAAGAAATATCCACTAATTTTGTTGAGTCAGGAGAACTATATAAGAGAAAAACTATAGTTGTCGACATCTATTTCGCCTCAAAAATTGCTAGAAACTTTGAACTAGATCCAGAACCAAAGTCCTTAGCTGAATGCCAGAAGCGTTCAGACTGGGGTAAGTGGAATGAAGCAATTGAGGCAGAACTACTCTCGCTGAATAAAAGAAAAGTGTTTGGCCCGATAGCCCAAACACCACCCAAGGTATTCCATGTAGGATGCAAATGGGTTTTCGTCCGGAAGATAAATGAAAATAATGATGTGGTGAGATACAAAGCGAGACTTGTGGCACAAGAGATCACGCAGAGACCTGGTATTGATTATGATAAAACTTATTCTCCTATCATGAGTGGGACAACGTTCCAATACTTAATATCAATGGCAGCAGGTATGAATTTATGTATGCAGTTAATGGATGTAGTGACAGCATATCTATATGGGTCACTTGATTCAGATATTTATATGAAAGTCCCAGAAGGAGTAATGATTCCGGATCAAAATAAAGTGAATCGAAATATGTACAGCATCAAGCTGGAAATATCGTTGTATGAATTGAAACAGTCTGGAAGAATGTGGTACAACCAACTTAGTGAATTCCTTCTGGAGAAAGAATATACTAATAGTGAAGACCGTCCCGGTGTATTCATAAAGAAATCCCAGAATGGATTATGTATTATTTCAGTATATGTCGATGATCTAAATATCATCGGGACGACAGAAAACATAAAAGAAGCAAGTTCTTATCTTGTTGAAAATTTTTGAAATGAAGGATTTGGGCCGAACCAAATTTTGCTTAGGCCTGCAGCTGGAGCACCTCCCTGAAGGAGTTTTTGTATACCAATCCTCTTATATCAAGAAAGTCCTAGAGAAATTTAACATGGATAAATCATATACGGTGAAAACCCCGATGGTGGTCCGATCCCTAGAGGCGGATAAAGACCCTTTTAGACCGAGGATGAAAAATAAGGAAATTCTTGGACCAAAAGTTCCATACTTAAGTGCTATTGGGGCACTAATGTATCTAGCTAACTGCACAAAGCCAGACATTGCCTTCGCAGTAAACTTGCTAGCCAGACACAACGCAGCTCCAACCCGAAGACATTGGGCTGGCATTAAAATCATACTCAGGTACCTTCAGGGTACACATGATCTTGGATTATTTTACCCGAAGAACCAAGACATGACTATAGTTGGATATACAGATGCAGTATATCTATCTGATCCATATAATGTGAAATCCCAGACAAGATTTATATTTCTTTGTGGTGGTATAGCCATCTCTTGGCGATCATTTAAGCAGACCTTGGTAGCTTCGTCCACCAACCACTCAGAAATAATCGCATTATACGAAGCCTTACGAGAATGTGTTTGGCTTAGGCGGATGATTAACCATATTAAGAAGTCATGTGGAATAAACATCGTCGATGACCCCACTATTATCTATGAAGATAACGCCGCTTGTATTGAACAAATGCAAATGAGCTATGTTAAGAGTAATATCACGAAGCATATTGCTTCTAAATTCTTTTATCCTCATGAACTTCAGAAGAACAAAGAGATAAATGTGTTAAAAGCTAAGTCTTGTAATAACCTAGCAGATTTATTCACAAAATCTCTCCCAACATCTAGCTTCCACAAATGTGTTCGAGGCATAGGGATGAGACGGCTTAGTGAGTTATAAAGTTCAAGAGGGGTGAATGCCCTGAACCATAGTCCATATGTAAGACCAGAAGACTTACATGATCCCGAAGATCCAAATGTTGCACTCTTTTCCTTTGTGAGTTTTCCTGAAGTTTTTTCACGTAAAGATTTTTAATGAGGCAACAAGTGCGATCTAAGAAATAGATGTGATGCACTCTTTTCTTCATCCTTTTTTCCATTGGGTTTTTGGGAGAAGTTTTTAATGAGGCATGTGCATGCCGTGGTATTAACTCAAGGGGGAGTGTTACGAAACCTAGAAGGTTCCGGTGTGGGCAAATACCAGAACTGTCCCTGGTGAATTTTGTCTATAAATATAGAGATGATTCTACTGTGTAATTAAAGATTTTATGTGTTCTCTTTTATTGGCTTCTCCTGATTGATTGCATGATGGTGTTACCGTTCATCGATTATTTCGTAACACGCACCACTCCCCGCCCGCCTGCCCCGGCCGGAGCGCTGTGCCTCCATGGCACGATGCCCCCGCCGAGGCCTCCCTCTTCGGCGCCCCACCTCGCTGTCCTCCGCCCCCTCGACTCCCACGACCTCCCCGCCGCGGCGCGCCTCGCGCCTCGCGGCCGCGGACCCCTCCTCCCCCGTCTCCCTCGCCGCCGTCCTCCTCCGCCACCCGCCGTCCCGCCTCGGGTACTGCCTCCACGCCCGCGCTGCGCGCGCGGGTCTCCTCGCCGACCGCTGCGTCGCCAACGCCTTACTCGACTTCTACGTCCGCCTCCCCCGCCACCTCCCCCACGCGCTCAGGGCGTTCGACGACCTGCCCCGTCGCGCACTCGTCCATACTCGCCGCGTTCCTCGGCGCGGGGCTCCCGCGCCGCGCCCTCCACTCCCTCAGGTCCATGCTCGCCGGCGCCTACGGCGTCTCGCCCAACGCCCACGCGCTCTCCGCGGTCAAGGCCTGCACCGTGCTCCGCAACTGCAATGCGGGCGCCTGCGTCCACGGGAGCATCCTTGTCCGGGGAATCGGCAACAACGACGTCGTGCTAAGCGCGCTAGTGGACATGTACGGCCATGCGGCCGCGCCCGGTGACGCGCGGAAGGCTTTCGAGGAAATGCGCGCCCCGGACGGGATATGCTACACGTCGTTGCTATCGGCATTTGTGCGGAACGATTGGTTCGAGGAGGCCGTTGAGTGGTTCCGGTCAATGCTGACGAGGAATGGGGTTAGGCCGGACGGCTGCTGATGCGGGGTGCCCGATCTTCTCGACGTAGAACCTCTCGATAACTTGTGTATCCTGACGAACCACCAGCTGATCCCCCGTGCCAATGCACGGACTTGCAACTCTATGGAAAATTCGCGCCAAACACACACTTGATTGGATCCTCGCTTACCACAAGCGAAGATCGTCGAACCCTCAATTCCTAGTGAAAAAGCAAGAACGACCCCTTGTTCTCAACGCTCAATTCTCTCTGTTTTGGCTATAAGCACAACAGGAGAATCAAGCAAAAGCTTTGAAAATATATTAAACGTGGTCTGAGGTTACAATGGGGGTCTAACCCTCAATATATAGTGCCCCTTCTCCTCCTCATGGCTAGTCAAGAAGCCCTACTCCTACTCTAATTCGGAATTAGAACTCCTACTCCTATTCCGACTCAATCTAAAACAAAAAGGAAACTCTAATTTTACAACTGTCATATTGTTTTGGTCATATCTTTTGATACATGACGAATTTCAGAGTGAGGGAGGATCCATTGGATCGGGTTTGAAGTTAGCTTTCCAACAAGCCCAATAACACCCTAATCGGATTCCGTTTGTGAAAGTTATAACCGTTTTACTCCGGACTATCCTGCTGATTCTGAATCCGAATTTGATGCTGATTCCGAATCCAAATTGAATCCAAATCTTCCTATCTTCAATTTCATTAATTGAAATGATTTGAATTCGTGTGAAACTTGAGAAAGAGACTCTTGTGAACCTTTGAAAAGTCACGGTATAGCTTGATATCCTCCCAAGATATTATACAAGACACGGAATCATCAACTTTGTCAACCCTCACGCGTTGGTCGGTCTGAATGTGCAGCATGTACTCGAATAGCCATAACTTGTGATAGAAAGCTCCAAATCACATGCCGTTTAATCTATTGGAAAGTAGACTTGATAAGCTTTCCAAATATATATATTGTGTATGCTAGATCATTCCGAGTTTCTGCGAAGATCATCTTGAACTTGAGAAGTATCGTGTTCTTTGTCTTCCAATAAACCTTCTTCAAATCTGAAAACAAGCGATAACCCGTTATTAGGTAGTATAATATTCTCAACTAATTTAAAAGAAAATTCACGGAACAGATTCACCTGTTGGATAAGTTTCTCTTGTTTTTCAACTCTCTTAGTAAGCTCATGTTGTTTTGAGGTATTTAATGAATTGAAAACACTATATAAAACAACATAGCTAAGGATGTCCGCATCATCTGCACATTTGGTTGGATGATGGCAGCGCTGGGGAACCTGAAGAGAGCGAGGCAGGGGAGGGAGGCACACGCGCAGGTGGTCACCTGTGGTTGTGTGGGAATGTGATCGTGGAGATCAGCACGCTGGACATGTACGCCAAGTGCGGGATGATGGCGGACGCACGTAAGGTGTTTGACAGGATGCAGGTCAGGAATGCAGTTTCATGGTGTGCGTTGCTTGGAGGGTATTGCCAGAACGGGGATTACGAGAAGGTTCTTGCCTTGTTTTGGCAGATTGATAAGGAGGACGATGACTGGTATAGCTTGGGGACTGTTCTGAGGGCATGTGCTTGTCTGTATGCGTATAGAGTTTTTGAAGCGAGTACTGTCCGTAACACGATTACTTCGAATGCCATGATCGGTGGTTTCGCTCAGAATGGCCATGGTGAGCGAACTATCAATTTGTTCAATCAGATGGTCAGGGAATGGGCTAGGCCTGACTACATCAGTTTCATTGGCGGTGTTTTCGCATGTAGTCATACTGGAATGCTTGAGCAAGGAAGGAACTACTTCAACTCTATGAGCAAGGACTATGGCACTACCCCTGAAATTGAACACTACAATTGCATGGTCGACCTTCTCGGTAGAGTAGAGCTCCTGGAAGAGGCTGAAGATCTGATAAACAAACCACCCTTTAGGGATGATTCTTCCTTGTGGGCAGCAATCCTTGGTGCTTCTGCCACACATTCTAACCAAGATGTAGCAGAAAGGGTTGCAAAGAAAATGGAGTTGGAGCCTCGGTACCACTTGAGCTACATTCTTCTTGAAAATGTGTACAGAACAGTTGGGCGATGGGAAGATGCTTTGAAGATAAGGAGGCTAATGAAATCGAGAAATGTGAAAAAGGCACCCGGAAAGAGCTGGATTGATTTAAACAGAAGCAAACTACACGTGTGCAATGTTAACGAGGCACTTCAGAACTTGTAGGTGTAGCCTCCGAGGACATGGATACAGATGTGGATTCTGAGCTCTGAGTTAATGCTCATGAGTCATCTCTGAACTATTGGGAGTCTGGGATGAATGGCTAGCATGTATTATTCTGAAAAGGTTCTACTTTTGTGAACTGCCACTGAAACTTAACACCAGCTGGCATCTTGCAAAATTCAGCCCATCAATTGATAAAAATAATGAACAATCTGCTCAGCAAAGATAGTCTTATCCGTTTTACAGCATGTTGTTAATGTTGATGCAACGCCAGAGACTTTTTAGACATGGCAGGCTAGGATTCTAGGACGGGATGGCCTCAGCCACCATGGAGACAGCAGTGGGACTGTCAGACAAGCTGTCGACAACTATTGGCTTCTTTAAAGGATGAGTACGTTTTGCTGTACTTGGCTTGGTAATCTGTTTTTATGTTTCCCCCGCTTGGTAATCTGTTTTTATGTTTTCCCCCTGATCTCCGCTTAGAGATATGAAATGCTAGCTTGCATTACTAGTGGATAGCATAACTAGTTGCGGACAAGTTGAATGAATTAGGATTCAAGGCAAGTCAACCTGTTACATTAATCCATCTGTAAAGGCCTTTTGGATTATTGTTAGGATAGCTTAGTGTTCTTTGTTCTAAGGCATCTGTATGTCTTGAGCTTGAGTTCATCTTTGACATACATGACAAATACGAGTCTCAGACCGTCTGGTGCATATTATGCTTTATTTATGTAGGTACAGTCTTGTTGTCTGTGCTGATGTTTTGAGTAAATTCTATTGCTTGAATTGCTTTCTTCCTTGAGTAAATTCTGTTTTATTAAACCTGTAGTTTTATCAATCCTCAAGTATGAAGGAATAATTACAGAAGCATCCTTCTACAATGTGTTATTTGTAGAGTAATCAATGCAATGATACTTTTGTTCCATCTTGCAACTTTTAGATACAATGCAAGTTATTCATAGACAAAGCACCTTTTAATGGTAATGAGAAAAATATTGGCCAGTGCTTTCTGTTATTTCTTCTAGCTTTCATGGGACTGAAATGTCAACAGAACATTATTCTGTAACACCCCATCAAAAGGTCTGGAATGCTACTAAATAAATATAATAACCTTTTAAACATAAGGCATAGTTCTAAATATCGGCAGAACCTCCTTTGTATAATTAAGTATACCGGAGGTTCCAACAGATATATATACTATTATTAATATCTCAACATTCAAAGTTCATCAAAGCATTCTCAAATAATCTATTCAGCTAATGCATAAGCAAGCATAATTAAAATTTATCACTCTCATTATTACAAATAATCCAATGCATTCAAGCATAGCCAGAATTAATTCTTAATCAGTTTGCTTATTATTAAGGTACGATCTAAATGATAATCATCTTTAAAAGATTGTGTGATAGTAAGTGCATCCAAAACAACCCTACTCCCTCCTATGCATGCCGTTCTTGCAAGTGGTACCTAAAAGCACAACAAAAGCAAGAGATGAGTCCAAAGACTCAGCAAATATAATAAATGACATCAACAACATACAAGCATGTAACTCACCAGCTATACTTCACAAAACCACATATCAATACATGCATGCTACGCAGTATGCTCAACATGATCTTTTTCCTCCTCTTTCCCTTTTGCATTTTACCGGTAATGCAAAGTGCGCATCCGTCGATGCACACCCATGCCTGTACCATCTGGTACAGGGACCATTGCCCATACTCCACGTGTATGGGGACCTAAGCCCATGCTCTTCAAGCATGTGGACCTTTAGCCCGTCATTAACATGATGGGGACCTCAAGAGTTGCTTGGTCATCACATGACCAAGACTTCAATAAACCAACATGATGCATATGTATGAATTCTCAA
The DNA here is from genome assembly GCA_036346395.1 of Hsuehochloa calcarea. Lineage (NCBI taxonomy): Eukaryota > Viridiplantae > Streptophyta > Magnoliopsida > Poales > Poaceae > Hsuehochloa > Hsuehochloa calcarea. The sequence continues at coordinate 28,751,385 of CM070603.1, read as the reverse complement.
AGCAACACAAACATGCATCTTCAACAACATTGCATATGAGTAACCTATTCATACTCCAAAATCTCATAACCATAGACAAACAACCATGAATAACACGTAATTCATATCTCTAGCAACCATGAACAATACCAATTATGCCATCTTCTCAAACATGAACACACAAGTACTCATAATATATATCAAATCATTGCCATTCAATAATATATATTATATTCATCATTATACTTGCCTTAACCACGAGAGAACGATGGATGTACAGAAGGTGCTGCCCCCGGTACCAGTCCACCACCTGAATAATAATTATAACACACGCTAAGACACAGCAGCGGACCAAAACAAACTATATAACAACAATCATGAACTCGCAAAAACATCTAACTCGATCCCGTCCCCAAATTCCTAAACGTTGATATGTCCCCTCGGTGGATAGTCAACTTAAAAAATCCATATCTATTGGTACAGTAGTTCAAATAAGATGTTTTTAGACTTTCTGGAAAGGTAATTAAATTCTCCAACTAAGTCTAGTTGGTGAGCTTTACTGAATCGGCCAAATAATACCCCTACCAGGCCAGTTAAAAAAACATCAATTTCACGTTGGCTCTCTGGACAGAGCACTAAAACCACCATAACTTTTGCTACACAACTCGGAACGGGGTGATCTTGGACTCTCTGGAATCATGACAAAACCAGCTACAATAGTCTAGTTGGACAAGTCTCCTGATTCGGCCTCCTACTAATTCTTATATTCAGGTAAAGTTTCTGTCTCTGTAATCTGACAGTCAGCGAAACAGCGATGGTAAAAATTTCATAACTTTTGATTGCCAACTCTAAAAATTATGTTCTTTATCAACTTGGAAAGCTTACTGAATCCTCTACAATATTTATTTTGGGTGGCTTTTCTAATTCGGCCTCTAAATAATTCATAATGGTCAGACAAGACAATCTGCCAATTCTCGTCAGCTCTCCTGGTTAGTCGCGGTAAAACTACCATAACTCCTAAACCGTAAGTCCAAATCAGGTGATATCGGTGCCCAAAGAAAGCTAAAACCGAGGTCTACAACTTTCTAAGAGGCGGTCAGATCAGAAAACGTACGGATCTTACCCAAAACTGACGAGCAACAGCGCTAAACAACACCGATCTGCTACCTCGTCTTGGCCGGCACTCCAACGGTGGTGTCTTCACCTTTTCTCCAATGGACCACAGCAAGGATCTTCGCCGGGGAGGGAGATGGTGCTGCTGGGGAGGTGGTGGCGCAGAGGAGAAGCAATGGGGAGAGGGGGTGGCGGCTATGGGGGGAAGAGAGGAGAGTGGGGGCGGCTAGGCTTTGGGCCCCCCCCCCTCTCTTGGCCGGCCCCCCTAGGCTGGTCTCCCCTCTTGGGCCTCCTGGGCCGCGGCTCAGGTTGGCGAAAATATACGAAATCCCCCCTTTTTTCAGGAATTTTCTCTCTTTTTTATTGTTATTTCTTCTCCCGACTAGATGTCTAATTACCCGATTAAATTCCCGGGTATTACATATTCACTGTTGTAGCAAGAGTTGTGTTTGATTAACATCTATCCAGAATATCAAGGATCATATTGTTTGCCATCTCAACTGTTCCATAGCACAAAGAGAACATTTAGGTTTAGCCAACAATGATATATTGATATGAAATGAAGCAGATGGTTATACACTAAAGCTAAAGTCCTTGACGGATTGTGTGCTTATTTCACGATTTCAGATGGTGCGCGTTAGCTAGCTGAATTCCTTGTTTCTTGTTAAGATTTGAAAGGTGGTGTTTAGCTCATGGTAATCACATTTATTTATTTTGTTTTGCTTAAATTTCTCATGCTACTAGGTCCTCTATTATGATGCGCTCTGCCGAAGTGCCGAGCTTGACCTGGTCGCATCCACTGGTGATGAGGAGCTTATACTCTGTGTCTGTGTGTATGATAGCAGACGATGCTCTCGGTACGCCAGGAGAGAGAAATCTCACTCTGTGACCAATTGGTGTAGTCACGAGTGAGATTTCTCTCTCCTGGTTTGCAAAATTAATCTTTGGTACTTTGTGCTACACTCTGTGACTAACTGCGATGACCATACTTTATTTGCAAAATTAATCTTTGGTACCTTGTATATGTCAGATGTAGATCACCTTGTTAAATCTTTCCCAAGATCTCTGAACCGCCACTTCTTTTCTCTATCGATCGATCGGCCCGTTGCTCCAAGCCTCCAAGTGGTACTTGAAGAGGAATTCAAATCCTCGGAGGTCTAAATGCAGAGGATGAACAGTCTTTTGCATTAAGAGCATCTCTCAACCGCTCGATCGAAACTCAATGGTTTAGATCAAGTGCTACCATACAGTATTCATCGTAGCAGACTCATATTATTTGTGTATACAAAGTTCGTCTGCAGTACTACAAACAATCTGGATCCCTCGAAGAGACACTGGAGAGACATTCCTGGCCTACATATGTCAATGATGCTTCATCTTAGGTTTTAGTCCAGGCCTCCAGCTATTAAATTTTTACTCCTAGCTTCGCTGCTAGTTCTCTGACGAACCTAACTTTTGCTAGCTCGTTTGTAAATTGCAATTACTACATGCAGTCCTATGTTCTGCTCTTTTTCATGCTGAACTTTTTTCATTTGGTTCCTCCATTTCGTCAGCAGGTGCCATGTGCTGGATTCAACTAGGAGCCATGGGAAAATCTCGGCTTCTCGCACCTCTCGGATTAAGCAGTCAATCAGGTAAAAGCTCTGCCCCTATCCTAGGCCCCTCTACGACGTAAATTTAGAACAGGTTGAGCTCCACCTTCAGTACATCTTGATCTGAGGCCATGAGGATTTGGTGGTGGATGCACCGACACTTCCAGCAGCCTCGACAGCAGCCAGCAGTCGCATCGGCATTGCATGTAGTAGTGTTTATAGCTTCATAAACTCTGAACACGTCGGTAAGTGCTGAAGCTGAAGCGCGTGCGATGAATGGTCCTTATCCCAATCTACATGTCTGCAGCATGTGCGGGTCGACGAAGAGGAAAGCACAGAAACGCATTTAGCCTTTTTTTTACAGATGAAAATCCTTTGCTGGAGTATGAACAAAATACTGGGGCTTCGCTTCTCTACGATGACACTAAAAGCAGCCGCTGATTTGATTGATAGATCTTTATGTACAGAAGCTTGCGTTCTTAATTTGTTCTTTTGGGGACAGTGGTTCGTACGAGATGTTCAGCCAGTGACTGCGTAAGCTTCCGTACGTGTTGGATGCTGTCCTTTCTGTCATGGTCTCATGGATTAATGTATGGACGGCCTAGTTGAACCGGCTTGCATATGTCGTTGGCCGTTGGGAAATGGAGACCTGTCTGTACGGTACTTGCGTCGTCGTTATGGGATGGCGTGTGGCCTCTGATGTGAAAACCTACTGTCAGTCTGGTACTGAATCTAGTGTGCTTTGTGTACTTCTTGTTTGAAGGTTTTGTAGCATGCTAGTGTGTATACGAAATTGAGAGAGAGGGAGGGAGGGAGGGGAATATGCCTACACCCAGGAGCAAGCAAGGCCAAAGATTAGGTAGGTTGGATGAGGCAAGCCATGCGACAGTTCAGTAAAAAAGGGTACACGTCTGGAACCTTTATTTCCGGACCCTCCCAACGTTCTTTCCTGCCCCTTTTCCCAAAATGCTAAACTAACAAGCGACTGCTACGCCTTACCGACAAATTTCAGTCCTATCTAGGATTTTAAGAGCCGTGTACGGCCACCCTAACCCTCACTCTAAACTATGAACATTACAATGGTATGATATAAGTCTTGTCATATATATAGCACAAGATAATATAGAAAAAAAGAGTTGAAGTATAAATAATTGGGCTGTCTGTCATACAGTAGATAGTTTAGACATAAAAATATAGGTGCTATAGATAATTAAAAATACATGGTGTGAGGGGTTGTCTCACCAACACATATTTTGGTGAGAGTGAGAGAAGATTATGTAAAGAAAACAGATTTGCTATTTCTAAGTTGTTTGAAATTTTTAAGTCTGGGTTAATTTTTATGATCATTGAATTTGCGTAGAGATTGATATATTATATGATTATATGTTGATCCAATGAATAAAAAATATGACTTGTGCTTAAGAAAAATTTAGTCATCTTATAAATAGACAATCCCCTTATGTTGTCGATAGATGACGTTGAACATTAGAAACAATCTTAATAGACAATCTATTGTACATGCTTTAACAAGTGTTGACACACAGAAAGGGCTTCCTCAATGGTAATGACAGTAAATATAAGCCGAATTAGACATTGTTCTCGAAAAAGAGTTTGGTTTGTTGGCTTCAAGCAATTACTTCGTCCTAGAATAGATCCGCCCATCAGAGTCGTACTCATTTTATACCAGTCTTGGGAGTCGTAAACTGAAATATTACAGAGCTACAGAGGTAGTTGCGAAATCGTTAGTACCAAGAACATTACCTCTAGAGTAGCTAGTAGTACGAAAAAGAAATAGTGTGACAACGAACATTCTCATTTTCATTCCGCGAACCAAACACATGAACAAGATTTGAAGATTAACTTATTTCTAAAACCAAACACCGCACACTAACAATTCTACTACTAGTCCTCTTTAGCTCAAGAGAAACGTACTGGATGCAAATTGATTGTGAGCATAGCAGAACGTTATTTTTAACTCCCTTTCTTCGAACAGTATAGAACAAGATGCTCAACTCCAGCTCTGAAGTCTCCTGCCTCTCTCTCTCTCTCTCTCTCATCATTAAGACCACCACAGTGTCTGCTCCACAGTTGCTCAATGGATCCACCAATCAAATGCCCGCGCCTTTACACAAAGTTGCAACAAAGCACATCTCGCGCACAGAGGCTTTGCTTGGGCAAAGCCGTTTTGGATTTAGCCATCTGCGCCATGGTCGCTGGCCTGTTGCTATAAGGGGAAGCCAGTGCAGGCCGGGCTAGCCGCCTAGCACTGCACGTCCGAATAATCACAGTACAAACGCTACCGTCACTGTACAGTGTAGAGTGAGAACTTTAACACAGTCGGCCATGGCCATGGAAACTTGGCAAGATCACCGACTGGTTTACATCCAGCTCTAGCATGTAAGGCTTAGTTAGCACTTGCTCTCCTGCCAGAAACCCTCTCTTCCGGTTGGCCGGGGTATGGGCCTCGCCGGTGGCATTGTCCGGAGAGTCTTCTCCAAGAGCCCGTGCTCGTCGGCGGCGGCCAGCGGCCGCGGCCACAACGTGCGTGCCTTCTCCTTTTCTCCCTCTCTGTCCTCATCTTCGGCACAAGAACACATACAGGAGCGCGCGCGCGCACACACACGCATAAATGTATGTTCTTGTTGCGTCCACTGTTGTTGTAGGGCGCATTTGTGGGTTACTAGTGGTAGTGCACTCGGTGTTTACTGTTTAGTACAAAAAAGCGAAGATCACTTGGTACATCAATCAGTAGTTGCCCAAGAGGCCAATGTACTTCGCTTCTGTACTTGTGATAATATCATGATAATTCATGATTCATGTCTGGAAATGCAAGTGTGGTACATATACCATCTGAAAGATGGTGCTTTCGGTTACCTAAATTGGCATTACGCCATTATATTTGAACTTGTTTTGCAGGAGAGGAGCCCTGTTGATCACAAGAGCAGATGGAGCTCTCTCAGGCTGTACCTCTGCGGCGACGAGATCAGCGCGGCCGCAGAGGGAGAGGAGGAGGACGAGGCGGTCTCGGTCAGGAGCTTCGAGACTTGCGCAATGCCGCCGCAAGAGGCGCAGGTTCCGGTGGCTCAACGGGGCGACGTGAACGGTGCAGACAACAACCCTGAAGGACCTGAAGATCAGGGGAATATCCCCGTGGGGGACAGCGTGCCGACGGAGCCGGTCAGCAAAGAGGAAGCAACAGCATTGATCCAATCTGCATTCAGGGGATTCATGGTGTGTTCCCAATCCAAAGCCCAAACTTAGTAGCACAAATTACAAAGAAATGAAAACGGATTGCTCATACGGATCGATCCATTGGTGTGCAGGCAAGGAGGCAACTGCAGGAGCTGAAGAAATATTCAGGAAAGGACTGCACTGAAGAGCCTAAGAGCCCTAGTTCAGCATCCATTGCAGCGTCGGTGGAGGTCCAAGTCGGGGAGTCCCTGAGCAACCTCCGGCTGAGCGAGGAGAGCGTGTCGGCGCAGCACCTGTCGAGCCAGAAGTCGCGGCCACAGGTCTTCAGAGTGAAGGTACAGAGCCATTGTAGTACTCTGGTAGTCTGGTTACAGCGCAATTTTGCCCATGATGGAACAGTAAATTGGAAGCAATGTGGATGTACGGTCTTGGCTTTCTTGATTTACTTGGAATGTGATGCCAGGAGGAGTGGGACGACAGCACGGTGAGCTCCAACGTGTCGAGGATGAGGATTCAGAGCAAGATCGAAGCGACGACGCGGCGCGAGCGAGCCCTCGCCTATGCGTTCTCGCAGCAGGTAGGTATGCACATTGGTAGTAATCTGAGGCAAGCAGAGTGAAATGTTGCACTAGATAAGTATCACACATTCGAGTTCAGAAGTAAGTGACGGCGCGGTTGTTTCTTGCGTTTGATGGCAGCTGCGGAGCTGCGGCGGCACGAAGAAGCGGTCAGCGCAGCCGGGCCATGGGGAGTTCAACGTGGGGTGGAGCTGGCTGGAGCGGTGGATGGCAACGCGGCAGGCCGAGTCCACCACCGACGACTGCATGAGCAAGAACGCGGACTCCGGCTCGGTGGCCGGGCGGCGGGTGATCGTCGTGAGGAGGCGGCACGACCCCGCCGTCGAGGAGAAAGAGAGCTGCGGGTCCAACGACGTGTCCGCCATCAGCTTCGACGGCTCCAGCAGCGGTGGCCGGAACGGCCTGAGCTGCTACAAGTCCGGGAAGAACCGGCTCAGGGGCGGCCGGAACTTGCCCCGCCGGAAGGTGGCGTCGGACCACCGGCTCCAAGCAAGATCACACAAGGTAACCAAACCAAAGCCTCCAATTGCTGCAATAATCAATCTTGTCGACGAAATGCGCAATGTCCTGTACTGATTCAAGAACTGTGGAATGTTTCTGTTGTGATTGATGCGATCAAGGTGAGCAAGAAGGTGCACCAGAGAGGGAGCAGGAACCGCAGAAGGATCAAACCGAGGCAGATGCTTACGATCCTCCGACGGATTACTGAAACATTGCGAACAACAGATGATCGATGTACATAGCTTCTTCGATTCCCATGAAGATTTGTGATGCCACCGCCAGATTGCGGTGCTTGTGTTGCGATGAACATTTTCCATTGATTGGTTTTAGTTGCTTATTTACCCAAACCGAGGCGAGAAACCACCTAACCGATGAAGTGATTGATGATCGAGTGCGTAAGTCTGAAAGACTGACGAGTTCATCTGGAGTCTGGATCTGTTAGAAGTACGCTGAGTTGGTCATGTAAAAGCTACTAGTTGTTAAATAAAGTACGCAGTTTTTTAGTGCCTCCGATGTTCTGCACCTCTCGAACATATTTTCTGCATTATGCTTAGCCTGCAGCTTGTGGTAAAATGTTATTCAGCCTAGTGGGGACCGGAGCTGCATGAGGTAAGGTTGTATCGGGATTCTAGGTTAAGAGTGTTTTCAATTAATATAATCGTGATCGTAAGATCGTGGTAACATTGTAGCTGAAAAATTATGGTTCTAAATATTATATCATCTACACTACTGTTTTACACTGTATTACCTGATTTAAATCCTACAAATAATTGTGATCGGAATGTTTGCACACGATACATAGAGATACAGGTCCTGACAACCATGACTGCAGCCTATACTGGAAGCCTCGTGGGGACGTCAGATCAATAATCTACGACTAGGAGGCGTGAGACAAAAAGTAGTGGTTTTCCTTTTGGAGCCTGTTTGAAACGTCATAATCGACACACTTCAAGAAAAAACAATTTAACTCGATTTTCCTTGGTGCCTTTCAAATCGACACACTTCTTCATGTTTAAAAGCTTTGAGGTCTACATTTCACAAAAATAACAAGATCTATCAATCATAATTTAAACTAACACCAACAAAATTATTGATTTGGGCATTTGGGTTTGCTCTTTGCTAGTTTAGGAATTGAGGATCTCAATTCGCATTGAACTTGCCTTTGCGCAGTTGGGAATTTGGGTACCTCAGCCGCGCGTGGGAGCATTGCCTTCTTGCTGTGAGACGCTTGAGTCTCCGCGACAGCCGTAGGCCCGGAGGGCTCCCGGTCGGCGCCCCAATGGCAACGGCCTGCCAGGTGGCCAACTCCCAACCTTGCTCCTCCACCTTGCCACCGAGCGTCGTCACCATGTTTGGCTTCGTCGTGGCCGTGCCGCCTCGTCGAGAGAGGGGGATGAGAGTCAACTGTTGTCTGTTGATTGTTAGTGTTATAGAGGGGGAGAGAGATGGGGGAATGATATTGTTGTGGCCGAATGGTCTAATGCCCAAAAGGTGTGTGACCATGGATCAACCATCATATGGGTCAGTTTGAGGTTGTGGGGCGTTAGAGGGAGACGTGCTTTGATGAGATGAGAGGGAGTTGCGGTCTGGTTGGCCCAATTAAGAGTGTATTTCATTATATATATAATACACATACTATGCAGTGATTTTTTTTGGCAAAAATTAGTGTGTGTTTAGCTGACCACCCATGAACCTAGGAGAGTCTGCCCCTAATCACGTAAAGAACAATAGCACACAAGAGATACGGAGATTTATTTACGAGGTTTGGCGATACCTACGTCCTTAGAAGCCGAATCGTGGCGGTTTTTTCGTATAAGTAGTTTCTTTTCTTTCACGATTAGGATTACAAAAGGTCAACGGTATATTTTATTACCCCGGTTACATAGTCCGACTTGAATAACAAGTATGCTAAATTTTCGATTTTTAATTTTCGAACACAACCCCTTCTTTTATCTTACCCAGGAGGCCCCAACCCAGATCCGACTGGACGTGCGCACGAAGATTGGAAGCCAAGACCAAAATAAATGAACAATAATTGTAGGACCCGTGAACATTAAGGACCCGACACGTTAACTCCCACCCCAGCGCATCCCATCCGTTGAACTCAGCGCGCAGGCCAACTACCCCCATGCGGCTCGAACAACAATCGCCAACCGCAGGAGCCCGGAAGCTACCCGCTTACTGATCACTTACTTCGAGTGTAACATCACAAGTTTTATCGTCTTTAAAATTTTATTTGAAATAAATTATTTTAGAGATTTGGATTTTATTTGGATTCCTTGCATATATTAAAATCTAAATTCAAATTCCAACTCAAGTTCTAATTCAACTATCTCTTCAAATCAAATCAAACTTTAGCCAAAATTTAAATTCAATTTTGAATTTGAATTTTCCTCTCAGTTTCCCTAGGCCGAAGCCCATCTTCTTTCTTTCTTTGGGCTGCAGCCCAGCTGTCCAACCGGCCCACCTTCCCAGCCAACTCCTCCATCTCTGCTTCTACTCTGTCCCACGCCATCGCCGCCATCGCCCACGCCGAGCCATTCCCACACGCTGCACCGTGCTTGCTCTGCCTCACTTCGCCTCATTTGGAAACCGCTCACAATCAAGCTGCCATCATCATTGCATCTTCATTGCCGACTGTTTCTTCCCCTTAACGCGAATTCAAATAACCATCCAAACTCGAGCCGAAACCGTTGCCGCAATGACGCTTGCGCCAGCGACCGCTCGGTTGCCCATCTTGCCCTATAAATGGGAGCACTGTGATCGTGTTCCACCCATTCACACTCCACCCAAATCCAACTGCCTCTCGTGCCTTGTCGCCGTTGCGCAAGTCTTCTTCCCAAGCGCGCCCGCTACCCCGTCTCGTCATTCCCGCTACTCTAGTGAGCTTCATGCGTTTCCTCTCACGTCATACCGTGTTCCCGAGCCCCATGAGTATTTCCCCTCATTAAATTTCGCCTTTGTCGCAGCTCGTCTCCAAATTTTGCCATCTTCTCCGTCACCAACCTAACCGCCACCGTAGTCGAGTTCACCGTCCTTAGTGAGCATCGTCCCAATTATTTGCACACGTAGGATCACCTCCATCTCCTCTACCTTTTGCGTGACCAATTCAGTCATTGCGCCATCGTAGCCATCACCACCGCCGCCACCTTCTTCCCCTGCGCCGGCCACCGTCGCCCCGCCGTAACGTGTTGTATGTCCTGGAGGACTCCACTCGCTGTGGTCGTGCTTGTGCGCACGCTGCTTTCTGAAAGGCGTCACCGGAGTGTCGTTGTTGCTGTTCACCCGCGCCTCGATTGCCGCCCTCCATCACCAGCACCGTTGTCGTGCCCCTCCATCCGTGACGCTACTACCCATCGCCGTCCTGAGGCCACGCCAACCCATTTTGGCTATCGTCCAACCTTCCCACACCACCATTCGCCGTCACCATCGTTGTCCGAGCTGTCGACCACCTCCTCTATGTTCTCCCTCTTTCTTCCTTTTTCTATCCCTCTCGAATGGGTCCCACCTATCGAACGTGGTAAAATGTTATTCAGCCTAGTGGGGACCGGAGCTGCATGAGGTAAGGTTGTATCAGGATTCTAGGTTAAGAGTGTTTTCAATTAATATAATCGTGATCGTAAGATCGTGGTAACATTGTAGCTGAAAAATTATGGTTCTAAATATTATATCATCTACACTACTGTTTTACACTGTATTACCTGATTTAAATCCTACAAATAATTGTGATCGGAATGTTTGCACACGATACATAGAGATACAGGTCCTGACAACCATGACTGCAGCCTATACTGGAAGCCTCGTGGGGACGTCAGATCAATAATCTACGACTAGGAGGCGTGAGACAAAAAGTAGTGGTTTTCCTTTTGGAGCCTGTTTGAAACGTCATAATCGACACACTTCAAGAAAAAACAATTTAACTCGATTTTCCTTGGTGCCTTTCAAATCGACACACTTCTTCATGTTTAAAAGCTTTGAGGTCTACATTTCACAAAAATAACAAGATCTATCAATCATAATTTAAACTAACACCAACAAAATTATTGATTTGGGCATTTGGGTTTGCTCTTTGCTAGTTTAGGAATTGAGGATCTCGTAATTCGCATTGAACTTGCCTTTGCGCAGTTGGGAATTTGGGTACCTCAGCCGCGCGTGGGAGCATTGCCTTCTTCTTGTGAGGCGCTTGAGTCTCCGCGACGGTACGTAGGCCGGAGGGCTCCCGGTCGGCGCCCAATGGCAACGGCTTTGCCCAGTGGCCAACTCCCAACCTTGCTCCTCCACCTTGCCCGCGGCGTCGTCACCATGTTTGGCTTCGTCGTGGCCGTGCCGCCTCGAGAGAGGGGATGAGAGTCAAGCTGTTGTCTGTTGATTGTTAGTGTTATAGAGGGGAGAGAGATGGGAATGATATTGTTGTGGCGAATGGTCTAATGCCCAAAAGGTGTGTGACCATGGATCAACCATCATATGGGTCGGTTTGAGGTTGTGGGCGTTAGAGGAGACGTGCTTTGATGAGATGAGAGGAGTTGCGATGCAGTTGGCCCAATTAAGAGTGTATTTCATTATATATATAATACACATACTATGCGTTGATTTTTTGGCAAAAATTAGTGTGTGTTTAGTGACCACCCATGAACCTAGGAGAGTGCGCCTAATCACGTAAAGAACAATAGCACACAAGAGATCGAAGATTTATTTACGAGGTTTGGCGATACCTACGTCCTTAGAAGCCGAATCGTGGCGGTTTTTTCGTATAAGTAGTTTCTTTTCTTTCACGATTAGGATTACAAAAGGTCAGCGGTATATTTTATTACCGGTTACATAGTCCGACTTGAATAACAAGTATGCTAAATTTTCGATTTTTAATTTTGAACACAACCCCTTCTTTTATCTTACCCAGAGGCCCCAACCGGATCCATTGGGCGTGCGCACGAAGATTGGAAGCCAAGACCAAAATAAATGAACAATAATTGTAGGACCGTGAACATTAAGGACCCGACACGTTAACTCCCACCCAGCGCATCCCATCCGTTGAACTCGGTGCGAGCCAACTACCCCATGCGGCTCGGACAACAATCGCCAACCGCAGGAGCCCGGAAGCTACCCGCTTACTGATCACTTACTTCGAGTGTAACATCACAAGTTTTATCGTCTTTAAAATTTTATTTGAAATAAATTATTTTAGAGATTTGGATTTTATTTGGATTCCTTGCATATATTAAAATCTAAATTCAAATTCCAACTCAAGTTCTAATTCAACTATCTCTTCAAATCAAATCAAACTTTAGCCAAAATTTAAATTCAATTTTGAATTTGAATTTTCCTCTCAGTTTCCCTAGGCCGAAGCCCATCTTCTTTCTTTCTTTGAAATTTGACCCGGTGTCCAACCGGCCCACCTTCCCAGCCAACTCCTCCATCTCTGCTTCTACTCTGTCCCACGCCATCGCCGCCATCGCCCACGCCGAGCCATTCCCACACGCTGCACCGTGCTTGCTCTGCCTCACTTCGCCTCATTTGGAAACCGCTCACAATCAAGCTGCCATCATCATTGCATCTTCATTGCCGACTGTTTCTTCCCCTTAACGCAATTCAAATAACCATCAAACTCGAGCGAAACCGTTGCCGCAATGACGCTTGCGCCAGCGACCGCTCAGTTGCCCATCTTGCCCTATAAATGGGAGCACTGTGATCGTGTTCCACCCATTCACACTCCACCCAAATCCAACTGCCTCTCGTGCCTTGTCGCCGTTGCGCAAGTCTTCTTCCCAAGCGCGCCCGCTACCCCGTCTCGTCATTCCCGCTACTCTAGTGAGCTTCATGTGTTTCCTCTCACGTCATACCGTGTTCCTGAGCCCCATGAGTATTTCCCCTCATTAAATTTTGCCTTTGTCGCAGCTCGTCTCCAAATTTTGCCATCTTCTCCGTCACCAACCTAACCGCCACCGTAGTCGAGTTCACCGTCCTTAGTGAGCATCGTCCCAATTATTTGCACACGTAGGATCACCTCCATCTCCTCTACCTTTTGCGTGACCAATTCAGTCATTGCGCCATCGTAGCCATCACCACCGCCGCCACCTTCTTCCCCTGCGCCGGCCACCGTCGCCCCGCCGTAACGTGTTGTATGTCCTGGAGGACTCCACTCGCTGTGGTCGTGCTTGTGCGCACGCCGCTTTCTGAAAGGCGTCACCGGAGTGTCGTTGTTGCTGTTCACCCGCGCCTCGATTGCCGCCCTCCATCACCAGCACCGTTGTCGTGCCCCTCCATCCGTGACGCTACTACCCATCGCCGTCCTGAGGCCACGCCAACCCATTTTGGCTATCGTCCAACCTTCCCACACCACCATTCGCCGTCACCATCGTTGTCCGAGCTGTCGACCACCTCCTCTATGTTCTCCCTCTTTCTTCCTTTTTCTATCCCTCTCGAATGGGTCCCACCTGTCAGTCGATGCTATTCTGTAAACTAGGTCCACCATAAACCATTCAAAACCGTGGACTCAGTCCATAGATCAGGGTCTCACCTATCAGCATATGGAACTTTTAATTATTTTCATCGGAGAGAACTCCTCTGTCTCATTTTCCATCATTTTCACTCACAATCAAACTTCTGGAAGCCCGTTCTCCTTCATATGAGCTCTGATTAGTGATGGTCAAATGGGTCATGCTAGCCGGGCCAGCCCAAAGCACGACACTGTTTGCCTAGCTCGGGCATGGCATGGTGGCCCGGCAGTACCGATGAGGAGGAGGAGGAGGAGGCTGGGCAGCCAGCGCGGCGGCGGAGCGACGAGGGTGCATCGAGGAGGAGGAGGCGGCCGGCGAGGAGGCAGCGGGGCACGGGATGGGCGCGGGAGGTGACGGGGCATGGGATTGAGCGAGGCCGCGTGAGGAGGCTGTGGTGGCTGGCGCGGAGGCAGCTGAGCGTGGGACGGGGCGAGGCCGACTGGCGGGCGCGGGGGAGGGAGTGTAATGGGAGGCGCTACGCGGGCCAGGCCTGCATGACACTATGCCAGCACACTTGTCATCGTTTTACCCATGTTGGCACGGTGGGCCATGCCTGGCACGACACTGTGCATCCTTTCTAGTTCATTTGGCCTGGCTAATGTTCGGATTTTACAAAAATCCGATCATTTGTTGGACTTTGGGGGCTTTAAAAATGGCAGAATAAATTTAAAAAATCCTAATTTTTTACTCTATAAATAGCCACTATAACCCCCCTCATTCAGCACATATCCATTCCTCAATCTCTCTTATGAATTCTGTTGTGCAAATTTAAATTCCTTGTATAAAATTGTTCCAAATTTTGAAAAAAAATCAAATTACAGCACAAGTCAGCAAAAGAGGTACAATACTTTTTTTTGCATATTATTATTATTATTAGTTGTTACGGTGAGATGGAAGAAATATTAGTGTAAGTTTTGATTTTGCATTTTTTGTTATGGAAAATTATGATAATTTTTCTATTGGTAATTACAGACTTTCACCGAAGGATATTGCATCCTTCGAGAATTCCGCTACCTCAAACCAAACAGAGTTATTACCAGAAGGGCAAGGAGTACCGTTGTCAGGCTCTATGACAACATCTTTGTCAACCACCGGAGCAAAGAGGTCCAGGACAAGTACATCAAGAGTTTGTTAGAATTTCGATAGGACAACCAAGGAAGGTGCACAAGGAGTTCTGGTATCATATGTTGTTTATAAAATTTATCGTCGTGAATTGTCTGTAAAGTCTATAGGTGAAACAGAGAACTTGGTTAGACATGCTGCAAGATGTAAGGCTAAGCAAGGATTGGCGATGAGGCAGACGTGGTTGTAGTACAACCTCGACAGGTACGGTATGTAGCTGGGACATAATCCTGATGTAGCATGTCATTCTCTTTGTCATTTAATTGCTTTTGAGGATTTACCTTGAGACTTTGGGGAGTCTACAGCTTTCAAAACTTACATAAGGACTGCGCATAATTATAGATTTTCTATCACTTCTAGACAGACAACAACTAGGGATCTAGTTAAACAATATAATGAACATCATGATAAATTAAATGAACTATTTAGTACGTGCACATTTTTAGTGGCTCTGACCTCAAACATATGGAGTGGTTGGGCTAGTGAGGATTATCTTAGTGTAGTTTCTCATTATGTTATTGACAATTGGGAAATGCAGAAAAAATTATAGGTTCAAATTAATTGATGTAGCACACACGGGTGAGAAAATTACGGACTGTATTATTAAAGTCGTGGAAGAATTTGGTCTTACAAATAAAATATTCTCAATTACTTTAGACAATGTTGTTTCAAACTCTAGGGCGATGAATATTCTTACTCCAATGTTGAGTAAATACGCTGATTCCTTCTTACTACATCAGCGATGCGCTTGTCATATTATTAACCTTATAGTAAAATATGGTTTGAAGTGGTTCTCTTCGTATATTAAAGCTTTCCGCGATGTGATACCTTTCTTGAATAATTCTAACGTAAGAATAGTAGCATATAAGAACTTTTGCAGGGCAATGTGTACGTCCAAGAAAATTTAGTTTGGACATGCCGGTAAGATAGAATTCTACTTACTTGATGCTTAAGTGTCTTTTACCATATAAAAGCATCTTTTCTGCTTTTATTCAAACACATTATAAAAGCCCTGATGGTAGTGTACTATTGGTTGAGCAACAGTGGATCGTTGCTGAGAAGATACTTCAGTTTTTTGGAAGAAAAAAATTATGAAGACATTATTGTTTTGTCTGCTGTGTATTATCAAACATCTCCTATAATTGTGCATAGTATTCTACAGATTGCTAGTCAGTTGAAAATGTATGAAAATGACATAGTTTTACGAAAGACTATTATCGCTATAAAAACAAAATACATGAAATATTGGGAAGTAATCCCTTTCCTATATGCATTTGCATTTATTTTACATCCTAAAGCTAAAATTCAAGGATTTGCTTATGTTCTTGGTCTTCTTAGTGATGCTACAGACCTACACTATTCTAACTATTTTACAGATATTCGTTCTAGATTTATCGAGATTTTTCAAAGGCATGAAAATAACTTTCAAGGAGTTCGCTTGCAACAACCTCCACTACCACCCACCTCAGGTAACAAGAAAAATTTATGGGGCAAGATCTGGGGTACATGTTCTTCCTCCAGGTCCAGGGGGTTCTACAGAGGCACCTTCTTAACGAAAACCAACCCCCACCCAAGGAGTGGAGAACTATCCGGCTATTTGGACATCGATATGGTGGATTTCAACTTAGAAGGCTTTGAAATTTTACAATAGTGGCATACACATAAGTTAACATATCCCATATTATCCATATTTGCACGCGATGTGTTAATTGTTACTGTATCGACGGTTTCCTCTGAGTACGATTTTAGTCTTTTTGAAAGAATATTGGAGGAGAGAAGAACACGTCTCACAAGTGAGATAGTGGAGATGCTTCTAACTATGAAGAACTGGAAACAAACTGATGTATGAATACAACACTCTGTAGAAAGTCCAGAGTTGTCGGAGGTTTTAAAAAATATGTACCTAGACAATGACACATACAACATGGATGTATGTAGAGCTATAGATCGTACTTTTTTTTCTTTGCCAAGGTTTTCTCATATTGAGTTTTTACTTGGTAAATGTTTTAACGAGGCAGCCATTTAAACATTAATAAATCTCTTTACCATATTTTCAATATGTTTGTCTTATTTTTTTTTCATAATTTTCATATGTATTTCTGAATTATACACATTTTTTGAATTTTCCAAATTTTTCGGGCCGAGCACGTCCTGTCGGGCTAACCGTGCCCAGGATGGGCCGTCACGGCCCGAGGTGCCAGCGTGCCATGCCTACGTAGAAACCCCGGCCCACGGGCTGGCATGACAAGACCCGATTAGTGTCCGGGCCTAATGGTGCTGGGCCAGCACGGGCCCGAACTGTGCCGTGATGAGCGTCGGCCCATCTGGCCATGACTAGCTCCAATTGACCCGTTTTTCTTCCTAAATTCATAATACTAGGAAGATCACCTGCACCCTTCAGCGTGGGCACTGACGCGCTGGACGTGGGCCACTAGAGGCGCGTGGAGCCGTTCGACCGAAGGAGCTGTGGCCAGGCCCGCAAGGCAACGGGCCCACCAGATGCACGACGAAGCGAGCAAGGCCCGTTCCCACGAAGCGCAGCGGCTCGATCGGGCGGGCGCAGAGCGATCCGAGGGTGCGCATTTCGCGGGCGATGTGGATGCACGAGAAGGCACACTTTCCACAGAGAGTTAGTTTTAGTAATGTCTATCAGTACTAATTGTATAATGTTTTGCATTTTGTAGGACCGGAAAGGCGACTGAGGGGGGGGTGAATAGGCGCTTTCACAATTTTCTCGCCTAAGTCGAATTCAACACGAACTTTACTCCTTTAGCTATGAGAGCTAAGAAGATCGATAAGCACACACGGAAGCCTTGTCTTGAACTCGACAAACCCGACAACCACACGACACAAATGTGGAGACTTAAACTCAAAGGGTTGATCTCGGACACCGGCGGTCGGACCGGTTACAAGGCGGATCGGACCGCAACTAGTCTGGATCGGACCGGTGGACATGATTCGACCCGGCGAAGACATGATCTGAAAATCTGAGCGGTCGGACCGCTTTACAAGACCGTCGGACAGGTTGATCGATCTTGAAAAATCCACCCCAAATCCAAAGCGAAATTTGATCTAACTTTTGATTCAACCAATGAAACTTGACCAAATTTGAGCACACCTCCTAATGATATTGGAGACCTATTTCTAGCGGCGATCCTTGGATCCACTTCGAAACAATCTCTCAAGGATTAAACAAAGAAGTGCACAAACCCTAGAAATATGAAAATCTTTGATTCAAGACTTGCTTGTGGGGATTGATGGTCTAGATGATTCTAGGAGTATTCCACACACCAAAGCAAGACAAAATGGGTCAAGAGACCAAGTATAAACCCTTGAATCAAGGAAGCACCAAATTCATCCAAATGAGAGAAGAACACAAAGAGGAGACAAATGATCTCTCAAGCAAGCATCACAAGATTGATTGATCTCACAAGATGCTTACAAAGCCACTCCAACTAGGAGGACAAGAGCTCACCCAAGGAGCATACAATCTCTCCTCTCTTCCTCTCCAAACCCTAACCCTAGAAAAGCAAGGAAGAAACCAAATGAATGCCTCAAGAGTTTTCCTTCTCCCCTTTCCTATTTATACTAGAGAGGACTAGAGTTTCACATTTGGGGCCCACTCACATGGGACCCACACACTAATATGTTGAAGCAATCGCCGCTTCACCACGTGTAGGTTGATCGGTTCTCATCGAAGCCAAGCCTCTCTTGTCAGAATCCCATGGAACCTCCTAGAGACTTGCCGATATCCGCACCGCTTTGATCCACCCGGTATGTCGAACCACCCGTTCGATCCATCTTGCCCATCTGCACCATGCTTGAGTCACACGACCTCCCGGTATCCATGATCGTTCGGACCTCGGCTCTCCAAGCGTAGTCGATCCACTCACCGATTGGCGTCGTTGACACGCAAGCCATCCGCACATCAATAGACAAACAAACCGTTCCGGAACAAGTTCTTCACAACTTGACCCACGTTAGTTCCGCAATGCAATATGCAACAATAAAGCATTGATAACTAAGCATAAAACACAATCAACACGCATCAATGCGAACTTGGCAAACCTCCAGTCGCTGCCGGTCGATCCCCCACGGGCGGTCCGACCGATATCAGTCGATCGGACCGCTCCCACAACGGCGGTCGGACGGTCAAACAACCAAAAATCTTGCTTGAAAATCCGAAACCTTTCGGAATTTTCAACTCAATAGAACTTTTGGTTGGGAGCTCCAAAATAATGAAACCACATCCGGAGACTCCCTCACCGCTTACACAACCTATTTTGGATTAGCTCCAAAATCCAATTTTAGGTCGAGACCGGTCCGGCCAAGCCACCACCGCCGGTCCGGCCAGTCCACAAGGCGATCGATAGCCACACCACCGGATCGATCACTGTGGTGCAGCGACGTAAGCAAACCCAAAACGCGAGATTTTGCAAACCAACAAAGCCATTGCCAATTGACTCATCATCCTGAGATCGTGCACATATCCTCACGATATCCACACATTTTTTGTTTTTTTTGATTATTTATTTTTTTCGTTTCACGCGTATAGAATCCGACGTTGCCGAAGCGAACTTGGAACAACCAGAGGGAGTGACACCTACCTATGGCGAAGGCAATTCTTCCTTAATCATGTTGTGCCTACTGTCTAAACCTTTTTTTATATCATTCAAAACTAGTATGCATTGCCAATTACATAAAATGATGAATTTATTGTTAGAATTGTTAGTTAATCCTACTTTGAATTTACCCTCATTTGACATTGATATCCTTGTACCATTGTCACCCTAGTATAGCAAATCTACGGTAATGATTAAATTATTGATGGATTAGTCTAGAACAGTAGAATTGCTTAGACAAGCTATATCAGTCATTGTCATCCTATGGATGTGAACCATTATAAGACTTTACACAAATCAGTTTGAGAAATGTATGGCAATAGATATTGCCACTAGTTTACTAAATAAAATAAAGCAGTGAAAATCTATTTTAGACTTGGGCGGATGGTAAGTTCTGGCGAGTGCAGCTGGAGCACGAGAAGTGTAATGTGATAGTTCCGCTTGAGTCATAATAAGGA
This sequence comes from Hsuehochloa calcarea, assembly GCA_036346395.1. Lineage (NCBI taxonomy): Eukaryota > Viridiplantae > Streptophyta > Magnoliopsida > Poales > Poaceae > Hsuehochloa > Hsuehochloa calcarea. The sequence goes on along the minus strand of CM070603.1, from coordinate 28,731,734 downwards.
CCGATGCTTGTGTCTATCCAAACTAAGCGCTATCGTACAACCACATGTCCAAAATAGGACGGATCTGGCTAAATAATATACCAAGTCCAAGCATTGAGCCTGTAGGTTGTAGTCGGCATGTGTTATCTGGTATGTGCAAAAGATGGTAAAGAATGTTCATCTCTCGCAAGCGTTACCAACACAACTGTGAGCTCTCTTAATGATGGTAAAGGACGTCCATATCTTAAAGGGTTAGCTTATAAGAGGGCTGATGTAAGGGTGAGGCATTGTAAAGGCTTTGTTGTGATCTTCTTCATCGCACACCTAAGAAAGTGTGTCACAGGCAACTATATAAGTCGATCACATTGTGTGGGTAAAGTATACAACCTCTACAGGGTGTAAAACTGTTCGAACAACTATGCCCACGGTCAAGAGGCAAACAATGTGCGTTTTCACATGGTAGATTTGTGTTTTGCTTTCAAAGAAGTAAACTTTGATAATCCGGAAGCATCTGGGACTCTCGGATAGATATTCTGGCAGCTAGAGCCAGTTGGATGACTAGAACCCTATCCTTCAAACCTTGACTGAGAGAACCTTTATACTAGTGGTTGGTAGCTAGAATCTTCACTAGTAAAATAATTAGTTTAATTATTGAAACTATTTTGTCAAATTAATGCTTTATGAAAATTGTTGAAACCTAAGATGCTGCTTTGTGTAAAAGAACCATATAAGTCTCCATTGTTAAACCTTGCATCTATGTAATTGTATTTTTTCCAAGACTTACGGAGTACTTTATGTACTCACATGTTACACTCAAAACAAATCTCAGAAACCTTCAACAATACCGATGAGGACTATGATTTCTACACGTGTGGCTTTAACGAGGGTCATCTAGAGTACCAGAATGTGCTCCACAGTCAAATGACAGTGGACGATTTCATCTACCATCTCCAAAGTTTATCTTATTTTGTTTCCACTGCTTGTAAAACAAGGTCATGTGACCATTATTTTTAATAAGTGATCATAGGACCGATACTCTATTATTTATTTTTAGGCAAAATCTGTTTGGTACCACAACAAACAAAGCGGTTCACTTTAATACCACTGCATTCTACTAGTTCACTTTAATACCATTGCCCATTCTCTCCATTTTGCCCAATGCCGCGCCCGTGACCTCCCCGGCTGTGCCGTTAGCTTACCTTTTCTAACCCCGCTTCCTCTCTTTGGCATCGCTTCCTCTCTCCCCGCAATCCCCAAAAGCTAAACCCTAGAAGAGTCGGCGGCGCATGGCGCGTGCGGAGTCATCGACTGGGGCGAGCAGGGAGCGATTTGGGGATATCCTTCTTGTGCTATGCCGGCGATGCGGGCTGCAGGTGGTCGACGACATCTCGTACAACGAACGCAACCCTGGCCAAGCCTACTATAAGTGCCTAAATAATCAGGGGGTATTTGATTGGAATGCCTTTTTGATTTGATTTGGATTGCCTAAAATTCCTTCCTTTGATGTTATTGTTGATGATTTTGTAACTTATTGAGCCGATCTGGGCAATTTGGATTGCCTAAAATTCCTTCCTTTGATGTTATTCCTTCCCGTGTACTTTGAGATTGGTTTTGCAACTCGAGGTTTTTAAGAAATTGATTTCTTATGCATGATGTATGTGCAGGTTCTCTGCATGCAAGTTTTACATATAGGAGAACCAATATATAGAATTATTTGAAGGAGATTGGAGTTCTTGATGCCCCAAGTGCTCAGCATGGACATGGAAGAGGACAGCTTCTAGTGCAAATGCAACCAACAAGCCATGTTGGAATGGAAGCACACAGCAAAAGTGATGACGCCATTTTAGCAGATATAGTACAAGGAATTGCTTGGTTGGATGAAAAAATGAGCAAGATTCTTGGTGCCTTGGAGAGAATGAACATGATGCTTGGCCTGTTTATGTGTGTGTGTGTGTGTGTGTGTGTGTGTGTGTGTGTGTGTGTGTGTTGGGTTGCAAGCAGCCAATGTAGGCAAGTAGTTGAATGAGCAAGATATGGAGCAAGTTAGTTGTAAGGCAGTTGTAATGTGGAGCATGAATGTAGCCGATTTACTTTAATGTAATCCGAATTCAGTTGTTCCTACATTTGGTTGTTTGAGATGAACACTAACGGAAATTCAGTTGTCAAGCATATGCAATCTGACAAAAATATCAAAATATGACCATATGTAATATGAGATAAACACTGACAATGAATATCTGAGATGAACACTGACAATGCATATCTGATATAACACTGACAATGTGCATCCTTCTTGGCAATCTGACCATATGCAATCTGATCATATGTATGCATGTGAGATAACACTAACAATATACACATCACAGATAACTGACAGAAATCTTGGCAATCTGACCATATACAATACATGTACAAGTTGACATCACAGAAATCTGGGCATATGGCCACCATGTGCAATCTGACCATATGTATAAGACTGACAATGCACACACAAGTTCACATCACAGACAGCTGACAGTAATCTGAGAAAACACTTAGAGTCTGAGATAAAAACTGGCAATGTGCATCCTTCTTGGCAATCTGACCATATGCAATACATGTACAAGTTGACATCACAGAAATCTGGGCATATGGCCACCACGTGCAATCTGACCATATGTATAAGACTGACAATGCACATACAAGTTCACATCATAGATAGTTGACAGTAATCTGAGAAAACACTCAGAGTCTGAGATAAACACTGACAATGCCATACATATAGGTTCACAGTCCTGACTGATACAAATTCAGAGCACAGAAATCACAGCAATACTGACAAGGAAATAAACATATTCAATTCCATACAAACCACAACAAGCTGACTTATACAAGTTCAGAACACATGATAAAAGACTCGTAACATGCAAGTTCAAAGTTCAGAGCTTTCTCTTTCTGATTCCTAGGGACAATGCCTGTGCAGCAGCCCTGGCTTCAGCAATCCTTTCTGCAGTAGACCTTCTTGGAGTTGATGCTTCAGCTGCCATCCTCCTTGTTGTAACTCGAGGGCTGTTTTGGGTGCTTGGCTCCAATGTAACTTCAGGGGGGGCTGCTGGAGTGATGGACTTGCATCTTGAGTGCATGTAGTTCTTTTCTTCTCACCCCTACAGTCAAGAAAGGAAGTACTTCAAACTCAAATGTATACTATGAAGGATGAGAAGGGAAAAAAGGGACAAGGGAAGGCAGATTACCTTTTTGTTCTCTTAGGGGGAGGTGCACCTTGAGAAGGATCATCTAGTGGTGTTAAACTACAACTCTTTTCTGTGTGGCCCCACTGAAAGCACCTCTTACATTGATAGTTCTTTTTGCCGCCATACTCGTCCCTTGGTTTGATCCTTTTCTTCCTCGGCCTTCCTGCATCCCTAGTTAGTTTGGGGGTATCATGATGAAACCCTTGGACTTCCTTGGCCACTGTGACTTATCACCAATTGGATCAATGTCAAACTCATATGCATCTTTGAACCTATCTACTGAGTAGTACTCATGCACGTATGTCTCCAGCTCCATCCTCTTTGAACATATGAGAGCTATGGCATGAGTGCATGGTTTCCAGAAAGCTTCCATTGGCCACAAGTACACTCCTTTTGCACTAGATCAACCACATATTAGCCTTCATGTGTCCACTTTGAGATAGAGTATACTTTAACGCTCTACTTTTCATATTTAGCTCGAGGATGACACTAGGCAGTATGGTGCCTTGTAGTTTATTGGCCACCCTCTTCCTTGTTGAATTTTTTTTTCATTATCATCTATCTCACTCTATCCATAAGATCAACCACCGGAAAGTCCTTAATGTCTTTTATCCAATTATTGAAAGTTTCGGCAATGTTATTGTTTATGTAGTCGACCTTGCAGTGTGCTGTAAATTTACCTCTTGTCCACAAGTTTGTGTGCTCCTTTGTAAGATATTCATATCCAGCTGGACATTTCTCAGCGATTATGTCCAAAAATAGCTTGTGTTTTTCAAGAGTATAAGCCCAAGCTGCAGGCCACATATACTTTAGTACATCGCCCTTGAACTTTCTTCTGAAATTGTTTAGCATATGTCTAAAGAGTTCTCTATGCTCTACACCAACAAATACTTTGTGTACAACTGCTTTGAGACCATTACATGCATATGTGTGTATAGCTAATCCATAGGGGGTACCAATAGCTCTCTTAAGATTGACCATGAACCATTCCCAATTATCTGAAGTCTCCTTGCCAAATATGGCATAGCAAACAGGATACATCCAGTTATGCCCATCTATTCCATTGCATCCTTCCTCCCATCCCACACCTTGTTGTATGACAAGGTCACATTGTGCTCATCTTGAAGTCTCTGTTGTAGCTTATTTGCACCAACTAATGGATCATTCCTCAATAATTCCTTACCTCTATCTGCTATCCATGCTTTGTTGGCCATGCTTCCCCGCGTCTTACTCGTTGTTGTGCACGTATGATCAGACACCATGGTCATCACCTGCACATAGTAAACAAACCATGAACAGCTAGAAATAATAGGAAATCATAAACCTGGTAAAACATGTTGCAATCATTAAACACAATTGTATTACACAAGCATATACCATGAATGTAGGGCTGCCATGAATCTTTTTTGTATATATCCTCCATGGACAATTTTTTAACATGCAAATGGTTCTGAATCTTTTTGTGTCACTATATTGTATGTTCATCTCAAACTCCCCTTTTATTGCATGCTGCCTCAAAATGAGCTTGAACGCATATCTGTCAGGAAATGTGTCTCCCACCTTAATTTGAGGGTCATTTCTATCATACACAGTCTGTGGTGCAAAGCAAGCATCCATTGTGGAATTGTCATCTAGAACTGGGAGAGGTTCATAGTCTGGTACATCCATATCTGCTTCATCATCATGGTGCACAGCCTCCTGCTCTGGGACCTCTATTGTTGCCTCATTGTCTTCAGGGAAGTACCTCCACTCCTCATCCACCCAAATAGGGTCATCCTCATCAGGGCCTCTGTCGAGCTACTATTCCAGCCTAGATGCTGTATTTTGTACCAAAGGGTGTTCTATAGGTAGTTGTAAAGGGGTGTTTTCATTCACTGCTTGACTCTCATATACTTCTGGAATCTCTACCACTAGTGCTCTGTCATGTGGAAAGTTGCTCTCATTCACTTCCTGGCTCTCATTCACTACCTGACTCTCATTGACTTCACACTTGCCAACTGACATGAATAGCTTCACTTCCTTCTGCGCACTATTCTTAATGAAAGCCTCCATCAAAAGTGCATCACTGGCTACTCTAACCAAGGTAGTATCCCTTCCAACATACCAAAATGTTGCCTCCTCATCACTGCCCTAGGAGTAGTACGGTTCCACATACCTCAACAAATCCACAAGTGAGATCGCATCGGATCCCACATCCAATCTCAAAATTCTGCCCTTTTGGTACTCTTGTCTGCCATCCTTGCATGTGAGGTAAGATTGGACGCAAAGTTATACATTGTCTTTGTATCATCCCTGCAACAGTTAAAAAATGAAAATTTACGCTGTTAAAAAATGAGACTCAAATGCATCTTCGTGCTATCACTGTTGTCACATTCCACGGCTCCAATCCATCACTGCTCTCACATTCGGCTCAAATCCATACACCCCCAAATCCATCAAGATCCAAATCCCTCATGACAAATATGCATACAACAAAAAAGAAATCCTCCTTAATCCTCCCACTACATGCTCTACACTGCGCAAGAAACTAGGGTAAGATTTGCTGTAATGCAAACCAAAACACCAAATTTGTGGATGGAGGTAGGAGATCTCACCTGCAGGAATTCCGGCACGAGGAGGGCGACGCCTGAGGAGGTCGAATGAACGAGAAAATGGGAGGAAGAGAAGCGAGATACGAGGGGAGGTGAGTGTGAACAGGGAGGAACGGAGGAGAGCCTTTCCAGAACCTAATTTTCCGGGTATATTTTCGTCATTTCATAGGCGAGCTAATGGCACAACCGGAAGGTCACGGGCGTGACATTGGGCAGAACAGAGAAAAAGGGTGATGGTATTAAAGCGAACCGGGATAATGCAGTGGTATTAAAGAACTTTTATCATCGCTGTATCTGCCGCGTGCACTACCTTCGTCCGAGACAAGTGCAGAAATACAGGTGCATAAATCCGGTCCCGACATCGACCGAACCATGGAGCGAGAGCCGCGCGAGGCTCCACCTCAACGCTCGGGCAGATGAAAGTAGTGGCCTCGGGGGACAGGAAGAAGCATAACCAAACCCACCCCACCCCGCCGGGCGCACACGCAAGACAGTAAGGAGATAATATGGGGAAAGCTCAGTTCCCAGTAGCACCTGCATCCGATCTACAACAGAAGACCATCACATCAACAAGGCAAATCCCGTCAAACTATCATCCGACTCCACCTAGCTCTAGCTATATAATTTCCGACTACTGCACAGATATATTTCTAACACTGGCACCAAGAAATCATATGGTCCATCAGGGACCGTACGGCATGATCAAGGGGTAGACGGCGGCGGGTTGTTGCTGGACACCTGCGAAACAGCGTCCTCCTTGGAAATGGCAACGTAGTTCACCGGAGCCGCCGGTCTGCCGCTGTCCCTCCACCCATCCCGGCTCGCGGACCTGGCACCGTTCTGCTGGACTGACAGCCTCCGGTTTGGTGTGCCGTTTGCTGCACTAACGAGCCGAGGGCCAGACGCCTTCCTTGAGGATTGGGGCCGGGCAGGGCTCGGTTTCGAGCCAAACAGCTTCTCCTGCTCTGCGGCTAGCTGCTCATTTATCTTCTTCTGGTCCTGGAAGGTCAGGAGAAAGAAAGCAAAACATGGAATTAGAATATTGTTTGGGAACCGGTTATCAACAGACCTAAAGGAATGACAGAAAAGAGTACCCTCATTCTTCGCTTCTCCTCTTCCTTCTCCTGTCTCAGAACTTTGTATTCATCCAGCATTGCAAGAAGAGCAACACCATCATAGGTGAACGATATGCTGTGCTCTTGTTCCCATGCCTGGGTCTTCGCCACCAGCATGTCAATAATACCTACAATAAACCATCAAAGATATTAATGAAAAGTTAGTTCAGATTAGGAATAACATTGACTTCCCATGCCATGTAAGATGTATGTAACATAGTCAGTTCTGAGGCAGTGGAAGATGCTACTGGCACATGTAATATGACACATTTCCCACGAAAAACAAAATCAAGTTGATGTTCAGAACATACCTGGAATTTTATTAACCAAAACACGAGCTTTTTCTGCACGCTTGAGGTTCAGATGTGCACCTCTAGTTGCACTGTATCTGTTATCATCCTGCCATTAAGAGAACATCAATGTAAGAATCCTGTGACACCACATGAAGTGAAGCTGCTGTCAAACATATAGTAGCACAAACAAGTGGTTTCAAGTATGCAACGTGGAGTATTGACTTGGAAGAACAATGCTGGTGCAAAGTAACACCAGATGCCTGGAGTACAACTTGGTGTCTTTCATTTCAGAAGACTATTAATTAAACCGAAGACAAGGAAAAAGTAACAGAATAAATTTTAAATACCCGGCTATAGTCTTCAAGCCAGCTCTCTTCTTCGCATGCTAACATCCACCTGTCAACCTTCTCCAGTATGTCCTTTCTGCTTAGGGCCACTTCTTTTGCTTTAAGTATCTGGTTCTCCATATCAGCTAGTAGTTCCGAAGGCTCAAAACTACTAGAATCAATAACAGACATTATTCTATCTCTCGCAGCACTAGTATCTATTGTGATATGAGCCTGGGCATATATATCTTCAAGTTCAGTCTGCCTTTTGAATGCAATGTCCTTCATCCTACTAGCTTTTAGCTGATCCAGCCTTTCAACTTCAAGTTCAGCCTTTAAAGTGCAAAAATATGTCAGGTTGCAGATGAACAACAGTATGCTACTTTATCAATAAGTCCAAGTAACACTGAGAGAAGAAAACACATCTTAACCTGCTCAATTACATCAAGAGCCAGAGCTCCTGGAACTGCCACTTCATCCAATGTCGAGGACATATTGCATGTGACATGATGGAAAAGTTGCTGTTCCTCCACAGTAGTGTCCATTAAGTTCCAAAGATCAGTTAGCTGGGAAGCTAGGGCTTGAATCTAAGAAAACATAGCATTTAATCAAAAATAGTATCACACAACATAAATATATGAAAGACACCAAAGAGGTAGGATAAGCAAGAACAAGAGGCCCATTGCAAATTTACCATTTCAAGCCTCTTTATTTTCTCTTCTTCAAGTTCAGTCACCATTTTAGATAGCTTGGATAATGTTTCATCACTAATGCTCTTGGAATGAACACCAACATAGTCATTGAGGCTAGGATGAACTTCAGTAACAGTGCTCAAGAAATCCATCCCAAGGACAGAACAGAGGTCGTGCACTGAACTCACAAACTCGAGAATCTTGTGCAGCCTATTACTCTGAAATGCAGAAAGACATTAAGAAATACCATTTCAAGTCCACTGATTGTAAGTAGTCCAAAATACAGGTATAGCTTGCAATGACAATCATCAGCTATATCAGTTGCCTATTGCCTTGGTCATTTCTATGGTAAATGACTATGTGTTATGCGCCACAATATATAAATCATCCATCAAGGTGGATATTTAAAGTTATGCAGCCTTGGCATATCAAGAGAATTTAACTAGCAGATAAAATGTGCAAAGTTATGTGCTAAGCCAAAACTTAGGATCCCTCCAGCATGATTAGGCTTTGATGTTCGGAGTGTTAGCACATAAACAGAAAATAACCATTTGATGGATTGTGCAAAGCAAACTATGAAATTAATACCAACCTTTTCCTTTTGTAGTGCTTGTAGTTCAAAAAGAAATTCATTCAATTTCTTCATTGAAAGATCATCCTCATCAACATGGGGTGTTTCCAAGTGGTCACCAACTTGTAGATTCCCAGCGATTTCACCACGTATTGTTTGGATTTGAAGTTGTACATCAGCAAACTCTTTCGCCCTCTTCTCTTTTTTCCTGCAGAGTTGTTCCAAGAATGGTGATATCACTGCTAGTTGCTCCTTGATTGTACCAGTTGTCTTGTCAGGCTGTAAATGAGCAGAAAGGAGCCATATGCACTGTATTAGGGGTTAAATTCTACCAAAAATGCAAAAAATATAAAACATTAAAACTATGACAAACTATTGACCAAGTATTATGTGTATATACAAAGGAATTAGGTTGGGGGGACTATTCCCAGATACTTACAATGCCAGAAATAGACAGCTCTCCTAGCGCAGAAAGGAATCTAGCAAGCTGGGATTTGGAGTTGGCAAGTTGTTGAAGGAGACGTGCCCTGGAACTAGAAGCCTGATCAACCTTTCTTCTATAAACATCTAAGCACTCCTGCTCTACCTGAAGTAACATCTTGTCGCGATCTTCATCGCTCTCACCAACCTCGTCCCATATCAACTGAAATAACACCCGTCAGCCACTCACCAAATCCTATGTACCTTCCTTATCACAAAAGATGCTATGTTAACTCTTATTGATGCAGATAAGGAGTTTAAATGGTGTTGTGTTACCATTGTTTTAAGTTTCAGCTCTTACAAAGCACAAAAACAAGAAAACAATATTCATCATAGATACCTGAAGTTGCTGCAGCAAAGACCCACATGTGGTTTCACCTAACAATGGATCAATGTGACCTGCCACTCCCATTTTAGCTCAACAATCTGCATTGGTGATGATAGTTGATCATGCATATACAGGGATTCAGGGTAACTATCATAACTCATGACATGCATACTTTGCACAACATATAAATCCATTAGCTATACACTACACATTACACAAACAATGCAGATCCATCTCAACAAAAATACTTGAAACTAATTTTTCATGGTAGACACTAGACAGTATGCTGCAATTTTATATCACTTTAGTAAATAATCTATTATGTATGCTGAAACTTCCTAGATTACCATATAAACTAAACACCACTAAACCTACTCAATCCTATTGTGATACTCCGAATGATACTATATTAGAAGGCAAACTGAATCACTTTGATAGCAATTGCAAATATAAATAACTGGAATCCATTAACATAAATAAGCAGCAATACTAGACAATACCACTATTATACCCCAAATCTGCCACAAGGATTCTCCCATATGCCTTTATAAATATTCAAGAAATGCTAATAAATCCAATCAGCCATTTTGATAAATATGTTAGCTACCGTCCTTAACATATATTGAATAAAATGAACATACAGGTATCAATAGCTAAAATTCCACTGTGCCTTCGTAGTGTTAGGGGCAGTGCTTGCTATGTACTAAAGTACTAGTACAACAACAGTTCATAACTAAATTTCCAAATGACCGATAGTCCAACCTAACCAAAAGAAAAGAACAAAATTGTACAAAAGGCTCATCTTCTCCTCGACGGAATCATCATTTAAGACCCTATTATGATCCCATCAAAATTCACCCACCTACTTCAAAAGGTAAAAGGAAACAGATTGCCTTGCAGCACTTCAATCATACATTTCCCACATTAAACTTTGAATGTTCAGATAATGTTGAACCATTCAGGTTTCAGATATTAAAACTCCATCTGGCCACAAAACTTAGTACTAGTTTCAGCAATTCTGCACGCCAAAATCAACAACAAAAGCACAACGACGTTATTGCAAACATTAGGCATACGGGGTACAACCTTATGCGCTAACCAATGTGTCTGTCAATCATATGTTTGGCGTATGCAAATATGCACCAAATACGGAACCTTTCCAACAGTCCACTCCGCCAAAATCACCCAACTTTGTTAGAACGTGGTGAATAATCCCCTAAATACATAAAACTTCTAAATTTCCAATGTGCTTTTGCGGGAAGTAATAATACGCAATCTATTCTAAAGTAACAACAATCTTGAAGCGCACATACAGTTCGTCGTATCTAAACAGCCAAAGATCCAATCCAACCATCCAACATCGCAAGCCAGCAACCAGACGCGCAACAACACGACGAGATCGCTAAGTTTTACCCCAGGCGCCGCACAAGAACAAATCAAGAAACGCCAAAACCCTCTCAAAACCCACGGAACCCGCAACAAAAACCCGCCCCCAAAAGAACAAGAAACCCACCCAGGCCAACCCCTGCCCCCGGGATCAAGAACTCCCAAGAACCTCCATTTCGGCACGAGATCGCCGCGGAAACCAAAGAAACCGGAAGAGCACCACCACGACTAGGCACGAGCGGGGCGGCAATGGCGGCGCGGATTCCTCACCTTGGAGGCCGCCGAGGCTAGGGTTCTTGCTTCCTCTTGGCCGTCGAGCTCTCGCGAGTCGCGAGGGGATTCGTGGTGCGCGAGTGGGGCGGTGTGGTGTCTTGTTCTGTTTGTGTGTTTCTGCGAGCGGAGACGGCCACCAAGAGAGACAGAGGAGAGCGGATGAAGGCTGACAGCAGCGGAGTCAATGGGGAGAGTGAGGAGTGAGGAGAGAGAGCGGACGAAGGTTGACAGCGAGAGAAAAAAAAAGGCGTGTGATGTGAAAAGGTCTCGAAATTGGAACTTACAAGGAGCCAAGGAGGGTTGATCAAGATTAAAAGTTTTGGAACTTTTTTAAAATAAATAAATAAATTATGTGTGTCGTATTTTTTTATTATCTTTGCTATTTAAAAATTAAAATTGATAGTAATCTGTCCTCTCCACTCTCATCGACCTGTTGGATCAGCAAATAGGATATCGACAGTCCAGATTGCGTTGCTGAGCACGATAACGATTGGTGATCCAACATGATATGATTATATATTTTTTTAATCCATGAAAAATACGCGCGTTGAACTAGTCTATTTTTCATGTATAAATCGATTGGTTCACAAATAGTATTGGTAGCTCATGCTCGGTCGAAAGCATAGGTCGTTATATAAACATTAATTCTTTCCTTTTTCACTCCATCTATTATGAGCCAACTATAGTGGTCACGGTATTCATAGGTACCAAATAAAATGCCACATTCGTCCGGAAAAAAAAAAAAACCATGCACTTTGTTATGATTTTATCTTTTTGTTTCATGGATTATAGACTAAGTTTCAGTTTTACGGCTGGATTATCCGAACCAAATAAGCCCTTGGATTCTTTATGCAAAATACTAACATTCTAAGTATTTCAATCGGTCTTTCTAAAAAGAAGTAATTCAGTTCCAGCTGGATAAGAAATTGATCTTTCTCTTACTGATTTCGGCGAGGAAGAGCGTTTTTTTGCACTGGACAAAGCTCGCAAAGATAATGCCAAATAGGATAGCAAAAGAATGTCAATAAAATATACGACAATTAGGAAACCATTTAGTTTTTATTTTATGAATTACAACATTTATTTTATTTGAATTTCGTTAGTTTTATGCAGTAGCTACGCTCATTCAGTGCCAACCTAGGACCGGAATTCAACTTTCAAAAGAGGCCGTTACAATCAACATTAAACGCATAAGCGTTATTACCATTCCTAATTTTGTATCCATTGGGTGGATACGTACGTGCTAACTCCTCTTTCACAGATTCTGAATCACTTTTACGACTTAATTGGACCCCATTTAGAACGTGTAATTTTTTGCCGATTCTCACGAAAATTAAGCCGTTTTGTGTCAAATTTCGGCAGAATTCCCGCGTGGTTAAAACAGGCATGGGTTGGGGAATGGAGCCTTTGGAGGGGCCAAGTAAATGTTCTCGCCGACTGTACAGTTGTTGGTGGTGGCACCGGTAGTGAACCAACGAGTACCAGGGACAAAAAAATCTCGCCTCATCCAGACCAGCGCCCTTGATCCGATGGCCCATGCAGCTGCATTATTTATTCAGTCCATCCGATGCACCGCACAGGCGCTTGGAATGTTGTGCCCGGCCGGCCTTGCATTCGGCGCGTGCTAATATCCGTTCGAAAGGGAGGATTCGGACGATAGATGTACGCACCGTATACAACAAGCAGTGTATAGGGGATTTCTGGACGTAATGGCACTGGTTTTGGATGTATTAGCAAAAAAGATTGGAGTTCTGCTGTATTTACCAAAATGGTCCGACATCTGTGAATTCCACATGACCACAGTAAGGTGAACCCTGGCCCGCACGATCACTATGCGGAAGAGCCTCGTCCGTACGATCACCGCGCGGTGGAGTCCCATCCAGACGGCCCGCTTTTCCACTGCACGGTATTTCACCTCCCCCAGTTAACTCTATCAGTCGTCGTCGCCTTTAGCTTTACCCCCATCCAATCGTTGCCTGCAACATTTGCATGTGTTCATGCATGCGAGAATTGCCTCGCATCGGTTATAAGTAGCGAGCGAGTGCGGTTTAGTCTCTCTCTCTCTCTCGCTCGCTCTCTGGTCTCTGTCGATTTTATTTTCGGGGACATTTCAGTGTTATTAGTCGTTATCATTAGCAGCCAAAGGTAATATTTTCCTTGTTTCTAAATTCTTTATTAACTACGTTGTTAGTAAATTAGTTATAGTGAAATTTTCGTACATAATTATTTGTCATTTTCTAGGCGTACTTATTTTAATCGTTTTGATAATTTCATAGCAAAACTTGTTTGACTTTATTATTCGTAATTAATTAGCAATAGTTAAATTAATGTTAAATAATTAATTAATTTTAATTCTTGAGACATCGTTAATTAGTTACCAAATAATTAGTAGTAATTAATTAGTTAGCCCTAATTAATCAGTTAGCTCTAATTAATTTAGTCATAACTAAATTACTCATGTTTAAATAGTTGTATTTAATTTTGTACTAGTAAATTAGTGTAAATATCCTTGTGATAAAATTATGCCTGATCAATTTCATGGACTTCTCAAACGTAGTTCAGACTACAGTGAGAGAAAATATATATCATCATCTAGAAACTGCTAAATTAGATGAATACACAAGCTTACTAACCCTCTTACCAACAATATCACAACACTGATATTTGGAGAACTCTATTTCAGCCATCTCTGGGCAGCTAAAGGAGATAAGAGACTATAAATCACTTCATGTATTTTTGAAATGCAAGGGTTACAGACAAAATTACAAGGCCAAAGCTATTACAATGAAAAACAAATGTGCAATAGATATTTCAATTTCAGTATCTTGATCCAACTAGTGCAGTTGGTATCCGGACCTAGCCATAACTAATTTAGTCGTGCTTAAATAGTTGTATTTAATTTTGTACTAGTAAATTAGTGTAAATTAATTGTACTAGTAATTTTTAATTTACAACATTTTATCGTCATTATCAATATTCTCATTAATATTCCATCTGTTGCAAGCAATGTCTCTGCTGGAGCTTCTGATGTGTCGGTGGTCCGATCTTGAAAGGTACTGATAAGTCGATTATGGAGAACTCGACGTTGATGATCCGAATGCTCCGACTAGAACAGATCAAACTCTCGCAATCACTACACCACTGCTCTGATGGTTATCAACCGTGCCGAACGCGGTTGACCTCGCCAAGAAGGCTATCTCCTGCATGCGAATCGAGAACACAAGCAAGAAAGTAGAAGATGCAATCTGATATTGTATTGCCAATATAGATGAAGCTCACAATGTGGGGTTCCTCAACCGAACGTGCGGTGAGACTGCTAAGCAGAATAATCTCAAAGAAAAACCCACGTTAAACTATGACGGCTACTGCATATATATAGGGGGACGTGAGGCAGTCGACCTAGGGTTGTGCGGCCGCAGGAAGAGGTGTACACAACCTGGACTCCGACCTCGACACACTTACAAGATCATATTAGGCCAAAACGGTGACGCAGCACCTTATTAACTATTCAGGTCGCGTATCTTTAGTCGAAGACCTGGTCATAGGACTGGTCTTGGGTGGTCTTGAGGAGTCCATGTTATCTCTGGTCGTAAGCCTTCTTGAAGTGGTCGTAGACCCTGCGGAACTGGTCGTAGACCTTCTTGAACTAGTCGTAGTGCTAGATTCCTAAGTACAAGTAAATCATCTCCGTTAGACAGCATCATAGAGTTCTCAAATAATACACTCAGCTCTAGAAACGAATTTACCTGATAAATAAGTTGACGAGCACGTGCTCGAGTAATTGGACCTTGCACATGAGGAGTATTCGTATCAGTAGAAGTGATATCCTCATCATCCTCTCCTTCTTAAATTGGAGTCGTCCTCGACTCAAGATCATCCTCCGCGCCCAAGAAAGGCCGCAAATCTGCAATGTTAAAACTGGAGCTAACCCCGAAATCTACAAGCAAGTCTAACTTATATGCATTATCATTAATACGTTCAAAAACTTTAAAAGGACCATCTGCACGTGGCATGAGTTTAGACTTTCTTAATTCAGGAAATCGTTCTTTACGCAAGTGTAACCACACAAGATCACCATGTTCAAAAGAAACATGCTTGTGTCCCTAACTACCAACAATTTTATATTTAGCATTCATAATCTCAATATTCTCTTTCGTTGTCCCATGCATCTTTAGTATCAACTCAGCACGTTGTTGAGCATCAAAATTTATTTTCTCCGAAGCTGGAAGAGGTAACAAGTCGATAGGTGCACGAGGGATGAATCCATAAACAATCTCAAAAGGACACTTCTTTGTGGTAGAATGCAGCGAACAATTATAAGCAAACTCCACATGAGGCAAGCAGTTCTCCCGCATTTTTAAGCTCTTTTTAAGCACAACCCTAAGCATAGTGGACAAGGTTCTATTGACAACCTCAGTTTGTCCATCGGTTTGGGGATGACAAGTAGTGAAAAAAACAGCTTAGTCCCCAACTTACCCTACAAGGTTCTCCAAAAATGACTAAAAAATTTAGCATCACGATCTGAAACTATCGTATTCAGAATATCATGCAAGCGAATAATTTCCTTAAAGAACAAATCAGAAACATTTGAAGCATCATCACTTTTATGACATGGTATAAAATGAGCCATCTTAGAGAATCTATCCACGATAACAAAAATATTATCCCCCCCTTCTTTGTTCTGGGAAGCCCTAAAACAAAGTCCATAGAAATATCTTCCCAAGGTATGCTTGGAATAGGAAGAGGCATGTATAAACCATGAGGATTAAGTCGTGACTTAGCTTTTTGGCATGTGGTGCAGCGGGTAATGAAGCGTTCGATGTCAATATGATATCATTCTAAATGTATCCCTGGTCAAATGTCACTGGTCGGAACAACCGTGACTCTACGACCAGCACATGTATTGATTGATGGCCATGTTTCACCGGTCATAGATATAGAGATATCGAATCAGTAATGTGAGCACATGTTAGAGAACAAGGAGCTGGATAGACCCATCATTGAGACACTATTGAGATTATTATGAATCTATGTGTCATTAGTTGGTCTCAAGTAATGATGATGTATAATCTTTATACCTGAGATCAGCATGGTTCCCTACATGTGTAATAGCACTCTTAGGGGTTACCAAACGCTACTCCGTAACTGTGTAGTTATAAAGGTAGCTTTCGGGTATGTTATGAAACATGCGGAGGGATGTGACTGGTCGAGATGGGATTTGCCACTCCTTGCATAACAGGAGAGATGTCTCTGGGCCCCTCGTAGTGATCGAATAAAGAAAGTGCATGACCATGCCACTAGTGGTCGAAGTGTTGACCACATGAAGTTATCCGACACTTGATCGAGAAAGTATTGAACAGTCCATGGATGACACCATATCTCACCTGGAGTTTAACCAGACATCGTGAGGCAAAGGGAGAATGTATGAGTAGGTCACTTAGTTCGATTAGTTACTGATGGTCGTGCGAGAATACGATCGATCGTGGATCGGTCGAACATAATCCTGATCGGTCGTATAGAATCTGAATCGATCGTAAGTGATGAGGACCTGATCATAGATCATATTACGTTAAGGTTCGTCCGATATATTCTTTGTGTACTTGGGAATCGTTACGTGCTGCTAGGTGCCGCTGACGACTAGTGTCGGAAAAGAGTTTCCGAGTCAACCAATCGCACAAGAACCTGTAGGGTCGCACACTTAAGGGGCTGGGGATTTGATTTGGATGGTGATCCAAATTCGTATAGGATATGAGTTCCTAATGGGCCTCGAGTAAGAGACCCATCATGGATGCCTATATAAAGAGAGGCGGTGGCATAGGGTGGAGCACGGTTTTGGAAGAACTCCTGAAATCCTAATAGCCACGCCATCCTCAACCACGTTGCCGGTGCTAGCACACCAGCGCGCGGTGTTCCAACCCCGTATGTGTGGATACCTCGGAGGTCTTTGCACGAAGCATCGGCACTAGGGCGATCCGCAACTCGTGACGATCACCGGAGCAGGAGGAGAACTTACGAGGCGAGTTCGACTACTCGGAGGAGCAGACGCGAAGCGAGTACGACTACTCGGAGGAGCAGTCGCGCGGCGAGTATGACTACAACCGCATCTATTCGCTACATCGACTCTACTTCCGCTACGAATCGGCGCGTCTAGCGGTAATCTCGTGATCTACTTACGGAGGTTCCTTGGTTGCGCGGTAAATTTTTGTTTTGTGCTATCGTAGCGCTTACCCGTAACCCTTCAATCTCGACCCCGAGATTTGGGCTGGCTAGATAGTCGGTTTGAAAAAACAGACTTTGCTCACTCTTCCAATCGATTTTCTCTTTTGAGCGAGACAAAACTGCAACAGAGACTGCACTGACTAAGAACTCACCAGGAATGACATTGTGAGCTGATTGGGCTTGCTCCATAGTGACATGATTCACTCGTCCTCTTGCAGAAGGAAGTGGAGTCCTGGTGGCTTGAATTGGAATCTGAGTTGTTCCTTGGCTTGCTCCAGGTGTAGCCATTCTGGCTGGTGTAGCTCCCAAGTTGAATGGGATTGGCGTCGAGGCTTGCTTTCTTGGGCAACTGTGAGCATAATGATCGATCTCATAGCATCTATAACAGGTGACTCCTAGAGCTGGAATGTTGCTTCCCTGTGGTTGGTTGTTGCTGACTCTTGAAACAACTAGGTGAGGTGTCGGTGCAATAGTTCTGAATGCGTCAGGAGGAGTGAAACGGACGAGATGCTGCACATCCATTTTGAATCTCTGTTGGTGGTTTTGACGAAAGTCACACTGCACACCATCTTCCTCTTACGAGGCTCGTACAACTGACGCTGAGCATCTTCCTACACAAGAGCTTTGTTGACCATCTATTGGAAATTGGGGTAATCGACTTACACCAATTGCACTTTGAAGTTGGGGTCAAGTCCTTCCATAAAACGCTAGATCTTAGCTTCTTCAGTTGCAATGTCTTTCGGTGTTCCGGTGCATACCTTGACAGCTTGGTGAATTGGTTGAGATATTAGGACACGCTAAAATTACCTTGCTGCAGCTTGTGGAACTCCCTCTTCTTCATCCCCATCATTCCCAAAGGAATGTGTGACGTGCGGAAAGTAGCATAAAATTCATACCAAGATATATCCAGGACATTCTGACCGGCTGCGTTGTAGTTTTCCCACTAGGCTCCTACGGTGTCGTTGAGTTGGTGAGCAGCATAGAGGACTTTCTCCCGGTTATTGAACTGAACCAAGATAAGTTTCTTCTCGATATCCTTTAGCCAATCATCAGCTTCTAGTAGATCAACTGAACTAGCAAAAGTGGGTGGCTTGGTTCTCATGAACTCTCCAAGTCTAGACTGAGGTGGAAGACTGGAACCGGAGCTAGTGCAGACTGATTAATTTGATTCTGGACAAGCGCCTGAAGAAGCTACAGTTGCATGGCCATCATCTGTTCCATGTTCATTTGGGGCTGACCACGGGGTGGTGTGTCCGGATTAGCACTAGCGTTGGGATCCATGGGTTTACCTTGACTTATTGAGTTGTGGGTTTGAACTACCTGCAACAAATCTTTCCAAGTTTAATAGATGAGAAGAAGAAAGCACGATAGGTGAGAGAGAAAAGCACAAAAGACATGAGAGAACAAGGGAGAAAGACATAAGCATCCTAACTGGGGAAAGTCGGTTAAACCCAAAGAACAAATAGCCGAAAAGCCATTAGGAAGCAATAAAAGGTGACACTCAAGCAAAAAGATCCTATTATGCTCACTAAACGATTCTAAAACTGAGAAGGGCAACTCTGCTGAAGCACTTCTAATCTAACTTATATGGGTTGTCCACTTGAAACAAACGGCAGATCTTGAAACTTCCAGAACATCCATCTCTTGATCACGGAAAGCTCGATTTTATAGAGATTACTGAGATAAGAAGGTCAATTTAAATTTGAAATCAAAGTTTCAGAAGAGATAAGATGCAAGAACTTATGGATGATATAAGAAGATATTAGAATAAGATGAGAAAAGAATAAGAGAAGAGAAGAATAACTACACATCAACTGACTTGGTTTGATTTAGAAAATAAATTTTAATACTTTTGACTAAAATGACCATGATGTAAATTCTACATAACTCACGTCATTGATATGGAGTGCACCTAGGTGGCTAGATACGCTATGGTGGCCAAGCTCAGTCGCAGGAGACTTTCCTTTCCCCTTGTCTCAAGACTCCCCACATCGGTGTCGTGTGTTGAAGTCCCCTATGTCTGTAATATAGACTGGACGATTGCATGTTGTTAGAAGAACGAAAGGGCAAATGCAAAATTAGGATGCGGATTGTATGTAACTCACCTCTTCGATAGGGAGTGCTCACGGGCGACGGGAGAAGCTACGATGACTGCCGGTCTTAGTAGCAGGAGCCTTCCCCTTGTCTGTTGAGCGAATCCTGGGCTCCTCTGGTGCCTCCTCAACAGGGTCTGGTACGTAAGGTTTCCATCGCACGGTCTTGGCCCACATCGAGTAGTTTAGCATGTACTTCTGCTAGATGAACGCCATATCATACATCTTCAAGCCATCGATCCACTAGAAGAAGTTGTAGTGCATCTTGGGCTGCCATTGCACACGAATGAAGTTAAACATTTATAGAAATCAATGTAGGGAGTGAAAAATTGACGTGTGCGAAAGAAACACTTACGAGATGGTGCCCGCACGTGTAGTACGCCCGGGCTGAGGTGTCTGGCTATGTCAACTGAATGATCTTCGCCGGCTCTTCGCACACACACTGTAGGACGGAAACACTGGTGGTACTGGAGCATCCTTCATTGAAAATTCGAGTATCATTTTTCCTTCTTCACAAGTCACTTGCGTTTCTGCAATATCTTCGCGTAGAAGTTTGCCGACGAGTTTAACATATCATAGTTTATATAAATGTTTCACTGTAGAGAACAAAACAAGGCATTCCTAAAGCATCGCGTCTGCTGCCATCTCTTCCATGTTTTCTTCAAGGCCTTTCTCGGGCCCCATTGCACCCTGTCCAGCCAAAGATCCTTATAGTTCATGTCCAAATCGTGCGAGTGAAACTCTGCACTCCATGTACTGAAAAGGTGCTGCATGTCGTAATACTCGAAGATGTATAGCCTAGATATATGTCTCATTTACGCACACACCTTGTACACATGCGAGCATGGTTTGTGCAAGAGCTTCGGCTTGTTGCAGGTGCATGTCACCACATCATCCAGGGTGCATGCCTATTTACTCCCCCCCCTCTGTCATGACTGTTGACATATTTTTGCCGAAGCATGATCTCGTACTTCCTCCTAAGGCCATCGATCACCCAGATGTCGTGTATTCGGGCCTTCTGCATCTTCTGGTCCATATACCTCTGCATATTCTCGGACCACTATTGACGAAGTAACCAACAGTGCGAGTCCATGTCTCCTCAACGATCGTGGTGATCGGGAGGCACTGCAGGTGATCGAGAGGCACTGCACACCATTAATGACACTGTTGTACACCTTGGACATGTTGGTCGTCATAATATCATATCTCGCACCATCTGTGTTATAGAGAAGAGACTATTTCTGTAGGGATACGGGTAGGCTACGCTAGCTGACAATTAAAAAATTCTACCACGTAAACTAGGATACCATGTAAGGAAGAGATCATAGATCGTTACCACCAGACGTGCAGTGCAGCGAAAGAAGAGTTGGAGTAGCCTGATCCAAGGAAGAGCGTGTCGGATAACTTTACGTGGTCAAACTCTTCGACCACTAGTGGCATGACCATGCACTTCCTTTATCCGACCACATCGAGGGGCCCAGAGATATTTATCATGTTATGTTAGGAGGGGTAAATCATATATCCGACTTGTCGTATTCCTCCGTATGTTTCATAGTATACTTGAAAGGTACCTTTATAACTATCTAGTTACGGAATAGCGTTTGGCAACCCTAAAGTGTACTCTTACACATTTAGAAAACCATGCTGATCTCAGGTCTAAGGATTATACATCATCATTGCTTGAGACCAACTGATGACACATGAAATCATAATAATCTCAGCAGTGTCACAAGATGGGTCAATCCAACACTGTATTCTCTAACATGTGTTTACATTATTAGTTCAATATCCCTATATACATAACCGGTGAAATATTATCATCAATCAATACATGTGCTAGTCGATAGAGTCACTAGTGTTCCAACCTATGACATTCGACCAGGGATACATCTAGAATGACATCATTATAAGTTAAAAGAGCTTCACCAACAAGTAACATACTCGTTAATCTTTATAACTGATGACTCATTCAGGGAACAGAATAACACTTATTCAATAACTCATAAGCATACACGTGATACAATCATCTCTATGATTGACTCTAGGGCATATCACCAATAATTTCTCCAACTCTGGAACGTGGCGATTAATCCACTGTGAGAAACTTATGGTGCTCCTAGGCTGCCCGCTCGCGTCCTTCTGTCCCTCCAGTACCTCCGAAATGGACTCCCCTGTATGCCTCGTAGTCCGGTGTTCGAGGTCTGTCCAGATGGACTTAAACTTCCACCTCTGGTTCTGCAGGCACAATGCCTTGAAAGTATTCATAACTTCATGTTTGCCGAACCGCGTGAAGAGGTTCGATACAAGATGCCTCCTGCACCACCAGGTTTCCATGCCATTCCACTGGTGGGGGGTTCCGTCTCATGCTTCATGGTGTTCAAGGCTGACAACAACCCAGAATTGTGATCTGTGATAAGGCATACGTTGTGTCGGTCTCCCACCACCACCCACTTCACGTTTGCTAGGAACTACAACCAATCAACTGGATGTGTTCTCACTCTCCACAATGGCAAATACCACCGGGAGAAGCTAGTCATTCGCGTCGGCTGCCATCGCAATGAGAATGGTGCCCTTGTACCTCCCCATGAGGAAAGTGTCATCCATCGTGAGCATAGAATGATAAAACTTGAAGCCCTCAATAGCCTGGGCGAATGCCTAAAACACCCAACCCAGCATGAAACAGTTGGGCCCTCTGCAAACATCTTCACTTTCGAGCTTGTTTATGTACGTGCTGGGGTTTGATTAGGTAATCTGGTGAAGCATTCTCGGCACAAGGTTGCATGCCTCTTCGTATGTCTCGTACATGGACTGGATGACCTTATGCTTGGCTCGTCAGACCTTATTGTAGCTGATTGGATAATCAACCAAATTGGTGACTTCCGACATCAGCACCTTGGGTGAGACGGATACGTCCTTTGCAACTAGGTGGCTGTTGAGGCTTGCCACATATGTGGAAGTCATGTTCCAATGTTGCCGCAGTGACTCACTAAGCTCGCAAGTGTGGTCGGTCATGGCCTTGACCACGAAGACTGAGCTGAAGATCTTTGCTCGATGAGCGCTGACCTTGCCAGGGCAGCCTTCCTCTACGCATTTCACTGTGTATTATCCTGTGTTGGACCAGTACACGCGGCTAATGGACAAAACGTATCATGTTATAGCTTGTTGCACGTTCGCCTTGCTAGGGAATTGCTGCCCAACTAAGATGGTGTCAGCATCAAACCCCCACTAGGACCCTTCTTACGGTGGTACGAGCGAACACACTGCGATATCATGAAGTCTCGATGCCACGTAAGGCACCTCTGATTACACAATTCCTCCGGTTGGACCACCAGCCTGGTGTATGTCCTCGTCACTACCATCCGAGACTAAGTCGGCGTCCTCGTCGGACTCCAACCCGAGAGGCTGGTCCGGTAGATATTCGTGGCAATCAATGCGAGCCAACCACCACAATTCTGCCCCCTTATTTCGAACAA
The DNA here is from genome assembly GCA_036346395.1 of Hsuehochloa calcarea. Lineage (NCBI taxonomy): Eukaryota > Viridiplantae > Streptophyta > Magnoliopsida > Poales > Poaceae > Hsuehochloa > Hsuehochloa calcarea. The sequence continues at coordinate 28,708,685 of CM070603.1, read as the reverse complement.
AATTATACGCGAATCTTCCCTCCGAGATAGCATATTTTGTGCTACCATCTTCAAGCTCCGCCTGCGATTGCCCATTTGTCGAGGCCCCGACATCACCAAGGTTTCCCGACGCCCTACGTACGAAATTCACGTACACCATTAGCCTCCCGTAAATGGCCGCCTCGGGTTGGGAGGCAATCTACATGTACTAGCTGAAGGATCGCGGAAAGGCTACGATGGCACAAAATAAAATTTTACCGCGCAACCAAGGAACCTCCGCTAGTAATAGATCATGAGATTACCACTAGACACGCCGACTCATAGCGAAGTAGAGTCGATGTAGTGAGTTGATGCAGTCGTAGCCGTACTCGCCGCCCGTCTTCTTCTCCGACCCTTGTGGTCGTCACGAGTTGCGGATCGTCCTAGTGCTGATGTTTCGCAACTTCTTCTCCGAGCCTTGTGATCGTCACGAGTTGCGGATCGTCCTAGTACTGATGCTTAGCAACAACACCTCTAAAGTATCCACACGTACGGGGCAGGGATACCACGCGCTGGAGTGCTAGCGCCGACAACGTGGTATGTAAAAGGCGTGGTTGTTAGGGTTTCAGGAGTTCTTCAAAAGATCATCATCACACCATGCCACCACCCCACTATATATAGGCATTCATGATGGATCTCGTACTTGAGGCTCATTCGGAACTCGTGCCCTACTAGAATTCGGATCACCATCCAAATCAAATCTTAGCCCTTTAAGTGTGCGACCCTATAAGTCCACGTGTAATCGGTTGTGACTCGGAAACTCTTTTCGACCACTAGTCGTTAGCAGTACCTAGCAGCACATAACAATTTTCAAACACACATAGAATATATCAGACGAACCTTAATACAATATGATCTATGACTAGATCTATATCACTAACAACTAGCTTGTATCTCTATACGATAAGTCCATATTTGGTCTAATCAGTAGTACATAATTACAAGTAATCTAATCATCACTGTAGTAACCATAAATTTAATACGACTGAACTAATTAGTAGTACATAATTACAAGTAATCTAATCATCACTAAATACGCACGACAGAAACAATGACGACAAATTGCATTCAAGTGATCGATTACATACGTGTAATTAAATATGCATAATTAATTAATTACCAGGAATTTTATTATTCCTCCAAAAAATAATTACGAATAATTTATTACTACTGTACTTACCAGTATTAAACCACGACTCGAAGTAACATGATATGTTAATTACCACAGGTTCATTATCACTAAATTAATTACAACTAACTAATTTACACTAAATTAGTTATGCCAAACCAATTGCCAGTAAACTAATTATGACTGATTAATTACTACTAAATTAATTACGATTAGTTAATTTCCACTAATTTAATATGATGGACTTGTTACCACTAAACTAATTATGACTGATTAATTACCACTAAACTAATTATAACTAATTAATTACAACTATTTAATTTTAACTCATTTTCAACCACTAACTAATTCATACTAAAAATAACAAATCCTAATTTATTACGATTAATTAATCACCACAAAGTATCATGCACTAATAAATTATGGATACCGTACCTACGACTATATTATAAATAGTACAAAGCTACAACTAAATTGCTATGACCAACTTACTTCATAATACAAGCTGCATTAATTACGACTAGCTGACTAAGACTGATTAACCACGTCTACGGTAATAATGGCAAAGGCATCCGACAAATAATTGCCTGCCCTTCGAGGGAAGCAGTCAAAACTGCTACGATCATAACAACTGCTCTGAACTTTAATCTCAATTTTTTTAATTATGTTACGTTCTCTAAGTTTTCAGTGACAAGCGCAAGAACGAGAACGAAAACACAATTGATATGAGCGATGAGCAACTACGAGAGTTCGATAGTTATAGCTGAGCGAAGGGGGAGCCGCTGCGTTGGTGTCAGGAATTCAGGAGACGTTGTCGAGGTGCAGCACCGCAGGCAAGCGGGACAGCAGCGACGGGGTGACAGATGTTCGGAAGAGGGCTGCTCGACACTACGGTCGAAAGGGGACAACAGCGACGAGGCGACAGATGTGCGAATGAGGGTTGTACGCACGGTGGTCGTGCGACAGCCACCTCATCCGCACAATGGTCGTGCAGCAGCCATCTTGACTGCACGATGGTCATGTGACAGCAACCTCGACCGCATAGTGGCCATGATGTAGCATCTCGTCCGCATGGTGATCGTGTGGTAGCTCTTCCTCCGCACTGTGGCCGTGTGGTTTCTTGCGAATCCTCACAGTGACAGTGCGGCCATGGGTACGTGTCAACCCAATACTTGTCTGGACAGTGGTCGTACGGTCTAGACTCCATTTATGCAAATTTGGCTGAGCGATAGCTATTTTAGCTAATACGTTCAGGAACAGTGCCATTACGTCCAAAAATTTGTGTATAAGTACTTGGCACATACTTGCAAGAAAGCAGTATGCGTATACAAAAAATGAAGAATCTTGTTGTGTTCTTTTGTTGGATCCGGATTCTCTGAGGTTACTGCATAGAGTACTGTGTAAACATGAGCAGCACTCTACAGTAACACTGTGGGAGAAAATCTACAGAAATAATGCAAATTTACTATAGTGAAAATACTGTATTGACTTTACTGCTTTTCTTTAGTGCTGTAGTTCTCATCTAAACCGTTCATTCTAGACGGTACGATGAAAACCATGCATGTCATCTGCCATTAGTCTGTGGCTCTGTGCTAACGCAGAGGTCCATTTCGTCTTGAGTTGGGCTTGCGCTTTCTCTTGGGTTATGTTTTCGTGGGGCCAGGCCCAGAGACAGAGGTCCATGAACTCATGCGACAGTAAGTGTGTCAGAAAGGCTGTCAAGAGTCTCAGTCAAGCGACCTGAGGAAACGGTGTTGCTCCAATGCTCTCTGTATGTCTGAACTCTGGTTCTCTGAAAACAGTTGCAAACAAGAAGATCGTGTGATCGTTTCGTGGTTCTATAACCGTGCCAATCTTCTGTGACCTCTTCCAAATCGAAATCCATGTTGAACTTTCCAAATCAGACTTATTGGCAGGTGATTAAAGATCAGTTCATGGCAGAAATTAACATTCCTGACGCGGCTCTCTGTTTCTGGGAGTACATGTTCTTACCGATCTTTTCTGTATTCTAAACTTTCGTTGAAGAGTACCATTGTCACAGTTAGAGCGACATTTTAATTCTCACATTACTGACTTATCTTCGCGCTATATATATAGTTTTCACTGACCACTTGGCGGATGCAGCTTAATTAGTTATTCATCGAGAATTAATCACGTACGTACTACGCCGGTGTGGTCAGCCGAATCAGCACTCAGCAGGCTCGGGGGGCGAAGCCGACCACCTTCTTGCCGAGGTCGTAGAGCACGCCGTACGTCTTCTGCTGCGTGTTCCCGACGATGCCCACGCTGTCGTCGTCGTCGTTAGGCGCGAACCCAAGGCACACCTGCGACACGCTCGCCGCGTACATGATCCCGGACACGTCAACGTCCAGGGACGCGCCGCTCTGGAACACCAGCGACACCGCGGGCAGCGTCACCTCGCTCAGCCCCGTGAAGTCGTAGCAGGTGTCCAGGATCGACAGCGCCGGCGCCGTCTTGTAGCCGTACGACGACATGGCCCTCGCGAACGCGTACTGCAGCGCCGAGTAGGCCGTCGGCGGGAGCCGCGTGATCACCGTGCCGGAGTCCACGAGCGTGCCGGCCGTGGAGAAGACCGACTCCGAGATGGCCAGCTGCTGCCCGCCCACGCGGATGCCCGTCATCCCCACGTAGTAGAACGTCGGCCCGTTGTCCGTTAGCATCGGCGTGAACCTCGCGTTGGCCGCCGGCGACCCCGAGCCGAAGTCCAGGTACCCCGTCCCGGCCGACGTCGCCGGGAGGCAGTACGCGAACACGCCGCCGTACTTCCCGTGCGCCTGTACCGTCAGAGACGTCTCACCGCGGCCGAGCCCGAGCAGCCCTGCCGTCTTCCCGAACAGCCCGCGGTTCCTCTCCCCGCACCCGAACCGGAACCCCTGCACGCGACCAGACCATTGTAAGCACACGTCATCTTTGCCAAATCTGTTCTCACGTGCAGCATGCATGCATCGTACGTTAAGCACGTGTGGTACCTTGAAGGTGTCGTAGGAGGAGAGGGTGAGGGTGTCCTGGGCGTAGAAGCCGATGGTGTAGGAGCCGTCGCCGTACTTGATGGCGTAGAGGCAATGGCCGCCGGAGCAGCCCTTGGTGTAGAGGTCGGAGCAGTAGGAGGAGGTGCAGGAGATGTTGGCGTAGGTGGACGACTTGGCCGGGTTGAAGAGCGGCTCCTTCTGCCTGTAGCACACCACCACGCACGGCTGGCACTGCACCCACGTCGTGTCGCTGCCAGTGTCGAACACCACCGTGAACTGCGCCTCCGGCGTGCCGAGCCCGATGGTCACCACGTAGTTGCCCGTGCCCAGCGCGCGTCCGGAGGACGCCGGGAGTGACGGGGAGGAGGACAACGACGCGGGCGGGGGAGTCGATGGCCCGGGCCGTGGGGTCCCGGGGTAGGATGGCCCGGGCCGGACCCGTGCGGCGCGGTTCAGTTTTCCCCGACCGGTGGTCTCGGATACCCGGCGCTGGATCGACTCGACGCGGCTCTGGTCGGCGGCGAGGATCTCCTCGTGGGACGGCGGCTTCGCGTGCGCGTCGGCCAGCGGGGAGCATGGACCGTGCTGGTGGACTATCTTCATTCTCGTGCCCGTGGCGCCGCCGTGTCTGTGTTCTGAATTTTCGGGGAGATGTTCAGCTTCGAATCAGAAATTCATAATTAACTTGGGGCTCAAAGCTAGCCAAAATTCAGAATTTTATATTTTTGACATATGCAATTGTGCCTGAATTATGATACTGCACAGAAGAGAGGGTAGCTTTGGCATAATCTTATGATTGTTTGATCGGGTAATGAATTTTTTTGCCTGGAACAGTACAAGTAGAGAGCCTGATAATTTAGCTACTTCTTGAGAAAAAAATGAATTACAGTTTTAATCTATGAAAAAGAACCGTCCTTTTCAAATATGGCCGAAAATTTGTGACTAGCGGCCGGTTATTATCATTCTTCAAGGCAGCAGGGAGCTTACCTTGTGGCGTGGGGCAAAACGGGGCGGGGAACAGGGACTTCACATTCAGCAGCACACGGTCAGAGCTCCCTGCTGCACCAAGAGCAGCCCCGAACCCAAATGCTGCGAGACAGGCAGCGACAACCGGCACGGGGAGGAGGAAGCTGCAGCCATGGCCGCGGTGGCGAGAAGACGAAGGAGGAGCGGCCATGGTACAAGTGGCCCGGCTGTGAGTGGGGCGGCTCTCGGCGAGTGAGTGGAGGGAACACTCAAAATGGCACACCTCCCATCCTGTTATATATATAGCCAGGAACTGATTTTTTTAAAAAAAATAATCATTATTTTACTCAAAAATACAATAATATATCTATCTTTTTTTATTTTACAGAAATAATACTCTGTTACTCCCCCGTTGGGCGACTTAAACCTAGTCACGCAACAATTACGATGGAGCGACTATACCCGAGTCGTCCAGTGGTTGACCGACTTATAGTAGTCGCTCGACCGCTGGACGATTTAAAATATAACAATATTATATTATTAATCCGCTGAAAATAATTGTATAGGAATAAATGTAAATTTTTATAGGTAATACATTTAGCAAATGTTGTTTGTAGGATGTTTTTTTTAATTAAAAAAAGGATGGTGACAAGGTTGGTTGGTCTGTTTATGACTTTCGTATAATTCCAATGGTACAAAATCTGTTAGGCTCGCAATAATATTTTATGATCGTCGTATGTTGTTGTAGTGCGGTAAATTTTTGAAGAATTTTATGAGGGCGATAGAGGTAGCAGTCGTAAGTACGAAGGTAAGTAATTCTTGCAATGCGCCAGGGAATTCATACACGGTGAAGAACTTTGAAGAAATGGTGTAACGATAACAACACGATAGTTGATCCGACAAGGGAGTTACATGACACGCAGGCTAACGAACCAAAAACGTTACACATGCTTCAGAGAATTAGAAATACATGGGACATATGGACGAAGATGGTCGAACTACTACTTCGAACTTGACCATTTGCCCTTACAGTGTAACTCAGCGTTGTACTCCTCACCTTGCTCATTAACTTTCGCCACGATGGCCCTCTTCTGCGCCCTCTCGGCCTCGTGTCGTCGGGCATACTCACGCTCCTGCTGCTCGCGCAGCCTCTCCTGCCTCTTCTTCTTGTCCATCTTAGCTTGCGGTTCTTCGAGGCGCCTTTCACAGCCCTCGCAGTCCTCCTTGGCCCAGCTCTTCCATGTCAGCAGCATCCACATGTCGTATGGGTGGATTTTGTCGTCGATCCGCTGGCTGAAATCGTATAGGCACGGCGGAGACTGTAGTGGGAAGAAAGACGTGGTTACGACGTAATGGGAAGTAAAATAGTGGTGTGCACTGAAATACAATTTCATTACCGACTGCCTGTGGTTCGGCGTGTCAAACCTGCGTTCGAGGTAGTCCGTGTAGAAGTTTGGGCAGCATCAATAGCGTTGCCCAATGGTCCACTCGTCGGTTGATTTGACGCACTTGCAGACGTCCCGACACCAGCAAAGGGATGGCGCCACCCCATGGGGGGCCCTTCTAGAGGGCATTCAACGGACATAGGAGGGAGGGCGTGGCTCGACCCAGAATCATTGGGTGTATAGCGAGGCAACCTCCTTAGATCGACGAGCTCTAGAGGTGGGTGTTAAGTGTGAGGCTGCTGACTAAACACCATGTGGCGAGCGATGGTCTCCTGGGGAGACACCCAGTCCTTCAAAAGCTCACAGATGTTCTCATATTCCTTCTCTTTGTCCATGTTATGTAGGTAGTGTTGTTGGTGCGGACGTAGCTATAGCGTCTCTACAGCGGCTGAAGTGCAATCCGATTGAAGCGGATTCGCGTCTACGAGGAGGAATCCTGTTGCAGTGTTGGGTCAAGTTGCTGCGCAAAGCTGCCTTATTAGGTCACGTCGCTGCGCAAAGCTAACTCGTTGGGTCACGTCCTTCTTTGCAGAGCGTGGTCACGTTCTGCTTTGCAGAGAGTGACCCAATGGTTCAGCGACATGGGGACTATACTTGCTGTCAAATCGACCGGTGGTTGAGCGACTTGGATCTAGTCGCACAACCATTGGGCGACTGATCAAAGTCGCTCAACCACTGGGAAATGATTTGTAAGTAGGAATGTAAGTGAGATCGAGATGCGCTAGAGAATTCATACAGGTCGGAACACTACTTCATCCAATGGTTGAGCGACTGAGGTTTGGAACGATTGGTAAGTACCAATGTAAGTTATACCACAATGCACGAGAGAATGCATACACAACCATGCTATAGTAACTACGAAGTAAAATACGTACACAACTAATACAAGTACACAAAGCACACCAAAGACCCCCTACTGGCCACCCGCTGCACCACCAGCAGCACCTCCTCCGTCGTCGTCATGTCCCATCCCTGGTCTGTGACCACCCGTACGGCCCCACTTGGGCTTCCTCGACGCGGGGTGCCGGGGCCGGGACCCCAATAGGGAGAGGCGATCAGGAGCCCTACTGACCCGTGGTCCCAACGCAGGGGGGTCGACTTCACCTGTGCATGCGTGCTCACTAGGGCATCGCTGAGCTGCGACCCAGAAAGAACATCGACGGTTGCATCCTTAGGTGCTCCCATGAACTCCCCCGGGTCATTCGCGAAGAAGCCGTCCACGTCCGACGGGGGCTCCTCGTGCGGGGAGAGCTGTACTCCCAAATGGGGCGTGAAACCTGCAGAACAAATATTATTTATTCGTGCAATATATCGATGCGAACAAACCTGAAGAGAGGAAACATACTCTCAGCGTGGGCCATGGCGCGTCCTAGTGTCGTAGTCGCCATACTCGCCCTGCCCAAACAGGTCGAAGGGGTCCAGGAATGATGGCGATGGCGATGGCAGTGGCGGTGGCGGTGCGTAGCCATGTGCCCACCCTAACCCTCTGGCCTAGCCCGACGACAGCGGGGGTGGGGCACGTGCCCACACTGACAGAGCACGTGCATGTGGCCCTCCGGGCCCTTCTAGTTGGACTGCAGGATACGCCGACCTCGACGTACGTGTCGACATGGCCACCTCCTGGACCGGCCTATAGCATGTGGGGGTCACAACATGCCTCGTCCCACTGTAGACCCGACGGGAAAGCTGCAGCAACTCATCGCGCATCACCTCCGCACCGTGGGCAACCTTCTCCAGGATTGACCCGGCGTCCCTTGCTTACCCAGCGGTGATGTCCGTCTACGAGGAGTACTTGAAAGCGTCAAGCTTGTAATTGTGGTAAATGTACTCTAACATTTCAAAAAAATGAGAGTACGTATCGCGAGGTGCATGTTCCGCTCGAAGTGTGCAAGGTACGCGTCGGTCGGTGCTGGTATGCGAGCGGGGGCAGGGTCGATGACATGCACCAACTGGTGTGTGTCTGCGGAGCGTACTAGCGTAGGTACTCGTCGTACGCGCTAGGGTTGTATGGGGTGCTCTCCTGCACGTAGTCCTCGAGGGCGTCCACGACGCCATCTTTGTCGCACAGCTTGTCCTGCTGCCACCCCTCCTACTATGCCTACGAAACGTACCACTGCATTTAGAAGCAATCGCAACAGAACTGAGAAAAGAATATAGGGACATGTGTTGTGTGTAACTCACGTGTTGACCAATTAGGGCACCCGACGCCCGACGGGAACTGGAACAACCTTGCGGAGCCCGAACTGGCGCATCACCGTGGGCACCACGTAGTCCTCGATGAATACGTTGAAGACCAGCTTCTTCCACATCATCCAGTACGCCTGGTTGCGCCAGCACAGTGAGGATAGCCCGGTAGGAGCGCGGTCCGCCAACTCCTGAGTAGAGTACGTCTCCCAGCGCATGTTGTCAGCGGTGAAGCGATCGAGCTGCTCGACTAAGAGCTCGTACACACGTGTGACCTGCACGTGCGCGAACTGTGCCTGCGAGCCGAAACAATGGTTATAAAGGATACCCGTAAAATGACTAAAATTAAGATACAGGATAGTACATACCCGTCTACGGCACCAAAGGGATCCTGCAGTCAGCTGGTCCACCGCGCCCATGTGGTACATGTTCCCGCAGTACGGATTGGTGTCGAGCAGTGCGGGCCGTCCGAGGGGGAAGCGCTCGAACAACCACAGCTGTAGCAGGAGGGGACAACCTGTGAGGATATAAATCGGCCTCGTCCTGTAGCACGCCTCACACATGCCATGGTACGTCACGCAAGTACGGCTAATCCCCAGCTGATCTGCACCTCCTCTCCATCAGCGATGGCCCTCGCGTACCCCCACGAAGCGGGCGTCGATAGAGTCACCATGGTTGCTGGTAAACAATACCTAGCCGAACAGTCACAGCAAGTACGCTTCGAGGTGCCGCAACACCTGGTACTCGCTGGGCTCCGGGACCATCCGCTCGACCTGTGCACAAACGCCTCATTAGAAAGCTCATCATACGACGAGGATAGTACATCGCTACACAAGAGAAATAGATCGCATATGTACCCAAAACTGTGAAAGCCACTGCAGGGGCGGCCCATGCCTCTGTCGCGCCGGAAAGACGTAGTACGCTTCCGCGGCCTCGGTCAGAAGAACCCCCTCAAATCGGTCCAACAGGTCGTCGCGCCAGTTGGCAGACGCATCCGACGGGGAGGTAGCGGATCCCGCGATAGGCAGGCCGAGCGGCACCGTGACGTCCTCTAGTGTGGGGGCCATCTCCCCGAATGGGAGGTGGAAGGTGTGCGTCTTGGGCTACCACCGATCCACCAGAGCTGTCACCAGCGACCGATCGAATGGGAACCGTCGTGACAGCTCCGGGCCTGCCTAGACCTCCCGTTGTCCACGACCGGAGCGCCGTCCTCGTCGATGGCCTCCACCATCCGCTCAAGAGGTAGAAGGCCGGCATCGCTCAGCCTGCAAAGCACGAAAAAGTAAGTATATAGCATGTACATATGATAAAAAGAAGTGTAACAAAATGCAAACAAACATGTCTATCCATTGTGGGTCCAGTGCCTAAGCCCATTGAGGTGTTTGCGCACGGACCACCCCCAACGCAGTCGTCTCGTCCCCGCCCTCAGGATGCAGGACGCGACGACTGGCACGGTGCTGCGCGTCGACGCACAGCTCCAGCAGGGCGAAAGGCCAGTTGAAACCACTAAGGTCACAAGCCATACCTGCAAATCAATTTCAAGTCAGCAATTACGACACAATTAGTGGTTTAATTATTTATAGCGTAGCTCTGAAAATTCTAAAATTTTAGTTGCATTCTTGCATAAACCGCATAATCCTCAACATATTTACAACATATTTAGGGTATAGGGTTAAGATGTTAGGGTATATCCATAACCGTATTACGACTATTAACAACTAAATTCATGTTAGTTCTTTGACTACACTATTTACAACTTTTAGAATATGTGACGTACCTACCATGATTTTAGTTGCTAACATATCATGGTTTTAGTTGCAAACCTACAGTAATTTTAGTTGCTAACCTACGACTACACTATTTTCACTTATTAACAAAATATAACTACACATCTAATAATTTTAGTTGTTAATCTACCATAATTTTAGTGGTTAACCTATACTATTTACTAACATATACTATTTACGTCTACACTATATGCTAACCTATTTACGACTACACTATTTGCTAACATATAATATTTACGACTACACTATATGCTAACCTATTTATGACTACACTATTTGCTAACATACAATATTTACGACTACACTATATGCTAACATATTTACGACTACACTATATGCTAACCTATTTACAACCACACTATTTGCTAGCCTATCATGGTTTTAAAAATAAATCTACAGAGAAGTTCAGAAGACTCACCATCGTAGATCCACGGATCTCTCATCCTCTCTTTCCCTCCCTCTCCTCCTGTCTTTCCCTCTCTTCTCCTCTCTTTTCTCCTCTTTCCCTTCCTCTCTTCTTCTCTTTTGCTCCTCCTTGCATCTGGTTATGCCCGACGAACGCAAATGGCGATGGGCACGGCCCCGTGCGCGCTTGTATATAGCCCCTAGTCTTTCAACCGTTGAGTGACTAAGGGAAGTATGTCGCTCAACGCTTCAGCGACTAGTAGTCGAAGTGACAGTCGTTCTATCGTTGGGCGACTACACCACGTGACGTTCGATGGTTGGGCGACTTGGACTAGTCGTCTAATAGTTGAACGACTAGGTCCAAGTCATCCAACGGTGTAGCGACAGGGTATTATTTCTGCAAAATAAAAAAGGCAGGTATACTACTATATTTTGAAATAAAATAATTATTATTAATTTAAAAAATCGCCGGAACTGACATGATATGAACCGTGCACACATTGGTGGTTGCTTGCGTCGCTTGGTCATTTTGGTGTCTCCAACCATACTGCACTGTCTTGATTCTTCATGGTTGCTGGGCATGCACACTAGCACAACATACGTGTACAATGATTGTGTATGCTGGTTGTTTAGGGAGTTTGGCAATTGACACTGTGCAAGTTGTGAGCTCTGCGTTCTCACAAGTATTCTGTCTAGCTACTCTCATCTGATTGTACACGATGGGAAGATCCAAAATTCTGTGCAGTTTGCTAAAGTATCATATATGCCTTGAGTAAATCATGTTTTCTGACATATTATGGCATTCGGCACATGCCATTTCTACTACTCGGAAGTAGGGTTGGAAAAATAGCTCGAGGCTTGTGAGCCTGCTTGAGCTTGTTGCGAGTCGAGTCGGCTCGGCTCGAGCTCGTGATTTTTCGAGCCTAGCCGAGCCCACTTTTTAGCTCGGTGAAAAATCGAACCGAGCTCGAGCCGCTCGCGAGCCAAATTGGCTCGTTCCCAAATTCCCCACCGGCCACCTCCTTCGCTTTATATATTAACCTCCGCAGGCTGCCTCGCCTCCTCCACCCGCCGACCGCCGCATCCCCCTCCCCCTCCCCCTCCCGGGCTCCCCCTCCCTCGCCCAGCTCGCCTCCGGCCCTCCGTCTCCCCCTCGCCCCCTCCACCCTCCGTCTCCCCCTCCCGGCCTCCTCCTCGCCCCGCCCAACTCGCCTCCTCCACCTCCACCTCCGCCCCGCTCGCCTCGCCTCCTCCACCCGTTGACCGCCTCCTCCCCCTCCTGGGCTCCCCCTCCCTCACCCAGCTCGCCTCCGGCCCTCTGTCTCTCCCTCGCCCCCACCCGCCGCATCCGCCTCCGGCCTCCCACTCCCGGCCTCCCCCTCGCCCCGCCCGCATAGCCTCCTCCACCTCCGCCCCGCCCATCTCGCCTCCTCCCCCTCCTCGCCCGGCTCCACGCCGCCTCGCCTCCCTCCCCAGCTCCACCTGGTGCCGCCGCCTCCCTCCCTCCCCTAGCAGGAGCTTCTCCGGCGGCCTTCGTAGATGTGGTTCATGTGGATCCACTGTTTTTGGGTTGCATATTGCGATTGGTGTTTTGTATGCGTGGATGATGTTCTTGAGATGATTTAATGCTTTTCATGAGTGAATGATGTTCCAGCTCTGAGATGATCATGGAGGGGTCAGCGGAGGCAGAGGGGAGGAGCTCCGGCAGCCTTCTCCGTAGGCCGACGGCTTTCTTCGTGCTTGCCTGGAACGGGGAGGAGGTGTAGTTCACGTGATGTGTCTGGCGGCCTCAAGCTCGCGAGCCACTTCGAGCCCACTACCGAGCCGAGCCGAGCCGGGCTTATGGCTTGTCTAAAAAACGAGCCGAGCCAAGCCACTGTTCCATACGAGCTCGAGTGAGCCGGGCGGCTCGGCTCATTTCCAGCCCTACTCGGAAGAACAGAAAGCACTACCGGTCTGGAACTGGCCGTATCGATGGAAAGGCAGAGTACATCTAGTTGATTAATTATTTGTTGTGTATCAGCAATGCAACGAGTCGTCTGCTAATTATGGGTGAGTCGTATGTATACTCGGACTGGAACAAGTGTGCTACAATGATTACTATATGAATTTTAATAGAATTATAATTCCTACTTTCCATTGAGAAGAATTAGGGGTACTATAGAGCCATGAGGGGTGGTTATAGAGAACATAAGTTACAAACCAACTCATCTAAAGCAAGAGGTGCATGAGAGGATTAAATATCAAGTTAAGTAGATTCTTGTATAGGGCAATGATCTAAGATCCTAAAAGGTTCGAGAGAGTTGTGAGAGAGTGATAATCCCTTGAACTCTTTTGAGGTTGTACTTAAGGAATTTAGGGTCGACTTTGCCAAATCTTTTTTCTTGTCGTGATTATTTCGTTGCCATTATTTGGTTCTCTCTACAAGATTCATTTACTTCGTTCTTGATACCGTGCACACTCGTGTCGTTTCTCAAAAACCCTGATCCGATCTAGGGGCTGTTATGCATAAGAAGGGATATCAGAGTATAACAAGTTGTATCAGAGCCAATGCCAGAATTTTTGTAAAGCGACCTCACATATATTATATTTTTCTTTAAGCTGGGAACATACCGAACTCCCGTCAATACGCAACGTGCTCCATTATACATCTCCAATGTAATCGTTCTGACCTCAGTAACCGCACACTCCTTGTAATCCGCTAAGTAAACAGTTCCATGTGCCATGCGTAGAGATTCTTCGTCAAACATCTTCCTCGTCAAACATATATGGAAGCAACAACATGAATTTAATATCCATCCATGAGAAGCACCTCATTGACTAACGACTAGTATGTTTGAATCATCTTTAGCTACCGCCGCTGGGCATGCACCCCTCACTTGCTTCAAACTTGAATAGTCATTTATCATACGACCCTTTCGTCACATAGATAGCATACATGTGTGCCTTACTGTTACCATTCTTCTTCCTGTGACTTTTGCTTTTGCTTGTAACACCTATGTCAGTTAATGCTTGATCACTCGAGGATGAAGAATTCGATGGCTTCTTCAACGCCTTCCCCTCCAATAGATATGCCACTACCTCATTGAAGTTTAGAGTATTTTTCCTGATGAGAATATTTGTCACCATTTGCTTCATGATGGTGGCGGAGATGACGGCAATATGACAGACTTGTCATTCTCCTCAATTTCTCATCCACACTAGTCAGTTGTGTGATAAGCTTGTTGAAGATACTGAGATGGTCAACGAATCGTGTGCTTTCCTCCATACGCAACTTGAACAGTTGCCGCTTCAGCACCCATCGATTTGTCAACGACTTTACCATATACAATTCTTCTAAGTCACTCTATAATTTCTTCTGTGATTTTTCCTTGATCACCGAGTGCTTTATCCCATCGGAAAGACATAGATGGATTGTACCGACAGCCTTCCACTCCATTACATTCCAGTCTTCATCGGAAGTCTTTTTCGTGTTGTCCCCTTTAAGAGCATCGATTAACCGTTGCTGGACAAGGATATCTTTCACCACATATTGCCATATGTTGAAATTTCCTTTATCATCAAATTTGTACACTTGATTCCACATCGTCGACATTGATCTTGATTTTGTGTCACCTGACGCTTTGTCAATCTTCATGTAAATCTGATTAATCCGGACTTGGTTCTGATACCACTTGTTATACTCTGATAACCCTTCTAACGCGCAACAGCCCCAGATCTAATCAGAATTTGTGAGATGTGGTATCAGAGCATAACAGGTAGTATAAGCGCTGAGATCAGATTAATCAGATTTACGAGAACATTAGTAAAGCGTCAAGTGACATAAAATTAAGATAGATGTCGGCAACGTGGAGTCTATTAAATGAAAATTGTCGAGCATCTTTGCAGGTACGGATGATAGGATGAGCTTGCTGCTGTACAAATAATGCTACTAGTAGCTTGTTTTGCCAAGTAAAGATAGCTTGCGGAATTGCTAGAGGCCACAAGTTTTTATGCTTGCACTAGCTGGATGATAGGGACTTCTTTGTAGCGAGCGTTGTACACCTGACGACAATTCTAAATAAGAAACGTTTCCATCTACTCCACTGTATACAATCTCTGAGATTTGTCACTTTTCTCGAAGCGCAATTTTATAGTGGCAAATCATCACTTCTGTATTTAAATCTTGGCATAATAAGTTCAGCGTGCACACTAAAGATGCATTAACTTCTCCATCATCCATGTCCCTCCTGCGCAAGGACCCCCGACGTATTTGGGAGGTGGGACCAGCACAACGTCATCCGATCCCAAGAAGCATGATGAGATAGATACACGTCGTCCAGTTATGCTTAGCCTTCACAGCAACTTTAAGTTCTAGAAAATTGAAGGCGTGAATTAGCACACCAGAATTGAAGTCCCACTACTACTATTGAGTCTTGACCGTGGAACGAGGATTACACCAGGATATTTTAATAGTGTATTTATTGTTATTTTTTTAGTTATATCACATCAATAAAATTATATATAGAGAAGAGAGAACACATATCGTCTTTTTCTGAAGAGACTGTCGTACACACAAAATAAGACATGGTAACACGAAATAAGACAGACTACATTAATCTGCTCTAGTTGACATGTGAGCCTGTTTCGAAGAAAAAATATATAATATAAATATTAGAGAGTGTACCAGAGACTATATATTGAAGATGTTATCTCTAAAGATGATATAGCATATGTTAGAGACAATGTTATCTCTAACTATTGAAGATGCCCTAATTACATCTGCATTGGACGTTGGTATCTAGACTAGATAAGAGAGCACAGCAAGGAGAGGCCCAAACTCCAGAGTTGGACGGAGTGGTGGATTACAACCCAAAAGCACATGATATATGGCAGAAGCGTCTACGTCTCCTCTCCACGAGTTGGTTACATTAGAGCATGTACGATAGAAATACTTATATAGATATTTAGCAAATAAAAAATGATTTTTTTAGCAATGTGGGATAGATAAGATACTTATTTTGTAGCATTGGTATTTAAGTAGACATCGGTGCTTAACGAGTACTTATGTATATAACTATATCTAATTAATAGATACATAGCATCTAAGCATCTATAAAAAAGATGTTTGCATCAGAGAAAATGAATTTTTGCATGGATGCTTGATGACATGACTATATTCTATCTCTTTAAACACTCCTATATACACATTTTGGATTGTACATGCCCTCATGGGACGATGCAACGTTCGATGTTGACCTGACTTGACAGGGGCGGACCCACCTAGGTTCAGGGGGTGTTCGGCCGAACATATATTAATTTCCTAAAAAAATCAATTATATAATATATGTATTACATATGTAATAAAATATACTCTTAATTAGGCCATCCAAACCACAACTCCCTCTCACCCCATCAAACCACATGATACGGCCATATCTACAACCAAAGCATTGCAAAAGGTAAAATAAAATGTTGTGAAAGCCGATAGGGTGGATGGGGATGCTGGCCAACGAGAGGGGACCTTCTCTCGGGATAAAACCCTAGCGCGTGCGTGCAGTCAAGAAAGACATGTGGTGGTATGGCGTAAGGGTTGCATTAGCGTCGAAGAAGCATCAAGTGCATGGAACAAGTTCGTGCAAGAAGCTAAGAGAAGGAAAGCCCACAACACAAGGAAAACCAAGAGGAGATTTGGCCATGCATGGAGAGGACGCCTTGGGAACATGGCATGTGGGTTGGTTGATTTGGATCCAATTGCATGACCAATTGGTGATTAATATTTTATTCCAAAACTAGAATAGTGTAAATTCTAATTAAAGGAAGTTTTTTTCGATTTCTTGTTCATGTGAGCGATGAATCGACTCGGATCTTGTTCATATGAATAGTATACGAGTGCAGACATCTTGTAGCAATTCAGAGGCTATTCATCCAAATTTTTGTGCTTGCGTGGGAGGCTATATAAACCCCCATGGCCGCACCATATAGCGAGACAAGTTATGATTTAGATAATAAAAATCGAAAAGCCGTTTTGGCGCATATCGTGTGTTCTTGAGTCGTGATATGAGTTGGAGAGATTGAGGAGAAAGATTGAGAGCAAGATCAAGATATCTATCTCTTGTTTGAGTACTATTCACCTAACGCTTCTACTTGCAATTCAATCTATTAGATTGGTTTGTGAGTATATTGATTTTCTTACAATTCAATTCACCGAATTGGTTTGTGAGATTGCTCTTCGATCTTGAGTGTCCGTGAAAGATTGGGCCAACAATCGATTCATCTAATCAACTAGGTGGATCCGTATCGTGGTATCGAGCTTGATTGCTCACGGTATGCCGTTGCTACGAAGATCAAGTATCGACATGGCCGATCTGAAGGACATGAAGTTGGTCATGCAATTCGGCTACACTATAGATCAATGTGAGGAGGATCCACTCCACGATCCGAGCTACATATTCTTCAATCGGTGTCGAGTGGGAACACAGATTGTGCTATGATGATCGATACGGAAGCTTGACAAGCGCGCAAGCCAAACACTTGTGGATGATTGAGGTTAATCACAAAGCCACATCCGAGCCATATCTATTGCTTTGGAGGTTCAAGCACATTCCGATCACAAAACAAGTGGAGGTAAAATTTTCTTTGGATGGGTATCTTCTTTGTTGTTACTTGTGACGTGATTCCTATGCATATGAGAGCATGTTCGTTGGTGATTGGTGCATATTGGTTGAAAGAACAGCACATACATCGAGTTGCATCACGCCTCGTCATGCGGTACTCCTTTCCATGGAGAGGAACACGAAGGACATTACATCTTGGTCCTCGTCAAGGTACTTTGAAGATAGACAATGACGAGACAAAGCCCAAGGAGACATTAAAGAGCGACAAAGGCTAAAGGCTAAGAAACGTGAAGAAGAAGCGGTTGGCGAGGAAGAACAGAAGAAATTAGAATTGGCGACCCTTCTTTCTACCCAAAACAGCAAGAGGTGTCGTTCGTGATGACAAAACTACTAGTGAGGACCACAAGATGGTCTTTATATCTTGACCAAGGCGGTTCGAGTTGACAACACTTCCATTCTCACAAGGCGCGAACCAACGTTTTCAAATCTGAGTGCAAAATCAATGGCAAAGTTTACAAGCTTATCGTTGATGGTGGAAGCTACAACAATATCATTAGCAACGATTTGGTGCAAGCTTTGGGGTTGACAACCTGGCGACATCCAGAACCGTATTATGCACAATGGTTACATAATGTCGATGGCGAAAATTACTCATCGTGTCAAAGTTTGTTTTTCAGTAGGAGACTATCACGACAAAGTGGAGTGTGACGTCGTGCCTATGCATGCATGTCACTTGTTGTTGGGGCGTCCGTGGTAGTATGATCGCAATGCTACGCACCACGGGAGGTCCAACAAGTACTCTTTGGTGCATCAGGGAAAATCATATACCCTGTGTCCTATGCCAGAGAATTCTATTCATGCTAAGGAGATCATAGCTAAAAAGACGATCATGAAGACTACCCCGACAGAGATTCCTGAGGTTACACAAAAGACGAGGATGTCTTTTCTTGAAGAAAGGGAGGATGATACGGCCATATCTACAACCAAAGTATTGCAAAAGGTAAAACAAAATGTTGTGAAAGCCGATAGGGTGGATGGGGATGCTGGCCAACGAGAGGGGACGTTCTCTCGGGATAAAACCCTAGCGCGTGCGTGCAGTCAAGAAAGACATGTGGTGGTATGGCAGCAAGGGTTGCATTGGTGTCAGAAGAAGCATCAAGTGCATGGAACAAGTTCGTGCAAGAAGCTAAGAGAAGGAAAGCCCACAACACAAGGAAAACCAAGAGGAGATTTGGCCATGCATGGAGAGGACGCCAGGAACATGGCATGTGGGTTGGTTGATTTGGATCCAATTGAATGACCAATTGGTGATTAATATTTTATTCCAAAACTAGAATAGTGTAAATTCTAATTAAAGGAAGTTTTTTTGATGTGTCTTGTTCATGTGAGCGAGAATCGACTGACATCTTGTTCACATAAATAGTAATCTAGTATAGATACTGTAGCAATTCGGGAACTGTTCATCCGAATTTTTGTGCTTGCGTGGGAGGCTATATAAACCCCCCATGGCCGCACCATATAGCAGGACAAGTTATGATTTAGATAATAAAAATCAGAAAAGCCGTTTTGGCGCATATCGTGTGTTCTTGAGTCGTGATATGAGTTGGAGAGATTGATGGAGAAAGATTGAGAGCAAGATCAAGATATCTATCTCTTGTTTCGGAGTACTATTCACCTAACGCTTCTACTTGCAATTCAATCTATTAGATTGGTTTGTGAGTATATTGATTTTCTTACAATTCAATTCACCGAATTGGTTTGTGAGATTGCTACTGATCTTCGAGTGTACCGTGAAAGATTGGGCCAACAATCAGGATTCATCTAATCAACTAGGTGGATCCATATCACCACACCTCTGTCCGACGTCTTACAACCTCAAACTAACCCCATGTAATGGCCGGCCCATAGTCACACACCCTTCGCCCTTTCCCATTAGGGCATCAGACCATTCAGCCAGCAACAAGACTATTCCCCTCATCTCTCTCTAACCCTAATAATTAACATACAATAGCGGGTTCTCACATCGCTCCCTCTTTCTCGAAGCGGCAGCGCGGCCACGATGAAGTTAAACGCGACGGCGGCAGGGCGGAGGTCGAAGGAGCAAGGTCCGGTGGGCGATAGAGTGGGATGGGGCGATCGGCGATCGGGGAGCCTTGCGGGCCTGTGCCTGGCGCATCTCCCGGCAAGAAGGCAGCGCAACAGTGCGCGGCCACGGTACCTACATTTCTAACAACGTAGAGGTGGATTCAATATGAATTACTAGATCCCCAGTTCCCAAACCAGCAAAGAGCGAACCCAGATGCCCAAATCAGCAATTTTGTTTTGTGTTAGTTTGAATTGTGATTGGTAAATCCTATCTTTTTTTTTGTGTGAAATGTAGATCTCATAGCTTAAAAAAACGAAGAAATGTGTCAATTTGAAAGGCATGGAGGAAGATGAGTTAAATTATATTTTTCCTTATTTATTTTGAAATTTTACTAAATTATTTGAGATGTTGACATTAGTACGGATAAATTGTATTTGTATTGTGCTTTTATATTGAACAATATTTTTGTAATTTTATATACTCATTCTAGAAATCATAGCTCCGGTGCGGTGCCCTCCGTTTGGATGCATAGTTAGTCTCCCTCCGTTTGGATGCAACGGTCAATGTTGATTTGTCGCTTCAGCTAGGTTACCTTAGTTTGGATGATATATATCGTTAGGCTCCAAGCCATTAAGCTTCTGGGTCAATTCCCGGTCAAAAGATACAGCCATATGCGTGCATCGATCGTGGCGTGAGTCACCTTTCCGTTTCATGGGGCCGGTCAATATCTCTCATGTCGCAGGCCGTTTGTGGGTAACATACGTAGTGCTCGGTTCTTCCAGTCCTCGGAAAATGGTATAAATGTTCATGAAAAGTTATAAAGAATCTTTTTTATAAAGCTACTATTGATTGGATTTGGTCTTTTTTTTTGTTTCCGAATGTGGAGATCAAATGTAGATTTGAAATTTTGTGACATGCTAATTATATTGTACCATACATACACAAATTTGTTTGGGATTTTTTTAATGACCCTTTAGACTATTTTACGAGTAGAAGTACTAGTAGCACGAAACATGTTGAGACACTAGCAGTGGCGGATCCACCACTGTCGCGCGAGGGGGCTGGAGCACCAGCTCCGTTCATCGCACTCTTGGTACTCTCTTAGTACATCTGCTATCCCTTTAGAGCATGTACAATGCAAGTGATTAGAGATGTGTTTAGCAAAGAAAAACTATTTTTTCTTACCAGTAGGACAGATAAGATACTTATTTTGTTGCATCGATACTTGATTATGCACCCGTGCTTAAGAGATGCTTATGTATGTGTCTATATATAATTAATAGATAATACAATCATCTAAGCACCTATAAAATATATGTTTGCAACTGATAAAACAATTTTTATCTAAGTATCTATAAAATTGCATGCTTGATGCTGTTGTTGCGCCACTACACACTGGCGCGAGGGATGTGCGGGTTTTTGGGTAGGTGGTTTTGGAGCCATTCTAGGCAAAAAAATCATTTGTATGTATACCGAATCGATGGCTTGGCGTCTGGCAGGCTGTTGATTGCGTGATGCCGGCAAGCATTACATTGTCCAGCCCCACCACTTATCAAGTGGTGGAGGACTTTTACTTTCAAAAAAAAAAAAGTGGTGGAGGACTTAATCTGTAATGTTGTGAAGTGACGGAAGTTTTCTTCCAGAGCGTTCGCACTACTTGTGAATTGAATGGGCCCACTGCAATGCGACCATGCATGGTGCACACATGGCAAACCGGGAGTAACGCACGGTGATAGGATTGCTCCAGTATCCCTGGGTGGCCCATGCACTCTCCTACAGCCGCGCGCACGGCTAAAGTCTCGGGTTAAAATGACAGTGTTACACTTATTTTTGCGCGTGAATCGATAAAAATGATATGAATATATAGGACATAGAAACAATACAACATACTAAGCTCTCGTGTTCCCTAACTGATTTTGATTGAATTCCAGTGAAAACTTATGTTTATAGGAAAAGGCGTGGCAAGCGGCGAAATGCTTTGAGCAGATGAAAATTAAGCATAGATCTGACACGTGTCTACCGCGCGATAGACGGTAGGCTGCTTGACGGGCTTTCATTCGGCCTGCCGACGCGCCCATTCCGTGTTGGTGATTACGGGCAGGTGCACGTCATTCCGTGTTGGTGATTACGGGCCGCCGCCGTCATTGATTCCACGGCGACAGCGGGCCGGCGGCTCAACGATTCCTGTTTGAACCCACGGGAGCCGAGCGAACAACGCTTGCCTGGGTGCCTCCCCGTCGTGGTCCTAGACGGGCCGCGAGCGTCGCGGTCCACCCGAACTCCAACCCACCCACCTGCTCTGCCGCTTTGCCATGCCCACTCAGCCACGCACGCGCCCACCAGGCACCAGTGCCGCTGATGCCGTGCGAGACCCGCCTGGGCTGCACGCGCGTTCTCGATCGAGCGGTCGCGGCGCCACCTGGGCCGTCTCCTCTACGATCCACCTCGCACGGGCCGGCCGTCGCGGCGAACGGCAGCACTGCACCGGGCCGGCGCACGCGCCCGCCCCATCCGTCCGTCACAGCGAAACTGGAAGAGTCGTTGCGTTGGCCCGTCGGGGGAAGCGAACAGACCGGCGGCGGGCGGCCGAAGCAAAGCAACTCCACCCTGCCAACATTATACTAGCCTACTGGGAGTATCGAGGAAACGGGCGGAAATGGAATGGAATCCAGCCGGTGGCCGCGCTCGGCAGGCAACCATGACGGATTCCTTCCTTCCTGCCGTCGCTCACCCCCACCTACCCAGCCACCACACGCCCGCCCCCTTTAACCGAGCACCACCACCTTACACAGCCATGGTTGCCGTGACCGTAGCCAAGCCGCGGGGCAGCACCAGCAGCAGCGGCTCGAGGAGGCATGGAGGACGCGTCGCTCGAGCACACGCCCACCTGGGTGGTCGCCGCCGTCTGCTTCGCCATCGTCTCCGTCTCCCTCGCCGCCGAGCGCTTCCTCCACTACCTCGGCAAGGCACGCCCCTTTCTTCCGCTCCTTTTTTATCCCGGAGAAATTTATGTATGCTTTTGTGCTAGTTGGTCGATTCAGCCGTGCAAGGCCGGGGAAATGTACCTGCCGATTTCTGGGGAATCGTGGGGGTCTGGGTCATTGGTGAATTGTGAACGCGCCTGCTGGGGATCAGGGCTCCGTGCTCCTTCTGGCATTCAATTCGCAAGCTTGCGGTGATTTCGGTTGGGCTGTAGTTAGCTAAGTTGATGAACTTGTGATGCGATCGGCATCGCATTCAACTCGGGTTGTTGTTTTTTACTACCTTAACGCCTCACATGAGCCAGAGCTGAATGTGTTTTTTTGGGAATAGTACACAACATTGCTCCGTTGCTCCTTTATGGAGGAATTTTTGACGCTGTACTATGATAACCGAACAATCACATGGTTATGAACAAATAAACTCTGCCATTAGCTTCATACATTCTTTGTTTTGTTCTAGATTGAGACGTTAATCGGTGCAATTTTATTAATCTTTCCTTCGCTAGCATCATTATGCAAGCAGCCAAGCACACTCCCCTTCTCTGGGAGTTGGTAGTTCGCCAATGTAGATAAGTTCGATGGTAGGCGGCGCCTCACATGCTACAATATTTATTTTTCTTTTTTGGTAAGGCAGTTTCATTGTGAGATCAATATAATCATTTTTCTACTATCAGGTGACTCAATTAGCTTCACTTACTTGTTTCCTTGTTGTATTCTTGTCAGTTAGCTCTTCTGGGTTAGATCTGAAATTACGTTATTGGTGTCTTCTTCTGTTACTTGATTGCTTGACTGGTTGTTTTGGGTTGGAGGACTTCCAAGAAAGCTGACTTTTTTGTATTCCATTGAAACATTAGCAGTGATAAACGTTGATCTTGCTCATTTCAAAAAGCATGCAATACAGTGTTCAGGTTTCAGTACAAGTTTTAATATGGTTCTAAAAAAACAAGGCTCAACAAATTTATCTGATTGACTTGTTTTTGTAGTCAGCAGGCAACAGTGCTAATAAGAGATGCTAAGAGCTTTTCACCTCGTACTAATGCTTTTCTTCCATACTCGTGCAGTCATTAAAGCATAAGAAGCAGAAAACACTGTATTCAGCTCTAGAGAGACTAAAAGAAGGTAATATTCAGGGATATCTACAATTTCTGTGAACATTTATCAATCTGGCATATGTTCATGACCTGGATCATTTGGTTTGACCTCTTATTAATAGCTCTACATTATATAAAAGCTTTACCTGGTATACCTGTTTTAAAAATGTTATTAGTTGATTGTAAAATAACGGAACAGGGTACATAGCTGCAGGAGCTCGTTGACATGATACAATTGATAAATACTCCGGAAACAAGACAAAGGGTTGTGAAATATTTTACACAGTTGGTGTATGATATTCAGCATTTTTTTCTTTTCCGTCTTATCTGGTTTGATGTCTTCACATGCAGAGTTGATGCTTCTTGGATTCATTTCCTTCGTTCTGAGCCTCTCTCAGGGTTTTATTATTCACATTTGCATTCCGGAAACCGCTACACATTTCATGCTTCCATGCAAGAAAGAGAACCAAAGAGTTGTGAAAGAAGGTGACAAACTTTGCAAAAAGGTTAGGGTATACCATATTTTCAAACTTATGAGATACAAATGCTTCTATGCTGGGAACTTGTGTTGTGCAGAAATGTGTTTGAGAATGATCATTATAAAAAAAATAAGCTTGCTCTGTTTCAGGGTCATGTTCCCTTACTATCGTTAGAGGCATTGAACCAGCTGCACATCTTCATATTTGTACTTGGTTTGGTCCATGTTGTTTTCTGCGCTACAACAATATTACTTGGTGTAGCGAAGGTATATCTGTAAAGATAAATTTCTGCTACATATGACCATGTTTGTGGAAGATAAACTTATTCTGGGTAAAATTTTATAGATAAGAAAATGGAAGCATTGGGAGACAGGAATTCACCGAGAAATACCACTGAAATGTGAGCTGCTGCCCTATCCTTTTGTTTCCATTGGTTATTTTATAAGCACTTGATGCAGACTCCCTACCTTATATTACATAATAAAATATAGTTGCAATAGATGAAGGTATATAATTAACTTCATTGTATACAGCAGAGTACAAAGAGTCAGTTGTGACCGGCGAGTGTTATCCATTCACTGATAAATTTAGAATTATATATTCTGTAGCCTTGCACAGCCCCTCCCTCAGCTTATGTTTTCACGCTTTTAGGGTTTTTTATAAAAGTTTGTATTGGGTCTTTCCTGCCATCATTGCGGGCTTCAGGATGTGATTTGCATGCGATCAAACACCTTTTTTATTTCTCTTAAAACCATTGTTATGCAGATTCAGTTGTCATTGTATTTCTGACTTTTCTGTATGGTGATTGGAGCACTTCTCTGTCCATACTCCATAGTTGTGTGAAGCCTATAGACCGGATAACCTCTTTTCCTAGACTGATTAACTGAGCTTGCTCCAGAGCACTTTAGCATCAAAATGGCTGCTTGCTCAAATATCCCAATGTAGTTTTAAGTTTGCTATGGATATTGGCTTGCCATTGCATAAAACCACATGAATACTCTGCATTGTGCCCAACAAGTGGAAAAGCTATATCCTGACTCAGGGCAATTCCTTTAGTCAAATTCTGCAAAGATTGTGCAATTTGTTTGCTGTCTTCTGTGTTAGTTTCCTTTTGGTTTATACCCTAGATTCATCATCGACAAAACAAGGAGCTACCATAGCATGGACCACTGTGTTAGGCCAAACGGATACTTCACAGTTGGAGGCTAATTGAGTGTCCAATTTTGCATCGATTCCTAATGATGTTGATGCCTTATTCTGCCTGTTCCATTACCATGTTCCCTTCATCTCTGTGATAAAGGGGTTGTGTTTTTTTGGACTTAATAATTATTAGGAAGTTCTGTATTCAAGAAATATTATTGTGTCCCTTTTTGGGTTAAAAATACTGACTCATTATTTTTATTTAGCTCGATGATTTTGTTTTTATTGGAAAAAATGGTTGCAGTAGCAGAGCATGCAGGAAAAGCTACACCATTAAATGTTGTGCTACATCATAATCATCAGGGTGAATCTGTCATTGTCAGTGAGCGAACTAAAGGATTTTGGATGAAGCTGGCTGTTGTAAGCTGGATAGTAAGTCATCTGCCCATCCTGTCATGTTTATCAATTCAGTTATTTGTAATGTGGATATATGCATGCTTTGTGCGTGCGTGCATTAACCCAAATCATGATCTATGTAACATATGGACTCACTATGGAAGACATGTTCACCTCATTGCACACCATCGTGCATAATAGCCTTGACTATAATGCATGCCTTTTCATTAGAATGACATCCCATGTATCGAAGACAGAATTGTCAACTTTTATTAACTGGCACTGGATAAAATTATAGGATGTCATTATGATATACTTACATGTTATGCTGCTTAGTAGCTCGTCAAAATTGTCAACCAATGAATGGTTGATTTTTTTTAATTTTTTTAAAAAGTTTGGGAAAATGAACCGGTCAGCAGTTGGGCTGTTGGCTGCTAGGTATTATGGCCTGAAAAAAAACACTGTCCTCAAAGTATGGAAAGCATGTGCACAAAACTGCACTACTATTATCATTCAAGGTGCTCCTATTTTATGATGATTGGAATGGATCAATATCTTCACAAAACATTCATTTTGTCCTTGATTATAACTAGCACGGTAGCTCGCCCACTTGCACAGGCACCATCTTTACAGTATGTTTAAAATGTTTGGCAAAGAGATTTGTTTGAAATTTACATGCAGCGTCGATGTTTTTAATTGCTTAGGCATATGTTTTTCTTCTATTTGTATCTTACGCAATTTGCACTCTTTTTTATCATTCAATTTCAATTTTTTTCTATTTCTTTTTGATAAATGCCTTTTAATTTAAACATAGGAACTGCTGAGGTACATGTGTTACATACTCGTTTTCCACCATCCATGTGCTAGCTTGAGACTCTTCTCATGTTTTAGTTTAATATGTTGCAGATAAGACATTTAATGGTCGTGGATTAGTGCAACTGTAGGTCCACCAAATTGGAGGGCAAATGTTTTTTCTGTTTTTGAAAATTTCTAGCATATTTCTATTTTCTTGGTCAAACATCTTAGTATGCATTGGTTATGGTTTATTAGCCATAATAAGGTCCACTAAATCACCAGCCATATACTTTCCTTTTTCGTTAGAATTTCTAAATTGAAAGCCCTCTTCCTCGTAAAAAGGGTCCTCTTGAAAGAGGCCAAGCAATGAGAAAGTGCAAATCTATTAACTTACAAGGTAAATATGGCATCAAAGAACCTGCAAAATATGTAGAAAACTCACCCTACCTACACCTAATGTATGAGATTTTCAAGATAAAATTTGCCGCCCCTCCCATTGTTTTGGTGAGCCAATGTAGTTCCAAAGAATCACAACATAAGAAATTGGTTGCATCCGCTTGTGTTCCAATGGGGAAAAAATTCTTTAGGAAAAACTGCAAATACAGTAGTGTGGGTTTGACAGGAGAGACGACTGACGGATTGCGCTCAGAGGCTGGGAAATTGACAATGTTAGGGAGCGGCAGCATGGGTGGTGACGGGAAGAAGCTTCCAAAAAGTAACAACGTAAGTAATTAGTTGCATTCGCATGTGTTTCCAATGGGAAAAAAACCGTTGGGAAAAAAAAAATGCAAATATAGTAGTGTGCGTTTGACGGAAACGATGATCCTCAGAGGAGTCTAGGCTGAAAAATTGAACATCTTAGCGAGCGGCAGCATGACCTGTGATGGGGTGTGAAGTAGGACAAGTGGGGGATTGTTTGTAGCGCTTCTGTTTTTTTAAATTCTTTTTCTTCCCTCTTGTAGGATTTTAAGGTTGACCTATGCGTCAGTTTTTTTCTTCATAATTTGGAGACAAACTTATGCATTAATCTTTTTTCTCTTATCTTTTTCCTCCTATGAGAGTTAATCTTTTTCCTACACATAGGTCGTGATATTTTTCCCTCGTATTGAGAGTTGGACTATTACAGATAGGAAAAAAAGATATGTCCTTTATTTAGACATGTCTCTTAATTGTATGGGACTCTAATAACATCTACGGTCGTGGCTTATTCACCATAATTAGGGTCCACTGAATTAAGGGACATATGTGAATTCTTTATTTGTGAGAATTTCTAGCATATTTGTCTTTTTTTATTAGCAGCTGTAAAACATATTGTTGAGTACGGTGACTCATATTTGAATCTACTAGGACTTGGAGAGATGTGCTATAAAGAAAGCTAGAAGAATCATAATAGGATTAGGACCCCTATGTGATGGTTGGCATCACATATCAGAGGTGCAATTCATGCCAATCAGATATGACACATTAGTTACTTTCTATTTTAGAAAAGATTGCTTAGTTAATTTGTTATCTCCAAGTTTGGTATGATTAGATATGATTGTTAGGTGGGGCTATCCTTATTTAAGGAGCTTCTCACGTATGGAAATGCATGCAAGAATTATCTCTAATTCCTCCTTCCTTGTTTGCCTTCTTCCTCCCTGTGCATCTCCTCTCAGCACATGCTTCCTTCCCTGTTCCTGTTATCTCCATCATGGCTCCTAGTCGACGAGGCCTGGGCCAAAGCCTGCAATTTCCCACGATTATCCAATTCGGCCTCTAGACCGTGACAAGGCAGTGCGGCGTCTGGCCGAAGACTCCGACCGGCATTCCCTGCCCCGCACGACTACAACCTTCGACCAAGACCTGGTTGTGACGACTTACCTGGTCGTGACGCCAACTTACCTGGTCATGAACCTGGTCGGGACAACTTGGTATCAGAGCCAGCGATCTCTCGTGGCAACAATACTACCATGGATTCTGAAGAACAGATGGCTGCCGTTGAACAGCAGGTGGCTGTTTTGACAACAAACATGTCCGATGTGAAGGCACAGCTAACCGACAGCTAACCGACCTGGAGAGCACCATCGATCAGATTCCAACCATGTCTACAATAACCGAGCTCAAGAATGTGATCCTCAGCTTGACGGATCGCATCGGCGCAATTGAGAAGGAGAAATGCACTGCAGGTGACGGGCTGTGATCAATTTTTTCGGGGACAGAAAATGCCGAAAGCGGAGAAGGTATGGCTTGCCTTGTATCACCTTGTTGGTATTGCTCAACAATGGTACTTTCAGTTGGAATGAGATGAAGGCGAGCCCAACTGGAAGAATTTCAAGGAATGCGTCAACCTTCGCTTTGGGCCATCCATTCGGCACAATCCTCTGGGGGAGCTCAAGCAACTCTCGTAGACCGGCACCATGGAAGAGTACCAGCAATGCTTCCTCGCAATACTGTGTCGTGCGGAGCGCCTTCAACCGCGCCAACAGGTGCAACTCTTCACCCTGGGCTTGATGGAGCCCATCCGGACGGACGTCGAGCTACAAAACCCGGCGAGTCTCCAGATGGCAATGGCCCTTGCCCGGGCCTACGAGAGGCGCGCTCAGGTGGCCGGCCAGCTGCCACCCCAACAAGCGGCCAAACAACCGGTACCACTACGCAGCATAATGGGCGCGGCAGCGCGACAAAGAAGACACCGACCAATTCGGCGGTGCCCCAAAGAATTTCGTTCGGCTCCGGCATGCGCGGCAGGAGGCGCCCCGGAACCACGTCTTCGCCGGCGTGACCTGACGCCGATCGAGATGGCAACTCGCAAGGAAGTCGGCCTGTGCTTCAATTACGAGAAGTTCACGCCAAATCATCGATGCAAGCGCTTGTTCGTGCTTCTAGCCCCAAGCGATGACATCGATGATGATTTACCACCGGAGAACGAGTAGGAGCCCGACATATCCTTATATGCATTGACCGACATCCAACCGCGCGCGGCCCAAACCATGCGCCTAGCGGTGGAAGTGGCCGAAATAGTGTTGCTGGCTCCCATCGATTCGGGGTCGTCGCACAACTTCATCAACCACGAGACGACTAGGCACCTCAGCCTCCGCACGCAGGCGCGCATGGGACTGCAGGTCATCGTCGCCAATGGGGAGCGGGTGCCCAGCATTGGCGTCTGTCACACCTTGCCGATCAAGGTGGCGACCGAATACTTCCAAGTGGATTGCTACACGATTCCACTAGATGGGTTTGACGTCATCCTCGGTGTCCAGTGGCTGCGTACCCTCGGGCCGGTCTTGTGGGATTTCGAAGCACTCACCATGATGTTCCATCGTGACCAACGCTCGGTGTGCTGGCACGGGCTAGGCGCACCATCCAACGTGCCACGGTCGTGCGCAGTCTTGTCATCCGACTTGATGGATGAGTTGCTGGCCGAGTTCGACGACATCTTCGCCGAGCCAACCAAGCTACCGTTGGAACACGGGCGTGACCACCGCATCATTTTACTGCCGGACACTCCGGCCGTTTTCGTACGACCATACCGCTACCCCCAGCTCCTCAAGGACGAGCTCGAAAGGCAGTGCACCGAGATGCAGCGCCAATGAATCATACAATCCAGTCACTCGGCGCTCTCCTCGCCGGTCTTGCTTGTCAAGAAGCGAGATGGCTCATGACGCTTCTGCGTCGCCATGGATCCCTAGAAGGTACAGGCTGTCCTGGAGTGGCCACAACCATGGACCGTCTGAGCCCTTCGCGGCTTCCTTGGCTTGGCGGGCTATCACCGCAAATTCATTCAGGGGTTCGGCACGGTGGCCGCACCCCTCACATAGCTGCTCAAGAAGGAGGCGTTCGCTTGGTCGCCAGCAGCGGCGACAACATTCCAGACTCTACAGGTGGCCTTGGTGGAGGTGCCTATCCTCCAACTGCCCGACTTCATCGTGGAGTGCGATGCGTTTGGCTCAGGCTTTGGAGCCGTCTTGCACCAGGGAGTGGGTGCCATCGCCTTCTTCAGCCGTATGATAGCGCCACACCATGCCAAACTGGCGGCCTACGAACGCGAACTGATCGGCTTGGTGCAAGCTATTCGCCATTGGCTCCCGTATCTATGGGGGCGCCCATTCGTGATACGTACTGACCATTACAGTCTCAAGTTTTTACTTGACCAGCGACTCCATGATTCTGCAACACCATTGGGTCAGCAAGCTCCTCGGCTACGACTTTCGTGTGGAATTCAAGCTCGGTCGCCTCAACATAGTCGCCGACGCCTTGTCGCGGCGGGACACCGAGGCGGCCGGTCCGACGGTCAGCTTTTGGCCGTCTCAGGGCCCCTGTTTGGCCTCTTTGAGGCCATTCGCAAGGTGACCGACGGGGATACTAAGCTCGGTCGCCTTTGGACTCAGGTGCTGGCCGACACTTTCAGCTTACCATGGAGCGTCGTCGAAGGCCTGGTCCAGTACTAAGGTTAGATATTCTTGCCAGCCTCCTCACCAGCATTGGCATCAGCCCTGGAGGCGACGCACTCCATTGTCCACGAAGGCGTCCAAAAGACGCTTCCTTCGCTTTCGGGCGGGCTTCCACACGCCCAACGTCCGGACGATGGTGTTGGACTTTGTTCGTGCTTGTGCAACTTGCCAACGCAACAAGTCCGAGCATCTTCATCTGTCTGGTTTGCTACAGCCACTACTCATTCCTTCACGCATTTGGAAGGACATTTACATAGATTTTATTGAGGGGCTACCGCGCATAAATGGGAAATCGGTCATCCTCATAGTGGTAGACTAGTTCTCCAAATACGTCCACTTCATTCCGTTGCGCATCCATACACGACGAGTTCGATTGCTACGGTCTTCTTCGAAGCAGTGGTCCGGCTGCACGGGTTCCCGCTCTATTGTGAGCGACCGGGATCCCATTTTCACAAGCAAATTTTGGACGAACCTCTTCAATCTCGCCGCGTACAACTCCATCTCAGCTCGGCTTTTCACCCGCAATCCAACGGGCAAACGGAGGTGGTCAATAAGTTGTGACCATGTACCTTCGTTGTTTTTTCGGTGACTGTCCACAACAATGGCTGCGCTGGCTGCCATGTGCAGAGTATTGCTATAATGCTTCGTTCCAGTCCTCACTTTGCGACACACCCTTCAAGGTGGTCTACGGTCGGGAGCCACCGACCGTGCGACAATATACGGAGAACGACGCTCGGGTGGTTGCCGTTGACACCATGTTGTGCGACCGTGGCATTTTCCTAGCCGAGGTGAAGGAATGACTCCTGTAGGCACAACAATACTACAAACACCACTACGACAAGCATCATCGCGAGTTGTCCTTCGAGCCTAGGCAGTGGGTGTGGCTGCGTCTTCATCACCGTCAGGCTCTCTCTCGCTACCCATGCCCATAAGGAATCATAATGTTGACCAGGGTTGGCACGGTGGCTTACCGCTTGGAGCTGCCGCCTCGTGTTCATGATGTATTTCACATCAGTATGCTCAAACCATTACATGGCGAGCCGCCCGCTGCTCCTCCTGTATTACCCGCACTCCAGGATGGCCGCGTAATCCCAGTGCCTCGGCGCGTGGTGTGTGCTCGTCTAGCTCGCGGTAACTGGGAGGTCTTGGTTCAATGGGAGGCCTTGCCCAACGTCGACACATCATAGGAGCCATTGGACGACTTCAAGCGTCGCTACCCCTCATTTCAACTCGAGGACGAGCTGTTTGCCAAGGAAGGGAGAGATGTGATGGTCGACATCACATATTAGAGGCGCAAATCAGCCAATCAGATATGGTGCATTAGTTACTTTCCATTTCAGAAAAGATTGCTTAGTTAATTTGTTATCTCTTAAGTTTGATATGATTAGATATGATTGTTAGGTGGGGCTATCCTTATTTAAGGAGCTTCTCACGTATGGAAATGCAAGCAAGAATTATCTCTAATTCCTCCTTCCTTGTCTGCCTTCTTCCTCCTTGCGCATCTCGTCCCAGCGCATGCTTCCTTCCCTGTCCCTGTTATCTCCATCACGGCTCCTGGTCGACGAGGCCCGGGCCAAAGCCTGCAATTACCCACCATTATCCAATTCGGTCTCTAGATCGTGACAAAGCAATACGACATCTGGCCGAAGACTCCGATTGGCGTTCCCTGCCCTGCACGATTACAACCTTCGACCAAGACCTGGTCGTGACGACTTACCTGGTCGTGGACCTGGTTGTGACGACAACTTACCTGGTCGTAACACCCTACTTCTCTTTAGAGTATGATTCCTACTTCTCTTTGTTGTAGGATTCCTACGTCTCTTTGGAGGAGGACTAGGGGGACTATATATAAACATATGAGGGGTGGCCATAGGAACCCAAGAAGCAAGCTAAGCAAGAGGTACTCATCCAAAGTAGAGGGCGTATGAGAGGATTAGATGCTATGTTATTTTTTAGCACTAGATTCTTGTATAGGGCAAGGATCCAAGGGTCCTAAAAGGTTCGAGAGAGTTCTGAGAGAGCGACAATCCCTTGTACTCTTTTAACATTGTGCTTAAGGAATTTGCGGCCGGCTTTGCCAAATCTCCCTCGCATCGTGGTTGCTTCATCACCGCTATTTTGGTTCTCTCTACGAGATTCATCTACTTCGTTCTTGATACCGTGTACGCTCGTGTCGTATCTCACAAACTCTGATATGATCCAGGGGTTGTTGCGCATAAAGAGGGGATATCAGAGTTTAGCACATATTTCATCAGCTTTTATTATAGGGTTATTCAGATACATGCCACTCTAGAGTTGCAAGTTTTGAAATATGTCATTGCAAAGTTCGTCATTAGATTTATGTCACTCTAGAGTTGCATTGCTTTGAGATATGCCATTATGAATTTTTCTGGACCAAATTGTCCTTCCTTCCTCCTCCCTACCTTCTTAGAAGGTCGACGCGGCTGTCAGGTTGTTCCGGGACGCCGACTCCATCCGCTGCCCCGTGTCGAGGCCCAACCTCATGCTGCTGTGCTCGTCACTGCTGAGGACGATGGAGATATGCCGGAGAGGGCCTGATGCCATGTAGCTTCTCGAGGAGATGATGACGCAGGGCGTCCTCCCGGACCTGTAGACGTTCTTCGGCCTGATGGAGCACCTAGTCGGCGCCGGCGACTTCAAGGGCATGAATAGGTTGTTCGGCCCGGTGCGGCGGTGTGAGTTGCAGCCTGACGGGCATGTGTACGGCATACGGGTGAGGGCCTACTGCAAGGAGGAGCGCGCGGCGCTCGCGCTGAGGGTGTTCGACAAGATCCACAGGCTCTTCACCAGCGTTGCCTCCTGGAGCTCCCCCTCCACAAATGGAAGAAAAATCAGGTGCAACCAAGAACTGCATGGCTCCTGCTCGCCAAAGGAGTCATGGTCGGAGGAGTGCTATGATGAATGCTGAGGTAGCCGAGCAGGAGGCAGGCAGAGCGGGCCGCGCCAGCGCCGATGGGGTCCTCCCTCGCTGACGGCGTCATCTGAAGGTAGGCGTACGCGGCATGCTTCACCAGCGGGTGGCCTTGTACTCGGGCGAGGACGACAGGATGTCCCAGAGTCTGCGCCAGCCGTCCCTGTCGTCTCTATCGGGGATCTCGATCTCTGGCGGCGCCATCGCCCAATGACAGACGGACTCCGACACGGCGCTTCGGCGTGAGAGCTGCTGCGCACTCGACGTCATCGGGCCGCTGGCCGCATGATGAAGCGGCGCTTGCAATGCTTGTAGTGCCTCGGCTGCGACAGTGACTCCGGCACCGCGGCCAGCGCCGATGGCATAACAGCGATGATCAAAGAGTGATAAAAATCGAATCAAACAGCTCGAGAGGATAAGAAGACTTGGAATGGTGAGGGAGCGAGAGAAGAGAGTGGCGGGAAAATTCTTACTATATAATGTGCCTCTAAAAAAATGAGAAATGGTAGCTCAGAGGCTAAGCTGGCTCCGGGAGGCGGCGCTAGTAGTGGCGGCCGGAGCTCGATGTGGCGGTGGTCCATGGAGAGTGGCTGCTTCGAGCAACGGCGGTCGGAGCTCAGGGAGACGGCTGGCCATGGCGAGCGGTGGCAGCCAGAGCTCGGCGAGGTGGCGACCCATGGTGAGCGGCGGCGGCGAGCAATGAAGATCGAGCTCGTCAGTCATGGTATGGAGAACGCGCGGATCAGAGAAGGAATGGGTCGGCGTCGGCCATGGATTTCACCTCTATGGTGGTGGTGGAGCGGGTCGGCGTCAGCCATGGATTTCACCTCTATGATGGTGGTGGACATGGGAGGAAGGACTAAGAAAGGTAGGGAGGAGGAAGAAGGAAGGATAATTTGGTCTAGAAAAATTCATAATGACATCTCAAAGTAATGCAGCTCTAGAGTGGCATAAATTTAATGACAACTTTGCAATGGCAGATTTCAAAACTTACAATTCTAGAGTGGCATGTATATAAATAACCCTTTATTATATAATAGATGAACTGCATTCTGGAAGGCATTCTTTCCTCCAAATCTTGTAGTATGTATACATCATAATGACATATCTCAAAGTAATGCAGCTCTAGAGTGGCATAAATTTAATGACAACTTTGCAATGGCAGATTTCAAAACTTACAATTCTAGAGTGGCATGTTGGACATCTGATCGGCTGCAGAAAAGAGGCTTGCCTCACCCTGACCAATGCCCCCTTTGTGATCAGGAGGAGGAGACGGTTCAACACATCCTCACCACTTGTGTATTCGCACGGCAGTTCTATTTCTACATTCTGAATCCCTTGAACTTGTCTGATTTGGTGCCTAGCAGCGATGCTAAATCCTTGGCATTGGTGGAGAAGGTCATGGAAGAAAGTTCATAAACAATATCGAAGGGCTTTAATTCCCTTGTCATTCGGGAGCATGGATCCTCTGGAAACATCGCAATGCTTGTGTCTTTGATGGATCTGCCCCAAATCTACATG
Organism: Hsuehochloa calcarea; assembly: GCA_036346395.1. Classification (NCBI taxonomy): domain Eukaryota; kingdom Viridiplantae; phylum Streptophyta; class Magnoliopsida; order Poales; family Poaceae; genus Hsuehochloa; species Hsuehochloa calcarea. The sequence goes on along the minus strand of CM070603.1, from coordinate 28,673,314 downwards.
GAGCTCTTGAGCCTTCATAGATGAAGCACATTTGTGGCGGTAGCTGGAGCCACAGGGCTCATTGCTCGCACCTAGAAAGGTGGTGATCTAGAGTTTAAAGCAGGGATTAGTCCGGTCAGTCCTTGTGTGCGTTTTAGTGCGTAAGAGTAGTGCCAATGGTTTACATCCTCATCTGGTCCAAGGTGGGGTGATGTCCTGTAATTTGGACCTTTTATTCTCTCTGAATCAAAGATACGCAGTCCTCCTGCGTGTTCGAGAAAAAAAAAGAGTGGCATGTATCTAAATAACCCTTTGTTATATAATAGATGAACTGCTTTCTGGAAGGCATTGTTTCCTCCAAATCTTGTAGTATGTATACATTTATTGCAATACTTGTGGGGTTTCTGAAGCATCTTTAATGTTTGAACTGTCTTTGATTAGTGTGTCACTGTTCTACAACTTTACCAAGAAAGTTTGATTCACATTGCAGATTGCGTTCTTGAAGCAGTTTCATGATTCCGTGAGTAAATCAGATTATGAAGCGCTTAGATCAGCATTCGTCTTGGTAAGATATATTTAGTTTAACCCTTGCTCATTTGTTTTCATACATCTCCCTGTATTGCTATGGAAGCTAATAGAGTGATTTATTCTTTTCATTCAGAAACACTCCCCAAACCGTCTGGATTTTGATTTCCACAAGTACATGATTCGTGCCCTTGAGCATGATTTTAAGAGGGTTGTTGGTATCAGGTTCGTGTTTTCATAGAAAAGTTCGAACTTTGACTTAAATATTACCTTAATATTAGTAACTTGCGTGCAGCTGGTACCTGTGGCTTTTTGTCATCCTTTTCCTGTTGCTGAATATAAATGGTAAGTCTACCTAAACCTATCGTTCAACACACACCTTTTTGGATAATTGGATTCGCAGTGCTGTAGTATCCATTAAACCGGCATTTTTTCTTATTGTTCCCACTACATGCTGTAATTTGAATATTTAACCAGTAATAGCCTGAACCAATGACTTGTCTGTTGAATGAATTAACATGCTTTATGTTTATTAAATTTAGGGTTCATATGTATCGGTATCGGCCCTCTTGTGGAGCAATATGTGTGTCTAATAGTTTTTTTTGTGGTGATGCATGCTTTTTATATTTTTATTTACTGCCAAATTCAGGATGGCACACATACTTCTGGTTATCCTTCTTGCCTCTGTTTGTAAGTATGAAATATTCTTCTGCTATATTGGATCTGTTCAATTCAAATATCCTGTTTTCACTTTTGAATTATAACTCACACGGTCACACCTATGGTAGTTGCTATATTTTAAAAGTAAAACTTAAAATACTTTTTAAAAAATCTGAATGAGAACAATTCTTAATAATGGAGTAAAATGCAGCTTCTGCTTGTTGTTGGCGCAAAGCTAGAGCACATTATTACTCGATTAGCTCAAGAGGCAGTGGCATCGTTATCAGATGAACCAAAGGAAGTTCCAAAAATAAAGACATCAAAGGAGCATTTCTGGTTTCGCGAACCTGCAATTGTCCTTCATTTGATCCACTTCATCCTATTCCAGAACTCCTTCGAGATTGGTTTTTTCTTCTGGGTCTTGGTATTATCCATTGCATGCTCTCACTTAAGCATTTCATGAATAAGACCTTGGAGCTAACAAAGTGATCACTCCACAGGTAACATATGGGTTCAATTCATGCATTATGGAACGGAAGGTTTACGCCATTTCCAGGCTTGTTATTGGGTAAGTGAAATTTTGGTTTACCTGCAAGAATTTTGGTTTACCTGCAAGATTCTTAAGTTTGTCCCTGTTTATCAAATCCACGGTCACGGTGATGAACAGAAAGAGCTTTGCTAGCACTTGAATAACTCTGATTTTTATCATCCTCATATGTGCACTGAACAGATGAATAGCCAACTGGCACTATTTTTACAGAAATTTCTTGACCTTCTCATGTGTTAGTTCTAAGTAGTTACATACATCCTAACAATGAATTCTGTGTTGTGTTTGCAGTTTGATAATTGAAGTGCTGTGCAGCTACATCACCCTACCATTATACGCCATCGTCACTCATGTACTTCCTGAAATATTTCCCCTGTACTTCTGCAATTAGCAAAAGCCAGATTTCCTCGATGCTACAAGCCGATATTAATTGACATGGTATTCCTTTTGATCCAGATGAGTGGAGATATAAAGCTGCAAGCGATTGGCTCGAGCGTGCACGACTCTGTGACGAGCTGGGCCACGGACGTCCGGGACCGGAAGAAGGCCGCCGGCGACCCCGACGCCGGCGGCACCGCCGGACGAGCGCTTCGGCAGCTCGCGCAACATGCTGGCGCCGGAGCCGCCCCCCGACCTGGACGAGATCGTGTCCGTCGTCGACGTCAACAACGACGACAAAAACCGGAGGTGAACGACAGAAGCGCACCAGACTACGCGCCGCGCCGGCCTGCCCCTGCCACCGCCGCTCTGCCAGGGTAGCAGGGGACGCAGGACGCTGTGAAATTCCTCGTGTCGGGGGGCGCTGTAGCTCTGGGCCGGGAGGACGGCTGGCTGCGCTCACCCCGATCATGCGCATTGTAACGTCAACGTCTCTGTAACGGTACGGGCGGACGGGACGCGTCGCTGGCTGCCGAGCCGGCCAGCCGGCCGGCCGTCGCGGCAGGCAGGGCAGGCGTTGTGACATGTCATGCGAGATGCTACAACGTTGTTGGCCTGGCTCCATCTCATGTGTTTCTGCGTGTGCGCCTTTGGATCGTCCGCCCCCGCATTGCAGCTAGCGCACGAGATTAACTGCAGTTCAGGAACCAAAAACGTGCGGCTTCCACTGGTGCGCCCTGATAAACGCCTCCGCTTTCTGTTTGATTGCGAGCGCCTTGTTTGAGCGAGCTTTGGCGAATTCAGGACCGATCTGGCCGTATTGCGCATCAAAATTTCCAAACTGCCCCTAAACTCTGAAATTCTCGATTTGGCCTCGTAATCCCGCGTGCTGCGTGCTACCAACATGCTGACGTCGCGATCGCAGCATCTGAGTTGCTACTGTTGGTACTATAGCCAATAATATTTTTGAAAAATCTATTAAATAATATTTATTTGATGAATTTTTAAATATATAAAATAAGCTTAGAAAATTTTGAAATCTTTGTGAAGCCTCGTGGCATAGTGTGCTTCCTTGTGTAATTTTTTCAAAATTTTATCTATTCTTATTTTTTATGCAAAATTCTTTTAAGTATAATATTTGTAGGAATTATCTAATATAGAAAATGAGGTTCAAACATTATGAATTTTTTTGACAGACTCTCTACATGTCGGACCCGGATTTTCTAATCCAGAATCCTTTGTGAAATCACCGCGCTACTATCTGGATCAGTAGGTAGCGCTCACAGTACATATTGCTGATTCATTTCATACATCACAGACCAAACCAGTCTTAATATTACAACCTCAGAGTTAAATAGACCACGTCGGGTCAAGTTTACAAAAGAGGGCCGATCAGGCCAAATAGGTTCATTACATAACATAGAGAAACAAGTGCGGAAGCAAAATGGGCAAACACGACTCCCTGCAGGCAAGCGACTGTGGCACCTTGTGTACCACCAATATTATCCAAGGACTTGAGAAATATTGGCTATACACATGTGCCAGCGGAGCCAACTAGACTGTGGCGAGCTTTAGCCTACGCAACTAACTACTCCTCGCCTTGGTCTTGACCATCGAGTCCTTGCTCCTCGTAGTAGGCGTAATCATCACCTTTCGGGGGCTTCGGGGTTTGGGAAAGAGCGAGTGAGCACAACAACCGTGCTCATGAGCCAACACAATGATGCAATAATATACATGCAAGGCTAAACAAGGGTGGCTCGGGTTATTTTATTTGCGCAAAGCAATATTTGTGAATATCATAATTACAAAATTCCTATGACTTAGCATTTTAACCAAAAACATGATTTTTTTTGTAAATGGAATATCTGGGCAATATTACTAACAACAGAGGCTACCTCCACCTTATGCTTATCTTTGGCTGGGGCTACCCCCATATCTTAACAAGGCTGGATACGACGATCCAGGAAAAACTTAAAACCTCAGGCTAGGTGAGCCGACCTGGTTTTGTTGACCATCCGCAAACCTCAGGCTAGGTGAGCCGACCTGGTTTGTGGACCATCCCCAACCTCAGGCTAGGTGAGCCGACCTGGTTTTCATTTCCACCTAACAAAGATTTTTGAAATAGAACTAACTCAAGTTAAGTTCCCATGTCCGCCTATGACCGTAGGCGCTACTGCTTTCTTGATTTTGACTCTGCAGAGTTTGTACACTTTGTACCACAAGAGACAATCATACTCATTACCCCACATGATTAGTAGTCATGTAGTTGAGCGATCGTCCACAATAACTTTTGAACTATCTTGCCCTTAGTCATCTCACCCATATGGGGTTACGCCCATCGTTGTGCGGGATGTTCACCTCGGCCGATCGGAGTAGTTGAACGTGGAGTCAACCTACCCCTCAGCGACTGGCAAACTTCACCTTTTCTCGGTGTCCCTTTCAAGCCGGAACGCATCCTGCCACTTGCACATTCCCTCTCTCCCACCATGCGAGACGACATTCAAGGTTTGATAATTTTACTAAGCCAAGTTGCACTTTGCAGACTTGTGGTTGTACTTGTTTTACACGGGAGGTCATGATAAGATTAAGTCCTTAATCCATCCAGACGGTTCATACCACATACCAACCATTCTCGTGCTCGACGGCACCCACCATTCTTTCCATCCGCCCAGATGTGGTATTAGCAAGTTTCAGGGTTTTGGAGAAGTGTAAATCAAATTAACTTAACCACTTTAGTCATCTACCCCAATGACTGCCCAAAACAATCTTTATGCTTAAAGGATGATGATTGGGGTGATTAGTACCCCGGTACTCAAGCAAGGCTAGCATGGCACTTGAGTACAGACTATAACTAGTAAGTTACCATAATATTTACTAGGGTGATAATGATCAGGGAATTCAATTATCAAGGGCAAGGTATAATAATTACTTAACAATCAAGTTGGCATTTAGCTACCTTAAGACCATTTAACATATATTTGCATAAAAATTAAAGCATGCAGTTTGCTATTTTAAAAGAACATAATTTTGCATAAAATGTAGGATCAATATGATCAAAGTGTTGACTCGCCTGGGTCAAAGGTTGAAGAATCTAGGTATCTTTGAGCGTGGTCGAAGTTGTTTTCACCGGCTTCTTCGTACTCTACTCGGACGATCGCACCGGAAATAAAGAAACAAGCAAACAAAGAAAATAAATACAACATCCATAATAAATGAATTCAAATATAAACCAAACCAGTACCATAATATAGGTTTTGAAATTATAAATTTTTATTTTTCGGAGTTATAATGAAAAAGATATGAATTTTTGAAACTTTAAAATGATTTTTCAGTTAAACAGAAAATCTGAAAAATCCACGCGTCGACACGTGTCCCCGGTCCACAAACACGGTCGTGGACAGAGTCCACGACGGGCGTGGCGTGGCCCACCTGCTGGCGAGTGGGCCCGCTTGTCACCGCCACGGCGTGCGGTGTAAGGGCCCCTTGCGTCGCCGCCACAAGACGTGAGATAAAGCGGCGACGCGTTCGAAGCGTCGCCTCGTCTTCCTCGTGTGCAGGAAGAACCGAGGGGCGGGAGAAAGCAGGCGGGAGGAGAGAGCGGGGAGAGAGCGGGGCGCCGCAGGGAGGGAGAGGGAAGGAAGCGCGGCTCGGCCGAGGCGAAGGAGCCGAGGCGGCGGCGGCGACCGAGAGCGGAGGCGACAGCGACGGGCAAGCGGAGGAGAAGCGGCAATGCCGGAGGCGAAGACGCAGGCGACAGTTTAGTGGAGCCGAGGCGAGGAAGGAGGAGGCGAAGGGGCGGGAAGAAGAGGGGCGCGCTCGGCAAATAGCCGAGGGAGGGGAAGCAGGCGGCGAGCTACTGAGGATGGGCGCGGCGAGGCATGGGCGAAGCGGGCGGCGGGACCGAGGCGGAGCCGGAGAGGCGCCCGCACGAGAGAGGCGGGCTGTGCCTGGGCAAAGCAGTAAACGGGCGTATTGGAGAGAGAGAGAGAGAGAGCGCAGCGCGGGCGGCGAGGAGTGGGCGACGAGGCCGAGCGGAGGCGCGCTGCGAGGTTGCGTGGTGCAGGGATGGGGCTCGGTGGGCGGCGAGCGAAGCGGAGCCGGTCACGAAGGCGCAAGAAAGCGGAAGGAAGACCCTACGAACGAGCGAAGTCGCGGAAGAGGTAAGAAGACAATCCACTTTCGAAAATTTGGTTTTGCAACTAGGAAATCTATGAAATTTTTCCTTTGTTTGAAAAGCTTTCAAATTGAAATGGTTGTTCTTGGTTACAGAAATGGATGTTACACTACACAATGGACTTGATTGTGTAAATTTTACGTAATTTTATATGCTCTGAAATTGTCTCGACAAATTCAGGGTTTAGGTCTGAAACTTTGGTAATTAGGGTTTCATGATTTTATATGACTTAAAATGTCTGAAGTTTAGTACGACATGACTACTCTTGGTATGGTGGAGTTAAGGCAAAGTACTGTAATTAATTGAAGGGGCTGAGAACGTTGTGATTACAAAGATGCTCTAAAACATAGAAGCATCAATGTCGATGTGAATGGTTATTTCTGGGATTCCGCTAGAAGAGGCATACTTGCAATATAGTATTGCTTTGATGGCTCAGCGGAGGTACAAAACCAGAACTACATTGCAGTCCGCGGACAGAAGCACGTTACATGTGGTCACATGGCATGATGGTTCGGCTAATTGCTTTAGTCATGCACACTACTACTACGATATATTGCTACACAAGCCTCCGGACCATGTAAGTACACATGCCTTTAGGGGATAGTAAAAAACATAGCGAGTAGGAGGGGGACTACTACGGAATGGCCCGACCTACTGCGTGGACCGGGGCCATTTGCCCTTCATTCCGAGCTCGGCGGTGTACTCCTTGTCGGCCGCCTTGGCCTCGGCCATTATTTCCGCTTTTATCGCTCCCTCGCGTCGCTCGCGCCTCGAGATGGGCTGGGCTCTCCGCCGGATATGCTCGTTGTGCTCTTCAGTTCGACACTCCTCCTCTCGGATCTCGCGTCCCCTTTCGGCATTCTACTTCTCGAAGTCGAGCTGCCACTGGTCGTGTGGGTGGATCTCTAGGTCGATCCACTTGCGGAAGCCACATAGCGGCTCCGGGGACTACGGGTAGACGGGAGAGATTGTTAGTGCGTACTCTGAAAGAGAATTAGTACGATAACTTACTGTAAGTACTCCTTACCACTGCCGATAGCTGCTCGTATCCCAACGACGGTCGGGAACCGAACGCCGTACTCCTTACAGTCCGAGCTAGCACGACTCGTGCTCCCGCAATTCGGAGTGAACACCGTACTCCTTACAGTCTGAGCTGGCACGACTCGTGCTCCCGCAATTCGGACTGAACGCCGTGCGTCAATGAGCCGACCCATTCGCTCACGCTGGCGTGGCGAAGTCGTGGTCGGCGTCGCGCGGGGAAAACGTCGCACGGCGAGGAAGTCTCGCCTGCGCCTCCCTCCGTGACGACAATGGTTACAGCAGAGTGATGTCCTCTCGCAACAGCTGCAAGGACAAACGGTAATGTCAGATACGTCCGAAACGAGTGCATGCAAAGCTACTGACAACAACAACCGACTGACATATGGCATACATGTGGCCTGAGGTGGGTCAGGGCCGAGCGACCATAGCTCCGACGACTCCCGGAGTGCGACGGGCGTGCGGAGGGCGGTGCAGAGGGCGGAGGGGATGGAGGGTGCCCTCCGCGTCCGCGAATGCTGTGCGTGAACGTCACTGTGGTGACCACAAGTTATGGCTCTAATCTCAAACCTCGCGTCCTCGGTCATGGCGCGCACCGCGGCTAGGAGACGATCAAAGGTGTTGTTGTTCCCACATCGTAGAGCTTCAGCACCCCCACGCTGTATACGATCCAAACGGTAGTACTGCAAGAAAACCAACAGTAAGTGCGAAACGTGTTGCGGACGAAAATTACACGAAAAATGTTTTACCATCTCGTCGTGGCGTGCCGCCCGGTGACGGTCCGGACCAGCTCATACGATGTCCTCGTGCATGGCGTCCACTGGACGCTGCGGCGCTGGCCCAATAAGTGCGCACTGGTGCGTGGAATGTACCATTGCAAGTACGCAGCGTACGTCTGGATGGCGTAGGCGCGTGCCTCCTGCACCACGTCCGTCGCAGCCCTCTCGCTCCACAACGCCGTCCACGACTGTTGTGTCTGCCTCCAGTCGTCGCTCTCCGCCCTCTCCTCGTTTGCCTACAAGTGAATTTAGATCTCAGAAAATGTAAGTCAGACATGCAGCTAAAATGACACCAAAAAAATGATATACCGGTGGGCCTTCGCTGTGAGAGGTCGTCCCGCGAGCGGTGGCACCTCCTGGTACATGCCGAACTGTCTCATGACCCGCTGTGGATTGTACGGCTCGACCATGTGGGAGAAGACCAGGTGGCAGAACGTCAACTAGAGTGGCTCATCCTCAGTGCACTGCGTCGATAATTCGTGGGGGGCCGTGTCTGCAAGGAACTGTCATGTCCACGGCCACCAGATGACCTCGGCCTCGTGCAGAGTCTCGAAAAGGTTATGGAACTCTGGGTACACACGCCTCGGCCTCTCCTGGCCCACCCTACGGTACCATGTGTCCAACGTGTTCCCATCGTAGGCCCGTCGTGGGGGTCGTCGCCGGAGCGTTATCGTAATACTCGACGGTCAACGGGTAAGGGTGCACGGTGCTGCGGAAATACGGACGACCAACTAGAAAGTGCTCTCAGGACCACAACTGTAGCAGGGTGTAGCATACTGCCAGGACTAGCTCCTCGCCGCAGAGCACTGCGGAGCCCCAACTGTACTGTGGAACCTCATCGGGCCAGGCGTCCGCCAAAGACTTTGCGAGATGGATGTAGCTGGGGTACACGCAGTCTCTCTGTGTCGTAGAGAACAAGATCCATCCGAACATGAACAGAAGGTACGCGACGAGGTGTGTCTTCACTGCCTCCACAGTCGCATCCACGGGGCAGGTCATATACTTCCGCAGCCAGGAATGTGGCACACCCGACATGTTAGCAGGAATCGGGTGGCCGAATCTGTCGGCCATACGCACCTTCCAGTCTACTGCCCTCGGAGGTGGCACTACTAGAAAGCCATGCAGCGGCAGACCTGTAAGCATTGCTACGTCATCGAGAGTAATGGTCATCTCCCCCCACCGGAAGTGGAATGTGTGTCTCCGGTCTCCACCGGTCCACAAGCGCAGAGAGGAGTGTCGAGTCAAACTGCAACGCGTGTGGGATGTCCAACATGCGGGCAAGGGGCAGGAGGCCGGTGACCCGCAGCCGTGGGACATACCGCTCGTCAAGGGGCCACCTCTCTCTCGGGGCGCTCAGGACTAGGTTCGGAGGGCCACCACCGGCGGACCACGCCCGGCAATGGTGTCCCCCATCCCAGCATGGGTTGAGTAGCTCGTACGCGTCGTCAACTGGAGCATGCGCCATCTCCTGCCGACAAGGAAACAACATGTCAGTGCACGCATGTAAAACATATTGTGTGGCATAGGAAAATAAGGCAAAGAATACGACAAAAAAGTTAACAACACAATATGACCATAATGAGTTAACAAAAGACATGGATTAACAGCAACACAGCCCATCGAAGGTATTGAAATAAGCGAGCGACATCACGACTTAGTAATTATATCTTCCTCGGTACGGTACACTGCTTGTGCTGGGTCTATTTGGGCAGCGGCTAATGGAGTACCCAATCGTCTTGCATACCGCAACGGGCGGCGAACCGCTGCTCGCTACCGGCTATTGTCCATGTCGTTCGGATGCATCGTGACTGGCGTCTTCCACGACCGGGGTGCTTTAGTGCGTCGTTGGGTACCCACTTCACCTTCCCCAGCCAGAGGTCCCTATAGTGCGTGTCCAACCGTACGAATGGAACTCGGCACTCCAAGTGGCATAGAGGTGGTGGATGTCGTAGTACTCGGAGATATAACGCTCTGAGGCCTACCGCCATGCCGCGCATGCCGCGTACACATGGGAGCATGGTTTGTGCAGAAGCTGCGGCTTGTTGCAAGTGCACGACGCTTCTTCACCAATCGTGCAGACCTTCTTACGATCCCCTCTAGCGTGGCCCATCACGTACTTCTCCCTGAGCCTGATCTCGAACTTCTGCCTGGCGCCATCCATGGTACGAGCGGCGTGCGATCGAGTCTTGCTGATCTTATTCTCCGTGTAGGCATGCATTACTTCGGAGAATTGCTTCACATCCTCCATATGCTTCTTGGCCATCATGGCTCTGTTAACAAAGTATCCGATGGTACGGTTCTAGCTCTCCTCCACGATCGTAGTGATCGGCAGGGAGCGGACACCCTTCCGCACACCGTTGTACACCTCCGACATGTTGGTCGTCATGATCCCGTACCTTGCACCGTTGGTGTCGTGCAGCAGGGACCATTTCTCCAGGTCAGGTTGAGGATTTCGGAGGGAGCCGGGGGCGAGGAGGTAGCAGAGTCCGCACCATCCGCTTCAGCTCGAGGTGTGTGTCACCCGAACCCGTGCTTCCTCTGTGGATTTGTTGGGCGATTCTTGGGTTTTCCTCTTGTTATGGATTTGGTTCGGTAAAGGTGGAAATGAAGGGTTTTTGCTTGTTTCTCGTGCTGATTTAGTCTGTTTTGGTAGTTTCAGGGGATGTTGGTTGAATTTTAAGCTGAATTTTTCAGGATTTGGTGAAAATGAGGAGCCCTCTTAGCTCTTTCTTGAGCTAAATTTCACAGGGTTTTGTTGGAAACAATGACTTGAGACCCAATTTTGAGGCAATCTTCATCGGATTCGGTGAAACAGTCACTATATGTTATTTTAGCCTTTCGTTAATTTTGGTTATTTTTTTGTGTGCCAAGGGTTTCGTTGATGCAACATCGGGTAGCTACTTAGTTGGCGAGATAATGAGGAGGGCCAGACCGGCTAACCGAGCTCCTCAATTGTCTGGTGAGATATATATGTTCATAATTTACCTCATGTTCTTGTCTCTCATCTCCTCAATTGTTCTTTTAGAATTTATACTAAGCAATCATCCTAAATCATGATAACAAATTTCATTAGAACCTTGAAAACATGTACATGGAGTAATATGAGTGCCTAATGTGTCTAGGATGTCTATATATTCCAAAAGGATTCATTTTATTAGTTCATTGAGTAGTTATTCTGTAAAAAAAGAGTTTAGTTGAACAAAAATAAAGTTCAACGCAATGCGAGCCATCGAGTGAGGACTGAGCAACCAAACCATAGCGGTGTGTTGCGAGACGGCGTCCGACGAGGAAACGACACCGTCGTGCCTAAGATTTAATCTTGTGTCCGCCGTTGGTTTCACCAGTTGATGCTCACCGTTAATCAGGGATGGATCTATTGTAGCATACCACGGTGCACAGAACATCAAATCCAAATATTTTCCTTTGAATATAATCATATATATATATATATGTAATATAATCACCACTAACCTAATATAAAATGACACTCTAGACCACAGCCAAACCAAACATAGCCAAACATAACCTCTCTTGCCGTAGGGACCCTGCATCCGCCACTACCGTCAATGCTGCATATATGAAGTAATGAACACGTAGCCTTCGTCCCGGACGCGACGAGAATACTTGAGATATGCCCGTGACAAGACACACCCCGGAGAGAGAGAGAGAGAGAGAGAGAGAGAGAGAGAGAGAGAGAGAGAGAAGTAATGAAGTAATGAACACGTAGCCTTCGTCCAGGACGCGACGAGAACACGAGAGATATGCCCGCGACAGTTGAGACACCCTGGAGAGAGAGAGAGAGAGAGAGAGAGAGAGATTGTGTGTGCACTGCATTGTTGCTGCAATGAGAGGATTGGATTGGTAGCTTCTTGCAGCAGAGGGAGAGGGCAGGGGGAGGCGATAGTGGATAAAATAGTGACCAAGGCTGCAACGGGGTCGCTGGAGGATCTGCAAGTCAGACGCCGAACGTGCAAGTGATTCTCCTTGTTTGCTTTTACCCATTCCTTTTATATATAAAAAAAACACAAAATACTTTTTGTAATAGTAGTTTCCTTGTTCCTCCGTGTTAATTTCGTGGCCCAAATTCAACGCTTTTTATGGAGTTCCATGCACCAATTAACTCACGAAAAGCTGCCATCGCTAAGCTTTAGATTCAGCGTACGTACGTAACCGCCGCGAACATGAGCTACGTACCCAGATAAGGCGCGACTCCGGTCTCAAGCTAGAGGCTTTCGGTAACTCTTGTTGTCTCATCTGCGTTTCATATAATTAATTGCTCCTCCCTCCCAAGGTCAGCAAACACTGGCGTAAGTACTCATAGAGGCAAGGATATCTTTTGTAATACAGACAATCACCCACGCATGCTTGTCACCGAATGTAACACGACGCGTACGTGACATTTAGGCAGTTTTGGCGGGCAATGATCATGTGATGGACTGCGTGATCTGAGAAGTGAGAACCGCTGGTGCGTTCGGTGGTGGCGTTCAATTTTGCCCGGGGATATGATTGACTTTGCTCTTGACAAGGGTGAGAATGCGACGAAAACCATCAACTTTACTGAAGTTCCTGTTAGAATAGTGCCCACTTTAGTGATTAATTTAATCCGCAGCATAGTGATCAAATAAAGTGCAGCATGTATAATAATAATAATAATAACAATAATAATAATAATATCACTGAACTATATACACCTATCTCATATATATGCACAAATAATAATAATAATAATCTTTACTAGTAGCAACTAACAACATCATCACGGAAAATATTGCTAGTATGTAAGGCTTACCCATGTAAACTAAAGATTACCGTGATTCACAAAGTATCGCTCCAGCAAGAATCTGGTCCGTTGAGGCAACGTGAACAAATTGAAGAAGAAGTAAGTCGCGATTTAACCCATAGTCAGACCCAAAATCACCGCACTATTTACATGTGCGCCGCGTGTGGGCGGGCCATGGGGTGGCGTGGCGAGCAAGCACGCGCGTTTATTCTCTTCTCTTTGCTTCACAAGGCAACATTAATTCTCTCTGATAAATGGGTGTGCCTCGCTCTTGGAAAACAACCTGGACTAAACTTACCACCACCAGCCATGTATGAATGAGACTTTGTGATTTATAGGAATTTAATTTCATTTGGACCGAGCCCAAATATTCCAACAGTTCTCACACATATATAATACTCTAGGTCTCCCACGATTCTTTTGTTTACCTCCATATATGTCTTGACTACGCACGCGCAATTAATGACATTCTTGCGCTTTCACCCCCCGCTTAAGACAGAAAATTATTTCAGAATAAAAAAGATGGAAGGTCAGTCAAGGGTTACTGCATCTGGTCGATCTACTCTAGGCATTTTGCACACACATACCACAGTACCTTTGCCTTTCAAAACCTCATGCATCGCATTTACATTGGCCTCACAGGTGATTCACATGAGCAGGGATGCGACACCGACGTCATCTTCGTTTAGAAGAGGAATTATCAATTTAGGTACAAAAAGTACAGCAAAAATCTATGTTGCTCTAAATAGAAGAAGAAAAAAACGCATAATGCAAAAATGCTACATAAAATCACCATCTGCTGAGAGAATATGTCTTAATCCCTCCAAACTGAGCACCCAAAAGATGGACCTTTGTCCAGCAGCAATTTATCCAACATTTGAAGGGAACAAATCATGGTAGTCCCCTATATATTCGGAAGGCAGGAAATTTATAGAAAATTTTCATTTACCGGGTACGCATGTCTATTCTCTTATAAAACTTCTGCAAAATTTAAACTTCTAAGTCCAAAGATGGCTTCATTTGATGCCCTGCAGGGGACCCAAACAGGGAGGCAGCACTGATGCCCAAATGCTCCCCTCCTGCATGATCTCATGATGCATATATGCCTCAGCACTCAGCAGTACAACATATGCAATGAATCCATGCACGCATCAGTGTGTGGTACAAAGCATGCATATACGCATGGCATTGAAGAGAAGAGAAGAGAAGAGAAGAGAAGAGAAAGAGCACAAAGGATATACACATCACACAGATGCCCCCAAAGATTCAGCTGGGAAATGCACGCATGAAACAAATTAAATCCAAATATGTATAACCAGCTGGCTCCTCTAGAATCCAATCATCAAAGATCAGCACTGGGCTCTATTGCACAGATGCCTCTTCCATATGATGTGTGCATGCATCCTATGCTCCTATCATGGCAATGAATGCTGTACCACCGGCCAGTTGCATTAATTGGTCACCCAGGCAAGTCACTTCATTCCTTTCCTTGCACTCATTAATTAACTTGTGCTGAAAGAGAGAAATGGAAGCCTACTATCTCTGGTACAGATGCTTATTGAAATAACTGTAACAACAACGGTGCCTACAACTTCAACCATTTTTTTTTCTTTCTTTCTAAGAGGAACTTTATTCTGACCTAGCAAGAACTGCACATTACACACACACGTCTCATGCATTACACCCACAAACCTATGAAATATATTCTAGTTACTGGAAACAACATCATATCCGATGTAGTTTGGAAAGGAAATTAACTCCGTAGATTCTAAGATACATGCGATTATACAGTAATAGTTTGATGCAAATTAACCCCTCAACTTCTTTCTTTATTTCTAGGATTATCCATCCTAATCTTTTGGGAATACATTGTTTGCATTTTTTCCCACTTGTCTTACTTTTTGTGTGATCAAACAGAATCAAGATATGCATGCATATATATATGACTCAATGGCTTCATTATCTCTTTAGTTTCCAGGGAGGGGTATCTGATTTTGGTAGAGTGGAAACCATGGCCCTTTTCTGTGTCCTGTCATCGATGGGGAGAAGGAGAATGGGTAGATGAGATCAGGAAGGCAGAGATCCGCATGCAGATACCCGGCCGGCCGTGTTGATTCCATTGGTCTCCCTGCGCAGCTCGTGGCATGGCATCTCGTTTGGTTTTGGTGTTGCGCACGTTCTTCTTTTCCACTGTCACTGCTGCCATATGGGAGTTAATGCCAACCAATGGTAAGGCAGATCATCACAGCTTGTAGCCTGCAAAATGTATGGCCTGGCAGCCTTAAGCAGGACCTCTGTGGGTGTGCGTCCATGTCTTAGAAATGGAAATGTCGCATGCGCACCTTTGTAACTAATTGCAATCAGCATAAATTTTAGCAAGAGAAAAATTGTTTATATGTTTGCCAAAAGAAAAATACATATGTTTTGATTTTTTTTTTAAAAAAGAAGACAAATGGGATACATTGGTCATAACCATAGGTTGTACACACAACTTTCTTGTGGAGAGCATAGAAACAAGAAGCTAGTGGCCAAATGTGTGCATGACAAATCATAGTACAATTTTTTTTTTTTGACTCTCTGAAGAGGATTTGATGCATGTGGCATATTAAGGGTATGGCCGGTGAAGCTGGTGAGCGATCTCAATCTCGATCGTGCTAGCAAGCAAGCTAGTAAGAATGGCAATCATTTAGCAAGCTTACAAAGCTACATGTTTCCGGTAAGTAGTAGTCAAAAACATGTAGATGCAGGTTCATTGGACGTTGACGAAGCTGAATGTCCCGTAACATCGATCTCCAAAAGGTCCAGTTGAAGAAATTCCCCTATAAACTCGCAAAATTCAGGGAGTAATCGAAGGCCTATGTGCTCGATCGGCAATTCTAACAAACTTTTGTGCAACACGACACTACTTGACCTTGTTGCATTGCTTCGTCCAATAATCCTTTTGTTTCTTTTCATGAAGGATAAACGCATGGTTTTTTTTTTGAACCACTCCTTTTTATATGTGCTGTATTTTCTGCTCAATCTATAAGCAAGCAAGCTAGGCATATAGCTAGTTTGGAGCTGATGTGATCTTACATGCACCCTTAGGCTGATTATGATATCCCTATGGATGCATAGCTGGGGGCAGCGTACTAGGAATGAAAGACTAAGATGCCATGGCCATGCAAGCCAAATGCATTGTATATATATGTGATCATTGAAGAGTAGATACTATGTTTTTTTCTTCTGCAAAATTTTGTCACATGCACATTGGTTGGAAGACAAATATAGGGCCTATGATCTGCAGACATATCTGTCACCTAGCTTTCTTGAGGAAAAGACTATTGGGGATAAATAAACAGATTACATTGTTTTAGCCAAAAGCAAAGTCAAATATGCGAGGAAGACATAGTATATCTGAATTGAAGGTCAGCAAAGTGCAAATATGAAAAAGAAAAGTGGTACTCTCGTTCTATTGCATTGTTCTAGACAGCTGGGTCCATTAAAATGCTGACAGGCATACTATAATGTTATCATATATCAGGTTGACGCTGGATATTAAACAAATGACGAGGTGATATGAGAAATCACAGTACTATTTTCTTCCTAGAGTGCATTGCATGGCCCATTAATTGGCCCATCCATCTACAATATATTGACATACATTTAGCTACCCATTTTCATTCGTTACGTTGTACACAATAAACTAAGAGGAAATGCTGAAGTAGTAAAAGCAATGAAATTAATTTGGTGCTGCCAAAAGCAATACTTACAATGGTATGATCTCGTAAAGAAAGTGATGCTTAGAAGCAATCAAATTAGTTTCTTTTGTGAGCACCAACTAGATTTGGTTCTAACAAAAGGTATGCTAAAAAAAAACCGGAGATGCATAGGATCTACAAGGAGCTGATAATCCATTCTTTCAAAGTCATGCTAAACAAAGCAAAAGGATGGACTTTTTTAAAAGCAATCAGTGATCACATAAGGGCACTCCCAACAAGCAAATTTTCTTGCTACTTAGCCCAAAATGAACTATGGCAACAAAAAAGGAGAGAAATATTACTACTTGGTTCAGAAACTCTTAACATTAATCTGTATGACTGTATAGTTTAATCTTTGTGCTATTTTCCATGCATGCCAACATCCAAACAACTGTAGCTAGCGGGTACTAGAGAAGTGGTACCAATCTAGTGCTTATTTAAACATGAGACGAGCAGCCATGGAATCAAGTAGGGCATGGCATGGCTCTCTTTGAGGAACCAATTAAGATGGCATGCATGCAAAAATCCCAAGGCAATGGAGAGAGGAACATGGGTCCTTCCAAAAGGGAATGATCTTTTTCTTAGAGAGAACAACCAACACAGCAGAGAGAGAGAGAGAGAGTTGGCCACCGAAAGGGGTGGCTTGGTTTTGAGAAATCCCATGATTTTGTTTGAGGGGACAGGGGGCAGGGATTAGGATTGCATTGATGCATATATGGGGCATGAGTCACAGAAAACAAGAACCCAAAACCCCTTCTCCTTGGGCAGGAGAGGAGACACAGCATTTTTTTTTTTGCTAAAAGCACATTACAAAAAAACTGGGTGTGCTAGCATCATATATAAAATAACTGCCTACATAAATTGTGGCATGTTGCAAGTTGCAACACCACGGGAGTGATCATTACTCCCACATAAACAACCTCCCAAAATGGACATTATTTTATGGTTAGTGCTGGCCAAAGCAGGCATGATTATTATAATACAAACAACGGCATCAAGCACCACCAAGCAAGTGAAATGTAGGAATATAAAATGAGGCCATGCAAGTGAGCTATAGGAGCTAGAAGATCCTCCTATACACATGAATAAAGAAATATGATGGTCACAAAAAGTACATGGTAGATCCATTTTGTAAGATCACACATCTCACTTAAATAACATAACAATGTTGAGAACAGAAGCCATAGTAGCAAACCCTCGTATATCAAAATTAACAAATTAATACTAGTGCAATAGGTCCAACATATAGACAAAATCTCCCTAAAACTATGTAATCCAACAAGAACTAGTGAGAGGGAAAAAAGGGAAAGAGGAAAAGGAGAGAGAAACATAGAATTGGTACAAGTCCGCAGTAGAGTAGTAGTAGTAGTAGCCTCACCAAATCTAATTAACGCCAAGCTCTTCTTCACTTGTTCTAATGCCATCCCCATGCAACGATTCCTCATCCTTAATTCCTCTCTTCTCCATTCCATTACAGTAAACCAACAGTAATTAACCAACCAGACCAAGCAGCCAGAGATTAACAGCAACAATTAACCATGCGGCTAGCTAGGGTTAGGGTTTCCTCCTCCTTGCACACCCAACTAACTCATCCTCCAAAACCACCATGAGATCTTACTAAGTAGAGTAGTAGCCAGCCAATATTATTGCATCAATGCAATGCTCATCTATCTATATCTATATATATGTATATGGGGTAGTGAGCAAGCAAACCCTAGGCCGTCGTCGTCGTCGCCGACATGCATGCATGCACCGAGTAGAAGACGCGCGCATCAATTGCGGGTGGGCTACGTGCTACTGCCACGACGACACGGACAGCAGCGGCCGCGTCTGCCACCCTAGAAAGCACGCGCCGCGCGCCTCCTGCACGAGGTAGCCCTCTGACGGGTAGTGCAGCCGCAGCAGCAGCTGCGCCTGCGACACGGCAAACGCGCTGAGCGGCCGCGCCAAGAACCCGGCGCCGCGAGCGGCCGCGCCCCACCGCTCGAGCCCGCGCCACCACCTCCCGCCGGAGGGCCCCACCGCGGCCTCGATCTCCCTGCCGAGCACCTCCTGCTCCACTGCCAGCCGCTCCCGGTTCCCTGGCGGTACCGTCGCCTCCAGCGCCTCGAACACAGCCGAGTAGTGATCCATGGCCACCCCGACCAGGCGTGGGAGCTCGTCGATGTGGTGGAAGCCCCCGCCGCTTGCCTCCCTCTCGGAGATAGTCACCACGACGGGGGCCATGGCGTTCACCCACTTCAGGAACGCGGCGAGTTCGTCCTGCCCGCCAAGCTTGTGCAAGAACAGCACGCAGTTTACGGCCAGCGTCTCGTCCGGGTGCAACTCCAGGCACGTGACCGCGCCTGAGGTGGTCGTGATGGCGCCCGTGGTGCTCGGGCCGGCGACCTGGGGCGTGGTGGTGCAGGAGAGGAGGAGCGGGGTGAAGTGGAAGGGGAGGTGGATGGATCGGGCGAAGGCGCGGAGGCGGTTGCCGGTGCGGAGGAGCGTATCGCGGTCCTTGCCGGCGCCGGTGATGCGGACCTCGGGTGGGCCCAGCGCCGGGTCAGCGCGGTCGGCGATGGCCTGGAGGAGCGGTGGCCACTGCACGCCGTGTGCAGCGTCGAGGTCGAGGATGTGGACGCGGCGCGCGCCGTCGACGGCCTCGAGGATGGCCTGGTTCGCCGTCAGGTGCGCGAATCGCAAGAACGGCGCGATCTGGTTGAACGCCAGGTACGCCCCCGACGGCACCGGCCCAGCCCCAGCCGGCCGCGCGGAGACCGGCATCCCCACCGGAGCGACGACGTGCCCGGCCTTCGCGTCCGCGCGTAGCGCGAGCGCGTGCGCGAAGTGGTACGCGAGGCGGTCGGCCGAGTCCCCTAGCGGGGACACCGCGGAGAAGAGGATCTCCGCCGCGCGGCGCGCGGCGGCGAGGTCCCCCCTCTGTAGCAGGTCGGCGCAGGCCAGCACCAGGTCCCGCGCGGACGGCGGCGCCGCGAGGGCGCGCCCACCACCCGCCGCGGCAGCAATCTCGCCACCACTGTTGCTATTCTTGTCGGTGTTGTTGTCGGTGTTGTTGTCGGTGTCGGTGGAGGAGGAGGAGTGGAGTGAGCTGAGCATAACTCCAGCACCAGCTTCTTCGTCTTCAGTGGCCGCGTAGCCCGCACTACCACTAGGAGCGTGGTGATCCCACGGTGTCACAGCAGCGGCCGGAGTCGTCGGAGAAGGTGGTGGTGGTGGGAGAGGCGGGGCAGCATGAGGGGGAGGAGGGGGAGGGCGTGCATCGCTGGGGGCTTTAATAGGGATCAGTGTAAGGCGTCCAAGTCCAACATCTGGGAGCAGCCTCTTTGACAGGGCGTCATCTGCCAAAAATAAAGAAGTGCTTGTCTGAGAGAGATTGCAGCAGCAGCAAGCAGCTAGTGTAGTAGCTAGCCAGTAGTGTGAGTGGCAGATGTGCCATAGCCCACTAGATGCACTGTGCAAACTCAGAGAGACAGAAAGAGATACGGGAGCTTAGGTATTGCTTGGTACTACTACTTGTTGGACCTAATGTTGGAGTTTTTGACCGTACCGGCAGTTTATAGAAATGTAGTCGTCCGTTATTTGAAGAAAGAAAATAGCCGTGCGTGGTATGGTGATCATACGGATGAGGTTCTGATGCTGACACGCAGAGAAACAGCACGGTGGTCGTGCGGAGAGAAGAAACCACACGACTGACCATGCGGACGGGTTCCCAACACTGACACGCAGAGAAACACTAGATGGTGGAGAGGATGTTGCACAGTATTTTGTGTGGGGGAGGGCAATGTCGTACGGTGGTCTTGCGGTGGAGGAGTCTGCTACACGGCGATGACCACCTTTTCTCTCCTCCTGATGCTGCTGTTGGTAGGAATTTTTAAATATAGCATATGAGTTCAAAATTTTATGAAGCCTTCCGACACAGTGTACTTGCTGGTGTAATTTTTAAATTTTTTTGAGCTCATGTATTATATTTAAAAAATCATACGAACAATACTATTCTGGGGGAGAGAGAACAAGTTGAGGAGTCTGTCGCACGGTGGCCGTGCGGTGGCTACCTTTCCCACCATCCAACCTCCCTTCTCTGCACACATCTGTCGTCACGTCAGCTGCTGTCCGCCTTGCCCGCAGTGCTACACGTAGACAACACATCCGGAGTTGCCGACGCCAACGCAGCGGCTCTTCGTTTACTCAGCTATAAATACCGAACTCTCGTAGTAGCTCATCGCTCATCTCATTTGTGTTTCGCTTCTCATTCTCGCGCTCGTCGCTAAGAACTCCGAGAACGTAACATAGTTAAATATTTTTTTGGAGATTAATTATTTGATTGCTTCTATTCGCTTGTCGCTTATTTTTTTATTGCTTTCCTCGAAGGGCGGGTAATTTATCTTATGCTTTTGTCGTTATTACCGTAGTCGTAGTTAATCAGTCTTAGTTAGCTAGTCGTAATTAATGCAGCTTATTTTGTAACGTTTATAATATAGTTGTACTTACGATATCTGTAATTTATTAGTGCAAAATACTTTGTGGTGATTAATCAGTTGTAATGCTCATAGGCTTTGTTATTTTCGGTAAGAACTAGTGAGTGGTTCAAAATATCGACACTCCTTGTTCTCTGTTTTCGCGTGTGTGTTAGTTAAGTAGTGGTTGAATTTACGTTACCATATTAAATTTGAGGGAAATGTTTGGATGCGATTAAGCCTATTCTGTGAGGACTACTTTGTGTAGTAATTCATGAAACCCTAATTTCCAAAACATAAAATCCAAATGTTATACTTACTCCTTCATGTACACGAATTGCATGTGATAAAATCCAAATTTTCGAGACCTAAACCCTTTATTTTTGAGATAATTTTAGAACACAAATAATATTGTAGAAATATTATACAATCAAGTTCACCGTGTAAGAAAGCTTCAAAATAAAATTCATAATTTTTGGAACTTATTTTCTATATTTAGAAATTCCTACAAATAATACACTGAAATAAAATTGCGAGAAAAATTCAGAGCTCAAAAAATTATGGGAATATTACACAAGCAAGTACACTGTATCAGAAGGCTCCAAAAAATATTTCATAATTTTTTGAGCTCACGTGCTATATTTAAAAATTCCTACCGGTAGTAGTATCGAAGAGAGAGAAAAGGTGGTCCCGTCGTGCGGATGGGTCCTCCACCGCACGACCGCCGTGCGGTTTATTCTCCCCCGCATGGCCACCATGCGGTTTCTCCGTGTGTCAGTGCCAAGGCTTCTTCCGCATGGTCACCGTGTGGCACATGGCTATTTTTGCAAATACCGAACGACGACGATTACATTTGCACTTTTGCAGTGATATTCTGCCAATACGGCCGAAAAACAAGAGTTGTTTGTCTTTCCCATTTTTCAGTATAGCAAACAGACCACGTTCAGTCTGTTCTGTTTTATTTTTCAATCAACAAGAGCTAGTCTCCCGGGTGAATGCATGAGTCTCAGATCGAGCTTAGTGCTCATCGAAAGTCCAGGAAGCACGACATTTGTATTCTCGGATGATTCAGTTCATAAGAAATAACAGAGAAATAAAATGACGCAGTTGTCGTTCGTGTAAAAAAATATGAGCTACAGTGTTTTAGTCTTCAGAGTTTCATAAAACTGAAACTTTCATCCAAGTGATAGCGTTGTGTGTGTGCGTTCTGTCTTTGCGCTGTGATTTTCCAATATTTGATATCAGAGCTCGTGTTGTTCACTTGTGTACGCTCAAGATCATGCCAAGGTCACCGGGGAGAGGTATGACAAGGGACGAAGAAGCGTCGTCTAGAGCACCAGCGAAGGAGGGGAGCGTTTCTCTCCAGTATCCGCTGTTAACGAACATCAATTACCTGTCATGGTCTATGAAAATAAAGGTGTACATGGAGGCGCAAGGCATATGGAACACAGTGGAGGACAAAGCCGGTGACCTTGACAACCGGCACGACAAGATGGCGCCTACTGCCATCTACCAGGGCATAAACGAGGAGAAACCGCTTCTTCTCACCGATAAGAAGACAGCCAAGGAAACATGGATTGCGTTGAAATCCATGTACATGGGAACCGATCGAGTGACAAGGGTGAAGCTCCAAACCCTCAAGACGGGATTTGATGAACTCCAGACGCGTGAAGGGGAGCCCATAGATGACTTCACCATGAGACTAATCACTACGGTTCTCAGTAAGATGCGCACAATGGGAGAGAAGGTCGAAGACTCCTACGTGGTAGAGAAGACATTACGAGTTGTAACACCAAGGTATTTGCATGTTGTCACAACCCTTGAGCAATTCACAAAATTTGAAGACAATGTCTATCGAGAAAGTTTTTGGCCAGCTAAAGGCCTTCGAGGAGTGTGTGAAGGCCTATGGTGGCGGCGGGGAATAAAACCTTCTTCTGACCCGCATTGAGTGGAAAGCTAAGGAGGCAAAAATTAGCGATAAAAGCTCTTCCAATTCGGCCAAAGGGCACGGGAATGGTGGTGATCGTGGCCGTGGGCGATGGCGCCGTCTTGAATCTCACGCCTTAAACCACCATAAAAACGAGCCATCTTATCCTCTTCATCCTCAACAATATTACAACGCAGCATGTCTATTTGTAGTTCTTGATAATATTTCTCCACATATTTATTATCTTGGTCTAAACGCTGTAATTTTTACGCATGTCACGTTTAAAAGCAGGAGGAACAAATCTAGCACGCATAACTACCTTCAATCTATCCCATGTATCAGGTGTTAAGCCAGAATTAACCACTTGATTCCACCAAATGATAGCAAAATCTTTAAATTCACTAGTAACTTGTCTGACTCTATGCACTTCAAGAACTAGATGGGCATTAAATTTTTGTTCAACTGTCATCTCCCAATCTAGATAAATTTTAGCATCATAAACACCCGCAAAAGATGGTATGGTAAATTTAACTTTAGCAAATGGGTCATCAATAGAACGAGCATTGTGTTGCTGAAAATTATTAACTCCCATACCGTACCGATTGTGATGTGGGCGGTGTTGTTGACGTGCATCTTGGTCAGCAAACACAACGCCGGTATCACGGTTTCTTCTCTCATTATCATCTCCCTCCTCAAGATCTTAGGCTGCATCGTGATCATACTCACGTCTAATGTTTGGTGGCCGGTTCACCATTCTTTCAAGGCGTGTAGTAAGCGCTGCAATACTATCGTTGATTGAGTGCTGCAATGTGATCGTGGTAGTTCGAAGCCTCCTATCGATGTCCTCATTAATGGTAGTGTGTTGTTCATCCAAGAGCATCATGAGCTCTCCCTTTACAACACACTCTTTATCATCAGATGCTTCCCCAGTCATCGTTAGCGGAAAACAAAAGATAACACAAAGGTATTATCCCTATCAACTACTAGGTGATGGAAGGTGGAAACACACACTCTCAAGCGTCTTACCACACTCTTATAAGTGTTCTTACCAACGCAGCAGATGGTACAACCGGTGGTTGGTTCGTGATACCGTGTCGAGAGTGGGTATGATTGCAAGAGGGGACCTATTCAGATCAAGAGTAGGTGGAGCTCGGAAGACACAATATGCAGTAAGGATTAGCAAAAACCGTAACCTAATTAGCAAAATTGAATAAGGGTCCAAAGTACCTGTCATAGTTATTGGTCTAAAAAGTGTCCCTAACCCTAGCACAACACTGATCGATAACAAGGACTAGATACAAAGGATTCAAAGGATGCAAGGCTGGGAGTGGTCGTAGACCAACTGGGGGTGGTCGATTTGATTCTTCTTCACTAGGGGTGGTCGATTTGCTTCTTCTTCTTTCTTTTTTTTGGACTGCCGAAACCCAACCTAGGGTTCCTTTTTTTGACTGCCGAAACCCAACTAGGGTTTTTTTGCGAATGTGACATTGACTCAAAACTCTTCAAAAACTCTCTTCTGAGTCTATGGATATATATGGGTCACAAACTTTTGTAGAAAGCCGGGGTATACATGTAATTAAAAGATACTCTCTCTCTCTTTGAACTTTGGCTAGCTCCGTTCGGCTATGGAAATTCTTCTCGGACTTTGTGTGGCAGAAATGATATGATGAGTGCGTGGGGTGTCCAAGAGCAACAAGAAACAAATAGGGTTGTCTGGGCGGAAACGAGTAGATGGTCCAACCCGAGTAGGTGGTCGAACCCGAGTAGGTGGTCAAACACGAGGAGGTGGTCGAAAAAGGGGGTTGTTCGAGTAGGTGGTGGCGCAGCCAGGATGGATGGTGGCACAACGGGCGACGGTGTTGACTAGAGACCAAGAACATGACTCTAAACCAACAACACGACTTAGACAAAGGACACTAATTCAACAACGTGAAACAAAGAACGAAAATTGCAAAGGCACAATGGGTGATGGGACAGCGGAAGAACACAACGAACAAAAAATATTTTGTGGAGCAATTTTCTAGAGCTTTAGGACGATGGAAAACAACTAATCTTAAAGGGAAAAAATTTGTGATTACCTAACGGACAACTTTTGCTCTGATGCCAACTGATAAGTCTATGGCCACATCTGTCGGGACACGAAAATACATCTCAAGAACCCTCTGTGTATTCTTAACTAGTCCCAAATCAGTAGCTAGCTCACACAGAAACAGTGATGAAATACCATCCATTTATTCGATTTAAGTAGAAAGACCTCAAAATAACAAATAATAATAATAACTGGGCCTTATGGTCAACGTTTACTTAACTTGTCATGCAGGGCTAAAGAAACAAATAAACTCTTGCAGCGGAATGGGAAACTTGGAAATGCAATCAACATGCCCACAGGCAATCGAGTGGAGAACACATCCTAATCCGCAAAACCTTCATAGTCTTCCTTTGAAAGAACTCCTGTAGCTTTATATTCTTCAACTGATCAACAAAGGCATGAGCCGTGAGTACATAAAGCACTCAACAGGTCGTAGGAAAATGTATGCAAATAGTATTCATGCAAGGTTTACCAAAGGTTAGCTATGTGGTTCTTTTTGCAGAAAACATCATTTACGACTAATACAATAAATAGATTGAAATGCGTAATTGAAAAGAATAATAAATATTTAAACAATTTCTTTGAAACAACCAGTGAACTACCCATTCACTTTCCAACCAAACCAATGATAAGTGAACTCCCCATTCACCAATCGACACAAACCACCAAGTGAATTACCCATTCACCGAACAAATATTATATTCATCAAGTGAACTTCTCATTCACACTCCGACTCATTTTAGAAGAAACTCTATCTCCCGTGTGAAATCCTCGAGCACGTCCATAACCGCGGACACGGCTATTAGAATAGTTTTACACACTCTGCAGAGGTTGTACAGCTTGACCCACAAGATACGACTTCTCTAGTTGGTTTGGCATCCGTCGATACCACTGCTCACTACCTTAGGTAAGCAGGTTAGAGCACGTGACAAAGCCTTTACAAAGCTCCTTCTTAACCTAGTTCTACCCGCTGAGGTTTCAACACTGAATGTCTCCATCCGACCAGACAGGGCCCCCCTCTTGCGCCATAGTGAGTACGTACCCCGTAACTCACTCATACAAGACAGAACTAGAATTAAGACATTGCTAATTAATCAGCCAAGTCCCGCCCATCTGAACATTCATTCCTTAGCCTCCTCGACTTCTCTTTTTCATAGTCGAGTTTAATCGGCTAAGGTCTTTGAATCACCGCTTAACCTACAAAGGACGAGAGACGGAGATAAAAATCACCGAATGGTTGTGAGTAGTTCTACAACCACCGACCTAGTCGTAAGTTTTTCTGCGACTACGAATGGTTGTAAGTCTTTCTATGACCACTATCTGTGTCGTAAGTAGTCGTAAGTTTTTCTTACGACTAATCCTTTGTCATGAGTTTCTTCCATGACTATTCTCGTAAGACATTATACAGTATTTAAGTTGAAAACAACTATGGATGATAAGTGACTTACCACCTCTCGCCTCATGCGAGTAGCTCTTTCTCCTGTCTTAGCTCTAAAAGTTGTCGATGATACTCACCGACAACAAAGAATTTGCTCCGAGCTTTCGCAAAGAGAAAAAGGAGAAGTGAAGGAAAGCCACATGTATAAGTATTTTGAAGATACTTACATTCATAGTCGCCCTAGCAAACATTGAATATACAAGGTCCGGTTCTGCAGACTTATCTATCCTCGCGACCTTGTCCCACCACACCTTCTCGAGGCGCTGCTATCAAAGGTATTCTCCGTATTGGGAATATCTTTGGGATGAGGGACTTGGTCACGAGATCATGTAGCGTAAGACCTGCGACGGAGGGTCCCAAAGAAGTCACCACGAAGTTGAAATTTTCTCCTTCTCGTTCTGTGATTTCTCTTGGGGTAGGGAAGGAACGCCTCCCACGATTTCCTTCCCAGAGCGGTGCAGTCGGTCACCACCTTGACCAGAGGCTTCCACAGTGCCTCTGTTGTTTCTACGACCTCGGTCGAAGGCCACCTCAACAAGAATACCGCTACTTCAAGGGTCGAGTTACGACTTCAGCAGATATGGAGTCACTGGGAGTCTCGACTTCATCGCCACCTGGGCCAAAGGTGATGCTTCGACCACCTCCATTGCTACCTCCCCAGTAGCTGAAGGGATGGCAATGGACTTCTCAAATGAAGCATTCAGAAATTTCAAGGAGTCTGATCAAATAAAGAAAAGCAAATCAAAGTTGTGAAAAGAAAAGGTAAATGTCGTTCTTACACTTTAGTACATTTCACACACTCGCACTCGGTCTTAACCAGAATTTTGGAGCAATCCTCCCAACGGAGGACCTCTTCTTCTCCACGACCACGTCTGGTCGAGGTTCAACAATTGGCTCAGTTACGACCACGTCTGGTCGTAGAGTTGAAACAGGGACCAGGGCTCTGTTTCCCTGATCCTCTGGATGGACGAGATCAGTCTCGACCATTCCGTATAAAGATCGCCTCACCGCAGTTGTGCCGATGCCGCATCCTCCTTCATAAAGACATAAAATCTTTCCGCTTCTCCCTTTCCAGCTTGCTTAATAAAACTAGGAGTGGCACCGATCGCAAAGATTCCGTGTCATAATAGAAGGGTACCTTAGCCTTGCGAGGT
Source organism: Hsuehochloa calcarea (assembly GCA_036346395.1). Lineage (NCBI taxonomy): Eukaryota > Viridiplantae > Streptophyta > Magnoliopsida > Poales > Poaceae > Hsuehochloa > Hsuehochloa calcarea. The sequence continues at coordinate 28,645,649 of CM070603.1, read as the reverse complement.
TTGCGCTTAAGAGGTTCACCGCTTCAACCTCCTCGGCCCGACGGCCGCGACCTCGGCCGATACCATTACACCGCCGCAGCCTTGTAGAGGGTCCGGTCGAAGACCGAGCTCGAGCTTGCTCCCCTTGTCTGCAGATTTTACAAGTCGACGCCTCTTCGAGGAGGAGCCGAGCCTTTGTCTTTCGACAACCCGACATTAATAGTCATCGAGCGACTTCTTCGTCGTCTCCGACGATTTTCCATGCCTACTTTACGTAAAGCAAAACAGAAAAGAAGAATCACTAATTAGTCGTAAGTTTTTCTACGACTAGTACTAAGTCGTAAGTTCTTCTACGACTTTTTATTGATCGTAAGATATTCTACGATCACCATTAGTCGTAAGTATCTCCTACGACTATAAAGTCCTAAAGAAAGAATCAGATTTTTGATTACCTTTAGGCGCCCATCTTTTCATCTGCGGACAAAACCGCAATGACTTGAGGAACCGCCTCTGAGTGAGGAGACTTCTCACAAATGAGTCGACTGAGTCAACCTCACTGGAAAGATCTGTAAATGATAAAAATATTAGACAAGGTTGAGAAAGACCAAACGGAGAGCTAAGTCGACAATTGCTTACCCTCCTCATAGTCTCTGGTGGGGTCTCTCTCCCGAGTACCTCCACATAGGAGATGCTCGCTTCTTCAGAGGACTAATTCTAGTGTGATGAAATCCTTCACCACATGCCATCCGGTCACCCTTCTTCCTTCAAGTCCTTAATAGCTTGAATATAAGGGCTAATCCTACCGATATCTTCAGGTTGAGTCCCATGAAGATTTCTTTTCAGCCCTTCCCTCAAAAGAAAGGTCTGTCTTCAGAGGTGACCTTCCAAAGAGAACCACCTCTTCCTCGGCCCGCCACGAAGACCGGTAAAGCTCAATGTACTCCTTCGACTTCGAGTCGTGGAGCTTGAGACCACGACTTCCGGCGATTCCGGTTTGTCGAGCCATCCCATAATAATATTGGAACAGCTCGAGATCCGCCTAATCCCTGTGCACGCTCGCACGATACGAACACACTCAACATGGTAATGGAATTGGGACCTAAGTTCACGGTTCCACCCCAAAGTGTTCGAGTACATCAGAAGAAAGGGGTGGGCAGTAATCGAAGGCCGCACTCACAATACGCTTGGAAGACGGATTTGCCCATTTTCCCCGATGGCGATCTTGCCCGACAGCGAATCCACTTCACCGAGCCTTTCTCGAATCTTCGGCATCAACCAAGATCTTGATCTTAGTCGCATCCATCTCCGATTCCTCCCATTCGAAACTCTCTTGGCCATTTCGCTCGAAGCAAGTTTTTTGATTGGGTTAGGCGAGAAGATGAAACCTAGTCGAGGACGGAGAAAGCAAGAACTCAAGAACAAATGGAGTGATTTGGGGAAAAGTAAAACCCAAGTCTACCTCCCGTAAGTTTTATAATCGACGATCTCCGCCGCTCAAAACCGCCTCGCCTATAGGTCTCAGAGGAGTTGGTTGTACCGCCGAACCGCTTCATCGGACAAGTCCGAGAGAGCCGTTGCAATTCCCGAGATGGTCCGACGAGAAAAATTAGGTGCGTATTGTCACCCCCAAGCGAAATTACATTCTTGACCAAGTATTTCTGGTCGAAGGAAGTATCAATCGGAAGGGCTTTTTCTCCGATTCCCCTACTACGACCACCAGACGGTCGTAGGGGTTTTTTACGACTTTTTGATAGTAGTAAGCAATCTTCACGATTGCGATCGCCGAACCGCTTCATCGACAAGTCCGAGAGAGCCGTTGCAATTCCCGTGATGGTCCGATCGAAAAAATTAGGTGCGTATTGTCACCCCCAAGCGAAATTACATTCTTGACCAAGTATTTCTCGGTCGAAGGAAGTATCAATCTAAGGGCTTTTTCTCCGATTCCCTACTACGACCACCGACGGTCGTAGGGTTTTTTACGACTTTTTGATAGTAGTAAGCAATCTTCACGATTGCGATCGCTTCGGAAACCGTCTCATCAACAGATCTGTAGAGATCGTTTGCAATTCCCCAGACGGTCTGTTCGGGAAAGTTATGTTTGTTTTATCACCTCCAAGTAAAGTTACTTGAACTGTCTAAACATCCGTGTCAATCCACTCTGCGTCATCTCATCCTTAGGAGACCCCAGAATCAAATAATCTTTACGTAAGATCGGTTCTAATACACGACAATTACTTTGAAACAAATCCTTTGAGTATATAAAACTTGTGTAGTTCATATATACTCATATTGCTTCTATATTCAATTATTTGCAATTGTGTTGTGGGACTAATGTGTGTGCTAAGATGTGTTCAAGGCTTAGTCAGTGCGAATGAAGACATGAAAAGGAAATGCAAAGATGGTAAAAGATCAACTTAGGATCATGCATTCTCTTTTGGTTTGGTTTTAAAGAAAAATCTTTCTCTACGTAAAATCGGAAGTTAGGCGTTATCGTGCGGAAGTTAGATTATCGAATGATCGAAAATATGCGCGGCTTGATTTTTCGAGAGCATCGGTTTCGGGACTTAGCGATTTCTCGAGTGCGGAAGTTCGCAATGATAAAGCGGAAGTTCCGATTATCGGATGGTCGAAAAATCGCGGTTTGATTTTTCGGAGTACCCTTTTTAGGGACTTAGCCATTTACGCAAGTCGGTAGTTCATAATGAAATGAGCGGAACTTCGATATCGGAACTACGCATGATAGTTGGCGGTAGTACCACACCTTTCTACAATAGTTTATTTAGAAGCATTTGTTGCATGTATATCTTGATAATTATTGTTAATCATTGTGGGACTAACATTTTCATGAGTTGGATGAATATGCTATGTTCTAGGGTGTGAAGACTTTGGATGACATCATGAGTTGATCGTCATCAAGTCAAGGTTCAAGAAGAGGATGTATCGTGTGTTGATGCATAACAAGATCTCGAAGAAGGAGATGATCATGAGTTGATCGTCAAGTCAAGAAGACCCATCATGTGTTGATGGAGGTTAAGTAAAGGATGCATCATGGGTTGATGCATGTCAAGGCGATGACCGGACTTGAAGTGAAGATGTGCGTCATCAAGCTTCAAGAAGATGCTCATGGCAAGGTATGACTAGCTAGGGCTAAGGATGTGTTCCTAGTCTTTTACGGTCTTGGTGTTTGGTTGGAAGACCGGATTGCTAGTATAGGTTGCCGTACTATTAGAGGTCTTGTCTAGTAGCTTGAGTCTCATCATGTGTTGATAGCTCAATCTTGCTTGCTCTAGCTCTACATGGCATGATGCTATTATTTGCGAATGTGTTTTGCAAATAGTTGAGGCTTATCTGATTAATCCTTGTAGCATGTGACTATACTTTTGCGAATGTGTTTTGCAAATGGTTGAAGTCCATGTACCTACACCTTGTGGCATGATCTAAGTTTGCAAATGTGTTTTGCAAATCGTTGGGATTCATGCATTTTCCTTGGCATGGTCTAAGATTGCTTATTGCTATTTATTTGGACTTAGATCATGATAGTGGCTCTTTGAGTTGTGCTTCCAAGTCCCGCCCATACAGAACATGTGGCTGTACGGTTAAGGCTCAGTTCAATGGCGTACAAGATTAAGTCCTTGACAAGTTACTCACGCGATCTTTCTACGAACCCACAACGTGTGAAATTCACACCCTCAATCCACCATCCACTCGCTTGAGTGAAAACCATTTTTTTAAATGAAACCAATGACATCCCCTGTCATGGAACACAAATTTTACAACAGTAGCTAACCACCACAATTCCATATATCATTAAGTCAAGATTAATCATTAAGACACATGTGATGATGAACTCATCGAGACTAGGCTTGACTAAGCACTAATACGATACCCATATTGGTGATACAAATATGTCCAACTAAAATTATCCAAGCTAGGGTGACAAAGGATTCATGGCATTCAAATATTCAATAGAGGTATAATGACAACATGTAATAATTAACCCGAAACAATTGATATAAAGATAGCATGCAATTGTATAAAACAATATACTTTTGAAATCATAGGTTCAATATGATCAAAGGACTACGACTTACCTTGGAATAAATCATGGGATTGATCTTGATCTTGGTGTACTTCTCCTTGTTCAAAACCTCCCGAAGTAGCAATGTCTACTCGCAAAACAAGCAAATAGAACAAATAAATACCAAACAGAGATAAAACTAACTCCAAAAATTAAATAAATTTTATAAATAAATAGATCTCGAATTTAGATGAATTTACAAATTTTAATGGGCTCAATCGGAGTTCGGATGCAAAAGATATGGGCTCTGGAAGTTTGAAATCACATGAAATAATGGAAAATCAGAATTTCTGGATTTATTGAATTATTTTTTTGAAGTAAAAGGGGTTTATGACGTCAGGGGAGGATTTCGGCCGAAAAGAACATAAATGAAATTGGATCCGACACGTGGGCCCCACTTGGCATTGAAACGGTCCATGGTGGGTTGAGTCCATGGACCTTTTGGTTCGGAGGAGATTTGGATGTGCCACGTGGCTGATGATCGGGACGCCACACAAGTAATTTGATGACGTGACCGAGGAGGTGGCGGCTGAGGTGGCTTGCCATGCTGGCACAGAGAGCAAACGCAGAGGAGCGGAGCGCAGACTCGGCGGCCGCAAAGCGCGGTGGCGGCTCGTGAAGTCCAAAATGGAACCACGAGGCACGGCGATGCTCTGGGAGATGGCGGCTGAGCTCGGGTGCTGACGACTCACCGGAGGCGGTGACAATGGCGGCGGTGGCTGTTGTTGGACGACCCGGCAACAGCGAAGGAGCGCTCCTCGGCCACGAGTGACCGGCGCACGATGCAGCCCTTGCTAAAGCGCACCCGAAGGCGGTGGAATCACGGCCGGGGTCGGAGTGCCGACGGTGAATTGCGGCGGCGAAGAAGCTTTGGCCATCGGCGGTCTTTCGGCGACTGCGGTGCGACGAAGACGATCCCGGCGGCACCTTAGGATTTTGGAGGAGAGCGGAGGGGCGAAGAATTTGGTGCGGTCGGGGTCCCTTTTATAGCACTGGAGCGGGGAGTCCGAGGTGGAGACGACGGCGGCAGCGTGCGGCGCTCGGATCGGCAGAGGGAGTCCGGGTTGAAGACGAAGCTGAGCGGGCGTGTGGCGGGTCCACCGGGCAGCGGGAGAAGAGAGCGGGCGCGGCGCGAGCGAGAGACTGCGGAGCGGGGCCAACTGGCAGAGGGAGAGCGGCGAGCGCGCGTGGAAGACTGGGCCAAGGCGCGAGAGGAAGCGGGCCGAAGGAGTGGGCCGATCCTGGAACAGTAGCGGGCTCGGCCTGGAGGAAATTTTAATAGGTTTTCTTTTTAGAAAATAGCAGAAATTCCAAATAGCAAATGAACTCAGAAAAATTTCAGAAAATTCTAGAAAATATATCTAAGCCCATAGAATCCAAATAAAATAGTTTTAATAATATTTGATGTTGGGATTAATCATATAAAATTATTTTTTATCTCTGAAAATTCCAATTAAGCTTTAACTTTAGCAGAAAAAATTCAAATGGTTATTTTTCTTTTTAAAACTTTTAAATCATACCAATTTTTTGGATGTTACACCGATCTTCCGAAAGATATTGATAAGTCAATCGTGGAGATCTCGATGTTGATGATCCAAAGGCTCCGACCAAAGAGATCGAATCCCTCGCAATCATTACACCACTGCTCCGATGGTTATCAACCGTGCCAAACGCGGTTGACCTCGCCAAGAAGGCTATCTCCTGCATGCGAATTCGAGAACACAAGCAAGAAAGTAGAAGATGCAATCTGATATTGTATTACGAATATAGATGAAGCTCACAATGTGGTATTCCTCAACCGAACGTGCGGGAGACTGCTAAGCAGAATAATCTCGAAGAAAAACCCACCCTAAACTATGACAGCTATTGTATATATATAGGGGGACGTGAGGAGGTTGACCTATGGTTATGCGGCCGTAGAAAGAGGCGTACACAACCTTGGCTCCGACCTCGTCACGCTTACAAGGTCCAAAACTGTGACACAACACCTTATTCACTATTCATATCGCGTATCTCTGGTCGAAGAACTAGTCGTAGGACTGGTCCTGGGGTGGTCTTGAGGAGTCCATGCTATCTCTGGTTGTAGATTATGTCCAACGAGTATTGTGCCCACTTCTCTGGTCGTAGATTGCTCCCAACGAGTCATGGGCTCGCCGAGTACTAGTGAAACTGGTCGTAGGCCTTCATGAAGTGGTCACAGACTCTGCAGAACTGGTCGTAGACCTTCTTGAACTGGTCATAGTCCTAGATCCCAAAGTACAAGTAAATCATCTCCGTTAGGCAGCATCATAGAGTTCTCAAATAATACAATCAGCCCTAGAAACGAATTTACCTGATAAATAAGTTGACGAGCACGTTCCCGAGTAATTGGACCTTGCACATCATTCAAAGTAGTAGAAAGAGGAGTGTTCATATCAGTAGAAGTGATGTCCTCATCAGTATATTGCAAATAAATCCCAATTTGTCCTTCCAGTAAATCGCAATGTTCCTTCAAGTAAATCGTAATTCTTCTTCCAGTAAAATTTGAACATGTCTAACCGAAGTGATTTTTCCATGCACATCTGATTCGTCTTGCAAATTTTTCCACCCATTCTGCACAACGCGCACTGGTCGATTTACTGCATCAATATGCTGCATAAGCGCGTCAAAGTTTGGACTCAAATGACTACGATAAAAAATGCACAAAACCGCCAACCAACATCGTCCAGTAAGTACAAAGATCACCCCACACTTATGCGCTAAGCCGTGACCGGTGGGAAATACTCTACCATTGCGAATTGGAGGGTGTTCAACATGGACACCCCGAAGCCGGTTCTCGAGAACGACTCTGTGTTCTTCATCATGGAATTCTTGGAGTTCTGGGATGATGAAGGTCAGAAGCTTTGCACCGTGATCGAACCAGTAAGCAATAGTTATATGTTCATGTAGTAATAGAACCTTTGATGTATAGTAAATGACACACAACGCTATCAACCCATATGCAATAGAAGGGGGACAAGTGCAGGGGGCGAGCTGATGTTTTATTTGTTGTTCCACAAGGTCAACAACGTTAAACCCCTCTCTGATATCCTGTAGAAGTTCAGGCCACCCAGCACGTCAAAGTAGCTCCTCCGTGATATTCTTTTTGTTTTCAAACATCCCAGAAAATGTTTGAGTAACATGCAGTAACACTCACATAAATCTATAGTAAAAGGTCCATAAAGGCATTAGTTTTTTTTTCTTTGGGAACATCTGTACTTAGTCGCAGCACGTCAAAGTAGTTTTTTTTTGTTTTTATCGAACATTTGAGTAAACGTTTTTGTGTACCTATCCAGTAACGTTCACTTGATTTTGCAGTAAAAGCGTTCGTAAGACATTTGTGTTTTTCTAGGTACATATGTACTTAGTTGTAGCACGTCACATATAAAAATGGGCACGTAAATGCAGTAAATAACAATTTATTCGATAGTAAAACATCGGAGCACAATACATGTGGGGGAAACGACAGTAAAAGAGTACCTTCAATGCAGTAAAAACTTCCAACACGCGTTCAATGCAGTAATATTACATGTCATTTACAGTAAGAGATACATACAAAACAGTAAAACAAATTCACCCACTAACGATCGTGTATGGACTCCCAATAACAATGATCAGTAATACGACGTGCTGTTTACAGTAACATAGCCTTATCAAACAGTAAAACAACACGTAGTTATGGTATCATTTTGTCCGACACGGCAATAAAATAACAGCTCGGCAGTAAACAATGCAGATGAGGAAAATCCTAAAGCACGCTATGCCGGGCGAAGGTGGATATTTTTTTACTATCGACACAGGCGACGGTGTATTTTTTTTTACTAACGGATGATGGGGTTCCGCGGCATTTGTTTACTTTCGAGTGCAACGTGCCAATTTTTCTGTGGGTTTAAGGCATATTAGCTATGTTGTCTAGAGAGGCTGACCCATCCCACGATGATCCTTGCCTACTGCAGTTGTTGGTCCTGTATCTACTGCATATTTGATCTCTACAAACCGTAGTTCGGTTATGTGTCTACTACACTTTTTGGATTATTTTTTGTTGGTCCTATATCTACTGCAACTTTGATCTCTCTGTACTGTAGTTTGGTTACGTGTCTACTACACTTTTTTATTGTCTCCTGAAGCCATTGGTCCTGCATTCTGTTGCAGTTTTGGTCTCAATCTATTGTTCGTTTGGTCTTGTCTACTGCAATTTCAGTCACTATCTACTATAGTTTGGTTAGGTGTCTACTGTAATTTTTTATGTCTACTACAGTCGCTGGTTCCTATGTCTAATGCAGTCGTTAGTCATGTGTTTACTATAATTTTGGTATATTGTCTAATGTAATCATTAGGCCCCGTGTTTACTGCAATTTATGTTTCCGTCTACTGTAGTTATGGTTACATGTCTACTTCAATTTTTTTTATGTTCTTTTGTTTTCTTATGTGCTTCGGGGTGGTGGCCCATGGAAGGCGATGTAGATATGGTCCATCTTGAGGAAGGAAAATTGTTTTGGGGGGGGGCTCCCTCCCCATCAGCCGTTGATTCCCCCTCAATCAACCGAAACAACAACTGATAGGGTAGTGCCTCGGGTGAGGCCCTCCCCCATCGCATTTTCTTCCACGTCTTGATGCCACTAGAAATGTATACTGCTCGAAGCCCTCTGGTGGTTGGGAGGCGTGTCTGGTTGGGTTTGTATACAAGGAATGTGGGGTGTAGAATAGTTATTCTAACGAGGGGTGTAGGATAGTATATAGGAAAATGGTATGGTACTCTTGGGAGTAAGTACTCACACTTCTCATATACTACTTAAATCGTATGATAATACCTCTTTATAAATTTGAGCATACTCCAATAATGATTATAAGATACCCCAAAATGATTTCCATGAATTTTTTATATTAAAATCCACTTTTTATAGCAAAGTTTGTGTATATACTTTTTTATACATGAAAAAGGGTATTAGAGTATCATATAATTGGTATTTAAGTATACCAAAAGTGGTAAAGTATAATATATTCATTTAAATGACATATTAGAAGTGGAAGTACATACTCCCAAGAGTACGAAACAGACATCATATATATATATATATATATATATATATATATATATATATATATATATATATATATATATGTGTGTGTGTGTGTGTGTGTGTGTGTGTGTGTGTGTGTGTGTGTGTGTGTGTGTGTGTGTGTGTAATACTCCGATTTATCATAAGAAAGAAAGCACTGGCCTCAGGCCTTGGCCTAAGAGGCCCATGAGAGGCCGGCCACGTATAAAAGGAGATAAAAACCCTAATAGCACTGTAGCTATAGTGTGCCACCACTGTTCACGTGACTGTAGCAGCCCCCATGTTGCTCTACCAAGATGAGGAGAAGAGGAGAAAGGAAGGAGAGGAAGGAAGAAGAAGAAAGGGAGAAGGAAGAAAGGGGAGGAAGGAAGAGGAGAGGAAGAGCGCAATCATGCAGCGAGACTTCGATCTCCAGTGGTTCATCAAGAGTAAACTCGATCCCCGATCGCTCGGCAAATTATTCAATTCGTTTTGATGCTGTCAGTAGTAGATTGGTTTAGTACAGCGATATTGCTCGTTGGTTTTGGGTAGGTTACATGTGTTTTCTAGTCTTGTCATCTCTTACAAAGTTGTAGTGGTCGTCCTTAGCATTCTATAGGCGTAAAGATCACTCGATTTGAAGTTACGGTTTAGAAGTTATGATAGTTTCTTTGCGACCCTGCGCCAGGACTCGAGATGGTCTTAGCGACACTCAACATTCCAAAATCACTGCAACTTCTAAAAAAACAAATAAATATACCTTAGGCCAATCTTCCCTTCAGACCAAACCACACAACCAATACAAAACACACGGAACTCTTGTTCCACATCTCAATCGATTCCTTCACCTTAACAAGGAGCACAACCGTTAACCAGGAACACAAAACAAAACTCATTTTTAAACAAACTATTTATAATGAGAACCCAGCTAAAAATAAAAGATTCACAATGCAACCCACTTGTAATATCCCGGAATCGAATCGGGAGAATTTAAAAGAAGGCGGGGACGAAAAGGCAAATAAAGAAATGGAATTTCCTGTTGAGAGAGGGAGTTTTCATAAAATTTTGACAACCTGCACCGCAGCCGCAGCCCAGGAGGCCCAAGAGGGGATGGCCGGCCTAAGGGGCCGGCCAAGGGGGGAGGCACCCCAAACCCTAGCCGTCTCCCCCACTCCCTCATTCCCTCCCCCGGACGCCACCTTCTCCCTCCTCCCCCCGGCGCCCCTTGCTGCTCCTTGGCGCCATCTCGCTGCTGTGGAGTCATCCCTAGTGATCCCCGGCGTTGCCCCCCAAGATCTCCACCAGAGAGGGAAGAGAGGAGAAGGGAGGGAGATATTCGGGGAACGGATCAACGTCATCCCACGGGTCTACAAGGGTAACGAGGAGTCTCACTCGCTGTTTGATATTGTGTGGAGGTAGATTGAACGATTAGTGATAAACCGTCTTGTTGCCTGCCAGTTTCCAGAGTAGATCCAATCTGTTCAGTCGTCTTGCGCGCCCTGTTTCGGCATCTTAGGAGCAGAATCTGGTATTTGCGTCTCCTATAGTTTTGTAGCCCTTGTTTTTATCTTTCCATAGGCACCGAGATCACAAGATTCCGCCTTACGGTTTAGGAGATATGAATTATTCTTTGCGCGCTGTTCTGTCTGTCTAACGAGAAGGAACTGTCTGTTTGTTTCTTAATTTTGACCTTGTTAAATTGGGATTCAAAACTTCCACCCATCTAGATTATTGTAGCCTTTTTAATAATATTTTTAAATTGATAAATATCACCTCCATTGGATCTGTAGAATAAAAGTTATGTCATTTTCTTTGTTGTTGTCTTGTGGTCTGGACAGATTCATGTCTTATATTTTCAACTGCTGATTAACCATTTGTCTTGGTTGAATCGATAAGCCCGTCAACTAGAGTTTCGTAGTTTTATGCGTTAAGTTTCAATGGGAACTAGTTTCATGTCGTTTTGAGTTCTAGATAATTAATTATGATTTTTCTGGTACCGCTGTCCAATAGAATGGGCAGGAGTCTAAATAGTGTAATGCTAGTTTTAACTCCGTTGATTGTATTGAATAGCCGAAGTTTTAATGTAGGCCTCCTATAGCTATGTCAATCCATGTTATCCTTATTTCAAATAATTATTTGTGTAGGTGGTGTGACGGTGAGTGGAGGTGCACCGTTGTTGCCTCCTAACACGTCACAGCGCGGAAGGCAAGTACTTTGTCTTTTCTTATGGAATGTTGATGATTGCGTGTAGATGTATTGCTAGACTTGCTATTCGTGTTCCTATGCGACTTAGTATATTCATTCTTGTGTGATAAATATTCAATGCATGTGATTTATTCCATACACACATCGTTTTTGTTTTGACCGCGGGACTAGAAATAGAAATACCCATTGTGGATATCACGAGGATATGCTCCAGATCTCGTGATAAATATTCAATGCATGTGATTTATTCCATACACACATCGTTTTCGTTTTGACCGCGGGAGTAGAAATAGAAAGACCCATTGTGGATATCATGGGGATATGCTCCAGATCTCCCCGCCCCCCTCTAGTAGCCTTTTCGGTTCAACACCCATCAACTCTAGTATGGGCATGTAAGTCTCACCACTCCAATGTGGGCAATCTTGGACACCCGTATGAAACGTTCTTCATACGGTATTTTGGTCTCCGGACTTTGTTAAGTACGGGCTTAAGTGAACACCGAATGGTGTATCACTCGTTATACTGGTATAAGCTGTTGAGCAGTCCATTCTTTCAACGCATTCTTTCATTCTACTCATTCATGTATGTGTTTGGAAGTTGTTCATATGAAGGTTGTATTTGGCTTGTCCACTTTATGCTTGATTTAACATGTTTAGTACTTGCTGAGTCTTTGGCTCATTCTTGCTTGTTTTGTTTAATTTAGGTAAATGATGTAGAAGACAAGTCTTGGGAGGGATTAGTCCAGCACGATACACGCCACTTATATCAAATCAGAATTCATTGAATATTTTCGTTTCATAATGACTATTTGATAAATGTTGAATTGTAATAAGCCAGCTTGGTTACGATTATCTTATTCTCATGTTTTAAATATTTATTTCCTATCTTTCACTGGATTTGTTACTTAGCATTAGCTTCGTATGAAGTATTGTTATATATTCATTGATATTCGTATAATTAAGTTGGTTTCTAGTGTTTTGACTAAGATTGAGTGACATCTTGACTTCCGAATAGTCAGGGTGTTACACCACTCATAACCAGCTTCTATCCAAAAGACTCCAATCCAAAATCAAAAGATTCATTATGAAAACTATTCCGCTTTCCAAGTAGGCAATTGGAGAAAATCACCATATAAGCCAACTGCGAAATCACTCGAATAGCCAAAACCATCTTTCCCTTTATTCATTCAAAACCGATAAGAACCACACATGCCAATCATAAAGTTAAAGTTAAACTCAATTTGTGAAAATATTTGTTACAAACACATAGCTCAAACAAGAATCAAGAGAGTGTTTCACTACTCGAGAAAACATTCTTTTTTAGATTTTCCTTTTAGGAATAAAATTTCTCCCAAATTATAGAATTCCAATTCATCATATATCACACTAACTCATTTCTCTTAAATTAGCAACCTCAACGCTATGCTCAAACCGAACTCACCATCCACACCTTTGTAGAGAGACTCTAATGACTTCTACAAAAATATACTCGATTTGGAGTTACGGTTTAGAAGTTATGATAGTTTCTTTGTGACTATCCAGAAGGGCTGACGAGAATTAGCAGTTACCTTGTATGGCCAATATGAATTAATTATAGACCGAATCAGAAAGTTCAACCAACATGAATTTTGTAGACAATTTAGTATGCTTTCCATATTGGTAAAGAATATTATTTTTAGTTGTGTCAATCAAAAGTTATGTATTTTATACCACCGCTACATTTCTGACTGACAGATTGAAGGAACAGAAATTTCACCTGAATGTTAGAATTACCAAAAGGTCGAATCAGGGGACCTTGCCAACTAGGTTATCGTAGATGGTTTTGTCTTGTTTCCATAGAGTCCAAGATCACCCCGTTATGAGTTTTGTAGTAAAAGATATGATGATTTTAGTACTACTATCCCGTGGGACCTTCTGCTAGACTGTCGAAAAAATTAAGTAGAACCTTTATTCGAACCCTAGGTTTAGGGAGTCAGGTTAAGGGGTGTGAACGGAGTCTATTTTTCTCAGCGTTCTTATTGTTAGAAATATTCTTGTGTAGGAGGAGGAGTTCCGGAGTTAGGTGCATCGTCCTTGCCTCCCCGCACGTCGTAGCGGAAAAAGGCAAGTACAACTGTATGTTGTGATTGATATGTGTTGTCCCCTACTTGTTGATTATATGATGAATGATGATGATATGTACTTGTTCATACTAGTATCGGATTACTATAGTTTTGTTAATGTTATTTCTTTATTCATCTGATACATTCATGCATGCAAGTATTGTTCTTGCTACACCCACGGGAGTGTGTAGTGAACTCCCATCATTCCAACATGGGCACGTAAGACCCATCATTCCAATGTGGGTAATTTGGATTCCTGTTTTGAAATGTTCTCAAACGGGCCTTGGATCCCCGCGTTTTGTAGAATGCGGGCATAAGTGAACACCGATGGATTTTCAGTAGCTATACCGGTATGAGCAGAAGTGAAGGCATGCACATTCATGTGTTATTTCTATTTCCTATGTTGGTTCACTATACGCTTGATGAATTGTACCTGTTATGTTCAAAGTATTCTTTTATACTTGCTGAGTCATGGACTCACCCTTGTTGTATTTCTTGTTTTTAGATGAACCATGATGACGGCATTTGTGGGAGGGAGTAGACACACAGTTGCACGCACCATTGAAATAATCATTTATTCTGATTGTGCATTTATGAGTTTGAACTGTACTATTAAGTAACTCTTTTTATGGTCGTTATTGGATATCGTTGTGCTTAGGATTTGCGAGTTATGGATTCATACTCTCCGATTATAGTTTAATAGTTTTCTTTCGAATGAAGTATCATGTTCGAATTCAGATAGTATTTGTTTATTGCTGAAATTAGGTTGATTGCTTTGCTAGATGTCCTTCAGAATAAACCTTAATTTGCTCTTAATGGTTGGTATGTTAGAATTTGTTCAAATTGATGACTAGTGGTAGAGGTTTTAGGTAATATCTTGGCTTTCGCATAGCCAGGGTATTACAATATGTATATATATATATATGATACTTGGGTATCTTATAATTATTACTGGAGTATGCTCAAATAGATATAGAGGTGATGGGGTAGTGCCTCGGGCAAGGCCCTCCCCCGTCGCATTTTCTTCCGCGTCTTGATGCCGCTGGAAATGGATACTACTTGAAGCCCTCTGGCGGTTGGGAGGGAGGCATGTTTGGTTGGGTTTTTATACATGGAATGTGGGGTGTAGAATAGTTACTATAAGGAGGGGTGTAGGATAGTACTATATATATAGGAAAATAGTATGGTACTCCTAGGAGTACGTACTCTCACTTCTTATATACTACTTAAATCGTATGATAATACCTCTTTATCAATTTGAGCATACTCCAATAATGATTATAAGATACCCCAAAGTGGGTTCCATGAAAAATTTCATTAAAATCAACTTAAAGAAGTATAATATATTCATTTAAGTGGTATATTGAAAGTGGAAGTACATACTCCCAAGAGTATGAAATAGGCGTTCTATACACACACACACGTACCTACATGTATACATATGTACATACATATATACGTACGTACATATGTATATACATATGCGTGCACACAAATTATATATATACATATATAGGATGTCAGTTTCCTACTCTTTGGAGTATGTACTCCCACTTCCAATATATCACTTAAACGCAAATATTATACTTATTTACCACTTTCAGTATACTTAAATATCAATTATAAGATACTTCAATGCGACTTGATTTAAAAAATTTCATTGGAGCCCTTTGTTTTTTGTTATACACCCTTTTCATATATAAAAGAAGTATATACATAAATTTTGTTATAAAAAGTGGACTTTGATGAAATTTTTTATGGAACCCACTTTTGAGTATCTTATAATCATTATTGGAGTATGCTCAAATAGATAAAGAGGTATCATCATACGATTTAAATGGTATATAAGAAGTGAGAGTATGTACTCCCAAGAGTACCATACTATTATATATATATATATACACACACACACTTTCTACTCCCAGGTGTAGTTACTCCCACCTTTGATATACCACCTACACACCGCGCGTGCACACACACACACACCGCCACACCTTCAGGATCTCCGCGACTACGACCTACTACGACACCTCCCCCCCCCCCTTCGGAGAAGATGGCTTGGGAGCTCAGTACCAAGATGGACCCAGGTTGCAACTCAGGGATCCAGTCGCTACAATATATGGTAGAGAATGGCTTCGAGTGTATGGATATAAGACAGAGTGATGCAGGTTGAAGGGGTAATATGCAAAATAATAATAATATTAAAACATGAACATGAATGATAAATAGTGCATAAGAACATAAACATAAACAATATTTAGAACATATGCAGTACACAATGAACTAAAAGATATAAGAACATATATATTACAGAATGATGGAACATATGCATAAATTTAGAACAGAATGACAAAACATATGCATAAATTTAAAACATATAAACTAGAACATATATAACATAAGGAGTTTTTAGAAGGAAATTGTTCATACCTTGGTAAACAGAAGGTGGATCCTTCTGAGTAGTAAATCAGAAATTAAATACAAGTTCTTAGTTATACAAACCACACATATATTTGCACACTCTTGAGAAGCGAGTTAGGGGTAATTTATCCCTATGGGTTGGTTTGAGGGGGAGTTTGATCTTTTCTGATCTTTCCTTGTTCTGTTGATCTTTTATTGTTCTTTTTGTGAACTTATTGATCTTTTTGAACTTTTTAGGTTTTTAGCCTTTTTATCGCATCTCATTGTATCATATTACATCCATATGAAAAATACAACAAGTGGTATGAAAAATCCAAAAATATGCATTGTAATATAAGATTTTCTGATTATCTTTTAAAATTGATGAAGCTTTGCCTATTACCCTTTGGAGACTTAGTATTTCAATTCTTGCTCAATGACATGTCTAGTTCCTTGACTTGCTAGAATTATCATGCTTTTACATGTGTAGCCAAGTCTTTGCTATATGAGCTAGAACTTTAAAACAACTCGAACTAATAAATTGCAATTTGTGGATGTTTTAGCGAGTTGCGCAATTAGTGCTCCTTTTGTGACATTGGCCCTACTGTAATTACTTTGTTAGCTCTTGAATCTAAAATTGACCATTACTTGAGCTTTTTGTGTTCTTGAGATTCTAAAACTGCTCCTGTGAAAAATGAAAAATCAAGATTGTCTTTTGCTTAAATTATGCCAAACTATTCTTACGAGACTGCTTGTCAAATGACATGAACTTGGAGATAGTTTGATGAACCAGACGATCTCATGGGGACTGCTTGTCAGAAATGATATGAACCTCAAGATTTGTCGCCCTGGTAGAAGCTTAGAAAGAGTTTGTGGATGGCTTCTAGTCCAGGATCTTCTTTACTAAGATATACCTTTAATCAACTTCTGGTCGAAGCTTAGGATGAGTTTGTGGATGGCTCCTAGTCCAGGATCTTGTCACTAAGTTAGATCATTAGTCAACTTTAAAATTCAGTGCAAATGAAAATTTGTTGAAAAATGGGCTTTTGAGAAAAATTGAGCAAAATGATTCAATACAGGACCTGATTGACTCTTAATGTGGTCTTTGTTAGATTTTTTATCTCACTTTGACATTTTGACGTGGCCAATTTCACTTTAGGATCCCTGTTGATGAACTTGCTGAATTTAAAGCGTTGCTTAAATTGATCAAATCTATTGCTTTACTTTTGAGCCTTTGTGCTTAGCTTTGATATATATGTCTTACCATGATCTTGCTAGCGCTGTCAGGCTTGATATGCTATTTGTGCAATATTAGAGATACTAGCTTGTTCTTTTAGGTAATCTCCAAAACTTCTTGTAATCAAAAATTGAAAAATACAAAAATGTAGCCACTCCATTGCACTTCATGCATACTCCTTCTTATGCTTCTTTTGTTTTTTCTTTTTTCTTTATTCTCTACTTGTTATCTCTGGATAAGAGGAAGGCGTGATTCCTTGATGAATCCATTGTCAAAGGGGGAGAAGATGTGTTAATGAGAAGATATTTCAATGTTGCAGAGAAGATTATGCATAGGGGGAGAAATTTTTGCAGATATATATCATTGTTCTACAAAGAGGGAGATGATATATAAAAATGATAAAAAGGGGGAGAAACTGAAAATTTGAAAGTTTCTGAAATTTGAGGATCATAGTGAGGGGGAGTTCTTGTGTTGCATTCTTATTGTCTTATTGAATATTCTGAACTTGAATTGCATTCTTTTATCTTCACAATGATCAAAGGTCAATTGAACAATTGTTCTTTCATATGGACCTCATGTGAGAATTTTGACTCTTTTATGGAAATCAAAATTTTTATGCTTTCTTTTGCCTTATATCACATGCATATACTATTCTGATGCCAGTTTAGTCATTTACATTATTTTTTTCTTGCTTATGGACCAAGTTGTGCCTTTGTGCGAAAACGAAAGTATTTTACTTTTCAAACCTCCAAATTATATTTTCTGGATAATTGCCAATGTGTTCATCAAGGGGGAGAATGTTGATATCATGGGGATATGCTCCAGATCTTAGGATGATGTAACAATTGGCAATGGCTTTTATGGTTTGTCGGTTCACAGGGTTTTCGACAAAGTTCAGGCATTCTGAACAGGGGCGGTCCAACCGGTCCCAAATCGGTCGGACCGGCCTTGTGCGGCGGTCGGACCGGCGGTGACCAAGAATGGTCAGAACAGGCTGGACCAAAAATAGGTGTTGTAGGCAAGTGAGGGGATCCCAGTGCACTTGGTCTCATTATTTTTGGAGCTTCCAAGCAAAAGTTCTATTCGGTTTAAATTTCCAGAAGGTTTCGAAATTTCAGGGCTTGAAATTCGGCTAAGTCCCTGGTGGCGGTCCGACCGGCTCACAGGGAGCGGTCCGACCGGCTCCGACGCTCAGTGGTGCGGTCGGACTGGTTTTGACTTGTGCATCAACCAACTTCGTGGTGATGTTGTTTTGTTAGGTCAAAGTCATGGGTTTCATGGCATATGGTTTGCATGATGCATGTTTTGACTAACATGGGTTAAGTTGTGAAGAACTTGTTCCCGAATTCGTGTTTGCTTGTTAATGGTTGTGCAGGTGGCTTGGTGGTCAACGACGGTCAACGGCGAGGAGGATCGGGACTAGACTTGGAGAGTTGAGGTCCAGAACGATCGACGATGCCGGGTGAGGTCAATGACTCAAGCATGACACAAGATGGACAAGGGTGACCTATTGGCGAATCCATGGCGCATGGTGAAGCGGTTTAGGTCAAAAGGTTAAAGACGGCGCTTTGCGAAGCGTGCGTGACCCGTTTGTTAGTGGGCCTTAACGGGAGCCAAATAGATGGTGGCTGCACCAAACCCCTCTCACTGTTTTTCGCATCTTTGATGTTTCAAAACCCTAATTGGCTTAGGGGGAGTTGAGGTGGAGGCTAGGGCTCTTGATGGTTTGAGGTGATCTTCGTGATCTTGGATTGACCACTGTTCCTTGATGGAGTCGGTGTAATCCAGCAGCAATCACAAATTTAATCTATGCAAGGTTTGCTTGAGATAAGTCTCTTTTCGTTCTTGCTTTCAATTTCGTGATTTTAGGGCTTTCTTTGATCCAAAAGTTTTGATTGATTTCTTCACATGAATTAGCTTTCTGTGATATGTGTGAACCTATCTAGGATCATCTTGATCATCAATCACTCACGAACAAGCATTAGGATCAAGTTTTTATTTTTGCCCGGTTTTAGACCCTCTGTTACTCAATTGACAACTGTTCAGGATCTATCCAAGAATTATCATTATATTCGATTGGAATAGGTCCTCAATAGCTTATAGAAGGTGTGTGCAAAGTTTCGTGAAGTTTGGAGTTGAGAATCAAAAGTTAGACCTAATTGCAACTCCGTCATCGGGCTGATTTTACTATTTCAGATCTGTTCTGGAGTCGGCCGGTCCGACCGCCGGTATAACAGCGGTCAGACCGCTCGACAATCGGTCCGACCGGTGGAGTCCAGAGGTCAGACCGCCAGTACACTGTGTTGCTTCAATCTTTGATGATTCTGTCATATTACTTAAGGGATTAATTTGAATTCAATACTAGTCTTCCGCTGTACTGGTATATTGATCTTCATAGCTTCATCATAGCTATTGGAGTGAGATTGTGTTGAATTAATAATTTGTGAAAAAGTGGGTGTGCTCCTATTCACCCCCCCTTAGTCGCCTTTTCGGTCCAACAAGTGGTATCACAACCCGGTTAGTTCAATCTTGATCTTAACCGGTCACTGAACTTAGGCGATGGATAGGTTCTCTACAAAACCGTATATCTTTAATGGGCACGACTATGCCTATTGAAAGAATCGTATGCGAGTATTCCTTGAGAGCGAGGGACAAGCTATATGGGACATTGTTCGATCCCCGCTCATTATTCCTGAGGTTGCAACTCCTGCTTCTGCAATTCTTTTGGCTAACAACAACAAGGCCAAGAACCTTTTATATGGTGCTCTTGGTAGACAAGAATATGATAGGATTTGTATTTTTGATCACAAGACGAGATTTGGAACACCCTCGAAACCTATCATGAGGGTTCGTCCCAAATTAAAAAAGTGCGCCAAACAATCTATAAGCGTGATTATAACAAATTTGAGATGCATCCTGGAGAGAGCATCGATGACATTTTCAGTCGCTTTAATAAAGTGATTAATCAGATGAAAGCTGTTGATATTGAATACTCTCAATCTGAAAATGCCACCCATCTCTTGGCTGCAATCAACACCAAGGAGTGGGAGATGAAGGCTACTGCTATAGAGGAAAATGTTGATCTTTCGAGTCTTATTTAGAATTGCTTTATAGCAAACTCAAGACTCATGAAATTAAAAGAGTTTATTATCTCAAGAAAGACAATTTAGCTTTCGTAGCAGATCCTCTCAAAAAGGCTTCTGATGATTCTTTTGAATCTTCTTCTGGATTTTTATTTGCTTGTTTATCTGCTATTCACACGGGCTTAAAACAATGTGAGAAATAAAAAGAGAGGTGGTCCTGTTATTTGCTATGAGTGTGGAGAACTCTACCACATCCGGGCCAATTGCCCCAAGCTAAAAGGTAAGAGCAATCACAGGTTGGAGAAGACAGCCTAGAAGAAGCCTCATGAGAACAATTCAGAGTATGATGCTGTCAAGCTCATAAAGGCCGCTCACCAGATCCTTACCGCTTTTGGAGAGCAATCCGTGAGCGATGTGGACTCCGGGAGCGAAGAGGACAAGAATGGGAAGGCCAAGGACTTCACCGGCATGTGCTTCATGACCAACACTGACGACATTGATGAAGATGAGGTACCTCTATCTTATGATGTTCTTTCTGCTAAATATGATTCCATATATGAGCAACTGCTTAGTCAAGATGAAGCGTTAGAATTTGTCATGACTAAAAATAAGAAACTAGAGTCTAAAATTGGTAAACTGAAACTAGAACTTACAAATGTTAAGACTCTTGAACCTGATGAATGTTTATCTTGTCATGATATGCACTCAGAATTGGCTAAACTGCAATCTGCTCACAATATTGCTTTGCAACAACTTGAAAATGCTAGAACCGAGCTAATTGAAATTAAATCTGCTCCTTGTGAAAAATGTTTAGAATCTAGCAAATTGATTACTTCTGATGTGACTGATTCTAGCCCTTGCACTTCATGCTTAGAAAAAAAAAACGTGAAATCAAAGATATTTTAGAAGCTGCTAGAGTCAAATATGCTAAGCTTAAGGACAATATTGAAAATACTATTTGTGATTCTTGTTCCGCTCTTAAGCTTGAAATTCTTGTGTTAACTTGAGAAAAGAAAATGCTTACCTTCATGCCAGTATAACAATTTAGCTTTGGCAGAGTTTGCTTATAACAACAGTTATTGTAATACCCCAGCCTGCTTGTAGCGTGGCCCATGTGGCCCATGAGGAGTTGTGTGGTGGGATTAGTCCCATATTGCTTGTCTCAAGTGAGTTGTAGTGGTATATAATGCCTGTTGGATCCAAACGTAGCACCTCCGTGTTAACCCTTTTACACGAAGCGAGGACGAAAGTGTAAGTGAGGTGCTATGTGTGGCGGGTTCGCCCCACGGTGGGCTGGGCATTGAGCCGATTTTGGGTCAGGGTGTTACAGATGGTATCAGAGCATCAACCTTTGTTGCACGCGCGCGCGTGGGATGCGGGCGCGGCATATGGCGATGGCACATGTGGGCCCGAGTGGACACATGGCATGGCATATGTGCCGACCGGACGCATGGACGGTACCGAAGGGTGGTTCAGGCATTTGCCGCGTATGATGTATCTTTGTCGAGGGCGCCACTTAAGGGGTGAATGTAATACCCCAGCCTGCTTGTAGCGTGGCCCATGTGGCCCATGAGGAGTTGTGTGGTGGGATTAGTCCCATATTGCTTGTCTCAAGTGAGTTGTAGTGGTATATAATGCCTGTTGGATCCAAACGTAGCACCTCCCTGTTAACCCTTTTACACGAAGCGAGGACGAAAGTGTAAGTGAGGTGCTATGTGTGGCGGGTTCGCCCCACGGTGGGCTGGGCATTGAGCCGATTTTGGGTCAGGGTGTTACAGTTATCATGCCAGTATTCGAGCTGCACCATACGAGGTTCTTTATGGGTGTAAGTGCAGGTCCCCGTTGTGCTGGGATGAGGTTGGAGAGTGGGCAGTCTTGGGTCCCGACTGGGTTCAGCAAACAGTGGCTAGAGTGGCAGAAGTTAGCGTAATTTGTTAGCCGCATGAGCCGGCGTAAGAGCTACAGATGTCAGAAGGTGAGATTTGGAATTCGAGGTGGGAAACAAAGTTCTGTTGAGAGTATCGTCATCCAAAGGCGTGGTGCGGTTCGGCACTAAAGGAAAGCTTAGCCCAAGATATGTTGGGCCATTCCCAATCGTGGCACGAATAGGAAAACTAGCTTACCGTTTGGACCTTCCTGATTCCATGAGTGGAGTTCACAATGTGTTTCACGTGTCGATGTTGCGGAAAATTCTGAGAGATCCAGATCATGTTATTCCCTTGGAGCCTTTGATCATTGCACAAGATCTTACCATCGAGTACCGACCAGTGAAAATATTAGGGGAATCAGAACGGGTTCTGAGGAACAAAACCCTGAAGTATGTCAAAATTCTGTGGTCTCATCAAACTGAGGGAGCGACCACTTGGGAGCTAGAGTCTCATATGCGAGATCAATATCCCGACTTGTTCATTTCAGGTAAATGTTTAATATTGTTAAATTCCAGTCGTTCTTCTTTCTAATAGATCGATGCGTAGATTCGAGGTCGAATCCCATTAAGGGGGTAGAATGTAATACCCCGGATTCGAATCGGGATATTTTAAAAGAAGTCGGGGACGAATACGAATTTAAATAATTAGATTTTTTGTGGGAGGGGGTTTTCGCAAAAATACGACAACCTGGGCCGCGGACCGCGGCCCAGGCGGCCCAAGAGGGGGAGGCCGACCCAAGGGGGGCCGGCCAAGGGGGGAGGCACCCCAACCCTAGCCACCTCCCCCACTCCCTCCTCTTCTCCCCTTGTGGCCGCCACCCCCATCCTCCCCTCTCCCAAATCCGGCGCCTCCTTCCCTCCCCGACGTCTCCTCCTCCCCTGGTTGCTGCCTCCGCTGATCCCCGAGGTCACCTCCCTCTGCCGGCGTCTCCGGTCATCCGTCGTCCCCGTGGTGGCCGACCATTGGAGAAGGAAGGGTGCAGAAAGGGGGAAGATCTTTGGGAGGTGGATCAACATCTCCCTGTGGGTCTTCAAGGGTAACGAACGATCCAAGTCGTAGTTTGGTTCGATTTGATTGCATATTTGTTGATTAGATTTAAATCGAGTTCTGTTCTGGAAATTCCAGAACACATCTGGCACCTTGCGCGGCCAGTTTCGACCCTTTAGAGGCCGAATCTCGGGTTTTCTTCTCCTAGAGGTCGTTAGCTTTCTTTTGGCACCGAGATCACTATATTCCGCCTTAAGGTTAAGGAGATATGAATTTTTAACCGCGCGCTGTTCTGTCTGTCTTGGATCTGGGGACTGTCGGTTTGTTCCTCGGTTTTGATCTAGTTAGAGTCCGATTCAGAACTTTCACCCAACTAGGTTATTGTATCCCTTTAAATAATCTTTTCAAGTTGATAAACATCACCTCTATTGGATCAGTAGAATGAAAGTTACATCATTTTTCTTTCGTTGTTCGTAATCCGCGGATGTCCATCAATTGCTTTCAAATGTTGTTTAGCCCACTGTTTTTGCCGAATCAAAGAACCCCATCAACTAGAGTTTTGCAGCCTGGTTCGCTAAGATTAATTGAGCACTGGTTTCAAGTCGTTATGAGTTACAGATATTTAATTACGCTTTTTCTCGTACCGTCGATCAGAAGGGCTGAAATCTGGCGGAATAGTTAGATCGTCTTTTGGAGCCGTTGTTTATGTGGGTTGGTTAGAGGGTTATGGTAAGACACTTTTAGTCACGTCATGTCTTGTTATTCTTATTTCGAATAATTATTTGTGTAGGCGGTGGAGTAGTGAGTGGAGAAACACCTTCGTTGCCTCCTAACACATCACAGCGCGGAAGACAAGTACCTTGTCTGATATTATTAAATGACGATATTGCTTGTGGCTATACCACTAGACTTGTTTTCATATGTTTTGTATGTCCTGTGTTATTCCCTATATATGTGTGATAGTCGTTCATTTCATAAAAATGCATAATGTTCATGCATCGATTCATTTGGACCACGGAAGTGGAAATTTGTAAGTCCCATCAATTTCAGAATGGGCACGTAAGACCCATCACTCCAATGTGGGCAATGTTGGACACCCGTATGAAATGTTCTTCATACGGTATTGAGATTCTATCTGCAATAGTAGATAGTACTCCATAATTGTCATTGCAATTATTCTTCTTGTCTTTCTTGTTAATCTTTTATTGGGATGATATCAGATGTTCCCTCTTGTGATTCTGTAATACCCCGGTCTGCTCGTAGCGTGGCCCATGTGGCCCATGAGGAGTTGTGTGGTGGGATTAGTCCCACATTGTTTGTCTCAAGTGAGTTGTAGTGGTATATAATGTCTGTTGGATCCAAACGTAGCACCTCCGGGTTAACCCTTTTACATGAAGCGAGGACGAAAAGTGTAAGTGAGGTGCTATGTGTGGGCGGGTCCGCCCCACGGTGGGCTGGGCATTGAGCCGATTATACTGGAAGTTAATAATGACGACACTTGATTCGAAGGGGCTTCAAAAAAGGGTATACATGTTGGATCAATCACGGTGAAGAGCAGATTATACAGGAAGTGAATAATGACGACATCGCCGAGGAAGTCAACGAAATGCCAGATGTGGACTGTGATTTAAATGTGGATAGGTCGCATGATGACAATCTGAATCAGATGCTACACGATGCGTAGAAGGGAACTACAGTGAGAGAGAGTTTTGTAAATTTAAGGGATTAATGGAGGACTCGGGGAAACCTTTGTTCCTTGGCTGCAAGCCGGAATACACAAGGTTGTCAGCCGTGCTTGAACTGCTAAAATTGAAGGCAAGTAATGGTTTGTCCTACAAGAGTTTCACGGTGTTGTCAGGTCTCCTAGCGGACATCCTTCCGGAGGAAAACGTGTTGCCCAGCACCACCTACCAAGCCAAGAAGGGTTTTTATCCATTGGGAATGGAAGTAGAAAGAATACATGCATGTCCGAACGATTGTATCCTCTACCGTAAAGAGCATGCAGACATGCATGTATGTCCCGTGTGCAAATCATCCCGATACAAGCGCAAGAATACTGCTAAGGTGAAGGAAGGGCCTCCTGGTAAGATGTTTTGGTATCTTCCTGTGATCTCACGTTTGAAGCGTTTATTTGCGAACTGAAAGGAGGCAAGATTGATGCGTTGGCACTCAGAAGAGAGTTAAAAAGATGGAAAGCTAAGACACCCTGCTGATTCTGCCCAGTGGAGAAACTTCGATCGGAGCTTCGAAGAGTTCGGCGCGGAACCGGGGAACATAAGGTTAGGGTTGAGTACAGATAGAATGAATCCTTTTGGTAACATGACCAGCCGACATAACACCTGGCCCGTGAATCTATGTATGTACAACCTTCCTCCTTGGCTGTGTATGAAGCGGAAATACATTTTGATATCACTACTTATCGAAGGGCCAAAGCAACCTGGAAATGATATTGATGCGTACCTAGCATCATTGTTGGAAGATCTTGTGACACTGTGGAACAAAGGGGTACAAGTATAGGATGCATACAAACAAGAGAACTTCACTTTACATACCATGTTGTTCTTTTAAAGCTCCAATCCTTCTTCTTTGACAAACATGGTTTTGAGCCTTCTTGATTTCTAGATTAGACCATGTTTGGCTTTTATCACAAACTCTTCTATATGCTATTTCTGTGTTTGTCAATATACTCATCAAGGGGGAGATTGAGAGACCATGTGAGCAGGGTCCCCGTGTGAGTGATGAGTATTTGACGCTGTGGTGAGAAGTTTGTGATTGAAATCATTGCGTTTGCGCCATCGCTGGTCCATTTTACGTAAGTGCGAACTTCCGGCTCAAAAAAGAACTTCCGATAATCGGAACTTCGCGTGGTAAAACGGAACTTCCGATTATCCCGACGCTTGTGTTCGGTTGAAGTAATCGAACTTCCGCACTGGGACGCGGTTTGACCGATAATACTGACGTGAGTATTCCTCTGTGACGAAAATCGGAATTGCAAATCTGGGAGTGCGGACGTTCCGATAATCGGAACTTCCGCAATGGCAAGCGCGGAACTTCCGATAATTCTGACAAGTGCGGACGTTCCAGAAATCGGAACTTCCGCAATGGTAAGTGCGGAACTTCCGATTGTGCACGTAATCGCGCGAGAGAGCATAGTTTGTGATTTTGAGTTTGTATGAGTTTGAGTCTTGTACAAATATTGATACTATGATATTGGGCAATGCTATGTGATGTGTTTTTGTCTGTGTTGACTGCAGGACATCGAGACGAAGTCGTGGCGAGACACGAGGTGATCGGACTAGGCACAGGCGGCGTTGAGGTCAGAACGGTCGGGATGTGTCAAGACGGCGTGAATCTTGAGGTGGTTGCAGTCAAGGACAGCAAGGTGTACGGAGGCTTCCGTAAGGTGCGCAAGGGCGAAACGGTCTTTTCGCAAAGCGGCACAAGTGGAGGCGGTTCCGTTCGGGTGTAGCGGGCTTAATGGGTTGGAGACCCGTTAGCCAAGGGCTATAAATAGAGGTGAACCCCTGGTGTTAGGGTTGAACTTTTTGAGAGAGAAAATTAGGGTTAGCTTTAGCAAAACAGCTTTTGGAGAGTTTGTTTTGCTTTTTGAGAGTTTGTTGAGTTGGAGAGGATGAACTGAAAATTTGTGTAATCATTCCTCCGTGTTTCCCTCTGTAATCTTTTGATTTCTATCAATGAAACTCTGAGGTTTTGGTTCTTTGTTTATGCCTCTTTTCGTCTCTCTGTTCATATGTTGAATATCTAGGGTTTTTTGTGAATCTTTTGATTCCTCTTATGAGATGGCATGAAACTTGATATTTAGAGTCTCATTAATATTGCTAATGTATCTTCAAATTCTCATGAGCCGAGAATCTAAGAATCTTGCAAATTGTGGGTTTTTGGTTGTTCTTGCTTAATACTCAAGAAATCTGTTTTTGCTTTGATTAATGGATCTTTGTCTGCGATTCTTCTCCATGAGGTCAAGATGTTGTTTAGGATGATGTCCTGTGAAACTTGACTTGAGAAGAGCATTCAAGATTTAGTATTTCGGATTTTTGGGCAAAACCCGAGCGCACTGTTCTTCGGTCAGGACAATCGGAACTTCCGATTGTCCAAGGCGGAACTTCCGCACTGAACCCCGGAACTACCGCAGTGCGGAACTACCGCTGTGTAGAATCGAGCTTCGATTTCGCATGTAATGACCCTTTGTTTAACTCTTTGAATTTGATTCACATCACACCTTTTGTTTAACAGTAAGTTTTTGAATTGCTGTGTGGACACTTGAGAGGGGAAGATCTTAATTTTTAAGGCACCATTCACCCCCCCTCTGTTGCCATTTCGGTCCTTCAAGAAGGAAAGCAATCACTCCTAATCTAGATACGTACGTGCAAGCCCATTTGACGATCTTGCAACACATGACCCAAGTGTCCCCGTACATCGACGAGCACAAAGCCATGGTACGCCAACATAATCCAGACCGGTCGGAGGTTTGGATCACGAGAGAGCACAACCGTCGGAACATGTGCTTACTGAAAAATTTCAAGGACAGATAACAAAATTGCAGGATCAAATAAATTAACTCATCAACCAGTCGCACACCACCCCTGTTATTTTGGGAGCCAGTCCTCCTCAACATCGAAGTAGCGTCGCGTCCACACAAAATTCTAGACATGACAACATCCAATTACCTATCGACGACATCAAGGTAATGTACATCTCTGGAATGCTCCAAAGATAGACCTATAGAACGCCTTAGATAATTGTGTATCGTTTTGTAGGAGCCGACGCCCTGCAAGCTCCAAGTGAGGATGGTTGGGTCCATTTATATTGAGGCTAAGCGAGGGATGGTGTATCCATACCAGGAAGGAGTAGTGCAGCACGGTGCCCAGCTGGCGTAGGGTTACGCTAAGGTCCAAGTGGACATGGTACATGACAATTTCATGACCATCCCGCTGGAGATTCACCCGAACGAAGACATTAGAACACTAGGAGATGCCATGTACACTTTTATCCAGTGATCCAAGAAGGACATCGCCCTGGACCCTATAGTGCCGCGATCTCGACACGACCATGCCTCTCCAACAGGACCCTGGATGACTCCATCTCATCCTTCGCTTCAGAAGGCCACCTCATCGGTTCCTGTGGAGAAGACGCCGAAGGAACAAGAAAAGCGTGCCACCGTATCGGTTCCTGAGTCGTATCATGGGAAGACGTGTCGCAGGCAACTCGTTAAGGCCAAATCGACATCGAAGAACACTGAGACGCCTCCCAAGCCTGGGAAATACTCCCCCGAAAGTCCATTGGCCCCCAACACAGTACTAGCCCACGCTGGAGTAGCTTGTCAATCTTTGCATGTCTGGTACATGTGGAAGACCTAAGAGAGGGGTGTGATACTGAAAACACCGTCAAATAAACAAAGGAGCATTTCTTCCATGAGCCGGGCCACTTCGTCGTTGGCTTCGATGGCTTATTCGACCTATTCAACCTCACTGCCCTCGACGCCTCACTTCTACGATGCTGGACACTGTAAGTGTGTACAATCAAGTTCTACACTTACGTAATACCCGTAAATATCATAACTCATTGCTTATGTATAGATACATGATTAAAAATATTTGTCGATGGAAAGAACCGGTGGGTTTCCTCGACCCACACGTGATCTCTGAGCAAACCATCAACCAAGACGCATCCTACGTCGTGAAATACATAACAACGGGATTGCTTGCTCAGGACGACAAGGACTACATAATTGTGCCCTACAACAAGAAGTAAGTGTTTCACTGCTTGTTATACAAATTTCATTTGTACTTTATACGCAGCACGAACTTAGGTTTATGATTGTAGCGACATACATGAGTAGATTCCACTAGATCCTTTTAATCATTATACCAAAGAGGAACAAGGTAATATACCTTGATTTCTGTACTCAACAAAAACCACGACTTCACCTTTATGAAAGGAATACTCGACAGGTATGCTCATTTCCTCCATACATAACTCTATTGTAGTCTTCCTTTTTTTCAAATGGCCGAGGATAACTTTTGGAATCATGAAGGTCGTTCATCACCTATGTTGCCGAGGGAGGGACATACAACGGATCGAGCACCACATTGTAACACAGGACGCGATTTTCAATACGCGCTACAACACAATAATCCTATATCATACTTCGTAATAATGTGTCTCGAACTGACTGTACATATATATATGTAATTCTATTTTTTGCAGTGCCGACAGCAAAAACAAGATCACCTATGTGCATTCTACGTTTGCCATCATATGCGGCAAATGATGAGTGCTAAGATGAAGGATCCCGAGGTTTGTCAATCTCACAATAATTATTTTCTAATTATAAATGTGTGTGTGTGTGTCTATATATATATGCTTACTACTTTACTCCTACTAGCGACACGGTTTGAACATAGATTTAGATGCACTCGTTATGAAAGAGGTCTCGGAGATTCGAGGGGCGCTCTGCGCCTTCATCAAGACGAAGATCGTTAACATCGACGGAGAGTTTCGACGGAGTAGTTGTAATTCAATTGTAAATCTAGCGACAATACTTTCACATAATATTTTGTAGTTAATTTTGAGTTTTAAATGATAACTTTGAGTTGTCAACAATTGATTCATCTGTGATGTATCTATTTTCTGCTTACTAATTTTCAGAGGGAGAGGGTATGACTAGCAATTCCTGAGGCTAGCCGAAAATAATAATAAAAAATAGATACAAAGAACTATTACTAGCCGACAATACTTTAACATAATCTTTTGTAATTGATTTTGAGTTTTAAATGGTACTATCACAGACGGTTTCAACAAAAAAACCATCTATGAAAGGCTACTATCACAGACGAATCTATTTACTAACCATCTGTGATATCCTATACTACGTATCACAGACGGTTCTTGGTTGAAACCGTCTGTGATAGTGGCCCTTCACAGACGGTTTCAACTAAGAGCCGTCTGTGATATACTACGTATCACAGACGGTTCTTGGTAGTGGCCCTTCACAGACGGTTTCAACTAAAAACCGTCTGTGTTGAGCCTTATCACAGATGGTTCAAAAACTCTCTGACCGTCTGTGATAACCAGACATAAATACACCTAATGATCTGGGTGTACAGTCATCAGACATAAATACACCTAATGATCTGGGTGTGCAGTTGACTGTGATACAATCTGAATAAGGCTTGCTTCATTTTTCTTCCCAACTAATGATCACTCTGATGTTCCATGGCTCTACTGTTTTCTCATGTTATCGTCTAATTAAAAGATTAGCTTTAAGCTAGCATGCATGACTTTTTACACCAGTAATTCCAGTTGAGAGACTGAATAATAAAGGTCAAGTTGGAACTACTCAATCATTTTGGAAGCGTTGAGAGACTTCCTTTCCAAAAAGATTTGAATACTAGGAGTATATTATAGTTTCTGACGCTTTGGACTCTCTCTCTCTCTCTCTCTACACGCAATGCTTTAAATGGGTGAATAGAGACTAGACAGACCCAACCCTCCAAGGCTCCAACCATCTCGTGTTTTGTCCCTTGGTGGGATCTTCATTGATAGCCTTGAGGTAACTTAGACGCACCTGTCCCTGGTCTGTCAGTGCAGCACATTGCACACACAATTTACCACAAGTAGCCCAGCTACACCGATACACTCCTCCCTGATTGGTTTCTGCAGTTACATGCACAGTGGCAAGTACTCAGGTAACTTCAGGCAGGGCAGGGGATGTCGTTGTTTTGTCGATCTAGGCAGGATATCATATGCAATTCTAGCTCAAGCAATAGTAGTACTGTGTATGTATGTAGGCATGTATGAGGGATGAGAGGAGGGAGAGGGGAGAGAGAGAGGCAGTGAACACTCACATCAAAGGCATCTTGAATCTTGATACAGCACATTAGCAAACAAATGGAATATTGCAGGAGCCAAGAGGGGTGGCTGTGAATGTGAGGGCATGACATTGGGCACCCTTGGATGGAATGTCTCAGTCCCCAGACGAGGAAATCTATCATCACCTCCACCTGCACTGCACAACATCATTACCCACCAAAAGGGACATGTGGATCCCTTCCTTCCAGCTCTGCACAAAATTTTGTACAAATCCTTATGTCCCCAGCATCAGCTTGTGTATACATGCATGTAGAGAAAACAAAACAATATATGTGTATATGCAGAGGAAGGCAACAGGAAACAAAAAGT
Organism: Hsuehochloa calcarea; assembly: GCA_036346395.1. Taxonomy (NCBI): domain Eukaryota; kingdom Viridiplantae; phylum Streptophyta; class Magnoliopsida; order Poales; family Poaceae; genus Hsuehochloa; species Hsuehochloa calcarea. Next base: position 28,614,392 of record CM070603.1, on the reverse strand, counting down.
GGAGGAGAAATCTTTTCCCTGTGGCATGGGGGAAAAGATCTGTGCATGTGTGAAAGGTAGGTGTGGGTCTAGACTGCTGCTGCTGCTACTACTTGTGAGTTCTCTTGTAGGCAGAACAGCAAAGGAATCTCTACTCGCTCCTGCTCCTGCCTCTGCAAGGCAGTAGCATCAAGAAAGAGAAAAGAGAGAAAAGGAGATGATTAGAGGTATTGGGAAAACTTCACATAAGCCAGCATGGACAGGGAAATGAGAGAGAGATGCCCAAAGGAAGGCAGCAAGCTAGCAGAAGCAGCTCAGTCTCATGCATCTCTTGCAGGAGCAACCACCACCAGTAGAATAAAAATATAGCAAAAGAAAAAAAAAACTTGTGACTCTCTTTACCTGTCCCTGCATCAAATGCTGTGATTTGACATGTTCCAAAATCTAACCCTCTCATGCAGCATCTCTCTCTGTCTCTCCCCCTTATACTCCCCGAAGTAGTCTCCTTGAACGCCTCCTAATATGTGTTTGTGGAAGAGAGATCGAGATAGAGATAGAGATAGAGGAAGAGGTTTAGGGAGGTGTTGTTGCTTGGGGTCAAGAAGTAGGGAGTAATTTTGAGTAGAGTTGAAGGGAAAGCTAAGCTAGGAAGGGAGCATACTCAAGAGCACAAGGGGACCAAAGGTGTGGTACTGTAATGTAATGCCAAAGGAGAGAGAAACAAATGATTAGCCCAAACAAGCCACGAGAATAGTTAACGCAAACAAATCCACAAAGGTATATCGCCCCACTCATATTGTTCGTTGTTGCCACCTATTTGTATAGCCTTTTTTATATTCTCTCCTCTCTTTCTCTCTCTTCATCTCCCCTAATCCTAAGTAGCCAACGGCTGAACTCGCTACGAGTGCAACTGTTCCATGTGGTTCCTGTCAGAGACTTGACATCTGATGTAATGCGACAGATGGAAAGGATCGGAGTTTCCGGTTTATTTAGCTTTTTTTTAAAAAAAAACGATCCAGTAAAACTAGTTGCTACTTGCTAGTGGTCAAAATGGCATCTCTCTCACGTTAATTTACCGTAGAAAGTCACATATTCCGCTTTCGGACCATAGCATATTTATTCTAGACAGCGGTAGTGTCGTGTTCTAGTCCATGGTAGAACAGCATGCTAACGTGGTAAGTGATCTGCACACGTTTCTGCTGTTTTTGAGAGTGCGGTAGGCCACATGTCGTGATCCGGGACCGCGGTATGTCGCCTGCTACGGTTTAAGAACGGGATACGTGATTTTTCACAGCAAATTAGCACGATAGAAGAGTCATTTTTGTTATTTCAAATATGACAGGGCTATTTTTACTGTTGTAAATAAAAAACGCAGTCATTTTAGAAAAGAAAAAAACTTGGATGGTTGTTTGTAAAGCACGGGGTTCTTAACTCTCTTGCAAGCACTTGAACTCTTCAAGCCAATGGTAACACCATGGCCTCTTCCATGGATAGCCTTGTTTATTCAGTACTCTCTCTCTCTCTCTCTCTCTCTCTCTCTGTTAGACAGATGCAGTGAAACCTACCACACTCCAGTTCAATCCCATCAGTTTGCTCCCAACAACTCTTGCCCAATTTCCAACAACGGAGAGCATGTGAATGAGGCAGAGATCAAACACACATCTTCCGAATCTTCTCCAGGGCTTCAAAGTCAAGGTCCAAGTATGCCCCAATGTGTTCATCAGGGAGTCACAGGTGAGAAATAGAGCAGCTCCTTGCAAAGTATGATGGTGATACACACACATGCATGACATGAAAGGAAAAGGAGAGGTGAAAGGGGGCTTGGAAGAGTCAAGAATGGAGAAGGCCTCTTGCATGGCATGAAGGGAGATTCTACTTTAGAAGGAGGGCAACATCCTCAAGTGCTCCAAAAGCGAGCCTTTGCTTTGTGTCTTCTGTATTGCCTACGACTACGAGCATCCATGCACTCAAGAGTATGGTTAGTTATCTTATGTAGCTAGGTACAATTGTTAGGACAAGTTTCATTTACATCTTTAGGCATGGTAAAAAAAAACTTGCAGATTTTGACACCCAATGGGTTCTCTATATAGTATAGAATAATTTAAAAGACATGGGGAAATGATAATATAATAAATGAAATGAAACGACAGGATGTAGTGGCGGAGATATATAACTGAAGTGCAGGGGCGGAGCTTAACGAGGAAGCACTTAGTTTTACCTCATAAGTGCTAAGTAAATGCTAAATTAGCCCTTCTCTCAAAGCTTAGCAAGGAAATCTCATTAAGCTTGGCCCTCTCTGCATCTCTCCAAGCTGCCTATACAAATTGATGTGATCACAGTCACTCAAGAGTTGGACTAATTAACAACCTGCAAACTTCACTTCAGGGGCAAGAAACTAATAATAAGCCAGCACCCAACTAAAATATTATCTGCTAATAAATAGCTAAGAACTCACAAGAAGATAATACCAGAAGAGAAGTAAAAAAATAAAGATATCTTCAAAACTTAATTGAATGCCAACTCATGTGCTAATATGTTTTTATCCAACTTGTATTCCCACAAAGAAGTTCAAAATTAGTTCTATGACAACTTTTGGGCTGAAGATTATTTCTTTATTTATTTAGAGACACAACCAATCAAGTACAGTACTTGCTTTGAAGTGCACAACAATTGAAACGTCACGTGATCAAGCTATCATCAACAGTTCGAATATCCACTAACTTTGAATATGAATCACAAAAGATGGCTAAGAAAAGGGATGCTCTGTTGTTATTTTTGGAGTATCGGGTCCTCCACGGTCCACGCTCACCTGATGAACGTAATGGGGGCTCAAACATACATTGTTCTTTTGCATAAAATATTGGTGATCTATGACACAACCTATCTTTTCCTTCAGTTTTGGTAGATATGTCAAAGGCATCCAAAGCCTAGAGCGTAACCCTGAAGTTTTCTCTCTCATAAAATAGCATTATTTCAATGTAAAACAGAAAAAAAAAAGTATACATGAATGTATTTTAAAAAATAACAAATATATCGTGCTCAAAATTCATGATTCATGGGAGGTGGCGGTAGCCCAGGTGACGGTCGTACGGAGCTTAGAAGACGACCTGCTGCGAAGCTCACGTCACCTACCGCACTCCCAATTCACTTGTCGTACTCCCAGTTCGCGGCAGGTCACTGCCGAGCTTCCTGCGGTCACTATGTGGCCTATCTGCATGCCTAGGGTACAGTAGGTCACCTCCTGTGAATTTTGGGCAAAACACGGATGCTATTTTTTTTAAAAAAAAATTAGGAGTTATTTTTGTTATTTCACTTTAGAACAATGCCATTTTACCCGAAAAAAAAATTCTCCAGCCTAAAATTCATTTTCCCTTTTTTTAGGAAACAAACTTCATATTGTTCTTGGAAATTATATACATGGATAGGGACGCGATGCATCTATAATACCTTCAATTGATATCCGAATGTATTGAAATCACCCGGAAAAACACTAGATAACGAGTTTACGCACCAACCGGCGCAATCGAAAGCACACTCTACAAGACCAGACTTGACTTTGCCAATATATATAAGTCGACACCCGGTCAGCCAAAGAACTTTAATCTAATCTTTTTTTAAATTAGGCCATGAAAATCTCAACCGAGAAAATCTCTTTCTCTTCAAACTAGGATGGATTTCACTAATGCGTCCAATAGCAAATGTAACTTTCTCTTCATGCTAAATACCAAAAAAAAAAAATTACTGTAACCATATGCCAGAGAGCCAGAGTCGCCTGGCAGAATAACACATCACTACGGATAACTCAGTCCATGCATCTAAGGCACAGACACAAAAAAAAAAACACTCCTGTAAAGTATAAACACACAAGGAACACTCCTATGAGGCATGGACACGCAGCGGGGCACACAGACGCAAGGCGGCTCCGCTCCCGAGACTCATGGACTCGCTGACTCCATGCCCTGGGAGCACGGAATAGGTGGTATTGAGCCTCGGATGTACGGATGCGGTGACAAGTTGTTGTGCTGACCACTCTGACCCTCTTGAGTATGAATAAAGTGCTTTTTTTTTATTTAGAGCAGAAAAAAAAAACTATATCTACTACTACGCGAGCGATACATCTATATTGAAAAACTCCACATTCGCTGCTCGAGAGAAATGGAGGAAAGTAAGGAACAGAAGCTGCCCAGGGACCTAACTGCAGGGGGGGGGTCCTAGGTGTCCATCCATCTGAATATTCAGTAGGGCATTAATATAAAAATTCTCCCAAATGGAGGCCATGTCAAATCCTTTAAAATTTTATATCACATTCAACTAGCCCACGCTCTTTCGGTACAACGTGTGGCCAGGTAGAGGGGACAGCCGATTGATCGTTGTCTCCTGCCATTGTAATTATTAACTTACCCTCGACTACAGCAGGGCAAGGATCTTCTGCAGGAGTGGTTGTTAGTGTGGACATGTTTTCGACCATTGGACAAAAATCATGTTCTAAGATGGGTTAGATCAGAAGAAGAAGAAAACTTCCTACTATTTTTCATGGTGGTTAATGGTTTAGTGTCTTATTGTTAGATCTAGTGACGTTTTTGAGGATTCAGTAACTACAACATATAAGACCTCGACAAATTCAAATCCAAATAAATCGTAGGTCTGGTATATACATAAATTAGCCATGTGCTCGTGCATTGCAACAAAAACTCTTATTTATATCGATTTTTTAGTATACAATGCATACTAATTGTGTCCAAAGTATACTATTCACTCGAATATGCAAAAATTAAATTTTCAAGTCATTTCCTCGAAAAAGAGGAGAGGGAGGAAGGGCGGCGCGAAAGTGGGAGGCGGGTGGCCGGGTGGGAAGCGTGAGAGTGGGACGAGCGGGCGGGTGGGCGGCGCGAGAGTGGGAGGCGGGTGGCGCAGGTAGGGAGTGCGAGAGAGAGGAGATGGAGGGAGGGCGGTGTGAGAACAGGAGTCATGAGAGAGGGGGGGGGGGCAGCGTAGGCGCCAAAGTTGTTGCTGCGAGAAGTGATCTGGGCTCTTGGTCTTCTAGCTCGCCGATCCAACGGATGCGGGAGTACGGATAACCGTCAACTCTAATTTTTAAGTAATAAAGATCGAGATGTATAGAAACTATATGTATTTTAGCCTCACAGATAAAAGCACCTGTCAAACATGCCAGTTGCAGTGGCTGAAAAAAGCCTGCCATGCCACGTCCCTAAAAGATTGTAACAAAGGCTTGTTATATTCATAGAAAATGCATACTACTAAAGGCATGTTTAGAAATGAAAAGGAAATTGCTAGCAAAAAAGCGTGATCTATGCATCAGTAACAAACATTTGTGGGTAGAGAGCATTATATAATCTCCACCTACCCACCTTCTCTTATCAAGAAATTAAGGCTTGTTGTTTAGTATAAGCCTACCTGCTTCCAAAATGCAATGTAGGCGTCGTGACTAGTGGGCCCAACCCCCTGTTGTGGGACAGGACAGGAACTGGGAATGAGTGGCTCAAGCATTCAGAATTGTCCTGGTCCTAAAAACTAGTGCTATGATCTAGAATTTGTTCTGTTCCTCTCACCTTTGGGCAAAAAGGATTTTCTCATTTCAGAAAGAAAAATGCTAAGCAAGTAAACCCAATCACAAGATGGCAAATGAATTTACGTAACATTGTACATCAAATAGACAGATTAATCCTTGATTATCAGCCAAGCTCAGCTTCTAGAATTTCTCCAGGAACCCTTCACAAGAAATGAAATTGATCAAATTGTCAGATTTCTCCCTCCGGATAGATCCCCTGGCCCAGATGGATTCAACAATCAATTCTTTGAGAAATGTAGGCACATCATAAAGTGAGATTTTTATAGGCTTTGTAACCAGTTTTTTTAGGGGACATCTTCCATGGTTTCTATAAACAGTCGCATGTAACTTTGGTTCCTAAAAAGAGTGCTCGAGAGGTTTTGCTAAACTCTTCACTGAAGCTCATTACAAAGTTACTTGCTAGTAGGCTTCAGTCAATAATAACTCAGTTCATATAAACCAGTGGTTTTATCAAGACTAGAACTGTCTAAGATTGTTTCGCCTGGGCAGCTGAGTATATTCACGCTTGTAGAAGGTCAGGAAACTCATGCTTGGTTCTAAAATTGGACTTTGAGAAGGTTTTTGATACTGTTGAGCATCAAGCGATTTTGAATATCATGCGAGCAAAAAATTTGGTACAAAATGGTTGTCTGGGACAAAACAAATCCTTAATTCAGGCACCTTTTCGGTCCTCCTGGTTAAGGATATAAGGGTATTAGTGGTATTTCCTATTGTATTAGGGTTTAGAGTTGTGTCCTTTTGTATCTTATATATATTGCTCATTGGGACTCTTCAATACATACAATATATTCATAACATGGTATCAGAGCAAAGGTTAGGGTTAGGGTTCGTTACCTCCGCCGCTGCCACCTTCTAGCCCCCGCTCGTCCTCCGCCACCGTCGCCTCCGGGGGGAGCTATCTCCACTCCCAGGGGTGGCCTGCTCGACGTCGCCTCGCTACGGGTCTTGCATGGCCGATGCTACGGCCTACCTCAACTCGCTCTGCCCCAACAGCCGCGACACCTGGTCGCCTCGTCGCCGCGGTCTTCGTCGCGTTTCCGCCCGAGCTTGCCATCGCCTCGAGCTCATCTGCGATGCGGCCTATGCACGGGTGCTGCTGTTGGTGGAGATTGAATCGGCTGCTAGTTTTGCTAGTATCTACTAGCTATCCTTTGTGTCATTTTTCTTCCGTTGCGTCCATCCAAGTCCGTACCACTTTATCTTTTAGTTCGTTTAAGTCATGCGAGCCCACAAATTTATTGTCAGTCAAAAGGAATTCTTTTTGCATGACAGCAACCGCCGCTCTTTTCTTCGAGTTGCTGCAGATCGTCATTATGATGCCGCCGCTATCTCTTAGCCGTCGACCCGAGCTTTTAAGGCCGTCGCGCTTCTTGTGCATTGCGCTTCTTGTGCACTGTGTCGCCGTCGTCTTGGGTTTCGATTTGCGCCGCCATGCTTTCACCTATTCCTATTCAGCTTGATTTGACAACTCTCTTTATTCATGTTGGTTTCATTATCTTCTTCGTCGTGTTGTCGCGGTCGACTTTTTCAGCCCTTGTACCTTGTGCTTTATGGGCTGTTGCACGACCCCGGATGAAAGGAGATTTTTTGATATTCGATATATTTTTCAAGAGTTGCATGCTACGACAACATTATCAAGACTCGGACTTCGGATTTTTCATATTTGAGTGTCAACCTTTCCAAATGCAATGATATTGTATACGCATTGCATTTGAGGTGGTGTTAGAATAGGAACTCTTTTGTATTTTTTTATCTATCTTTTGTATTGCCCAACTCCACTTCACATGTTCTATCTCCCCGTGCTCATCTGTTCTCCCTCCCATCACTTCATTCCTTCATTCCCTTTCCCTGAAATACATCAATCAAATGTCAAAAATCAAGCTATGCCTGTATGATTTTTGGATTCCCCGTCCCTCAGTCTACATAAACATCCACTAAATTTTGACATCTACTCGTGATTGCGAAATGACCTCAAAATCTATTTGATTTTTCTTGAGATACTGATTTTTTTCAGTATTTTCTTCTACTGGTAACCTATTTGTTTCTTTTATAAATCTCATTTGCTGCACACCTTGGGATGAAATGTTCCGTCCGAGCGTCCGATTCGTCCAAGCGCTAGTTCTTAATAATAATAATAATAATAATAATTGTTGCAATAGGCCAGATCGTGCAAAAGGCCCAGAGGTCTAAGCATTCACATAATTTGGGCCGGCTCATTGGTTGAAATGAGCCAGGACAGGATTGGGTTTCCCGCTTTGTGGACTGGGCTGGGACCGGTTTTATAACAATTTAATGGGTATGGATTGGGCTGGGCTGTATGCTTGAGTATTTGAGCTAGGGTCGAGCCTTGGCCCATTACCAGGCCTGGTGAGATAGAAACTACATGAAAATCTTCAAAATAATACTATACCATAGTCCGGCTAAAAACTAAAAAATTATGGGCCACGAAGTAACACTGGAATTTGGCATTGCATGAACATATAAATATTTTGGGATGGAAAAGAAAAATGAAGTTAATCATGAAGAAGCATCAAATTTATCCAATTTGATAAAATCATCAACTCAACAGCTAGGGAAAAAATAGAACATCTATACAGGGCCAATCACCATGAAATAATCATGGCAACTAATTGTAAATCTGCACACTTATTGGCCTAGCTCAACCCAATCAACTACCTAACTGGGCACACTATTCCCGCTGGCACCAACCACTGGAATCATGGGCCATAATCTACATTATTGTTGATGTACTACATAGGATTAGGCCGCCATCGTCAATTCTTTTCTTCTGCCTCCATCGCTCAAGGAGATCTTCGCTCCTCTGCAAATGCAGATAGTCATCGATATGAAATGACGAGCTTGGAGTGTTACAGCTGCTTTGGAAAATCCCAACCTCGTCGAACCGGTTTAGTAGTTTATCTTTAGAGACGGCCGAGATATCATGATCTCCAGGGCTCCAACTCCCACGGCTGCTCATGGTGTGATTGCTGGTGCTGCATGCAGTACTTGCTCCCTGAAATGATAATTCATCAGGCGCTTATGATCTGAATCTGATCTAAAATGCATAACTACACATTTTGTGCGGTATACTAAAGATATACAAATAAGCATAACTAGAGCAACATAGCATCTGTTTAACTACATTTGCAGAAAATAAATCAGGCCATTGTTACCTGTGTCTTGGTTTTGCATGGGGAGGTTCGAAGGTCATTGCTAGTTTCCCATTGCAGCCAGGGAAGGACAACACCATCTGACTCGACAGGTGAAGCCACTTTTGGAAGGGCTATTGGAGTTTCTATCATACCATGAAGTAAGACATCTCTTCTGGTTGAACTTGTATCACTTCTTTCACCATCAAAAGAAGAAAAATCGGTATCTTCAACATTTGACAGGAAATCTTCCAAGTATTGCTCAGCCTCTTCAGTAAGACATTTTGACATCCTAGCTCTATCATTGCTCCTCTGAAATATATATACATGAAAGAATGAATTTGTAAATTCTCAATAATGACAGGAAGTATTTGATAGACAACCAAGCAAACCTACTCTTCTATGGCATGGCTGCCTTTCTGGATTCACATTCTTCTTAGTAGTAGGCAGCAATTCTCTAACTATTTTTGTGAGTTCATGCCCGCGTTGTTCTTCAGCGGCCAATTGATCTAATAATTCCTGCTTCCGCTTCTCTGACTGAAATACAAATTTAAAAAATGAATAATGCATATTAAATAAAAAATCAGGTTCAATACACAACAAGAAAAACAGCCCTTTGCCATCAAATGGTACCTCTTCCAATTTGCTAGTGTAGCTCCTGCGGAGCTCAGTAATAACTTGGGTTGGTTGCGCATCAGTGCTTGTTGCTTTTTCTGAAGGTTCAGATTTTGTCACAGCCTGGACAATGTACAATTGAAGACAAGATGACCAGAATTACTGGACCATATAATTCATAATAATATCTTCTGCCCATCACCACAAGATGCAGATGAGCTGATGATCAAAGGCATCAAGCTCTCCAGTGTCAACAAAACATTATATATGATGCTGATTCAATAATAAACCTTTTTGGATCCTAGTTCTAGAACAGACGACGAGATTAGTCAAAAAGTACATCTTAAAGAAATGCTTTTGGGGAATCAATGAATCATGATGTCATCAATTACCACTCAATCTGACTGTACATGTACTAAGAAACACCGAACCAGTGTTGTTGTAGGATATAGACTTTAGGAATCAGGATCATACTGGTCTGTATATATCAAGCATAAGCCATTTTGTTCAAAACCACGCACCGCAGATGTACTGATGATTTTGACAGATCAGCAGAAAACAAAAGACATAGGCCCTGTTTGTTTAGGCTTTTTGCCTGGCTTATAAGCCAAAAAGCCTAAGCCTAAACAAAGGGGTGACTTTTTTATCTAGCTTATAAAAAGTTTAAGCCATTTTAAGCCTAAAAGCCATAAGCTAAGGAAGAGGTGCTTTTTTTGGCTTTTGCGGAATAGAATAACTGATTGCCAGTAAAGTTCGCTAAAATTACCCTCAAAATGCCATTCGGTATATAAACATGAATCCATCTTTTTTTCACCCCTTCCCAACACCCCCTCCTCTCCCGATCATTTCCCCTCCCCTCTCCCGTCGCCCCTTCCCAACACCCCCTCCTCTCCCGAACCTTTCCCCTCCCCTCTCCCGTCGCCTCCCGTTCTCCTGCCCCCACCGTTCCTCTGCCGCCTCCCCCGTTCCTCTGCCGCCTCCCCCACCGACGACGCCACCTCCCCTCTGCCGCCTCCACTGCTCTCTGCCGCCTCCCTGCCTCTCTGCCGCCCCACCGACGACGCCACCTCCCCTCTGCCGCCTCTCATCTTCTCCACCACCGGCGCCGCCTCCCCTCTCTCGCCCCCACCGCCGCCGCCTCCTCTCTCCTCCACTCGACGGCGCCGCCAGATCTCCTCCCCACCGATGAAGCATCTATTCCTCTCGCCGCCTTTCCACCACGGCCGCCTCCTCCTCTAACGCGCCTCCCCACCGACGCCGCCTCTCCCACCGACGCCGCCTCCCCCACAGACGGCGCCGCCTCCCCCACCGTCAAGTTTCAAGGTAGAAAAAATTGATCTATGAATGTGCTGGTTTCATTAATTTGAGAATCAAGCATGGAAAACAAGTTGTCAGCATATTAGTTTATATTTTTAGGCTTCAACATTTTAAGTAGGTGTAGGTGTGGTAGTAGAAAATGGATGCCAAGCTGTAGAAAAATTTCATTTGTTTGGTGAGTGGGGCAGTGGGCCAAACCGATCTTTGTTTACCCAGGCAGATTTGCTAGTCAGAGATTTAGCAGAATCCATATGCAGACACGATGATAATAACCCAGAGATTAGACGAATTATGTTTGTGAAGGTTAGGTAGACAGGCACAATATGCAGCAAAACGAAATAACTGAGGTGGTGGTGCCATTGTATTCACTGTCTGGCAGCCCTATGCTTTTGCTCGCTATCATTTAGCTTCAGATTTGCTAAAGGATATCTTGTAACTAGGTACATAGGGGCTTATTGTTCACCTTTTTCATATGTTTTCATATGTAACTAGGAACTAGGTCATTCCCTGTAATAGAATGCATACAACCTATCCATTCCACTAAACAAATTTTAAGCCAAAGCTGCTGCTATTTTTTTACCTAGTTAGCTAACTGTGAACTTTGTATTTAACTGTAGGAATTCCTAGTAGAACTTTATGAGTTAACCACCTATTTTCTCCAGGGATCTTTCAGGTGAAGGCATATTCGAAATCATTTCTGACGTGTTGCAAAGTCAAGATAGAATAATTGTTTCAGCCGAACTCTGAAATCTGAAATCTGAAATCTGAAATCTGATGGAAAATCTGATTGTGAAATCTGAAATCTGAAATATGATGGAAAATCTGATTGTGATATCTGAAATCTGATGTGAAATCTGAAATCTGTGTGTGAAATATGCTGATTGCTGAATTTGAAATGAGTATTGTTAAACCTGTGTATGCAAGCTTTGAATTCTTACTGGAGTTGTATGAGAAATTTGGGAGGAGGATGAGGAGTAGGTGTAGGTGTTCCCTGTTCTTTTATTGTGACTTGTGAGGCCAGACCACTATCTTTGTCATATCATTATGTTTGCATTCTTATTGTTATACAAGTTTCTGCCTTGTTCTAGGTTTAGTTTTGTATATCATTATATTATGCCCTTACAAATTATAAATCATCATGTAAATTGTATAGATGGAACTAGTTGCAATCAGCAAGACAAATTGGGATACATTTGGCAACAGGGCATTTTGTCAGATCTGTGTTGAGGAAGTTGGAGATGGCAATAGACCATTAGGATGTTTGAATACCACGGGTTACAAGAACCTCCAGAAGAAGTTCTATGAAAGGACAGGGAAAAAGCACGATAAAAAACAACTAAAAAATAAGTGGGAAGCATTAAAGAAAGAATACAACTTGTGGAATGATTTGAAACAAAAAGCAACTGGGCTAGGTTGGGATTATCAAAAAGGAACTATATCAGCATCTGACGCTTGGTGGAAGGAGCACAAGGTATTAATTGTAGAAGCATCTATTCATTAATGTGTATGATTTCATATTATAATTTATGCTAACTTCAGTCATTGTTTAAAATTTTCAGCAATATCCTAAACATTTTCGTGATGGACCACCCGAGAACACGGATGATATGGATCGTATGTTTGACAAGGCTCATGTCACAGTAACACTTGACCATCCGGGTGAGCCTACTCAGAAGACCAAACCGTTGTGGACATTGATTGTTCGGAGGATGGCGAGGAAGACGCCGCCACCGATCTTGAGAATAATGAGGCCGCTCGCTTGAAACCCAAGCTTGTCTGCGAGCGTAGGGCTAATAATATTAATCGTAGCCCAAAGAAGAACAAGAACAATCCCATAGCTAGGGATTTCAAGCGCATGGTGGATATTATGGCAAAAGGCCCTGTCGAGTGGTCCATCTATAGCGGATGTTATGGATATAGCTATTCAGCAGGGTAGTAGAAGGAAGTGATGAACACTTCATTGCGACAAGGCTCTTTACTAAACTAGAAAATCGGGAAGTGTTTGTCACTATGAAATCCAACGAAGTAAAGATGAACTGGCTCAGGAGGATGTTTGATATCAAGATGAAGAAAGATTAGAGATTTTTTAGTAGTTCTTTTTCATTTTGAAAACTACTTGGTGATGATTATGTAATTGTTGAAACTATTAATATTGTACTCATATTATTGTTACCTTGCATTGTGTTCTACATTAGTTTATATTATGTTCTATGTTACTGATCATTGTTATTATTTGTAGATGAGCTCATCAAGTGATATTGATGGTTCAACCAGTGATAGTGACACTGATAGCGGTTTGATAGAGGATGACATCGAAATAACAAAAAAGAGGAAGTTACCATTTCAGGATTTTGTTACAACAGCTGGTTATGTAGGTATGTACTACTACGACACTTACCTAAACAAAAGAGAGGCGACAACCACTCTCGACCGGTTATGAATGGGTTGTAGAGCAACTAGGCGATGAGAGAGATTGTTACTCGATGTTCCGAATGAGTAGGCCTGTTTTTGATAGTTTGCATGAAACATTGGTTGGAAATTATGGCTTGAAATCAACTAGGACTATAACCTCCATAGAATCTTTGGCTATATTTTTGTGGACAGTTGGGGGCCCTCAGTCAGTTAGTCAAGTTCAAAACCGCTTCAAAAGGTCCACGAAACAATCAATAGAAAATTTGGTGAAGTCTTGCGGTGTGTCTATCTTTTATCCAAGATAATATTAGACCAATGGATCCGAGTTCACAACAGTGCATCCAAGACTTCAAGATAATCGCTTCATCATTTTAACAATTGCATAGGTGCAATTGATGGCACACATGTACCGGTTGTTGTTCCAGCGGATGAGCAGGTTGCTCACACTGGTCGACATGGATATACGTCTCAAAATGTGATGGCAGTGTGTGACTTCGACATGAGGTTTACCTTTGTTGTTCTTGGATGGCGGGTTCAAAGACATGACACAAGGATTTTCAATAACACTTTGGACAAGTACTCAAACCGGTTTCCACATCCTCCTGAAGGTACTATGCTTCTTTAATAATATAATTAAATATTATGATAGCCTCTCTATTTTTTAATGTCAATATTTGTGTGTTACATGTATGTAGGAAAATATTACCTTGTTGATGCGGGTTATCCCAATCGAAATGGCTATCTAGCTCCTTACAAAGGACACAAGTATCATCTACCAGAATTTCGCCATGGTCGACAACCAAGTGGAAAATATGAGGTCTTCAATCACGCTCACTCGTCCATTCGCAATGTGATTGAGCGGTCCTTTGGCGTGTTGAAGATGAAATGGAGAATCTTGTTGGCTTTGCCAAGTTACAAAATGAAGATTCAAACAAAAATAATAATTGCATGTATAGCACTACATAACTTTATCCGAGATAGTGCTTTACGTGATGAGCTTTTCGAGAGATGTGATCTTGATGAAGATTATGACCCAAGCGATGCGCAAACTGGTTCATTTGGAGGGCACGGTGTCAATGGATCAGCAATCGATGATAGAGATATGGGTGTATTTCGCGACAGCATTGCTACTTCTTTAATGGCCTCACGAGAATAAAAAGAGTACATTATTATGATATGATCGAATATTATTTAGTTTGGCTGGCTATGTATTTCTATATTAATTTCTTTCATTACGCAATATCTATAATTAATATATGCGCGAACAAGCAAAACTCTTTTTGTTTCATATGTACACTAGCACGTATCGTCATAGTTACAAATCCCATGCAAAAATAAGTTTAAATTCATCCTTAAAAACATCCTTCAAACCTCAAGGGCAATTGGACTTTTATCCTTCACACACAACTCAATAAGCCAACATCCTTTAAAAAGCCAGATTACCAAACACCAAAGCTTGGCTTAAAAGCTGGCAGGCTTATAAGCCGATTAAGCCAAAAAGCTGGCTTTAAGCTATAAGCCAAAAAGCCTAAGCCTAAACAAACAGGGCCAACTATATGTTGTTAGGATCGGGGACCAGCATCATTAGCTTAGACCTCTTTGCTCCAAATATATGTTGAGGGATCAAGATGGTGTAACTATGAAGCAACAATGTACGTTAATATTGTTAGGAATAGCAACTTGTATTATCAGGGGGGCAATGGGCCAGTATATATACACAAGTACAGGTTACAGATAAGGAAACCAAATAATATCTAGAGTCCTACTCTAACACATATATATCTCTAACATATATATCTCTAACACCCCCCCTCAAACTCATGGTGGATCAACAACACTGAGTTTGGAAAGGTAGAAGCCGTGCTGTGCTCGAGTCTAGGCCTTCGTGAAGAAATCCGCTATCTAAAGCTCTGAAGGCACATACTGAAGAGCAATCACCTGATCATGCACACAAGACCTCATGAAGGAAGCATCAACACCAATATGCTTGGTGAGCTTATGCTTCACAGGATCACGGGCAATATTGATAGCACTGACCGTTCGACAAGAGAGAGTCGATGTAGTGACCAGGATTCAAAACCCGACGTGCAGTAGCTATTCACGGTTTTTCCCAATCAATTCGTTAAATTTTGCTTAAAAATCAATCGAAATTGAAAATTCGAAATTTGAATTTGCAAACTCCGGAAAAACCGGCCCGGATTTCAAATCCATTTCACCCCAGAAACCGGTTCTGCGTGAGATTTCAATCCATGGTAGTGACTGAAACACCAAAATTCTCAAGTAACCACCGTAGCCAAGTAATCTCTGTTGTCAAGAGAGACATAGCTCGCAACTCAGCCTCTGCACTCGAACGGGACACTGCAGTCTGTTTCTTCGTCTTCCAAGCAATGAGAGAACCACCAAGAAAAACACAGTAAGCATAGATAGACCGGCGATCAGAGGGATCGCTGGCCCAAGTAGCATCCGAATAAGCTCAAGTCAGAACGAATGGAGCGTGGAAAGAAGAGACGGCGAGAGATAGTCCCACGAAGGTATCGCAGAACTCGAAGAAGGTGGCTATAGTGGACCTGAGTGGGAGTGGAAACGAACAGACTCAGAACATGAACTGGATAAGTGATATCCGGACGAGTAACAGCAAGGTAGACAAGACTCCCAACAAGATGATGATAGCGAGTCGGATCAGAAAGAGGCTCACCATCAAAAGGCCGGAGATGAACGTTGAGCTCCATGGGAGTCTCAACAGTACGCTGATCAGTGAGAAAAGCGCGATCAAGATCCTGAATATACTTCTCTTGGGATATAAAGAAACCATCTGGAGTGCAAGTAACCTCAATCCCAAGGAAGTAACGAAGAGGACCAAGATCCGACATAAGGAACTGCTCACTCAGACGAGCCTTGACAAAGGCAATGTACTCAGAATCATCTCCGGTGATGATCATATCATCAACATATAGAAGAAGAAGAGTCCGACCACGAGACGAAGTGTGGAAAAAAAAAAAGCAGGATCATTATCACTAGCTGAGAAGCCAGCAGCAGTGACCACAGAGGAGAAACGCTCAAACCAAACACGAGGAGCTTGTTTAAGGCCATAGAGAGCGGCGAAAACGGCGGACCATACCCTCGAGAGCAGAATACCCGGTGGCGGATGCATATAGACCTCACGCAACTCGCCATTAAGAAAGGCATTCTTTACATCAAGCTGAGAAACGGACCAATGGCGAACAGACGCCACCGAAAGAAGAGTGCGGACAGTGGTCATGTGGGCTACAGGAGCAAAAATCTTGTCGTAGTCACGACCATGCTCCTGCTGGAAGCCACGAGCAACAAGACGCGCCTTATAGCGCTCAAGAGAGCCATCAAAACGAGTCTTAATCTTATAGACCCACTTACACGTGATGGGACGAGAGTGAGAAAAGGAACAAGATCCCAAGTACCAATGCGCCGAGAGCAACAATCTCCTCGGCCATAGCATGCGGCACTCGGGATGAGTAACAAAGATCCCGTGAGGAGACGGGCTCAAGGGTAGTTGCACCAAGAAGACCAAAGCAGGCGGGGAGGCCGAATCGGCCGACGATCGCGGAGGCCGTAGCGAGGAGATGATGGCCCATCGAGGAAGATGGAGCATCGGAGAAGATGAAACATCAGGGGAAGATGGTTCATCTGGAAGAGCCTCAATACGAGGTCGACGAGTGTAAAAGAGAGTGGAATGAGCCTGAGGAGCCACAGGCGACGAAGCAGGAGGCGACAACGGCGAAGAGGCCTCGAAGATATATGTGGAGACTCGGTGGGGACGGATGGACGAGGGCAAGACAAAGATGGGTGTATCCGAAAGGTCAAAAAGACAGGACTCCACAGAGGAAACCGAAGGAGGGGCGGGGCGTGGGTAGAAGGGACGAGACTCGTTAAAAGTCACATCCCGAGAAATCCGCATCCGTCGACCAACAGGATCCTAGCACCGATAGCCCTTGTGCTCGGCACTGTATCCCATAAAAACACACTCAACGATGGCGGTCGGTTTTGTGCGCGCTCGAGGTGCAAGGAGAACGAGCAAACGCAGCGCAAAGCAGACGAAGGGCGAGTAGTTGGAGAAAGATCACATAGACGCTTAACCGGATCTCTTTGAAGAGCGTAAGATGGTGGATGTTGACGAGATAGGTGGCAGTGGAAACAGCCTCAGGCCAAAAGTGAGGTGGAACAGAGGCGGCAATCATCAGTGTACGAACCGTCTCAAGGAGGTGACGATGCTTGCGCTCAGCGACACCATTCTGAGCATGAACACCAGAACAAGAGCGGCGAAGAGAGCGCCGCTCAAAGAAGAAAGCGCAGTAGAGAGAGAGGTACTCGCCAGTAGAGTCAGCACGAAAGACTCGAATAGGAGTGGAGAATTGTGTGCGAACCATAGTAGCAAATTGTTTATAGATAGACAAAGCCTCACTACGGGAAGACATAAAGTATATCCAAGTGTGACGAGAGAAGTCATCTATAAAAATGATATAATATCGATGGCCCCCTTTCGAAAGGAAGGAGCCGGACCCCAAACATCTGAATGAATAAGATCAAATGGTCGCTGAGACACAAGACTCACTATGAGAATAGGGAAGCTGAATCTGTTTCCCTTACAGCCCTGACAATCTAAAGATACGTCTTCTGAGACAGACCCCAGAAGACCACGACAGACTAAAGATGACAGACGAGATCCACACAGATGACCAAGTCGGTGGTGCCACTGTTGGAAAGAGCTGGTAGACGAAATGGCGGAAGCGGAGAGACTGGTGTGAGTCAAGCTCCCAGACACGCTGTGAGTCAAGGCGCCGAGGACCAGAACCAACCAGAGCCCCCGTGTGGCGGTCCTGAACACAACAGAGTCAGAGTCAAGAATGACCCGACAACCAAGGTCAGTAATATGTCCAGCAGAAAGAAGCTGCATGATTAGGCAAGGAACATGAGCAACAGAAGGAACATGAAAAGATGAGTTGCTAAGAGGTCCTCGACCAGAGACAGAAAGAGAGGTACCATCAGCAATAAGCACACTGACAGGGGAATCAAGAAGTGTAACAAAAGACAGAGTGGAAGAATCGGAAGTCATGTGAAAAGATGCTCCGGAATCAAGGATCCACGGGGAGGTACCTGACTGTGTAGGAGGTGGTTTCTCAGTGCCGAAGAGTCAGTCGCAGAACCTGCAGAACCTGTCGAGGAAGAAACAGGCGGCAAGCGGCGTCGAAGTCCGCTATCTCTCGCTCGATGAGAGAAAACGCGGAAGTAGTCTATGCAGACGTCGATGTAGAAGTACCGATGCCAGTGATAGGAGAAGAACGGCGTGAAAGATGCCGCTGCTTCTTGTAGCACTGGGACTCAATGTGGCCGACCTTGTCGCAGTAGGAGCAGCGAGGACGGCCACCGCCAGATGGAGGGCGGCCACCACCACCTGTGGCAGCCGCTGGAGGAGGCAGTGTACTGAAGCGTGAAGCAGTCGGTGTAGCAGGTAGACGGGCGGCGAGCACGGAGGGGAGTGGCATCAGACCAGCACCACTCAGACAAGTCTCCTCTGCACGTATCTCGGTAAGGGCCTCCAAAAGAGTGACACGAGGGTGGCGTGCAAGAAGCCGGGCACGCCTCGCCGAACTTCGGGACGGCGCGAGTAAGGAACTCGTGAGACACGCTGAAACTCAGATCCGCACGCATGGTCGAGTAGCACGAATAGGGCGGCGGCCCGGCGAAGGCGAAGAGAGTCCAATTGACGCCGCACGGCAGAACTCGAGCATAGAAGGCGTCAACGATGGCGCGCCACCTGTCAAGAGAGTGCTCTGGACGAACCACCGATGTGCAGAGGCATCTCCGAGCGTTCAGAAGGCCGACGAAGGTGAGTCCACATATGGACACCAAGAAAATCCCACAACCTCGTAAGAGGCGAGGTGGACATCGGCGATGAAGACAAGCAGCGACCGAAGCGTCGTCGTCGCACCACCGAGTGTAAGCGATCAAGCAATCCATGTAGAAATCCAAAGCCTCTTGATAGCGAGGCGGCCTTCTCATCGCAAGAAGGCTGACCTCAAGCAGCTGACCTTGTCTACCGTCGAGGATAGCGCGCAGACGTAAACTCCGTCGGAGGAGAGTAGGGCACGCGGCGGTGACATCGCTAGAGAGGACGCCCGAGTCGAAGACCACGCATGTGGATGCGCATGTGAGACACAAAGTAGGTGTAATTAACACCGTCGACAATCACCGGCAAAATGAGGAAAGCGGTGCCCATTGGTAGCGGCGTTGGGACGGCGCGGCGACCAAGGTAACGTAGTCTAATAAGCTACCGACGGCGCGGCGATCGACCGACGCTTTTTTCCCGACACGAGACTCAACCTTTTAATGGTAGGGCCGGTAAACGGCTTCGGCGAACCTTCTTTGGGGACTAGGGTTCCCCAACGTGTGCTCGGAGCGGCGGCGGCCCACACGGAGTCGAGCGCACGGCCGGCCGTGTGGAAGCGAGGCAATGGCGGCGGCAGCCCACGCGGAGCGGAGGCCGCGTGGCGGCGGCGGCGGCCACGCGAGCGGAGGCGGCGGCGGCGGCGGCGACACGTGGAGTCGTGCGTGGCGGCGGCCACCTGAGCGGAGGCGACGGCGGCGGCGGGCATCCACGCGGAAGCGGAGGCGACGCGGCGACCATCTGACGCGGAAGGCGCGCGATGGTGGCCGTTCAGCGTCGGCGGCGGTCCACGCAGAATGGAGGCGACACGGCGGCAGCGGCAGACAGGCGGCGCCAATGAGATCTGAGGCCGGCGGGCGTTGGTGATGAGCAGCGTCGCAGCGGGAGAAGATGAAGCCGACGAAGCGGCAGACAAAGTTGCACGAGTGAGAGGGAAGCCGGCGGCGGCGACTAGGAAGAGGTAACCCTAATGCTCTGATACCATGTTAGGAATAGCAACTTGTATTATCAGGGGGCCAATGGGCCAGTATATATACACAAGTACAGGTTACAGATAAGGAAACCAAATAATATCTAGAATCCTACTCTAACACATATATATCTCTAACAAATATTAGATTAAAACTTCTTGAACAAGGTTAGATTGAGGGCATTGTCATACTCATCATTTTCATTGTAATAACAATTAAACCTTTGTAACATAAGCAGCTAGAAAAAAAAATGTTGCAGCCCAACTGCCCAAGTAAAATAATAAAAGGTGAAGAGACGATGAAAAGACTCTACGAAAACTTTGCTATGTCAAAAGGTACCTTTTCAAGCTGACTCTTGATTTCTTCAACAGCTTGCCTGACTTCTTTACGCATCACGTTATACAGTACATTTCCATCCTTGTCACCGATCGGACGCTCCTATCAAATAACAATATAAAAAGGATACAAGGTAAATTCTAACTCTTTTCTTTTGAAACAAAAAATTCTAGCTCTTTTCAAAATCTAGTTCTGGAAACTTGGAGGAAAGTTGTGAAATGAACCTTCTCAAGGGCATGAACTGCCCGAATTCCCTTCTGATTTCTGCTATGAAAATAGTGAGCATCCCTAGATTCATCATCAGTGAGTGAAGAATGGCTCTGCAAAACAAATGCACTAATTAATTCAACAGAAAACCAATAAAAAATTGAGCCCGCACAACTATACATGGCAGAGCCAAAATTTATTATGTACCATCTTTTGGTTGGTACAAACTAGTTATATTATGAACCATGAATTGCAAGGAATAGAACTTAATTGTGCACCTAACTATATTGCAACTTTTTAGAGAAAACCATTTGATAGATTATCCCATTTATTTGTATCCTCATATATCAAGATTTTTTCAGTCATCAATATTCTCTAACAGTGTAGAAAAGATTATATGTGACTTACTCACCGAACTGCTGTCTCGTGAATGCAAGAAATCCTTTTGACTTGTAGATCTTCTCAAAGTTTGATTTACTTTAGCTGACTTATGGAATGAATTCTGCATACTATTGCCAGTGCTAGATTTGGCATTTATTCCCCTAGAACCATATCGATGAGAAACATCCATATCATTCTGCACTCAGAAACATTAAAAAAAAGATTTAAACAGAAGCAAAATTACACATACAAGTAGAATGAAGTACTCAAGTACAGGTGCACAACAAAGCAAACACAAGTAAGTATTCTAGGATGTTCAAGGAGAATAAACAGAAAGGTATTGATCATGGTTATTAAGGCGTCGCTTAGGCGTTGAGGCGGTGAAAGCCGGTCGCCACAGCCGTCAACTCACCTCGCCAGCATGTGGTGTCCGCTTTATGGGTATGGCGTCGATTAGGTGTCACGTGGATGTCATTGGAGGCGAGGCGGACACAACAAGGAGCAATTGGCGGGAGATGAGGAGAGAGAAGCGGGAGTATTGAGAAAAAGCACGAGGCCGCAAGATAATTGGCTAAAGAGAGGGAATCGGGGAGAGAGGAAACCTCCGCCCGTTCGCCGCCATCCAATCCCCGCTGAGGAAACGTCCGCCCGTCCACCGCCATCCCATCCCCGCTAGCTCCAGCATCGGCGCCACCGGGGAAGGCGCTTCATAGGGCCCAGGCATTCCCTCTGCCCAGATCTGTCGCCCACCTCATCCCTGTCGCCATCTACACCCCCACAACAGCACAGGTTTGTTTCCTCTCCCCTCTTCTCTCTACTTCTTCTCTGTTTTTGTTGGGTGTTGGCTGATCTCTTTCGCTATCTTCCTCCTCTGTTTTTCTTCATTTATTCGCCCCTCTCTGGTTTTGCTGAATCTTGGCTCTGCTATCTTCCTCCTCTGCTTTTCTTCATCTCTTTGCCTCCGCCGCCACCATCCCCTTCCAGGTTTGCCCTCTCCCTTCCTCTCTTCTTCTTCCCTCACATGCATCTCTGACTCTCCTGTCCATGTCCGTTTCTCTCTTTTGCTTCCTCCTCTCATCCTCCATCCCTTTTTTGTGCTGACAGCCATCACCTTCTCCAGCCCCTCCAGCTTCTCCTCTGTTATGCAGCAGTGCAACACAATGGCGCCAGTTAGTGACATTGGTAGTAATGCAACCAATTCCTCTGAGGCTGTTGTGAACTGTTGTGATGCTATTACTTATCAGTTTGCTAAGTGCTAATAATTGCTTTTGCTGCATGACAGTTTGCTGCTGGATGGGGCAAGAGCACAGAGGAGAGAATATTAACAAGGGATGCATGGGAGAAGACCACAAGAGGAGAACAAGCAAGAGGCAACATCAAGGTATGTTATTGTTCCTAACTTGCTCATTAAATTTGCTGCCATACTATGTTAGCATGTGTGCATGGCGTCGCCTCGCCGCATGCCTTACGCGCTAAAGCGGTGTGGCGGTAGTGAGGTGCCTCGCCTTTTCGCCTTAATGACCATTGTATTGATGGGAATGACAAAGTGCATGACCACTGCAAAGCAAAAAATAAGGAAATAGGTAGTCTAGCATTTTGATGAAAATTAAATAAAGTTGGCTATCATTGCAATTTGCAAATGGTAACACGCTTGTATTTACTATTGCATAAGACCGACCGAAACTCTGTTGAATGCAAAGTGGTAAGGCATTTTGCATACCATGAAAGTTATTGATTGTCAATTTGTCATAAAGATCAATGTTTTAGTTGACAACCAGCAAATTGGATTGTGCCTTCTGAGGACAGATTTCTTAGGGGGATCTAATTTAGACACAGAGCAAGCACGGTGGTTGAAATGGGGACTTCGTGTTTTTGCCTAGAAGGTTCCTGTACTATATTCTCACAGACAGTGACAGAGACAACTCTATCAAGATTGTGGCATTCTATAACACACTGATAAACATACATCTTTCAACAAATTGAAACAATATATGCATCATACAACTAACACATACAACAGCATTGTGTTCGTGTTTGTTGCATTACCCCAGCTCCACACTTCCATTATTGCTCTAATATCAATTTCAAAATATCCATAATAAATAGAATTAAACCATGTTTCATTTATGAACATGAATAATACCCATACTAGTCGTATCGTTTGTATGAGCAGAATTTTGGGAAAGAAGAATCGGTAAAAGGTATGTAGATTTCAGTTATACAGTAGGTAGCAATGATGTAAAGGGATTTTCAAACATAGCACATTGCTAATTTCTAACTTCTGCCATTGCGAATTTGCAATATAGTGGAAAATAAAAAAATTGCCTCCTTTCCCAAATATGAAATGTCTGTGTGCTCATTTCCTAACATATCAATAAGACTAACATGCATTCAGTTGTTCCCAAGCAACTAATTTAATCTAATCAAATCAACTTCTGCACAAAACTTAACTAAACACCATTATAAATTAACAATATATTGACCATAAATACGAAATGCTACTGGCACTTACATCTGAATCGCACCACCGATGCCGATCCATCGAGGCACGCCGGTCCACTGACGCATACCGCTGCCGCCTCGCGGCAGCACCGCCATTCGCCACAGCTGGGGCTCCGCCTCGCCGCTCGGCCGGCGGCCGCGACACCGACCGCCCGCGCTGCCGCGAAGACTCTGTCTCCCTCGCGTACCAAGCGGTGGAGCTCCGCCGGCCGCCGCCCCTCTCCGCGGCCGCCGGGAACCTCAGCCGGCCGCGCGCCTCCTTCCCGCGCGCCACCACGTCCTCGTCGTCGTCCTCGGACTCCGCCCTGGCCCGGAAGAACTCATCCGCGAGGTCGTCGAGGCTGACCTCCGGCAACCTCCCTCCTCCCCCGCCGCCGCCGCCCCTCACCTTGTTCACGAACCTCGAGGAGGGCGTCACCGCATCCTCCGGAGAGGGCGACGACGGCGGGAACCTACTCAAACTCCTGGACCGCTGGAGCCCGCCGCTCCCTCCGGCGACGCCAGCGGCCGCCGCCCGGCCGCGCGTGGCCGAGCCAGCGTCCTCGAAGGCGCCCCTCCTCGTCGCCGACCGGAACGCCGCCGCCGCCATCGCCACCGGCGGCCGGAGCAGCTAGGGTTTCGAGCTGCCGCAAATCCCCCACCCTTCTCCACCTGGAGACAGTAGTTCAGATAAGAGACGGGAATGGCGAGGAGAAGAGAAGTGCTTTAGAGTGTACCGAGGGAAATTAAAACAAAATTCAATTCCCCCCTTTTTACCACGGTTAAATCCGTTCGATGCTACCGATCTGTACATCGTGGATCCGGTCTTGGGCCCATCTGTCAGTGGGGTTTGGTGCGGTGGGGTTTGGTGCGGTGGGTGCATGGTGTTTTGGGAGGAACGGTGTGCAAATAGGGAGATTTGAATTTTAAATTTGTGCCGGGTTTTGAGGGGAATTTACGAGGGTTGACATCATCGTCATGGTTCGTTGAATTGTACGTATACGTTAAAAAAATGAGGAAATGATACACAGGAATTAGCCGATGCCAGCATTCATATCGAGCAAACCGTTCCCAACCGAGACGGTAAGGTTGTGGGCAGCCAACGGTTGGGCGCTCATGATTTATATCGAAGGGAAATTTTTATAAATACCGCTGCTTAGTGCGTGTTTTAGAGATATATTATTTTTTAATTGCCTCTAGAATTGTTCCGAGGAACCAAAATGCCCTCGCCTCGTCATTGCATCAACACCTGACTCTCGCCGCCTCCGAACATATGGAGCACCACCTCTCGAGCAATCAGCTGCCTCCCTCGTGGCAATACGGAAGGTGACAAGTGTAAGAACAACATTCCAGTAAGCATCGAACATCTGTGATTTAATTGGTTTACCATTTTTGTACCTTAATTCTATGAATTCTTCATGTAGAACGATGCTCAGTGGCCTTTCTTCAAGTGGGCGAGGGATTATGAGCAATTTCTACGAGAAATGGGTGCAATTGCGATGGAGAATCAAGTTGTTGATGTGCAGCCTTTTGCCGTAGAAATAGGTTGGTCGATTGGTGTTGTATGCCAACTGTGGTAACAAAATGTATAACTGATTCAAGTTTTGTCATAAATGAAGGAGCGGAAGTACCAGTTACTTAAAGTTGCGAGTGAAATAAGTAGAGCATACAGATGGTTGGTGCTTTGGGCGAAATCAAAGAACAAAAGATCCTGAATATTTTGGGGGATTCTCTACCTTCTAAACGGACCGTCGATGTTTTCGAACGCATAGCACATGTTCCACTTTGGTGAGGAGAGACGTGCCACATGATCACATAACACGTACGTCCCGCCTGGTAGTTGGATGTTGTTGTGTTGGGACTTGGGATCAATAAGCCAATTAATAAGCTCATCGATCACTCGTTCTGAGCCTCTCGCCCATGACGAAGGACGGAGCCATATGTAGCTCGGTGACTTGGTCCTTCCACCCCGTCCTTGGTGGTGCTCAAATGCTCCTCGACAGCAACAAGCGCCAGCCTCGTGTGCTCCGCCCCCTAGGTGAGGCAGGGCCTCGACTCGCAGCATTCACCTCGTGCCTACGTTGCTTTGACCACACAACAGAGGCGACGCAGCAGTAGGGGCAGCCCCGTTATTTCGCTCGACGTGGATGGGCAAGTTGCGAAAAAGGTAGCGGGAAATTTTGAAGTTGCTCGTCTCAGCTCAACCACTCTCTCGAGATGATGGAGTGGGTCCATGCGTTGCAAGGATTCTCACTTTCTCAGTGAGGTGGTCAGGTCAGCTTTCTGAAGGTAGTGGCAGGGAATAGTAGTTTCCTCTGGTCTCTGGCAGGTTGGCTCCTCCGCTTGCGTAAAGGTATTGCAGTGAGCCAGACCCCACCTGCCACCGTCTCATTCAGGACTAGTACTTGTTACTACTGCAGTTGATAAGTAGGGTAGGACCAGCACACATTTTCCTCTTTTCATTTGGCAAATTGCATCCACTGGAGCTAACACGAGTACATGATGTTGGGAATCGGAGCTGCGCTTGAAATCATGATGCGCTAAGAGAACCTTTTTTCCAGAGGTTTTGCTCTAGGATTGTTATTTCCTGATGTTTTGTTCTAGGATTTTGTTCATAATACTAGGTTGCTATTTTTTTAGAGGACGAATGGTTCCTTACTATTTGTAGCTTTGTGCACTATGCACTTTGAAATTTGATACATTTCCTTATTTGTCATTGGAAGTTGATCAGATCTCTGATATGTCATTGAAAAACTTATCCTCCTTTCATTGCCACTCGGCCGCAACTTTCATCCCTTATTTGTCACTCCTGTCGCCCTGTTAAACCGAGCAACCATTGAACTTGTTAGTTTTTTCCAGGAAATACTCGTCCTACCCTTAAGTTGGACCACGTGGCAATGATGTCCTCACATTCTTCCTTCTATCTTCTCTCCAACCCCTCACCGACCATCCCTCTCTCTAGCCCCCAAAGACCTCCTGCGCCGCCTCCGGCCTCCACCCCCACCTCCCACGTCAGCGCTGGCCAGCCTCCAATCTCCACCCCCACTTCACGCGCTGCCTCTGGTCTCCACTCCCACCTCCCATGACGGTGCCAACCAACCTCCGGCCTCCGGCCTCCGGCCTTTGTCCCTACCTCCCATGCAGGAACTGCCCCACCTGCAACCGCCTAAACTAGCAACCCGTGGTCGAGCGTCGCCACTGGCCATCATTGCCTTTGCATCCCCCACGCATCGCCTCTGCCTCAGTCACCACCCTTCGCGCAACCTCCGCTTCCTTCTCCACCACACCCACTATCGGGACCTTGATTTACACATCTGAAACCCTTTGTATATTATGAACTAGTCCTGGATCAGTAGCTAGCTCACACAGGAAACATTGATAAAATAGCATCCATTTATCGATTTAACTAAAAATATCTCAAAATAACAAATAATAATAATAACTGGACTTTATGATCAACGTTTACTTAACTTGTCACGCAAGGCTAAAGAAACAAATAAACTCTTGCAGCGGAACGTAAAACTTAGAAAGATCATTCAACATGCCTGCAGCAAATCAAGTGGAGAACGCGTCCTAATTCACAAAGACTTCAAATAACCCCTAAACAAGTCGTATGTAGGGGCGAAAATGGATCAGATATGAACGGATAATGCCTTTGCCATATTTATTTTCATTTTTTCCGGATCTAGATACGAATACAAATACCCCATATACAAATACGAATATGAATAATATCGAATACGAATATAAGGCGAATAAGAATCGAAAAGAATGCGGTCATGGATATTTTTCAAAACATGAAAACCCCTTAAATTGTATGCTAGAAATTAACAAAAACATATAACTAGTTTATTTGATGCAAACATTCATGAATTATTTATATTTTCAGCAACCACACATAACATTGGCACTAGCAAGTTGCATTAATTAGTTCATCACAAACATAATACTTAGTTTATCATATTTAGCTCATAAGTCATAACTCATAAAGTCACGAGTCATCACACATTCACACTTAGTTCACCACATACATAAAACTTAGTTCACACTAACATCGCTTAGGCTGGATGGTTAATCTATACACAAATGACTGTAAAATTTCAAAGTATGTTACCGAAAATAAAATTAATAAAATTATTATTTTATTGATTTTTTAGATTTAAAAGAGTTTTCTTGGTTAAAAAGGAAAAATAATAAAATAAAGTCAATTATTAAATTTCCTAGTTTTTAATGTCAAAAGAAAATTTATTGAGTTTTCTGGGATTTTATTGGATTTAAAGTGAAAAAGAAAATTTTAATTAATTTCTTGAATTTCTGGATTTTAAAAAGGTTTTTCCTATTTTCCAAAAATTAAAAATACTTTATGTGCAAAAATAAAAACCAAATTTAAGTTGGAATTAATTTTATTAACTTTAAAATAATTCAAGGAATTTCTATGATTTTTTCTAGAATTTGAGAACACTATTTTTTATTTTCTAAAAGGCTATTTGATTTGTTGCATTTTCTAAAATTCGAAAATTAATTAAAATATATTTTTCTCTTTTGGGCCGAAAGTCGTATATTAAGCCTTCATGTTATCCGGATAATCTGTATTCAGATCCGTATTCGACGGATAACAGGGCTACTATATCTGTATTCATTTCTAACAAAAAAATCTACATTCATTTCTGATACGATAATTATCCGAGAAAAATCCGATCTGAGAAAATTTGAATCTATTTTCACCCCTAGTCGTAGGGAACAATTTTAAATTAATATTCATGCAAGGCTTGAACAAAGGAATAGCCTATGGTTCTTTTGCAGAAAGCGGTATTGACAGTAAATAGATTGGAAAGTGTAATTTAAAAGATAACAAATAAATAGAGTAAACAGTTTCTTTGAAACAACTGGTGAACCTCTCATTCACTTCTCAACCAAACCACCAAGTGAACTTCTCATCCACCAAGCGAACATTATATTCACCAAGTTAACTCCTCATTCACACTCCAACATATTTTTATAAAGAAACTCTACCTCCCGTGTGAAATCCCCGAGCGTTGCCCGTAACAGGAGACACGACTGTTTAAATAGTTTAAACTCTGCAGAAGTTGTACAACTTTACTTATAAGAGATAAATCAACTCAAAGGGTCTTACCACACTTTCATAGGTGTGCGACTAAGTGATCATCACAATGCCTTCACAAAGCTCATTCTTAATCTAATTTTGTCCGCTAAGGTTTCAACACTAAATGTTTTCACGACCAAACAGGGGCCCCTCTTGCGCCATTATCAGTATATGTCCATCTCGTAACTCACGCTTCCGAAAATAGAACTAAGCTAAGGTATTGCTAATTAGTTAGCCAGGTCTATCTCATACTGGCCATGTGGTTGTACGATGTGGCACAGTTCAATGGCGCACAAGATTAAGTCCTTGACAAGCTGCCTAGGCGAGACTACCTCATCCAAAAATAACATACTACACACACCCCCTTTACTGCACAATCACTCGCCTGAGTATAAATTATTTTGTTCAACCAAACCAATAACAATCCCTGCCATAGCACACAATTTTATAATAGCGGCATTGCACCACAAATGGTACAACAGTGACATCACACCGCAGTTGCACAACAGTGGCATCACACCACAATTCCATATATCATTAAGTCAAATTATCAATGTTGAACATGTGATCATGAGTCTATCGTAACTAAGCATGACTAAGTATATCTACGATAACCCGTGTTGGTGTTACAAATATGCCCAACAAATAATAACCATCCTATGGTGACAAATAACTCATGGTATTCCAATAATCAATAGAGGCGTAGTGACAAATAGGTTATTAACTATTCTCAAAAG
This sequence comes from Hsuehochloa calcarea, assembly GCA_036346395.1. Classification (NCBI taxonomy): domain Eukaryota; kingdom Viridiplantae; phylum Streptophyta; class Magnoliopsida; order Poales; family Poaceae; genus Hsuehochloa; species Hsuehochloa calcarea. Next base: position 28,585,196 of record CM070603.1, on the reverse strand, counting down.
CTTTTCATATAAAAGGTAGCATGCAATTTGATATGAAACAAACTACTTTTGAAATCATAGGTTCAACATGATCAAATGACTATGACCTACCGTGGCATTGCACAGCTACCACACTTGGATCAAATAAAATAAAATCCCAAAACATAAAAACCAACTCTAAAAGAAAGACATCGATTTTATATGAATTTAGAATTTTGAACGGACTGAATCGAAGTTCGAACGAAGGAGAACGGACTCTCGAAATATTTGGTGAAAAGGAAAAAGAGAGAGAAAAAGAATATTCCTAGAATATTCTCTCGACAGAAAAGGAAAAAGAAAAATAAACTGAAACCGACAAGTGGGACCCACTCATAAGTGAAAGAGAGGAAGAAAGAGACTGGTAGGTGGGACCGAAGTGGAATTGAGAGAAGAAGAGAGGGTTGAACATGTGGGACCCACATGTAAGAGAGAGAGGAAGAACAGAGGAGGTGCTGGCGGCGGCTTGCACTCGACGGCGGCGATGAACGACGGTGAGAAGACAGGCAACAAGTAGCAAAATAGAAACCCAGGATCACGACGATCCTTTGGGTGGCGGTGGCGCGGCAAGAGCGGCGGCGAGGTGGCAACAGCGGCTACAATGGCGAAAGGGTGGCCCAGGTGTGCTGCGACTTTGGTGAAACAAGGGCTACCGAGGGGAAAGGAGATGGACACGGAGTTGGCAACAACGAGGGGATCACATCAGGTAGGTTGGGGTGGCCGAAGGATGACGGGAGCGATGCTGACACGATGGTTGGAGGTGGAGAAGAACGACGACGACGACAGAGCACCATGGCAGTAGAGAGATGACAAGGAGATGGGGGATCAGAAGAGGAGGACAAGGAACACGGGGTGACACACATGGGATGGTGAGAACCTCACCAAAGAGAGATCAGAACTGTAATACCCTGAAATTGAATCGTCAAACTAGAAATAAATTCGGGAGAAGGAGCAAAATAGAAAATCAAAAAAATTTAGTTTTCAGGGGGGTTTCTGCATTTTTCTGGCAACCTGGGCTTTAAACCACAGCCCAAGAGGCCTAGGGGGCCTACCAAGGGGGTGTCCTCTCCCAAACCCTAGCCGCCACCCCCTCTCCCTCCTCCCCACTCGGCTGCTCCTTCCCCCACCAAGTTGCCACCCCCCTTCTCCCTCTTCCCTCCCCACTTGGCCAGCGCCTCCTCTTTCCCCTCCCTGGTCCTGTACCTCGCTGGGAGCATGTCGGGAAATTTCATCTCCAAGGGTAAGTCCCCGAATCCCTTTGGATTGGTATTTAAATTTCGTGATTAGGCGATGCCGGTAACAGATCGATTCTGGCAGTTTGTAGAGATCGCGAGATTTGGGGTAGTTAGCAGCAGATTTTGACCAAGACGTCTCCTAGAGAATTGTGGGCGACGTCACTAGATTTCCATAGAGTATTTTATCAAGTCATTTGGATGAGCGGATTGGGAGATATGATTTTTGTAGCGCTGCTATTCTGCAGTTCTATTTCAATTCTAACAGATATTGGTAATCTATCGTTAGTGAATAGTTAATGGATGAAATTGGGGATCTCACCATAAGTAATGTTGTAGATATTTTTATAAGATTTCCAGAAAGCTAAATACCACAAAATTTGGCCTTGTGAACTAAAAGTTACGTTGGATTTAGTGCTACTGTCCAGAAACCCTGACGAGAATTATATGTTCTGTTAATCAGTTTGGTAAGGGTAGAAGATGGATGAATAAGGAAAGCTCACCAACTAGGTTTAGATGGAAAATTTGATAATCTTTCTAGAGAGACCAAGAACACCTCATTTGGATCTCTGGTCAATAAGTTATGAAGTTTTTTGTGCACAACTGTCTGTCAAGGGACAGATCAGAATTTAGGATTTTGGAGTTGGGGTTGCGCTAGAGGTCATAACGAGTTTGTATTTGCTTCTAGTTTGGTTTTTTGTCCAGAATGGCTATCTTAGAGTGCTTGTTAATTTAATCCAGGTGAGGGTTTAGTTCTTTGGCAGCGCCCTCCTCGCGTCTTCCATCTTCGCACGGTTGATGCAAGTGCACGGTAGACAACGATCAATGATTGATCACTGTGATTCTTTATCTTTCATTACCATTTATTGTTGTGCTTTTATTTTTATTTAATTGCAAGCAATGGAATGGTATGAATATATCTTGTTGACTAACATGAGAAAAATTGGATATGATAAGTATGATGAAATTTTGCATTTTTGCATTCATAAGCAACATTGCATATGAGCAGGTGATCATCATTGATCACAACTCCACGGGAGTGGAGGAGGTCCCTGATCCTCGAGGAGGAGCGGGCTTGAGAGTGAATGTTGTTACGAGCATTCACTTACGCTATACCGGTATACGCGCAAGAAGTGCATGTGGACATGTAGAGTACAATTGTATTGATATGAGATGAATGTATGTGAAAACAAAGTGAAGAGAACAGCATGAGAATATTAATAGAAGTACATGTGATGATAATAAAATTGTTGAATGATGTTGATTTATCATTGTTTGTTGTATATTCATGTATTTGCTGAGTCATGGACTCACCCTTACTCTTCTGCTGTTTTTAGGTGATCTTTGAGGCCGCCATGATTGAGGGCGAATAGAGCACATGGGATAGTTTGATACTTGACATATTATTATTTGCCATGAGAACCTTTTTATTCATTATTGCTGGATTACACTAGGACTTGTTATAAATTGAATAAAATTTAGGTCAATGGACTTATCTATTTGTTTCAATGCTTCGGATTCATCAGTTTGGTGCATGTTTTGGATTGTTTACCTGGTTATATTTTCCCTGCTTATTTGTTCATGCTTGATCAATCTTTACTCATGTTCTATTGTGACCCGTGAACGGGATTTAATATTGTTTTACTTGTTGGAACCCTATTGTGTGTTGTTGTATATTAGAAGTTAGGGTAGTTTAGTGGCATTCCAAGCTCAGTGTTGGGCTGAGGTGTTATAGGAACAGGGTGGCTTGACCAGACTTGAGGATGAAGGCGGAGGCGACGACTCGGGGACTCACGGACGAAGAGAAGGCGAGCACCACACAGAACACAACGAGGGGAATGAAGTCCTTCAGCGGCCGCTGGCGTCTTGGAAAAAACCCGATGAACGCGACGACAGAATCAGGGCAACGACTTAGGGCTTTGGATGAGGAGGACATAGTGAAGATTTTGATACAGGAGGCACGCTTTTAAAGGCACTAGAGAAAGGAGTATTCGGATGGATGTCGACAGCGTAGCATGTTGGCTCCAACACGAGCTGGAAATTGGGAGGAAGAAGGAGACCAGGGCGAGACGCTGATGTGGCGGGGCCCACGAGTAGAGAGTGGAGGGATGAGGAGGTGGGCTGCGCGCCTGGGAGAGAAAGGAAAAGCGGGCCAAGGGAAAAATGAGCCGACTCTAAGTTCAAGCTCTATTACTTTAGTTTTGGTGATTACTGATAAATCTATATGTGAGACTAACATGTTTGTTGACTATGATATTATTTAGTCTCAGTTGAATAAAAATGTGAAAATCATAGAGGTATGCATTCGATATCATATTCTTATATCTTGTTGAATACCTCGGATTCAAAATATAGGTTGAACTCCACTAAAAGTTTAACTTGAATAGGTGCATATGTTTTTATTACATATTCATGTATGCACACATTTAGGGGGAGTTGACTCTATGTTTTGTGGTTTCATTAGTATTGATCCATATTTTTTATCCACATATATTGGGGATCTCTACTTTGAAATATATCCATTGAGTATATAAAACTTGTGTAGTCAATATATACTCACATTGCTTCATATCCAATTATTTGTAATTGTGTTATGGGACTAATGTATGTGGTAAGATGTTTTAAAAGTCTTAGTCCCAGAGTTTGAATAATGGCATGGTAATGGCAATGCAAAGATGATATAAGATCTACTTAGCTCAAGACAAAGGAGTCATGTATTGTATTGAGAATAGCTTTTGGAAAATCTTTAGTGGAAATCGGTATGACCGCATTTGAATAGCGGTACTACCGCCGGTCTGTAGTACTGAAATCTACATGGCGTTATGTATTTTCCAGAGAGCATGTTTTTTTGGAGTTTCTCGTTTTCTCAAAAACGGTATGACAGTATTTCTTGAGTGGTACTACCGCAGGTCAGTAGTACCAGATTTTATATGGCGGTTGTGATTTCTGATCCTCCAGAAATCGTAGTACCGTTTGAGCCGAGCGGTTCTACCGACATGTGGTAGTACCGAATTCTAGTTGGCAGTAGTACCGCACCTGGCAGTAATGGCTTATTCAGAAGCATTTAATGCAGGTATACCTTGATAATTAATGTAAATCATTGTAGGACTAATATTTTCCATCAGTTGGATGAATATGTTATGTTCCATAATGATGGAGACTTTGGATGACATCATGAGTTGATCATCATCAAGTCAAAGTTCAAGAAGAGAATGCATCATGTGTTGATGCATATCAACATCTTGAAGAGAAGATAATCATGAGTTGATCATCAAGTCAAGAGAAGACCCATCATATGTTGATGGATGACATGTGAAGGATGCATCACGGGTTGATGCATATCAAGACATGACCCGGACTTAGAGTAAAAATGTGTGTCATCAAGCTTCAAGAGGATGCTCAAGGTAAAGATATAACTAGTTAGAGCTAAGGATGTGCTCCTAGTATTTTACCGGTCTTGGTGTTTGGTTAGAAGACCGGATTGCTAGTATAGGTTTGCCGTACTATTACGAGGAGTCTTTTCTAGTAACTTGAGTCTCATCATGTGTTGATAGCTCAATCCCGCTTGCTCTAGCTGTTCATGGCATGATGCTATTATTTGCGAATGTGTTTTGCAAATAGTTAAGACTCATGTATCTATTCCTTATAGCATGTGACTATATTTTGCAACTGTGTTTTACAAATAGTTAACGTCCACGTACCTACTCCTTGTGGCATGATCTAAGTTTGTAAATGTGTTTTGTAAATTGTTAGGACTCATGCATTTTCCTTTGGCATGGTCTAAGATTGCTTGTTGCTATTTCCTTTGATTTAGACTATGGCAGTGACTCTTTAGAGTTCTTGTTCTTTCTGTATTGATCTAATATGTTTAAGATCATGCAAATAGATGGGTTGTGTAGCTCTCTAAATAAGCTTTCCATAGAATCCAATATCACTCAATTCCGTCATCAGAGTAAAAAGTTATGTCCTTTTTTTAAAGTATCGTCTGTGCTAAAAATTGCCTACAATAGTACTGCCGTGAGATGCGGTATGACCGCACAAAGGTAGTACCGTATTTGTACTGTGCTACTACCGCTCTAAATGAAGGATCGCGGGAAGGCTACGATAGCACAAAATAAAATTTTACCGTTCAACCAAGGAAACTCCGCTAGTAATAGATCACAAGATTACCACTAGACGCGCCGACTCGTAGCAGAAGTAGAGTTGATGTAGCGAGTTGATGCAGTCGTAGTCGTACTCGCCACGCGTCTTCTCCTTCGAGTGGTCTTACTCGTCGCACGTCTTCTCCTCCGGCTCCTGTGATCGTCACAAGTTGCGGATCGTCCTAGTGTTGACGCTTTGCAACAACACCTCCAAGGTACACCCAGTGCTAGCACGCGGCGTAGTTGAGGGCGTTAGGGACACCACGCACTAACTATATATAGGCATCCATGATGGGTCTCTTGAGGCCCATTAGGAACTCGACAAGTTCAAATTTGGTCTCGACTATAGGTTCATGTGTAATCGGTGTGACTTGAAACTCTTTTCGACCACTAGTCTTTAGTGGTACCTGTTTCGATCACTTAGTGACCTTAATGTTCGATCTCGACGTCCATACGGCTCGTATCTACAAGTTCAAATTTGGTCTCGACCAACCGTAACTCTTCGTTTCGACCACTTAGTCCATACGACTAGTCCGGCTCGTATCTCCATCGACGATCGAATCGAAAGACCTTCTCGCGTATTCTCTCTTTACCTCACGATGTCTGGTTGAACTCCAGGTGAGATGTTTTATCATCCATGGATTGTTCAATACTTTCTTGATCAAGTGTCGAATAACTTCATCTGGTTGACACTTCAACCACTAGTACCATGACCATACACTTTCTTTATCCGACCACAACGAGGGGCCCAGAGACACCTCTCCTGTTATGTTAGGAGGGGTAAATATCATATCCGACCAGTCACATCCCTCTGCATATTTCATAGCATACTCGAAAGCTACCTTTATAACTACCCATTTACGAGTAGCATTTAGCAACCCCTAAGAGTGCTAATACACATGTAGAGAACCATGCTGATCTCAGGTTTAAGTATTATACATCATCATTGCTTGGGACCAATTAATGATACATAGAATCATAACAATCTCAACAGTGTCTCAAGGTGGGTCTTTTCCAACACCATGTTCTCTAACGTGTGTCCATATTATTGGTTTGATATCTCCATATCCATGACCTGTGAAATATAGTCATCAACCAAAACATATGCTAGTCTATTCATATGTGTCCTCATATATTTTCGACCAGGGAACATTTAAGAATAATCATCGCATAAATATAGCGTTTCACAATCAAGTCGCATACTTGATAATAAATATTATTAATATTATTCTAGGAACAAGATAACTTATTATCCAATGTTATGAATATAATGAAATATTATCATCTTTATGATTGCCTCTAGGCCATATTTCCAACACTAAACACTTTAACGGCTAGTTTTTGAGCAGTTAATGTACCTTTTCGACCGTTCAATAGTAAAATTGGTAGTACCGGGTTTGTACAGTGGTACTACCGTATTTTTGGGTATTTTTGCTCCCAACGGCTAGTTTTTATGGTGGGGCTATAAATACCCACTTAGCCGGTTGTAAAACAATCTTTGGTATCTCATTTTATTCTCTTGAGCTAGTGTGAGCTTCTCCTCTCAATTGTGCATGTGTTGCACCTCATGAGCAAGGAGAGAGGTCTCTAATTCCATATGTTGTATCTAGAGGTGGATTTTGTATCCACTTAAGCTTGTGCATTCGTTGCATGTGGCTTAGCGGTGTTTGCCGACACCTAGACGGTCTGGAGGCGTCGTGGTCCGGTGATTGTCGTAGCAAAATAGGGCTAGACAGTGGGTACAGAGTACCCTTTAGTCATGAAGGGGCCAACTAGAGGAGGAGCCAAAGAGAATGGTGTCATGAGTTGTATTACGAGTATCTGAAAAATGAGCCCTTCCTTTGTACATGCCATTGGGGCTCTATTTATAGGAGGGCAAGACGGGACAATTACCTTCTTGCCCTCACAATATTGAGAGAGAGGGGGGTATTTAGGCACATTGCTGGGAAATCATTGTATAGACTTAATCAGATATGTACAAGATCACCGACAAAGACACCAAGATACCCGACGACCGAGGTGCGGGCACCCCTCGTGCAGCTACGACAACTCCCTCGTTTGCGTGGTCCAAGGTTGCGAGGACTGGTTTCGCGATCTCGAGGGGTGAGCGGACGTAATCTCGTCGCCCCGGCCCCTCGGGAGTCGGGATACCCCGGAAGGGATCGACCCAAGCCCTCAAGGCGGGCGTTGCGTCGGGGCCGCCCCACCGGGGCATGACCCTCGAGGCGGGTGGTGCGTCAGGGCCGCCCCACCGAGGATGACCCTCGAGGCGGGCGGCGAGCAGCGGCGGAATCCACGGGCGAAGTCGACGACTGGCCGCCCATCAAACATGGCCCTCTAGGCGGCGGTGCGTCGGAGCCGCCCGCCGAGGCATGGGCCTCGGCGGGCTCGACACGGAGCCACCCCACCGAGGAATGTGTCTCGAGGCGGGCGGCGAGCCAGAGCGAAGCCCGTGTCGGCGAAGTCGATACGGAGCCGCCTCGACGAGGCTTGGGCCTCGAGGCGGACGGCGAGCCGGAGCGAGCCCATGTGGGCGGTCGATGCGGTCGCCCACCGAGGTATGGGCCTCGAGGCGGGCGACGAGTCAGAAGGAGCCGTGTGGGCGGTCGATCTGCGGCCGCCCGCCGAGGCATGGGCCTCAAGTCGGGTGGCGAGCCGGAGCGGATCCCGTGGGCGGTCGATCTTGGAGCGCCCGCCGAGGTATGGGCCTCGAGGCGGCGGCGAGCCGGGGGAGCCCGTGTGGGCGAAGTCGATGCGGCGCCGAGCCGGAGCCGCCCCACCGAGGCAAAAACCTCGAGGCGGGTAGCGAGCAGCGGCGGAGTCCCTGCGGGCAAAGTCGGCGTGGAGCCGCCCTGCCAGGGCATGGGCCTCGTGGCGGGTGGTGAGTCGGGGCATGGCTGTTGCTGTCCCCGTATTTGATCGCTTCTCCGGTGTAACCGCTTTCTTTTGGAGTGGGTTCGTTGGAAAGCCCAAAGGTAGTGAGGGGGAGGCGAAGCCGATCGCCGTACTTTACCCGAGGCGCTCCTAGTTTCCCTAGAGGTCGCTAACGCCGAAGTTGCTCCGGAGGTGCCAAAGGTGTTTCGAAGGCTGTGGGTGCCAAATGTGCTCCGGTGGTGCCGAAGTCAACGCAGGGCCGCCATACCGAGGCATGGCCTACGAGGCAGGTGGCGTGTTGAGGCGAGGCCTTCACTGTAGCTCGTTGTGCTCGGTTTTCACCGGTATGACCGCTCGCGCCGGTCCTGTTGGGGGCCAGGTACCGTCCCCTCCTTCGCCCGCTCCTCGTCAAGTGTGCCCGTGACTTGGAGGGGTGCGAAGGTGTTCTTTTTCCTTTTTTTGTTTTTTGTTTTTTTTTGTTTGGGTTCGTTTCAGAGTCCAAAGGAAGAGAGGGAGGCGGGGCCGATCGCTGTCCCCAACACTTTTTTTGTTTGGGCTCGTTTCAGAGTCCAAAGGAAGCGAGGGGGAGGTGGAGCTGATCGCTGTCCCCAACACTTTTTTTTGTTTGGGCTCGTTTCAGAGTCCAAAGGAAGCGAGGGGGGGAGCCGATCGCTGTCCCCCACACTTTTTTTTGTTTGGACTCGTTTCAGAGTCCAAAGGAAGCGAGAGGGAGGCGGAGCCGATCGTCATCCCCCACACTTTTTTTGTTTGGACTCGTTTCAGAGTCCAAAGGAAGCGAGGGGGAGGTGGAGCTGATCGCCATCCCCCATACTTTTGCGGGGTCATCGGAGCGATGAGGGATTTGCGCGTTGGATCACGGTGTGAAGTGTCTCTCCGCCTGGACGAGACCTTCACGGCGGGAGACTCCCTAGTCCCCGAGGCGGGGCGATCGGAGTGACTAGGGCTTTGCGCGTTGGAGCGCGGTGTGAAGTCTCTCCGCCGGGACGAGGCCCTCACGGCGGGAGACTCCCTAGTCCTCGAGGCGGGGCCATCAGAGCGACTAGGGCTTTGCACGTTGGATCAAGATTTGAAGTGTCTCTCCGCAGGGACGAGGCCTTCACGGCGGGAGACTCCCTAGTCCCGAGGCGGGGCCATCGGAGTGACTAGGGCTTTGCGCGTTGGAGCGCGGTGTGAAGTGTCTCTCCGCCGGGACGAGGCCCTCACGGCGGGAGACTCCCTAGTCCCCGAGGCAGGGCCATCAGAGCGACTAGGGCTTTGCGCGTTGGATCGCGGTTTGAAGTGTCTCTCCGCCGAGACGAGGCCCTCACGGCGAGAGAGTCCCAAGTCCCCAAGGCGGGGCCATCGGAGCGACTAGGGCTTTGCGCATTGGAGCGCGGTGTGAAGTGTCTCTCTGCCGAGATGAGGCCCTCACGGCGGGAGAGTCTCTAGTCCCCGAGGCGGGGCCATCGGAGCGACTAGGGCTTTGCGCGTTGGAGCGCGGTGTGAAGTGTCTCTCCGTCGGGACGAGGCCCTCATGGCGGGAGAGTCCCTAGTTCCCGAGGTGGGGCCATCGGAGCGACTGTGGTGGGCTTATGCACTTGCACACTCCGGAGAGTGAGCTAGTGTGCGCGGACATACACCCGCGAGGGTGAGTTAGTGTGCGCAGGGGCTCGGGGCCATGCGCGGCGTCTTTGTTGCCACTGTGGTGGGCTTATGCACTGCATACTCCGGAGAGTGAGCTAGTGTGTGCCGGGGCTCGGGGCCATACACAGCGTCTCTTTTTTTATACACTACACGCTCGCGAGGGTGAGTTAGTGTGCGCCCGGGCTTGGGGCCATGCATGGCGTATTTGTTGCCACTGTGGTGGGCTTATGCACTGCACACTCCGGAGAGTGAGCTAGTGTGTGCTGGGGCTCAGGCCATGCGCGGTGGCTCTCTTTTTTATACACTGCACACCGCGAGGGTGAGTTAGTGTGCGCCAGGGCTTGGGGCCATGCGCGGCGTCTTTGTTGCCACTGTGGTGGGCTTATGAGCTGCACACTCCGGAGAATGAGCTAGTGTGTGCCGGGGCTCGGGGCCATGCGCGGCGTCTCTTCTTTTTTTATACACTGCACACCCGCGAGGGTGAGTTAGTGTGCGCCGGGCTCGGGGCCATGCGCGGCGTCTTTGTTGCCACTATGGTGGGCTTATGCATTGCACACTCCGGAGAGTGAACTAGTGTGTGTCGAGGCTCGGGGCCCTACGCGGCGTCTCCTTTTTTATACACTGTACACCCGCGAGGGTGAGTTAGTGTGCGCCGGGGCTCGGGCCATGCACGGCGTCTTTATGTAGCTCTATTTCTACTGTGCCAAACACCAACTATTCTTTCTGCTCTTATAGAAGTCACCTATACAGCGTACTCCAGAATTTGTCTTGTTAGCATCCCGGAAGCACCAACGAATTCTTTCCTCCTTTAGCCATAGACTTCCTATGCAATAAACTATCGTCACTTCTCTTAAAACGGTAAGCTGACAGTTTAATCCTGGACTAGTGGCGTAACTATCTGTGCCTAGGTCTTCTTATTTTTTGAGATGAATTGACGTATGCACGGCAGCATATAAATGGATTTTTGGGAAGCAGGAGGTGGTTTGTCTCGGTCGTCCCACTAAGCACAAATGGGTTTTGTAGTACAATAGCGATTGAGATGCAGGCTCTACTCGGGATTGTCCTAGACGTACAAAGTAAATCTAGTTTAAAATCCTTGCACAATAAGGTGAGTAGTAGAGGGAACTTGCAGGCTGACCCGAGGGGTCGTCGCGGGGGGCTACTGCAAAAGGGCCCGAGGTTGTGAGCCCCAAGGCGACCCGAGGTCGATACGGTGCTGCCGAAGGGATCGACGGTTCCGGAGGGGACTGCGGCTGAAGGGCAAGGCGATGGTACTGAAGCTTGTTTCGAAGGGGCTCCCAGGGGCTCCAGAGATTGCAGTCTTGCAGGCGAAGCCAAGGGGGTCTTCATGTGCCATGGAGGGTTGGGGATGGTGCTTCGGCTGAAGGTGCTAAGCGGGGTTGGCTTTGTTCAAAGGCGGTCTGCAAGGCGATGCGGCGCTGCCAAGGCGACCGGAGGAGGCTCGAGGGGAAGCTAGCGAAGGCGGAGGTGGTGCTTGAGCCATCGCGGCCAGGAGAGCCTCGAAGGGGACCGAAGGGTTGGGGGCCTCTGAGGGGGTTCCGGAGGCGGGGGGCTCCCGAGGCATCCGGAGGCGGCGGGGCGAGGAGGCGAGGCATCCCGAGGCCTCGAGGCCCAAGGCGCTGGCGGAGGGGGCCCGTGAGGTCCCGAGGCGGCGGCCCGGTTGAAGGCGTGGACGGAGGCGCGAGGGCTCCGAGGCGCGGAGGGGGCTACGAGGTCTCCTGGAGGCGGCGCGCCGGGTTGAGGGCGTGAGGCCGAGGCGGGGGCTCGAGGCATCCGGAGGCGGCAGGGCTCCGGAGGCGGGGCTCCCGAGGCCTCGGGCGCCGCGAGGGGGCTTCAGAGGTCTCCTGAGGCGGTGGTGGTCGAAGTGTAAGGCGTGAGGCCGAGGCGGGGGCTCGAGGGGCTCCGATGTTCCGAGGCATCCGAGGCGGCGGGCTCGGAAGCATCCGAGGCGGCGGGGCCGGAGGCATCCGAGGCGGCGGCCGAAGTTGAAGGCGTGAGGGCGGAGGCGGGGGGCCTCTAGAGGGCCGAAGGGCTGGGGCGGCCTCTGACGGCAGCAGAGACCCGAAGGGGTCGCGAGGCCTCCGGAGGTAGCGGAGACGTCGGCGGCGGGGGACTCGGAGCCCCCCGCAGCTCCTGGAGCTTCGGCCGAAGGTGGAGGTCGCTCCGGGAGTGCTCCAGAGGAGGGCGCCGGAGGTGGCTGCGTAGATGGCAGCCATGCGGCGTGGCGGAGACACCGAGGGGCAGATTGGGTACCTCGCCCCAGGGTGGTTGCTCCCGGCTGTTCCTGCCGAAGATGCGGAATGGGGGCTTCGGCCTAAAGTTTCCTTCGAGCACAGGTGGGCTTCGGTCGACATTTTGCTTCGGGCGAAGGGGGCTTCGGCCGAAAGTTTCCTTCGGGCGAAGGGGGGCTTCGGCCGAGATTTTGCTTCAGCCGAAAGTGGGTTTCGACCGAAGTGTCTTTGGCTCCTCTTGTGCGTAGCTTCTTGCTCGGACCCACGGATGGCGCCAACTGTCGTAGCAAAAGAGGGCTAGACAGTGGGTACAGAGTACCCTTTAGTCAAGAAGGGGCCAACTAGAGGAGGAGCCAAAGAGAATGGTGTCATGAGTTGTATTACGAGTATCTGAAAAATGACCCCCCTTTGTACATGCCCTTGGGGCTCTATTTATAGGAGGGCAAGGCGGAAAAATTACCTTCTTGCCCTCACAATGTTGAGAGAGAGATGGGGGTATTTAGGTATATTGCTGGGAAATCATTGTATAGACTTAATCAGATATGTACAAGATCACCGACAGACACCAAAGATCCCCGACGACTGAGGGTGCGGGGCACCCCCTGGTGCCCGGCTACGACAGTGATCTTCTCAGGAAGTTTGTGAAAAGGCCCGACGTGTTGTGAGTGGTTTGATACTCGCCATGTTTGGAGTGGAGGAAAAGCAACCTCTAGTGGATTGAGGTGTTGGTTCAACTTGTGAGCCGCTCCAAATCTTTTGGGCTTACCTCGGAGTTGTTGGCTTAATTCGTGGAGTCGATTCAATTCGTTTAGGTTTACCTCAACGTGCATCAGGGGAGACCGGTAAGTTTTCGAACACCGCGGTAACATATTCTTGTGTCATTGTGGTTTGTTCTCTTGCGCATTACTTTGTGCAATTTACATTTCTAGAATTAAATTGCTTAAATGTATTTGTATGTTTGCTGTCATTGTTAATAGTATTAGCTTGTTAGTGCACATAGTCCAAACTAGTTTATTTATGATTTAATTGAGTAAAACCGAATTGATTCACATTTTCGTATAAAACTTGGTTTTAGCCAAAAGAATTTTAAAACCGCCTATTTACCTCCCTCTAGTTGGCCTCCTCGATCACACACCAGTGGCGAAAGAAAAAGACCAGAGGGAAAAGGAAAAGCCCGGGAAGAAAACAAATTCAGCCCAAAGAGAAAATCCAGAAAAAGAATATTTTTGAATTTCAGAAATTGGATTAAAGCAAATCGAGCTCAAATAAATAGCAACTAAACTCCAAAAATTCATATAAATTCCATAAAATACTCTGGAACTTAAGGAACCCAAATAAATTAGTTTTGAATTTAATTAAAGTTTGACTTATTCACATTAAATCATTTTAATTTCTAAAACTTCAAATTAGGCTTTAACTTAACAAGAAAAATTGAAATATTTATTTTTGTTTTTAAAGGCTTCAAATGAACTCTAAATTTGGGATGTTACACCTATTGCCCATTGTAAGATCGAGGAGGCCGACTAGAGGGGGGTGAATATGCGGTTTTTAAAAATCTTCTGGCTAAAACCAATATATAATGCGGAAGCTAATAACAATTGGTTTTGCACAATAAAAACCTAAATCAACTAGGCTCGACTAAGTGCACCAACAATATCAATACAATTCAATGAGAGCAATCATGTTACAAGGATATATAAGCAATTAAAACATGAAATGTAAATTGCTCAAAGTAAAGCACAAGCACAAACCAAGATGACACAATTATATTTTATCGTGGTGTTCGGGGAATTGCCGGTCTCCCCTAATCCACGTTGAGGTAAGCCCAACCACGTTGAACCGGCTCTACTAATTAAGCTAATACCTCCGATGTTAGTACAACCACTTGTACCGGTTCCAACACGAACCAACACCTCGCTCCACTAGGGTTGCTCTTCCTCCACTCCGGAGATGGCGAGTACCAAACCACTCACAACACGCCGGGCCTTCTCACAAGCTTATTGAGAAGATCACCGAGAACGACGCCTCCACACCGTCTAGGCGTCGGCAAACACCAAGAGTAACAAGACTCAACTCTCACTTGAACTAATCAAGTGTCAAAGCTCAGTGGATACTCAATCTACTACCTAAGGCAACACATGCACTTAGGGTTTGCTCTCAAATCTCGCTAAGTGCAACACATGCACAAAAGAGAAGAGAGGGTTTGCTCTTTAGCTCAAAAGAATGTCTCACAGCACTAGCACAATTTGCAATGGCAACAACAACCTCCTCCAACCAGCCAAGGTGGGTATTTATAGCCCACACCAAAAAACTAGCCGTTGGAGGAAAGATTCCCTCGAATCAGTGTAGGGTCGGTCTGACCGCCAACTAATGGCTGGTCGGACCACCGCCAAATCGGTCAGACCGCCAAGGGTGGACGGTCCGACTGCCTAAGGAAATTTTGCAGCAATCGAAATGGTGCTTCTCTGAAAAATCGTACCGCAAGAACTCCGGTATTTCCGCTCCCGGTAGTACCTTTTATTTAACGGTGGTACTACCGCACAGAGAATCAAATCAAGGGGAAATCGGTCGGACCGCCCAACACATGGCAGTCTGACCGATATGCCACCGGTCAGACCGGTGACCACTGGCGGTCAGACCGCCAGGCTCCAGAGAGATCTTGCATTTTGCCAAACTCAAATTGCAAAACTCATTTGCCCATTTGAGTGAAATTCCAACAAGGTTTAAAGGTGATATTCTCAACAAGTTGCAAAACGCATTTGCCAACTTTTAGAATCAACACCACAAGGAATAAGGTACATGGACTTACGCCATTTGCAAAACACATTTGTAAACTAAAGTCACATGCTTCAATTGTTATGCATGAGCCTCGACTATTTGCAAAACACATTCGCAAATAAGAGCATCATGCATAGATGAGCTAGAGCAACCACGATGAGCTATCAACACATGACTATCTCAAACTACTAGTTAAGACCCCTCTTAATAGTACGACAACCTATACTAGCAATCCGGTCTTACAACCAAACACCAAGACCAGTAAAAGACTAGGAACACATCCTTAGCCCTCGCTAGTCATACCTTTGTCTTGCATCTTCTTGAAGCTTGATGACGCACATCATCACTTCAAGTCCGGGTCATTAACTTGATAATCATCAACTCATGATGATCCTTTGCTTTACCTCCATCAACACATGATGGGTCTTCTCATGTCTCGACGATCAACTCATAAGCATCAACTCATGATGCATCTTTTACACCAAGCTCTTGACTTTAATGTCATTGACACGTGATGACATCCAAATTCTTCATCACCCTGGAACATAACATATTCATCCAACTCATGGAAAATGTTAGTTCCACAATATGATTATCATTAATTACCACATCATACCATTAAGTCATAATAGTGGGATAAGATACTTCAATATTTCCCTCTTTGGTAATTAATGATAACCACTTCAATTGCACATAAATTGAATGTAGATAATGGTAACACTACATGAGTATATATGAACTACACAAGTTATATATACTCCAACATGAGTACGCGAGAACTACACAAGTTCTACATACTTAAAACATGAATATACAAAAACTACACAAGTTTTGTATACTCAAACGGATATGTTTCAAAGTAAAGATCCCAACAGATTTGTTTCAAAGTAAAGATCCCAAATGTATGTGGAAAACAGAAATGGATCAATACTAATGAAACCACAAAATATAGCATGAACTCCCCCTAAATGTGTGCATACACAAATGTGTAATGAAAACGTATGCACATATTCAAGTTAAACTTATGGTTGAGTTCAACCTATATTTTGGATCCGAGGAATGCAACAATATATAAGAATATAAGTCGAATGTATACCTCGTTAAATTTCACATTTATATCTGACGAGGATCTAATAATCCTCATTTTATCTTTTATCTATAATTCTTATTATGGGTAAATATGATGTCACGTAGTCTCCAGAAGTACCCCTTATATTTATAAGGGAGAGGCCTACCAAGTGATTGTAAGATCTTCTACAATCACCCCCATAGTCGTAAGTCCTACCACGACTATGCCTAGTCGTAAGTCCTTCTACGACCATTACCCAGTCGTAAGTCCTTCTACGACCATTACCCAGTCGTAAGTCCTTCTACGACTATTGCCTAGTCGTAAGTTCCGCTACGACTTGTACTTAGTCGTAAGTCCTTCTACGACTATTGCCCAGTCGTAAGCTCTACTACGACTTGTACACAGTCAAAAAGTCCTACTACGACCAAGCAAACCACGACCACCTTATAATCAATAAAACCTACAAGCGAGTGGGTCCAATTGATTAAGGAATCCAGACGGTCTACACGCGCTATTATTCCGCGTAGTAATAGTGCTTAATACCCCATTACCTCTGAAAGATAATTGCCTAACGGCGTGAAGGAGCCACTACGCCGGTAATTACTGCCATCATGCGCCCATTACTGGCATAAATTAGGCGCCTCTTCCGCAGGATAAAACGGCTACTCCTTCACGACTATATAAAGACATCAATCAGAGGGTGAAAGAGGAGGGCGAAATATAGTGAGTCAAGGAGAAACACAAGTACTATTCTTTGTAATAGTCTTAGTTTCTTGCTTGATTGTCGAGAATACAGTCAATACCATACACACACAGGAGTAGGGTTGTTATTCTCCCCGGAGAAGGCCTGAACCTGTATAAAAATCCCGTGTCAATCTCTCTGCGTGATTTCATCTCTAGGAGACCCCCCTAATCAAACAATCTTTACGTAAGATCGGTTCTAATACACCGACAATATCGAAATGAGACTACACATTAGATATAACAATAAAACATTAGTATCACAATTAGATTTGTCATTAATCACCAAAACACTGGTCTAGATTCTTCAATCTCCCCCTTTTTGGTGATTGATGACAAATCCTTTATCAATGACAACATTTGGATATAAATAGACATAACATAAGAATTTAAGCTAATGAACTATGTCTATGCATGTCATACGATGAAATTTAAAGCATCAATCAACATGCATATACGGATACTATGCTTGTAAAAACAATGCATTCCCCCTCTTTTTGGCATAATACAAATTAACCAAATCAAACATCCAAAGTGAGGAATAGAGATAAAACATTCTCCTTTTTGGCATAAATCAAATAACAGAGGAGAATGTATTAATCATCCAAATGTGGGCATATTGATGACATAAAAAATTCTCCCCCTTTTGGCATTAAGCACCAAAAAGTTCAAAATAAATCTAAAGCCAAGAAAGAGGTTTTGCAAAGCAAAGAATTTGGCAATTGAAATCATCTTATTGATCATTAAAATATGCTCTTCTTTTGACATAAAACATCAAAAATAAGGTAAGATCAAAAGAGAGATCTTTTCAACTTGAGGAGCTTGGTCACAAAGAATATGAAATCGATACTTATGACCAATGGAAATTTAGCCAGTAAACAATTTTCACAAAGCTTATTGAGATGAACATTCAAATTTATGCTTGTGAGAGGTCATCATAAATTTGTACAGAGTTTCCTTCTGAAAAAGGAGTCCAAGGAGCATAACATTTGAAAATTATGATAAGTAATCAATCAAGCAAGCCAATAAACAATTTTCACAAAGCTTATTGAGATGAACATTCAAATTTATGCTTGTGAGAGGTCATCATAAATTTGTACAGAGTTTCCTTCTGAAAAAGGAGTCCAAGGAGCATAACATTTGAAAATTATGATAAGTAATCAATCAAGCAATATCAATAATCATTCAACCAAAATCACATCTTATTCATAAATCATACACAGACACATCATAACAGAAGAGTTCCAATTTCTCACACAGAAAAACAAAATGACATAGTCAAGTTCATCATGAGTCATACAAGCACACATAAAAAGATATTACAATATGCCTTACATCACAAGGTATAATGACCTAAATAAAACTAAAACTAATGATCTGCAGGAGGAGCCTCTGATGAAGAAGGACGATCTCCCCGTTGAGTGAAGGAGGGCCGGCGCTGACCTCGTCCATAGCGATGATAGATCAAGGGCTCCTGCTGCTGAGATGCAAAGAACTACTCACGCAAATCAGATACTAAAGCGTCCAGTGCATCAAACCTCGTGTTCATCATGGCTCTAGTCTCATCCTGGGATGCACGAAGCTGATTCACACTCAGCTGAAGATGAATAATAGCTGCCAGGACAGAGTCTTGCTCCTGAGGACCCTGGGACAAGGACCCCTGTCCTTGAGACTGGGGAGGAGGTGGAGGAGGTACCTGAGCAGGCATCTGAGGAGGCATCTGAGGTGGAGGAGGAGGAGAATCCCTTGGTCTATATTCCTTATGCTCTATATCACAAGGGGTGTCAAAGATAATCCTGCTCTTAATCAATTTCATAATGAAGGGAGCATAATATATGCTTTTTGACTTATCTCCTTTGGAAGTGACTATTTCTCTGATTATCAAATCAATCACATCAAATTTTATTCCTTCCATTATATATTTTACCACATTCCAAGCCCTCCCATGAATCTCATCATTATCCCCACTCCTAGGGAAGAATGATGCGCTCAGATTCCTGTTAATGATGCTTGGGAGGGAAAGAAGGCCAGTTACCTGCCACACGAATAATGATGGTTCTGATCATAGTACTCATCCACCTATGTAAGAGCTAGGGGTTCCTGTAGATGGATCCTTATTCCCCTAGACTCCCTCAGATCTAAGGCCTGCATAAAATTCTTTCTAGAGGCTTCTACCTGTTGTTGGCCAGTCATCCAAGTAAGATGGTCGTGATCAGGAGATACGAACACTGTGGCATAAAACTGTTTAATGGCCTTGGAATTAAAGTTGCAATTTAGAGAGACCAAAGAATCCAATCCTACATTTCTGAAAAGTCTACAAAGTCCATTGTAGGTTGGATTTTGTGCAAGGTAGCTCCATTTGACAAAACGATGATTCGCAAACAGCTTCTTTCCATAAATGATTTGATATACATCTTGCTGAAATTGAGTATGGAACATATTTGTCGAAGCTAACCTTGGGAACCTGAATTGGTTGATGTGCCTCAAGATGATATACTGCTCACTTTTAATCCTTAACACATCAAGTCCAATGAACTACCTTTCATCGGGAGCAACATCCTCATCATTAGATGCCTCAAAATTTTCATCGCTACTGTCACCATTTTCACTCGATGCCTCAACATCCTCCATTTGCTCATCAACATGCTCTTCTTCAACGGGATCTTTCGAGGAAGAAGGAGCGACACTTGGGCGTTTGACGGTTTTCTTGACCGGCATTGTCCCTGAGAAAATATTGTAAGGATTAAACAAGGAATAGACTCACAAATATGCCATAAATGCCAATTGTCATGCTCTCTGGTCACTGGCGGTCTGACTGCTGGCCATGGCAGGTCGGACCGCCACAAAGGTCGGTCGGACCGTCATTATGCCACCGGTCAGACTGCTGGTGACAGGAGCAGAGAACATATTTTGGGGATAACCCACAAATTTGCAACATTCACACAATGGCATCATGGATATTTATTTGTTCATTCCCACACTACTTGCAGATCAAACATTTGCCGCAAAGATTGACTACAATGTTGGATTTTTCAACAAACCCTAGAATTTAGGGCAAATTACAATGAGAGGATATTTGCAAGTAGATAAAGAGGCTTACCGACTTGGATGGAGAGGAGAATCACAAGGGATGACTCCTTGAATAGATTGGAGAGCCAAAAAGCCGAATTGAAGAAGAACCTCCCTCACCTAGGGTTCCAAATGCCAGTGAGATTTGGCAACCAATTCACAAAGCATTTGGAGGGAATGAATGAGGGGATTAAGGAGAACAAAATAGTACCTTAGAGCACCAAAGATATGGCCAGAGGAGGAGATCTGAGACTGGAGATGGAGGTGGCGGCCGGAGGAGAGAAAAACAAGAAGGCTCGGTTGGAAGAGATGAATGGGTGAGAGAGAATGCTCTCGGGTGAAGGGGTATTAGACCCTTCATGCGATTACGGTCTGACCGCTGGGATAACGGCAGTCGGACCAGTGTGGCTACCGGTCGGACCTCCGATGCTGGCCGGTCGAACCGATCATTACTCAAACTGACAAACAGTTTCAGTTCTTGATTGAGAAGAGAGATTTATTGTATTAGCTCCAAATTTTCACACAATCAATCAAGCAAACATATTTGGAGCATTTCCAACTTATATAGCCCTTGAAAATCCAAATCATAAATATTTTTTATGAAATAAGCTTTTGATTTTCGTAAATGAAATCAAGTTTTCATGAAGTTTCACCAAATGATCCAAATTGAGCATATGGTCGATTTTAAAGCATTCAATTGCATGTATGAGTCATGAATACCATTATGCACCTATTTATGTGAATAATTTTGGCTCATATGGTAAAACTCACTTAAGTGCTAGAATGTGACCACTTAGGTCAAAATAATATTTTGGACGAGTTTGAAAATCAAATAACTCTTCCTAGGTTGGTATTTTGGGAATCTTTTGAATACCAAAAATATTTAGAATAGCCAACTTTAGAATTTTCCTTTTGGCAAGATTTTCAAATTCCTTTCAGAAAAGATTTTACACAAAAATTTAGTTTTGGTCAAAAACAAGATACCATAATTTCGATTTTTGGCTAGAAACTCATTTTCACTCAAAATAGGTTTTTCTAGAGCCAAAACCTTTGGAAAACCTTTGAAAAATATTTTTATACATTTTGCAACTAGTTTTTCAAATAATTACTAAGAGTTATGAAATTTTTGAGTTTTGGCTAAAAAGGCTCAATTTTGAAAAACAAAACTAGCACTTAATTTATTTGGGCACACATAGGGATGTGTTATACATGATTATGATTTATCACTCCCCCTTAATGTTCCACTACCATCTTGCTCAAGATATTAATAATGAACATTATGAACAAGAGCAAGAACACCCCTTTTAATATGATTTTCATGAAATGCAACCTACACAATGTATAAAGGGGCCAGATACTTTAATGTAAGTACTTGTTACCGAAATGACATTGGTTCTTGATATGACATGCTTGTCCTCAAACTTGGCTTCAATTTGATATATGATGAAATCCACCTTTATATGAATAAGTCAAGCCTCCAATGCCTCTCTAAGTACCTATTAAGCATTTAAGTGCATTTTGGTACCTAATACTTGGTTGGGTCTGCGAATGTTAGTCATAATTGATTTGGGCACCCAAATGGCCCTAGTAATAAACTTTGGTGAACTAACTATTCTAGCAAACACATTGCCATTTTTATCTTTCCTAAGCAAATAATGATCATTATAAATAAATAGCTTAGGAGAGATACCTTTGGGACAATCCTTACTAAGATGTTCTTTTTTTCGGCAATTGTAGCAAGTTCGATATTTATTTGCAATTGTAACAAGTTCGATATTTATTTTCGTCATTTGCCTTCTTTACTTGCTTGTTGCTGGTTTGCCTCTTTCTTGATGATCTTGACTTGTCATCCACTTGATTTGGGCACACCGAGGCAAAGTGGCCCTTTTTATTACATCCATGGCACTTGAAATTCTTCGTGTGTCTTGCATTGTGCCTTGTCTTGCTATTTTCCTTCTTCTTAGGAGTGAAGCCAATACCACTCTTATCTTGCAAGCGTCGTTGTTTGCTCAATATATCATCGAGAGTGGCATTTCCTTTGTAGCTTCTTGTCAAGTTATTTTTTAATTTGATGACTTGGGCCTTGAGCTCTTTGTTTTTCTCTACAATGTTAGTATCGCAAGACGTAGAGGAAATAGGAGCATCTAATTTTGAGCAACAAGGCATATCAAATAAATCCTCACAAGAGGTGGATATGCTAACCTTAGATGTAATGCAAGGGTTAGCAACTACACATGGCATATCATCTAATAAATTACATGTGATGCCTGTATCCATCTTGGACTTGTTGAGATCCTTGAGAAGGAGAGTCTCATAAGCTTCTTTTAGCTCTTCATAGGAATCCTTGAGAGAAAGAAATTCTTTCTTCAAGACTTTGAATCTTGATTTATCTTTGCCAAGATATTTATTTAAGTCCTCGCATGTCCATCAACTCATCATATGAAGGCTCATCATTATCATTTACCTCGTTATTACCTTTTGCCATGAAGCATTGAGTTGATGTGGAGGGGCTTGTGGACTCATCATCGTCGGAGTTAGAAGTTGAGCATTCTTCTTCCGATGCCCATTCCTTTGTGCAATCATCACTAGTAGATGTGGATATTTCATAATGATCTTGAATATATGTCCATATTTCTTGAGTGCTCTTGAAATTGCATATGACATCAAATATTTCTATACTCAAAGCACTAAATAAAGCATTAGTAGTTTGAGCATCGAGATGCGAGTATTTCTCTTTCTCAATGGTTGGAGCAAGAGAATCCTTTGGAGGAGAAAAGCTCACATCTACAATCCGCCATATGTTTAGTCATATGGCCTTAAAATAACAAATCATATGAATTTTTCAAATAGCATAATTTGTGCCATCAAAAATAGGTGCTTTACCTAGGTGCACTATATCACTAGTCGCCATCCTTTACTCGCTAGACGGTTAAATTTAATAAATGAGAGACTAAGCTCTGATACCACTGTAAGATCGAGGAGGCCGACTAGAGAGGGGTGAATAGACGGTTTTTAAAACCATCCTCACCTTCACCTCCGACGCAGCCGCACCCACACTCTTGCCGCCTTCGCCGCATTTGAATCCACCGCCATAGCATTAAAAGCGGTGCCCTCCGTGGGCCCATGAGTCCATAGGCGGCAGGGAGAAGACATGGGAGGTGAGCTTGATGGAGGCGCATGATTCATGATCGACGGCGGGAAAAGACGGTAGATTCGTGGTCCTCCACCACCGAATCGACTCAAACGCCGTCCAATCAAGCTCCTCCGCTGCTAAATCGAGTTAACGCGTCAGCTCAACCTTTGGGCACCTGCCGAGCTCAACCTTCGTGAGACACCTCCAAGTGGCCACTGGGCTTCACCTCCATGCTCCGTCTCCAAGCTCACAGCCTACCGTCGACCTCCTCCTTTGTTGCTCCTACCGAGGTCGCTAGAGGCCACCACTAGAGCTTTGCTTAGTGAGATTAGGAGCATGGCTTTCGCTTCAACTGAAGAAGAGGAGGAAGGGAAGAGGTAGAAAGAGGGCAATATGGTCTTTTTGCAGCTCATTTGACAGAGGTTCGTGGTGGATTATTAGGATCAGAACTTGAGAAGTAGTGGCATAGAAGCAAAGTATTTTTTTTTCCAACGGCAAATCAGGAAAGTGGACTATTTTATTTTAGTGACAAATAAGGAATTATATCAGAAAATTAGTCTAGCCAGATCACTGGGCTAATGCCCAATAGGCTTAGCAGCTCAGCCCAACTTAGCTACGTCAGGCCCATACAAGGTACACAAAAGAATTCTCTTTCTTTGCTGGTTTTGGCCCAAAGATGCTTACCATTACAACCACGCCAAAATGACAATTTCTTATTTTCTCTAATCCTCTTCAGCCTCACCCGAATACCTGCCACCTGGTATAATGTTCCTACTTCCAATGCTTTCGTAATGTCAGATCAATCTCTCTCTCTCTCTCTCTCTCTCACACACACATATATATATATATATATATATATATATATATAAAGAGAGAGAGAGAAGGTATAAGAATCAAGAAGAGAATAACTAACAAGATTGGACTACTCATACGGCTATTAAAATCTCCAAACGCTTAGTCTCTGTTTGGAACAATAGATTTTTTTTCTTCTAAATTCTACAAATTGTACCGCTACATGTGAAATTCATTTGTTTCGAACGGGCTTTAAGCTTCTTTCTTGCAGCTTTGAGTTCCTGAACAAGAGTGGAAAACCCAGTACCCACGTTCTTGATTTTCTTTGTTGAATAAATACCTACGTCCTTGTTTTAAAGTAAGATAGAGTTGACAGACAAATATCATGGAAAAGGAGGAAGTAACTTCAATCGCATACTTTCGCGCGATGTATAACTGAATCTTTGCTAGCTGCATCATGGATGTTTAATTACTGAATTGGCACTCCCTCCATTTCTTAATTTAAGTCAGATTGATGTTTAACTTTGCTAACAAGGAAATATGTGGGTGAGAGGAGTCTTTCGCGGATGGTTGACAAGCATGGGGTTTCCCATTTTTGGTCGGGTCTAATGAAAATAAAAGATGAATTTTATCGCTTTGGTCCATTCTAGGTTAAAAATGGAATGCAAACTAGGTTTTGAAAAGATATTTGGTTAGGAGACTCTCCACTAAAAAGATAATATCCAATTCTTTATAATGTGACGAGGAAAAAGATGATACAATGGCAAATATTCTAAGATCGGTTCCTTTAAATATTTCTTTTCGAAGACCTATTATTGAGCCTAAGTTACATGCTTGGAATGAGTTAATTTTGAGAATTGTCAATTTACAATTGAGCTCTCAAAAATATATTTTTCAGGTGGAATTTGAATCAGTCTGAACTTTTTTCGGTATAGTCTTTATATGTGGCACTAATTGGAAATTATCAAGCCCCATTAGGAAAATTTTTTGGTTAATTAAAATTCCATTAAAAGTAAAAATATTCCAATGATATCCCAAAAGATGGTAGTATTAACTAAAGATAACATGCTCAAAGAAATTGGAGGGGAAACAAAAAGTGTTCTTTTGTATTAAAGAGAAAACAATTTAACATCTTTTTATTGACTGTCCCTTTGCACATATTGCATGGTGAGCTGTTCAATGTGTGTTTAATTTATCTCCTCCTGCGAGTATAGGCAACATGTTTGATAATTGGTTAGACGATATTCCAAAAAATAAATACACAACTCCTAGTGGGAGCTAGTGCCTTATGTTGATCTATTTGGTTATGTCGGAATGATGTTATTTTTGAAAAAAGATTATCACTAATCCCTTGTAGGTTATCTTATTGAGTAGACACTAGCTAAGTGCTTTGGCAATTATGTAGAAATCAGCCCAGAAGGAGTCCACACTGGCAAGAAGCGCCAAGTTGGAGTATATGGCGAAGCAAATCTTCAACATTCATGGGTGGCGTTTTAGTGACAAGATTTATAATGATTGAGTTTAATTTTTAGTCGCCATTTAATTATAAGGCTTCGAGCCACCTTTAACTTTTTTAGTTATTTTAGTACTTTAAACTCTATAATAAATTGGACTGTGTCCATCCTTGATACAGAGGCCATGAGAGTTTTCTCTTCTATTATCGAAAAAAAGTCAGTTTGATGTTTAGCTTAAGATGTATAGTTAAATGACCTAAGTTAACCCTAAGTAAAATGCCACCGCAAAAGAGAGTGCTGAGGGTATTTGTAAGTTCCATGCGGGCGTAGTGTGACTTTTCGAGGAATCGCTCGATTCTATTACAAAATCAGTAAATTACAGTATCCCAAACTGTCATAATACGAAACACAGAGCATTTTTCTTATTCCAGTACACACACTGTAAGTCTTAATCCTCTATTGCTGTCACAAATTAGCTTTGGGGTAGGTAGCTAGCTTTGCCTTACCACCACATGCTTGCTGTGTGAAGGGGAAACAAACCATGATCCTTTTTTTTGAGGGAGCTTATCTTTCTCCAGAAGCTAGCTTGTAGATGGATTTCATAAGTTTCTCTCTCAAAATTAAGCTTAAACTTCTCTCAAGATCATGAGGAGCTAGCTTAAGCTTCTGATTACTTCGAACCGAAGCTTAATCGCCCTAACACGGAGTCCACTGACATGTCTTTGTCGCGACCAAACGTGGGTCTCGTCCATCTCCATCAAGTGGCATCAACAGCATGGTACAGTTGGTAGAGCAATTCAGAAGCTGCCGCTGGCGAGAAGAGAACAGCTAACCAGGCACGCACTAAGAACAAATCAGTCTTTATTACCGTACTCCATCCAAGATGCGAGCTGCACGAGTCGACGACCGAGTAAAAACCACGTCACCCCTGGACCACCCAGCCGTGGATGTGTCAACAGTTTTTTTTTTGTTGTTGTTTTTTGAGTGTGTAAATAATACTTGCTGTTGAACTGTAGCAAATCCGGTAGCAACGAGGAATATCTACGAATGTGTTTATTCACTGTAAAAAAACTGTAGCTATTGTTATGAACTTCTGCTTTTCGATCGGAGGGTAAAGATCGCTTTCTAATACATGACACCGTGGATCTCAGACGTGTCGGTTACAAAGTCAGAATGGCCAAACTATCCCCGCCTCCGTGCTCTATGCCCCTGCAAGGGTCGCGAAGGCATTCTCGTCCGCAAGGAAGACACCGATCTTCATCGCGGCCTATATGGCGCGTGGGGCCCACATGTAGCTCCCTCGCTCGATGAAGCGGATAGGCTAGCAGAGCGTCGGTACGGGCGCTAAATCATTCTGGCTTCTGAGGTGGGCCCCACGAGCAGATGAATATTATGTTTGAGGTTTTGCGGCTCTCATTATGGGTGTCTCTGTAGCTGTGGAATTTTTCGTCTCGAATAATTGTTAGATGTCTTACTGGCACGTCGGTCTCCAGACGTAAATCATCAAATACACATATTTATAATAGTAAAAACGTAATAATTTCTTGTATAGCTTTTACTGTAAAGCAAAGATATTTTCGATTACTATGCAGGTAACGTGGAGAGCACAATGGATGACAATTCAGACGTACACACGATGGTCCAATACATCACTAGAATCGGTTGTACACGACGGGTGCAAAATACAGCAGGCAGTACACAAATGTGGCCTCTTTCAGGCGGCGCACCTCCCATGACACCCATGCATCGTGCATGTGCGGCGAAATGGCGCCACATGCAGCCCAGAAAACCTCGGGGGGCAAAACTACAAAAGCAAATAAACAAGCCAAAAAAAACCCCATTTAAATAAGGTTTTATATCTCTATTATTACAACGCGTCCGCCCCCTCTTTAACGTTCACATTTCCCACGCCCATTTGCTCTCCTACTCCCATCTCGCCCTACCGCGAGCCCCACGCCGCCGCCGCCGGCGCTCCGCCCCCGGGAGCCTCCCCTGAGTCCCCACCTCCCACGGCCCCGCCGGAGTCCGCGGCTCGCGGCGGGCATTCCGAGCCTCGGGTCGCCGGAGACCGCGCCGGATCCGGCGGGTTGCGGCGAACTCGACGGAGCCGCGAGCTGCCGCGGGCGGATCTGAGGCTCTTCGGTGGGAGTTTGGGGGGTAGGTTGCAGTTGGGGTCAGTTTGAGTTGATTCGGCGGGTTTAGGCGGATTGGCGAGGAGAAACTGAGGGTGAAGAGGGCTGGTTGGTTTGTGGGAGGTTGGTGGGCTCGCGTGGGTACATGAGCGCCGGAAGCCACCTCCGCCGCTGCGTCGTCGTCGGGGAGCTTCCGACGGCGCGATGATCGAGCAATTCGTTAATTTTGTCATCCGTCCGCCACGGTAATCACCTTGTTTTTCTTTTGCTAAACTGGTAATAGCCTTGTTGACCTGTTCCCATTCGCTTCGCCAAAATTTAGTTTGGTGTATGCTGCAAGTAGGTGGAATTTGCTACTTTTTTTTGTACAATGTATGTGGCGGCTGTAATTGGTCGTATTTAGCTGTATGAGTTCTCTGTGTGATTTATCTATCAATACCTAAAACAAGCATATGGAATTATGGAGCAAATCCTGGGTTATCATCTTAATCTTAGCAATTGCGAGCTTGTGGAAGTTCTGTACTCGAAATACCGTTAAACGGGCATAGGAGCCAAAGTTTGTTCTTCAACCGTTGCCGTTGAGAATCCTGTACCAGGATTCTAGTTGAACAAGTAGCTGTTCGTAATCACAAGGGTTGTACTTGCAAAAGTAAACTGATGTAGTAACTGAAAGAGGCTTTTGCATTTAGTTAACACATGTTCATTCATACCAACTGTATTCTTCCTAATATAACTTTATTCCTTTTCTTTAAGATGCTAAAATAATCGAAGTTGGAAGACCTCAAAACTTTGATATTCAACAAATTATTGTAATGGTATGAAGGCAGTGAACTGGCTATGTATTTACAGTGCAGAGTACAATCCAGATCACTATTTATGGGAGCCAGAGTTTACTCTTGCAGGAAGAAAGTACAGACGTATAGATTTGGAGGCAAGTAAGGGGAGCAATTATTGAGGCTTTTCCTGTCTTTCATTTGTTGATAAGAAGACTTGATGCTGATTGTCAACATTTTTGTACATTAGCCTTATTCTTTTACTTGTATGTGACAGCTTACAAACGAAAGAAACCAGACCTTAAAATGCAGTCACTATGTTCCAGCTGTCATCCCAGAAAGTACTGCCCTTCCATGTGTGATCTACTGCCATGGAAATAGGTGCTTACCTTTGTTGTTTCATGCCCATGTGTGCTCTCAATTTCTTATTCTTATGATTACTCTTTTGATCAGACCTCTTCCTTTAGCATTCTGACTCAACTGATTGTGAAGTATACTTGTCTACAGTCTACACTTTTTAATTCTTGATCCCAATCATAGTGTTGGGTTTATCTGCTAGTTGCATCCTATGAGTTATCAAGATTAAGCATGGAATTATTTCCTTTTTACATATGGTGTTTACCTTAATTAATTAATTACCAATAATGTTGGACCATTTAACGGTTTTTTTCCTTTAACTTAATGCAGTGGATGCAGAGCAGATGCAAATGAAGCCGCTGTCATACTTCTTCCTTCAAATATCACCCTTTTTGCACTTGACTTTGCAGGGTCAGGGCTATCAGGTGGAGAGTATGTCAGCCTTGGTTGGCATGAGGTGCATAATCATTATAAATTTCGCAACAATATTCTTAACGTTTAGTAATTGCACTGTTCTGAAAGACTGAAACATATAACTACTCCCAGAAACAGGATCTCAAATGTGTGGTGTCCTTTTTGCGTAGTAATAAGGAAGTTTCTTGTATAGGACTTTGGGGGCGGTCAATGGGTGCTGTTACAAGGTATTTCGGTCACAGTGCTTGTGCTTTCTACTTTGTGCTGAATTATTTCAATGACCTTTTTCTTCCAATGATATGCCATTTTGGTAAGTGTTGGAATACAGTAGAATACTTTTGATATAAAATTGTGCATCTTAAGAGTTCACGGATTAATACAAATGTTAATTTTCTTTATCCTAATTTTTTAACAGTATCCTTATCCATAAAATATCTTAAAGACCTAGCTTTTGCTTGATGGGATTTCATTTTGTTAGTTCATCACAACTTCTGTTCAAATCTTTGATACAGCCTACTGTATGGAGCAGAAGACCCCTCAATTGCTGGCATGGTTTTGGACAGTGCCTTTTCTAACTTATATGACTTAATGATGGAGCTTGTAGATGTTTACAAAATCCGTGTTCCTAAGTTCACAGTATGTTTATCTTTTGCAGAATATTTTGCTTTATTCATGAACTGAATATTGGAACAGTGCACTCTTTGTAGTTCGTACACAATTTTGATGTATCATGGTTTACATGTTAATTGGTGGATGGTTCTTGAGTATACCACTTGTATCCTTGAAGCTAAGCTCCAAGCAACTGCTGCATGCATAAAAAGAAGTACTGTGTTTACATCCAGGAATAATACAAACCTTACAGGGAATTTGTGCAAATCTACAAGTCTTTCGTAACTCTGGTCAGTTTGGTGTGCATAGCCCTAGTGTTGTCCTATACCAACTGATTTTTTCTCTCTAACAACTGGGCTGCTAGGGAAGCATACCTTGAATGAGCGAGTAGATGAAATTTGTTTACTAGCTTAATGGTAAGCAATACATAACAAGAAAAGGTGTTGTTTACCGCTGCTGATGCTCTATAACATAATGTTGTTTTCTGGCTATAGATCAAAGATAGGCATCTCAGAATATGAAAAGGCTCTAGTTAATGTTGTAAAGCTCTGTGACATGATCTTGATAACTTATCTTTATTATTTATCAAGTTGAAGTGCCCATTGCCTGTTGCTGTAGTCACATCATTTTATGTTTGCTCTGATATATATTTTTTCAGGTTAAGATGGCTGTGCAGTACATGCGACGCATCATTCAAAGAAGAGCTAAGTTTGACATAATGGATCTTAATGTTGTTCAGGTTTGCTTTCTGAAATAGCACTCTGTTCTAATTTAATTACTAAAGAGCCAGGTAGAATTACAAAAAAAAAAACTAATGAAATGCGATGGGGAGTATTTGTTACCATCCCTACAATACGAGACTCCATACTGGTAATAATATTATGCATTACGTGTGACTGAATGATGAATATAGTTAGAAATGAATGTGTGTGTTTAGTCTATATCTGTTCAGATCTCTCTAGTAGACTGCAATGCTAAATGAACATTTTGTTGTATACTTGTATGTCTTTGTTTTGCCTGAATTAAGCTTCTGAGCATAATTGTCTTAGCTGTGAACACCAACATTAAACAATTAGAACAGCTCTTTCAACTTGATTGAGACACATAGTTTGAGTAAGATTGGTTGAAGTATTGGAAATTCTTGTTATACTGGGTAGTCTACTAATCTTGATGTTTCAAGTATCATGGTTTTCAGTTAAACCCATTGGTATTTATCTGATTACCTCCTATTTCTGGACAATGTCACAAACTTTACTATCTTTTTCTTTTCCAGTTTGCTCCCAAAACGTATATTCCTGCATTATTTGGGCACGCATTGAATGACATGTTTATTCAGCCCCATCACTCTGATCGTATTCACCAGGCATATGCGGTAAATCTCACTCTTACTTGCTTTACAAAGGCTGATCAGTAAACAGATGTCTTCTAACTACATACAGGTTTCATCAGTGGTGACTGCTCCTGTTGAAGGGCCTGCCGGGCTCGTTTTGCTGATGTATTTCTATTTATCTGCAGGGGGATAAAAATTTAATCAAATTTGAGGGTGATCACAATTCGCCAAGGCCCCAATTTTATTACGATTCTGTTTCAATATTCTTCTATAATGTTCTGCACCCACCTCAGTTTCCTTCGGCATGCTCAAATAAGTTAGATAAGTACTACAACCTCGGCGCCTTTAAGGTTGGTGCTGGGACCAATGAGGTAAATGAAATCTGGTGTCAAAATTTCTGCTTTGTGTAATAGGAAGCCCATCCGAGGAATTACCTGTCAATTAATTTGATTTTTTTCAGAGCTTATTGTATGAGATCATAAATGGTCTAAGGGCTGCTGGTACTGATGCAGGCAGTTCATCAGCAGCTGCAACTAATTTCACGGATGGTGTGGCTCATCCTCCTTAATAGTTTATGTTATTAATAATTTAATACACATGAGTTACTGTTTGCTGTTCAGTGTCCAGTGATTACTTTTACATTGTTTCAGCTGCAAAATCAGTTGTTGAACTGCTGACAGAGAGGGTCAATCAGTTGTCCATTAAAAATGATAATGACTTGGTAAGTCCATTAGTGGTTGGTTTACCTCTGGTACTTGACATCTTAGCTGAGATATCTCATGTAAATGCAGGATTTCCTTTTGGATGAAAATCATAATCTCGCTGAGTTGGACGGTGGCAATGCAGAGTCTCATTTAGAGGTAAAAATAGATGATGCTTTGTTTTATTTGAAGCATTTAAATAGTTCTGCCATTATATTTAACACTGGACTCTGTAAAAACTCCATCATTCCATCCGATATCCGTATCTGATGGCTGATGCAGTCCCCCTACCTCTTACTGGAGATACTAAATCTCTCGTGTCATTGTAGTGAGTATAACACAAGGTCTGATGGTTATAAATAGGTTGCGCCGTTGCGGTATGGCTGTCGTTACAGGACACCAAAACCATATTGTCTGTTGCTCTGCAATATTCCATTGGTTCCTGAATTTAGACTAATTGTTTTTCGTCTTGTAATCTCACTGACAAGAAATTCTCTTTATTTTTTAGGATAAAGCAAACAGGCAAAATGAGGAGTGCTGCTCATACACAAGTTCAAACCGAGAGAGCTGGGGAAGATGTTCTTCCTTGGGGGCAGCAAGTGATGCATCATCCCCAGGCGAGCGCCCTGGGATTTCTAATCAAAAGCATAAGGTACAATAATCAGTTTACATGTCTTTCACTTACATAGTCACATCTCATTCTATAAAGATCAAAGCAGCACATTATATGTGATAACTTGATAAAAGTTTACTACTATACACAAATTTTCTTCACAAACCTATAAAATAGGTTCTGGAGTGAATGTTCTCGACCTTTGTGTTTACTTATTGCTTCAAAAAAAAGTATAGTTTCAAACTAGTGATGTGCTCTGACTGTTTACGTGAACCAGTAGAGTTAATTCCCCACGTAGAAAAGTTTTCAGATCTCATCATTTGCTCCCAAACTGTAGAGCATGACGCTAAGGGCTCTGGCAACGCCGCTGAGACGGATACGAAGGAAACCGCTCACTGTACCAAACGAGAGGAAGAATCGGTCCCTATGGAAGAGGCTCAAACAGGAGAGGCAAGAGATGGGGGAGAGCTTAACCCAGCGTTTCAGGCTGTGCCTCCAAGGCCAGGCTCAACACAAGCGAACCAAGTCGTCTTGACAACTGTGAATACTCATTTTAGCTCGGGACAAGTCTGCTGCTAGGAACACTGATGTCATCACCAACAGATATGCGCCACGATTCTGACTCTTGGCCCCAACCCTGCTGTATACTTTGGTCGAACATTACCTACCACTTTCTACTGAATCTGTCAAGCAAGCCATGTAACTGCTGTCACGTTGATCTTGTAAATTGCAAGGTTGTAGGGCTGTAGCGTGTGTCCCCTGGTTTGGGGAAGGAGCCTCCGGTGTTCAAGATCCGAGCAGGGTTTGCAGTTTGAACTTTCAAGGTCGAATTGTATCGACAGGATCGATCTCGTTTATTTGCGGTTTAGTCACGCTCTCTATGCTGCATCCTCCGTTGTCGAAGGGCGAGTTGCTGCACACGACTCATACGAAGTACGGTAGTGGTATCCGGCTTGAGCCATTTGCCACTTGCAAATTTCCTCTGGACGGGAGGTACAAATCACGAGGTAAACAAAGAGAAAAGTGGGATTCCGATCTCCCTAACCGCGCGAAACTGTTAGCGCAATATATAGGCATGGCCGTGCATCCTCTGCATGAGCACAAGGACACGCAAGATTCATGCAAATCCAACGCGACGCAGGCTTTGCCATTGCTTTCGCTCTCGTTCTCTGATTTGCTTTTGATGTGTTTCCTTCTTGAATTCTTCTCCTCCGTGAGAAACGAGTGACTAGCGGCGGACTAGAAGAAAATATGCGTGGGGGTGGGGTACACCCGATATGAATTGCAAGTAAATTGACCCTTATAGCTTACGGGCTATAAATTGAAATTAAGTGGGGGCTGTGCCCTACGTGGGTCCGCCCTTGACGGTGACCACCATACGATGATACGGAGAGTGGAGTAGCACCCGTACAGGGTACAATTTTTTTTAATGCTCCTGCGACTTTTGTTAGTGCAAGGTGAAAGTGGCGGGCGGTACGGGCCCGGCGGAGCACGACAACCCCGGCGGCGGAGAGGCCGGGACGGCGGGATCCAGAGGTGCTGGTGTCGAGTCGACGAGATCCACCGGCGCCGAGACCGGGGACGCTGGACTAGGCGGCGCTGGGTGACTTCCTCGCGGACGGGATGAGGTAGCGCGGGAGGTGGGGAAGGAGAAGGAGCGGGGAGTTTTTCGATCTAAGATGGGGCCTTAAGTTCCATTCTCTAGCGCTCTCGACCTATTATTATCGCTCCACTTCTTGTGTGCGTTTGTTTTGCACTTCGTGTGTGGCGTTGCAACCTATTCCTCTGCGGAAAGAAACCAAACCAGTACAGTTATGTCTCATAACATGGCGGCGTCTTGCTTGCTCCTACTCCACCGCCGCTTCCTCTGCTCCTGCGCCTCCCTGCAGGCTTCAGTCAAACTCGCGAGGTCGCTTCTCCGCTCCGA
Source organism: Hsuehochloa calcarea (assembly GCA_036346395.1). Taxonomy (NCBI): domain Eukaryota; kingdom Viridiplantae; phylum Streptophyta; class Magnoliopsida; order Poales; family Poaceae; genus Hsuehochloa; species Hsuehochloa calcarea. The sequence goes on along the minus strand of CM070603.1, from coordinate 28,551,145 downwards.
TCACCCTAGCGGCGCAGCCTCCGTCCCCGACCTCTACCGCGCACTCGCCGCCGCCCCTGACCCCGCTTTCCTCAGCGACGCGGCCTCCGCGCGCCTCGGCCTCCCCGACGGCAGGCTGCGTCAGCTCTCCATCCTCACTGGCGCCCGCGCGCCGCTGCCACCCCCTCCTCCTGCAGCTCTCTCCTCCGGTCCCACGCCGACGCGCGCCGCGCGTTCGAGATCATCGCCGCCGCCGGCCCGCGCCTGGACACCTTCGCGTGGAACACTGCCGCCGAGGGCTGCGTCGTGGCGGGCGACGTCGACGAGGCCGCCCGGATGCTCCGGCGGATGGCCGCGACGACGCGCCCCGACGCTTTCTCGTACAATGCGGTGATCCGGGGGCTGTGGAGAGCGGGGAGGGGCGACGACAGGGCCGTGGCGCGGGATCGTTTCACATACAATACCATGGTGTTTGGCCACTGCACTGCAAGGGTGGGGACCTGGAGGCTGCTTTCAAGTTGCAGGTGCAGATGTTGCAGGAGGGCCTGGAGCCAAACACTATCACCAAGGATGTGCTGCTCTCGGGGCTGTAAATTGCATAAGTTGGTTGAAGGCGCTGTTGACGGCAATGCAAGACCGGAGTTTCGGTCCATTTAGGTTTTGTTTGGTAAAACTCCTACTCTCAACTTCTCAATCGAATCTCGTGGAACTATGCCAAATACCTAACTTGTCAAAACGACCGGATCCTAATTCTTGCTACCTTTCCTTATATTATCGTGGAGAGTTAACCCACCTGAAACAAAGAGTCCCTAGAAGTTCGAGGTAATTACCGCAATTGCCACTCACTTACCCCCTCAACCCTCTACACCCCCTGAGCCTCAAGAACTCGTTCGTATCCGGACCTTCCGCGCATGTGGAGACGGGGTGATCGAGTGGCGATTCCCCCCACTCCAAACCCTCTAGTGTGCCGCCGCCTCCTGCCACCGAGTGCACCGCCGTTCGCCCTCGAGTGCGCCACCGCCTCCTGCATTCGAGTGCGTCACCGCCGTTCCCCAGTTCTTCGTCGCCGCCATTCGTGCCGGCTTCCCCGCCACTGACTCTGCCTTCCCCCTCCGTGCCAGCTTCCGCCGCCATTCGTGCCGGCTTCCCGCCATCGACTCTGCCTTCCCCCTCCGTGCCGGCTTCCGTCGCCTTCTCCTCCCTCCATGCCGAGCTCCCCCCTCTCCCTCCCACCGTGAGGCCCCAATGTACCCCTTCACAGCGACCACCTCACAGTTCTCGCGTCTCACCTCTCCCGCTCTTCTCCAAGGGCCAGCGAGAAGGAAGCCGCCCTCGCTGCCAACCCCAGCGGCGGCACCACCGTGTCAACCCTTCTTAACTCTCTCTCCCAATTATATACCGTCACCTCAAGTTGTTATCTTCTTTGCTTGAGTAGCCTCATTAGAAACTTGTTCTAGCAAGCGCATGGAAGAGCTCGTATTTTGGGTCGTATTAGATTCTGGTGTGCAGTCTGGACTTCTGTAATGTTCTAAAATTTAGGTTTTCAAAAAAAACTTTTGTGCAGATAAGGTCCCTGAAAATTTTACAAATTTTACTTGAATTAATAAAGCTTAATTGATTTTTTTTTGAAATTTACACTATTTAATTTGACTAAAGTAAACATCGATTAAATGAAAAACATTGTTCCAAGGAATTTTCTTGGATTTTTCAGAGTTCGTTTGATATTTTTTAAGCCCATTTAGATTTTTAGCCTGTTTTCTAAATTCAAAAATTAATTTAAAATTTAAATATTTTCGTGGGCCGAATTAACTTAACCCACTCTGCTTTCTCTCTCCCGCGCGTCAGAGACACAGGACCATTCGTGGGCCAGCCTCCCGTGTAGGTGTAGCGCCGGGGACCTGCCACCTCACGTTGCTGTGCTCTCCATCTCCTCACAAAAACCGAAACCGAAACCGAAACCTCTCTCACTTTCTCGCCTGCTTCACACGTGCCCAAAGCAAAGAAGAAAAAAATCCCACTTCCTCACGATCGAAGCTCCCACCTATTCCCGTCGATTCCGAACCCCCCGCAAGATTCGCCGCGGAACCCACACCAGCGATCCCGTGCCTCCCTCTGCCGTTCGGTCTCCGGAGCTATCGATCCCAGGCAAGGCAAGCCCGCAGTTTGATTCCGCGTGATCTTTAATTATGATTGGGTTGTTCGTCTTGCGCGTGACCGATTGCAATCCGCCGTGCCTTAAACTCGTTTGGGTAGATTCGCCTTTGCTTGGATTCTCTCCTGGGTGTGTGGTACAGGGATGATGGTATCTCAGGCTTGTCTTTGCCTTGATTCTTTATTGCTTTCAAGTACGTTGTTTGATTTCCCTGTGCCTGCACTGTTGCTTTACTGTTCATTTCTGATTTCAGGTTTCTTTGCCTGCTGTGTCGTGTGAGTGTGATGATTAGTTGATTGCGATGGTGAAATCATATTCTTCTGGTGTAAAAAGGTCCTATTCTTCCGAGTTGTGGCTAGGTGATTTGGTACTTAGCAGTGAGCGTAGTTTGGTTCAGACTGACTGCTTCTTTGGTGTCTCGGTTGCTAATACAACTTGCAGAATATTATACCACTTGAGGCAGTAGCCATGTTTGAGAAATGAGGTGCAGCTATTGTTCACTTTCAGGTACTACTGTTTGGTGTGTATCCAATTGGGGACGCTGTGTGAAGTGCCAAGATGGGCGGCGTGCTTGGACGCCATGACACGCTGAGACGGAGTTCGCACGGTTCAAAGCTAGAGACGAAGATGGTGGAAACCATGCGGCAGAGAGCGTCGCATGGAACTTCAGTGAAATCGTTCGATAGTATTATCATGAAGTTTCCCAAAATCGACGAGAGCTTGAGAAAATGCAAGAATATCTTTGAGCAATTTGGTGAGTTCTGTCCCCCTGTCTGTGCGCTAGCCATCCTCCAGATATCTTTTTGTGTTCATAGTTAGTGAATTGCAGTAGGGATCTTCCTTCCTATGATGATAAAGTTTTAAAGAAAGAGAAGAGGACCAATATATTCTTGAATTCCTGAAAAAAAAGAAATCGGCACCAGACCTAAAAAGTTTAACAAGTTATTTAGTCTTGTTTCACTTATAATTCTTGTCATAAGCTGTGGAATTCATGCAACGTTTTACAGTCGGCAGTGATCAAAATGAGGCATGTGGAAGTATGCTGCTCTCTGACAAATATTCACTGACTTCTGCAAACAAGCACAATTACTTTAGGCTGAACTCCTTTTTGCTTCCTGCCTTCCTCAGATGAAGATTCCAATGGTGAAATAGATAAAGAAGAACTCAAGCATTGTTTTCAAAAGCTGGAAATATCATTCATAGAGGAGGAGATAACTGATCTCTTTGAAGCTTGTGATATAAATGAAGATATGAGCATGAAGTTCAATGAGTTCATTGTCTTTCTGTGCCTTATTTATCTTCTCAATGAACCAGCTGTGTCAGAAGCAGTATCCTTGATACTTTATAGCCTAGCAGTCTGATCCTTTTCTTAGTTCTTCTTATCACGTTGTATAGCAAAGCATTGCTAGATAGCTATGGCAAGTAAAGTTGATTTTGGTTTGATAAATTTTCTTAAGTTCATCAGCAAAATATGTGGTCGGTTTATATGTTGCTTGTTGGCAAAATTTAGATAATACTGCATCGTGTTAACAGAAAAACCCGTTTTCCATAATTTTCTATCACAGCATTAGTCTGATTCAATTATAAAGGTTTCTTAGATGGACATGTCAGAAATTTCTGCACTCAGATCCTGTTTTAAATCTCTTATTGCATTTCTATCAGGAGCTTATCTATTTCCTTGACCTAACGCACAGAAGACAAAGATGGGATTAGGAAATCTTGAGGCAACTTTTGAGACCTTGGTTGATGCATTTGTCTTCTTGGATAAGAATAAAGACGGGTATGTGAGTAAGGACGAGATGATTCAAGCAATAAATGAGACCACCACAGGAGAACGCTCTTCCGGGCGTATAGCCATGAAAAGATTTGGTGAGTTCTCCATTTCTTTGTAGCATAGTACCTACTAGGCTCTGGTTTACCCCCTTTATAATTCGAGATTAGACTGCAATTGCCCCCAGTCACTTATTTTTGTGAACCACCACATCTTTTTCTCCTCACCGTATTATACATCCAAAGGAAAAAAAGAGGTAGGCCTGGTACAGAAGAGCTCTTCAAGTGAGTTACTTCCCTTGAGTGCTTTCCAAAGAAAGACATACACCCACTCAGGAAAATGACTGGCTCCCTAATGTTTCTTCGCTACCTTTTTCTGGTCACTTTACACTTTTCCCTCATGTGATAGATATAGCTTTTTTTTTCGAGACTATATAGCTAGTTGAGTGTAGGGTGAAGTAAACTAAATATGCACAGGTAGATACTTAATGCCCCTACCACCATCTAAATATAGTTACTTGATGTTACTTTGACGACATTATCTGTTAACAAAGTTCGCGCTTCATCTGAATGTTTTGACTTCTCATCGTTCTTCTGGAAGTTCCCTCATTTTTATGCAGTTCTGACGCATATCCTCTTTTTTTTTGTCATGGTACTAGAGGAAATGGATTGGGACAAGAATGAAATGGTTACCTTCAAGGAATTTCTGTTTGCGTTCACTCACTGGGTAGGGATTGACGAAGATGAGGACGATGATGAATGAATGCTGTGAAGATTGGTTGTTTTCCAAGTGTTAGGCTGTGTTCTCCAAGTGCTAGCACCAGGTCAGCCCTGAGGAGTGAGGAGGCTAGAGTATGGAAATGACAACTTAAGAGTAGTTGATGTTAATTGGTTGCTTCTTGACCTTAGCTGTTTATGGTATTGTCAATAGAATGATTCAACATGCTCCTGATAGAATGACTGGACATGTCTGAACACCTGTATCAACGGTGCAGCTCCCTTCTGTAACAGTGCCACCTCCGTTGCTTACAGTTTACAAATGCTAAAGGAAAGAATACCCTTGTATTAATTTTTTATTGTGTACTCATTCTAATACTTGTTCTGTACAATACACTACTTAGTGAAAAATGTGTTACTATACTTGTTGCATACATCCTAGAACATGGACACTCGATTTAGCAAACACCATAAATAGACATTCAAGTTCCTGGAGCTGCATCCCGAGTAGGATCAAAATCCCGACGATTACTGAAAATCCCAGGTGAACAGTATCAACCGGAAAGTTTCAAATTGGAATTTGAATTTGACCACGTAATAATGCACTTAAGTTGATTTAGACAATGCACTTCTTAAGTTGATTTAGACATTTTTTGTGCTGAATTACGCATTATATAAGCTAAATATGATTAATTTATTATTCTAGTCGGTTTGCACTTCATATGAGCTAAATATGCTAGATTATGTCTTTTATAAGTTAAATATGCTAAATTACGTATTGTATGAGTTAAATATGCACTTCATTAAAGATTTTCTAATTAATATTATCATTATTCTGATTTTTTGACGGTAACCGATCCAGTAACCGGTCTTTCAAATCTTAAATTCAAAATTCAGTTTTTAAAATTCATCCGAGATTTTCATGGTTTTCCGGTAACCAAGCCCCGCTGACCAGGATTTCCTCCTGTACCGGGTGTTTAATCCTTGATCCTGAGTATAACAAGGCTCAACGAAAGTACTACCCTGAATCCCTTCAAAGAAAGTAATATCCCGAATCCTTGATGTCGCCTAACCTTACATAATCTAGCTAAGAATAAAAACTCCAACAGGATGCAAGTGGAACTCCAGATCGCCACAACCTGTAAAAATGATGTGCACAGCTATCTCTGATTGAATAAACACGTTACAAACATACACCAGACACTAGATAATAAACATGGTTTGCAGCATCTAGTATCCTAAGATCAATAGTTCTACTGAAGAGATACAACGACTAGCGATCCTCAAGTGACACTGCGCTACCGGGGAAACGCCGGAATCAAACATCGCTGCCTGAACCATTAGTGAAGCCGTCCCGGTGGGCATTCAGAGCTGCCAATGAATCGAAGTGCCCTGTGCTGGATGAGAACACCGAGCTTGTCTGTCGGAAATCGGAACCTGAGCTCGACTCCATAATGTTGTGAGGTAGGGCGAACTCGTTCCCATGATCAACACCATTGCTGACCCGAGCCCTCTTGCTAGCTCTGGGGCTCTGTAGGGGGGGACTGGCACGGCAACTGGAGTCTGGTGTCAGAGGCTCGCGGCCTGATGAGAGACAGTCATCATGAGAAGAAAGGGTCTTGAACAGCCCACTAGTACCTCCGAGACCACCACTTGCAGCCTTGTCCCAGATTGGGGACTCAGAAGTTGGTACTGGGGTCGAGGGGTCAGTTTTGATGGAATCCTGGAAGAGCTCCCCTGGAGCTGGGCCGAGGGCACTCAACTTGCCTGATTCACCCAGCACACCGCTTAGGCGCTGCTGCTCCTCAATGATCTTCTGGAGATACTTGCCTTGGGCTTCTATTCGGAGCTGTAGCTGCCTTTGTACCTGTAGAAATGTTTTGGAAGAGCAGGAAGTGATATTTTCTGCATTTCGAATGGAGGCTAGAAGCTACAATGCACTGCCTGAAAATTGTGCAACAGAGACCACTGTCACCACTGTGCATCCTACAGTTCACTTACTAGTCAGAGTGCATCGAGATTGGAACAAAATATTGTTGACTAAACCAAGTCAAGAGCTCATGTGAGCTGATGATCTAGTAACACAGGAATATGTCCTCCCACAAATGTACTGTTTGCAAAGTAAGACTAAACTAGTTTTCATGTATGTTTTATTTCAGAGATGATGTGTTTTAACTGATTTTGTCTCAAATAAAGAAATTCATTTATGCATGAGAGTCTCAAACATAAACTGAAAGAATTTCAAGGTTAAAATGTATTATCTTGAGCAAGCCTTTTTTTTAATGTTTTGGGATGAAATGCAGTAAGAGAATGGGCTTATGTAATTATTTGACAATTGCGTGAGAATAAAGAAATAGTATGCATGTCAATGGGCTTTTAATATGATAAAGTTATCAGATTCAATAGAGAAAACAATACTACTATCAATAAATAGAGAACAATTCAGTATGCTATTGTCAAAACTTCATATAGGGACAAGTATTCAGCATATTTACTAAAATAAAACAAGCTATGAAAGTCATGCCTATCCACAAGCCATGCTATCACAAATGGAGAGCCAATAACTAACGATAAAATATAATGCTACAGTACATGTACGACTCTTTTTCCCACAATCTGAAGTCATACGTCATTTCATTTGGTCAGGCGACAGCTTCTCCTATCTGGTCAGTGCAAAAATAAGCTAACAAGCTACCCGTATATTGACACCCTAAAAAAAACATGAAGCTAAGTAACAGATTACGAACCCAAGAATGTATCTACTTGCCTCTAATTGTTCATGTAGCCGCTTCTGCACCTCCATCTGCAACTTTAGAGCCTCGCTTATCTCCATGCCCCTGCCATCAATAAGTACGTTTTATCAGGATCCAGGAAACAGAAGAACCTTCAGGTCTGACTACACGGAAGTTTCACAATCAATACTCAATCCTCAGTAAAAGATTTGATAGAGGTGAATCCCGTGGCATGCATTGATGAAACAACCTAACATTTCAGTGATTCAACTTATTCGAGGTACCTACTACCTAGGTAATCAGGCAAAATGGTAGCTACGTGGTGATTCAATGAGTTTGAAAGTACTGATACACATAGTATGCATCACTATACGGACAATCAGGAACAAGGGTATATTTCTGATGTATTAAGTCCCACATGGATAACCTTTATTGCTACTGGCGTTAAACACTAGTTTCTATCTGTATCACCTTCACCATTGTCATCAAAGGACAGAAAAAAAGGCCAGAACAGTTTTTCAGCATATACTAGTTTACATGTATATCCAATTACCACGACGTACAAATACTAGTAGATATAGGAATTTAGGGTTCGAAATGTGAACGTAGAAAAAAAAGTTGGTGTTCATCCAGGGGTGAATCTAGGCCCATGACAGCCTAGGCTCCAGCCCGGGCGTGAGATATTTATCAGTGCAAAGCCCAGGTAAGCCCTAGACGCAACCTTGCCTCCTAGCCTAGGTACTAGTAGCATCCATCCCTCTACGGCCCAGACGTGACGAAATCCTAGTTCCGCCACTGTGTTCATCCATATCACAACGATGGTCCCATGGGGCTGAGCTTTAGCAGAATGCTGGGAGATGCAAACTCAAAACTGTTAATGTATATATCCTTGTAATATAGAGTTGCTAGTCTATTGTATATGTCTGGTCCATGTGACCCATGTATGGGTGTCTATATAACCCCTCATAATTAATAGAAAAGGCATCACTTGTGCCACTCTCCTAGATCTAACAAGGTATTAGAGCCTAGGGTTAGGGCCTAGACCTGGTCTGGCCGACGCCACCCTCGCCGTCGTCAGCAAGTCTCTGGCAAGCCTTTACCGGCGTGCTACTCTTCTCCCTCTCCTCTCTCGTGGTTCGCTCTTTCTTCACGTCTTCCGCCGTTGGGACCAGACCGGTGTGCCTTAGCTGCCACCACTCGTCGGGAATAGGCATCTTCTTCGCCTGCTGCAGTCCTTCACACCGTTCGTCGTCGTCGGCCTCGATTTTGGTTGCTCTGGGCCGCCGCTGAGTCCTATCTCAGCGGTTGGCTGCTTTGCCTCCTGTGGATGCTCCTCTGCGCTTCACCGCTCGCCATCTCGCTGCTCTTGGCCTTGTTGTTGTCTCCATTGCCTCTCGCCTTGTGCTCTGCTCCCGACACCTGCTCTGCTCTCGAGTTTCTTGGTATTTTGGGTTTAGCAGCGGATTTGGTACTCATGGCGTCGTTTGACCCGTTCCTTCGTGGTGGTGCTCTTAGCGTCCGACATCAAGCTTAATGGCCAGAACTACCGAGATTAGGCCTCCTCGATTCGCATGCTTCTTCGATCCATTGGACTCGCTTCACATCTCATCGAGGATCACTCGCCACTCCATGAGATTGATCCTGTTGGAGCCCGTGCTTGGCAGGTTGCAGATGATCGTGTGATGGGTATTCCCTGCATGAGTGTAGAGGTTCCGATTTGAGCATTATTCATCGATATGTCCTCTGCCAAGGAGATGTGGGAGTACTTGCAGCAGTGATACCAGTAGACCAGTGAGGCACTTCGTTTCTCGCTTGAGCAGCGTCTAACTGACCTACAACATGACATGACCATAGAGTACTATAGTGCCTTCACCAGTATATCCAGTCAGTTGGCATCTACGACTCCCAAGCCTTGTGTTGGGTGTGGAGAGTGTTTTGCTAGGGAGTGCTATGAGCAGTAGCGTCTCATGTTTGCTTTTGTGATGCGTCTTCGGTTCGAGTTTGAGTCTGCTCGTTCTTTGTTGCTTGGTCAGACACCTCTTCTCACCATGACAAAGGCGTTTGCTACACTGCTTGCTAAGGAGACTCGACTTCACTCATTGGCTGCTTCTTCTGCAGTCTCACCCACACTATCTTGGCAGCTCCTCATCAGCATGGTCCAATCGTTGCTCCACCACCCACAACTGCAATTTCCTCTGGTGAGATTGTCCGCCCCCACTGTTTGAGGACTGGACACAATATTGATCGCTGCTTCGGACTCCATCCTGAGTTATTGGCTGCTTATCGAGCCAAACGTGCTACTGGGAGAGCTTGTCATATCTCTGGTCCTTCTACCGATGCTCAAAATGACTGTTGCTGTGGTAATCTCCACTACCAATACCTCATGATCAGTTTTAGCTCAGTCTCTGTTGGGATCTCCTCTTAGTGGGTCTACTGCACCACAGTCTACCTCAAGTACTTGGGTTTTGGATTTAGACGCCTCTTTCCATATGCGCCTGATGGTACACAACTGGTGGCGTGTAAGCCTGTCACAAAGGTTGTTTGTGTTTAGACAACTGATGGCATATCCTGTTTGGTTACTCATCAGGGCACTCTCTGTTCCTCATATTATTGTTCCTAATGTCTCTCTTGTTCCTCAGTTATCTATGAACCTTATGTCTGTTGGCCAGCTTACTAGTATGAACTACTTTGTTGGGTTTGATGATTCTTCATGTTTTGTGCAGGATCGTCAGACTAGGTCTCTCGTTGGTACTAGCCGTCGCCATAGAGGAGCTCGAGGCTTCTATGTGCTGGATCATATGAGTTTTCATCATCTCCTTCAATTCCAACTGGGCATGTTGCCGGATCTGCTTCTACTACCTACTCTACTACCTTCTACCAGTGGCATCATCGTTTGAGTAATCTTCGTAACTCACGTCTATCTACTTTAGTAGGTCAGGGTGTCCTTGGTAGAGTCTCTGTACACACTGCTATGCACTGTGCGGGTTGTAAGCTTGACAAGTAGCTACAACTCCCCTACACTTCCAGTGCGTCTCGGTTGAGTCGTCCTTTTGATCTTATTCATTCTGATGCCTAAGGACCGACCTCTTTTACTTATAAGGGATCATTGTTAGATGTATATATATGATGTGTTATTCTTCCCTAGTTTAGGGTGTTTCCTGCATATTGCACCCGCTATGTACTTGTATATATAGGTCCATTGGCCCCTTGCAATACATCAAGTCTATTCCCAACATGGTATCAGACTGGTTAGGGTTAGGGTTTTTCCCTCTCCTACCAAACTCCAGATTCACCGCCGCCTCTCCCTCTCTCCCGTGAGGCGCCACTGCCCTGCTCCCCCGAGGCGCCGCCAGGCCTCCCCTACTCCCCTTCTCGCCCGCCCCGATCCAGCTCCCCGACGCCGCCCCGAACTCTCTCTTGCTCGGATCTGGTGCCCCTGGCCTCCCCTGCTCCGCCTCCCGCCCGGATCCGGCTCCCCGATGTCGCTTGAGTTCTCTGCGATGTGCGCGTGAACGATTCCTTCTCTTATAATGCGGACCCCAATACGAGTCCATAACATCTCTCCCCCCTCGACAAACAACTCGTCCTCGAGCTGGAACTCCGGATACAAAGTTTGAAATTGATCCAAAGTTTGAAATTGATCTAAGAACTCCCATGTTGCCTCAGTTGCCGCCAATCCTTTCCACTGCAAAAGTAATTCCCATCTATCTCGTCAGCGGCGTGTTTGTATAATTTTCCATGGGATTGGAAGTTTGGAACCACTCGGCCATGCATAATAGGAGGTAACACTGGAATCTCCGTGGGAGGATCACCATGGAAACGTTTCAGCAACCCAACATGAAATACATCATGAATTCTTGTACCCGCCGATAGTTTCAATCTATATACCACATTACCAGTGCATTCGATAATCTAAAATGGTCCATAATATCGGGGAGCTAGCTTTGAATATTTCCTGGCAGCAAGAGAAAGTGCTTGTCTATTTTGTAAGCGCAACCACACCCACTCATGAACTTGAAACGTCAAATGTCGATGATGGATGTCATGCTGATCCTTCATGGTCTGTTGTGCAAGTCGTAAGCGCTCCTGAATTTCGGTCAAGAATTCATCCCGGACTATCAAAGATTGGTCCACAGCTTCAACCTTGGCCAATCTAGGTTCATATGATTTCATTGTTGGGGGCTCCCTTCCATACACAACGCGAAAAGGGCTAGTTTTGATAACTCACTGAAAACTTGTATTATAACAATATTCAGCCCATAGTAACCATTTAACCCAATCCCGCGGTCGATCACCCACTAAACATCGAAGATACATGACAATTCTATAGATCACCTCAGTCTGGCCATCCGTTTGTGTATGAAAGGCATAACTGAAACTGAGTTTGACTCCTGAAAGACTGAAAAGCTCTTTCCAAAACTTGCTTGTAAACGCAGGGTCTCGATCGCTAACAATGGATGATGGCAATCCATGAAGTCTCAATATTTCTACAAAGAACTTATAGGCAAATGAATTGGCCGGATAAGGATGGGACAATGTAATAAAGTGAGCGTACTTGGAAAACCTATCGACAACAGATAAAATCACCGATTGTCCACTAATTTTTGGAAGGCCTTCAATAAAATCCATTGAAATATCTGACCAAATTTGCCCGAACACCTCCAAAGGTTGAAGAAGTCCTGCTGGATGCAAATGCTAAGTTTTATTTCGCTGACAAATGGCACAATTACAGACCCAATCAGCAACCAATTTGCGATCACCGAGGTGAAATCTGCTCGAATATGATGCGGCGTTTTCTATTGGCCTTCATGTCCCATACTATGAATGGCCTCAAGGATTTTCTGGATTAATACAGAGGACGCCGGAATGTATATGCGACCCGCCTTGGTGACCAATCCATCAATAAACGCCCATGGAGGTCCCAACATACCTGTCATAATCTGATGTTGTAAGGCGATCAACTCATTATCGTCATGGAGCACTTGACGAATAGCATCAATGAGATGAAAATGAGGACCCGAAAGTGTTGACAAAGCCACTGTCGCTTCTTCTCTTCGGGATAACGCATCAGCAACTCGGTTCTGTCGACCCAGTCGACATTCCACGATTAAATCAAAACCAAATAGTTTGCTTACCCATTGGTGTTGTGGAATTGTAGATAGACGTTGGTCCAAAAGAATTTTCAAACTGTAATGATTGGTGCGGATGACAAATTGTCTTCCCCAAAGATAAGGTCTCTAATGTCTGACTGCTTTGACCAACCCAATTAGCTCATTGAGCAACCGGTCGACTAAAGAAAGCAATTGGTTGTTCTCCCTAATGCAAAACCGCAACAAAACTTATGCCGGACGCATCACAGTCCACCATGAAGGGCTGCGAAAAATCTGGCAGTTGCAAAATTGGACCAACCAAGAGAGCGTGTTTATGGGTCTCAAAAGCTTGTGAAGCCTCGTTGGACCAAGAGAAAGTTTGTTTCTTCAAAAAAACAAGTAAGAGGTGCTGCGATTATACCATAATTATGGATGAATTTCCTGTAATATCCCGCCAAGCCCAAAAATCCATGTAAAGCTCGCACCGAGCATGGAGTAAGCCAATCCTGTACCGCGCGCACTTTGCTAGTATCCATGGCAACTCCTTCAGCTGAGATCACGTGACCCAAATATGAGATGGAATCCTTGCCGGAAGAACATTAGGAATGCTTGAGGTATAGCTGATTGCTGTGTAATAAACGAAGAACTGTGCGCACATGTTCGAGATGTTCTGACCATGTCCTACTGTAAATCAAGATGTCGTCAAAAAAGACGAGCACAAATTTATAGAGATATAGTAGTAGAACCTCATTCATCAAGGCTTGAAAAATGGCCGGAACATTGGTCAAATCGAACAACATAATGAGAAACTCGAAAAGACCTTCGTGAGTCTGAAAAGCTGTTTTTCCACATCCGCCGAATTCATTCTGACCTGATGATAGCCGAAACGCAGATCAATTTAGAGAAAAAATGAGCTCCCTTCAGTTCATCAAGGAGTTCATCTATAATCGGAATTGGAAACTGGTCTATAACTGCCTTCGAATTGAAACATCTAGCTTCTTCACCAACAAGACTGGTGATGAATACGCCGAGGTGCTACGATGGATGATCCCTTGGTTGAGCACTGCCTAGCACTGTCTTTCTAGTTCCTCCTTTTGCAACATCGGGTAGCGGTATGGTCTCACTACTACCGACGGCGTACCAGGAAACATATAGATCCTATGATCACAAGGACAAGAGAGTGGCAGTCCCGTCGGTTCAGCGAAAAGATCCATAAATTCCTTGAGCAAAGTCGCCATCAAATCATGTGTTGCGCTGCTCTGGACTTGCATCTCCTGCCGTTTGCCGGGCAACCCGTGCCACAATACGTGATGATCATCATGCCAGAAAGACATGGTTAGTAAGTCAAAATCCCACATGATCAGCCCGAGACAGCGAAGCCATTGTATGCCAAGAACCATATCAAACCCATCCAACTGAAGATCATAAAAATCGATGTGAAACTTCTTACTGATCACAATCGAAAGTCCACGTATCACCCCTTTACTAGAAATCTGTTCCCCGTTGGCCACCAGAACTTGCAAATCGCATCGAGAATGCACTTTCAATCCCAACTGATCGACCACCTTATCCTGCAGAAAGTTATGAGTCAATCCAGGCTAGTAATTCTGTGTCGCCGACTCGAACGTGCACTTGCATAGTTTGGCCAGCACAGATTCCGGTGAGAGCGTGAAGCGACACATGAGGATCCTCTCCGTCGCTTGGTTCCTTTGATGTTGCCTCGTCCTCGTCCTGTACCACCTCCAAGCAATACACACAACGATGTCCCTTGATGAACTTTTCATCACAATTAAAGCATAAGCCTTTTCACGACGTTCGGCCGGCCGCAGTCAATCGTCCTCCCGCCAATACTAGATGATCCAGGACCCCCGCCAGAAGGAGATGCCGAAGGTAGAGTCCCTCGATTAGTTGAAGTTGCTCCCTTGGCCAGCTAGTTATTGTGTGTTCATCCTCGCTGGTTCGGCGCAGCGGCCAGCGCTGCCCTTTGTTCATATGCCTTGGCGAAGCTCATAGCAATCTGCAAATCGGGTAAGCTCTGTAATTCTACATCAATGCGCAAGATATCTGTTAGTCCGGATGTAAATAATTGCATATCTGTTAGTCCGGATGTAAATAATTGCACTTGTTGCTAGCTCGATAATTGTCTGGCCCGACAAAGCAAAACCAGAAATTTCTCCTGGTAATCTGCCACAGTACTAGTCATCCGTAATTTTGTTATTTCCCCGAGAGGGTTTGAACGTATGGGTGGTCCGAATTGAAGGTGACAACGTTCCTTGAAACGGGACCAAGACGACGTTCCTTCATCTCGTTCCAATTGGATGTACCATTGTTGTGCTACTCCCACCATGTGATAAGCCGCAAGCCACACTTTGTATCCTTCATCGGTGCGTTGACCCCAGAATAACTGCTCACAACGGTTGATCCACCCGAGGGGATCCTCTTTGCTGTTGTATATCGAAAACTCAAGCTTGTGATACTGTGGAACCCCTGCTGTGTCCGCGAAATGAGGCCCTGCTGCCGGCACTTGTGAAACAGCCGCACGCAGTGGAAATTTTTGGGGCATGAATGGCAGGGATGCCTGAGCCGGTGTTATTGTCCGGGCGAACGGCGTTGTCCCTAGATTTGGAATGGTCGGAGCCTTTGGAAACGCTCCAATCTGTGCTGAAGGGATTGTCTCCGTTGCTGTTATGTTCCATGGTTTTAATTTGGCATCGGACGTTGATGTCCCCAATTGTGGCTGAAAGCTTCCCAGAATACCAGTGTACCCCGTTTGATCTTCTAGTTTTCTGATACGTTCGTCAACATTGGATGGTCATTCTTCCAGGGCAATCACTCGGGCTTCAAGGGACGAAAAACTATCTCGTATTTGTTTGCTCAGTTCAAGCTTCAACTCGGCGATCACTGCCATCACCTCTGACGGCTCACTGTTCTTTTCCGCACCAGAAGACATGATGGTCAGCTCTGATACCAAATGATGTGCCTTGCTTCAACTGCGAAGGTTGTATGGATGAATCGCTGCTGGTCACAGCTTTCGGTTCTGGCGAGAAGACACCGTTGTGCAGGGTACATAAATCGCAAGGGGAGAACAGAGAATAGCAATTGGAAGGCAAAGTATATTTCTTGCTTGTCTTCTGATTATATGATCGCTAGAGATATTTAAAGGGCTAAACAACTAAGCCGTTTCATATACAAACTCGAATATGAAACAAACTCGGTAAGGAATTCAGAACTCTGTCGTATTACAATTGGGTTGCCATATGCGCTACAGTTTCCTTGTTTGTTGGTGCTGCGCTGGTTCCTAGACTCCCGTCCGAAGCTTCAGTTTGTGAGTGTGAACAATTCCTTCTCTGATAATGCGTCCCCCAATATGAGTCCACAACACCCCGCCACTAGGAAGGGAGAAGGCCTGCATACCGAGGGGCAAATGGAGGCAAGAGACGGAGACAAGTTTTTTCTTTCAAGCTAGAGGAACTTGGGCACTTGGCAGTGCTTTAGTGTCACACATATTGGGAGAGAGATTCACTTTTTTCTAAAGAAAATATGATTTTATTGAATTTTGGGGTACAACGGTACAACAGTATCCCATACACTACATTCCCATGACTACGAATTTAAATGCAGGCAAACGATACTGAAATGAAAGTTGACATTTACAAGAGTACATTTACTTGCCATGCATATCACCTATCGTCCTTTCTCAAAATACATGAATTCATTTTTTAAAAAACTTACGGGGAGCTTTCGATGCCTGCAAGCAAATCTCCTAGTTCTTTCTTGTCAGACTTGGCACCTACAAAAATGAAATCCTGGTGAATATTAAACTTTCTTAAGCTAAATTAAACTTTTCTGTTCGACAATCACCTACCATCAGCTGTGGGGTCCGGAATGTATTTTGCAAGCCGATATTTCTGAAGAAACAAGCAATTCAATCAGTAAATGTAGGAATAAGTTAGCAAACACATTATGCGTAAGTGTTAAGTATCTCAAGCTAGTTACTTGCAGATGACTTTTGACATGATAAATGGTCAATCCTTGAACACCCATCACTCTAAGAACCCCCTTAGGTGTAGCCCCTGAATGAAGAATTGCATTAGAGGTTAAATGTATGGGATGATGAAATATTCAGATATCAACATATCATCTTGGCTGCTCCATTAAGTGAGTTAAAGTAGCCCGTGTCAAGAGTCAAGACAAATGTGACCAGAAGCATGATCCATATACAAATACTAAGTAGGGAGCCTACATGTCAGTTGCAGGTTAAGATGAATGGAAGCGGGAAGAAGGAAGAAGGAAGAAATAAGCTAATTCCAATCCAACAAGCTAGGCAGTTATAGCATATTAAAGAGAAAAATAAACTGAAAAGATATAGGAACTTACTGTCGGGTCCACCAAGCTGTGTTACAGCATCCACAAAACGTTCATGAAGCTCATCTGTCCATCGTAAGCGCTGTCTGGTGGCAAAGTTGTTGTTTGAGTTGTTTCCACCACTATTAGACACTACATTGCTCGCAGTTGGTTCGATTTGTTGATTGTGAGGAATCGGATTGTTTTGAGCTGATCCAATGCTCGCAAAGGACTTTGGTTCATACATCTGGCATCCTCTGAAGAAAGAATGTCAACTAGGTTACCACGTTGCACATTTAAGGGAGTCAAGGAGAATTATCAGGAATGCATCTTCGTTTAATGGTTTTCCACCACAGCAAACCAAATGGGCAGGCAGAGTAAAGTACAAGTAAAGGATAAAGCACTGCAAGCTTCAGGATTTACTCATTGCTGCTTGTTTGATGTTCTTGAACACTTACCTAACTAGGAGGGATAAGAGAGTGCAATCGACCCGTAAGTAGCACAAGGGAGATGTTGATTTTAATTTCCTAACGTGTCCTTATTTGTGAATGTATTTAATATCTATTACTATTGAAGCCATCACCAAGATCTAGTGCACATAAAAAAGATAAAACTGCACTTGGCAATGGTAGATAAAAAAAAATGTAAGACGCATGTACCATTGCAATTTGAGAAAAAAAAATCAGGTAGATATAGTATTGGGGTGCAGCTACGGTATGGAATATTGCCAAATCTCTTCTAGATAGAATATCTACATTTTGTCTAATTCCACAACTCAACAAGACAACAGATGTTGTTTCTCTAGCACTTTATACTTGTGGTTATGAGTTAGAACCAAAGTTTTGTCTGGATCCAAGGACAATCAGACGTTCGTGGTTGGCTGAGAAACAAAATGGATAGCTGGCATGGTATTTATCCCATCGGTTTCCAAACTATTGGGATGTCATAAAAATGTTTAATAATTTTGTGCCACTTCAAAGCCATGCCTCTGAGTATTTCGAAGGTGCATATTGCATCAAATATTTCCATCTAACTGTGTAGGAACCTCAGAAATTCACAACCGGGCAAAAGTACATATAGAGGGCATTAAGATTAAATCCTCTAATCAAAACTACTGTAAGAGTTCTCCATCTTATTGATAATCATACACATTCCAAGCCAAAGAGGAAGCTCTAAGGGCTGCAGAAAGAATTAAGTGCATAACAGAATATCAAGCTATTGTGGAACAAAAAACCGCAAAAGCTTCCTAGACAGTAAAAGTGTAAAACCAACACGATATACCGGAATATCAACCTATTTAGCACATATATAATCGCAGAGCCAGGCTTCAACGCATCCACCAGCAGCTACCTAAAACATACTGCCTCCCTCAACCTTTTCAAGAGTCCCGGCAAAATCACAAGTATTACTCCATAAAACATATCCCAAATAGCACACTCCCTCTCGCAGCAGCAACAAGCAGAGTTATTAAGAGCAATTCGCCAGCTAAACTACAGATCCTAAAGCAACGCATCTCGAACAAGAACCAGAAAGCAAGTAAACTTAACCGAACCTAACCTACGAAGCGGAAACAAGAAAAAACAAGAACTTCCAACGAATTCGCCAAGAACGCAGCAAGGAACAAGACCACGCACCCAAATTAAGGACGCCCTCGAAGGATAACTCGACGGAGGGCTCAAACCGACCGCCAGGATGTGAGAATCCCCCCAGATTCCCGTGCCCGAGGGCTCGCGCCGAACCGGACCCGACGATTCCCGCAGATTGGATGAGATTTTTTCTCCACCTCTTCTCTGGGAGGAGAGATTTTGATGGGCTCAGGTTGCCCTTTTGTTGTGTGCGCTTGCTTTTCTTTTCTTGTCTTTTTGTTTGATGCGGATTCGTTCGTTATTTTGGGCTAAAACCAGTCATTGCTCAGGAAGGAGGACCCCCGCCAGGTTGGGTTAGTTAGGTTGACACGTGGCCTCATCTGCTTCGGTTGGATTTTTTTGGACGGCAGACGATCCTTATAGCCTAGAGGACCTTGGGAGTTGGGACCACATGTCATGGTCTCCTCCCTGTTACAATGATATGGTTCCGAAATAAGGGACGTAGATCTTTCTTTTTGTTCTCAAATTAATTCAAGAATTTCCAGATTCACATAGAGCGGACATAAAAGTGTCTATTAGGAAGAATTCATTCCATACCACAGGTTCCTTTTCACTGTCGGGTTATGTCATTGTTTTTTTTTTGGCTAATTGGCTTTGTGGCACTGGAATATAAACTTGTTCTGAAAATACTATTGTTGGCTTACTTTTTCTCCTTAGAATGCCAGAATTGCCCTCCCTTTTCTTTTACCGTCTCTTTTTATGCTAAAACATGACCTCCAATTCTCCTCTTCCTCTCCACCTTAGAGCCCGAATCCCCTGTGAATCCACTATACTATTATTTGAATCAATAGATAGTACTTACATATACATCACTGAATCATTTCATACAACACGTAAACCGTACCATACATTAATGACAAAATATCAGAGTTCACATATATCACATCGGGTCAAGTTTACAATAAGGCCGATCAGGCCAAAAAGATACATTACATAAAAGTGGAAAAGGCAACAGAAACAAAAGGGAAGTCACATTTCACCACAGCCAAGCAACTGGGATAACCTGTGTGAGATCGATATTACCCAAAAACTTGGATAATATTGGTGTGCGCAAACACCGACTTAGTCGGTTGGTCTGGGGCGACACCTAGACTACTAGAGCCTAATCTAATTTCCATCGTCTTCTTCGCCATCAGCTCCTGGATCATCGAAATATGTGTAGTGCCCTTGGTCCAAGAATTCTGAGGGATGTGGAGGAGCGAGGGTGAGCACACGCAACAGTGTTCCGCGAGCCAACACACAGAATGTAATAGTTATACATACAAGGTTTAACAAGGATGGCTCGGATTCTTTTATTTGCTAAAGGTAACATTTTGAACTACAGTAACTAGAAACTCATGTAACTTAGCATTTTAACCAAACCATAAATTCTTAAAGATAGTAAAGGTGTGTAATATTTATAACGGTGCAGGTTCCATCCACTTGTTACATGGTTCCGTCCACCATATGCTTAATTTGATTATTAGGGTTACATCCACCCAGGAAAAATCCAAAATCAGGGTAACATCCACCCGACGAGTTTTCATCCCACCCATAAAGGTTTATAAAATAGAAAATAACTCAAGTAAGTTCCCATGCCCGCCCTTGACCATGGGCACAACTGTTCAAATAGTTTATACTTTGTAGAGATTATACACTTTACCCACAAGAGATAATCAACTTGTGACACGACTCATGGGTCACTCCAATGGTGCAACTTGCACTGGTGGATACAAATTATTTAACCATGTTGACACCATTATAGACTTGTGGTTGCACTATTTTACATTATGAGGTCATTACAGGATCAAGTCCTTAAAGTTATCTGGCCGGTGCATACCACATACCACCATTTCTCGTGCTACATTCGCACCAACCATCATACCATCCTCCCAGATGTGGTAACATCAAGTTGTTAGGGTTTTGAGAGCATAAAACTAAGTTATTTCAAATATACCAGTCATTCCCCACCAATGATTGCCCGAAACAAGCTTTATAACTTAAAAGATGATTATTAGGACAATTCATGCCTTGATACTTAGCAAGACTAGTATGACGCTTAAGTACGACCTATAGTTAGCAAAGTTGCCATAAATTATCTAGGGTGACAAGGATCATGTGATTCAAATGTCAAGGGATGGTGTAATAATACTAAAATATCAAGTTGACATGTATATACCTTAAAGTTTGACATACATTTGCATAAAGATTTAAGCATGCAATTTGATAGTTTAAATGAATATAAATCTGCACAAGTGTAGGTTCAATATGATCAAATGTTGACTCTCCTAGCTCAAAAGTAGGTTGGTTTTGCAATTCTTGCTCGAACTGGGGCTCTTCCGCGTCCTCATACTCTACTCGGACGTTCGCATCAAAAAACGAACAAACAAGTGAGCAAAGCAAATAAATACAAAGAAATTCAAATGAGCTCCAAATTGAATAAAACCACTGCCAACAAATAGATCTTGAATTTAGAAAAAAATTTGAAATAAATTTAATTAAATTTGGAGCTAGAACGAGCGAGAATGGGCTCTCCGAAGTTTAAATTTGGATTAAATAAAAAACCAGATGAGAGAGAAATTATCTATCTAACAAGTGGGACCCACGACCCATTTCTTTTCTTTTTTGTTTTAATTTTCAGTTGGAAACACTCCGATGAATGACAGGTGGGCCTAGGTATTTTATTTTATTTTTCAATTAATGTTCTAAAGAAAACTATTAACTAACAGATGTGGCCCATCTATTAGCGACTAGGTTCACAAGAATAGTGCATGGACCGAAGGTCCACATGCATTGTGCTGGTCAATGGACATGAGCCACCCTGTGCATTTAAGGTGGTGGGGCCTGATCGTCATTGACTCACATCGAAAATCTGGATTTAAATACCCCTCATTAATTATTTTCGGGCCCACATGTCAATCTAACATAGCATTAATTAAAGCAGCCCCTAATTACTGCTTTATCCTAATGACCTAGATTCGGTCTTAATGACCATCTACTTTCCTTGTCTGGTTCTGACTGGGGCAAAGGAGCTCCAGGGCGCTCCTTGTTGTGCTCGTCGCTAGCGAGCTGGGCCATGGGGGGCGGTTGGTAAAGCCAAAAATGGAACCCCCTCCGCAGGGCGATCCTATGGGGGCCGGCGGCGAGGGCTATGGTGGCTCACCGCGGCGGCGACTTTCGGCCTACGACAACTATGATGATTTGCAATGCTTTAAGCTAGAATTCAAGCGCATCAGTATCTACGAGCAGTGGGGAACCTACTGGAGCGAAGAGGGAAGGCGGAGGCGACGACCTGAGGCGGCGCGAAGGCCTTCCCGAGGGGGATTTCGTGAAAGGAAAAAAGGGACCAATAATGGTTGGAGGAGCACCAGGATGTCGATAAGGTGCTCGAAGCGGAAGGAATCGAGAAGGGGATTACCAGATGAGGAGCAGCGATGGAAACGACGGTCTTGGCCGGGAATGGTGAAGAAGATAGCTTCAGCGAGTTCTTGTGGGCCAAATTGGAAATTAGTAGGGGAAATGATTCTCGTGTCCCAGAACGCGTGGTGACGTAGGTGGTTAAGGAAGGGGCTCACTGGAGAGGCGGTGACACGACGACAGTGAGGCAGCCGAAAGCAGAACTCGCACCCTTTTCGTGCTGGTGATCGGTGGAGGAGAAAAGAGGGGGGAGTGGCCAGGGAAGGTGAGACTAGCTCGCGGATGGCTGGTCCGGCTTATAAAGACGTGGAGGGGAAGTGGCCATTGTGGCACACCGAAGAATGTGGTGCATCACTGTGCTTGCATATTGGCGGCGTGGAGGCTGAAGGCGGCGTGATTTCAGCGTGCGGCACGGCCCAGGGTCGACATTGAAGGCATGGACGCGGCGGAGCCGGGGTGGTTGCGCGAAGTGCCTCCTAACAATGTTGTCAGGTGCATCCTCCGCCATACACTCAGGCTGCAAGAAGACATGTACACCAGCAAGGGTTCACAAATGAATTGACGCGAGAGGATAATAGTTACAAAGACTTATGTAGAACTGGTAAATCCACCTCAGCGTCGGCCCGTGGGTGCTGCTGAACTCTCGGTAACTACTGCCCAATGGCAGAACATCCTGGAACCTCGCGAGAAGCTCCGTGCGCCATGTGGTCGGGATGTCATACACTACCAGAGGTAAGCCAGCGCAGGGCAACCCGGTTAGGAAGGTGACGTCCTGAAGGGTCGGCGCCATCTCCAACGGTTAACCAGTGCCGTCAGAAGGGACTGGTCGTATGGAAAACGCCTGGACGTATGACTTGGACCCGTTAGAAGGGACTGGTCGTATAGAAAATGCCTGGACGTACGACCTGGTCGTCCTGCACGGTCCTGGTCGTCCTCCCATGCTGCCTCAACCATCCTCACTAGCGGAAAGAAGCCTGCCGCCCTCAAATTGCGTCGGGTAAGGTTACGTACAAACGTTAGTCCACCCAAAGTAGTCAGGTTGTAAATAAGTACACAAAGATCGCAACAGCACGTACCTTAGAACCCAGCGTGGGTCCACCCTCGATGCCCTTATGGGTATGTGTAGCCACAACGCGCCAAGCTCAATCACCGCCTTGCCCTTCTGGGGAGGATGGTACTAAGGTGGCTACGGTGATGCACGTCAATCACCGGGTCAAGCAACTCGTGCGACCACTACGCAACGTGTTCTGGGTCCACCATACCTGAAAATTCAGTGCATACATTGTAAAGACTACGAGACATGTATATAAGGTAATAAGAAGCAACATTAACAAAATAATTACCAGCCACAAATATAAACCAAATTTAAGTTGGGATTATTTTGGTTATACGTAGCCTATGTAGCAGCTCTGGATTTTCTTTACAATTTTAAAATGTGTCATGTTATTTTCCTGATTTAAAATTAATTTTCAGCATTAACAATATAATTACTGCGCACAAATGAGAAGCTAAATAAAGCTGGGATTATTTTGATTGCGCTCTACTTACCCTATTTAGCTACTCTACAGTTTTTACAGATTTGTAATAGGCGTGTTCCTATTTATGCAGATTTATCCTAAATCGTTCGAGTGCTGGAACATTCATAATATGTGCACGACGAACTAGACTATACACAGCTCAAATGGTATACTACATAATTTGACTAAAATTATATAATCTATTGAATTCTATATCGCTGTTTTTGTTTTCTAGCTGACAAGGTTTTGACATAATGTACAAAGTTGCAAAAACATGTACCTGCACGATGGTCGACCGGATCTGATGCTCTCTCTCTCTCCTCCGCGACGAACTGACAGAGCTTCGCTATTTTTCTTCTCTCCCTCTCTCTCTCTTTTTTTTTTCGGAATTAAAATGACATTTCTACTGAATTTTGTGGTTTTTATAGAGATGGACCTTGTTGCTAGTTCAACTGGCGACAGGATCACGCGGTTTCCTGTCGCCAGTTCAACTAGCGACAGGAAGTGTGGCCAGTTGAACTGGTGACAGGAAGTTGGACCAGCGACAAGAACTAAACAGGGTTTCTGTTGCCAGTTGAATTGGCGACAGGAGCCTAGTTTTGTAATTTTTTGTGACGGCTATTTATTTTTGTAATTATATTTTTAAAATAATATTATTTTAAAAATTCCATAAAACAATGCTATTATCAACCTTCAGAAAACAAGAAGACACTTTCTGACAAGCTCTGAAGGAATTACCTTGGAAAGTACATAAAGGAAGAGGTACCAAAAATGGCATCAGATCATATTTGACTAACGTATATAGCAAAAATTGTAATTTCAGGACAGTGTTACCTCACTCTTGAAACTATCAGAGTAAGAAGCACTCTCTGTGACTTTTCCAGAGTCAGCAACCTGTAAAGAGCCCTTGTTAGATACTGTCCTTAGGCTTGGCTTCAGAAATTCTTGCAATCCATATTTCGACCTGAGAGATTACTAAATTAGCGGTGTTCAGCGTTTACTCAGTTATGGAAGTCATCGACTTAAGTTCTTTGATCGGATAGGAACGCCTTCTATTGATGAACTTGTAAAGCAAATATCAATGGTTAGGAAAAACAAGCTTCACATTTCAAATTGAATGACTAGATAAATGTTGTTGAAAACTAAAGTTATTAACTAATGGGTAGAATCATAAAATGTGTTTTAAGATGTGCATTACAAAAAATAACCTGATGAATTTTGCTCTCTTCCTGGCTAGAATATGCATGTGGCTTGTGGTAGCCCTCTGGCAGAAATGCCTCATATATAGCATTAGCATAAGAGTTTCCACCAACTTCTACCATGGAGTTAATATCATCTCAGTCCACTGATGTAGAGTGACCGATAGAACCTGTGTCAAACAGATATTTTAAATCAGAATATCCCTTCAAGTTGTTTTAACATATAGCAATTACGAAATCAGTGTAATGCATTTCCTCACATCATTTTTGCGATTTAAATGCGATGCTTCCGTCAACAGGCTTGTAGTAAAGCTTACTGAAATATGAATATCATGCTTACATAATAAGAATTGAAGAAGAAGGTCAAATAACATTGTTTCTATTTGCAAAGAGTGGAACCTTTGAAACATTGTCCCGAGACTTCTGTGAACACCAGATCATTTTAGGTAGATGAAAACTCCTATATTAGCTGATCTGCACAGGAAAAATTTCAGGTATTTTGCAAGAGTCAATGAATCATGATGTTGTCAGAAGAAAAAAGAAAAAAATAATGATTCTGCACAACATCAGTGTAATGCAGAATTGCAGTAAGATTCACAAATATGTAGATAATTATGCAAACTTTAATCTTGAGATATCTTATGCTAGTACTATTTTCTTTTACAAAAGCGTTAACAGAATGAAAGCACACAGCACGGAGATTTGAGATATCTGATGCTGTCAGGGAATAGCTATTTGAGGGGGATGAAAGTTGAGCCTATAATGCAATGCGCCACAACGGATATGAACAAAACTGCCAGAGCAAGAGAGCATACAAAGTGCTCAAAACGCTTTTCGTTGGCAACATACATATCAAGGCAGCAAGGGCAAATCATGCAATTCTAAAAACTGATAATAAAACCAATACAACTGTGCTTAACCCGAAGAAGCCTTGCCGCTACCAGTACTCATCGTAGCTGCCGCCACACAGCCCAACCCTCCAAGTTAAACACTGCGCACAGCAAATTAAAAGACAAACAAGCAAGAACGACTTGAACAGTTTTGTCTTTCCCCCTTACAGTAGAACACCAATGCATCAGTAGTACTGAAGCCAAAAATTTAATCCTTTTTTACCGAATAGAACTACTGTTTCTTTCGATAAATTCCACAAGCACCTAAAACTAAAACTAATCCTGTAGTGCTGCCGTGACTGAGATGAACTCAAGAACCTCACCTCTTCCTGGAGCCAAATGAAGAGAACTCTGGACCAAGAAATCAAGACGCGGCTACTGGATACAAATCGAAGTACTGACTGAGCAAAGAAGAAAATTTTCTCTGATACCTTAAACAGCTAGGCATGGGTTGGACGACTCAAATTTCAGTTTTAGTGGAGTAGCCCATGTCGAATTATTTGTGCCCCTGTTTGGTAAAAAAAAAGTGTCTTGACAGTCTACTTATGCTCTGCTCATTTTTGACATGGATCTGCCCCTGTTGCACGGTGATCTACTGACCTGAAATTCTCCTAGCTGTGAGGCGGGGCTTATATCTCCAGAACTTCTCCTCTGCTTCTTCCCAGGCAATTGTCCGCCATACCGGTAGGGTCGGGGCGGAGGGAAGGAGGGGCTGGCAGGGTCTGGCCCTTATGATTCATGTTCTTATTTAGAAAGTATTAAGATTTAATTAGTATTGGTCCTGCCATTCAACTTATGTTATGATATTTATGTTTTGGTGGGGCTGAAAAGCTTAATTCATGACCCGTTAATTCATTTTATCTATTATCCAAATTTTATTATGGTTCAACATTCCAAGCTATCATCAAATATAATTTGTAACTAGCCTCATTTTACTGCAAAGTGTATGTCATTTCATCTCTTTACACATTTAGGGCTTAGTGCTATGGGATGACTCGGCGAAGCATATGTTATTTTGTGTCAAATTTCATCAAATTTAAAGTGTTATACTTCACGATCATGATTTGTATTACATTGATATATTATTTAGTATATTTCGAGCTCAAGTTATTTTGTGAGATATATGTATGCTTCCCGATGGACTATCAAAGTTTAAAAAATCTACTTTTTTATATCAGTAAACCCGTAACATATTATAGGATTGTATTGTAGCAAATTTATATATCCTCCGCCCCCGGTAGGGTACTCCCGAAAGTCATTTGTGCTTTATATAGTAATTTGTGCTATGTGACATCAGATTTTTTGTGAGGTGGAACTGTGGAAGAGAGAATGAGTTTGATACTCCTGCAAGTATCAAACTTTTTTAGGAAACCAAGAAAATAGTAGCAATAAGCGGTGCATTGGAACGGCTTGGTACTATTTTTGTGGGCCACCCCTCTCTCTAGAGATGAGAGATCCACACAACTATGTGGGGCCTTTAGTATCAAGGTTAAGTATCAAACCATTTGTGTGATTGTTTCTAAAATCTTACATAACCACTCTCTCCTATAGCATCACGGTTAGTATGGAAATTAGGTGCCAACTGTCTGTGAATGATGTGCTGACGTGGAACTATTTCCCCTTGTACTAATGCCCAAGCCCACCTAAATTTTCCCAACCCAAAACCAATATAGGGCCAACCCGGTCCAAGCCCAGGCAAGGTCCAGCCCAATCATAGCCCTGCCTAGCTCGATCCTGGTCTAGGCCCAGCCCAGTCCAATTCAAGAAATATTCGATAACGAGTATCATTGTATCACTTGTTCAATCGGAAAGTTATGGTCTATTTGATGAGTCAGCTCAACTATTAAACTTGATTTGTATTCAAATTTGAATAAGAGATAATAGCTATTTGTTTTTGCAAATTCTAACAATTTTGTTACTTTTTATTGGAAAAAGTCTATATAACTCACCTCCAAACTTTGCTTGAAAGTCTGTCCAGTATCCATAACTTTAAAATCAGATATCTAGCACTCTGAACTTTACAATCCCGTTCATATAACCTATTAACCCGGTTTTGCAGGGTGATTTTGCTCATGTAGCGTGATGAGTGACTTGTTTTGCCACACATGATGACAAGTTGGCCAGCTGTGGGGCCACACGGTCAATGAGGAAAAAAACAAGGGGGCGCGAGGTGCAGCTCTATACTGTGGGGATGCTGGCAGTCAACGACTCAGCTGGCAGGAGCGACGGTAGGAATGGGTTGGCGGGTTGTGGGATGGCTCTGGGTGGTGGGGTTGTAGACGAGGAGGCACAACGGTGTGTTGGCGGTATGCAGTGGCAGACCGGAGGCCGAGGTTGATGGTGACTACGACTGTCCAGTGAGATTAAGGCGAAGGAGAGACAACCACAAGGTAGAACACCTCATAGAGATATGAAGTGGTTGATTCCGACTAGAGCTCGGTAAGGTGGAACATGGTATGAAGAGGTTGGTTCCAGCTATGTTGTCATCCTATGCGGTAAAAACCACCCACTCGTGACGCCACGTAGGCAAAATCAACGTCCAAAACAGGCTTAAGGGTCATATGGACAGGATTGCAAAATTTTGGGTGCTAGATACCGATTTTAAAGTTGAGGGTGTTGTACGGACTTTTGAGCAAAGTTTAGAGTTATATGGACTTTTTCTATTTTATTTCAGTCCTTCACTTCCTTATGTTTCTCACATTTTCGTTAAAAAGATTCTTTTAGAACAAATGAATTTGGCGTGAGTTAATTTTTCAATGTTAACTAATGAAAATACAAAGGAGGCCACTCGTCTCCAATTGCCGCCCAAAATCATCGGCAAATGCACAACATGTGGCAGAGCCTTGGCTAGATGTGGGCACTCAAAGCGACAAGCTCTTGCATCGGCGACCTGAGCTTCCTCTTCATCGACGTCATCGGAAGATGCGGTTCAAGGATTTCATGTAATTTTTCTCTTTTAGTCCTTAAACCACTGTTTATAATTTCCTTCTATGTCAAGGTTTCTTTTGTAAACCTCATGGTGGTTGTACCGAATCCTTAATAAAAATACTGAGTTAATGGCCCTTTGGGCCATACTTGTTTCGAAAAAAAACTAATGAAAATAGTTTTGGTAACAATTTAAATCAGACGCAGCCACAACAAAATCCATGTGTTCTTAATGGTGGGGACTTATGAATTTGAAATATGCATTCTTGATTTGGTTGATCAGGGGATAAAAAATCCTCTCTTTTGACAAAATAATAATACATGGTTAGGCAATAAATTATCCAACATGATTTGTATAAATCATATCGCGACAGTAGCCAAATAAATGAGACGATTATTGAAGGCCTTGGATAAGTTCCTCGGATATCTCCATGATGGATCATGTTATGAAAATGCATCCAAAAATGAATATTAAGGTGGTAGTGGGTGGTTGCCTAGTTAGTGGGTGCATTTGGATGGGTGAATGAGGTGGTAATTGGATAGGATGGTTTGGGATATATTTCGATTCGTGCGTTTGGTTGGATAAATAGAACAAAACCATTCGGATGAGTTGGTTCAAGTTTAGAGAATATTTCACAAAGATGTTAAACCAACTCGTTCGTCAGAATCGACCGAACCACGCCACAAGTAATTCATCTGGCCTCCTTTCTCCTTCCCTCACTACCCTTCTTCCTCATGTGTGCAAGTCACAGAGCGCCCGAGCCCACCGTGCCTCGCCGAGCCGCGTCGCCGCCCTAACGCGCTCCGGTTACCCCTCCATGCACGCTAGCCCTGCCTGGGTGCCCTCTGCCCCATGGTCATCATCTTCTCCCCTTCCCTACTTAGAATCGCCTGGAACGACTGTGTCTCCATCACGCACCCCGCGCCGAGTGCCGCGATAGAGGTCGATTGGAGGGCCACGCGGGAGCGCAGTGGCGACCGAAGCAGTGGCACGTGTGCGAGGGGAGCGCGCTCGGGGAGCGGCGCGCGGCGCAACACTTTGCTTAATTAGAGCGGTTGTGGGAGCACAACAAAGGAGGCGTACCTCGGCGCGGATGGGGCGAGCGTTCACTCGAGCAGATCCAACGGCAAGTCTGCTGGCGAGATTTGACCGCAAGTTAGTGGACTAGGTTTCAATTGCGAGTGCGGAGATGCTGAAAGAATCTGCTGCGAAAATTACGACTTGCCTCCCAAAATTATCAAATAATTTCTAAAAATCATGAGCATTCAAGGTGTTACCAAGCCTCCTAGTACTCAGGAAAAATATTTTCATGTAGCCCAAAAAGGCTAGATTTGGAATTCTTGTGTGCTACAGGCCAATAGTGCCAAAATTCCACATATTGCTGTACCATTTTGGCATTTTTCCTAGAAATTGATTGGCAAAATTGGAGATTACTACTTATTCATCAACTTACACGTGACATTCAACACATACACAGATAAAATGCAGCTAGGTTGTATTTGTTGTACACATGGACCAAAATGTGGCCAGTGTCCCAGAAGCGTATTCAACAACACGAGCTTGGAAAGGAAGAAAGGACACGAAGCATAACAATTCTTGAATCCTTCGTGGCGTACAGCTACGTTTCTGGTACATGTCGCCGCCTTGTTCGTTGTGTATGTACATGTCCAGCAAGCAGCAGCTGGCGATCAGGAGAGGTAGGTGCCGCAGACGCCGGCGCCGGCGCGACAGCCGCCGCAGGGGCATCGTACCCCAGTGGCCCCAGTGGTTTTCTAGCCTCCGTCGTGGATGAATTCCTCGGAAGTGTCCCCCCTTCCCACCGACGGACACCGGTCCGATGTGTGCTACTTGTCTCCCCTGCCTGACATCGGCCGCCGGCGGGCACCGTCGTCATCGCCGTCGACCGCGGACGAGGCAGCGAAGATGAGCATGGACACGACGGAGAGCCACAGCATGGCAACGCAGAACACCACGCCGCCGTCGTCGCCGAAGAACGCCGTGCCAACGGCCGCGGCCATGGCATCGCCGTCGACCGCGGACGAGGCAGCGAAGATGAGCATGGACACGACGGAGAGCCACAGCATGGCAACGCAGAACACCACGCCGCCGTCGTCGCCGAAGAACGCCGTGCCAACGGCCGCGGCCATGGCCTCTCCTCTGCTCCTCTACGCTCGCTCGTTCTTCCCTTCCGCACGCACGCCCTTCTCTCTTCACTTAAGTAGTGTTGTGTAAGACTGTACCGAAGGCGTGTCCGTGTGCGCCTCCTCTACGCTCGCTCGTGCACGCATCGGCATGTGACCAATTCGTTGACCGGCATACAAGCACTGCACAAGAAACCGGTACTGCTGCGTCGGGCAATTAACTCGAGAAGGTACAGTTCTCCGCCCCTGCTATCGCTCGGTGAATTGATTTTGGCGCAGAAGCGTTTAGTACTTTGTCAGTCGCCTCCTTTGATTTGACGTTTCCAAGTCGGGCATACGTAGAACTTTAGTGATTTTCTACCGTTGCAACGTAACGCAAGGGCACGTAAAATGAATTTTTTTTAAAATAATATTTTTTTAAATAATATTATTTTTTAAAAAATATTTAAAAAAACAAATAGTTGAAAAAACAATTACCAAAATGGTTTAATGTTGTTCTTTCAAATGGCGAAATACTACCATCCTTCCAAATGGCAGCAGTGATTTGTGTCACCAGTTTAATTGGCGACATGATGTTGTCGCCGTTTTGATTGAAAACAGAATCAATAGTTTTTTCAAAAGAAAAATTGAGAGTAACGGCAAAACATAGGTTACATATTACAATTCGACGCACGATATAATAAAAAACATAAAAATAAATTAATAATAAATAATATTAGGATAACATATTTCAGCTCAACATCATCACATAGTTTGTAAAGAAATCACAATGATATTACAAAATATTTCAACATAACTTTATCACATAGTTCGTCAATAAATCACAATGATATTATAAAATATTCAACACAACATATTTCAACAAGACAAACCATCCTATGGTCGCGATCTCAACGTTCGCCATGTCAGCCTCTACGGTGCTCGCCTCGAGTGGGGAGTTGGATCTGGTCCCCGCGGCGCCGTCCAGACTACCAACCTCTCCTTTAACCTGTGCATTTCGCATAGGATATTTCTTGAAGGTACGTTTAGACTCTCTGCAAATGGAGCACTTCTTCATACAACATCCGACTTCTGCTTCGTCCTTGTCGTTCCTGATACACTGTACCTACCGCCGATCAACCTTTCCCTTCAGCCTAGCCATGTTCACGGCCCAGTTCAGTTACTCCTAGGTAGGATAGCCAGTGAAATGGACAACAACGCCATAGCCATAAAGCTATGCATTCTAGGTTTGCACCTCTTCCTTGGTGAAATATTCGAAAAGGTATTAGGCAGGATGATGCGCCACCATCGAACATATGGTCATAACATGTGAGCATGGCCTGTGCAGAAGAAGAAGCTTGTTGCAAGTGCATATGCAACTAGCGCGGCATAACGTCCTTTCTCCCTACACAGTATCTTGCAAACGAAGCTCTCTTGTGCCCATCTTGAATGCCCGTGCATCTCACCCTTCTTGCTCTTCTCCTCCATGTATTTAGTGATTATAGCAGAGTGCAGTACTCTATCATTTGCCATGGAGAGCGATACGTTGTTGCTTCGGTCAACAATGTACTTTGCCTTCATAATACCAACCAAAGGAGGCATCTGGCGCCGCACATAACCTAATTTTAGACCTCGGCTAGATTGCTTGTCATGACACCATACTGAGCACCATCCTTGTCATGTAGCAACGAGCACTTCACCTTAGGCCCGTTCTCAATCCAGTTTGAAAAGTATTTCACCCCCTTCCCCGTATTCCTTCTCACACCAGGACCGTCTGTAGGTAACTCTAGCAATGTCTCAAGGAGAATGTCAGTGCTTGTAGCGGGCTTTTTCGCTGCCTTCCTTCTGTGCGCCCTCGCCTGCTCATCTAGAATTTTTTA
The DNA here is from genome assembly GCA_036346395.1 of Hsuehochloa calcarea. Lineage (NCBI taxonomy): Eukaryota > Viridiplantae > Streptophyta > Magnoliopsida > Poales > Poaceae > Hsuehochloa > Hsuehochloa calcarea. The sequence continues at coordinate 28,518,787 of CM070603.1, read as the reverse complement.
GAGTACATCGAACTTTCTCTGCTGATTCTGGTTGCACAACCGCTTGAATATGTTTATCTAGTACTTGTTTTGGAACTGCTTGAAGAAGTTTATACCCAAGTGCCTCATGCACCACCTGCTCTGCAGATCCACCCACGGAAGTGACTCGTTTTCCCTTTGTTGTAGCTGAGTTATTGCACTCAACAGGACCGCATACCGATCATGTATGATGCATATGTTAGGACGGCCCCGTAAAACAAAAATCTTCACGTTCCTCACAAGCCACAACCAACTGTCTGATGAGGACATCAACCCTAAGGATGCAACCACTGCTTCGACCCGCTGCACTGCATCCTCTGCTTCAACCACATCTTCTCCAATAGGACTTTCAGCTACTGCAATGCCATATTCCTCAATTGGACCGAGCTACTTCTACTCCTACGAGCCAAGCTGCGTCTACATGCCATCGTACTACGTCTACATACCCTGGTGCTGCACCTCTTGTTGGCCCATGGGCTATGTAATGCATGGGCTGACTTGGGCCATATGTTGGCCGACCACCCTAGGGAGCCTATACTATTCATGTGAAAAGTATCACCTCCACATGAGCAGTACCCCACCCTAGGGTTTCCACCTCCTGGCCGCCCTCCTCATATAGGAGTCGCCACCTTTAAGCAAAATTCAGGTTTTGTTAATTGAAGTTTAGCTTTGCTACTTTACACTTTGTCCTCTTGTTCGGCGAGAACAATAATGACATCATCTTTGAAACCCCACTTATCAATACCAATTTTATTCATATTTATAATACATCAGATTGCGTTTTTACCTTGTTCTTGCATGCTTCTTCGGTGTATGCAGGAGTTGATTTTCGTGATTAGGTTATCCGGGTATTCGTGCATGGTTGATAGCGACTTGTCGAGCAGTTCAGCGATTGCGTGGTTTCGTGAGAGTTGAGCCACTTCTATCGAATTTATCTTCTCATCAAAAGATCAGGCCAAATCAGAACCTCCGTGGTTCATCACTGTCTATGTTCCCGCTTTCAACGGATGAGAAGGCCATGGGAAGTGTTGACGATCGAGTTGCCGATCTTACGAAATAAACAGAGGAAAATGGCAAAGAGTTCTTGGGAGAGGATGAGACTGCTCTTATTGCTATGAACTAGATCGTTTACAGGGGTGCCCTTGACAAGGCAATGGACTAATCCTAATTACACTAAGCGTAGTACTTGCTATGCTAATGCTTCAGATGAAATCCAATCGTCTCTTGATCTTCCAAAATGGATTGCCTTCTACCGTTCGTATTCTTCCTTAAGTAGTTGATGAAGTGGTGACAGTTTATCCTGAAAGAGGCGCCTGTTGGAAGTGTCACGACTAGTCGGAGCGAGGCAACAGTTGATGAAGTATCAACCGTCCGGCGGTTGATGTCTGTGAGACACTAAACCACATGGTAGTTTGTTGTTAGTGTCTTAGGACCATTAAACGTCGCATGGTATGGAGCCAGTATGACATGTGCTCCATTCATCACACGGTAAGGAATACATCTGGAGCAAAATCCAGATGCATTGCTTGTATGAGCGGTTATCTGGTCGGGGACTAGGTACAGGACCTCGTCCGACCAGAGTACCTATAAGTAACCTTTGAAATCCGTACGACCACAGAGATCGTTAGCCTTAGGGGTTACGACTCTTGTGACCACAAGGGTCGTTAGCCTTAGGGGTTACGACCACGAAGACATATGATCTTTTAATTATGTATTCAAGTAATACATAGAGATTTTAATCCTCGTCATGAAGAACCAGATTGTTCTTGTCCATCACAATTGCAGTAAGTATAAGCTCCATTTACTTCCCATTTAGCACATGCCATCCATGCACCGGATCGGATGGCAATGCCAGAATGCATTCATACATGCACCAAAGGCGAATAATGATTGCTTCAGTACCCTCTTCTCGACCCACCGCAGATGTGTGTCATCTTGAAGGTTGATATGAGTACCGAGATTCTTGTCCTGTATGACTCAGAATTGGCCAGGAAGGTTGTGGTAGGAGTCCTCGAACGTATCAAACCTTGATTCTAATGCCTTATGATTTGCCCTCCACGCCTTACCATAGCTGATTGTGTACTGAAAACTTGTCTCTATTACCTGAATGATGGATCGTGGCTTCAAATCCAGATTATACACGATCTCGCCGTACACGATGCTCGCGAGGAAGCTTGTTGATAGGTTCTAGTGGGATTGCATTGATTCAACGATGACACAAGTGTGAGGGATTACTATAGAGTATTTCCAGTAGGTGTCCCACTTAGGCTGGAATTCGTGCACTCGCCAAGGGAAACCCTCTATGTTGCACTTTAGGTCATAGCATCTTGGGTTAGACTTCACTACTGTGAATGTACATCGCAACGAGAAGGCCCAAAATTTGACAACCTACTGCACGACTTCTTTGCATTTGTACATGGCTCCTTGTCCGACCTCGTTCTAGTTGTACTCCCATGGTACATGTAACATCCCAAATTTTACTTTATGTCAAAAATAAATTTTAATTAATTTCCTTGTTTTTTTTTAAATTTCCCTATTTATTTTAAAGCCAAAACAATTTATTTGCAAATGTAGATACCAATTTTGAGTTGGAAATAATTTTATCGACTTCAAAATAATTGAGCCACATGTGTGCCGCCACGTCAGCAGCACCATCCTCATCGGCGGCCACGTTCTCGCTTGTGTGGCGCTAGCCACTGTTTCGCACGCTTGGTCCACCTTGGACTAGTGCGCTCTCGTCGATCCGCTCCATGGACCGAGGGCCCACATGTCAGTGACTGTTAGGCTTTTTCCGTAGAAAAATAATCCGATCGAAAATGGAAATTCAACTACTGACATCATGCTTGCGTTATATTTAGGTTTTTCTTTCAAAAAACAATTCATGAATTCTTGAAATTGGATTTAGGGTAATTTCTTTAGATTTCAAACTTCTGAGGATTCGTTCTCCTTCATACAAGCTCTGATTCTAGTGATTAAAAACTAAAAACTATACTAAATTCATCTAAAAAATATAATCTAGCCAAATATACTAAAATGGTAAAAATTGTATTTCATTTGAATTTAGCTTATTTTAACGTATAGACTTCGACAATTTCGAAGAGGTAGAATTCTTCGACGAGTCCTATTAACAATAATTTGAGCAATGCAAGTTACATTAATCATGTTTGATCCTAATATTTTAAATTATTTAATTTTTTTTAAATTATTACTTCATGCTTATTTATATTCAGTTTAATTTAAACTACTGTTTTAAATTTATAGTTGTCAATGATCTAGTATTGATCTTACGAATGATTGTTTCGGGGTGCTTCCTATGAAATAGATTCACACAGAAAGAGACACGGGGATTTATACAGGTTCAGACCTTCTCCTGTGAGATTAACAGCCATACTCCTGTGTTCTTGTATTCGGTATACTTGTTACAATCGAGAAGAAATCACTCAAACTAAGACTCAATGATCTCTTGCGACTAACCCTAATCGCCTCCTCCCTATGTCCACTGACTTTAGCCCTTATATAGTGTGCAAAGGGGTGGTGGTTACTCCATGCGAAGAGGTGCCTCATCGCCTGATGAAATGCACACGCTCCATGCGAAGAGGCGCCTCATCGCCTGATGAAATGCACACGTTGATGGTAGTTAGTGTGAGAGGAAACTGCGCCCCATGCCGCCTGGCAGTTACATCAAGGACAGATGCATAATACATGCAATTATTTCAAAGAATAAATGCGTATACCAACTGCTCTGTGTTTTGAACACAGCCTATAATAGGTCCTAATTGATTGGGCCCACATGTTTATAGGCTTTATCGATTACAACGTGGTCGTAGAAAAGGCTTACGACCACTCAGTTAAGCTTCTCCCTAATGAACAATAAGGGGTATACTTATGAGTAATATGAAGACATTACTATCTATAATAGCAATTGTAAATAAACAGTTAATTGAGGATTATTATATCCTAGTCATCTACACCCCCCAACTTCAAGTGAAAATAACTTACTTGGAAAGGAGGTCGTAGAATAATGGTTGAAAGCAAAAAAATTTCGATTGGTATTTTATTTGACCAGAAATTGACTGGGTCAAGAAGGTAATTTTACTTGAGTTGAAAAGACAAAACCGATTTTCCCAAACGGGCAGATAGCAACCGACTCTCGTAGATCTGTCGTTGGAACGGACCCTGAAGGGGTGGAAACTATTGAGTTCCCACGATCTTTAACTCAGACCCACGGCTATAAAATTCTATTGCAGGCGTGACTTAGGGTTTTTTACTTTCCCCATTTGCTTCAACTTCACCCGCTCTCTTGTTATCTCCGTCGCCAACCAAGTCGCTATCCTTCTCCAAACTCTTCCAAATCCAAATCAAACCCACTCGAAAAAGATGGCCGGAACTGTCTCCAAGTGGGAGAAATCGGAGATGGATACGAAAAAAATGACGGCCCTGGTTGTAGCCGAGAAGATCCTGAAGCGAGCTTATGTGAAGTGGATCAACACTGAGGCATATCATTGGGCCTTGAATGAAGAGGGAACCATTTGAGTATTCCAAGCATATTGTGAATGTGGCTTCCGATTGCCCGTTCACCCCTTCATCATAGTTGTACTTCATCATTTTGGGGTGGAATTGGTGAACTTAGTTCCCAATTCCATCACAATGCTAAGTGTATTCGTCTACCAGTGCGTAGCCTATCTGAGAATCCTCCCAGATTTGGATCCCTTTCGGTAGTACTACTCGATGAGCAAGCACAATGAAATCGCAGGTAGCTGCGGTCTGAAGCTCCGCAACGGGAAGTCGAGGGAGTATATTCAGATGTTCACCAGGCCGTCATGACTGGGTCGGAAGAAGATGTGATTCCACTGGAGAGTGTCCAAGGAAGACAACCACTTCTTCACGGGGAAGCCTGCAGAGAAGAGTGCATCCTGGGACTCGACTCCGAGCGACCTCGACCGAATCACCCTTACATTCAAGCCATCAAAGACTTCAAAGAAGAGCGGTGAATCGGATGGAACGTGGTGAGGGACTTCATCACGCACCACATTAGTCCTCTGAAGGGTCGAGTACATCCTATGTGGACTAATGATCCGACCAGGGACTATGAAGGGGGTAAAGAAAAACCAACTTAACCCTCTTTATAAATTTTGAGTGTTATTGTTGATTATATCTTTGTACTCGTAGGCCTCTCACAGAAAAAATTGACACTTGGGTCAAACTCATATGTGAGAAGGCTCCTGCGCCCATGTTAGGGGCTCCTCAAATTCTGGCGATCGTGTCCGCAGAGGAAATGAGTGAACACCTAAAGGTAATGAAAAGCTGGTTTCATCTTCAGGGTTAAGCAGTCGTAAGATTCGACCATTGAGCAATATTCATTTTCTGACTTTTGCAGAAAGTAGGCATGGCAGACCATGAAGATGACTGAGAAGTTGAATCAAGGGTTGTCGAAGAAGGGTCATAGGAAGATAGATTTCCTCTGGCCAAAAGGCGTCACCTAGCAAAGGCCACTGATAAGAAGGGTGAGAGCTCAAGCTCCGTCCCTCCTCCTACCACTCCCATTGGATAATTCTTTGCAGACGTGACCACTATAGAGAAAAGGAGTGTGGTCGAAGAACTAAGGCACAAAGTCCCCAAGGCCAAAGTACCTTTCTATTATGACAACAATATATTTTTAGTTTCTGCTTCTCATGGCTTTGTCAAGCAACTAGAAAAGGAGATCTCGAAAAGCTTTGTGTCTTTTATGAAGGATACCTCTGCAACAGCAGAGCCTATGGCTGAGGGTAGTGCTATCCCTCAAGTGGTCGAAACTTCGACCACAAGTTTCAACCATCAAGAGGGGCAGGCAGCTCAGGGAGCAGTGGCTCTCAATCAAGATCTACAACCAGACGTGGTTGTAGAAATCCCAACTCTTCAACAAGACTTTCGACCAGACGTGGTCGAAGAAGCCTTAGCCTCTTAAGCTCGTGGTAATGAAAGTCTTCCAGAGGCTGAAGGTGTGATGAGAGTTGAGGTGGCCGAAGAGAAGAAGAAAAATAAATCTTCCTTGGGGAAGGTTTCTTCCGGATTCAAGATTGTGTCTAGAAAGCCCAGGTATGTAAAAACAAAAGCATAAAAATAGCATTTACTTTTTGTTCCTACAATTTGACATGTTTTGTTTTCTCCGTGCAGTTTTAGTCCTACTTTCCCAGTCCCTAGGGACGTTTTTGTCGAGAGGCCAGCAGTTGCCTCACCTCAACCGTGAAGCAATAGCTTCTCCTACGGTCGTAGAGACGACAATGGAGGTGGTCGCAGAATCGACCCCTATCCCTGTGGTGGCGTTGGAGGATGTCATCGCCGCTGAAGCAACTATGATCACTGAGGTGGTCGTAGAAGCAGAGGCAAAGACGGCGGAAGAACTGGATACTATGATGATCGAGCCGGTTATTGAGGATATCAATAATCAGAGAAGAGACTTGGTCCTATGATCACCAGAAGCATTTGGTCAAGATGGAGGGGGACCCTCCGACCGCCGTGCCGGAAAGGAGGTCGCACAGGTCGTTCTTCTTGGTCCTCAAGGAGGAATTGTTTTTGTTGCCGACAACAACGAAGAAGAATAAGATGATGATGAAGACTTCTTTGGCCTCTTTCCCAAGTTCTTTAGTCCACCAATCGTTAGATCTTCTTCATTTAGGTCCCATGATCGAATCCCACACCTTAAGGATATTCCAAATAGAGGACATATCTTTGATGATGAGCATCTTCAAAGAGTATGGTGGGGCCAAGTCAATGGACTTGATGAATTACAAGATTCTGAGTTTGTGTATGCCAAATTTGCTCGATCAGCCATCAGCGTAAGTACTCGATGCCAAACATTTTCATATTTGGATTCCCCCCTTTTTCTCACTGTCTTTCTTGGTTCAGAGAGCTCTCGAATAACTTGGCACAGTTGATGAATACCATAGGCAACTTCTATTGCTAAAGAAGCAGCAGGCTGAGCTCTACCAATTGGCAGTGAGATCGTAAGTATTTTCTATGAGTAGTCTTATTTTACTTCGACCACTCATTCAATACGCATGTCTACTTTAACCTCTAGAGGTCTAGAAGTGCCGAAAGAACCTTGATTTCTACCCTCAACTATGTAACAGTCAAGGAGCAAAAATTAAGGGACGAAAAAGAAGATTTGTTGAAGAACCTTCAAGAGGTAAATTCTACAGTGTGCGATTTGCAGAATGAAATAAACACTCCCATGATGACGAGATCAAGAAGCTTCATGCTCGTTTAATTGGTAAGAATTCTTTTACTTATGACCAGTTTATTTACTAGTCTTTAAGAACTATTTTTTACTGGTCGTACTTAATTTTCAGAGCAAGCAGTCAAAATAAAACGACTTTAGAAAGCTTCAACTTTCAGTCAGGAGGAAATAAAATTTGTGCTAGGGAGGTCACTCTTCTTGAAGACACCGTGGTCGGCTATACGAGCACCATTGGACAGTAAGTCGCGACAACCCCGGAGTTAATAAAAACTTTGAAGACCAACCAAGCCGACTCGATAAGAGAAGCGGTCGAAGGTGTAGCATGTTATGCCTTGGCAAAACTTAAGGCTCACGACCATAATCTCAACCTTCAACCAATCGAAGCTGACTTCGATTGCTCTGAAGCAGAGGCAGCACAGTTGATTAAAGAAATGCAGTCGATTGACAAGAAGGTTGCGGAGTAGATGCAAATAGGATCTCCTTCATCCGAGTAGTTTGTAATAGGGTATATAATTGTAAAAACAATATCCTATTGATGAATATAAGTCTTTATTTTCCTGCAAATTGTCTCTTCAACCAGTTATTAGCTCATAAGACAATAAATAGATTTGAGAATTGAACCTTTAAGACTAAAAATTGAAGCCATGTTTATAACTTTGTCCTAGCCCTGACTATTTGCTTAGTTTAATTATATAAACTAAGTAAATAGTGAAAAAATGATTAGCTTAAATGGGTTTATCTGACCTTTGTTGTCTATCTCGATTATCATGTGCTAGTAGCAAGAGTTTGGAACAGATCGATAATAGGAAGTTTCTTCTAGTGGGCAGGACCACGTGCAGAATGGAAAGACTTCGACTAGGTGATTTGCTTTCTCTGACCAGGTTAATCAAATCGAGGGCTTCAACATTAGTGGAACAAACTATAAGATTACTTAAAAAATTTGCTCGACCTTTCTTAGTAAACTCAATTGTGTTTCCTAGTGGCAAGAGTTATAAACAGCGCGTCACTAGGAAGTTTCTTCTAGTGGGCAAGACCACGTGCAGATATGAAAGACTTCGACTAGGTTGTGTTACTTCCTCCGACCAGGTTGAGCAAATTGAGTTTACCAAAAGTAGTCGAACGAATTATAAGAGTTTACCTCACTTAGATTATTCGTTGCAAAAAATGAAGAAATAAACAAGTCAAAAAGAGCTTGCTGGAATTGTTTCGACCATATTTTGTTAAACCTAGTTTCTTTGTATTGACAGCAAAAGTTAGGAACAGATCGACCTAGGAAGTTCCTTCTTGTGGGCAGGACCACGTGCAGAGAGGAAAGACTTCGACTAGGTGATGTTACCTTCGACCAGTGTAAAGAAAACCAAGTGTTTTTTAAATGATCGAAAAAATCATTGAAGCGTTATTTAATATAAGACAATAAAGATTGGAGAAAACATAAACTTTATTGAGAATGTAAGAGGTTACACATAGAATTTGCATAATTAATCAATATTCCATGAGTTGGAAAGTATCCTGCCATCTTCCGTTGCTAGTCGTACCGAACCTGGCCGTGTGACTTCGACCACTGTATAAGGACTTTCCCACTTAGGAGCAAGTTTGTTCCGATTAGACTGCGATTGAATCTTTTTTTCAATACTAAGTCACCTACAGCAAGGCTGCGAAGTTGGACCTTACGATCGTAGTATTTGCGTAGGGCTTGTTGGTAGACCGCTGAACGGATTAAGGCTTCATTACTTCTCTCTTCGAGTAGGTTGATGTCATCTGCTCAAAATTGTTTTTTAGCCAGAGTTGTTGTAATTTTTGACTCTTGTCGATCAAATCTTTAGTTCAGGTGGAATCACGACTTCAGCCCAAAAAATTAGGAAAATGTATTTCACTTATTGCCCTGACTGGCAGTCATGTGAATATGCCATAATACTAAGGATAATTCTTTTATCCAAACCCCCGAACGCTTTATAAGCTGGTCGAAGACTCGAGTTTTAATTCTCTGTATAATTTGACCATTTGCCCTTTCCACTACCTTTTGCTTTGTGGATGGGCAATAGAGGCATAACATAGTTTGGTACCTAATTCTTTGGAAAATTGTTGGAATTTTGCGCTAAAAAAATTGTGTGCCATTATCTGTAATTATTCAACCTGGAACACCAAATCGAGTGATTACATTTTTCATCATGAATTTCTTGGATGCTTCAATTGTTATCCCAGTCACAGGTTCAGCCTCGATCCACTTTGTGAACGTATCAGTAGCCACAAAAAGGAACTCGAAACCCACCGGTGCTTTTGGGAGCAGTCTTAGGATATCGAGATCCCAAGTTGCAAAAGGCCAAGAAAGTGGTATTGTTTGTAATGCTTGAGCTGGTTTGTTTATCTGCCTACTATGAAACTGGTGTTGTACATATTTCTTAACAAGCTCTTTAGCATCATGGAGGGCTGTTGGCCAGTAGAAGCCTTGTCGAAAGGCTTTTTTGACCAGCATTCTGTAGGAAACATGAGTTCCACAGTTGCCTCTATGTATCTCTTGAAGGAGTTGTAATCCTTCTTTCTGTGGTATGCATCGCATGAGAACCCCTTGATTTCCTCGTTTGTAGAGGACTCCATCGACCAAAGTATACATTTTGACCTTTCGGGATAAACGATCTGCTTCAAGATCGTCATTGGGTACTGTTCCCTTCCGAAGATACTTGTAGATGGGATTCATCCAAGTATCCTTGTATTCTAGGGAGGCTGTCTCAGTGGGAGATGTCTCTGGTATTTCAGCTAGAGACGGCTTCTGGAGCTGTTCCAAGAAGGCTCATTTTGGTACTTGTGATTGGGAAGAAGTCATTCGAGCTAACTAGTCAGTAATGAAATTATCATTTCGAGTGATATATTGCAACTCAAAACCGAAGAAATGCTTTTCAAGCTTCCTGACTTCTGATAAGTACTGAGACATGGTCGTATTGGATCATTGATACTCTTTACTGACCTGATTCATGACTAGTTGAGAGTCTCCTCTCACGAGTAGTCGTCGAATCTCGAGCGCTTTCGCTGCTCGTATGCCAGCCAACAAACCTTCATATTTTGCCACATTGTTGGCAGCAGAAAAGTTAACTGAATAACATATTTTAATTACTTAGACACATGTCCAAGTTCTTGAGTTGTGTTTTTGATCAGTTTATTTATCCGTTGAAGTTATTGGGCTTCCTCTGACCGGTATTGATGCGCCTAAGTAAAGTTCTCTGGGCTGCAATTCTTGTCCTCCGGATGGTCTCAAGATCATCGATATCTGAGTCTACCGGAGCATGCCTCAGTCGAGAGCAATCATTTCTAGGATTTCAGCCACGCTCATGAAGGTGGTGACCCCTATTCATCACCAAAGGCGTCCTCGCCATCACCACGAGAGCCCGAAGTGAATGTGCGATGGGAAGCATCCCGAGTCCTACCTCTTGGAGAGATATTAGGATCTAAGCGGAGGACAAAAGCCTCTTGGATGCCATTATTTGTACTTGCATCTGAGTCCTCCTGACTCAAGGAGTCGTCAAAAGATAATATATCGCGACTTGTAGCAATCCCCTCCGGGAAGGGGAATTCTGGGTTATAACTGTTTCCAGTCAAGGGTGAACCCTTCGAGGGTGTGGTCGAACCTGCATGAGAAGCGGCTCGACATCGCCCCTTGTGGGGGTAACCGAGGGTGATAGTTATAAGATGTTGGTTGAATCCCAGAATGATAGATTCCAGAACTTGCTATGCTAGATCGGATGCCCTCAGGCAGGGTTGAACATTTGAAAGGGGAGCCCTCGTCATGTTCTGTACCCACCTTGGTGCAATCCTAACCCTGGTCAGATGGACCGTTGCCCCTTGAGAAATCTAGCTCCTCATCTGGGTGTAATATTGTGGGGGGAGAAAGAAGCCTCAACAACCTTGTCTGCGGCATGGTCACTTGGGTTTGGTGAAAGATCCCTGGAGGCAACATTGCCATCAGGCAAAATGACGTTCTGCTCGTACTTGTTGAAGGCATCCATATCAAGTTCTGTGTAGTCTGTCAAATCGAATGCGTTCTCCTCATTCCACTCTACTGCCATGAAAGCATCAGAGTAGAAAAAATGAAGAAAACTTATCTAAAAGGAAGAATAGGAAGAATCCCCACAGACGTCGCCAACTGTCGATGATCTAGTATCTATCTAACGAATGATTATTTTAGGGGGCTTCCTATGAAATAGATACACACAGAAAGAGACACGAGGATTTATACAGGTTCAGGCCTTCTCCTGGGAGAATAATAATCATACTCATGTGTTCTTGTATTCAGATACCTGTTACAATCGGGAAGAAATCACTCAAACTAAGACTCAATGATCTCTCGCGGCTAACTCCGATTGCCTCCTCCCCCTGTCCACTGAGTTTAGCTCTTATATAGCGTGGAAATGGGTGGCAGTTACTCCATGCTAAGAGGCGCCCCAACGCCGGATAAAATGCACACGTTGATGGTAGTTATTGTCAGAGGAAACTGCACCCCACGTCATTTGACAGTAATATCAAGGATAGATGCATAATACGTTCATTTATTCTAGAGAATAACTATGTATACTAACTGCTTTGTGTTTTGAACACGACGTATAAGAGTCTGTAATCGATTGAGCCCACATGTCTGTAGGCTTTATCCATTACAGGGTGGTCGTAGCTGACTTGGTCGTAGAAAGCCTTACGACCACATGGTGGCTGTAGAAAAACTTACGACCATGGGGTGGTCGTAGAAAGGTCACGACCACTCAGTTAAGCTTCGCCTGTTGGAAATATGCCCTAGAGGCAATCACAGAGATGATTATATTTCCTTATGTTCATGATATTGGATAATATGTTATCATGTTCCTTGAATGAATCATCAGTTATAGATCAATGAGTATGTGACTTGTTGGTGAAACTCATTAACTTATATGATATCATTCTAAATGTATCCACCTCGAATGTCCTTTGGTCGAACAACCGTGACTCTACGACCAGTACATGTATTGATTGATGGCCATGTTTCACCGGTCATAGATATAGAGATATTGAATCAGTAATGTGAGCACATGTTAGAGAACATGGAGCTGGATAGACCCATCATTGAGACACTATTGAGATTGTTATGAATCTATGTGTCATTAGTTGGTCTCAAGTAATGATGATGTATAATCCTTAGACCTGAGAACATCATGATTCCCTACATGTGTAATAGCACTCTTAGGGGTTACCAAACGCTACTCAAATCGGGTAGTTATAAAGGTAGCTTTGGGTATGCTATGAAACATGCGAGGGATGTATTTGGTTGAGATGGGATTTGCCCCTCCTTGCATAACAGGAGAGATGTCTCTGGGCCCCTCGTGGTGATCGAATAAAGAAAGTGCATGGCCATGCCACTAGTGGTCGAAGTGTCGACCACATGAAGTTATCCGACACTCGATCGAGAAAGTATTGAACAGTCCATGGATGACACCATATCTCATCTGGAGTTCAACTAGACATCGTGAGGCAAAGGGAGAATGCATGAGTAGGTCACTTAGTTCGATCGCCACGGATCGGTCGTATGGAGATCGATCCGTCGTAGATCGATCGAACGTAATCCTGAACTAGTCGTATAGAGATACGAACTGATCGTAAGTGATGAGGACCTGATCATAGATCATATTACGTTAAGGTTTGTTCGATATATTCTTTGTGTACTTGGGAATCGTTACGTCACTACCCAAGCCCCTTAGTCCAAGCCACTATTAGTTGAACCTACGCTTTCCACTCCCTACTTCTTATCCACTAGCATTCATTTCTACCGTGCTTTCCTCTCCCCAAAATTTCTTCCACAAAATCGCCCCTGCGCCCGACCGTCGGCCGCCTCGCCTTCGCGCACCCGACAACTTCTATCGCCCCAACTCCGCCGCGCCCAACCTCATTCCGCACGCTGGCCGCCTCGTCTCGTGCCTCGGCCTCCTCCGCTGCCAGAGGGACTCTGTGTCCTGCTCCGTGTGGGGGGCGTCGCCGCCACCGCGTGCTCCAGCTGGACCCAGTCCCTCCTCATCGGGGCCTTCTCCTCCTCCTCCTCCTCCTCCTCCTACTTCTCCGGCGTGGCCGGCGGCCACTGTCGTGCGGCGGTGCCTCGCCCAAGCAGGGTGGTGGTCTCGGCTTGCAAACGGAGAATTGTTCTGATGTTGTAACCCGTTGAAAAAAAAATGTTACGACCTTTGGAAAAAATGTTACGTACTGTTCTTTGAGATGTTGCGACCCGTTGAAAAAATATTGTGTATGTTGAAAAAAAGTTGCATACTGTTCACGGTGATATTGCAAGATTTCCAAATATTTTGTTTTGATTATGTGATTTTTGATATTGTGTGTCCTTTTCCTGATGTTTGTTTTGGTTGTGAGATTTTTGAAAGAAAATATTGCATAGGAATTTTTGATATGTTGCACACGTTCCACATTTTTGTTGGCGTTCGGACATACGACGCTAGCGCCGGATCATACGTCTGAGCGCTAGTCGCGCCCATGGAAACATGCCCCCCTAATGCAAATCCTGGTAGCTTATCTACATTTTGTTTTTCAATGCGGAGTATCCATTAACAAGGCAAAGCAATTAGGCTGTGTGCATCTTGGATGTAGAGGCTGGGAGAGTTTTTTGCCCTTCCATTATCTCAAATATAAGGCAAAGCAAAATGTGTCAAAAAAGCATAGCAAAACGGAGACAGCTTGGGAAGAAATCAAGCAATTCAAGCAAATTGTCTCTGTATAGTCGTAGCCTTGTAGGAGCCCACATCTCTCATGTGCGCGTGTCTCTCTGGCAGCGTGGGGCAGAGATGTAGGCGTTGTTCTCTGGCTCCAGACCCTCATCCTTGTCTGCGGCATCCTCCCAGCGCCCCCACTGTCCCGACGCGGTGGTGCGGTGGTGATCCAAGGCCCCATCTACATCAGCTATGGTGCGCTGTGGAGGGACTCTGAGCCCTGCTCCGTACGAGGGGCCTCATCACCACCGCGTGCTCCACATGGATCCGACCCACCTCCTCGAGGCCTTCTCCTCCCCCTCTTCCGTAGGGACCCAAAAATACAATTCAGGAACCCTCTGTGTATTCTGAACTAGTCCCAAATCAGTAGCTCACACAGGAAACAGTGATGAAATACCATCTATTTATTTGATTTAACTAAAAAGAGCTCAAAATAATAAATAGTAATAATAACTGGATCTTATGTTCAATATTTACTTAACTTGCCACGCATGGCCTAAGAAACAAATAAACTCTTACAGCGGAACAGGAAACTTGGAAAGACCAATCAACGTGCCCACAAGCAATCAAGTGGAGAACGCATCCTAATCCTCGAAGTCTTCGTGATACTCCTTCTGGAAGAACTCTTAAGCAACTTGGTATTCTTCAACTGATCAACAAAGGCGTAAATCTGTGAGTACATAAAGTACTCAATAAGCCATAGGGAAACCGTATACAAATAATATTCATGCAACACTTGTCAAAGGTTAGTTGTATGGTTCTTTTGTAGAAAGTAGCATTGACAATAAATACAATAAATAGATTGAAATGCGTATTTGAAAAGAATAGTAAAAAAGAAAATAATTACTTTGAAACAACCAGTGAATTTCCCATTCACTTCCTAAGATAAACCACCAAGTGAATTATCCATTCACCAAATGAACATTATGTTCATCAAGTGAACTACCCATTCGCACTTTGTAACACACCAAAAGTGCCTAAATGTAAAAATATGGGATTTTTGAAACTTTTTCATGTGATAGCCAATGCCATCCTTTCTACCAGCATTCTTGAGATTTATTTGAGCTACATTTCTTTTTCTTGCCGACACAAGTGAACCCTAAACCACAAATCCTAGAATCAGACTAATGCTTAAGAGCTAGTTAGAGTTGTTTAACAAATACCAGATTGGGACCTATCACCTCTAGGGAAATTCCTAAAAGCCAAGTTCCTTTTCTTGTCCCCAACCCACCCTCCCCTGGTCTCCCCTTGTCTCCTCTGACAGCTGGTGTGAATGTCGTAAAGCCATCGAGCCCCCGGCTGATCGTGATAGCTTCCTCTTCCCCCTCCGTACACCGCAGTACCACCTGGGCGCATCCTTGTGCGCTTCTCCTCCGACTAGTGACCCAACCAAACCGGGCAGTCAAGATCACACCCTGGTCATTGACGTCTGGGTGGACCCAGGTTAGGTGCCAGTCAAACCTGGTGAGACCGAAGACCACCGCTGGTCGTGGTCTTCTGTGTGGGCATGGGTTAGTGTGTCATCTCCCTTGCCGGCGACGACACCTGCCGAGATTGGACACCATGATGCGACATGGCGTATGCGCTGGCAACCATCATCGCTTGGCCATTGAGCACCATCACCCAACCTGTCACTCTGTTGCACTATGTTGCCGACTTTGTCGATATCACCAACCACCTTGTGGTATTGCGCAGCGCTAGATGCAGCAAATGTCAGGACAACCTCCACCCTCTGCAGCTATAAATAGCAGCCCCAAGCCCTCTCTTTGCCGTTTCGCGCCATGAGAGCTAGTTCCTCACATTCCTCCATTCCTCAAGAGAGCTCGAGCTCCAGGTAAGGCTTGAGCGCTCGCTTCGGCCGGCGCCTCTCGATGTCACCAGCAGCATTGGAGCCATCAGAGAAGCCCCCATCCTCCTGTATGCATCAGCTCTTGTTCCCTGATCCTAGAGGCGGTTTTCCTCATTTGCTCCACTCTGTATTCACAGGAGCTGTCATCGACCCCGCTCTTCCTCCCCTCCAACCAGAGTAGCCAGGTAGTCGGATCGACCCTGTTGGCCATCACCGCCTCTTAGAGCCTTTTTAGTCGTCGTAGACTTTCGTCGCCAGACCACCTTCGGCTAATCCGCTTCCTCCGCGTCCTACCGGTACGTCCCTAATAGCCACAAGAGGCTCATTTTCACTCTAGATGTGCTAAAACATTGTCAGAAAGAAGAATACATTATAGACCCAAGATGTAATCGAACCCCCAGGTGGTCGAACCTCTTCCAACTTGGAGTATAATCGAACCTGTAGAAAGTTGAACTCTAACCCACCAAAAAATGTGGTCGAACCTATATTTTCGATCAGATGGTGAAAACTCTTTCCGACCAGATGGTTGAGACACCCTTCGACCGGATGGTCGAAACTCCCTTTCGACCATGTAGTCGAAACCCGTCCCCACCAGTCAGTCGAAACTCCCTTCGACTAGATAGTCGAAACTCCCATCAACCATGTAGTAGAAACTCGTCCCCACCAGTTAGTCGAAATCCGTCCCCACCAGTCAGTCGAAACTCCCTTCAACCAGATAGTCGAAACTCCCTTCGACAAGATAGTCGAAACCCCCTTTGACCATGTAGTCGAAACCCGTCCTCACCAGTCAGTCGAAACTTCTTCGACCAGATTGTCGAAACTTCTTCGACCAGTTAGTTGAAAACTCCTTTCGACCAGCTTGTCGAAACAACTCGACCAGATTGTCAAAACTTCTTCGACCAATTGTCGAAAACTCCTTCGACCAGTTAGTCGAAAACTCATTCTGATTAGATTATCAAAACTTCTTCGACCAGTTAGTTGAAAACTCCTTTTGACCAGCTTGTCGAAACTTCTTCGACTAGATTGTCAGAAACTCTTTCCGACCAGATTATTAAAACTTCTTTGGCCAGATAAGTCAAAAACTCCTTTCCACTAGCTTGTCGAAACTTCATCGACCAGTTATCGAAAACTCCTTCGACCAGTTAGTCGAAAACTCATTCCGACCAGATTGTCAAAACTTCTTCGACCAGTTAGTTGAAAACTTCTTTCGATCGGAATGTCGAAACTTCTTCGACTAGATAAGTCAAAAACTCCTTTTGACCAGCTTGTCGAAACTTCTTTGACTAATTATCGAAAACTCCTTCGACTAGTTAGTCGAAAACTCCTTCCGACCAGATTGTTGAAACTTCTTCGACCAGTTAGTCGAAAACTCCTTCCGACCGGAATGTCAAAACTTCTTCGACCAGTTAGTCAAAAACAACTTCCGACCAGATTGTTGAAACACCTCCGACCAGACAGTCGAAATTCCTTTGATTAGTTAGTCGAAAGACCACTTTCGACTAATAGTCAAAACTTCTTCGAATAATAGTCGAAACACCTTCGACTAATGGTCAACACCTTTTCGACCTGTTAGTCAAAAGCTCTTCGATCAGTTGGTCGCAGCCCCTTTCGATAGATTGTCGAAACACATTCGACCAATGGTCGGAATACCTTCGACTAGGTAGCTGAAGCTTCTTTCAACCAGTTGGTCTAAACTCCTTCGATCGGCTAGTCAAAACTCCAATGAAAAGTAGTCAAAACACTAAACCGTACTCGAAACCATGAATAGTACTAAAAAAATCTTCTCAACCAAGTATTTGAAGCCTGTCTCGACCAAGTGGTCGAAACTATGAATAGAACTCGAAAACCCTCTCGACTAGGTATTCAAAATCCGTTTCCGACCAGGTGGTCAAAATCTTGAACAGTACTCGAAAACACCTTCTTCCAAGTAGTCGAGACTACTTTGACCCGGTGGTCGAAACACCAAACAATACTTGAATCCAAGAATCTGTACACCGACTAGCCACTGTCTCGAAAACAACCTACGATACATACTCGGATCCTATTTCCAACACCGAACACGGTAACACGAACCAGAGACTAACTAAAATGGTCCAACTATACCGAGGACACCCCCATTTGGAGTTCATTTGGATTTTTGGATCATAAGTCAAATTCATTTGGGCTTATTCGAGTTTTGGTTGGATTTGCGTATAGAATCCGAAGCTCCAGAAGACCTGCTACCAGACCACGAGCAGGGGCAGCAGTACCACAATCAAGGTGAGTTAATACTTTGATCATATTGCATCCAGTCTTTGCAAACTATATTGCTTTAAATTACGAAATTGCATTGCTATGATTTATACAACTATATTGGTCTAGTTCATAGTTAATGCCTTAATGATAACTGAGTATAACCTTCTAATCCTTGAACTTGGACATTATCATTTAGTTAATAAGTATGTATCTAAGTGTCATGTTTAGCTTTGCTTAGATATATTGTCGTGCGGGTATTAAATTGTCCAACACCAATCTTTCCAAACATAAGAAGCTGGATTTGGGCAGTCGAGGCTGGGAGCCTGGTTGGTATATTGGACTAAATATTATTTTCAAAACAAATCAAAACCTGAAAAACTAATTCTGACTTGGGCGGATGGAAAGAGTGGCTGGTGATGGTGATGCACATCGGTGGGGTATATGGATGCACCACCTAAGTCAATAAAGGACTGAGTTCTTGTGATGACCTCTCGTATAAAAATAGTATGACCACAAGTCTATAATGGGTATGACTTGGCTAACTAATTTGTTCGCCTTGGTGTGGCTTTGCCACTGGTGGGTGTGTGGCGTGGATATAGGTAGAAGCCACAGAAAAACCACACGACGTAAGAGGGGGCCTCCTGGGAGTGTGGCTCTAGGTGGTGGAAACCTTACCGGGTGGGGTTGCGTCGAGGTTGAGTATTGTAAAGGCCTTGTGATAATCAACTTAGTCGCGCACCATCGAAAGTGTGTCGGAGATATTATAAGTTGAATATCTCTTGTGGGTAAAGTGTATGAACTCTACAGAGTAAGAAAACTATCTAGATAGCCATACTCACGGTCAACTAGCTTTCATTTTTATAAAACCATTTTTGTGTGGTCGTGGAATGAAAAGCTGTGGTGAGACCCCAGGGATTTGTGAAGGCCTGGTCGGGGACCAGTGGTAATTACAGGTTAGCCCGACCATCGAGTGGATGTAGCCACTCGATAGTATAGGAGATGGGATCTGCACTAGTACCTTACAAATGAAACTCAGTTTATAAAACTTGTTTGTAAAAATGCTAAGTCGTTGGATGTTCTACTACTTGATCTAATTCAATCTTGGCTTTATGCAAATAAAAGAATTCCGAGCCTTCCCTTGACTAGCCTTGCATCTATGATAACTTGTATTGTGTGTTGGCTCGCGAGTACGGTTGTGTACTCAGGCTCGTCCAATATAATCTTTCAGAACCGCTCGACCAGGACCCCTACGACTATTACGTTGCAGCCGGACCAGACGGTGGCGAGGACGATGAAGCTTAGGCTGGGACCCCCAGTCGCTTGCCTGTGGGCAGAGTGGATGGATCCACTACTACTTCTTTTGCTTCCGCCCTTATCGTTTACTCTGTACTCTATGTGATATTTTGGCCCGTGTGCCTTTTGTAAGATAGTGAGCCTCATGGCCCGTTATGTAATATACTTTGGCTATGTATGCGATGTATATAATTAATCTAAGAATATATCTGTGTGTGCTATATACTGATCCAGGGAATGACACAGATTGACACAGTTGATTCCAAATTACAAATTTGGGGTCCGACACACTCCGACACATTTTATGAAGAAACTCCATCTCTCGTGTGAAATCCCTGAACATGTCCATAACCAATGACGCGACTATTCGAATAGATCAATTAACACTCTACAGAGGTTGTATAATTTACCTACAAGATATAACTGGTGTAGCGATCACCAATCATAACAAAGCCTTTTAGACATTTCATCTCAACAATTGACTCTCCCGATGTGCATACAGTCAACCCCAACCTCGCCGTTGGTTTGACGCACACCGTTGGACATAGAAACGGTAAACCGACCATTGATGTGCTCTTAGAAAAGCATACATACCTTCACCCATATACTACCTGAGTAGTCAATGCCAAAACTCCAAATCTTACTAAGTTAGACCCGTTCTATACTAGGCATGTGGTTGTATAAAAGACCCAGTTCAATGGCACATAAGATTCAGTCCTTGACAAGTTACTCAGGCGATCTTACCACAACCCACAACATGTTAAATCCACACCCTCAATCCACCATCCACTCGCCCGAGCGAAAACCATTTTGTTTAACCAAGACCAATAACATACCCTGTCATGCTACACAAATTTTAATAAGAGTGTCTAACCACCATAATTCCATATATAATTAAGTCAAGATTAATCATTATGACACATGTGATAATGAACCCATCGTAACTAAGCTTGACTAAGCATTTGTACGTTACCCATGTTGGCGATACAAATATGTTCAACTAAAATTATCCATGCTAGGGTGACAAATGATTCATGGCATTCAAATATTCAATGGAGGCATAATAACAACAGGTGATAGCTAATCCCAAAATCATTGATATAAACATAGCATGCAATTATATAAAATAATACACTTTTGAAATCATAGTTTTAATATTATCAAATCACTATAGCTTGCCTTGGAATAGATCTTGGTACTGCTCTTGATCTTGGTGTACTTCCCCTTGCTCAAAACTCTCCAAAATATCAACGTCTAAGCACAAACAAAGCAAATAAACTAAATAAATACAAAATATAGAGAAAACTCCAATAAATAAATAAAAATATTAGAAAAATAGAGCTCTAATTTAGATGAATTTAAAAATTTGAATGGGCTTGAACGAAGTTCGGATGGAGAAGATATGTCTTTTGGAAGATCTAAACCTAAAGAAATACCCAAAATTGGAATTTCCTGATTTTCAGAATTATTTTTCTACTAAAAAAATAGATTATGACGCAATGCTGATGTCAACGCTGATTTTTGGAATTAAAACAAATCTCGAAAAACTATTCTGACTTGTGGGCCCTACGTGTCATAGACACGGTGCACGGTGGACTGGGTTTACTGGATATTAGATCTAGGGTTCGGGTTGGCTTGACACGTCAATGCTGATTTGGCACCTACGTGGCAGATGACATCAGCAAAGAAATTTTGGCTGAAAAGGAAAATAAAAGAAAATGGCTGACAAGTGGGACCCACTTGACATTGAGAGGGTTCGTGGTAAACCAAGTCTATGGACTTTGGCTCGGGTTGGGCTTTGGGTGTAGACACAGGGGCAAGAAGGTGAGGTGGATGCTGACTTGGCATGCTGAGGTAGGAAAGAGACACACTAGAGAGAGGAACAGAAGATGGTAGGTGACTTGAGCTCGTCATCGACGGCGATGGGCGACAAAGGAGCTCCAATGGATTGGCAAAACGAGTTCCCGGGGACTTGACGAGGCTCCTGGGTGCAGTGGCTTGACAGCGGCAGTGATGGTTTGCTGGTGGTAGCGACATTTGGCGGCAAGGAGCTCCACTGCCACGGCCGAATTGGCGAAAGAGTGGCGCCCGTCTGGAATTAATGTGAGCACCAGGATGGCGACGTCAAGAGTATCATAGAGCAAAGCTCGGAATGGCTAGAAGATGACCGAAGTGGCGGCAATGACGAGATGACCGGAGGAGAAGGAGATGCCCGACGACAACAATTCAGCGGTAAAGAAGCAAAGAGGGGATGGGGGATTGGACGAGATGGACAAAGGACCCATTGTGACGCACATAGAAAGATTAGAGATCCACCGAAGAGGTAGATCGATAATGGGTGGTGCGGCCGGCTTTGGAGACATGGCGCGACAGTGGGTTGATGATGCTCTGAGGAAGCTGAAACGAGCACCTCGAAGAGCATCCCGAGGAAAGTTCAACTGCGGTGGAGGCACGAGCTAAGAGGCCTTGATGGCGAGGAATTCTGATGATGAAAGCACACGACAACAACTCGGTGCTTGATGAAATCCGGTGCCACCAAAAGAAGAACGAGATCGGAACTTTAGGGTTTGAGGGGAGGAGCACGACGCGAATAATATGACGCGGAGGCCAGGCTTTAAATAGGTCCCAATATGAGGGATCCTGGAGAAACACGGCGCAGCCGTGTTCTCGTTTTGCAATCGGACTCAAAGTCTCCAGGTGAAGGACGATGACGAGGTGGCATGCGGGGCCCACTTGACAGCAAAGGGAGGAGGTGAGCTGCAACACGCGCGCGACTGGGCTTCGGTGTCGAAGGAAAGTGTTGGGACACGTGTAGGATATGATAGCAATAATTCAAAATTTCTACCACGTAAACCAGGAAGCCAAATAAGTAGATGATCACATATCGTTACCACCAGACGCACAGTGCAGCAGAAGAAGAGTTGGAGTAGACCGATCCTGTTGGACCAAAAAGGCGACTAGAGGGGGGTGAATAGAAGCACACTCACTTTTTTTACAAATAATAGATTCAATAAGATTTTACTCCATAGATATGGAAGCTATGAAGATCAATATACCAGTACAGCGGAAGACAAGTATTGAATCCAATTTAACCTCCGAAGCAAAACAACGAAAATCAACACAAGCTAAAAAACTAAGAGTTGTGCGGTCTGACCGCTAGGTCAATGGCGGTCGGACCGCTCACCACTGGTGGTCGGACCGGTGACCTTGGGCGCTCTGACCACTGGCCTGATGAACAGATCAAACAGCCCGAAAAACGAAGTTGCAAATAGATGTAACTTTTGACCTACAACTCCAAACTTGATGAAACTTGGAACACACCTTCTCTATGATGCCAGGAACCTATTCCAATCGAATATTGTGAAAATTCTTGCAAGAATTATGAACCTTTTCTGTTTGATAGGAGGATAGTTCAAAATCGAGTCAAAATGAAAACTATATCCAAAATTTTGCTCGTGGGTGATTGATGATCAAGATGATCCTAGATATGTTCCCACATGTCACAGCAAGCCAGATCATGTGAAGAAATCAAGTAAAAACTCACGGATCAAAGAAAGACTCAAAATCATCAAATAGAGAGAAGGAAAGCAAAGAGACAAAACTTTGATCAAACTTTCCTTAGATTGATTTGATATGATTTGGGTTTATAGCCACTCCATTAATGGAGGACAAAACTCAATCTATGAGCACGAAATCAAATCAAAACTCTCTAGAAGCCTAACCTCCACAAATCCTCTCCCTAAGCAAAATTAGGGTTTCAAAATAATGAAAGGGTTGAATAGGGGTGCAGCCACCGCCCTCCTCTATTTATAGTAGAGGCTTAGACCTTCTAGATGTTTGACTCTATTGGGCTCCCGTTAAGGCCCATCACAAACGGGTCACACACGCACGCATTTTAAAGCGTTGTCTTTATCGCCTCATGACCTAATCAGCTTCACCTTGCGCCATCTTGCACCACAGGTTGGCAAAAGGTCACCCTTGTCCATCTTGCACCACACTTGAATTCATTGACCTCACCCGGCATCGTCGATCGTTCTGGACCTCAGCTTTCCAAGCCTAGTCCCGATCATCCTCGCCGTTGACCGTCGTTGACCACCAAGCGACCTACACAACAATAGACAAGCAAAATGAATCCGGGAACAAGTTCTTCACAACTTGACCCATGTTAGTCAAAACATGCATCATGCAACACATATGCATTGAAACTCATGACTTTGACCTAACAACTAAACATCGCCGCCACGAAGAACGACGATATAAGTGAAAACCGGTCAGACCGCCAAAGATGGTCGGTTCGATCGCCACTCTGATCGGCCCGATCACACTGTTGGCGGTCGACCGCCACCGAGACTTAGCCAAATTCAGCCCCTGAAAATCCGAAACCTACTGGAATTTTCAAATGAATAGAACTTTTGACTGGAGACTCTAAAAATTATGAAACCAAGTGCAATAGAATCCCCTCTCTTTCCTACAACCTCTATTTTTGGCCCAGCTCAAAACACCATATTTGAAATTGGCCGGTCCGACCGCCACCATGGCCGGTCGGACTGCCACTGGCCGGTCCGACCGCCAGGGGTGGCTGGTCGGACTGCCCTATGGCCGGTCAGACCGCCAAAGGCCTGGCAGCATTAGTTCTTTGCCGAAAATAGACATTGCCAATTGTCACATCATCCTAAGATCAGGAGTATATCCCCATGATATCCACAGATCCAACAAAGAGCGCGTAAGTGAAGTGGTTGTAGTCGATCGTCCACACCAGCAACCTCTATAGTTCCTTGTGAAGATCGCGGATCATCCTCAAGCGCAACAGTAATTGCAGTAGCGCAATACGATATCCACATGTCCAGTGAAAGAACAACAGAACGCCAATGTGCTAGCACCAAGTCGCATGGCGAGGCTCTCAGAAAGACGGCGGCTAGGGTTTCAGTGGAGCAACTCATGTCAACTCGTATATCATCATTATCCCAATAGCCTCAAACATCTTCTTATAAAGTGTGTGGATATCATGGGGATATGCTCCAGATCTTATGATGATGTGACAATTGGCAATGGAGTTTATGGTTTGTTGTTTCACGGGTTTTTGACAAAGTTCAGATCTGTCAGGACAGGGGCGGTCTGACCGGCCATAGCATGGCGGTCCGACCGGTCCCAAATCGGTCGGACCAGCCATGAGCGGCGGTCGGACTGGCCGTGACCAAATTGTGTCAAATTGAGCTGGGCCAAAAATAGAGGGTGTAGGCAAGTGAGGGGATTCTATTAAACTTGCTCCCATAATTTTTGGAGTCTCCAGTCAAAAGTTCTATTCGTTTTAAATTTCCAGAAGGTTTCAAAATTTCAGGGCTTGAAATTCGGCTAAGTCCTTTTGGGCGGTCGGACCGGCCTATAGCTGGTGGTCGGACCGGCAAGGCTGGTGGTCCGACCGGCCCTGAGGGGTGGTCGGACCGGTTGTCACTTGAACGCCGGCCTTTGTGGCGGCGTTGTTCGTTGGTTAGGTCAAAGTCATGAGGTTCAGGGCATATGTATTGCGTGATGTATGTTTTGACTAACATGGGCCAAGTTGTGAAGAACTTGTTCCCAAAATCGGTTTACTTGTCTATGGTTGTGCAGGTTGCTTGGTGGTCAACGACGGTCAACGGCGAGGATGATCGGGACTAGGCTTGGAGAGCTGAGGTCCAGAACGATCGACGATGCCGGGTGAGGTCAATGACTCAAGCGTGACGCAAGATGGACAAGGGTGACCTATTAGCAAATTCGAGGCGCAAGATGGCGCTAGGTGAAGCTGTTTAGGTCAAAAGGTTAAAGACGGCGCTTTGCGAAGTGTGCGTGTGTGACCCGTTTGTTAGTGGGCCTTAACGGGAGCCCAATAGGATCAAACTTCTAGAAGGTCTAAGCCTCCACTATAAATAGGAGAGGGTGGTGGCTGCACCAACTCTTGACCCTCTTTATATTAGAAAACCCTAATTTTGTTTAGGGAGAGCTAGGCGTGGAGGCTAGGGTTCTTGAAGGTTTGATTGGATTTTCGTGCCCTTGGATTGACAACTGATCCTTGATGAAGTGGGTGTAATCCATCATCAATCACGTTTTAATCTATGCAAGGTTTGCTTGAGATAAGTCTCTTTTCGTTCTTGCTTTCAATTTTGTGATTTTAGGGCTTTCTTTGATCCACGAGTTTTTGCTTGATATCGTCACGTGGATTAGCTTGATGTGTTGTGTGGGAACTCATCTAGGATCATCGTGATCATCAATCACCCATGAGCAAGCGATTGGATCTAGTTTTCACTTTTGCTCGGTTTTAGACCTTTTTCAATCAGATCGTAAAGGATCTTTGTTTGTCCCAGAATTATCATAATTGATGATTGGAATAGGTCCTTAATATCATAGAGAAGGTGTATACCATGTTTCGTAAAGTTTGGAGTTGAGAATCAAAAGTTAGATCTATTTGCAACTTCGTCATCGAGGCTGTTCTTACTATTCTGGAGCCCAGCGGTCCGACCGCCCGAGGGCACCGGTCCGACCGATTTGGTCAGAGGTCCGACCGCCAGTATAACAGAGGTCAGACTGTCAGTGCATTAAATTGTTTCAATCTTTGGTGATTTTGTCACATTGCTTAGGGGGTTAAATTGAATTCAATACTAGTCTTCCGCTGTACTGGTATATTGATCTTTATAGCTTCTTCATAGCTATTGGAGTGAAATTGTGTTGAATTCATAATTTGTGAAAAAGTGAGCGTGCTCCTATTCACCCCCCCTTTAGTCGCCTTTTCGGTCCAACAAAGTGCCCATAACGGATCTTATCCGAATATATTTTGTTCCAACCTGTTAAGTGTGTGACCCGTTAGGTTTATGCGTAGTCTGTTGTAACTCAGAAACTATTTTCGACCACGAGTCGTTAGCGGTTCCTAGCAGGACATAACGCTTACCGAACACACACAAATTATATTGGACGAACCTTAATACAATATAATCTACGACCAGGTCCTCATCACTTATGACCAGGTCCTATCTCTATACGACCAATTGGTATTGGGTCACGGCCAGTTCGTAACTCCTTACGACCAGGTTTCGACTACTCTGTAATTATGTTCGACCAGTCTACGACTAGCTCGTATCTCCATGCGACTAGTTCGTAACTGATCGAACTAAGCGACCTACTCATGTATTATCCCTTTGCCTCACGATATCTAGTTGAATTCCAGGTAAGATATTATGTCATCCATGGAATGTTCAATATTTTTTCAATCGAGTGTCGGATAACCTTATGTGGTCGAACTCTTCGACCACCAGTGGCATGAGCATGCACTTTCTTTATCCGATCACTTCGCAGAGCCCAGAGATATCTCTCTTGTTATGTTAGGAGGGGCAAATCTCATATCCGACTAGTCACATCCCTCCGCATGTTTCATAGTATACTTGAAAGTTACCTTTATAACTACCAGTTATGAGTAGCGTTTGACAACCCCTAAGAGTGCTATTACGCATGTAGGGAACTATGCTGATCTCAGGTCTAAGGATTATACATCATCATTGCTTGAGACCAACTAACGACACATAGCATCATAACAATCTCAATAGTGTCTCAAGGTGGGTCTATCCAACACCATGTTCTCTAACATGTGTTCACATTATCGATTCGATATCTCTATATCCATGACCGGTGAAATATGGTCATCAATCCATACATGTGCTAGTCGTAGATCCACTACTGTTCCGACCAGTGACATCCGATCAATGATATATTTAGAACGACATCATGTAAATTTAAAGAGCTTCACCAACAAGTCACATACTCGTTGATCTATATAACTGATGATTCATTCAAGGAATAGAATAACATTTATTCAATAACTCATAAACATAGACGTGATACAATCATCTCTATGATTGCCTCTAGGGCATATTACCAACAGAAGGTGGTGGGCCAAGCGGGCTACGACGCGTGCGGAAGAAAAGCAAGATGGGTCGGTGAGGAAAAATGGAGATGGACAAAAGAAAAGGCTGCAGCCCAAGGAAAAGTGAATTGAGCCCAAGATATTTTCCAGGATTCTAAATAGATTATCTATTTTAGAAAATACAAAAAATGCAAATGGTAAATAGCAAATAGCAAATGAACTCGAAAAAATTCTAGAAAAATCTAAAAAATATATCCAAGCACAAAGAATCCAAATAAAATAATTTTGACAATAGTTGAAGTTGACATTAATCATATTAAATTATTTTTCTTTTAAAAGTCCATATTAAGCTTTATTTTAATTCAAATAAGACTTTGGTGGATTTTTCTACTGAACTAAACTACTCAAAAAGATTTATAAACTTCAGAAAATTTAGGATGTTACATCATCCTACTTCTCTGGCGTGGGCGGTGGCCGCTGCCATGCGGCGGCGCCTCGCCCTCGCAGGGTGGTAGTCTCGGCTTGCAAACTGGTGAATTGTTCTGATGTTGCAACCCGTTGAAAAAATATTACGACCTTTGGGGAAAAAATATTGCATACTGTTCTTTGAGATGTTGCGACTCGTTGAAAAAAAATGTTGCATACTGTTTACGATGATGTTACAAGATTTCTAAATGTTTTGTTTTGATTCTTAGATTTTTGATATGTTGCGTCCTTTTTCATATGTTTGTTTTGATTCTGAGATTTTTTTAAAGAAAATATTGCATATGATTTTTTTGATATTTTATGCCCCTTCTACATTTTTTGTTTGCGCTCGGACGTACAACGCTAACACTCGAATCATACGTTCGAACACTAATCGCACCCACGGAAATATGCCTCCTAATGGTAGCTTCTCTGCATTTTGTTTTTCCATTAACAAGGCAAAGCAAAACGTGTAAAAAAAAGCAGAGCAAAACGGACACAGCTTGGGAAGCAATTCAAGCAAACTCCGTGTCTCTTGTGTAGTCGTAGGCTCGTAGCCTCGTAGGAGCCCACGTCTCTCGTGCGCGCGCCTCTCTGGCAGCGTGGGACCGAGATGCAGGCGTGGTTCTCCGGGTCCGGGCTCTCGTCCTCGTCGGCGGCGGCGGCGGCGGCGGCGTCCTCCCAGCCGTCGCTGCTCGCGGAATGGAACTCCTACGCCGCCGCCCGCTCCGCCGAGGAGGACGGCGGAGGCTTCGGGATCGACATCGAGGCCGCCGTCCGCTCCGCCAACGACCGCGTCGCTGGCACCTTTGGCGTGTAAGTACCCTGCCGCACCCCAAACCCCTCTCGTCTTTCGGCCCTCCTCCTAGGGTTTGTGCAAATCAGAATGCGGCAGATTCTCTAAAGCGAAGCTTAATTTTGTGCGCAATCAAGGAATTATTAGCGGTATAGCAGTTGTCAGATCGTCTCTGTGTGAGTTGTGAATTTCTGATTGTCTTGGCTCGTGGATCTATTTGGTTACATATGAATAGAACTAGAGCAATTTGTTGCGCCAGAGCTCAAATCGTTGGATAGAAACAGCTGCTTGGCGAGTTGCTATTAAGCTCTAATCGTGATCGAGGGTCTCGAACTAGGAGCAAGTTTTTGAGGGAAATGGATCGATTACCGGTAATAGACAATCAGAACAACTTATGCCGAGCAAGGAGTCTGGTTTGGCAAGCTGCCATGAAGATTCATGTTGAAATGGAAAGCTGTTTAGAGTCATATGAAAGCCATTTGCTAGCTCTAAAGCAACTTGGAAGGGTGAACATCAGTTCAAGAGGAAATAGCAAAGGAACATTGTAAAAGATGCCATTGACCTAGCCTCTAGTAAAAACTAAAGTTTTTAGTTTTTACTGATGGTGCTCTGCCATTCTAATCTGTTCAGGGTCTCGAAAGGTGTTCGAGGGTTGCCTGGCAGCTTCCAGTCCACAACAAGCAGTGTTCCATCTGGAAAATCTCTCGTGTATTTTGGTCTTTTTCTTGCTAGTGGCATCTTCCTAGTTTTCATCGCATTCACAATATTTCTGCCAGTCATGGTAATAATGCCTCAAAAGTTTGCGATCTGTTTCACGATGGGATGTGCCTTCATAATTGGATCATTCTTTGCGCTGAAAGGGCCCAAGAATCAGCTCTATCATATGATTTCCAAAGAGGTATCAGTTCTTCTTGTAAACTTCTTCCCCTGATAAGCATCAATTCTGGCAAATGTGTGCAGCATACCTCTACTGTTTCCTTATGTCCTGTTGATAACTTTTATTTTACCGTGAGCTTGACATATTAGATTCTTGTCATCCAATGGTCTCTCATTGACAATATTATTTAGGTCTAACTCTCCAGAAACCATTTTATTGGGAGAGCATCTTTTACTTGTATCCTCCTAGATAGAATCAAATAATCTTCTCTGTTTGAAGAAAGTAAAAAGAGAAGACACAACATAGCATATCCTTGAGGTATTGGTTATCAAGTGTGCATCCAATTGTGAAACATCGGCCTGAAAAATGTGTTAGAGAACAAGACTACTCCAGCAGGATTGTTTTCTGACGCAACACGAGTACCCTTGCCGTATGCATATCAGATGGGCTACAGTCTCCCAAGCCGAGCTAACTACTGCTTGTGTCCTATATTCTTGTATTCCTTGCCGCATAAGGCACTGATTGTTGTAATCTTGCACTACATATTCTGAGGAATAGATTGATCCAAGCGTTGCGATTTGCACGCTTTCCTGCAAAATGCACTGGCAGTGATTTGCTACCTCATACATGGTTTGGCTAAGTGCTTTCCCCTTCATATAAAAATTCGAATCTGCATTGGTTTTCTAGATTTAGAAGATACATTATGAGTTAACATGCATGGCAGTGATTTTCTACTTTATTTTGGTAACCACAATGCTGTTCTTTGTTCCCCTTACTTCCTTTCAGGGTGAAGGCAGCCTTAGTGATTGTATCCTTGGTATTAACCTTGATGTGTTTTTCAGATGATGGCATGCATTTATTGGCTTCTATGTAGTCTCGTTTAACATATAATTTTATTCCAATAGTTTATGGGGAACTTGTTGAGTTGTCGTTTTTTATCTATTAGTTCATACCTTCTATCATGAATGTTTTATGTTTATCATATCTAAAAATAAACGCGCTTGTGCTGCACTTTCTGAAGTTGGTTCCATTGTTCCAGAGGTTGCCTTTCACCGTGGGATTTGTAGGCAGCATGGTTGCTACCATCTATGTGTCAATGGTGCTTCATAGCTACGTACTTTCGGTTTTCTTCTCTTGTCTTCAGGTGAGGATCTCTTCATTACACCCTCTAATCTGTTGTGCTGTTCTATTAGTCCGTCAATTATGGTCACTTCCTTTTCCATAAATGCAAGCATACAATTCTTGCTGCTAGAAATGGGAACAATTTTTCGAAGCCTGTGAATAGGCCATCAAATTCTCAACATTGTGCATTGTTAGTCTCTGGTGGCCATGGAGGACTGGGCCTGCAATAGCTTGTATTAACTTTGAGCTAACAAAGCTTGTTTGTCAGGTCCTTGCGCTAGCATATTATGCTATCTCGTACTTCCCTGGTGGATCTGCTGGAATGAAGTTTCTGTCATCTGCCCTTGTGTCGTCAGTGCTGAGGTGCTTTGGGCGATGAGTTCACCCGTTAATTGCTCTCACCCGTCTATTTCAACCTGTATTCATCATAACTGTCCGTAGTTCTGTTACATTTTTGTCTGTGCTTTTGACATAGAGATAGTATCTATCAAGATGACTGTGGAGCTGGTGTCTATTGAGATATATGTGTAACTTACCGATAATATCGCTTCCATGGACACTCTCCTGTATCAAAAGCTTTGTTCCTTGGATTGAATCATGAAAATAAGTTGAATGGAAATTTAACAAGAGTTAATAGTTTGTGAAATTTGGACCCTTGCTGTGAAACTTACCTTCGATCTTGTATTGTGTACTACCTTAGCTACTATTCGTTTGCCCACCTGCAATACTATTCAAAAACTCGACAGTATATTGGAGTCCTGCATCCAAGTTTCCAGTTCAGTAAATTGACTGTGAATTTGCTATATGAGGCCGGGCCCAGCTTGTCAGAGACATGTTGATCCCACCTGCATGCATATTCATCACATTTTTTTGGATTAAAATCACATTGTAGTGCATATCTCACTCAACACTGGACCACAATTTATATTCATGGCAGAGTAGGGAATACATGTATGCTTCACCATCTCATACCTTGCTTTCAGATCTCAGGTTGATTCCATCCCTACGTTCACCTTGCATGGATAAAGTTCACATCACCACTACATGTCCAGTCTCTCTCTCTCTCTCTCTGTGGTGTTTGTTTCATTGTTTGGGTTGTCAAAATTGTAGTATTATTATTTTGTTTGGCTGGGAATTGGACAAGAATTTGGGTGGCGCGGCGCAGTTCCCCTATCCCCAAACGGGTGATGGGGTTCGAAGGGCCTTGGCAATAGATACGGTTTGGGTGTTTGGTATATCCTCACCCTGCGGGGCTTATAAAAAGAAGCCGTCTATAGAGGCTGAGCTCTGCAGCCGAGCGTTTGGATTATTGCCGTTGCTCCCTTGATCCGGTTCAGAAAGCTCTTGACAGAGTCGCCATGTCTGCCTTTGTGGGAAAATACGCAGGTTCTTGCTCTGTCCGACTCTGCTTTTTGCGTGCCCATGCAAGTTGTTGACAGTTTAGTTTGTTTGTCTTACTCGTGTGAATCTACCTTCCTACCTGTTTTATGCGAGGCCAGCACTAGTGTTCCAACAAAATGATATTATGCTTAGATGTTGGAGAATGTATGTGTCAGTCTAACACTCTAGCTATGCAAATTACTATACTCTAGACTTTGTTAAGCGGTTTATCTATCCATCTTGTGTAGCAACGCGAGTTGTTGCAATGCCTCATTGGAGAAGTGTAAGGTATAGGCCCTTCTTACATTGAAAAGGCTAATGTTTTTTTTTCTCGGTATAATTTATTCTTTTTATAAGAGGGGATAATTTAGTGGTAGTGGCTGAGCTAGTATAGAAGTACGGGGGTATATCTGTACCCCCTTTTTTTTATATAGAAAATACATGTTATA
Source organism: Hsuehochloa calcarea (assembly GCA_036346395.1). NCBI lineage: Eukaryota > Viridiplantae > Streptophyta > Magnoliopsida > Poales > Poaceae > Hsuehochloa > Hsuehochloa calcarea. The sequence goes on along the minus strand of CM070603.1, from coordinate 28,486,474 downwards.
TAAGGCACAGTAGAGTAAACCACTCCATTCTTGTGCTCACGCCATGCACGTACGTGGTATTATGAGCGCGCAGATGAGCTGATCGAGACCGCCAAGTACATCGCGACACCGGGCAAGGGCATCCTCGCTGCCGACGAGTCCACGGGCACCATCGGCAAGCGCCTCGCCAGCATTAACGTCGAGAACGTGGAGTCCAACCGCCAGGCGCTCCGCGAGCTCCTCTTCACGGCGCCGGGCTCCCTGGAATGCCTCTCCGGCGTCATCCTCTTCGAGGAGACGCTCTACCAGAAGACGACCGGCGGCACGCCGTTCGTGGACGTCCTCAGAGCCGGCAACGTCGTGCCGGGTATCAAGGTCGACAAGGGCACCGTCGAGATCTCCGGCACCAACGGCGAGACCACCACCCAGGGCCTCGACTCCCTGGGCGCGCGCTGCGCCAAGTACTACGAGGCCGGCGCCCGCTTCGCCAAGTGGCGCGCCGTGCTCAAGATCGGCCCCGCCGGCGAGCCCTCCGAGCTCGCCGTGAAGCAGAACGCCGAGGGGCTCGCCCGGTATGCGCTCATCTGCCAGGAGAACGGCCTCGTCCCCATCGTCGAGCCCGAGATTCTCACCGACGGCGCCCACGACATCAAGGCCTGCGCCGCCGCCACCGAGCGCGTCCTCGCCGCCGTCTACAAGTCCCTCAACGACCACAAGGTCCTCCTCGAGGGCACCCTCCTCAAGCCCAACATGGTCACCCCAGGCTCCGACAGCCCCAAGGCACGTCCATCTTGCAATCTCTCGTGCATCTTAATTTGCCTCGTACTACATTCATCACCACCTCTTTGCAATCTGCATGGCTGATCGATGCTTGGGTAACTGCGTGCGCAGGTTGGCGCGGAGGTGATAGCGGAGTACACGGTGGCGGCGCTGCGGCGCACGGTGCCACCGGCGGTGCCGGGGGTGGTGTTCCTCTCAGGCGGGCAGAGCGAGGAGGCGGCATCGCAGAACCTGAACGCGATGAACAGGCTGGGGGTGCTCAAGCCGTGGACCCTCTCCTTCTCCTTCGGCCGGGCGCTGCAGCAGAGTACCATCAAGAAGTGGGGCGGCAAGAAGGAGAACGTCGCCGCTGCGCAGGCCGCCTTCCTCGTCCGATGCAAGGCCAACTCCGAGGCCACGCTCGGCAAATACACCGGCGCCGGCTCTGGGGACGCCGCCGCCTCCGAGAGCTTGCACGTCAAGGGCTACAAGTACTAACCACACCGCCTCACTCGTGGGGGTGTGTGTGTGTGCTCCATGTCTGAATTGTGCATGCGCCTTATGGTAGCAGTAGTAGGGTCCCGGTCCAATCCGTGTGGTGCATGCACATCGCGGGGCGGATTGCGTCGAGATTCGTGCGGATATATGTGCTTCGATTTGTGTTTTGTACTTATTTCTCTCTTCCTTCCTCCTAGCTCCTACTTGACCAAAACTGTGTCAGAAATGTTGATCTGTTTGCAATTCGCAATGCACACTAATATTAGTACTACTGATTAAGTGGTATCTGAATGTAACCTTTTTTTATTCAAGCTTGTTTCATGGAAAATGATCATACAAAATGAATATTTAAGAGGTCAGCTCAACAATGATAACAGATTTAGCTTAATATACTGCAAATGTGTTCTTCATCTTATGTACCAAGGGAAAGAAAGGAAATGTAAAAACAGATCCAATATTTACATTATTTTCAGCGCACTTTGTTTGACACTAACCACTGCAGTTAAACTACAGTGTGTGCCTTACCTTACAGGAACAGTTACTACAGCACTATCTACCTGAAGACCTCTCACTGCTGTAAGAAGACTAAGACACCAATTACAAGATGAAGAACAATAAAATTTAGGCTGGTTCCGAACATTTTCAACAAGAGTTTCTTCCAACATTGGCGATTCTACAGGCTTCAAAAGTTTCAGGACATCGGTTTTTATCAGTACAGCCTGATCCTTGTGGTTATGTGCTGCTGGCACAAAGGGCAGCGCACCAAATTTTCCCCGCAGTCATAGCAAGTCTTCAAAGCATCTATGTTAGCATACAGAGCAAGAATTGTGTAGAAACATTCATAGTACAATAAGGGAAAACTTTCTGCACCTGATGTCCACATCCAAATGCAAGATCCTTTGATTTATCCATACAAATGGCGCATAACTGCAAACGCAAAATTGCTACGCTTAGTTCGTAGTCCAGCAAGTACACAGAAACTTAACACTAGGAACTCTATTCCACGATTTGCAGGTAATACGTATGGCCACAAGATGCTAGTGTATGTGCCAAAGTGCGACAGCAAGCTAAAGCATATTATAGTTGGCAGATCAAATGGAGCATTTGAGGGCACAGTAATTTTTTCCAGAGAGGGCATAAGTGAATTGAGCATAAGCCAAATATGACTAGGCAGTGTGATCTGAAAGGGAATTTTTGAAGCAACGTAAGCAGCATCCCCTGTATCGACTAGCCTCCTAAGTGCCCCAAGAAAATTAGCCTCCTAAGTCCTAACATGCAAAAGTACTGGTAAAAAAAAGGACCCCATCAGTTTTTTTCTGGATGGCGTAGAGAATCAAAGTTGCAGTGTTGCTGTAGTTATTTATGCACATTTGGGTATGAAATGGTGGGAATACGGTGTAAATATGAAAACGATACGTACAAGTCTGCCTTCCAAAGAACTTTCTGATACATAAGTGTCAGGTTTCCTTGAAGCTGCAGGCTGTGAACTTTCTGATGCATAAGTGTCAGGTCTCCTTGTAGCTGCAGGCTGTCGCTGTTTGAAACTGTCAGACCGTTGCTGAAAGCCACTTGTGTGTTGGTCAAAGTTACTAGATCGTGAATAAACACCAGATTGTTGGTCAAAGCTAGTAGACCGTGAATAAGCAGTCCTTGGTGGTGGCAGAGGGACTCTTGGAGGTATTCTTTGGCGACGGCTGAAACAGAAGAAAAATTGAAGTGGTCAAATGGCATATTATTGCCGAAAGCTCAAACTATAGTTCTAATTGACTTAGTCTGGTGTTGAAACCTACCCTAAGAGTTGGAGATCAAGTGTTGCTTTGTACTGTGTAGGGATTTCCATCAATGCTGACAATGCAAATTCTGCCTCCTTTCTATCAGCTGTTATGTTCTTTGACATAATGTCCATGAAATTCACAAACTGCATGAAATCAAGTATTCTTCCATGTCTCTGTTGTTGTGAACCAGAAAAAACCAATTAAAGATTAGATATAAGCTGTAGGAGAATCACCTGGAAATTGTCAAATGAGCGAGCGGGTATATTGTCGTCAAACTGATGCATCATGTCCCATGGTCCATCACCAACCCCAACAAGAACAATAGACAAGGGAAACTGGCTGGAAATTTTTAAAAGGAGATGTTATTGCGTTTACTTTATTTAGGAAATTTGACTTGGCATTTTGGCAAAATGTAAAGGTGTTGTTTTTAAAGCCTAAACCAAGTACCTAGCTTTTACTATAGCATCAATTGTATCGCGCTCCTGTGGACTTAACTGCCCAGACTGTGTATCAACACTTCGGGTGACCTATCAGCAGAAATTTTTGCCATAGTGAAAATAGGATATACAAACAAGACTAGACAAGAGTTTTTCTGACCACCATTTAATGATTAGAAAAGAACAGGCGACCAAAAAAAGGCAGAACTTGATAAAACAGTGATGAACCTGTCCATCAGCAATTATCAGAAGAACATGATACTGACCACCAGTGCTGTCCACAATCCCAATTGCTGTCTCAATTATTGGAGCGAAAGATGTCGGTCCTGTTTCAAGTTTAAACCCATGTTATTTCAGTACACATTTTCTTTCTTTCATTCTTTCTTTTGTGGGGATCTTACCGTTAGCTAATTTTTGTAGCAATTCTGCTTTTCCCCCTTTTATGAAAAGTAAGTAAGAATTACATATCTACTTTAACTCATTAAGTGATTACTTAAACATACCAGCTAATCGAAGAGTTGGAACGATTTCTCTGTATCTTTCTAATGCCTCTTCAAATCCATTGCATGGGCGGTTCTCTGGATAAAAGCTGAATACCTCCTGGTCATGAGTTGATGCTGCCAGCAGAAAAGGGAAGCATTAGATCGACACTGTCATCTCTACACATGTTATTAGAAACCCACTAAGTGATCAATGTAAAAAAATTAGAACGACAAACTTACCATCACCAAATCCAAAGCAGGGAATCAAATTATCTTCATCAAAAGCCGAAAGTGTCCTTCCAATAATAGATATGGCTTGCTCATATGGGTTTGGAGTGCTTCCAATATCATGCAGACAACGACGATTAAAGGAAATTTTACCTAACATAGAAAAGCTTTAGCAAGTTAATTGAAAAGTATTATGATTTGACGTAGCATGATTATCAGATATAAAAGCAACATGGAACACATCCTTTCTACAATAAAAAAATGTCCTCATTGCTAGCTTCTCCTTTTCTTTAGAGAAATTCCTTTGCTTGACAAAAGGTTTGCATATTCCAGTTTTCATAGAATCAGGACATCTGCTTATGTCAAAGATAACTAGAGGGCCACATGAACATTAGATAAACAAGAAAGCTTCTTCTTGGGGATTTGTAGCAAATTCAATTGAGAAGCCATTGACATCACAGATCGAATGGCTTTCTTCAATAACAATAAACCACAAGCTATGCAATATGGGCAACTAAATTTGAAAGGGAGGCTTGCCCTAACGGCAGGCAAATCCAGTATAGTGGCTACAGTAATAGGCACCAGAGCACCACAAAGCAAATATAAAGAAACACAAATACGCACCCAAAGTCAAAAGGTGGAAAAAATCAGCTGCTAACCTGTCCATTCATTGCTTTTTGTAAAATCAATGCCTACAATAAGATTTGAAGATTCAAGGCCCGCTTGTGCCAAAGCTTCAGTCACCTGCAACAGTACAGAAGGTGTACTTTCAATCTAAGGTTCACAACATTGGAAGGGGAGAGATTGTGCAAAACTCTTTTAAATGTCCTCTGGGGCTGTAGGAAGTAGGAACAGAGGAAAATACATAAATTGAATACAATTACAAACAATGTATCTCGTTTCAATGGTAAAAACTCAATCCTGTCGATGACATGACACTACAGCACCACCTGAATATTATAATTGTTTATCTTCTGTAAGTGAAGTAGCAGAAAATGGAATTAATGGGACCACACATTTAGATGTTTGATTGTTATATCTTCAGCTTAATTAGCTCACAAGCCTGATTGCAGATATCAAGCTCTTTACTGAAAATGCACTGGAAAGTAAATAGCAGTTACATCCTATAGAAGAAGGCAGTTTCTTTGGAGAAATATAATCCGACTGCAGGAAAAATTCTTTTATCGCCACCAAACCTTGGACTAGGAACATCACCATACATAAACAGCCTAAGATCGACACCAATGTCAAACAAAGTACACTTAGAAAATATCATATCATTAAAATCAACATGCCATTCAAATCAATGCTGAGAATATGATGGGTTAGGAGCAAACCAAAATCTGTATGAACTATGAATTAAGGTATACTGCTTCTCATATTTCAACTAGATTTTAGGACCACTGACCATTCAGTGCAATAGTGACTACCCACTTGTAAGTCACACTGTAAAAGAAGAGGACCCATGAGAAGTGCCTTTACCGTCGATGATACAATTTACACAGTACAAGCTTTTATGTTCCCAAAATTAGTCCAATTCAAAGGAACATGATTACTTCAGGTGACTAGAAATGGTTACAGGCTTGAAGCAGTAATTATATCTAGCACGAGCTAGCTTTCTTTGCTGATGAAATTTATACTGGTTTCCAGAAGAGAGAATACTAATAATACGACTCCTGTTGAAATCCTTATGGATAAAAATAATCCTATCCAAAATTTACCTAAGATGACTGAACACGAGTTGAAAACCACACATCAAAGGTTAGCAATGCAGATAAGAGAGTCAGGCAAAGACAAGATGATGACATCGAGACATACTTGACTCAGAGAGCGGTAGTCGTCACCAATCCTCGAATACTTCCTTTGCAACCTGACGTGTGCTTCTGGCTGCACATTGTTATCTGCAGGAGAGGCGTACCTTGCACTGTAGCTGGACGATGTATTCCCAGAATATCTCGAGTTACATCCCGACGATGTATTCCCACAGTCATAAGGATAATTATATGAAGGCTTGGAGTCCTTTTGCCCCATTCCTCCACGTATGTCTATGGTCTATGGATAACTCCTTTAACACTCAGCTGAATTTCCTGGTGAAGGGTAGAAAAAGATCAGTTCTATTGTACACCAACTGGGACCAAAGCAGATGATTTTCTCGCATATATCGGGAAATCTTTCAAGTTCTTGTAGAAATTGATCCATTTATTACATGCAAACTTGTTTTAGACGAATTCCTAATTCGCGTGGGGTGATTCATAGTCCATAATAGGCAAATTTCCTACCATAGAACAGCCACAGCATCCTACCCCACATTTCCACCTCAGGAGCAATATGCAAGAATAAAAATTCAAACAAGCCAATTCCTATATAAGCATCGAACATATCGAAGGGCACTCAACGAAATTAGATTGTGACCTACCAAAAATATCAAATACTTAGGAACAAGCAATGGATAACCTGACCGGATTAGATCCAGATACCTCCTAAACCCACCAAGAACTCGGCTTTATCGCATAACCTCGCCAAGAAACAAGAAAGGGACGAGACAGAGGGAGGGAGAGATATGGGATAGACTTCTTGGTGCGAGAGCGGAACAAGAACAAGAATAAGAACAGAATTCTATCACCAAACAGCACAAAATCAAACCCCCCAAATCAGCAATCCATATGGCCTTACCCTGTCCTGTCCAAGAACGCACGCCACGCCTCCGCTCCACGACGAGGCCGAGGAAGACGACGAGGGGCGAGGTGAGGTAAGCAGCCTCGGTAGCGGAGGAGGCCAGCCAAGAGATATGTACTCCACCGATGACGATACAATAATCAGAAGGGAAAAAAAAAGGGTGCACAAGTCAAGTCAATCGCTGGAGGCAGTGCAGACTGGCACTGGAGGGAAGATTTCTTGATTGCTGGTTCTCTGACCTCCTCTCTTATGGAGAATTTTGGACATATGTAACACTGTGTAAATCCGAAATTCCAAATTTAGCCCCTATACGAAAAAAATTCCGTTTCTAATTTCGCTCGATCGCGGATCTGCTGCGTCAGCGGGCACTGTTCTTCGTGCGGTGTGGCACCGCGACGATCAAGATCGTTCACTTGATCGTGCGGTGCTAAATCAAGACGATCAAGATCGCGTGCCGCAGTCGTGCGGTATGGGACCGCACGACCGAATGCATGCGGTAACCGGCCGCGGCGGTCCCATACCGCACGACCGAATACACCCCCACCGCGCTCGTTTCTCCCGACCGCCTCTCTCTCTTGCCATTCCATCCGCCGAAGCACCAAAAAAATGCCAGTTCGCACTCGCTAGCACACGCGTCGCCTATTCATTTCTATGGCCCTTCTCCATGAGCAAAAGATCGCCAGATATGTTGGCATACGAAGGAAGAAGCTCATTTGTAGTTCATTCAACCGAGCGAGAGCAGAAGGCAAAGGAAAACCGAGGAGCGAAAGAAGGAAGATTTGAGTTGATTTCGCTCGGGCGGTGGATTTGGCAAGTACAAAAGTTGTAGATCGTCTCGTGAGCTTCAAGAAGAGGTAAGTTTTGTACCGTGTAACTAATATTTTATGTATGTCATTAGTTTATAATTAAGCAAACCATGTTTGGTTAATGTTATTTTAGGTCAATCTTTGATACGCTATGTATTTGTAGCAAATCTAACATATGTTAGGCATGATGTATTGTAGTGTATGTAATATTATACTATGTTTTTGAGAACATACGTATTGTAATGTAGTTTCATGTTGTGTAAAATATGAACTTGTAGATTTGTAGACGGTGAGAAAGTACATATTTTTAGAGCATTTGTAGGTGATAACAATAGTAACAGGATTAGAAACATACAATTAGTACTGTTAGGGAAGAAGTGGATATAGTGCGGTTGGTGGTAAAAATAAATTGAAAATAAAGTGCAGTAGCGGGTGTTTGATGGTACGATTATTGCATGTTTGAAACTAACATGGTTGATTATGCACTTAACATGTAATGGGAATTTGGCATGAATCAAACAAGCTTATATATGAACAATAGTGAAAATAAAATAACGTTGTAATGTAATTTTCATATGAATTAGAAATGGAAATAAAAATGAAGTGAATATGTAATTTGATGTATGTTAGAATTTAGAAGTAAAATAGTTAGAAGTAAATTGTAGATTTATAAATACCGCATCATTAATGTTACAATGGGGTAGTGGGGGTGTGATGATACGATTGTTGCATGTTGTGTAATGAGATGGTTGATTGTGCACTTATGTTAGGTACGCCATGGTCGACATTCAAGACTTGTTCGTATTCTACGGAGTGGTCTCGTGACGCGACGGGCCGTATGGGGCGACTGTTTAATTGTGACCGACCGTGATCCGCACCCGGCCCAACGCCATGAACTTGTCCGACCTACGGAGGTGTGTCCGTTCGGCGCTCGATCGGCACACCGGAAGGAAGAAGTTACGGATCGAGGCAGTATATGCGTCAATGGTGGGTGATGCAGGGGAGAGAATGTGGCAACTTCTGAAGGTGACCAACGATGCCTCGTGGGCCAACTACATGGAGGTTGTGTGCAACCCTGATGCTGCGATATATGCCAGACCAATGGTATATGTCGAGTTCGTGGAGAGGACAGAATCATCCGCCATGGGTGGCTCTGATGCCGCTGGTGCAGATGTAGTGCCTAGGTTCATCTTGGGCGGCCATGAAGACGCTTGTGTGAGAAGATGTGGGCGAGGAAGTGGGTGATGAAGACCTCGGGAGGCATGCGAGAATTTCCGTGCCAACGAAGGTGTGGAGAGAGGTGGTGGCCGCCTGTATTGATATCATGAGTACCTTGGGGACCAGTGGAAGAAGTGGGCAATGAGGAGGAGGAGGATGAGAAACAGCCTACGGAGAGGACGACGATGGCGAAGCTGCAATTGGAGGGGTGGTAGGTGGTGTTGTGACCACCGACGGTGCGTACGTGCCATCCAGACTGGACGACAACGCAGCGGCATCTCTAGTTCTGCCACAGGCGGAGGAGGGAGAATGGGGGTTCAGCGAGGGCACACTCATTTTGGGGCAGTGCTTCCGTAATAAGAGTGTCGCCCAAAGAGCTATTGCTAGATACGCCGTGAACATGAGCCGGACGACGGTGCATTGTGTCAAACCTGACACGTACATTGTGAAGTGTGTTGACGGGTCCTGTGCTGGCAAAATTCGTGCACAGCGGTTCAAGGGCGCAGGCACTGAGTTCCGGATAACGGTGCCGCATGATCACAGTTGTGAGCTTGCGGGGCCAGGACGTAGGCACCGCAACATGACATCGCGATATGTTGCGGAGTGGTGAGCCACCTCATCGTGGGCGATGTATCCATTTCTCGAAGGTTATAATGGCGTATAGCAAATTCGAGGGGATTGAGGTCGGCTACAAGAAGGCATGGAGGGCGAAACGAAAGGTGCCGCACCGTATGTTTGGGACGACGAGGAGGCGACGACCGTCCCAAGAATGCCGCAAAGAAATCACGTAATCAAATCGAGCACGCACATTAACAAAGCGTGAGAGGGTTCATCCTACAGAGGGCCCGAATCGTTATATTCTTGACAGAGTGTTCGGGCCTTCCATCAGCGATACAAGGCTTCGTGTCGTCGCCGTCGGTGCTAACGATAGACGGACGTTCATATCCGGCAAGTACAAGGGTACTATCCTCACCGCAGATTGCTGGTGGGACGCAAATGACCGATTACTCGAGTGGCATTTGCAATTGTGGAGAATGAGAATACGGATAGTCGGCTTTGGTTCCTTGCCAATGTGAAGCGTGCCATAGTGCAAGGTCGTCCCGGCGTGTATCATCTCGGACCGCAATGCAAAGCTTGCCGTCTGCGTTGCGAACGATGCATGGGACGCATTTCTTCCAATGGAATGATCTCAAGAACCGCTGGTGCATGAGGCATCTTGTCGCGAACTTCCACGAAGGTTCCGTAGCAAGGACTTAATGAAGATGTTTAAGAAGCTATGTGTGCGTAACTGAAGCGGAAGTTTGACACCTTGTGGAGGCAACTCGATCAGAGGCTAGTAAGCATGTCCGCACGGAAAGCCGGGCCGTGGAGGAGGCTCCACAAGAGTTGGGGTGTTCACACAATGGGTTCAATCAAATGCACCGACTTGGAGATGTGGTCTTTGTTGCACGACACCGGGGCGAGGTATGGGATCATGACAACTAATATGCTCTGAGGTTTACAACGGAGTCTTGAAGGGCGCCGATCTCTACCAATCACGGCAATCGTGGGACGAGAGCCGGAACCGCATCGTCGGGTATTTTGTCAATAGAGCCATGATGGCGAAGAAGCACCTCGACGAAAACAAGCAAGACTGAGGTAATGCAGCGATATGGGGAAAAAGATGGAGAAGAGTCGTTCCTACATTGCTCGACCCATTGATGGCCTAAGGAACAAGTTCGAGGTTCGCCTCGTGTGTAAGCACGCCATGGGTCACATCGAGGGGATCGCAAACACGTATGCACGATTGATGACAAAGCATCTTGCACCGCAACAAGCCCCGCTTCTTCACAAACCGTGCTCCCATGTGTATGCACAACTGCATGTATGGCAAAGAAGCGTCGACCAAGACATCTCACAAGATTACGACATGCAAAGACTTGTATGCAACCTGGAGTGCAGAGTTTCATTCATACGGGGTATATATGCACTATAGAGAATTATGGCCAGGGGAGGTAAAGTGGGTACCAAACGATGCACTGAAGCATGTCGGTCGTGGCAGACGACAAAGCCGTCGATCCGCAATGACATGGATGATGACCAACATGGGGATCGAGTTCGGCGGCCAAAGTGTAGGCTTTTGAAGACGATTGGGCACTCCTCACCAAAGGCCCAAATAGGCCGACATCAAGCAACCCGACGATGTATTGTTGGTTCTATGTCCGTATGTCACACACATTTTATGTTTTTGTACATTCAGATGTTGTTTGTCTACATTATGTATGTGTACATTCCGCACGCTTTATTTGCCATTACGCTTGTCGTTAGTTATGTTGTCATTTGTTGCACATCATATTATCAATGTAGACTCACTTGTTTTTCTTGTTTGGCAGGTGATGGCTTACGAGTTGCTTGACCCCCGGTGGGATGAGCGACACCGATGCCTATCGTGGTCGTCGGAGACGGCCTCCGAGCTTGATCCTTAGGAGCCCCCGAGAGCATCGCCTCTCGACCCGGCAGACATCCCACTCACCGCGGTACACCGGTTGCCGCCCATTGCCCGCATGTTGATGTACCGCACGCTGCTGATTTGATGCGCGTTCTGTCGTCCGCTCTTGTTGATCGCCGAGGCCGAGACTCACACCTTCCACTTCGCCGGGCGAGATGACGGTTACTCGCAGATGTGACAATGCTTACGTGTCTACCCTCCGTGGTGCCGCCAGAGTGCCACCCCAAGGTCGCAGATTGGAAGGTCCATCCGCTCGGCCGTTCGGCCATCCGATCCCGGACAACGAGTCGGTGTGCCACATGGTCGGCTTCGTCGGTGACATGACATGTCTCGCTCTCGCACATGACGACCAGTGCGGACACACTTCGCTGCGCACTGCTATTTCGTCGGGTGGGTCTTGTTCCCTAGCACCACCGAGATTCAAGGCAGCCTAGCTACATACATCTAGCGAGTCCTTGGCGTATGGTCGGCCCGGTGAGGTGCCACAAGATAGCCGGGATCGGCCGTTTTAGCGCCACATACCGAGGTTTGTGTGATGCCTCACAACAGTACTACGGCCACGTGAGCCGGCCCTAGCCGTGTGCTACGTTCTTCTTCGATTGTGGTCGGGAACACTTCCCGTGCAGCAGCCTTACTTTGGTACTTCATGCACCCTTACGAAGTTCAGCCCACATTTGTACGGAGTTGGTAATGGAGACGACGCCGCGTCGAAGGGCCCACCATGGGTACGCGTTGGACACATGCTCGGCTGCGGTGGGCCAAGGAGAGACCGAGACGTGCGCATCGGAGTTCCACAACATGTTCGAGACACTCCACGAGGTAGAGATAGTCCGTGGCCATGGACTCCACCGCTCATTATGGACACGGCCCCACGGATTATCATCTCAAAGGCAGGATCACATGTATCGGTTGACGACTTGCCACTTGGTGTTCTCTCACTGCGCCGAGCCATACAACCCGCAGCCGAGTCATGAGGCGCTTCGGCATGTACCAAAGTTGTCCCACCTCGCCAGACGCCTCTTGCACCCACCACCCACCGGTATGTGATTTCACCAGAATCGTAATTAATGCATTACTTTGTGCCCCTACTAATTGTGGATGTCTCAATTAACTTGCAGCAATCGAGGAGAGGCGAGCGAACGAAGACCGAGAGGCGCATAACGGAGTGGGATGACATGTGGCGTGACCACGCGGACACGATGGTTGTGGATGAGACCCGCCGCACGACCTCAAGACGTATAGCACATACCTCGAGTGGTACGCCCACGCACCCGCAGAGGCTTATCGCGCGCGCCAGCGCCCGCTGGAGATCATACACGAGGTCGCTATAGAGGCGTGTCTGCACCGCATCGAGCGGCACGCACGATGAGACGGTAAGAGATTAGTATGTAATTAATGTGCATGATTATGTTTTAACTAGTTACTTCTGTAATCGCAGTTCGACCGATTGCATCGTATCCACGACGAGGCAGCTCAGGCTCTCCATCGTGGGAGAGCCAATTCGATTGATCGTCCGCTCACTTCGATGCGCAACATATATGATAACGCCAGGTCCGCCATACGGACCATCGGGCTTGTGGTCACCACAGAGATGACGCTGTTGACGACTTGGTCGCGACGGGCCGACCACCACCACCCTCCGCGCCACCGCCGCCAGCGCCATCAAGACGCCCATCATCGCCACGCCCATCGCAGATCAAAGACTCGACCCGCCTTTCGCCATTGTCGTCCACGCTGTTCGGACCGCTTGCACGACATTTGCCACCTATTTGTTCGTGCACTCGCTTGCCATTTATCTCTAACCACATCTTTTTCTTGCAAAGATTTACGATGTGATAGCACCTCGCTACCGCCATCGCCATCACGAGGAGTATGGGGAGCGAACAATCTCGCCGCCAACGGGCCCGATCTCCAGACAATGACCACGACTCAAGACAAAGACTGAGGTGCCGCTGTTCGTCGCTCATGGTGGTCACCCAAAGATGCAGGAGCAAAGACGAGTGGTTTGGCCGCACCTACCAAGATTACACTGCGGCAGAGTATGGTGGGTCATCGGCATTTCACCAACGCAGTAAATGCCTTTGATATTACTATGTATTAGTAACAACGATGTGCATGGCGAATTCGGATGTAACATCTCAAACAGACATAGACCCTCGTCGACCGATTGATGAGCTCTATTTTCGCCATCCGACGGACCTCCCCACGCAGCCGCATGCAAGACCACCTCTGACGCAGCATCGCAGAGACGACCTTCGAGATGCACCGCACTCCCTAGCAGTTCACCTTCTCCGAGGAGCACATACGCCGTCCGAGGAGGCGATTTACGAGATCCATAATGAGTTTTTGTAATTCGATTTCAGAACGCCTCATGGTTTGTCAGAATTATTTATGAAACGACGTATGTGTAATACATATCCATGGCATGTTTTGCAAATTATTTATTTACATCTTGCTTCACGTAAACATACATTAACCCTCCAAAGACTAAGACACACGATAACAATAAACACAACAATAACCTCCAACACTACACCTTAACGATAACAATAAACACAAGAAAGAAAATAGCACACAACATTAAATTAATCTTCCACTCCGGTCTATCAAAACGATGGCGATCTCGACGGGTCGCTACCCCCACGACAACTCTCTCATGCCTCGCAATGTCGGCCCTACCGCCCATTTCATCCTCCCACACCTGAATCGGCAATCACGGGGCTTCTCGCTTCACGAGAACAATATTGTCAAACATGCCTTCACGATTTGAATGAACCCAAACAATCATACTCACCGAGTGAAAGGGCACTTGTAGTAGTGCCGCCTGAGATTCGTGGCCGTGTGTGAGGTCTTACGCCTAACAACCGTGTTGCATTTTGGGCAAATCACCATTGGAGCGGACGATGCGGTCCGAGATGACTCATATCGGCGCCCGGGGAGTGAGAAGGAATGATAACTACATGTAATGGGAAGAACTAATTCAGGAGGTGAGGGAGAACAATGCGGGGCTAGGTGAGGAATGGCTCCCTCTTATAGGCTCTGGGGCCTCACCATAGAGTCCACACAATAAGAATGCGTGACGCAATGCCAACACGAAACAAAACATACATTGCACATACTGTAAAGATTACACGCAAGAAATAAAATCAAAACAACATGCTCGGCGCCACACCATCAACACAACAACGACCACAACAAATTACATACGACACATTACTAACTTAGTCACTCTTTCTACTTCATACGCTGGCGTTGCATCCGTTGGATGAGGTCGGTGTTCTCCTCATTGAGGGTCTCAATTCGCTCCTCCAACTTAAATATTCACGCCATAATGTGAATACATAATTGACAATATAACGCTCGTGGGGAGGGTCGATCCACCGGAGAACTCGTGATTTCGCCATCCGCAGAAAGGAGGATAAACATGCACCGCATAAGAAATAAGAAAGTAATGTTACTACTTTTACCCCGGATCGTGGGCATCGGAAGAAACGCCGCTCGCCATCGAATCGGCATTCGAGGGCTCGCACAACCGCTCCTCATTGTGTCGGCACTTCGCCATGCCGGTTGAGCACGCCGAGTTGGTATCAAGCGGTAGTGTGGACCAAATACCTCCTCCTTTCTAAGGGAAGGTCTTCCTTCGTGACCCATATCCGATCGGCCCTCGCCCCGACATGTTATGTTTCACAAATGTAAGAGGACACACTTTTTTTCGATTTGCACGGTTCACGCCTACAATATCATGGGACCCCAACCGCTATTTATACTTAAACGAGACAACTTATCGCAGTTGACGTGACAAAAGAGACCACTTTGCGCAAATGACGTGACAAAAGAGGCCACTTTGCTCGGTGACGTGACAAAGAGGCCACTTGCGCAATGACATGACAAAAGAGGCCACTTTGCGCAGATGACGTGACAAAAGAGACCGGCTTTGCGCAAAGTGACATGACAAAAGAGGCCATCTTTGCGCAGTGACGTGACAAAAGAGGCCAGCTTTGCTCAGTGACGTGACAAAAGAGGCCAGCTTTGCGCAGTGACATGACAAAAGAGGCCAGCTTTGCGCAGTGACGTGACAAAAGAGACCAGCTTTGCGCAGTGACATGACAAAAGAGGCCATCTTTGCGCAGTGACGTGACAAAAGAGACCAGCTTTGCAGGAATATAAATAGTTGGCAGGAATTCGCGGACAGGATAAATGAAACTAGGCGGAAGGCTAAGGAGGAGTCCCGCAAGAAGGCACAATGGGAGGAGACACGCAACATAGCAAGGGCTGCGCATGCTCATGAGAACAAGCAAAGGCTGCATGCACACGAGGTCACCTCCCGCAATGAGCATTCATTTTTCCAATTGTTAAATATCACTTTCCTTCCTTTCGCCTAATTGTTCTTATCACAGTTGTTTTCAAAAAAAAATTCTTTAAATTTTCTACAATAAAACAACATACCATGATCGAAAATTGTTATTGTCGGGCTCAACATTTTTTCACTACAAGAATCTACAAAATCACAAATACATCAATCATTACTTCACACATATTTCGCTCAGACTCTACCAAACAAAATTTTCAATTTTCTAAAAATCAACAAAAATCACATAAGCTATAAACTAGACCCTACATCAAATTCAAATTTTTTGAAACAACATTTCATATATCCAAATTTATTTTTATTGTAAATAACTCAATAATACATATAAAGAATACTAAATACATATATCAGCATTCGGGTCGTGCGGTATGGGACCGCACGACCAATGCACAAAGGCATTCGGTCGTGCGGTCCCATACCGCACGACTGCAGATTATCAGGATCAGGCGGTTTGGCACCGCACGATCAAGGCGAATCTTGATGCGTGGCGGTGCCACACCGCACGAAGCGGACAGTGCCCGCCGACGCAGTCCCGCTGATCGAACGGGCTAAACGAATTTTTTTCGTATAGGGGCTAAATTTGGAATTTCGGATTTACACAGTGTTACATATGTCCAAAATTCTCTTATGGAAAACGATAGAGGAAGCTTCCAAACGAGAGAGAGAGAGAGAGAGAGAGAGAGAGAGAGAGGAGTCGGTGTGACATTTGTCCCGGTCATTGCCTTATTGGCACGAGAGAGAAATTGGCAAAATATAAGAGTGTGGGGAAGCGGATTCTCTGCATAGCATTGCCAACGCAAAGTGACATGTATTAAATTATTCTTTTCATCGATTCAAAACGAGTGGTATAGTTCAAATGCATTGTTTCTACAGTAACTACCATGATTTTACTGCTAAATACTGTTTATACATGCTGAAATTGCTATTTAAACCATGGTTCTTTGTGGTACGGAGAATCCCAATCCAAGAGTGACGTGTTGGAAGTGTATGATTATCCACTAAGAAAAAGTCAGCTAGTGAGCAACTTAGCATATTTGTTACATGCACGCTGAAGAGCTACACGGTGTTCTTTGTAGGTTAGCAAATCGCAATCTTGATTTTGCAGGCCAGTCAGTTACCAGCTATATAAAATCATTGATATTATCTGTGAGGTTAATCTGATTCTAAGAAAAATCTTGTGTTTGTTTCTTCAAAAACTCCTACGCACCTTGGGGGGTCGGGGGGGTGCAGTGCCTACGTCAGCTTATGTGATTGTATGTATTGCGTCATGGGAAGACAGTGACGATTTCATCCTCGGAAAAGGACATGCATGGATTAAATGAAAAAAATGTTAAAAATTGACTCCAAAACAAGATTTTGCGTGGATTAGAGTTTGCAAATACTAGCAAAACATGTTTTGTTCCGCCTAACACTGTCATCAAGTTTAGGTTCCTATGCTACAAGAGAGTTTTTTATTTAATTTTTTTTAAATAATATTTTAAAGCTAACCCTTCACTAACTTTATTTGCAATTATGACCTTTTGGTCACACCATGTCTCGATGTGACCAAACTATTCTGTCACGGCACCTACCTCGGTATGGCCAAACCTAGCACGCAAGCCCTCGCACTCACACCGTGCCAGCGTTGAGGGCATGCGTAGCCGTTGTCACCCCAGTACTCGTGGCATGCCAAAATTGCTTTGTCATGACAATGCGCGTGTCTTCACAGATGTGACTTAGGTGCATCGGCCCATCCAATTCTTCATTCCCCCAAACTCCCTCTCTTCCTCCCGCACGTCCTCTCTCCTCCCCACCCCAACCTCCCCAAATCCATCGATTCAGAGCCGATTCGAAGTCCATAAACCTGTCGAGATCACCCCCCCCCAAGGTAATCTCACTCATTCCCTTCATTTATTTGGGATAAAATTGGTTAGATTTGTGGATTTAAAGTTTTGACCGAATTGCATGTTTGAGAGGATTTGGTTTGAATCTTTGCACGTCGGAGTGAATTGGATGGCAAGGGCAAACCCTTGCTCGAATAACTCTTTTTACATGGCTATACCTTAAGTTAACATGCATTCTAGATGTTCTTAGTTCATTTGGATGTCTGTTGATCAAGAATATTGGAAATAATTTTTTGTTGAAAATCTAGTCAATTTTCGGCATATTTTAATCCAGAAATTAAGCATATAAAACATGACAAACAAGAGCATGAGTGATTCAACAATGATGTAATCATATTCGCTAATGAACAGGATAACAGCAGATCCTATTAACATATTCATAGCGCACATAAACAAATACATCAGATAAGTTCTCAGGGTATACCCTCGGGCGGGGCCAGTGTCGGTGACACCGGATGCGCCGTTACCATCAGTCGACATGATGGCCTATTCGATGTAGTCGATCGAGGCGTGATGCAGGAAGATGTTCGCCGTGCAGTATCGCGAGCAGTTCACCACCAGGATGAAGACGAAGTCACAGAATGGCGATCGCGCTAATCGCGCCCCAAAACTTGATCGCCCATCTACCCGAGCAGGTACTCAGACGGACGGAGTTTCGGAGGCCTACTCGCCCAGAGCCTTCTGCGCGCAAGGTTCTGAACCGGAGATTGCAGAGAGCAGCAACAACAAAGAACCGAACCAGGCTGAGTATTCTGTATCCCTTTTTTATGGAGTAGAGAGCCTTTCTTTTATTCTCCTCTTGAAGAATAAAGAAAAACGAAGAGACTAGTAGCTCGCACCATTAGTCACTAGCAACCGCCTCCATTACTCGAAAGTAACCGCACCATAATTCACTAGTAATCGCACTGCATCGCCAAACTATTCGTTAATGATATTTACTACGAGTCAGTGCGTTTCGATTTTCGAATAGATAAAGAAAAACGCGCCCGCACCCGACACGCCTGCGTGCGCACGCGTACACGCACGCACGCACGCACACACACACACACACACACACACACACACACACGCACCGCGCGGCGTGGCGTGGCGAGGCGAGGCGAGCGAGCGAGCGCGCGCGTGTACATACTCTCTCCAATTGCACAAGGGGGTTACCACATTCCACCTTTTAAAGTGGTGTAACTCCCATTCAATTCTCCATATGGGACTAATCAATTTTTCCATGTGGGCCTAGGAATTTTATTTGATTAATTGCTAAATTAAAATGGTCCAAGCCCAATTAATCCAACAATCCCCACCAAATTTCAAGGCACACAAGAAATGCTCTCAGTCCTGCTGTTGTTTTGATATACCAGTGTTTCGATGGAGACTGTTAAGTTGAACATCCACCTAGGAAAGGAGTTACACTAATCCACAACTGAACAATGGACTATGCCTTGAATTGACAGTTTTGTGTGAACAAGTTTTACCTAATTCCTTTACTAGTACTAGGTCGCCTAAAGCATCCCCTCCGTTGGAGCGTATAAGTCATACTCGTGCCTATTCATGAGTATCTAGAGATCACCCAAATCTCATAGACTGTGACCCGTGATCGAACTCATATAGGTGTGTTCCTTCTAAGATGTCTGTAGGCCGACATCTCTCGCTTTAAATAAGCCACTCGGATCACATTAAGGTAAAACCAACTCGCCATACGAGAATAGGAAAGAAGCGCATCATTGAAGAAATGAGCCCTGTAAAGGTCTCTCCTCCGACCAACCAACGGCTTGTTTCATTATCCTACTTCACGGATCTCCGATCACGAGAAGCGTGTTACCAACGTGGTATGACTCACGTGGGTCTCGTGCCCATCTCACTCGATGCACTATCTATCACATTACGTGATAAACCCTTTGTAAATTGGTGGCCAGATTCTTAGTCATGCGGACATAGTCGATGCTATCACTCCGAGTTTTTCACTTTACGGCGGACTTCAACCGCCTCTTAACATGCCTAGATGACTTCATGTTGTCCTTAGAACTGTTCACCTTGATAATTACTGATCGATTATCACGGTTCATTAGGATAGCCGTATCGGTTTTTCAACCACCGCAAATCCATAAGGAGTTCACGGCCACTCGGCTTCAACAATGGCGGTATCTAACGCCGTGAGTTCGCTTCCATTGTTGACCTCGTTAAGATGGTGCGCTTGCAAGACTTCCAGAAACAAAGACCACCTCCAAGTGTGAACACATATCCACTCGTGGCTTTTATCTCATCAAAGATCGAGATCCGGTTTGAATCATCAGAGCCCTCTAGTACCTTTGGGTACCCAAAGATAGTGAATGCCATAGCTCATGGTTGCCTTTAGATAGCGCATCACTCTCTCAAGAGCACGCCAATGATCATCTCCGGATTGAAACAAACCGAAGCTTAGCTTGCTCACAAAGAAACGAGATGTCGGGCCTCGTAGCACTAGCTAAATACATCAATGAGCCAATAACTGGAGTATCTCAATTGATCCCTTGTTATTCTTGGTTTTTCCTCAATAACACACTAGGATCATAAGGAGTAGAAAGCAGCTTGCAAATCACTATAACCAAAGCGATCAAGACCTTCTCCACATAATGGGATTGCACAAGTGTAACCCCACCATCACCTCCTCTCAAGAGCTTAATGTTAAGAATTACATCACCACTCCCAAATCTTTCATTTCAAAACTCTTGGACAGAAAGTCCTTGACCTCCTCAATCACATTGAGGTTGGTCCCAAAATCGATATGTCATCAACATACAAGCACAAGCACTCCTTCTCCCCAAGATAGATACACACATCATCACCTTCATTCACAACAAAGCCAGCAGATGTTAAAGTTCTGTCGAACTTCTCATGCCATTGCTTAGGTGCTTGCTTTAGGCCATACAAAAATTTTAACAACTTGCACACCTTTCCTTCTTGACCTTCTACCACAAACCCGTCTGGCTGATCCATATAAATCTCCTCCTCTAATTCTCCATTTAGAAAAACTGTCTTAACGTCCATTTGATGAACGAGAAGACCATGAGAAGCAGCCAGGGCAAGTAGTACTCGAATTGTGATCAATCGGGCAACAGGTGAATAAGTATCAAAGAAATCCTCGCCTTCTTTCTGAGTATAACCCTTGGCCACAAGTCTTGCCTTGTACTTTTCAATTGTACCATCAGGCCTAAGCTTTTTCTTGAAAACCCATTTACATCCTACAGGTTTACACCCATAAGGACGGTCAACGATCTCCTAAGTTCCATTAGACATAATAGAATCCATCTCACTCCGTACTGCTTCCTTCCAGTAGTCAGGGTCAGGAGAAGAATATGCCTCTTCAATGGTTCTTGGAGTGTCATCCATGAGGTATACAATGAAATCATCACTAAAAGATTTTGCAATCCTCTGTCTCTTACTCTTTCGAGTAACTTCATTGTTATCCTCCTCAGGATTTTCCATAGGCGTTTGTTCAACATGTTCTATCAAAGCACAAAAGAATCAAGGGAAATTATAGGTTCTTGACTAGATGAGCTAGGTACATCACATTTCATAGGAAATTCATTCTCAAAAAATATAGCATCTCTGGACTCTATGATTGTACCAACACGCACGTCAGGTACTCCAGTTTTTATAATTAAGAACCTATAACCCACGCTGTGCATAGCATAACCAAGAAATACACAATCTACGGTTTTTGGTCCAAGTTTGCGCTTCTTGACAATTGGCACGTTAACTTTGGCCAAACATCCCCAAAGCGCAAGTATGAGAGAGTCAACTTCTTCTTTTCCCATTCCTCGAATGGTGTTACTTTTTTATTCTTTGTAGGAACTCTATTCAGGACATGACACGCGGTCAATATAGCCTCACCCCACCATTCCTTAGAAAGTCCCGCAGTGTCTAACATGGCGTTAACCAAATCAGTTAGAGTGCGATTCTTTCTTTCGGCAACCCCGTTTGATTCGGGAGAATAGGGAGGCGTCCTCTCATGAATAATTCCATGTTCCTCGCAAAATAAAGTAAACTCATTTGAAAAATACTCTCCCCCACGATCAGACCTTACCCGCTTGATTTTCCTCTCAAGTTGGTTTTCTACCTCAGCTTTATAGATCTTAAAGAAATCAAATACTTCATCTTTTGTTTTCAATAAATACACATAGCAAAATCTAGTGCAATCATCTATAAGCGTCATGAAATATTTCTTTCCACCTTTAGTCAACACGCCATTCATCTCACACAAATCGGAATGAATGAGTTCTAACGGTGCCAAATTCCTCGCCTCTTTTGCTGCCTTGTGAGGCTTGCGAGGTTGTTTCGATTGAACACACGTATGGCACTTAGAACCTTTGACCAAGGTGAATTTCGGGATTAAACTCATATTGGCTAAGCGCATCATACACCCAAAGTTAACATGACAAAGTCGTGAATGCCAAACATTAGATTCATCATCATCGTTACACACATGGTTCACAACTTTATTATAGGAATCCATCAAAGAGAAACGAAACAAGCCTCCGCTCTCATAACCTTTACCAACAAATGTTCCATACTTGGACATGACACATTTATTGGACTGAAATGTAAGCCTAAAACTATCTCTACACAGTAGAGATCCGCTGACGAGATTCTTCTTTATGGAGGAGACATGCTGCACGTTCTTCAGCTGCACGGTCTTTCCCGAAGTAAACTTCAGATCGACCATACCAACACTATGAACAGCTACATGCGATCCGTTCCCCATCAACAAGGAGCAACCTCGACAGACCTGATAAGATGAAAACAAGAAAATATCAGCACACATATGAATATTAGCACCAGTGTCAACCCACCACTCAGGTGATTGACAAACAGAGAGAACTGTAGGTAAATAATTACCGTACCCCGATGTTCTTCCAGCATCACTAATAATCATGTTGGCTGACTTCTTCTGCTTATCCTTGCGGTCGGACAATCCTTAGCCCAATGGCGTAATCACCGCACACAAAGCACCGCCCTTTCCTTTGCCTTTCTTCTTAAACTCAGTATTAGCCTTAGGCTTGACAAAAGGCTTATTTTTCTTCTTATTGTGGATAGCCTGAGGGTTCTTCTTCTGCACCAAATTGGCACTAGAACCTCCCTCAGCAGCAACTTTCTTGCCACGAGTATCTTTTGCCCTCGCCTTCTCTTCAACACCAAGAGTGCCAATGAGATCAGTAACACTAAACTCCTGCCTCTTGTGTTTTAGAGAGGTAGCAAAATCCGATCAAGAAGGTGGTAACTTGGCGATAATACCGCCAGCCACAAACTTGTCCGGTAACTCACACTTATTATGCTCAAGCTCCTTTGCGGCGCTTTCAATTTCATGAGCTTGTTCTACTACGTAAGCGGTCATCGACCATCTTGTAGTCATAGAAGCGCTCCATGACATCTGACCACCGCCAAAGATCGAAAACTTCGAACTTGGCCTCAAGTGCATCCCACATCTCTTTGCACGTAGGCAAATGCATGTACACATCCACAATGTTATCTGCCAGTATGTTGACAAGTGCACCTCGAAACAAGTTATCCGCTAAATTGAACTTGCGTTCGTCCTCAGCAGATAGAGGCTCAGCGGGCTTGCCTTGTGCAACATGAAAACATTCCATGGCAAGAAACCACGTGATAGCACGTGCACGCCATCTCTTAAAATTGGAACCATCAAACTGAGGGTGCGGCTTAAGCGACGCAGCAAAGCCAACTACCGAAAAAGACCTATCAAGTTTTTGGATTGTTGAAAATCTAGTCAATTTTCGGCATATTTTAATCCAGAAATTAAGCATATAAAACATGACAAACAAGAGCATGAGTGATTCAACAATGATGTAATCATATTCGCTAATGAACAGGATAACAGCAGATCCTATTAACATATTCATAGCGCACATAAACAAATACATCAGATAAGTTCTCAGGGTATACCCTCGGGCGGGGCCAGTGTCGGTGACACCGGATGCGCCGTTACCATCAGTCGACATGATGGCCTATTCGATATAGTCGATCGAGGCATGATGCGGGGCGGCGTGATGCGAGAAGATGTTCGCCGTGCGATATGCGGCGATTCACCACGAGATGAAGGCGAAGTCACAGAATGGCGATCGCGCTAATCGCTCCCAAAACTTAATCGCCGTCTACGGCGGTACTCGAGACGGACGGAGTTTGAGCCTACTCGCGAGCCTTACGCGCAAGGTTATGAACCGGAGATTGCAGAGAGCAGCAACAACAAAGAACCGAACCAGGCTCCCATTCAATTCTCCATACAGAATACTCGGCTGGTTCGGTTCTTTGTTGTTGCCGCCTCGCAATCTCCGCTCGTAACCTTGCGCTAAGGCTCAAGCAGTAGGCCTCAAACTTCGTCGCCCGAGTACCGCCGCAGACGGCGATCAAGTTTTTGGGAGCGATTAGCGATCGCTCATTCTGCGTGACTTCATCTTCATCTCGGTGGTGAATCGCCGCGATATCGCACGGCTAACATCTTCTCGCATCACGCCGATCGATTACATCGAATAGGCCATCATGTCGACTGATGGTAACGGCGCATCCGGTGTCACCGACACTGGCCCCGCCCGAGGGTATACCCTGAGAACTTATCTGATGTATTTGTTTATGTGCGCTATGAATATGTTAATAGGATCTGCTGTTATCCTGTTCATTAGCGAATATGATTACATCATTGTTGAATCACTCATGCTCTTGTTTGTCATGTTTTATATGCTTAATTTCTGGATTAAAATATGCCAAAAATTGACTAGATTTTCAACAAATTCAACATCTATCAATTTAGTAAGCAAACAAACCACCTCGACTTTTGCCTGAACAAGCTTAATTTGACATTAGTTTGCCTTGAATTCAGATCTCCATCACCCTACCAAACAAGGTATCTTTCTAATTTTTGCACAATTCATATCTTCACGGTTGGGTAGATACACACAAAAGCTGCCAAGAATATTGCTAAAGCTGGGACCTTTTGTTCAGATCATCAAACTTTGGTCAAAATTAGGAACTCTTTGAATAATTCACATGCCCTTACTCCTTACTTGGGAACCATAGAGTAAGCAACAAAGAACTATCTGAATTCAAACTGTTGACTAAGATCACCAAATTTACATCTTAATTAGGGGCTTTTAGAGCATGGTGTGGGTTTCTAGTTATGTATGCATTTTTTTAATGTGACGTGAGGAGCATAACATGCATGCATATGTATCCAAGTAATACCGCACTTATTTTCTTTAAAGGAACAAAATAAAATTTAGCTTAGCTAGATTATTATTTTCGTACTAACTTTGCAATGTTTTGTTCGCATTGTTGGATGTAGATGAATAAACTTGTACGTGTTCTTACTAGTGAGCTGGTTAACCAAATGAGGAGTGTTGCTGACTTTGTTGGCATGAAAGTGATTGTGCTTGTGTCTCGAGAATCACCAGACTTTTGAAATCTTTTGACGAGGATTAAGTCGACCTTTGGATGGGATGAGCATGTGGTCGTTGTCGGAATGAAGGGGTGGTAGGTATGATGTTGGGCTGGGTTCAAAGGTGCATACCTTGTTGATGCTAATCTCGTGCGATGATGATTCGGACACGTACAAGGAGGTTGTACTCACATGTCAGTTCTGGTTGTTGGAGGTTGTGGTGGAGGACAATCGTTGGCGAGGATATGCGACAGAATGTGAATTTGGTGAACGGCACCATGAAGGAACTTGAATCCGCTGTTGAACTTTCGCAAGGCCCCCCAATGGAGGAACAACCATCCCAAGAGGTCATTGATGTCGGTCTTAACAATGATGCCCCCCGTTGGTGGATTTGTCATACGTGCATATTTCTTCATCGCACTATGTTAGTGACCCGTAACTAATTTTAATGGCATTATAATGAACAACGAGCTTAACGAGGAGATGTTCCGAGATGGAATAGTTCATGACGTTGAGTTCGACGAAGGTTGGAGCTCGATTGAAAACGAGGCACCATTTCCGCTTTTCTCCTCTGAGGAAGGTCGTGCTCTTCAAAGTGTAATATGTGAGATCCCATCGGTGCATGCATTCGAGGATGTCAGAATGGTTGGCAACGTGGCCTGTGCAAATGGGTTGAGAGGCATGGATGGCATTACAGACCCAGAGAATGACCTCATTGTTGGGATACAAGTAGGCTACACTAGCTGATAATTCAAAAATTCCATCACGTAAACCAGGATGTCATACAAGCAAGAGATCATGGATCGTTACCACCAGATGCGCAGTGCAGCAGAAAAATAGTTGGAGTAGCCTGGTCCAATGAAGAGTGCATCGATGTAGTGGTCATAGTCGATCGTCTCCTCGAGCAACCAATCGAGTTGCTCGCTAAGGTTGTGGATCATCCTCAAGTGCTACAGTAACCGCAGTATCGCCTCTACGGTATCCACACGTCCATGGAAGGAACAACCGTATATCGGTGTGCTTGCACCAAGTCGCACAGGAAGGCTCCCTGAAGAAGATGGCGGCTATGGCTTGGAGCAACTCACATCAACTATTGTCGTGTATCTCCTCTGTTACTCGTGTCTCCTTGTAGCCTCAAGTATCTCCTTATATAGTGTCTGTAACGGATCCTATCCGAACACGTTTGACGAATCGTATCCGTATTGGTTTATTCCAATCCGTTAAGTGTGTGACCCTGTTGGCTCATGTGTAATCGGTTTTGACTCGGAAACTCCTTTCCGATCACTAGTCGTTAGCGGCTCCTAGCAGGACATAACGATTCTTGAATATACAAAAATTATATCGGACGGACCTTAATGCAATATGATCTATGACCAAGTCCTTATCACTAACAACCAGCTTGTATCTCTATAAGACCAGTTCAGATTTGTTCTCGACCAGATTAGAACTCCTTACGACCAAGTTTCGACCACATAGTGATCATGTTCGACCAGCCTACGACCAGCTCGTCTCTCCATACAACTAGTCCGTATCTGATCGAACTGAACGACCAGCTCGTGTATTCTCCCCTTGCCTCACGATATCTGGTTGAACTCTAGGTGAGATATCATGCCATCCACGGACTATTCGATACTTTCTCGATCAAGTGTCGGATAACATCACGTGGTCGAACTCTTCGACCACTGGTGGCATGGTCATGCACTTTCTTTATCAGACCACATCGAGTGGCACAAAGATATCTCTCCTATTATGTTAGGAGGGGCAAATCCCATATCCGAATAGTCGCATTCATCTGCATGTTTCATAGCATACCTGAAAGCTACCTTTATAACTACCCAATTACAGAGTAGTGTTTGGCAACACCGAAGTGTACTCTTACACATGTAGGAAATCATACTGATATCAGGTCTAAGGATTATACATCATGATTACTTGAGATCAACCGATGACACATGAAATCATAACAATCTCATAAGTGTCTCAAGGTGGGTCAATCCAACACCAAATTCTCTAACATCTGTTCACAGTATTGATTCGATATCCCTATATCCATGACTGGTGAAACATGGTTATCAATCAATACATGTGTTGGTCGATAGAGTCACTAGTGTTCTGACCAGTGACATTCGACTAGGGATACATTTAGAACGACATCATCATAAGTTAAAAGAGCTTCACCAATAAGTCATGTACTCGTTGATCTTTATAATTGATAATTCATTCAAGGAACAGAATAACACTTATTCAATAATACATAAACAAAGACGTGATACACACATCTATATGATTGCCTCTTGGGTATATCACCAACACTCATATGTAAGGACATGTTGTTTGAAAGCATAGTGGATATTACGGTTCGGCTGCAAGACTTAGCACCAGAAGCGAGGACCGAGCTTGCAACACCTTTGTTATTTCCTAAGCACGGGCTTGGCAGCACGATTAGGCCACGCCAATGCCCATGGCGTGACAGGACCTACCCCTAGAAAAGACTGAAACACTCCACGCCAGCTTTTCAGACTAACGAGACCACACTCTACCACCAGCTTTTCAGATCGACGTGACAACACTCTACGTCGCCAACTTTGCAGACAAAAGACCAGACTCTGTCACGCAAACTTTTCAGAGGGACATGACAACACTCAGCCTCGCCAGTTTTTCAGACCGAAAAGACAACACACTTGAACTCAAACTCTAACATCCCAAACTTTGTTTGTTTTTAAAATGTATTAAAATGAGAAGAATTTAAAACTTTTGATGCATCATATCGTCATTTGAATTCTTTGGATTTTCATTCTTTGATTTTGGCGAATTTTGAAAAACTAATGCTTCAATTCACTTAACACAGAGTCCTTTAAAACTTTTGAAATAAAATCTTGTGATCAGTCTATGAGAATAATTTTCCTAGGTTCTGGAACATGTACTTGACCCACATGAAAATTTTCATAACTTCGAGAATTAGTTTGCTATTTTAAAATGTCCAGTCAAACCAGATAGTCCTTGGTCAAACAACTAAACCAAAGACTTAAAATATTTCTACAGAAAAAATTATTTCTCTAAAAACTCTGAAAAAATTTCACAAGGGTCTACACTTTGTTAGAATCCTTCCTTAAAAAATTTAGAATTTTTGGGGTTATAGAACTATGTCTAAAAATTCCCAACCCACTCAGTCTTTTGAAATCAACTCGGTCAAACCAATCGAGTTGACTCCACTCGATTTCGACCAGCCACTCGATTTCGACCATACTCTTGATTTTGACCAACCTCACTGCCATGGAGGTGTGACCCACCTTGGAAGATCAAATCAGGGCTGCTCAGCAATCATACAAAGGAGTAGACCAAATCAAGCGGAATATCAAGAAAGTGTCAGCCAAGTTCTTCTTAGAAGATGATCATGATGTTTTGTGATTCGGACAGTGCCATGTAGTTTTGAAGGACGTAGAGCTGTGGAATTTAATCCTCTGCGAAGCCCATGATTCTCCCTTGTCCATTCATCCCAGAGCCACAAAGATGTATCAAGATCTCCGTTAGCGATTCTGGTGGACCCGAATGAAGCGAGAGATCGCAAGGTTCGTTACTAAGTGCGACGTATGTCATCGTGTAAAGGTCGGACATCAACGTCCGATGGGTTTGCTACAACCCTTGCAAGTGTCTGAATGGAAGTGGGATTGTATCGACATGGATTTTATCACTGGTCTGCCCCGAACATCCAAGGGAAATGATGTCATTTGGGTTGTCATTGATCGACTGACTAAAGTGGCACACTTCCTACTCGTCAAGACTGATCTTCGTGTAGGTCTTTTGGTGGATCTCTACATAGCCCGCATCGTGAGTTTGCATGGAGTACCGATGATGATTATTTCTGATCGCGGTACACTTTTCACCTCTTGGTTTTGGAACAGTTTGCAAGAGGCTATAGGGACTCGTCTTTCCTTCAGTATCGCATACCATCCACAAACAGATGGCCAAACAGAGAGAGTCAATCAAATCTTGGAAGACATGCTCTGTGCTTGTGCTCTCTCCTATGAGAAGAATTGGGAGAAATGCTTGTCGTTCGCCGAGTTCTCCTACAACAACATCTTTCAAGCTAGTCTCGATATGGCACCATTTGAGGCTTTATACGGGAGAAGATGTAGAACCCTATTAAATTGGTCAGAGACCGGTGAAAGACCATTTTTTGGTTCGGGCTCGATCAATGAGGCCGAAAGTCAAGTTCGATTGATTCAAGACAGGTTACGCATGGCTCAATCAAGGCAAAAGAGCTATGCGGATCATTGTCGTCGTGAGTTGAGCTTTGAGCCTAATGATTTTATTATCTCAAGGTCTCTCCTCTGAAGGGACATCAACGATTTAGCGTCACTGGCAAGTTAGCTCCTCGATATGTCGGACCTTACCGCGTCATCGAGAAGAAATGAGTTGTTGCCTACAGGTTGGAATTGGCTGCTGCACTTTCAGAGTTACACGATATTTTTCATGTGTCCCAGTTGAAGAAGTGTCTTCGCGCCCCAACCGAGGAAGCTCCAATGGAAGGTCTTGATGTACAAGAAGATATGACTTACCGGGAGCGTCTCTTTCTCATCCTCGAAGAAGCTGAACGGAGGATAAGAAATCGTGTCGTCAAATTCTTTAAAGTTCAGAAGACAAATCATACCGATGATGAAGCAACTTGGGAACATGAGGATCACCTATGTGCGGACTACCCATCTTTTTTTCCGAGTGAATGGAATCTCGAGACGAAACTCTTGAAGGGGGGACATTTGTAACATCCCAAACTATGGTATGTATTTCAAATGTATTAAAATGAGAAGAATTTAACACTTTTGATGCATCATGTTGTCATTTGAATTCACTGGATTTTCATTCTTTGGTTTTGACGAATTTTGAAAAACTAATGCTTCAATTCACTTAACACATAGTTCTTTAAACTTTTGAAACAAAATCTTATGATCAGTCTATAAGAATAACTTTCCTAGGTTCTGGAACATCTACTTGACTCACCTGAAAAATTTCATAATGACTAGAATTAGTTTGCTATGTGAAAATGGTCAGTCAAACCAGTTAGTCCTTGGCCAAATACCTAAAGTAGAGAATTAAAATATTTCTATAGAAAAATTTATTTCCCTAAAAACTCTGGAAAAATTACGCAAGGGTCTACATTTTGTCAGAAACCTCCCTTATAAATTTTAGAATTTTTGGGGCTTTAAACTCTGTCTAAAAAATTGCAACCCTCTCAGCCTTTTGAAATCAACTCGGTCAAACCAATCGAATTGACTCCACTCGATTTCGACCAGCCTCTCGGTTTCGACTAGTCACTCAATTTTGACCAGCCACTCGATTTCAACCAGCCTCTCAATTTTGACCAACCTCTCGATTTCGATTACCCTCTCGATTTCGACCACCCACTCAGTCCGACCAGACCCTCCGACCAGGTCCAACCCAGCCACCTAACCAGACCAACCCGAGTCTCTTACCTTGAGCCGCTGACTGGTGGGCCCCCACTGTAGTTCCTCATCTCCGTGCGGATATCGTGCCCTCGCCAGCGCTCTCCGCCCGTGCGTCAACACTAACTGCCGCACCCACTGTTTCAGACGCGCACCCATGGTTTCCCCCACGTCCCCCACTTTTGCCCATGCCCTGGCTCAGCATTAACTCTCCGTCGCCTCACCATCCCCTCCCTGTCACTCAACTTGTCCATGGCAGTGAGCCATGAACTGAGCTCAGTGCCGAGCGTGCCTCCTCGCTATTCTCCCCTGGCCCCTATTCAAACCCTCGGAGTTTCACCATCTTCCTTTTTCACAACCCTAAAACACTCTCTAGCTCTCTCCCGTCTCTCAGTCCCTTAACCGAGCCCGAGAGCATTTGGAGCTCGAGCTCTAGCTCACGGCCGTGGTGTCGTCGCTGTGTTCTCGCTGCAACCGTGGAGCTCTCCTCATTTCTCTTCGAGTGATATCATGTTCTAAGGCTTGAGTATCAAATCCCCTAACTTAATTTCACATTTCGACTAGAGGAACCACCAGAATTAGGCTTCTTCTCCATCTCTAGCGTGCTCAAGTCATCGTCCCCTCTTGAAGCTGATCGCCGTCGTCGCCATTTAACAGCGCCAAGCTTTTTTTACCACGTATGACCAACTACGACCACTTTCAGCCACTTGCAACCATCTACGACCACCTTTGGTCACTCGCAGCCATCTATGACCACCCTACGACCACTTTCGACCACTTTCAGGTAGTTCACTTTACCTCGTATGGGCTCTTGCATGCATTCTATTGCTTAGCATGTCATCGTGGTCCACATCGACGATGGCAAGCGTAGCATTGAAGCCCCGAGAGTTTCTCTATGTTATTGGAGTTCGACCACCTCGGTATCGTAACCATTAGGGCGAATCTTTGTCAGTTTAAGGTTAGTCTTTAACATAGTTGTTGAGTTATTACCATTTAGTTTCTGAGACTCGTCGGCCTCATCTGTCATGATAGAGGCTCGAATTTCCTGAGCATAAAAAGTAATTCTTGTTTTTATATTTTTCGAAATGGATTATTTGTGTACTGAAAATTGCTTAAACTTCAAAATTACATAAGTAATTCATTTAACTCCAAATGAACTGAATCAAATTTTGTTATTTCTACAATGTCATGTTTTGTCTACCATTAAATTTTCTCATTCACCACCTCTCTGAAATTTTTTGCATGAACAGTAACTGAAAGTGAAATTCTTGATTTTATTTACCGATAAAATTGTTTAGGCTATAATGTTTGCATGCAACATCCAAATCAAATAATTTTTATTTCTAAATTCATTTAAAATCATGTTATACCTTATGTGTAAATTTCATAATTTTTGGATGATTTTGGATTTTGAGTTTATTCGACGCTATCTGTTCTTACTGGTTCTTCTTGATTCTTTCGCTAGGTTTCGACGATTCTATTATATATGAGATTGATCCTCTGTAGCAAGTTGATTATCTCCAGCAAGGAAAGCAGCCCCTCCCCCCTTGATGATATTTCTCCTATTACTTTTGATATAATTATCTTGATTGCAAATGTATGTATGCATGTGATATTTTTTATGTTAATTTTCGTTAGGAGTAGTTAATGCGAATAGATGCATGAGATGTAGGTAAATATTCTCATTTCTACTGAGCTTAAGTTAGGTTATTGCTAATGATTTAGAGTCCGGCGAATAGACTCTGGTCATTTATATTTATGTAGTATACGAGACGATTTGCTTAGCAATGCTTAGAATGGTAGAATGGGGATCATCACTTCAGCGATGGTCATTGTATCATCATTCTAAATACTTGGGTCAGGGTACTCATGTGTATAATGTATTTGTAAAGCTAAAACTAAAAATAAAACGATTTGGACTCGGGCAAATGGTTGTTGGTGTGGTTATTGGGTGTGTGGCTCATACCCGAGTCAACAAGGACCGAATTACTTGTGTCGATGATCCAAGTACTTTTGTGTGCATTCACATGAGGGCATATGGGAACCCTCTTGACTTAGTACTTTGGTATGTGTTAGCTCCGAGTCGCAGAAGATTTTGTGTGTCGTGTTAAAAATATTCTGTGTGTGTTGGGTGTGCGGGGGTGGGCTCCTATCTAGGTTCTCTACACCGAGGGGCATCCGTAGTTGTCCTAGACTTTACCCCGAGGGGTAGTTGACTGTCGGGACCCAAATATGCAAATATGGACTCTCTGTGTATTCTGCACTAGTCCAGGATCACGCTAGTGCACACAGTATCAACATCGATGAAATATCAACTCCATACAACGAAATATTAAATAAGCGAGTAATTTGAATAACAAATAACTGTTGTGACCTTAAGGTCGATTTTTACAATTATTAAGCCATGCAAGGTTGACAATATTGAAATAACTGCAGCGAAAACAAAGTAAACTCCAGCGGGCTCCCATCAATTTACCACAGGTAATTGACTGGGATCAAGACCCTAACGATCAACCTTCGTATAATTCCTCTTCAAAAGCTGGTGATGACTCCTCTACTTCTGTTGAATTGTTTAGCAAGAGTGAGTACACACCGTACTCGCAAGTCATACCACAGAATGCAATTATACATGATGGCTTATTCCAAAGAAATGGCTTCTGTGGTTATTTTGCAGAAATGCAACGTTTGCAATTGAATACAAATAATAGATTGAAACATAATTGAGAACAAATAAAGAATATTAATTTAACATTTGAATTCACAAAGGACACACAGTCTAATCAAGTTATTCACACAGTTGTACAAGTTATCTCACACAGCTGACCCTTCCCAAATGTCTTTATGAAAATCTACCCCTCGTGTGAAATCCCCGAGCATGTCCATATCCGAGGACGCGCTATTCGAATAGATTGGTTTAACACTCTGCAGAGGTTGTACACTTTACCCACACGATGAAATCAACCGGATCAGAGTTGATCACAACAAAACCTTTCAGAAACTTCATCTCAAACAATGACACTCCCGATGTGCTTTCCTGCTAGCCAACCGATACACACAGCGTTTGGTTACGACACACATCGTTGGACAGGGATGCAGTGAACCGTCCCGCGATGTGACATATCACACCTCCAGCCTATCACACAGCTTAAATACAACCTGAGTTGTCAATGTCAAGACTCCATAACTTACTAAGTTAGGCCCAGCCCATACTAGGCATGTGGTCGTACAGTAAGCCTCAGTTCAATGGCGTACAAAGTTAAGTCCTTAATTAATCAAGGCAAGACTTCTAGTTTTAACCCAAATCACAAAGTTTATAAAGCACACAGCTCCACCATTCACACAGATCCACCACTTGCCTCGATCTAAATCTTTTCCCACCATGTTGATTAAGTGCAGCACATGCCATCAACGAGTAATAGCACACAGCACACACAGTTTCATCACACATTTCCATAATCATTTAATCAAGTTTATAATTGCAACTCACATGAAATGATGACTCGTGGCATGGCTAAGCAATCTACTCGTATCTAACCAACCCACGTTGGTGCTACGATAATACCAACTAATAATGAACTAACCTAGGGTGACAAAAGATCATTGCATACAATAAACAATGAGGATATAACAAAATTGGATTAATAACTAACCCAAAAGTATTTAAATAAATACTTTAAATAGAATGCAATACATTGAAACAAAGTATTTTGAAGACTGGGTTCAATATAATCAAAGGTATAACTTGCCTTAGAAAAGGTCAAGGTACTGGTCCTGATCTTGAGGTGCTCCTTCTCCAAAATTTTCCGAAGTATCGACGTCTACTCGCAAACGAGACAAAAGAAACAAAAACAAATAAATAACATAGGTAAAACAAACTCCAAAAATCAAATAAAATTCACCATTAAATAAATCCTGATTTATATGAATTTACAAATTTGAATGGGCTAAATCGGAGGTCGGGTGCAAAAGTTATAGGCTTTGGAAGATTGGAAATCAAATAAAACCCTAATTTGGATTTTTAATAAATTTCCTAAATTATTTTTATAAAAGAAAATCGGATTATTGCGCAATGCTTGCGTCAGCCAAGAATTTCTGGAAAAGAAATAGATTTAAAAGAAATCTGACATGTGGGACCCACATGTCAGTCTCTGGGCTCACGGTGAACTGGGTGCACCGAGCCTCGGGAGAGTTGACGCGGTGGATTGGGCCACGCACGTGTGTGCTGGTGCTGACAAGGCGACACGAGGGCGACACGTAGGCACAAAAGCTGACGCGGCGGTTGCGGTGGTGCTGACGCGGCTACGGCGGCGAGGGCGACGCTCGGGACCCGATGACACCGGCGATCGGCGGCGAGTCACCGACGGTGGAGGGTACCAGATTGTTCCCCGTGCTATTGCGCACCTGCTGGTGCCCTTACCAGTAGCTGGCAACGACTGTGGCGACCGGCGGCGAGGAAGAAGCGGCGGCGAAGGCTCGGGTCTTGTCGGACGGGTGCTCCGGCGATGCTCCGACGACGAGGAGGGGCGCACGAGGTAGCCGACACCTTGCTGAACACGATGGTGCAGTCGGTGGGGCAAGGGCGACAACGACGGCGGCGCAATTCGCCGGAGAAGAAGCTCGGCTGAAAACCCTAGAACTTGAAATGAGGCGGCGCTAGAGCGATCAGGGCGACGAGGGTGGCGACTATGGGTTGCGGAGGACTGGGCGATCCTAGGGGGGTATTTATAGGACCGGGGGAAGCCGGAATTGGAAACCCCCAATTCGAGTCCGAAACGGCCGCGATTGGAATTTCCGAGATTCGGGGAGATTGGGAGGGATTCGGTAGCCGATTTGGTTAGGGATGAGTGCGGGATAGATACGGCTACAAATTGGTGGGGTCGGTGCGAAGAATCAGCGACCGTTGCGATTTTGTCGGACGAAGCTTTGAGCAGTGGCAATGGCGGCGAAGGCGCGAGCGCGGGCGCGGAAGAAGGGTCGCGGAGACGACAACTCGGTGGCGGTCCCACCTGGCAGCGGCAGCGAGGCACGGGCGAGCGAGCGAGCGAGATCAGCGAGCGAGGCCACGCGGCGGCTATCCAACGGAGGAAGGCGGGGTTGAGCGCGGGCGTCCGATCGAAATAAGGGGCACACATCGTGCATCCAACGGACGAGGGCGCTGGCGAGCGGGGAGATGGGCTGGTGTGCGGGAATAGTGTTGGGCTTCGGCCCAACACTGTTCTGAAGATTTAAACTTGATTTTTCTTTTTAGAAAATCCAGAAAATACAAATAGCAAATAGAAAATAGTAAATGATCTAAGAAAAATTCCAGAAAATTCTAGAAAATATTTCCAAGTAAATAGAATCCAAATAAAATAAGTTTGGCAATTGTTGATGTTGGGATTAATCACATTAAATCATTTTGTCCTTAAAGTCCATATTAAGCTTTTAAATTAAATTCAAATAAAATGCAAATGATGAGATTTTCAACTAGCAACTAATTAAAAGATTTTCAAAGGCCAAAAATTTAGGGTGTTACATTGACCTAGGCTTTACTGATGACTACGACACAACGTATGTGTTTCTTTCCATACGGACAACTCATAGTTAATGCATTATATTGGAAAACGTCTCGTAGGACTTAGCTCTGGCGGCATACCTAAGGAAGTGTGCTAAATAGCTTGGCAAAAGGAGCGGTCTGATATATGGGTAAAGTTGTACACCCCTGCAGGGTTTAATCTACTCGAGTAACCATATTCTTGGTTATGATAATGCTTGGTTAGGCCGTGCAAGAATTAAACTATAACATTTTAATAAAACTTGAAATCGGGTGGTACGAATGAGTAATTCGTGCTATGTTGTGGTGGCTATTGGAAAGTCACCTCTAGGATGTTAATTGTGTTTATAAATATTGTCTCGCTGTTATTTAAACATTTAAAAACAGATTTGGCATTGCTTTACAGTCTATTACTCTATTGCAAAGAAAACTGATTTATGCTGAAAACTGCTCAGTGTAGTAGCCTTTCCTTCGATACATGGATGCATCTATATATTTTTTTTTCCTTGTAAAACTTGCAACCTGGTTGCTGCAATTTCAAAGGAAGTTGATCCCCAAGGGTTTGACTTTTGTGAAACCGACTTCGTGTAGGATGACTAGCTCAGCGGGTTTCCGATCGGCTGCCTTGTGGGTAAGGGCAGCCGGTTGACTTTTATTTATTGTCATCTTATGACTTCTGGTTCTACTGCAACTTTAGTTATTTATCTTGTTATTTGGCCGGTCGGCTTTATTTGTGTAATATGAACTTTGAATGACTTTTGTGTTGTAAATTATGAAGACTCGGTATTGTAATAACTTGTGTATGAAACTAATAGTTTAAATTTTGTAAAAGTGTAGGTGTACCGCTCCTGGGAGGTATGCATTACGCCGAGAGCAGGATATTTGATTTGTAATGCTATGATCAATCGGATGGTTAAATATTACAATTTAAATACCCCGGGTTTTCATACAAACTGGTTAGGCATAAATGACCACACTGTCCCACACATTCTTTTCAGACTGAATTAACAACACACTACGACGCTACCTTTTCAGACTATGAGCATTACACCATGTCCGCTTATAAAAGAGGTGGAAGATATCTGGGGAAGAACACTACACAACCACACCTAACACTTCACCAAATCTTGGTTCACACAACTGAGAGAATGGGGATGTCGGACTCATCGGCGAACTTCTACGTGAAGATGATGTAGAAGCGCAAGTGGCTTGCCAAGAGGGCTAAACCCTACCTGAATAATTCTATGAAGGATGCACCGGTACCACCGAAGTTCCCACGCCCGCAATGTGTGTATGAACTACCAGCTAAGACCATCCAATCCACATATCCGGTGACGGCCGCTCGGGCGTACTACACGTGCGGCTACCACCTCGTAAGCGTATCTTGTATACACAAATATTTTTCACATCTTACGTTCTATTTCACAAATCCCTTACTACATCTGCGCATAATGCCAGTTGGAGATGCAATGCAACTTCTTTTAATGGATTGACGGACTGGACATGTACAATACGACTTTTATCCAGCAGAAGTACATGTTGAACTATGTGATGCCAGTTGAGACCTTCAAACGCTGGACACCTTACGTACCCGACCCAACTAAAAAGGCATCGGACGAGCCCAAGAAAGAAGAATGGTGGTGGTGGAGGACACCTGAACTGGAAGATGAGTACGATGGGGCCAAGCGCGCGGTGGACAAAGGGAATGCTCCTGCAAGTGAGGTCATCGGCGTACTAACGCTCCCCGTCGCCCCGGTGCACTCCGAATCGAAGGGGTTAATTATGTTCAATATGCATTATAATTATTAATTTAACCTGACGTTGTGTTATCCTAACATCATTCAAGCGCCCAGCCCGTCTCATAGGACATGTTGACTTCGAAACTGGCCGCCACCACCGTGAGTAGAAAGGAGACAAGGGGAAGGGAGCGATGGGCCGCCAAAACTAATAGTTTTTGTTCCAATCGACTTTATTTCTATTCTAAAAAAGCGCACATGTATCGTACGTGTAGTTCGGTTTGTTGACTTGTGCATGATGTTGTTCCTTATACACGTAACCAAATATTGTGCGCCATGTAATTTGCAATTGCATTATAAAGTCTATTTCAATTCACAACAGAATTGTAAAGTCGATTTCAAATCTCGTTCTCTTTTTGTATTCAAATCTTAGCGTAGCAAGGCAGGGCACAATATCAAAATAAAGGTCCAAAATGCGTGTTCTGGAAAAAATAGGCACTAAATAGTCTTCGGCCACTAAGTGGCAACGAGCACCACCAATCGTTGCAATAGGATGGGATGTAGCTGTCTATTCATCTATCTCTTTATTCAAACTAAGAGCATCGCAGGTTTGAAAAAAAATCTACTGCCTAGGATTGTGCATTCAGTTAGCATCGTTCAATTCTTGCTATCTCAAATCAGGTTTAATATTTTTTACCAGATGTCCATGCAAAATCAAATGCTAAATACGATGTACATGAGCATATAAAATAGTGAACTTGTGCATAAAAATTTCATTTTCATGTCAAATGGTCCACGTATGTTTTGCAACAATCGTAATATTTCGTCATCTGGGAATCCCTTTAAAAAATAGTCACCATTATCACGCCACGCGCGTTGGCGTGACAAGTCCATCTTGTCATGCCACGAGTACTGGTGTGACAACCGTCATGCATGCTCTCCACGCCGGACGGCGTGCGCGCGAAGGCTTGCATGGCAGGTTTGGCTACGTCGAGGTAGATGGCGTGATAAAATGGTTTAACCACGTCACGAAGTATGGCGTGATCAAAAGAATCAGAATTGAAAATAAAGTTAGTGAGGGATTAACTTTAAAATATTATTAAAAAAGATTAAATAAAAATCACTACAAGAGTCACGGTTTTTTTACAAAAGGAGAAAAAAGAAGAAGGGAAAGATAAGTGTACACAAAAAGTTGGGTTTAAATATTTCTATCAGGATTTGGTTTAGTGTGAAATCAGAAGTTTGTAATCTGTAATCAGTAGTTAAAAATCTTTACTCTTTGCTGTTGTAAGCTAGAAAACACACGTACAGACATCAGATTAACGTGCCATCTTTTGTGACACTTGTTGCAAGTCGACGCGCATGTTCCTTGAGCAGGGGCTGGGTCTCGGACCTCTAAGGTAATAACTCGAGACGTAATATCTAAATTAAAAAATAATAAAAAATTCTGACTTAAGGTCAAAAACTAACCGGACTGAGCCGAGACTTGCCAAGCGCCAGCTCCGCCAGCTTGGAGTGACGTCCAATTTGCACAAACGCAACGGCCACCATATTTTCTTGGGAGTAGTTGCCACCCACCTCAATTTACTTACGATGCTTTGAAATGAGATAGTATTTTTTTTAAGTGGTCCCAGGAGAACTGCTGCCCTTCTCTTAAGAAGAAGAAAGTTCACATCTTACAATTGTCAAATACTGACATCACCTACGCCATAAGGCTAAGGCAACACAACAACGCCTAGGAACAATGTAAACACCAACACTGAAAATTACATCGGCAAACCAAGATACACCCACTCATCCCCGCAATCAACACTCAGATACACTTGGAGAAATGATGCCCAAACCGACCAATCATTGAGCTATCTTGTCGTACTTTGGTCTTTACAACCATCTTTCCCATAGTTGTAGTTTATGATTTGGCTCAAGCAGTATTCTTTATAAATCTTAAAAAAATCTCAAATGGCTACTCATACGTAGTAGAATATGAAAAATTTAGTATTATATTTCTAGTCTAGGTGGGAGGAGATCAACTTATAGAGTGGAGTTGGTCTTACTTAGTTGAAGCAAGCAAAAGAAGAACACGTGCACGTGCACGTGCTCGCTCGTCTCGTCCGACGATTTCGTGTCTGGTTAGGTGTAGAGCTACTGCTTCTTTTTGTATCTCAAAATCTGCAATACACGTATACGAATTGGGAACTGAAAGTTTCAATTACACTGATTCAACAGGGCTTTTATGGCACGCATTAACTGTGTTTAATATGGTTTCCAAAAAGGTTTTTGTGTGATGTAATTGTGGCAGTTTTCATTCTTGCTGCTGATCCCATATGAGGGAGAGATGTCTCCACTCAGACTTGGAATAGAGATATCAATACCTGGTTTTTGCTCTGTTCCTCTCTGCTGCATAACTAACGCTACACCGACGTGGAGAGAGCAGTGTCTATGAATGTGGATATCATGGGGATATGCTCTAGATCTTAGGATGATGTGACAATTGGCAATGGCATTTATGGTTTGTCGTTTCACAGGGTTTTCGAAAAAGTTCAAAGCTTTACGGGCGGGCGGTCCACCGCCATAGCATGGATGGCCGGTCGGTCGACCGGCCATGTCGTCGGTCGACCGGCCGGCCGTGACCAAAGAGTGTCAGAATGTGCTGGGCCAAAAATAGAGGATGTAGGCAAGTGAGGGGATCCCAATGCACTTGGTCTCATAATTTTTGGAACCTCCAAGCAAAAGTTCTATTCATTTTAAATTTCCAGAAGGTTTCGGAATTTCAGGGCTTGAAATTTGGCTAAGTCCCTTGTGGCGGTCCGACCGGCTCACAGGGAGCGGTTCGACCGGCCAGAGGGTAGTCCGACCGGCTCACAGTGAGCGATCGGACCGATTTCCACTTATGAACGTCAGCCAACTTCGTGGTGATGTTGTTTTGTTAGGTCAAGTTCATTGGTATCATGGCATATGTATTGCATGATGCATGTTTTGACTAACATGGGTCAAGTTGTGAAGAACTTGTTCCCGAATTTGTGTTTGCTTGTCTATAGTTGTGCAGGTTGCTTGGTGGTCAACGACGGTCAATGGCGAGGATGATCGGGACTAGACATGGAGAGTTGAGGTCCAGAACGATCGACGATGTCGGGTGAGGTCAATGAACTCAAGTGTGACACAAGATGGACAAGGGTGACCTATTGGCGAATCCATGGTGCATGGTGAAGCGGTTTAGGTCAAAAGGTTAAAAACGGCGCTTTACGAAGCGTGCGTGTGTGACCCGTTTGTTAGTGGGCCTTAACGGGAGCCCAATAGAGTCAAACCCTAGAAGTTCTAGGCCTCCACTATAAATAGGAGGAGGTGGTGGCTGCACCATGTCTCTCGCCTCTTTGATGTTTCAAAACCCTAATTGGCTTAGGGGGAGTTGAGGTGGAGGCTAGGGCTCTTGATGGTTTGAGGTGATTTTCGTGATCTTGGATTGACCACTGCTCCTTGATGGATTGGGTGTAATCCAGCATCAATCACGAATTTAATCTATGCAAGGTTTGCTTGAGATAAGTCTCTTTTCGTTCTTGCTTTCAATTTTGTGATTTTAGGGCTTTCTTTGATCCGCGAAGTTTTGATTGATTTCTTCACGTGAATTAGCTTGCTGTGATATGTGTGAACCTATCTAGGATCATATTGATCATCAATCACTCACGCCTAGCAAACCTTCGTGACTCGCCACATTGTTAGTGGCCCGAAAGTTTAATTGTATGGCATACTTTAAGGTTTCTCCAGAGGAGATACCAGACCACCTCATTCTCGAGCCACTTAAAGTAAGTGACCCGTCAGTACATCATCCATCGGTCGTGGGAATCAGATCGGGATCCCGAACAGTTCAGATTTGTCCATTCGCGACAAAGTCCGCAAGATCTGGGATTTTATGGCCGTCGACACGAATGGAGGTCGAACTCCCAAGTTCGATCGACCATTTTGCCATGCGCCCCGCTGCTTCCTTATTATGGAGGATTGCTCCCAAAGGAAACTCGACGCACGACAAACTATTTTGTGCGCCAAAATAATACCGCAGATTTCTCAAGACATGAGGAGGGCATATAGAAGTTTTGGACCCGAGGGTAACGCCCTTAGGCCTGTAAAACTTCGCTAACGAGTAAACCGGTCGTTGTACGCTTTCACGCTCTACGACCAAGATCGCGCTTGTCGCTGTGGCGTGGCACAGCCTAGGTAAATTAAGAGCGCCTCTTCCGCTTTGGAGAAACCGCAACAGAGCACTCGAAAGGTACCTCTTGACATCCTCAAAGGCGTTTGCCTCGCTCGACCACTCAAAACCTTCATGTCTCCCGAGAAGTTTAAAGAAAGGTAGTCCTTTTCTCCTAGTCGTGCGATGAAACGACTTAAAGCCGCCATGCATCTTGTGAGTTCTCGACTTCCTTTTTGTGTTTGGAGGACGATATGGAGGATGGCCTTTATTTTTTCAGATTTGCTTCGATTCCTCGCTCGATACTAGGAATCCAAGCAATTTTCCAAGAAATTCCAAAACACACTTCTCTCGATTAAGTTTTAAGCGGTGCTTTCGAGGTTGTCGAATGTTTCTTGTAGGTCGCTGATATGATTAAGTCTCTTAATGCTTTTTACGACTAGATCATCAACATAGGCTTCCAAATTCCACCTAATTGAGATGAAAAGTCGATTGCATTAGGCGTTAAAAGAAGCACCGACATTCTTTAGACCAAATGGCATTTTGACATAGCAAAAGGTACCAAATGGAGTAATGAATGCGGTCTTTTCTTCATCGCTTAGACACATATTGATCCGTGGTATCCGAATATGCATCTAAAAACTTAATATCTCACAACCTCCAGAGAATCAACCAAATTGATCGATACGAGGTAAAGGGAAATCATCTTTGGACAAGCTTTATTAAGATCAAGAAGTCTACGCACATACGCCATTTGCCGCTTGACTTTTTGAGCATTACAGGTTAGCCAACCACTGGTGGTTGACTCTCTTATAAAGCCCGCTTTAAGTAGCTTATCCAACTCGATTTAATAACATCTCGCCGATCGTGGGCAAATCTCCGTAATTTTATTTTACGGTACTTTATCGGCCGTAAAGCTAGCCTCGTGCTCGATCACCTCCCCGGGACTCCGGCATGTCGGATGCTTGCCACGCAAAGACATCCGCGTTAGCTCTGAGGAAGGTAATGAGGCGCCTTCCTATTTGGGGTCGGAATTCTCCCCGATGCGAACAGTCTTCGAGGGCTCCTCGCCCGTGAGGAACCTCTTTGACTTGGTCGCTCGGCTTTGGTGCAGTTTTTTAGGCTTCGACTTGCTAGTCGAAGGTCGACTTTCATCTCGAGTTGGTATTTGACCAACCATTTCGAGGGATCGACGGCCGCACTATACGCCATCTTTTGTCACATTGAATTGTGATCACCTTTGGGACCGCATCTTAAGACATTGATACCCATAATGAGTAGCCATTAAGAATTTTGCCAAAGTTGGTCGTCCGAGTATGGCGTTATATGCCGATCGAATCGACCACATCAAAGGAGACTTTCTCTGTCCGAAATTACTTGGCGAGCCAAATGTTAAAGGAAGAGAAACTTGGCCAATGGGTTTGGTCAAGACCCGTGACGATTCCATGAAAGGAGTATCGCACGCCTTACCTTTGTCCCGGTACTTGCATCTCGCCCGTGGCATTAGTAAATAGTATGTTCAGGAATCGCCACCATCAACCAACACTCGATTGACCCGACGCTTGTTGATGGTGGGTTCGACCACAATTGATATCGACTGATCGACTCAGAGTGATCGGGCGGTCATCCTTCTCAAAAGAGATGGTAACTTCCACCACTTCGTAAATTATTGACGAGAGGAGCATGTATGGAATTTACCTCTCGTCCGCAGCCTTTAAGTTGTCGCTTGGAGTCGATATCGAGGATCCTCCGTAGATGTGCTCAACGGTATGTTGCGGATCTTGGAACGACATCTCCTCATCATCCGACGACTTTGGCCACTCGTATGTCCCACCCGCTCGAGAGTAGGGAGTGGTGCTTGCCGTTGTAGTAGTCCTCGAGCTTTCTTTGGAAAACTCTCGGCTATGGAGGTCATGTCCTTCCTTTTTATGAAAAGGACACCACCTTGGTTTGTCGTTCCTACGATCGTAGCGCTTACCTTTGCCTTGATCAGGGTACGACTTGGTGGTTTGGGGCTCTTTATCTTTCACGGCCAAGACCTCCTTGAAACCACCGGTTTGTGGTTTTGACTCTTTATTTTCTTCTTGGACTTTTTGGCTTTTTGTCCTTACCAACTTCACCGCTCTCGAGGAGTGTACGCTTTCTCGATCGATAGTGTTGTTCCACCTCATTGCCTCGACATAGAGATATCGATCGGCCATCTCAAGAGCTCAACAATGTTGTTGGGAGGATTCAAAGCAATATCTTCCGTTATCCTTCTACTACGGACTCCTTGCTTAAAAGCCCTGATCACAGAGGAATCAAAAATTTCCGGAATTGAGTTACGAACCTGACTAAAGCGCTTGATGAATTGACGCAAGTCTCGTTGTTGTTCCGCTTTATCCGGCAAGTCGCCTTCCTTTCCAGAGCGATTGTATGTGCCTTGGAAATTCGCCGTAGAAGATCGCAGAGGTGTTGCTAAGAGTAGATCGACTCGAGTGGTTGGTTTAATAACCACGATCGAGCGGATCCTTCGAGCACGCGGAAGGTAATTTGCCATTACATGCTCTCCTCCTCCCGCCGCTTCGGACAATTGTTGATAGATCTCAAGAAATTCGATGGGATT
Source organism: Hsuehochloa calcarea (assembly GCA_036346395.1). Classification (NCBI taxonomy): domain Eukaryota; kingdom Viridiplantae; phylum Streptophyta; class Magnoliopsida; order Poales; family Poaceae; genus Hsuehochloa; species Hsuehochloa calcarea. Next base: position 28,441,958 of record CM070603.1, on the reverse strand, counting down.
TTGAGATCCATCAAATTTCTCCATGTTCACCGGTCGAAAAAGGTGGGCAATGAATCGCTCAAGGTCGCGAAATACCCGCATCGGTAATCACTTCTTGACGCCTTCTTTGTAAGAAAGAAGGGTTAATATCACCAGTGATCGATTCGACGAGACCTCGCCACAGTCGACCTGCTCGTAGTAGGTCTCAGTTCTACGAGGAGAATACCTCGCACTCCACCCGCTAGAATTTCTTTGTCGGCGGTGAATGATCACCTCTCCGAGGAGCTTGATCATCACCGATCGAAATGTATTTCTCAGAATAGAGGATCGATTCGACTTATGGCCGTGTCGATTCCTACGAGAAATATTCGATTGGTCGGTAGTCGAGGAAGTCGCGTTGCTACGACTACCGAATGTTCTAGAAGTTCTAGGCCTCCACTATAAATAGGAGGAGGTGGTGGCTGCACCATGTCTCTCGCCTCTTTGATGTTTCAAAACCCTAATTGGCTTAGGGGGAGTTGAGGTGGAGGCTAGGGCTCTTGATGGTTTGAGGTGATTTTCGTGATCTTGGATTGACCACTGCTCCTTGATGGATTGGGTGTAATCCAAAGATCAATCACAATTTAATCTATGCAAGGTTTGCTTGAGATAAGTCTCTTTTCGTTCTTGCTTTCAATTTTGTGATTTTAGGGCTTTCTTTGATCCGCGAAGTTTTGATTGATTTCTTCACGTGAATTAGCTTGTTGTGATATGTGTGAACCTATCTAGGATCATATTGATCATCAATCACTCACGAACAAGCATTAGGATCAAGTTTTCATTCTTGCCCGATTTTAGACCCTCTCTTACTCAATTGACAACTGTTCAGGATCTAGCCAAGAATTATCATAATATTCGATTGGAATAGGTCCTCAATAGCATAGAGAAGGTGTGTGCAAAGTTTCGTGAAGTTTGGAGTTGAGAATCAAAAGTTAGACCTAATTGCAACTTCGTCATCGAGTGCTTTTTTGTTTGAGTTTCAGAATCTGCGGTCCGAATCTCACCACCGGTCCGACCGATTTGGCAGCGGTCCGACCGCCCGGCAATCGGTCCGACCGGTCAAGTCCAGAGGTCAGACCGCCAGTACACTGTGTTGTTTTAATATTAGTTGATTTTGTTGCTTTACTTTGGGGGTTCAATTGAATTCAATACTAGTCTTTCGATGTACTGGTATATTGATCTTCATAGATTCATCATAGCTATTGGAGTGAGATTGTGTTGAATTCATAATTTGTGAAAAAGTGAGCGTGCTCCTATTCACCCCCCCCCCTTCTAGTCGCCTTTTCGGTCCAACAATGAAGCCGGCGTTCCTCGTGATCCTGCACGAGTTGGTGTGAATCAGGTTTTTGGAAAGCAACTGCGCGACTACTCACGGCTTCCTCCTTCCTCCATCATCTGCTTCGCGTCGTCTTCATCGCATCAAACTCTACCGCGACTTTCGCAATAACGATTCTCTGTAAATCGCCGTGATATTATATGGCTAGGTCTTGCTTCCTAAAAATTAATCATGTGATGATGTTTTCTACTTCTGTTAGTAGTATTATTGTTCTAGACTTTGCCTTGTTAGCATATATATATATATACACACACACACACACGAGATTTATGTATTTTAGTTCATGACCATGCTATTATTTATAGTTTCAAATATGTCTAATATATATATTGATGTTGAATCAATTATTCTTTTAAGAATTAAAATAATTATAAAAGTATGCATTTTCCTAACAAGTGCATCACCGAGGAACATGACACAACAGACGAGAGCTCGCCCACCTTCTTTGTAAGCCGCCGGTGGCCCCCTACACGGACTGATGGGGCCAGATCTGGAAATCTGGTGGAATCGAAGAACTTTCAACTCCAAACAGCCGGATACTGATGAGAGGGGAAGAGAGGTCAAAGGAGGGAGAGGGTGGGTTGGAAGGATGCTCTCAGGGACCCGCTTTCATCACTGTGCCGACAAAGCAACTGCGGCGAGGGGAAGGGTATCGCTAGGGTTCTTGGTGTGAGCATGTGAGGATCTGTTCCCAGGATTTGGAAATTTTCCGTAGCTGAATGAGCAATCGAACAGGTGTCCTTCCTTGATTATTTAATTTTTTTTAATAATAATATTTTTTAAATAAAAATACAAAAATAAATAGTCAGCCTAAAAAATAGCAAAAATGGGTTCCTGTCGCCGGTTAAACTGCCGACAGGTAACCTGCCCCCTTCTGTCGCCAGTTGAACTAGAGATAGGAAATGAACAGCCACTTATCGCCAGTTCTACTGGCAACAGCAATCCATCTATAAAAATTCTAAAAAATCAGTTCAAACTCATTTTAATTCTTGAAAAAAAAAGAGGAGAAGAGGGAGAGAAGAAAGGTAGCGAAGTTCTGTAAGTTCGTCGCGAGGGAGAGATAAACGGAGCATCGGATCCGATCGGATCCGCTATGTGGCTACCGTCACTAACAACCTCTCCCGCCTACTCGTAGTCTCCGAATCCATTAGGTGACTACCGCAAATGGATCGACCAAAAGATTCACCCACGCGATCAGTGACATATGGATTACGAGGAGTATGATGTCAAAAGGGTATACGAGATCCAGGAGGAGGAGCGATGCAACGATTAGCAAAACGAGCGTATCTGTCGGGAGACGAAAGCTCATCTCGAGGCGTGCAACCGCAGAGAGTATGAGGCTCGCGAGAGGGAGCGCGAGAAAAAGAGGGAAATAGTGGCCAAGGCTAGGGGGACACTCATGTCATGTGAACACGTGTAACACTCTTCTGTTTGCAGACTCTAATGTATTTATGATTCCTTGCCTCGCACTTACCTTCGGTCCATGGAGTAAATTGACCGAAGTTAAGATCATGTAAATGTGAACAGAAGACAGAAGGACAAGCACAACCCTAACTCCTCCCACAAGTTGGTAAGGAAGATAAACTCATGCGAATTTGCCATTATTCAAAACTACAACATGTCACATTGATATTACATAACATTGAACAAAACGTCATAACACTTAGATTCCAGAACATTGTCAATCATATATTACAACTTTTCGTACTTTCCTATGGTAGTGGCCTCAACATCCCCCATGTAGACTGCCTCGAGTCGGGCGACCGGATGAGGTCCCCACGGAGTGCCGGTGTCTCATTCGTCCTGAGGATTTCTCGTCGGGCATTTTTTGAAGGTGTGTTCAGACTCCCTGCAAATGGAGCACTTCTTCGTACGACATCCGACTTCTACTTCGTCCATATCATTTTTGATGCACCGTACCTGTCACCGGCCGACCTTTCCCTTCAGCCTTTCAATGTCCGCGGCCTAGATTAGTTGCTCCCAGCTCGGATAGCCGGTGAAATGACCAACCACGGCGTAACCATACATCTCCGCACTCCATGTTTGCATCACCGCCCCCTTGTTGAAGTAATCAGAGAGGTACTACTTAGGATGTTGCGCCACTGTGAAACATGCGGCCATAACATGGGAGCAGAGCCTATGCAGAAGAAGGGGCTTGTTGTAAGTGCATACGCAACTAGAGCGGCGTAGCGTGCACTCGTAATCCTCTCGTGGTTCATCTCGCGACGTCCTTTATCCCTGCACATTACCTTAAAGCGAAACTCCCTTGTGCACATCTTGAATGCGTGATGCATCTCACCCTTCTTACTCTTCTCCTCCATATACTTGGTGATCATGGTGGAGTAGAGTTACCATAGTGAGCGACGTGTTGTTCCTTCTGTCAACGAAGTAGTTTGTCGTACCGCGGAGAATTGCCTCCACAATACCAGCCAAAGGAGGCACCTTGCGCCGCGCAAGACCCAATTGTAAACCTCGGTTAGATTGGTTGTCATGACACCATATCGAGCACCACTCCTGTCATGCAGCACTGACCACTTCTCCTTAGGCTCATGCTCAATCCAGTCCGAGAAGCATTTCATCTGCGCCCCCGTCCTCCTCGTTAGACAGGGATCATATGTGGGTAGCCGTGGCAATGCTTCGGGGGTCTGGCGAGCGCTTGGGGCGGCCCTTTTCGCTGCCTCCCTTCTGTGCGTCCGGGTCTGCTCATCTTGAATCTTTCATATTTTATTCGAACTTCCATTGTTGGTTCTGGTAGCACAGCTGCTTGAACAGGTTCATCAAGTTTTTGTTGCGGAACTACTTGTAGAAGATTGTCCCCAAGTATCTCATGAACCACCTGTTCTACAAATCTGCCCATGCAAGTGGTTCGTTATCTCCTTGTTGTGACTGGGTTATTGCAATGAGCATGTTGACATGCTGATCATGAATGATATATATGTTTGGACAGCCATGTACAACAGAAATCCTCATATTATTCAGGAATCACAACCAGTTGTCCATATTCTCGCTTTCAACGAAAGCGAACGCCACGGGAAGAATATAATTGTTGTCGTCCATCGCTATTGTGGTCAGTATATGACCCTTATACTTTTCACTTAAAAGATTAACTTTTTTCTAAAAAATTAACGAAGTGAGCTATTGTTTCGCTGAGTTATTGAGTAGCATGTGTTTGTTTTAAGGACTCCGTCGGGATTTATCACGAAGGCAAGGACGATCGTCGGCTTCTTTCTCGTCTCAGGGGCCGAACACGGTCAACCCTGAGATCTTAAAGGTGGCTTTGGATTCCACGAGCTCGAAATTTTTTTGCCTGAATTTACTCTTGACAAATTGATGCCACCCTTTCACTTGATTTGCAGCCGGACGTCACAGCACCGGGGGTGAGCGTGATCGCCGCGTGGAGCGGCGCGGTGGGTCCCACGGACCGCCCGTTCGACCGGCGCCGTGTCGCGTTCAACACCCTGTCCGGCACGTCCATGTCGTGCCCGCACGCCTCCGGCCTCGCCGGCCTCATCAAAACCCTCCACCCCGACTGGAGCCCCGCCGCGATCAAGTCGGTGATCATGACGACCGGTGAGTTAAAAATTCACAACTAGTAGCCGTGCTTTGCCGGCGTCGACGATGTTGAACGCTAGCTGATGATGAACTATTCATTCCTGGCGCATGCAGCAATGGAGCTGGACACCGAGCGGAATCCCATCCTGAATTCCTCCCTCGCGGCGGCGACGCCATTCAGCTACGGCGCCGGCCAGGCGGCCACGTCTTCCCACACCGCGCGCTGGACCCGGGCCTCGTCTACGACATGTCCCCCACCGACTACCTCGACTTCCTCTGCGCGCTTGGGTACAACGCGACGACGATGGAGCTCTTTAATGAGGCTCCCTACCAGTGCCCCGGCGACCCCCTCCGCATCCAGGACCTCAACTACCCGTCCATCACCGTGTACGACCTGGCCGGCCCGTCGGCGACGGTGCGGCGCAGGGTCAAGAACGTCGGGCCGCCGGGCACGTACACGGCCGCCGTCGTCCGGGAGCCCAAGGGGGTGCAGGTGACGGTGACCCCCGCGACGCTGGCGTTCAGGAGCGTCGGCGAGTAGTAGTTCCAGGTGAGCTTCGCCGTGAGGGACGCCGCGGCGGCCCGCGGGCTACCCGTTCGGCGCCGTTGTCTGGTCCGACGAGAATCATCAAGTGAGGAGTCATCTCGTCGTGAAAACGCAGGGATGAAGAGAGGATCGGAGATTGCAAGAATTCTTAGGCTTAGATAGTAGGGCTTAGGAAGTAATCATACAGAGAGACAAATTAGACATGTACTTGATCCGATCATTAGGAGATAAATTTGGCACGGTTTGCAACCATCGATTTAATAACAGCGAAATATCGAATTGTCTCTGGTTTCTCGTCCCAGTGGTTCGATCAGGTTCTCGCACGTGTTCTATGGGTTCTGCAGCTGTGGAATTCTTTAGAAGTTGCCGCATCAGCGGTACCATCAAATGTGGAAATTGAACTGCTAATTAGTATGGAGATTCTACGTCCAGGGTAAGCACGATCGTGTAACACTCTTTTTCGAACTACCAGCGCGAAGCTTAGAGAGAAAAACACGGAGGGGCCAATTAAACATTAATGCTTAGATAACTTGGAAGTGCTGTCGCCCGGTGGCGGAGCTCGGAGAAAACTACGGGAAAAACCAATTTAACATCCTATGCTTAGATGGAAGGGCATGACAGCATTGTGACGTAAGATCTGACCGCTAGCATCATACGTCCGAGTGTCAATAAAAATTTAGAATGTGTGTAACATATCAAAAATTGTTATGCAACATTTTCTCTCAAAAATCTCGTAATCAAAATGAACATATGGAAAAAAAGACGCAACATATCAAAAATATCATAATCAAAACAAGACATTTGGAAATATTGTAACATCACCGTAAACACTATGCAAAAAAACATATTTTTTAACGGAACACAACATCTCAAAGAACAGTATGCAATATTTTTTCCCAAAGATCGCAATATTTTTTCAACGAGTTGCAACATCAGAACAATTCACCAGTTTGCAAGCCGAGATCACCAACCTGTGAGGGCGAGGCGCCGCCGTACGACAGCAGCCGCCGCCCACGCCAGAGAAACAGGAGGAGGAGGAGAAAGCCCCAAGGAGGGGGGCCAGGTCCGGGTGGAGCGCGTGGTGGCGGCGAGGCCCCCCGCACGAAGCAGGGATCGGAGTCCCTCCACAGCGCGTCGTCGCTGATGTAGATGGGGCCTGCAGCACCCGCCACACTACCGCGTCGGGGCAGTGGGGGAACTGCGAAGGCTGCCGGGCGCGGGGTGGCGGGTGTTGCTGGGCGCTACTGGCGGCCGGGCTCGGGGTGGCGGAGTGTTCGGGCGCGCGAAGGAGGCCGAACGCGGAGGTTTGGCGGCCGAGGAGGTGTGAGGTCAGGGCGCGGCGATGGGGTGGCGGAGGAGGTCAGGGCACGTAGGCGAGGCGGTCGGCGCACGGAGTGAGGTCGGGCACGGCAGAGTTAGGGCGACAGAAGATGTCGGGCGCGCAGGCGATTTTGGGGAAGAAATTTTGGGGAGAGGAAAGCACGGTAGAAGCGAATGCTAGTGGATAAGAAGTGGGGGAGTGGAAAGCGCAGGTTCAACTAATAGTGGCTTGGAGTAAGCGGCTCAGGTAGTGACATGTAGAGGAAATCCATATCTTTTGATTTTGTATCCAATGGTTTGAATAGTTAATGCACAGACTGTAGCATGTGTATTTTGAGGATTCGTTTCCGTTAGCTGGGCATGCACCACTGACTACTGAGGTGTAGTCAGATTGTCAGCTGCCTCGGCAGTCGGCACTGAGCAACAAGAATTTCTGGAAAGAAAATCAGGTCCAGTGAAAATGGATGATTCTTCTTCGAGAATTCCAACATTCCAAACGCAAACATCAAGTCGAAGGTGTTGAATGTAAAACTCGACACGGGTCAAAAGGTAGAGAACTAGAGATCGATTTAGAGTCACTCGGGTCCAAAACTCCAAAGATGAACTCATTTACACCAGGAGCTTTTGATTTGATACTGTTTCGAAATGTAATTATGGGAGTGACTCTCCTCGTGTGGTATTTATAAATTTAACACCTCATCCGTATAGGCACCATGCGGACGAGCCTCATACCGACACGTGGCACCTCGTCCGCACGGTGAACCGTGCGAGCGAGATGTCAAATTTGCAAATACCGTAAGAAAAACCACTCTCACAATTACGCCTCGAAGCAGTGCCATTTTGGCACAAACTCAGGAGCTTTTCTGCGAATTCTTCCCTTAAATATCCCCAGTACTTGCTAGTGCAAAAAAATGACAGTACCAAGTGCAAAAAAATCCACAAATATGCACCGATAACATAGCAGCACATAACACAATTAGATGTTTCTAGGTGTGTTTTTGGCAAATGTATTAGGCCCGATTCTAACAATTGCAATGACAGAATTGTCTGTACCACTGATCTAACGATCATGGTTCATGTAGTACAACACCAAATAGACCATTGCATTTACAGATTGGCATTCTCACACTGAAAAGTGCGTTTATGACACCAAACATGCGCTCAAGATCAGATTCAAGAGCAACTCCGTCGACAAGAAGGCAGTAATAAACCAAGCGTTTCATCAAGACACTAAAACGATATGACATAAATTGAAATACACAATAACGACGGATGCCCTTTATTAGCTGATAATGCGCCCAATAGCTCATCTGAGATGTTAGATTACAAAGCAGTAACATGATATAATACATAAGGGGTCAGGCTGATATGCAGCTTGTTTTTGTGTGTAGTTCTGACATCTTCATAGGAAGACCTTCTATGAGTACACCGGAGTCCCAATATATTCGCAGTATCTGGTCTCTAACATGACTGCGTCAAGGCCTGCAAACCGCGAAGTAAAGATGTTGTTGGTGACAGAATCGAGGCACACAATCTGACAAAAACTAACCTATTTCAAGTTTTAATAATCATCTCAACTAATTTCTGCAACATTACAGTTTTGATAGCTTGTGCTACTTGGGAGTAGTTTGATTCACGTGTTTACTGAATGAAACAAAACAACACCTTGAACCTGAATCAGGGAATAAAAGACGGGGAAGTACCTAACTACATAGCCATCTCTGCTTGTAAAGCTGCCAGCTCATCATCTTCGGTTTTACTACTCTGAGCAGTGGGCCGAGTCGACTGCTGAGCAGCAGGTACACGCACTGGAGCAGTAGGGGCAGTTGTGGTAGGTGCTAGCAGCTCTGCCTCCAATTCCTCCCCCTCCAAATCCGCAAGTTCAGTTTCCAGTTCATCCTATCCAATACAGAACAGGTTAGATTTTCTTTTCTTTTTCGGTGTGTGTGCGTGTGCGCGCAGGCGTGTGTGTGTGTGTGTGTGAGAGAGAGAGAGACTTCATCGAAATCAGCTGCTGCTCCAATAGGTGCAGACAGTAGATCCTGGATCTGCCTCATGTTCTCCGTATTGTCATTAATTTCATCCATGGTCTTGTCAACATCATCAATATTTCTGAAAAAGTAACACATTTTTGCGATAAGAGTCAAGAAGCAAATACAGCACATCTGCAGACCAAGAAACAATCACTAAAATAAAAGAAGCAAAAGAGATGCAAAAGCCTTCCATCTCCGTGGCTCCTGATTTCAATTAGTTTCACCATCACAAGTGTATGACAGTATAATTGGATTACGTGTCGACTTAACTAGCTTATAGAGAACTACACTACTACAAAGCAAAGTAAAAGTACGACAACAACATAAGCACTTATCAATCTGACATGTATGCACTATTGCACTGGCAGCATTGCAGAATCTTACAATCAATAAAACTAACAGTTATTTGCTACTGATGATAAACCTTGGGAACAATAAAAGATGTCCATATTCTATGACATTCTGCAGAAATGTAATCTAGGAATTAACATATTACAAGAGTTTAAGTGTACATAAACTCTCATCTCTACCATTCGAGCATATCTAAAACTTTCTCCCCAAGGATATGGCAACTGTAAGCCCTAAAACATTTCTTACTGCGCCACTTATAGTCAAAACAACTTTTATTTACATCTGTTAAGTCACTAGACTTGCTTTGTTGAACCATTTCAGTCAATAATCAATAGGGATTGTGTTAATAAAAAATATTAAATTCAAAAAAAAAATCAAAAAACCAAGAAAGTTTCAAATGCAAGATATATTATTTTAAGAGAATTAATATGTAATGTTACATACGTCGATTTGTGCATAGCTTTCATTGCTGATGCTCCAGTTCTCAATGCATCCACAGTCTCTGTCGTAGCTTTTGCAGCTTCCAGCATTATCATCTATAAAAAAGAAAAGATAAGGAAAATAATATAATAAATATTAAATCAGAGTAATAAGACCGAGAAGGGAAACCAAACTACATGGTTATTTGTGACTTCACCTGATCATGTATCCTTAACTGAAAATTCCTAATCTGCTCGATCTGTTGCTCATAAAGTCTCTTCCTCTTCAAGCACTGTATTGCAGCTACAACAAAGAAAAGTTCAAAGCTTATAGTTAAGCCATTCTCCTCACTAGAATTCATTACCTTCGGAAGAAAGAAAATTCATGGCACATGGCGGCACTCAGTGACGATGACGGAGCTTGAGCAATGTCTCCGCGGGGGAGCCAGGGGGGGGGGGCAAAGATCAAAGCAAATTACCACCAGCAGGACTCATGATTGTAGGAAGAATAAAGTTAATCAGCCAAGACAAGACAACATCAATAAGATTCAAAAGCACACTACTCACTACTGGTTGCACGTCCTGCATGACACACAAACTTCGCTATCCAACCGTTGGTTGCGCATCTGTCGTCACCGTCGGACCTAGCCAGCAGCCGCGGCAAGCCCGCGATGCACCAACGACCAGCGTCTCATCTGCTGCTTCTGTGCATCGCCACCACTTGCGCCGCACGATTGAAGTTGTCTCGCTGAGTAGTATCGTAACTAGTAGCAACCAGCAACAATAAGGCTTCTAGATGGATCTGACCTAACCAAATTTGGCTGGCTGTGAACAGCATACATGCTGTTAAAAAATATTCCCTTAAATGCTGGCGGGTTGGCCGAGCCAATCCTTCGTCCCTGGCGACACTAAACAGTATGCAAAGGAATAGAAGTACATGGCTGAATAGGAAAGGGAAAAAAGGAGCCTATGTGTTTTAATTGATGTAGTTAGACAAAAACAGAGGCAAACATGGAATTGTGGTATGGACTTAGGTACAAAGTGAAGTACAGACTTAGGCATATACATATTAGGAATTTAGGAGTTTGGATAAAGAATGAGGTTCTCTGGTGTAGGTCATTAGCAGCACAACAGTCAACAAGCATAGGTGAGGTACTTGGATCCAATGATTCAAAACGGAGCACAAAAGGAACACCGAAGTACCGAACGCATCTCAATATCAACGACAATTACCACGTCTATTTAGTAAAGAGGGCCACAGACCACAGGAGAAAAGCATACAAAGATTCTTCTGAGGTTCTAGCTAACCAGTCAAAATAGTTTGTTAATAGAAAAGGATCATATAGAAGCATGCTAGCTCCAAAGAAAAACCTTGCACCATATAATAAATTATTTTGAGTGAATTAATCAAATGGTGGTAAAGCGTGACGTGACTAAGTATGAAAACTGGCATGGTGGCTTACCAAATAACCTAAAAAGTAGGAAACTATGAATATAAACAGATAAATTGCTGCATAAGGAAGCATGGTGCCAAATTAAAATTTACATGTTATCAATGATACTATCATTAGTTCATTACATTTAAGTGGCGATACAACATCATTGCAACAGCCCAAAAAGAAAGAAAGAGAAGACAGTTTTTTGGAGAGAAAAACTCATGAAAATCAATTAATTTCTTGGAGCTGGTAGAAGAAGAAGATAGTAAGATACCTCTTTTGTTCTTGGCTTTAGTGAACCCCTTGGCCTTCTCAACCTCCATATTTGCCTTTTTCACCAACAAATTTTCCTTCTTTTCTAACATTTCAAGAGTCTGGATCATATTAAGAAAGTTAGTTTGCAGATACAAACTACAATAAATCAATAAGTAAGAACACTATAACCACTATTACATGCTGTATGGAAAGAAACCCTTTACTCTGAAAGAGTGAAAGTCACTTTAAAGATTATCCAAGCAACTGGAGTAATAAAGATATCCAAGTCTGTGTTATGCAGTGTTGAATTGGGCTTGCCAAATTATCCGCTATTTGCATTTAATCCTTCCATGCATTGAATAATCCATAAGTTTTACAATCCAGAGGAAGTAAGAAGACAACAGTTACGTACATAGAATCCCTTTGACCTTGTTTTCTACTTTTATTGATTTTGGAAGTGAGTGGTTACAGCACTGCAAAGGACTCACTGAAACAAGAAGTGCGTCAAGCCCTAAGTTTCTATCTTACACGCCTTCCAACTGTTGGAATAAACCCATGAATAGGAGTGAAATACCACAAATACCCTTAACACACACACCCCTTCAAATGCAAAGCATATGCAATAGCATTGCATTTGAAAGGGTTGACACTAAAATAAGGAAAATCTAAAGTCGAGTCTTGATAATGTCTTCGTAGCGCGCAGCTCTCAGAAAATATGTCGAGCATAGCGGCGTGAATCGAAGCCCGAGACAGCGACGACGCAGTGCACAAGAAGCGCAGCGGAGGCGCGGTGCGGAAGAAGTGCAGCGGCCTTAAAAGCTCGGGGCAGCGGTTCAGAGAGAAGCGGCGGCATTGTAACAAATTCGACGATCTGTAACGGCTCAACGATAAGAGCGGCGGCTGCTACCATACAAAAGGAAACGAGAAGGGCCACACTTGAACCAAGATAACGGACCATGGCTAGCAAAGCGATCAGTTGACTGACAATGAATTTGTGGACTCACACGGTTTAGATGAACTCAAAGATAGAGTGTTACGGACTTGGATGGACTAAAAGGGAAAAGGACTCAAAGGAGCAGCAGATACTAGCAACAATACTCTTTAACAGCAGAAGATGCTGCAAGAAGCTGGAGCCGAAGAAGTCGAAACCAGTTGTACCTAGAGGAGAAGCTGGAGCCAGATCAGCCGAAGCTGGAGCCAGTGGATAATCCAGGGCCGGTGAAGCCAGAGCGGCTCCAGCCAGATCTGGTTATCAACCCATCGACCACTCTTACCCACCATTGTTGTGCGACTTCTCTTCGCCTCCCCTTCCTTCCACACCACCATCGCTCTTGGAGTGCTCCCACGAATGGAGGTGATGGATCCGGTTGTGTAGGTGGCGCCGGTGCCAGACCCGCCCTTCATCGACGTCACTCCCCCGAAGCCGCCATTGGAAGCGGCTCCCTCCTCTCTTCTCCCTCCAGCCAAGCCTCCTTCCTGGCCTCCTCCTCATGCTCTTCGACAGCTAGAGAGGCATCACACAAGGCGGTGACGTGGCCCAGGGGGCGGCATCTCGGGGAGCTCGGCGGTGACGCGACCAAGGGGGCAGCATCTCGAGGAGCTTGGCGGAGAAGGGGAGGAGGGTGGAGGCTCGGGGGCACGGATCCGGCGGCAGGGTGGCGTGTGGGAGGCGTTGGGAGCACCCGGCGGCGCGGGCGGCACTTGGAGCAGAGAGAGGATACGGTGGGGACGTCGAAGGAGCTCGGGGGAGACGGCCGGGACGTCGGGGGGTGGCCCCACCTGCCGACGCCAGATCCGTCTTCCTCGAGCCCGGCGGCGGCGCCCCGCGACAGTGGCGGCGTGGCGAACTGATCCGTCCAGATCTGGTAGGGAGGCGGCCATAACGACTTGATCTGGCCGGGGCGGCGCGGATCCGACTGAAGCAAAGCACGCGATCGGCCTTCGTTGCCGAATCCGGGCCTCGACGTCGAAGCAGAGTCGTTGCAGTGGTGGTTGTGGGCTACTGCTGCTACTTCTACTGAGAAGAGACGACTACTGCTAGAAGGAGGCCACCCCCGGGAGTGGAGATTGCTCCTCCTGGGGCAGCAACAGCGGAGGCGGAGGACGAACGCAGGCTAGGAGAGAACCTAGTGCTCTGATACCATGTTAGAATAAACCCTTGACTACGAGTGGAATGCCACAAATACCCTTAACACCAACCATCAAACTTACCTTTATTCTGTAACTCTGAAATAGCATCAACCTTTACAAGCACAAAAAGTATTTAGTTCCTCACACGCAATTTCATCGATTAAAACCATTCGGCCTGGCCAGTTCTTATTATATCAGAAACGCTTTTGCGACTCTCACTTTCGCAACCTGTGAGGACGCAATTTACCTTTCTTTACCTTGTTACCGAGCACATAAAAGTCTGACCCTTTTATCCCTACTTAGCACAAAGATAATGAATAGCCAGCTTCTTAGTATAAAACACTCCTAATCTTTCGTAACCTCACAACCAGATTTAGATTGCAAAAGCAGCTGTAGCTTCCACTCTTCCACTTACAGAAAAGAAACAATTAAACCGATCTACATCCATAGTCACAGACATTAAACATCAACTTATTAAACTCTAAACTTAATTACCCAACTACGGCAACAAGAAATAAATTTCCCAAAGAAGGATATAATCTGATCAGGGCGAGAGGAATAACTTAATTGATCGGTTCATTCACCTCGCTGAGCTTGTCGATGGAGGCCAGCGCGGTAGCCTGACTCTGCTCCTTGGATTTCCTGAACACCCTGCCGAACACGCCCGACATGGCTGGCGGCCTATCTACCAGATCGAATCAAATCTGCGAGAAGAAACAGAAGCAAGGATCAAAATCGAGCGGCTTCTAGGTCGGATTCGATCGCTGGATCGAGCAGGTAGAAACATACTCCGGAATCAGAGCAGTCCTCTCGTGCTCGCGCCTCGCGATCCTCACTTCGTCGGATGCTCGGGGCCGTGATCTCTTGGAACCGGGAGTCGGATGCGCGGGGCCGTGATCTCTTGGAACCGGGAGTCGGCTCTGATTTTCTTAGCCGGGAAAGAAGGGGTAAAGCGGGACGCAGAGCTGTTACCGCCCTGAGAAGGAAGCACGGAATCGGAGGAGTGTTTCCCTGTATTGGCCCGTTTTCTATTTGTAATAAATAAAAGTAGCCTCTACCGAATTATAAAAATAGTGCTACGCTATGTAACTATCGTATTTTCTATCCACGAAAGCTATCTTCCGTGCTCCTAATCCATAGTAGATCCTAATCTACGACAAGAGCGTGCATGCTCATAGTGGGAAATGTGTATATCATCCTAACGTGGACTGGGAGTTGACAGCCAACCCGTCCCCTCGGTCTCGCTCTGCATCACTCCGAGCCCCTGCTCCCACGCCACCCAGCCACTACATCACCATCCGTTGCGCGCCTCACCCCGCCACCAGCTCTCCCTTACCTCTCCCGCCTATATAAAGTCGGCACCGCGCTCGCCTCAGCCACCCCTTGTCATTCCCCTCCCCTTTCCCCTCTCCACCGAGCCCAAGGAGCCGAGCGTGGAGAGCCCCATTCCGGGTCGCCAGAGCTACCCTCAACGCGTCACCGTCTCGATGAGCTCCTCCCCTCGATGTGTGCGTCATAATGTACTCTGGGTCATGAGGCTCCAATCCCCTCACTCAATTTCCATCTTCATCCAAAGGTGCTCGCTGGCGACCTCGTCTTCTTCGTTTCTAGCCAAAACCTCCCGTTTCCTGCCGCATCTCACTTGGTAAGCCCCCGCTCGATTCCTCCCCCTCTAGCCACCACCTTAGCTCCCTTGCGTTCTCCCGGTGGTTAATTGTGTCTTCCCTTTCCTAGGTTGCCGCCACCACATGAAGCTCCCCGCGCCGCCTCAGGTCCACGATGCTAGGCTCCCTCCGGTCGTCCGCGTCATCATCCTCGGCATCGGTGAGTTACTAGTACCCCATAGATACCTGTGCGCATGTTGCTTAGACTAGGGCGTCGCTGGCTAGTGGTTGTCCCCATGGGCCCAAGCGTCACCGCCACTAGAACCCATCGTGTCGCCGCTACAAGCTATCTCGGCCCCAACGTCGGTACCAGTAGGGTTGCCCGAACCATGGGGTCCTATTTTTTACCTCCCCAGCTGCTCCCATGGCCCGGCTCGTCCGGCGAGCCAACGCTTGCCGTGAGCTCCTTTGCTCCGGTCGGTTTGAGGACAACCCCTATAGCAAACACATTAAGTGAGATAGTGTCATTAGGATCGGGATTAACTAGGGGTTAGATTAATATTACATGTGGGTTGGGTAGTCATGTAAAAGTAATTAGAGAATAAACTAGGTACTAAGTCTATGACAAGTGGGCCCCACTCATTAAGTGCACAATGTAGACCCACCATGGACCAACACAGTGCCACGTGGACCGTTGTCCATGCACTGTATGCATAAACCAAGCCCGTGCTTGCCGGGCCCCACCTGTCATTGATTATGGCCAATTCCTTTTGGAAAATAAATAAATAATGAATTTAAAATGGTAAGGGTCCCACCTGTTAGAGAGAGTCTCCCCTGTTATTTTCAGTGAATTTAATTGGATTTGAAACTTCGAAGAGCCAATTCTCTCTCGTTTTAAATCCAATTTGTTCGATTCTTATTTCTAAATTCATTTAAATTCAGACCCTACCTAATCGACCAGAAATCATCCATGTTGGAGTTCATGGGGATATGCTCCAGATCTTAGGATGATGTGACAATTGGTAATGGCGTTAACGGTGTGACGTTTCGCGTGCTTTCGGACCTGATTCGATCTTGTCGAGTCTCGGCCCGATCGGCCAGGCGGCGGCGATCGAGCCGGTCAAGATCGGTCGGCCGCCCTAGCGGCGATCGGACCGACAATGTCTGAAAGTGGTGGATTGAGCTGTGCCAAAAATAGAGGTAGTAGGCAAGAGAGGAGATTCTATTGCATTTGGTCCCATAATTTTTGGAGTCTCCAGTCAAAAGTTCTATTGGTTTGAAAATTCCAGTAGGTTTCGGTTTTCCAGAGAGGAAAAATGGCTAAGTCCCAGCTGGCGGTCTGACTGGCCAGGGTGGGCGGTCAGACCGGCCCTAGGGGCGGTCTGATCGGTTTTCACTTGGTTCGTCGTCCGTCATGGCGGCGATATTTGGTTGTTAGGTCAAAGTCATGAGTTTCAGGGTATATATGTTGCATGATGCATGTTTTGACTAACATGGGTCAAGTTGTGAAGAACTTATTCCCAAATTCGGTTTACTTGTCTATTGTTGTGCAGGTTGCTTAGTGGTCAACAACGGTCAACGACGATGATGATCGGGACTAGGCTTGGAGAGCTGAGGTCCAGAACGATCGACGATGCCGGGTGAGGTCAATGTACTCAAGCATGGTGCAAGATGGACAAGGGTGACCTATTGGCTAATCCGAGGCGCAAGATGACGCTAGGTATAGCTAGTTAGGTCAAGAGGTGTTAAAGATGGTGCATTAAAATACGTGTGTATGTGTCCCGTTTGTTTTGGGCCTTAACGGGAGTCCAATTGAGTAAACTTCTAGAAGGTCTAAGCCTCCACTATAAATAGGAGAGGGAGGTGGCTGCACCTCTTCTTCGCCTCTTTTGCTATTTTTGTAAACCCTAATTTTCTTAGGGAGAGTTTTTGTGGAGGCTAGAGTTCTTGATAGTTTGATGTGATTTTTATGCTCTTGGATTGAGAATTATCCTCCATTGATGGAGAGGTTGTAAGCCCATATCATATCAATCAATCAAATGGAAGTTTGATCAATGTTTTGTCTCATTGTGTTCTTTCTCTATATTTGATGATTTTGAGTCTTTCTTTGATCTGCGAGTTTTTTTATTGAATTCTCCACGTGATATAGCTTGCTGTGACATGTGGGAACCTATCTAGGATCATCTTGATCATCAATCACCCATGAGCAAGATTTTGGATCAAGTTTTCGTTTTGACCCGGTTTTAAACCCTTCTTTGATCAAACCGAAAAGGATCGCTATTCTTCCCAGAATTATCATAATCTTCGATTGGAATAGGTTCCTGATATCATAGAGAAGGTGTGTTCCAAGTTTCATCAAGTTTGGAGTTGTAGATCAAAAGTTTCATCTATTTACAACCTCGTCATCGGGCTGTTTGATCTGTTCTAAAGGCCAGCGGTCAGACCGCCCAAGGCCACCGGTCAGACCGCCAGGGAATCGGTCAGACCGCCAGTGAATTACTATGCTTTAGCTTGTGTTGTTTTTCTTCGTATTGCTTAAGGGGTTAAATTAGTTTCAATACTAGTCTTCCGCTATACTAGTACATTGATCTTCATAGCTTCCATAGCTACTGGAGTAAAATATTATTGAATCAATTATTTGTGAAAAAGTGAGCGTGCTCCTATTCACCCCCCCTCTAGTCGCCTTTTCGGTCCAACAAATTATGAAGTTGCATTGCTACGATTTATACAAATACGTTGATTTAGCTTATAGCTACAACCTTAATTATAATTGCGTATAAACTTCCAATCCTTGAACTTGGACACTACCCTTTGTCACCCTAGACTAATGGTATACATACTAGCTAATTAGTTGTACCTAAGTGTCATGCTTAGCCTTGCTTAGGTACATTGGTATGCGAGCAATGATTTGCCCCGACATCATTTAAAACTTGATACTAGATTTGGGCAGTCGAGGTTGGAGCCTGTCTGGTATGTTGATTAGAAAAGTATTTCAAAAGAAAAGAAAACCAAAAACAGATTTTGACTTGGGTGGCTGGAAAACGTGGCAGGTGTTAGGAAGAGCACGATAGAGTGAGTATGGGGAAGTACCTCCCAAGTCAATAAAGGACCTAGTTCTTGTAACTATCTTCTCGTATAAAAACAATACAACCACAAGTCTATAATAGGTATGACCTGACTAACTAATTTGTTCTCCTCAGTGTGACTTCGTCATTGGTGGGTGTGTAGCGTGGGTATGGGTAGAAGCCACAAGAAAACCACACAGCGCAAGAGGGGGCCTCCCGGGAGTGCGGCTCAGGGAGGTGGAAACCTTATCGGGTGGGGTTGCGTTGAGGTGGGGCATTTTAAAAGCCTTATGATAATCATCTTAGTCGCACACCTATAGAAGTGTGTCAAGACAGACATTATAAGTTGATTGTCTCTTGTGGGTAAAGTGTGCAAACCCTGCAGAGTGTAAAAACAATCTAGATAGTTGTGCCCACATTCATAGGCGATGCCGAGAACTTACTTGAATTAGCTTTCATTTTCATAAAAATAATTTATGGGTGGAATGAAAAGATGGGTTGGAACCTAGGGATTTGACACGGCCTGGTTGAGGACCAGTGAGAAGTACAGGATGTAACCCGAGAGAGAACATGAGCATTGGGTAGATTGAGCCACTGAATGGTATAGGACGTTGGAGTCTCCACTAATATTTTACAATAAAAACTCAATTTTACCCAAAAAAATGTGTTCATAAAATTGCTAGATCTTAGAACTTGTTTACTAATTATACTAATTCTAACTTAGCTTTGTGCAAACATAAGAACCATAAACCTTCCTTTGATTGGCCATGCATATATAATAATTGTGTTCTGTGTGTTGTCTCGTGGAGTACGGTTGTGTACTCATGCTCGCTTATAAAAAAACATTCAGAGCCGTTTGATCAAGACCCCTATGCCTACTTCGTGGCATTTCGACCAAATGACGAAGACGACGGAGGAGCTTAGGCCGGGACCCCCAGTTGTTTGCCTATGGGCAGAGTGAATGGATTCACCTTTTACTTTTTACTTCCGCTTGTATCCCTACTTTCCGTGTTAAAGCACTTTGTGCGTTATATTGGCCTCCTTGATCCCTTTTGTAACACAGTTGGCCGTACGGCCTGTTTATGTACTAAAGTATACTATTATAATGTGAATGCGATGTATGTGAATAGATCAATGATGTATCTGTGTGTGCTATCTACTGATCCAGGAAATAGAACAATTTCACACAATAAATCCCAAATTACAAATTTGGGGTCTGATAAAGTTAGTATCAGAGCAGATGACTGTAGGGTAAAGGCCTTAGCTAGCATGGTCTGTAGATAAGAACTTAGGGCTACTCTAAGAAGGATAACTAAATGGATTTTTCAAAAAAATTATATCTTGTTCTGCTCTCTACTTATCATTACTAACTCTCTACTTGTCTTCTCTACTTCATCTCTTGGTTCTACTTGTTACTTACACTCTTCTTGTTCAAAATTGTAGATGACAGGACCAACGGAGTCAGAGAGTTGGGACTAGCGCACACATAGGGAGGACCTGTGCCCGTGTGGGGGGTACATAGACGTGCTCCACCAGCTGCTCCAGCACCTGCGGCACCGCCAGCGTCCCATCTACAGGGGATGCAAGACTGGAGAGGATGAGCAGAAGGCTTGGACCGTAGAGGAGTTCCTCTACGCTCGTGAGGGGAGTTTGAGCCTCGCACCTTCTGCACCGAGAACCAGTGGAGCACCTCTACCTCCACAGTCCAGGACGCAGCTCGCCAGGCCGTTGTGCGCCTGTGTGAGAACCACGAGGATCTCCTGGCCTCCACCCCGTTCTGCTACTGCTCTTCCCTTCGGGAGGGAAGACGTCACTACGACATCAACAACACCACTACCGTGGATGACACGTACCTGACCCACCAGGTTCAGTTGACGCAAGTTCAGGACATCACGTACGTGGAGGCACTCGATGAGATCACGATGCCTCGACAGGACCTCACCACTAGTGAGGAGGATGCCCGACCCTTTGCTCTCAGCTGGCAGAGCGGGAGGCGGCCCTAGCGACAACAGAGCGTGAGAGGGCGGCAGCCGTCTCCGAGCTTGCCAGGATGACCACGGCCACTACCGTCGTGGCAGGCACCCCAGTAGCTACAGTGCGTACCACTACTCCGACTGGAGGCTTCACCGTGCCTCGGGACCCCGTGACAGACAGCGTCAACACCCTCCGTTTGAGGACAACACAAGCGCGTGCTTGCCCCGATCACCATGGTGGCGGACTCCAGCCCTATGCGTTCTCACTCCCACACTCCGTCCACTCGTAGAGGCAGTGGGGGTTACCGCAACAAGACGACTAAGCCGTCCGAGGGAGATCAGTAGGGTAGAGGTAGCTAGGATATGCGGTAATGCTAGCTAGGATAGTATTTTGGGATTAGCTAATAGCTACCCTTTTGTTGTACATAGTGCTAGTAGTAGATGTGCAGTTTGGGTACTGTTGTGTACTCGTGCTCGCATATAAAATAACATTCAGAGTCGTTTGACCACGACCCCTATGTCTACTTCGCAACATCTGGACCAGATGGTGAAGATGATGGAGGAGCTTAGGCTGGGACCCTCAGTCTCTTGCCTGTGGGCAGAGTGAATGGATCCACCTTTTGCTATATGCTTCCGCTCGTATCCCTACTTTTTGTGTTAAATCACTCTGTGCGTTATATTGGCCTGCTTGGCCCCTTTTATAAGACAGTTAGCCGTATGGCTTGTTTATGTAATAAAGTATACTACTATGATGTGAATGCGGTGTATGTAAATGAATCAATGATGTATCTGTGTGTGATATCTATTGATACAAGGAATAACATAATTCCACACAATAGATCCGAATTACAAATTTGGGGTCTGACAGCTGGGGGCCGTGGGAAGGGCGGAGCGGAGTTAAACCTGATCGGACCGATTAGGCCAGGTAAGGGTGGGAATACCACATGATCATATCGGGATTGTTTGGTTCATGGACCAAATGACCCAAACCAATTTTTTGGCATAACCAAAATGTCGGGACCAAAAAATATGATTCATGAACCCTCTGTGTATTCTGAACTAGTCCTAGATCAGTAACTAGTTCACACAGAAAATAGTGATGAAATATCATCTATTTATTCGATTTAACTAAAAAGATCTTAAAATAAATAATAATAACTGGACCATATGGTCAACGTTTACTTACCTTACCACGTAGGGCTAAAGAAACAAATAACTCTGGCAGCGGAATGGAAAAAAACTTGGAAAGACCAATCAACATGCCCACAGGCAATCGAGTAGAGAATGCATCCTAATCCGCAAAGCCTTCACAAAACTCCTGATCGAAGAACTCTTGAGCAGCTTGGTATTCTTCAACCGAGCAACAAAATTTGAAACCATGAGTACATAATGTACTCATCGAGCCGTAGGGAAATAGTATGCAATTAATATTCATACAAGGCTAGAAGAAAGGTTAGTTGTATGGTTCTTTTGTAGAAAGTAGTATTGACAATAAATACAATAAATAGATTTAAATGTGTAGTTGACAAGAATGATAAATAAATAAACCATTTCTTTGAAACAACCAGTGAACTTCCCATTTACTTCCCAAGACAAACCACCAAATGAATTACCCATTCACCAAACGAACATTATATTCATCAAGTGAACTTCCTATTCATGCTCTGACATATTTTATGAAGAAACTCTATCTCTCGTGTGAAATCCCCAGATATGTTCATAACCGAGGACGCAGCTATTCGAATATATTAATTAACACTTTGCAGAAGCTGTACACTTTACCCATAATATATAACCAATGCAGTCATCATCAATCATAATAAAACCTTTTAGAAATTTCATCTTGACAATTGACTCTCTCCTTGTGCATACTGTCACCCCAACCTCACCGTTGGTTTGACACACACTGTTGGACCTGGCAGCGACGAACCGACCATCGATATGACCTTAATAGGGTACACACCTCCACCCATATACTACTAAGTAGTCAATGCCAAAATTCTATAACTTACTAAGTTAGACCCATCCCATCAGACATATGGTTGTACGAAATACGCAGTTCAATGGTGCACAAGATTAAGTCCTTGACAAGTTACTCAGGCGAGTTTACCACAAACCAGCAACGTGTTATAATCACACCCTCAATCCACAACCACTCGCACTAGCAAAAATTATTTTGTTTAAACAAGACCAGTGACATACCCTATCATGGTATACAAATTTTAACAATAGTGGCTAACCACCACGATTCCATATCTCATTAAGTCAAATTCAACATTATTTGTACATGTGATAATGAACTCATCGTAACTAAGCTTGACTAAGCATCTGTACGATACCCATGTTGGTGATACAAATATGTGCAACTAAAATTATCCATGCTAGGGTGACAAATGATTCAAGGTGTTCAAATATTCAATGGAGGCATAATGACAACATGTTATATTTAATCCCAAAACAGTTGATATAAAGATAGCATACAATTAATATAAAATAATATACATTTAAAATCATATGTTCAATATGATCAAAGGACTACACTTGCCTTGGAATAGATTTTGGTACTGGTCTTGGTCTTGGTGCACTTCACCTTGCTCAAAATTCCTCGAAGTATCAACGTCTACTCACAAACAAAGCAAATAAACAAAATAAATATAAAACACAGAGAAAACAAAGTCCAAAAATAAATAAAAATCTATGAAAAATATAGTTCAAATTTAGAAATTTGAATGGGCTCAATCGAGTTCGTATGAGGAAGAACGGGCTTTTGAAAGATTGAAATCACTTGAAATAAATGAAAATCAGAATTTCAGGATTTACTGGAATTATTTTTCTAAAAGAAAAAGAATTAATTGTGTCATGCATACGTCAGTAAAGGATTTCCAGTCGAAAAGAAAACAAAAAGGAAATTAGAAATCTCCTGACATGTGGGACCCACACGTAAGACGGACGGCTCACGGTGGACTGATTTCACCAAGGTAGGTTTAGGGTTTTGGATATGGATCTACCACATGAGCGTTGACGTGGCGGTGACTAGCTGACACGCAAGCACAAGAGCCGACGTGGATGTTGAGGTGGCGTGACGTGGACAACGGCGACGCTCGGGGACCGAGGGAAGCCGACGATGAAGGTGTACAACGGTAGAGGACGTGACGATGAATGCGCTGGTGTACTCACTGAGTCAATGGTGCTCGGGGACGGTGAGGATGGCCGTCGGCGAGGTTTAGGCGAATCTAGGGTCACAGGCTCAACAGCGACGGTGCGAGAAGGGTCCTCCGCGAAGGTGACGTTGGTTCTAACATGAGGGCGACGCAGCAGTCCCGAAGATGGCATCCAATGACGATGAGGATGACTGGAATAACCGTGGTGACGATGAAGTCCTTCATCTAGAGTTGAAGACGAAGGCAGTGGCTAGGGCTCCAGGGGGCGACTTGAGCACAAGCGGCTAGGGCAAAACATGCGGCGCGACTCGGGGTGCAAAAAGCGACGATTCTCGGGGCTTTAAATTGCCTCGGGAGGTAGAGTCCTGTAAGATCGAGGAGGCCGACTAGAGGGGGTGAATAGGTGGTTTTAAAATTCTCTTTGGCTAAAACCAATTTTTAACGCAAAGATAATAACAATTTGGTTTTGCACAATTAAAACCCAAATCAACTAGGCTTGACTAAGTGTACCAACAATATGAATACAATTGAGAATAAGCAATTAACCAAATACAAGTAAGCAATTGAATTCTATGAAGGTAAATTGCCTAAGGTAAAACACAAGAACAAACCACAATGACACGATGATGTTTTACCGTGGTGTTCGGAGATTTGCAGGTCTCCCCTAATTCACGTTGAGGTAAGCCCAACCGCGTTGGACCGGCTCCTCAATTGAGCCAACACCTCCGAGGTAAGTCCAACTACTTGGACCGGTTCTCACAACACGAACCAACACCTCGATCAACTCGGGTTGCTCTTCCTCCACTCCGGAGATGGTGAGCACCAAACCACTCACAACCAAGCTAGGCCTTCTCACAAGCTTCTTGAGAAGATCACCGGTCCACAACGCCTCCACACCGTCTAGGTGTCGGCAAACACCAAGAGTAACAAGTCTACGACTTTCACTTGAACTAATCAAGTGTCTAAGCTCAATGGATATACAATCCACTACCTAAGGCAATACATGCACTTAGGGTTTACTCTCCAAGCTCACTAAGTGCAACACATGCACATAAGAGATGATAGGGCTTGCTCTTTGCTCAAGGAAATAGGTAATGGCACCAGCAACCAGCCACATCCAATCACCAAAGGCCGGCCAAGGTGGGTATTTATAGCCCACACACAAAAACTAACTATTAGGAGAGATTCTGCTGAAAAATAGCGAAGCCCGGTCAGACCGCAGGCATATAACCGGTCAGGCCGCACTTGCTCCGACGGCTATAAAACAAATCGTTAGACACGTCCAGTCTGACCGCCAACCAATGGCCGGTCAAACCGGGCCAGCTGGGCAGTCCGGTAAACACATGCCGGTCAACCGCTCCATCTAAAATCAGAGAAACACACTCTCTGGAAAAAGCTGACTGGGTCGAAGACCCGGAGGTCTGGTCAGTCCGAACTTACAATCGCGGTCAGACTGCTTCACAGAGGAATCAACAAATCCAGAAAAACACATCTTCTAGAAAAAGTTGACCACGTGATCCTGACCGGAACCCCAGTTAGACCGGTCAACACATGGCGGTCAGACCGGCCAACACATGGCGATCAGTCCGGTCCAGGAAACAAAAACTGATTTTGCAATTACTTCAACTCAATTTGCAAAACACATTTGCCAATTGATGCAATATGCAAATAATGGTTGAAAGCAAGATTCTCAACAAGTTGCAAAACACATTTGCCAACTTTTAGAATCATACTACAAGGAGTAAGGTACATGGACTTAAACCATTTGCAAAACACACTTGTAAACTAAAGTCACATACTACAAGGATTATGCATGAGCCCCAACTACTTGCAAAACACATTTGCAAATATTGCCAACATGCAAACGAAAGCTAGAGCAAGTACGATAAGCTATCAACACATTACACTCTCAAGCTACTGGTCAAGACCCCTCTTAATAGTACGACAGCCTAAACTAGCAATCTGGTCTACCAACCAAACACCAAGACTGGTAAAAGACTAGGAACACATCCTTAGCCCTAGCTAGTCATACCTTTGCCTTGAACATCTTCTTGAAGCCTGATGACCCACATCTTCACTTCAAATCTGGGTCATTGACTTGATAATCATCAACACATGATGATCTCTTTTACTTCAAGCTCTTTCTTCAATATCATTAACACATGATGATCTTCTTCACTACGGATCTTGTCTTGAACATCATCAACATATGATGATTTCCTTCATCCCGAGTCTTGACATGATGACGATCAACTCATGTTGTCATCCAAAGTCTTCATTATCCTGGAACATAACCTAATCATCCAACTCATAGAAAATGTTAGTTTCACAATATGATTATCATTAATTACCACACCATACCATTAACTCATAATGGTGGGACAAGATACTTCAATCTTTCCCTTTTTGGTAATTGATGATAACCACTTCAATTGCACATAAATTGAATGTAGATAAATAAACATAGAGCAACATGAGTATACAAGAACTACACGAGTTGTATATACTCCAAGGATATGTTTCAAAGTAGAGATCCCAAGTATGTGTGGAGAACGGAATATGGATCAATACTAATAAAACCATAAAATATAGAGTGAACTCTCCCTAAATGTGTGCATACACAAATGTGTAATAAAAACATATGAACATATTCAAGTTAAATTTTTGGTAAAGTTTAACATATATTTTGGATCCGAGGAATGCAACAATATATAAGAGTATAAATTCGAATGCATACCTCCATTGTTTTCACATTTTTATATCCAAACGAGACTACACAAAATCATACTAGATAAGAGAGTTAATCTCACAAGTAGATGTGTCATTAATCAATGAAAGGTGTTAGTCTCATATTTAGATTTGTCATTAATCACCAAAAAATTCCATTAACATAAGATAGAAAGAGAAGATCCTCATGGAGGCCTTAACTGTTATATATTGGATCATGTGTTCTGGGTTTTCTCCCAAGCCATGGAGAGTTTCAAGTGTTGCCTTCTGTTGCTCACAATGGATGACGCTTTTCTCACCGGGAGGGACAAGGGAACCATTCTCACTGCGGTGGTGACTGATGCAAATGGCTTGCTTCTTCCAGCTGCATTTGCCATTGTAGAATATGATAATACAACTAGTTGATTGTGGTTCCTAGCAAATGTTAGGTGGGCGATTGTGGGAGACCGGCCCAACGTATGCTTTATCATAGACCGCAATGCAGGGTTGTCCACTCTCAACACCATAAAGAATGGGACGCAGCCCCCTACTAGTGGAACGATATGGAAATCCGGTGGTGCTTGAGGCATCTTGTATCGAACTTCTTCACATGCCTCCACGATCAGGAACTAATGAAAACGTTCGAGACGTTATGCATGCAAAACTAGAGGCAGAAGTTTGAGGCTATTTGGAGAGACCTCAAAGAGCGGATTACGAGGCATACAAGGGAGTACCCTCCGGAGGCATAAGAGGGACAATAGGGCGAGAGCGGGGCATCCAGAAGCCCCATCAATTTCTCCGAGTGGATTAATCTTCACGCTCTTGAGTTGGAGAAATGGTCACAGCTGTACGACACCAACAGTACGAGGTGCAACCTTATGACAACCAACATGTCTGAGGTATACAATACGTACTGAAAGGTGTGTGGTGCCTCCCTATCACTGCAATCATTGAGAAGATCTGGACTCACACAGTCGTTTACTTCGAAAATAGTGCCACCGCTGCGAGGCGACAGTTGGAAGAAGGGAAACAGTGGTTCGAGAACATTAGAGGTATATAGACGAGAAGATGTAGAAAGCTCGTATGCACGACATCTGGGTGATCGATGGCCCGAGGAGGAAGTACGAGCTCCGGCTAAGGCAGAAATACGTCAATAGCCATACCGATGGAAAAGGAAGTATGATTGCACTCTCGGTGATGTGTCTACATGCACCTGCAATAAGCCGAAGCTCCTGCACAAGCCATGCTCGCATGTGTACAAGGCGTGCATGGAAGTCATGTAGATATATACGTCGTACATCTCCGAGTACTATGACATGGACCATCTTTCTGGGACATGGAGTACTGAGTTCCACTCGTATAACATGGACATGAACTATAGGGATCTGTTACTGGGTTTGACCATGAACCCGTAGGGTTAGCCCGATCATTCATGGTGGAACAATGGTATAACATGATAACTATTCTTGGTTTTCGATCTTAGAACAACAAGGCATTGTTTATATGCAAACAAAGAACAAAAAACATGTGAACCAATCAAGGGAAAGAATCACATGGTTGAACCACAATGATTTGAAGAACACCAGCTCCTCAATTCACACACAAGTTTTTACTCTCAAACACACAGATAACACAAAGGGTAAACCCTAAAGCCTTCATGGCATAACTCATTTCATATTCATGAACATAGTCATTTCCTATTACATTACATAGGGTAACCCTCCTTTTATAGCCTTTTGGGATGGTGCTACAATACCACTATTGAAATAGTGGTTGCACTATAGAAATGGTGGCTGCTACTATAGAAACAGTGGCTGGTCAAACAAGTAGCAAAATACAATTTGAAATATTTCTACTTAAGCAACAAGAAAGCTAAAAATATTTTGTGAACTACTTGAGAAACAAGAAAGCAAGGTCAAATCCAAATCGGATTCGTTTATATGCAAGAAAATATTTTTTTCCTTTCTTGTGAAATAAGTCGACTTTGCTTTCTGAAAGCCCAATTAGACCGTGCAGCAAAACTTCCCAACATCTTCTCTTGGTTAATTTTATGTGACTTAAGAGCTCATTCCAGTTGACAGGTATCTTGATCAATATTATATTATGCATGCCGTCAATATATCCACATCATCCTCCCTCCCTTCAAGAAAAGTTGTCCTCGCTTTTGCTCATTTT